>OX638369.1:118387641-119765363 GCA_951812925.1 Calliopum simillimum | reverse complement strand
GAATTAGCCAATTTTCCATTTTTTCACTTTAATTAAGATTTTGAAAGAAATGTAAGCAAAAATCAAAATATTACTCATACAACATGTTAAATTACTTAAGGTAATAGTATTAACTTCAACATTGCAGCTCTGATGCGTGTGTAGCTATTCATACTAAAAAAACATTTCTTCAAAAATAAATGGCCTTTAAGAATTTATATAATAGGTTGATGGCTGCAATTAAGATGACTATCATACAGCTTTCTCTACAGATGCTTGAAAGAATTTTTTTTTAAATTTTCTATTTCAATGAATAATTATTTTTTCTTCTTTTGCAAAATTTGAAATATTGTCATTCAATCATAGGCATAGTAAAAAATACTTTAAAGCTGAAAACATGATTTCCTGCACAATCGTACTTTTAAAAAGTCCTTATAATTAATTATGTTTTAAGAGATCCACTTTATTTGCCTGCAATTATAAGTAAATCATACGTCATGTTAAACAACTATAGCTTTTACTTCCAACCCTTATGACTCAGTTTCGATGCTATTGTGAACGTATATTTTCAAATAACTATTGCTTATATGTAAATCATCTGTAGAAATATATACAAAAAAAATAATGGCAGCAACTTGAAACATTCCAAAATGTCTGCTAATTTTGGGCTATCTTTTTATATTAAAAATTTAATTTTTTTTTCACAAAATTTTTACTTTTATTTTCCAACTGCTACTTTTTCAACTGCCGCTTGCTTGCATTGAAAACCTTCTTATCTTCTGTTGCTGCGTCTAGCGCAAAAGACCCTCAACAAAGTTGTTGCGCTTGACAACCTACGCGCGTCTTGCAATTCAATTCAATTCAATAAAAATTTTAAAATAATTTTTTACGTTATTTTTATATTTTGTTAATATTTTTTTTTTATGTTTTTTTGTGCAACAGACAAGCCGACAGACAGACAGCTTAAAAAAATATAAAGTTGTTTATTACAGTAACACAAAGTAAGGCAAACGACAACCACACACAATCTGCAAAATTTTTTTTAACAACAACAAAAATAAATACAAAAAAAAATATATATTTATTCAAAAAGTTTTGTTCCAAAAAAAAGCAAAAAATAAAAAACCCAATAAACGTCATTGGTGCAACTATTATCAACACAACTGCAACGCCTGCGTTGGATATATTTTTTGAAGCTGTGAGACGGCAGTTTTGTTTTCATCTTAACACTCTCGAGGTAAGTGTGTGCGCGTACTTTTTTTTCATTTTATTAATTTTTTTATGAATGAATATTGTTTTTTTTTTTTACTTATTTTCTAAGAGTATTTGTAACGCAAACTTGATTTTTTTTTGTTATTTCTCGAAAAAAACAACTTGAAACCTAAATTGCAAAGGTGACATAAGTATAGTTTTAATTTATTTTATGACACTGAAAATCAAACAACTTAAGCAACGAACTTGCTTGCAAATACACAATTTTTGCGCGAGTAATGATTTATGCATATGGGCAAGAAATTAATCAGACAAGGTAATAAATTTTATGTATGTAATGAAACAAGTCGTCTGATTATTAGAAAATATAATATAATTTATGTATTTGCTTTGAGTAAAATAATTTGTTATGTATTTACTTAGCAGAAGCAGATTTTTTTATTACACACTGTTTACTTCAAAAGTTTTAATCGAAATTTATCATTTCTCTGGCCTTATGTATTATTCTGGTACTGGCTTTAGATGTTTAATTTCAAACTGAAGATTTTTCTTTAAAAATAATACTCATACGTCATAGTAAAAGTCTGTGATAAATATCTATATATAAGTAAATGAACGATTTTTTTGCACCCCTTTTACAAGCGTACTATTTAAAAGAACTTCTTTTTTTATATGAAAAATACTGTGCACAAAACATGAAATTATCCTCATAAGTTGCCATTAAGGCATTTAAAAACAGGATCAAAGTTTCCCATATAAATAGAACAACAACTTAAGCCACAGTGTTATGCTTTATTGTTAAGAAAATGGAGGCATTGGAGTGAGAAACATTTTTTGTAATAATTTTCTCTTGCTTTGTACTTTAATCGAATTTTTATATATGTTTTGGATACTTCTGGACCCTAACCGATATTTTACATGTTTTTCGATACTTAAGATGTTTTTCAATACTTTTCGACTTTTACCGATATTTAAGATGCTATTCAATACTGTTCGTTTTATCGGTAACTAAGATATTTTTAGAAACTTTTCAACTTTTAACGATATTTTAATTGATTTTTGATACTTTTGGACATTTATCGATATTTTAGATGTTTTTCCGAGATTGAGTCGAATATCCCAAGAAGCAAAATCATTGTTTCCACATATAATTAAAGAAATACTTAAAGCAATGAAATGGCTTCAAAACTAAAGTCTTGCACAAAAAAAATGCTTATATTATAAAAATCAATGTTACTCATACGCCATATTAATTAATTGGACACTTTTTATTGAACGCCAGTATATATTTCCGATATGGTATGGCTATCAGAAGCCAAAGAAACTTTTGTTTGTGATTGCATGCTTTATAAAAAATAAAAGTTTGAGCAATGGCTGCTACTTAAAAAGTACCACAAATAGTTTGCTATTGAGTCTTATTGGAAATTTGGAATATGATTTTTTTTTTTTTTCAATTTTATAGTTATTCGGAATCTTGTGTTATCTGATTTACTTTAAGAAGTGAAAGGGGCTTGGCTATATTATAATCTTAAATACTTTCTGCATTTAAGACATCCGTGTGGTAACTACAATTCAAAATATAGTTCAAAAATCTAGCAATTATTGCTTTTGTATGCATATTTTTTTCAAATATGGAACACTTATTATTGGTGGCTGCCACTAAAAACAGTTGTTGAAATACATAAATTTCAATGAAGTTGGAAAAATTTGCTTTTAACTTTATAAACAAATAATTTTTACATTATTGCAATTTAATATCAATCATACGTTCTGTTATTAAGCTTGAGTTAATGATTGAAACTACAATGTATAAGCTTTGATAAAAGTTAGAACTTAGTTGTCTGAAAAACTTTTGTTTATTAATAAATTGTCTATAAAAATACAAAGTTTGGTAAATGGCTGCAACTTAAACTTGCCATAATTAAGCTTTTCTTAATGCTTTCTTGGAAAATTAAACGCACAAATATAAAATTAACATATTCAATGAATTTTTTTAAACTTTTCTGTTGAATTTTTTGTGCTTTTAGCAACACAGTTCAAGCAAAGACCTTGTTGGTTTATTTTTAATTTGTCAGCATGATTCAATTTCATGTTCCAAAATCTGACTTCATACAATTAATTGTTTTTCCACGGCACCAAAAAATGTCACAGTCTTCAATCACAATGGTTTAAGAAATAAATTTTGTAATCAATGTTGTGCTCTTTTTTCAATTAATTTCATGCTAAATTAATGCAAAATAAAAGTAGAAAAATTAAAAAAAAACCGTATAACATATGTTGAACATGTTAATTAAAATTTTATACCCATTGTTAACATTTGTTGTTGTTCATTATATTGTTATTGTCTGCACAAGAGCAGTTGTTGTGTTTTTTTCTGTTAACTTGAAAGCAAGCAGCAAGTCATGCATTTATTAGCAAGCTACCACTGGCAAAAGTTTCATGGTCAAAAGAACGAAACACAAAAAAATAAAAAAAACACTAGACAATATCTAGAAAATTGTATGCACACCAACACAAATTCTAAAATCGACATCATAATTCATTAGAAAAGTTTAATACGATGCGCAGTATTTTCTTTTTTTGGTCATAGGTATAATAGAATATATATGTATATTTATTTAATTCTAGGTAAACAATTAAGTAAGCTACAAAAATTTATGATTTATTTATTTAAAAATGGTGTTTTAAGAAAAGCTTAGCAGCAAACTTTGTTATGGGTGTTGCTAGCAATTAATCAGAATTAACAAAATTTTTGCATTTTTGCTTAAAGTTTTGAGCACAAAACTCAATGAACTATAATGATTTTGTGTTGTTTCGAATGACACATTTTTTCTGCACAATTTAATTTAAAGTCTGCACATGAATAGTATGCATTTTTATGTGCACAACTGTGTTTTTATTTGGCAACAAACATAAGGTAATTAAAAAGTTGTTCAACATTGCATACAATGCAATTCTTTTGTGGCAGCAATAACAACAAAGACAATGACATAATAAATAAATTAACTACGTGATCAGACAGACAGACTTTCGTTCACATGCTTAGAATTAATAAAAAGCGAAATATTGCCACACACGCGTTCAGCACACACACAATATTCACACAACGCGCGAAGTAAAACAAAAGATTCAAGTAACGAACTTGTTTTTTTGTTTTATTTTAATAATTTTGACACTTTTATGATTTTTCACATAAAATCACATGAAATGACATATTCTGTTTGAGCACTCACATGATATGATAGTTATTAAGGCAATTAAAATAATAGCAACTTTGTATGAAGTACACTTAAAAAAATATTTGTAAGTCATGGCAAAAAAATTGTAGTTTTATTACTAACAAATGTTACTCATACGTCTCAAAAAGCAAAATATGCTAAATAAGTACACCTTTTCAAGCATAAAGAACTCTGCTTCGATGTGACTTGAACAGTCAATTAATGATAATATTAAAAGCCCATGCAAGCATTATAATTAATTACAACTTTGAACAGTGGCTGCTAATAACTTATCTAAATATTTGACCATTTATTCGAAGTAATTTTGCATTTCGACACTTAAACAATATTTGTATGCCACTTCAAAAAAAATGTTGGTTTTGTTACTAAATAATGTTACTCATACGTCTCGAAAAGCAAAAATATACTAAATAAGTATACTTTTTTAAGCAGATAGTATTCTGCTTCGATATGACTTAGACAGTCAATTAATGATAATATTAAAAGCGCATGCAAACATGACAATTAATTACAATTCAGAACATTGGCTGCTAATAACTAAGCTAAATATTTTTTGATTTGTTCGAACTAATTTTGATTTACTCTTTGAAAATATTTGTAAGCCACTTCAAAAAAATTTTGGTTTTATTTCTAAAAAATATTACTCATACGTCTCGAAAAGTAAAATATGTATGCTAAAAAGATATACTTCTTCAAACATATAGAACTCTGCTTCGATATGACTTAGACAGGTATTATTGCTTATATCATAAGCTCAAGCAAACATGACAATTAATTACAACTTTGAACAGTGGCTGCTGACAAATTAGCCAATAATTTATGGATTTATTTTTCCAGAAAAAAATTTTTTTTTTTTTTTTTTTTTTTCAATTTTCTCAAGTGTATGCTACAAATGTATGCATTTGACTCTATAAATCAGCAAACATTTCAACAAAATTCTTAACGTCAGCTTTGGAAAAATCAGCACCAAGCAACAATAACACCTCTAAGATAAGCTACACCTAATTTATCAACAACAAAAACAACAACAACATTAACAGCAACAAAAAAAGAAAAAAGTGTCACCAATTGTCTTTGGCATGTTGCTGATTGAGGTGCGATTAACATTAAAAGCTGCACCAACAGCAGCAGCACGAATTCTTAAAGGCGCGTGCGGCAGCTTTGAACAAAAAAAAAACGAAACAAAATCTTTAATCTGGAAATAAAATTCTAAGCCTTAGATTTCAAAATTCAAGCGTGGTATTTCTTTAAAATTAATTTTTTTTTTCTTCTCACAATTACAATTTGCTGACAATTGTGTTGCAAAATACACACCTTTTTTTTATTTTTTGATTTTGCACAAGTCCGACTTTGTGCATACGCTGTCATTAGGTGGCAACGCTCGTCAGAATTGTGCTGCATTTTTTTGCTATTATTATTATTAACACTCTTATTGTTGTTGCTAGCATTTTATTTGTATGTTATTTGTTTAATTGTTTGAATATGTTAGCAAACGCATTCATTACAAAAGCACATAAATGTTGACAAATACGTGTGTTCTTAAATCTTTGTTCTTTTTTTTTTCTTTCTCAATACTTTGTTCTTTAATGTTGATAAACATTTCTGTCATTTGTTGTCAATTACATATATGGTATTGTGAGTTAGTTACGTGACATTGATTTTATCTGGAAAATTTATTTGTTTAAATTTTTAAATAACTTTTATGAATTTATTATTCTTTGCTTTAATTTCTTTATTTAGTAATGCAACATCTTCCTACTTTTGCGGCACTTTAATGCTCTAAAAATAGCGTATTAACAAATAATATTTGATTTTGTGAGGCTTCGTATTTTTTTTTTTGTACAATTTCTATTAATATATGTATATTTGTATGGTACCCGAGTAAGTAAATAAATTTGGTAAATCAGGATTGGCTCAAAAAACTGAGGCCGCAGGAAAAATTTTCCTTTTTTCGCATTGTGTTATTGATACTTCCAGAAAACTTAAGAAAAAATATTTCTATAAACTTTAAATGCGATTTGAATTTCACCTAAAACTTATTTTGGAACGCTCATTTTATAAAATGCTAGCTGGTTTAAATAATCGATAAATTTTTTATGAATATTCCAAAAAAAGGACCATATTTGCAAAATTTAAATAAAAAAGGAGCATTTAAAATAATCGTATTTTAATTCAAAGTTTTAAGCAGCCAGCATTCATATTTATAATAAATTATTAAGCTTACATTAGCTAATTATATTACCAGTAAGTTGCAGTCTGTATCAAATCGAAGCTTAACTATATTCGTTTGAAGAGTAACCTGTATTTGTATGATTTGCTTGTTGAGACGTATGAGTAACTTTTATTAACAAAACGAAAGTTTTATTTAGAGGATAACCATTCTATTTTTTTAAATATTACTAAACATATCTATATAATATTCATACGCAAGCAGAAAATTTTGACTACCTTTCTCAACCGATTTAATGAACCGATTTAAGTACAAAATACGGTACAAAATAGTTTTTGTACCACGCCCCCTAATGGAAAAAATGCTCACACAGCCATACCATTGCATCGGTTTTCATAAAATTCGGTATGGAGATAGGGTAAATACTAAGGAATGATAATATGACCTTTGTATTTTCAAGTGGGCTGTGCCACTTAAAATCAAATTGAAGTGGTTGAATTTCGGCCGCAAGATGATCCGAGAAATTTAAAAATATGCAATATCTAATAAGTAAAAATAGCCCTAGAAAATTATTAAAAGCTAACAGCATTCATCACACATATTCTGCTGGCTTAAGCTTTACTTCTACGAACACGTAAATGCAACATGAAACCAATGACCGTTGATTGGTATGAATTTGTATTATATTATAGCTACCTTTTTCTTAAACGAGCGATTTCTCAATATCTGATTTTGCTTTAATCAGAAATTTAAGCTATAATTTTATGTGAAAATTTCTTGATCCTTATAAATCTTTTAATATGGAATTTCATATGAATCGTTTTTTTTTTTTTTTTTTTGGAAAATAGCAGGGTTCATTATATTAAGCAAAATTTTGATATTTCTGTCTTATTTGAGTCAGTTTTCAGCCTTGCAAATTTGAACAGCCATTATGAGCTTTAAAAAAATTTAATAGAGCGCATAAAAGATAACATATTTGCTTCAATCCTTAGATCAGTAAGACCGTCTACAGAAGGTCTACGTTAAGACCCAATTAATTTGAAAATTAAAATTTTTTCCCACTCAAACTGTCAAATGCTTTATTAGCATGCATTTAATAGTTGCTCTTTGAACGTTGTCACTTGATTGTTTAGTTTTCCGCAAGACCGTGTGAAGATGGTCTTTTATCTTTTCAACTTGACAGCATAGCAAACAAGATATCGACAAAAGGATTGTGAATTCATATTTTTCATATCAAAATTAACCTGCATTTCTATCTTGCCGCTCAATGGGTTAAGTTTGTAAGCCCCTAATTATATCGTTTGAGCGCTGTTGGTTGTTGGATTGTATGTTTTACGTGCGCAGCACGTCGTATGAGTAATATTGAATTTAAATACTAAGTTCTATGCAAAAACATATGTAATTTATTTTAAAATAATTTGAACAAAATAAAATAAGTTTGCTTTTATTTTGAGAAGTTTCGTAATAATTGAAATTTACTGCGGCAAAACAAAAGACTTAAGCAAGCAACCTATTGAGAATGCTTTAAAAATTCGTGCTTGTCAATGAAAAAAATCAAAATTTTTGTAAGTTGTGAAAATACACCCTTAAAGCCCTTTTAAGGCCCCTCAAATTATTTTTAAATTTGGTAGACAAAAGATTGTCTACATACTCATGAACTTCAGCTAATATTTGTTTATCTACTTAAAACAATAAAGTTTACAAAGTCACGCTTTGTCATTGAATGAAAATCGACACGTTTCTGTGCTATCACAAATTACTGCTCAAGTTTCCTTTATTTATTTAAATGAATTGTTTTGGCAAACAAATAAAAGCCAAACTTTTCAAATAGCTAGAGCGCAACATTAAAGAAATATTAAAAGCATGAATTTGCATTTAAAAAAAAAGTTTCAAGAAAACTCATGATACTTTTTTCAAGTTGATACTTCAGGAAAATAAGCAAATATCAAAAAAAAAAAATAATAATAAGCAGCATAAAAAGCAGCATGATTCGACTAGACGTCAAAATCAAAATGTGACTTTCTTGCCAAGAAAATCATAATTAGTTTGTTGCATCTTTAGTGATTCAAACGAAAAACTTAAGCTACGAACTTTCTGATTTTCCAATAAAAATTTAAATTTGTATTTTTCTTTTCTTTTTTCTGATAAACTCATAAGACGTTAAGCATATGCAGACATCAAATAGGATGCCTTTTGATGCAGCGTTAATCACTTCATATGCAACACTACATTATTTTCCCATAAGGAGAAAGTATCTAATAATTTTCTCATTTGAATATGCCAATGAACTCCGTGCTTGGCTAAAGCAGCTTAACGTAATCACTTTATTAAGCAGCTTATGTTATTAAGCATTTAAGCTGCATTTCATGCATTAATTAATAAAGCAAAATGACAACAGAAAAAATGTTGTAAAAAAAATTTTATCAGCAAAATAATGTTTAAATCTACACTTTATTCATTTCAATTATTTCTCTGTTCAACATTTTTATTATAACTCAATCAATAAATTTTTAATTTTGTTTTTCTGACGTCATGGCTGATGATTATGACACAATCCAACGGCGAGTTGAAGAAAAAACTTAGCAGCAGAAAGAAAAAATAATCACATTTATGTACAACAACATTAAATTTGACAATAACAAAATTGGCTCTGTCAGTGGCCGTATTAGAGTGGCCATTTGTCAGCACTCACAAAAAAATGTATGTAATATCTGTAAAGCTGCATGAGAGTTCATTAAATTTTTAACATTTTTTAATAAAACTTAAAATTAACACAATTGATTAAGTAAATAAATTAATTAAATTCGGAATCCAGGAAATTTCATTGAACTCTTTATATTTGGCGATTTATAGAACATAACCCTGCATATCTAACAAATACTACTTGGTACCCGTGTATTTATCGCAAATATTTCGACTTTTGCAACATTTTTCGAAATTTTCTTGCTTCCGCAACATTTCGGTATTTTTTGACAAAACTCAACTTCAGAAAGATTTTTTTGCATTATATGCAAATATTTCGAATTCTGCAACATTTCTCGAAATTTCCTTGCTTCTGCATCATTTTTCATTTCTTCGATAGTTTTTGATAAATTCAACTTCTGAAACATTTTTTCGCAATATATCGAGAATATTATGATATTGTTTTTTGCAGGATTTTTCGAAAATTTTATGCTTGAGCAACATTTTTGTATTTTTTAACGAATACAGCTTCTGCAACATTTTTTTGGAATTCATCGCAAATATTTCGATATATTTTGACAAAACTCAACTTCAGCAACTTTTTTTTGTATTATGTGCAAATATTTCGAATTTTGCAACATTTTTCGAAATTTCCTTGCTTCTGCATCATTTATCAACTCATTGATAGTTTTTGATAAATTAACTTAATTAACATTTAAACTAATTTTGTTTTTGCAACAATTTTGGGAAATTTTAGGCTATAGCAACATTTTTTAGAAATTATTTGATGATTTCGACTTCTGCAACATTTTCTTAAATTTGGACATATTGCTAAATTTTTCAACTTCTGCAACATTTTTTACAGTCTCGACATATTTTGATTGTTGCAAAATTTTTCGACTTTATCAACATTTTTTCGAATTCTCCAAAATTTTTTAAATTTATTGCTGACGATTTTGACCTCTGCAAAAGTTTTTGAAATTTTTCGCTTCTGCAACATTTTTCAACAATTCAATATGTTTTAAAAAATTCAGCTTCTGAAATATTTTTTTGGTCCTACAACATTTTTTAATAGTGCTATAGTTTTTGACGAATTTAAAATGCAGCTACTGCTCCATAAGGACAAAACGTAGGTAACCATTTTGATACTTTTTTTGAAGGTGAAGAATAGTACTAAAAACTGCTTTCAGTTAAGAAGAGCAAAATACTTATATCATCAAAAGTGTATCAAAATGACATTTTTTGAAGTTGAATTGAAATTCAGTAGTTGTTTGGCTCAAGTTAATTGAAACTGAAGACTTGAGTATTAAGTGGAGAACAAAATACTGTACTCGTATGCCTTAAAAACAGTTCTGAAGTTTTGTAAGGCGTAATAATGCCTCATTAAGATTATTTACTGAGTTATTGTGAGCTGAATTAAAAACCTAAAGAAAGATTATTGAACGAATTTGTGTTTTTGATTATATTATAATTCAGGGAATGAACTTCTCATAAGCACTTAAGTCAAACAAATTTAAAGGAACCTATAAACTCAAACATAAAACATTTTCATAAACAAATTTCCTCAAACTAAAGTCCACCTTAAACATAAGCCGCTGGTTGGTTTGTGAACTCATAACAAATCAACACCAACAACCTAAGCCCCCAAAAAGATTAAAAAAAAGATCACAGACAAAAAATTGACCAAATAAAAAACCACCCGCCTTTTAGACACTCAAAATCAAAGCAAAAGCACAAGACCATGCTTTTGTTACTTCTAATGCCAGTAATAATTGCAATTACAGCAGCAGCAACAGCAACAATTGCTATGTAATACACTGACAATAGCATGACTGTGAAATTGTTAGTCTTGTGTCATATACTTACTTATTTTTTTTTTGTAGTTTTTGTGTTGTTTTGTTTTTGAGTGTTGATTTTTATAATGTTAACCTCAGCGCTTGATTCGTGGTCACTAGCGCGCGCTGTATGCTACACTTAAGAGCGCTAGCGATATAGAAAAAAAAAATCTGGCTTAAATTTGTTACGAATATTAAACCATGTGAGGCCACCAAAAGGCTGCTGTGGGACACACAAAGTGGTTGAAAAAAATAAAGTGTAAAAAACTAAAATACAACAAAAAATTTAAATACTCATGGAGAAAAATTGGTCAATACAAAATAAGTTTGTGGATTAAGTCTTTTGTTTTAGTTTTAAATTTTGAAATGATTTTCTGGCACTTTCATACGCTCTTGTGCATTATTAAAAATAGCACACTCGAATTTAAGAAAATTAATGCTACAAAACAAAAGACTTAAGCTACAAACTTGTCATTCATAGCATTTACTGCTAATGCAGTATAATTGAAATTTGTGCTTAATTTCTTAATGCAACTTTACTAACATATTTCTTGTGTACCTTTTAACATGCACCAAAACTGCAGTTTTCAGAGCTTGTGTCTTTTTCTTCTGTTTTTCTTAATGTTATCGTTCGTTGTTGGTCTTATGCTAACAAATTTAAACAACTTTTCATATAAATTGCAAAACAAAAGTCAAGTTAAGCTTAACTTATTTAATTTATCTTATTTATTTTCAGGAAGAAACTAAATGTCTTGTTTTAGTTTTAACGTCATTTTAACTCTTGTTAATTTGGCACTTTGTTGAAAGCCAAAAAGCACAAACCAAAACAAAAAAAAAAAACTAAAAATTGAAAACTGTTACAAAATTTTGTTACTCTTGCACGAATTTAGCGCGCTTGCTGTATTACAGTACAAATTTTTAATTTCAAGCTTATAATTTTTGTTTATTATTTAAGTTTAATGGTAAATCTCACAGTTTATTTTCTTTTTGTTTTTTCGTAATAATCCTTGCATAGCTGCGAAAATTGACTTTTGTAAATTTTACGCTTATTATAGTCTGACAATGAATTTGTCATGGTTTTTTGTGTGCCGAAATTGTGCTGCTGTAACATTATTGCAACACTTAATACTTGCAAAAAAAACTAAATTAATACCTTGCTGGTGTTTTTCTGTTACTTTAAGTGTCGCACTTAATTTCTTCGTTTTTTTTTCTTAAGGAAGTAGCAACACTGGCATCAACTCTTTTCTTTATTCCAAGAAATATTGCGAATGTAGTTAATTTTTAAAATAACTCTTTAAAGCACTTTTAAAGCAAACTTTTAGAAGCAACATTTCACCATAGAAAAATTTATCAAAAGATTTTATTTTATTCAACAATTTTGTATTACAGAAATTCTATACAAAACATTTCATTGAATTATATCTGAATCAAAACAGCCCAGAAAACATCGAAAAATACAGATAGCGCTAGCATTTTCCAGCGTGACACCACCCATTTTTCCCTTAGACACTATCTGTAACGATACTTTTAATACATATACCAAATCTCATCCATATTTTCAGAGATTTGATAAATAATAGCCCAGGAAAATAAGACGAAAAAAGAGCTTCTGTGCGAAAAAATTCCCAGTGGAAATTTTTCACCGGAATTGTCTTTATTTATGCATGATACATAAACTGTGAAAAGTCCATTTCAAAGTCGTGTGCGCATAAAAAGTTATTCGGACTCAAAGGTCGCTAAAATCAGTTTTTTGCAAATATCTCGCTAATGCTAACTTTTACAGAAAAATGTTGGTCTCCAATTTTGTAGCACAGGAAATTTCCTACAAAAGTACGTTAAAAATATTTGCGTACGACTTCTAGTTTAGGAGATCACCCAATTTAAAAAGTTGTTAGCAGTTATGATATGAAATACTACCTATGAGTTCATATTAAAATATCTTTCTTTTTAAATTGCAATAACTTTTCAATGAGAAGTTGCGCAAACAAAATTAAAATGCCGTTTGATAGATAGTTTAATTTTCTATATACCGTACAAATTTTTTTTTTTTCGAACAGCTCATAAGCGCGTAGAGATAATGGAAAAAACGAAAAAAAATTTTTTAAGTTTTGGTTTCGACATCAAAGAGGGGACCCTTGGGTTAAAAAAAAAATGTTTTCCACTAAAATGTCGTATAAAGCCGTAAAATGCATAGA
This sequence comes from Calliopum simillimum, assembly GCA_951812925.1. Lineage (NCBI taxonomy): Eukaryota > Metazoa > Arthropoda > Insecta > Diptera > Lauxaniidae > Calliopum > Calliopum simillimum. Next base: position 119,752,051 of record OX638369.1, on the reverse strand, counting down.
AAACACGAAAAAAAGGAATAAAATTTTTTCAATTTTTGGTTCCGACATCCAAGGGGAGACTCTAGGGTGAAAAAAAAAAAACCAAAAAAAGTAGTGACACAGAAACACGCGATTTACCCGAAAACATATACATATAAATTTTCGCGTTAATTGGTCCAGCCGTTCGCTTTTATATACAGGGTGTATCGCATAAGGTAACGAAGCTTCTGGAAGGTGATAGAGATGAAAAAGACTAAAAAAAATTTAACCTGGGGGGAGGTCTAAAGTATACCTCTCACAAGTATAGGGTGAAAACTGATTTTCTGACTTGTTTTACAAAAAAAAAATTTTTATTGGGTCACTCTAAGGTTTTAGAGAAAACATTTTTAAAGAAAAATTTTAGCTAATTGTGTGAGGTTTTTAAAAATATAATTGGTTCATAGGATTTGAAAAGATTTCGCAAAGTTCTGGATCTTAAATTTTATATTTAAAATTTTGTTCCTATTTTGTGACTTTGAAAACAGTCCTATTAACTTAACCTTTTATAATTTTTAGTGCAATTCATATTAAATTTCTCTCAATTCGGTAGTACATTTGCCACATCAATTTTCTGATTTCAAGTCAGAAAAAAGTATTTTTTAATTACAATCCATTTGAAGCCTGCAGAAGATAAAGGGCTGCGTGTGTAGCGCTTGTAGCGCGCATATCAGTCATGCTTGTGTTGTTATATAAAAGTATTTTTTTCTGAACTCAAATCAAAAAATTTGTGTAACAAATGTACTACAATATTAAGGAAAATTTAACAAAAATTCAAACAAAATTATAAAAAGATATGTTAATAGGACTTTTTTATACCAAAATGACGGATAAAGTCAAAAATTAGGAAAAATAAATTGAAAATATCAAATAAAAAGGTCCAGAACTGTGCGAAAGCCTTTTAAATCCTATAAACTATATACATTATTGGAAAGCTCATACAATTAACTAAAAGTTTCTTATAAAAAATTTTCTCTGAAACATTTGGGTGACCTAAACATTTTTTTTTCGTAAAACAAGTCAAAAAATTGTATTTTTTTTTTTTTCAATAACTGCTCAGGGTTACGTTTAAGATCCTCCTTTAGGTGCAATTTTTATACCCTACACCCAGGGTATATTCACTTTGTCCTTCCGTTTGTAACGCAGAGAAGGAGGCGTGGCAGATATAGAAAAGTATATATATTCTTGATCAGCGTCACCTCCTGAGTCGATATAGCCATGTCCGTCTGTCTAGCTGGCTGGCTGGCTGGGTGGCTGGCTGGCTGTGTGTTGAAATACACTTTTTGGGAAAACTATGCAAGATATTTCAATGAAATTTGGTACACTGCCTTCGTCATCAAAGTTAGCTCGGGGGATTAAAAATGAGCGAAATCGGTCAACGGACACGCCTACCGCCCATACAAAAAATATATTCAAAATGCAATTTTAGGAGTATTTTTCACGACAATGTAACCAAAATACACATAAATACTAAGAATTGTAAGAGCAAGCTTTGAGAAAAAACTGAGCAAATTCGGACAAGAGGGCGTGGCATTTCCCATATAAGCAAAAGCTTCAAAACGCTATACTGAAAGCGTTTTATGCGATATTAGAACCAAATTTGACTTAGCCACTAAGAATCATAAATGAAAGCTCTCAACAAAAGTTGGGTGAAATCGGACAAGGGGGGGTGGCACCTCCCATATGAGCAAAAGCTTCAAAATGCTATACTGAAAGAGTTTTTTGAGATAATCCAACCAAACTTCACTCAAATACTACAGACTATAAATGCACGCTCTAAGCTAAAACTAGAGGAACTCGGACAAGAGGGCGTGGCATCTCCTATATATGCAAAAACGTCAAAACACTATGCTGAAAACGTTTTTCACTCAGACACTAAAATCTATAAATGCAAGCTCTGAACAAAAACTGGGTGAACTCGGACAAGAGGGCGTAGCACCTCCCATATGTGCAAAATTTTAAAAATACTGCAGTGTAGGGTATTTAATGTTTGGCCAGGCCAAATTTTACACCCTTACTAGTTTGTTTTGTATTTTACTATATATTGAGCATATTGCACACTATTTTAAAACTCTCTATATGTAATTTCATGCAAAAAACTTCCTAAGGGTAACCTATCATCGATTTTTGATTATTTTATAATAATGTTCTGCCAGTTTTCCCAATTTCTCATAATATTCTCATGGAAATCATGATAATTTTGTTATCTGAACACTCATCTTGAAAGAATGAAATCGGTAGCATTATTTTTATGATCTTTAAATGATTCTACAACTGGTCTCTCTATCAATAAATATAATACTTAACATTCGAAAAATAGTTTATGAAGCTTAAATGTATCTAATACCATTAAATTTCAAGAAAGTAGTAGTTGCAGTAACTTAGTAGTAATATTTTTTGTATTAAAAGTAGTAGTTGTTGTTGATACTGTTGTCGGCTGACTATCACTATGAAACTTAAAAACCAAACAACGCAACAATTGCCTCAAACCTTAAACTCAATTTTAGGTTCCCACATAATAAAAACAAAAGACTTAAGTGAGCAACTTTTAAAAAGTGCCTGCACACTTAAGTCTTTTCATTCATAATTTTCTGTGTTTTTAAAATTTTAAATGCAAAAAAGTATTAAATTAAATTTAAACTCTACGAGTAGTGTCTTTTTTTAAATTTCTTTAATAATTTTCAATCTTTTTTTGTTTTCATTATTTCAACGAGTCATTAACTTGGCTTTACCTACTTTGCTATGACCCCATGCGCAATTAGTGTCAACAATTAATTAGCAATTTTTGTGAAAATTTCAGCAATTTCGTTATTGTTGCTGTTGTTGTTGTTATCATTATTATTTTTGCTTGCCATACAACAACGAGCTCATCCAAGCAGCTTCAACAGCAATACAGTTAATTGCTACTGGCAACGAAATTAACTGTTAACTGTTTTTGAGATTTTTTTTTATTTTGAAAAAAACAGCGTTTATTGCCACCTTTGGCTGCTGCGTTGTTAATACCGTAAAGCAATATTTTTTTTATGGTTTTTTTGAAAAAACATTAATTGCAAAATCTGTATTTTTTGTTTAACTTTGTATTGTTATTGTTGTTAATATTTAGCCAAAAGCCTTTTTTTTCAAATGAAGAGCAACTTTGGAAAAAACACAAAAACCCAGTTGAATGGATGAATGAAGCATCGTTGAAAGGTACGAGTACTCAAGCAATAAATGAGAAAAAAATATATTCAATATGAAAAGTGAAAGCGTTTAAGGTTTGTGCACAAAAATAAAAAGGGAACACGGAAAATATTAGATGTTTTTTCTAAATTGTTTTTTTTTTTTTTTTTTTGTTTTCAATATTGTTTAGGTATTGTTATTTTTTGCGGTAATGTTGCTATTATTGTTATTGTATGTCGCAATTGCTATATTTTTTTTTTTTTTTCGAGCAACAACAATTGGTTCCGCATTTACTGTTGCTGCAACTCTTTTCTACACAAAAAGCAACAGAAACAATGGTACAAAATTGACTCACCACCGCAGCTGTTGCTGCTGCCCAATGTGGCTTAAAAGATAATAATAATGATGAAGGGAATGCTTATGGTAATTATGCAATAATTGAAATTTAAATTTTGTAGATAAAAATATGCTAAATGTTTTTGTGAGTTATTACCAAAAAAAATATAAAGGAAAATTAAGCATTAAAAACAAAAAACTTAGGAAACGAACTTATTATTATTTTAAGCATTATTTATAGTTTCATCGGTCATTGCGAGTACTTTTCGCAAATTATCTTTTAATTTTTTTAAATAAAAATCGACAGGAAACAGCTGAAATTTAGGCATTCAAATTTGCTCAGAACGAAAATTACCATTTTTTGAAGAAATATCAAAGAATGATAGTCCAAAATGGCTAGAACTTGATTCATCTGCACCAAGTTGTTTCAGATATATGATCAATTTGTTTTTCACTTAAATGGCGGATGTCGTGCTACCCAGTTTCTTTCGCGTACCTTTATACCAAATCTTATCCATTTAATTCAAATAATTTTACACTTAGATAAAATGAATTATATTTTTAAAGGCGTAGCAAAGCCCACAATTTAAAAATGCCATAATTTCATTCATTTGCATCAAGAAGATAAATATATGGCAAATTATACTCTACACCCAAAGCAAATTTACTTATATTCACTTTGTCCTTCTATTTGTAAGCTTTTGAGTCGATCTATCCGTTGAAATCATTTTTTATATTTTTTGGAAGCAAAATAATTTGATGAAATTTTATTTGGAAAACTAATTGAATTCGAACACGAGGGAGTGGCACTTCCTATACAAGCAAATGCTTCAAAGCGCCATAGTCCAAGTTTTATTCAAGCTAATCGAACCAAATTACGTACAGACACTAGGAATAGTCAAAGCAAACTCAGGGTGAAACCTACATAGGTGTATTCGAATATGAAGGTGAATTACAACACTCACAAGTAAAACTTGTTAACCTGCTACGTTAGAGTATTTTGGTTTTGGCCAAATATAGCACCGTCACTAGTTTTTTTTTTAATATTATGGCACCACCCATTTTCATATTGATTTTACTTATCCTAATGCGCTCTACACATAAGCCAAATATTATCATCTGCTTCAGAGATATTTCAGTTTTTTTGAGTGTGGCACCCCCATTTTTCCATATGCCTTGTGCATATAAACCAAATTTCATTCCACTTTTTTAAACTTTCCCTTGATAAAACAAACACATAGTGTAAATTTTATCAAAGTTTCGAATGAGCATTTAAGCCAAAAACAAAAACAGCAATGAATACTCTCAAAAGTTGTGAAACTCTACAAATGTTTGAAAAACTGTACAAATGTTCGATTTTATACAATAATTTAGAAATTTTCGAAAATTTTAAAAATTTCAAATATATTCTTTAAGTTGATAAGTAAGAACATAGCATCAAAACAACATCTAATGAATTCTAATTTTCAAATTTGCAAAAAATTCAATCTAACGAATTTTGAAAATTAGAATTTATGTACACTGATTTTACACTTTCTGGTTACGTTTTTTTTTTATAACTTGACAATGGTGTCACTTAAGAGTATTTTGATTGGAACAAATAGTGCTCCAAGTCAAAATGGACATGATATGTCACTTATTCCAAAAATGATAATCAAGGCGTTGTAGGATTGAGGTGACGATAACATTTTTCACAATAGAAAAAAGTATAATGGAGAATAAAAGTTATATAAAATTGTTTCAATTTTATGTGGAACATATTGCACACTGAACATTAGACCGGGTCGAAATTTAAATGCAAGTCGTCTTTACCAAATTCGAGTATAAATGATTCAGTTATGCTAACGCTTTTGCTGGATTGCAAATTTATTCTTCTTTGTCGATTTATTAGGGGTTCTTACGCTATTGTAGAGGAAATTTTCATTTCAAAATTTTGTATAGGGTCGCATGCGAATCCAACAAAATAATTTATAAAACTGTCGGCCAGTTCCAATTTTTTGACAAAAATTCTTCTTCTGGTATTGACAAAAATTATAGCTCATTGGCAAATATAAGACCCAATTATGGTTTTTTTTAATTAAAACATTTTTGCATCGAAAATTTTAATTGAAATTAAAATTAAATCAATCATTTTTTGAATGAACCAATAACCTGAGGAAAATTTAAATGAATATATAATATTTTCAAACAAAGTGTCAATTAATATTTGATATATGCAACATTGCTGAATATATTTCATTTAATAATATTAATCTTATTTTATAAATTTAAGCACTATGCATATTATTAATTACATATATATGGAAATCAATCAAGCATCGTTTGACTTTCTAACAATTTGAAAGTTATAAATTCATTATACAATATATTCCAATGTTTTTCAGTTCGTTTAGCAAATCATGTCATTTAAATCATACCTTGTTAACATTTCTTGGACATATTTTAAATTTTATAAATGATGTATTTACTTAATTGAAAATTTAGTCAAAAGTAACTTATTTAAATTAAGTTTTTACACATAAATTTCTCTTAATGCGTTTGCATGTCAAAGGTGACAAATGAGCTAAGATATTAAACATTTTCATCGAAACATTAATTCCTTTAAAATCAATCAAATACTGTCTCCGAGCACTAACACAGTCGAATGGAAGCAACATAGCGCATTTGCTGTCTTGACTTTCACACAATGCTATAAGGCAAAAGTAATCCATAATTTTTATCGTTGGCTTCAAATATCATTACGCTTTGAAATTTATTTGTAGACAAATAAAAAGTTAGTTCAAAATAAGCTAACTAATTGAAGCAAATAACTCAAAACATCTAAACGCGAGCATAAATCTGCAACAACTCAGGAGTTGGTAATTTTACCATTATCTTTTTTCTTAAAGTAAACTTTTTATGAAAACAAAGCTCAAATATTTACATTTGGGATAAAATGGCAGTCAATTCTCATTATGACATTACTTTTGTATCTCTAAACTTATTCTATAAAGCAATTTTTGGGTGTAAAAAAAAAATTTTTCCACTTAAAAAAAAATTTTAAATCTACTTTCCTTGTATTAAATTCCTTGCTCAGCACTTTAAAAGTTTTCTCGTGCTTTCAAAAATAAAACAAAACCAAAGCTGCACTTACAGTAACAGCAATAACAACAAAATAAATATATACAGACAAGATTTTAGCATTTGATTAGCGCTACAGTGACACTTTGGTCATAAATAACCCTAGAAAGGCACAAAAAAACAAAAGAAAAATTACATAAAAGGTTCCCTAGAGGGCGCGCATTGTAAGCTGCAGCCGCTGCTGTTGCTGCAATTGCACTGTGTGTGCCAACAATGGAACCATAACAACAATGATAATACAACAATAACAACAGCAAATAGAACATAACGCTTAAGAGCACGCACAACATGTCGACAATTGTTGTTAAGTTTTGCTGGCACTTTTCAGCACAAACCTCTTCTTCTTCATGTTGAAAGGCCTAACAAGATGCGGCAAAACAAAAAAAAATGCAATGTTTTTCTGTTACAACAATAGCAACCAAAAAAACAATTGTTCACAATTAACCCTTAGATGGCAGGTGTCTTGCATCTGTATAAAATATGAGCTTATTGTGCATCAAAAACATTTAGACTTATCATTTATCTAACAGGCTAAAGTTAGAAATTTTATTGTATATAGGAACTTTCTGGCAGCTGTCAAAAACTTACACTATTTTGCTTGTTAGTGTTAAGAAAACTAAACAGCTTGAACAACAATTCTACTTTTTATCCACACAATATCTTGTCTGCTTGTTATGTTTTTGTGAAAAAAAGAAACCTTTCATTCTATGCCTTATTTGGTTTTTGTACTCCTTAAGTATTGAACAGCAATTTCTTTGTTGCATTCATTCTCAGCAAAGTGAGAGACAAACAAAAGACTGTGACTTAAAGAATTAAGTATAAAGATCCTTAACAATGCTTATGAAAATTAAAAAAAAAAAAACCAAGTCATCAAAGCAATTTCTTTCACTACCGAGAATTAAAGACATCAGCAAGTAACTGATAGAACTGCATTATTTAGTCAAAATAGCTTAGAAAAATAATATCCAAGCCACTTTATAACTACTTATCAATTCATATCTTTGACACTTTCAAACTTATTCTTTTGGAATAAACATTTGTGAAGTTTTTTTGATAAGTTTTTATTATATGAAGATATTTGAAAGGTTTTGCAGCTTTATATAGCAGCAATCACACCTTTTGAAGTTAAAATACTCTTTTTCCTATGGGCTAGATATAAGACTTAAATAAATTGACAAAATAGCTTAGCTCTTTTTTGACAATTTATCAATGCATAGTATTTTCGGTTCCTTAATGTCTTATTATTTACAAGTAAGCAATATATTAAAATTTGCTGATTCATGTATTAAAAAAAAGTTCATTATTTTATTTTGACTTATCACTTATCAGTTGTTCTTTTGATATTGTGAACGACTTATCATATGATTTTAATGTTTACATTCATCTTATTTGTTCAATTATTCACTATATTATTCACATAGTCTCGTGTTGTTATCACTAACCAACATACAGAATATAACTTAAATGTCTCTTTAACACTTTTCAACTTATTGTTTTGGAATGAACATTTGTAGAGTTTGTTTGATAAGTCATTAAGATATTTGTATAGTTTTGAGTGCACAGCTCTTATACTTTTAATACTACTTCTTCTTCTTGAGCAAAAGACATAACTAAAGTATTTTAGCAAAATAGCTTAGCTCCTCTATGACTGCTTATCAATTCAAAGTATGTATTTTGGTTACATTTTGTCTTATTATCTACGAGTAAGCAACTCGTTTGCTTTTTTCTGATTCATGCAAAAAAAAAAAATTTCATTATTTCATTTTGACTTATTACTTATCATTTTTTTTGGATATTGTGTAGGAATTATCATATCATTTGATCTTTTCTATTAGGTTTATTTGCATAATGATCCATTAAAGACTTAGTCATATTGTGGACACTAGCCAACATATAGTATATGATTGACATGTCGCATATCTTTGATACTTTTCAACTTATTGTTTTGAAATGAACATTTGTAGAGTTTTTTTGATAAGTTGGTTTTATTTAGATCTTTACAATTTAAATACTCCTTTTTCATGGGCAAAGAAAGAGCAAAATTATTTTAACAAAATTGCTTGCTCTTTAACGGGTACTTATCAATTCATAATATGCATTTTTGTGTTACTTTCTGTTTTATTATCCTCCAGTAAGAAACTTGTTTGAGTTTTCTGATTCATGTAATAAAAAAATTTGGACTTTTCTATTTGGTTTATTTGCATAACTATCCATCCATTTAAAACATAGTCTTATGTTGTTCTCACTAACCAACATATAGAATATAATTGAAACGTATCATATCTTTGATATTTTTCAACTTATTGCTTTAAAATTAACATTTGTAGAGTTTTTTTGATAAATTGTTTTTTTTAGATTTTTGTATGGCTTAGACTAAACACCCTTTACAATTTGAATACACCTTTGTCATGGGCAAAAAAAGAGCTTATTTTAACAAAATAGCTGAGCGCTTTCATGACCACTTATCAATTCATAGTGTGCATTTTTTGGTTACTTTCCATCGGTAAGAAATTCGTTTGTGTTTTTCTGATCCATGTTATTCGAAAAAATTTTACTATTTTAATCTTACTTAGCACTTATCAATTTTTTATATTTTGTCAACGATTTATTAAATAATTTTGATCTTTCAATTCGGCTCATTGGCTTACATAATCATTTAAGACAAAGTTTTATGTTATTCTCTGTAATCGACATACAACGAACTGATATCTCAAGTCTTTGCCACAGTGCGACAAAATTTTTTTTTGGTCACTAATTTTCAATCTGGTAACCAGTTTTGTCTATCTGTTTTGGGATTCAAGATATCTTTGCTCGAAAAAACAGAAAACGCTTTTCCCTGGCATATGGCTCTCACCTAAGCAATTGTGAAGTTAAATTTTTCCAACGACATCGAGTAGCCCAAAACTTACTCTTCAAACCTAACCTACTAACTTTTCCAATTGTATCATAACTTTCCGAGAAATTTTCCAAGGAAACATATATATCGTAACTATACTTATGTAAAGAACGAAGATAAATTTGTGAGATAAATATATCTTTACTATACTTTACTGCTATATCTTGGAAAGTTATGACCCAATTGGCAAAGTTAAAGTATGAAATTTAAAGAGAAAGAATACGGCGACCCGATGTCGTTGATAAAAATGATCTACACTACTCCCTGAATATGTGCTATAAGTCTTAAAATATCATTATCTGCACTTAAAATCAAGAACTACACAAATCATAGACCTGGTAGAGGAAAATGCTTACCAGATTCGGAATCAGTGATTGAAAACCATCCAAAAAAAAAAATCGGGACCTAATTCGAAATTTTTTTCTCTGAATATGTTGAATTGTGTAATTATTTATACAGAGCTATAAAGTGTAACCATTTCAGAAATCCTACAAAATAACATTTCAAAATTTACGACTCGTTTTTTACAAAAATATATTTTTTCTTATTTAATGAAAGAAATATTTTAATTATCTTAAATAAAGCATTGAACTCCTTTTTATTAAGCGAATAAATCTGCTACAATCACAATTGCTTAAGCCACATTATCTTTAATAATGTTCAAGTTTTTGATTTTTTATTCCAAATGCAATTGAAAGAAATAACTCAATTTTAGTTAAATTTCAATTTAAAAATAAAAATTGCTTTCCATTATCACCATAACAATTGAAATAATTTGATTTTTGTACAATTTTTTGACTACTGGTCTTGACCTTAAAAATAATTGAAAAAATCAGCAGTGGGCTGTGTTTTGTATTTTTTCCCCCAATTGATTTCATTTTATGATTAAGAGAAACGCGCGCTGCTGTGGAAAAAAAAAACGCAATGTTGAATAAATTTAATGATTGGTTTTTGGACTAAGTGTGTGCGCCTGCGCGCGCGCGTAATGCAATTGCGGCTATTTCTTATACAATTGTTATTGTATTTTAAGTATTTTTGTAGTTATTGTAAAAATCATTGATAGCTTAGCACGCACGCATGCAATTTTCATAATTTTTTTCATAGTTTATTTTATTAATATTTTTTTATTAATAATTTTGGTATTGACATTGATTGGTAGCTGGAATTCTATAATTTGCACGCTAATGTTGCGGTGATTTTGCATGGTGCTATAAAAAGATAAGTTTTCGCAAAGTTTTATTAAAAAATTACTTGTAAGTACAAAGTTTTTTTGTAAAATATTTTCTTGCATTAAAACTACTACTGAGTTTTGAGAAAAATCATTAAAATCTTTTGATATCAAGAAAGTAAAATAAATGAACATTTTTAATCAAATTGTTAACTTGTTACAGAAATCACATTTTGATTTATTGCCATAATTTGAATTAACAGTTTTGAGTGCCATTTAAGACAAATTAATAGCTGACAAACATTTTTTTTTAGAGTTGTGTCAGATATGAATTTGCCCCAAAGTTATATGTTTTATATTAAGAAGTGCACATTAACCTAAATGTCTGGTTGTGCTTTTTGTTGCTTATGCTATCAGAGTGTTAAACACAAAATTATAAAAGTTTGGATTTTGGAGTGTTAAATTATTTTTAATATCTACATATATACACACTTATATGTATAATTTATTTGACATACTTTTTTAATTGAAAATTATATAGATTTTCCCATATATTCAAAATGATTTATTGTTATATCAGCAAATTTAGGACAATCCTAGAAACAATGTTATCTCTTGTGCTAAAGACAGGGCGTTAGAGCAATAATATGAATATCAATTACTGAATAGAGTTCTGGCCGCTGGCTTGAGATATACATAAAACAGGAGCCAGAGAATTCTTTTTTGGGGGAAATGTGTCAGAAAGTTCAAAAATTACCTTGCACTTGTCTTTGACCAAAAATCTACTTATCAGGAGTTGCTGTTTATGCCCCTCTCGAGATTAACAACTTGCCGATACGTTGATTGACATAAATCGCCTGCAAGTTGTACAAATTCATCCACTGAGGATCGTTGGTGTTGCGAAGACTTTGGCAGTGCATAGCCACGTGATGTTAAACAGGAAAAAACACACACGAATGAAAACAAATACTGTTTTGTTGTGAAAATTTTAGGACGGAACTTTTTATTGAGTATTAGAATTTTAATTAAACATTTATAATTAAACTTTATTCAGTATGAGAATTAAAACTTTCAATTTTATGCTGCAACCAATGCTGTTTCAGAGGTGGTTAATAAACTAATTCAAAAACAAAGAAGAAGAACAATAAAACTTGACAGCTATGAGCTGTGGGGCATTGTTTCATTTAGCAATGCAGTTGCGTTGCCAACTATGGGGAATTTATTCCTATTTTTGGGGATTATGCGTGTTTGCTAGGAGTGTTTTAGTGCACGAATTTTGGATTTTGATACTTGACACCCCTCAATTTTGTGAGGTTGGAAAAAAAATGAGTTTGCAAAAAAAATTTTGGGGGTGGGGTGAGGGTAAGGGTTGGTGCATCGATGTCAAAGATGAGAGAAAAGGAGAAACAATATTCTTAGAGTCCTACAAAAGGGGCCACTTCTAGAGAGTTCAAATGTATGACCGACCCACATTATTTTTTCTCTCCCAACATTTTTACCAAACATACCAACCTCTTACCTCTAACCCCTAAGGGTGCTTCCATACAAAATTGAGATTTTTAGGAAATCGACCCCCACCACTCCCAGGGTGCCCCTAGAAGGGTCAAATGTATGACCGGCCCCTAATATTTTTTCCTCTTTAACATTTTTTCGCCCAATACTTACCCTCTATCTCTAGCTCTTAAGGGGGCCCCCATACAAAATTGGCGTCATAGACATAAAAAATATGGAAAGGAAATCGTCAAATAGGCCCATAATTGCCCAGGAGTCTCTCCTAGAGGAATCAAATATATGACCGACCCCCATTATCCCGCCTCCAAAGTTTCACAGCTTACCTACCCCTATTTCCAATCCTTAAGGGGGCTCCCATACAAAGTTGCGGTTTTTTTAAAAACTGCTCCCACTGCCCTAACTGGACCATGGGTATCCCTAGAAGGGTCAAATGTATGACCGACCCCCATTATTTCTAGGAAAATTTATAAAAAAAAAAAATTGTATGGCAGCCCCTTTCAGGGTGTAAAATAGGGGCAAGTATGTGGCAGAAAAATATAGGTCGCAAAAAAATAATGGGGGTCGGTCACACATTTGACCCTTCTAGGGGTACCCGTGGGCCAGTTAGGGCAGTGGGGGCATTTTATATAAAAGCAGTAACTTTATATGGGAGCCCCCTTAAAGATTAGAAATAGGGGGTAGGTATGCTGAGAAAAAACTTTGGAGGTTGGCTAATGGGGGTCGGTCAAATATTTGACTCCTCTAGGAGTGACTGCTGGGCAGTTATGGGCCTATTTGACGATTTATTTCCATATTTTTCATGTCTATGACATCTATTTTTTATATGGGAGTCCCCTAAAGAGTCAGAGATACAGGGTAAGTATGTTTGGAAAAAATATTGGAGAGGAAAAAATAGTAGGGACCAGTCATACATTTGGCCCTTCTAGGGGCACCCAGGCAGTGGTGGGGGGTCGATTTCCTAAAAATGTCAATTTTGTACGGGAGCTCCCTTAGGGGTTAGAGATAGGGGGTGATTATGCGGGGTAAAAATGTTGGAGTAGGAAAAATAATGTGGGTCGGTCATACATTCGACCCCTCTCGAGTGGACCCCTAGACATTTGAATTGCTGTATGTAAATTTTTTCTCTTTTTCTCTCACCTTTGAACTCGATGCGCCAACCTTTACCCTCACCCCACCGCCAAAATTTTTTTTGCAAATTATTTTTTTTTTTCCAATTTCACAAAATTGAGGGGTGTCAAGTATCAAAATGTTGTTACTAAGGATCTCCATACATTCTTAAAACACCTCTAGTGTTTGCTTAAGCAAAAGGTCTTACCGTGTCTATGAAAGATGTAATTTTGAAGCCTAATAGCATGGACAGACATGAACAATGTTAATCTGGATTAAAAACTTACTAATGCAATTGAAAATTTTGCCCTAACAGACAATAGTGTCCGACAGTTGCTACATTAACTAAACAGCTGATTTGTTTGCTTACTTGCTTTTTTGACAGCACCCGCTCACTGCACTTGCTATACACAGTGCGTTTTCTTTTTATTCCCATCTTAAAATGGAAAAAATTTTATTTGGTTTTTACATTAACATATTTTTCATTTATCTTTTAAATCACTATTGCTCACTTTTGTTGTGGTTTCAATTTATTTATATTTTTTCAATGAAGTGACATTTATAAATCTAATTAATTGACTTCTAAATTGATAATCAGAGATTTTGTTTTCTGACAAATTGTTACAATCTATTACAATTATCTACAGCGTTACCTTATTAAAATAGCTCATTTCAGTACAAATATACTTTGAATACATGCTTCAGTTTTGGAATCGATGCGCATTGAAATGGGGACAATGCACAAGTAAGTTGGGATTAAAACTGCTGATGCAAATTTACTCTACCGTTTATCAATGCAATTATATAATTTATAATTTTTTCTTGGACTTCTATTAAGTTTTTTATTATAGATTTTTTAGATATTTTTCTGAAAACTTTTGAAGAGTTTATCAATGAAATTTGACCTATTTTGAACTGTCATCAAAGTGTGAAATTTTTATAAAAATTAACTCGGATTTTTCTTTATTCAACTCTGAAAATCGAAAAAATGATCTGTAAATTTTTTATATCTTTTATGAATAAATCAAAAAATTTTGATGAATATGCGACGAATGCAACTAAGCAAATCAACCAAATTACATTTGAGTCTGAATCAGAAATTGAATTTCTAAGCCTTGGCGTTTTTAATCTTCACAGTTAAAATTTTAGTTTAATTTCAAAACCAAAAAGTATTTATATAGAACAATGTCAAAAAAAAGTATTATTTTAAACTATTTGGGAATAAATTTTATACTTTTCGTGTATAAATTTCAAATTTTTTTGGAAAAAAATCGGGACTTAATACCAAAAAAGATTAAATTCAATACTTAGGGGAATCAAAGGTAAGAAAATTAAACTATGATTTTTTAAGTGTGTACAATAGTTTAAAACGGCTGATGAGCAGGCTTATAAAAAATTATGTCAATATGATTCTACATACAACAATGCAATAGTCCACTTTGCCCCAATACGTCAACATTTTGAGGTATCCTTGCGTGAAATTGTAAAAGTCCATATTTTTAGGCATATTCAGGATAAAGTGAAAAAGTATTTAATGTTTACGGCAAAAATTAACACCGTTTTCTTTTTTCTCATTTTTTGTTTAAAAGGGATTAGCTTAAAATACCGATGGAAGGGCAAAAATAGCTAAAAAATTTTAATTTTTTCTTACTACAAAAAAAGCGACAGTAATGATTTTATTTTTGTATTGAAATGACAAGAGATAAGTTATGACACAACGCACATTTTTGCATTCTTATGGTGAAACAATGTCAGTACTCTAGCATTGAAAATCATAACCAAATACTTATGTACACGTATCTTAAAAACAACAACAATTTGTTTTGTTCAGGGACAACAAAATGAACTATAAAATAAGATCATAACCCATATACTTACAACTATTTATCAAATAGAAAATCTTCTTGCAAAACAATTTTGTTTTAACATTAATGACAACTACAATTTTTAAGCAAAAGCATCGCCCACATAACAATGACCTTACACAATAGTTATTTGGAAAATATGAGAGAAATCGATTAAAGCAGCTGTGACATTTAAAAACAGTTAGTTTAACCTATAAAATGTTATATTTCAAAAATCACTGTGGGTTCTTGAAGGTTTTCAAAAAAACGAGTTACAGTTTCAATGAACTTTAAACGCTGACATAGTAAACGCAATAAAACAAAAGACTTAAGCAATGAACTTGCTCAAATTATATTTCTTTAGTTTACAGTTGTTTGTTAAATAACACAAAGCATTTCAAAATAGTTTCAACAAATCATTAAATTAATTTGTATACAGTTCTGGCATATTCTTGTGTTGTCTTGACTTAATCTCTTAACACTTTTCATTTCTTACTTTCAAAGCTATTTATATAACATTGTCACTAAACAGGTGAAGGGCCACATACCGTTAGATACCACAAAGCACACAAAGAATTGTTTGGTTTCAGACGTTAGAACTTATTTGTTAACATATACATACATGCGAGTTTATGCGGGTTCACGGTTTGTTGTTTTTTTATCAAATTTGTGCGCATTGTTCTGGAAACAAGCAAGCATGACAAAGATGTGGCTTTGTTGTTTATTTTGAAATTTTTTAAATAAATTACAAAATCGCCTTTTTTTTTTTGTTTCATATTGCTATTATGATTTTGCTCAGTTTTTGTAGCACTTTTTTTTTTAAATAATTACTATTGTTGTTGGTTTTTTACTACAAAGTGCGGTTGCTACTGTTACCATTATTATTATTAACCTTAAATTAACCGTTAAGTTGTGTAATTTGCGCCAGCGCTGACGCCTCTTTTATCTTTGTTATTGTTAATAATATGTTGCCAGAAGATACCAGACATTTTTTCTTTACTTTACTTTCTGTAACGGTAAGTAATTGTTTATGTTGGTGTGAAATTTACTGAGACTGAAAAAATTTAATGCGTAAAAAGTTACATTTTGCAAATTGTTACATTACTCTTTACTATGTAAATATAGTGTACATATTAAGTAAAACTTTATAAAATTTTTTATACAATTATTGGCATATTACACTTGCACTTGTGTGCTTATAAAATTCCACAACATTGAAATATTTACATTTTATTTAGCGTTTCATTTAGTTGTTATGATTCACAGCTTACGTTGTATTGCGAAATCTTTTATTGCGGGTGATTCCACACTTTTAACAATCTAGTTTTCTCTTGATTTTACGCTGACGCACTGTCGCTGCGTAATTTACATATTTTGTCTGATAAAATTTGCATAACGGTTAATTTGATTAGCATGTTTTTAATAAGCGTATAATCTCTGGGAAAATATTGAGCAAGACTCAGCGTAGTTTCCAATATGCTTGTTAGACATATCCAAAACTCACATTGATATAGTTGACAGAGCTCTGCTTAAATTTGTGGATTAAAGAATAAAAGTATTTGTTTTTATAATTTAGAAACATTGAATCGTAAGCATTTAGAGCTTATAAAGTGAACATCAAAAACTGCGTTTATATTAAAATTTTCAAAAGCCTGTCCATATTGTGGCACTGTGTGTTTTTTAAGTGTACGGAATTTTTATAAGTGATTAGAGATGAGCTAAATCAGTCTTGTTCTTGGATCTTTTTTTTTTAGAAAAACTCACAAGTAACAAAATATTTAAATTTTGTGGAGAGAAAAAAGATGCCGAAAATTTAAAAAATCGAATATTTTTGCATCTTAAAAAAATTTTTTATTTTTTTTTTTTTTCAAAAAAATATTAGCCAAAACACCCAATGCACTGTGGGTAATTTGACCTATTTTATGGCATAAATTAGCAACATCTAAACTATTTGAGGTTTAGTAATAAAAATCGATATCTAAAATGTTATTCTTAATATCTATCGATTTGTGAAAAAAAGGCGTGATCGGATCAAGGACACGCCCATCTCTCATATACATCAATATTTGAAATTGCCACAACTCATATTCACGGAGCAAAACAATAATATTTGATGTTTAAGATATTGTTGGCAACATCTACTCATTTATCAAAAATGAGCGGAATTGGATCAAAAATATGTCCACATCTTACATAGCCTTCATGATGATAAGATTTTTCAATAAAAAATATTCGTTTCAAGGAAAAAATAATTATTTTTTTTTTTAAATTTAATAATTGTCTAGCGCGGATCTTAAGAGGAACATTTGTGCAAAAAAATATTTGGTTTTTCAAATTGTTCATCAAACTATGTTGCACAGAGGCTGTTTACAAAAAAAAAAAAGCAATTCTTAGAAAGTGTTCAAAAGTGTAGCTCTAAATTTGCGAAATAGCTTACAATACTATATAAGGTATATACTCGAAAAAATGAGTCGACAAAAAATGGGTATAAAACATTTATTTTTGACCAAAAAAAAGAAAGTAACACATTTGAAGCTCAAGGGTATTTCTTTAAGAAAATGAAAAGGTTTGCTCATTTGGTTAAGATATATGCAAAGTATCGTAACTTTGAATTAATACATGCCATAAGGCTCTGCATATCACTTTTTGTGACCTGGAATGATTCCTTGATCCATTTTTGTTTTAGTTTCTTTTCATTTTTGACAACATTCTTGATTTTAACAATTTTTCTTTTCATTATAGCCCAGTATTTTCCAATCGAAGGATTTGCATTTCTCGGTACAAAATTGACCCAATTCTCTTCATACCAATTCATGGCCAATTTGCCATAGTGATAACTCGCTAAATCTGTCCTAAATAACACAGGATTTATATGAAAGAGTATCATATTCAGCAGACGTTTCTGTTAGCACTCTTTCACATAAGTTTGGTAACTAATTGTACCAGTTGTGACAAATACTGAGCTCTTCAAACCACATTTACAAATTGCTTGCCAAACCAAATAGTTTTTTGCAAACTTGTCTACTTTTTTTGCTTTAAATTTGGCGCAACATTGCCTTTCTTCTTTGCGGTGTAAAAAAGTTGACCCGGAAGCTGTTAAAGTCAGCTTCGACGTAAGTTGCGTTGTCCATTAAAATGAATTCAGAATTGTGCACAAAACGGACGAAGAGCTTTGTGAACAAGTTTTAGCAGCCGTGTTTTCCTTGTTATTCCTATTTGGTGCCAGTAGTGTCTTATATGATTGAAAATCTTTCTCTCTGAAAACCTTCTGTACGTTACCGGGCGATATAAGCACTTTTTTAGCCACATCTCCAATGGAGAGTCCAGCACACAACACTTCTTTTGCTTTGTCCTCTGAGGTAAATCGTTTTTTGGGAATTTTCTTTACAAAAAACTTTTACCAAATATAGCCGTAACACCCCACTGTAATAAAAATGAACAATTTCGCCAGAAATATTTGATTACTTATTGTTCTATCCCGACTTTTTCATCTCTTTCAAACTCTTTTGTGAAACATTAATTTTTGGAAAAGTTGGGGCTTACTTATTTCAAAAAATGAGTCATATACTTACTAAAGTTTTGCTGAGTGTACAATGTACATAATCATATATGTATATAAAATTTTTTCTGCAAGCTAAGCAATAAAAACAACTAATACAAATCTAATGCTTGGCGTAATAACAAAAGCAATTTGCAAAACAATAGTAATAAAACAAAAGATTTAAGCGGCAAACTTGCCACAATAAAATTTTATGTTTCTCATTTGCATGAAATCAATCAAATATTATGTAAATTTAATAACAGCACAGATTTAAACACATAATAAATGAAAATGAGAGTGTAAAAATTAGCAACGGATTAAATGATCATTTTTCAGTATTTCAAGAAAACAATGAAACTATTGTTTTTTTAATTTAATTTACAATTTCGCTTATATAACAGAGAGTGTTGTAATGAAGTTGCTATTACTTGTAATACTTGGAAAGCCTACGCAAAAAATGTTCACATATGGGCGCATTTGCTCAATTTTACAAAAATAATTGTATAGTGGAAAATAAGGGATTTTACGCAAATTTAAGTCATTCTTTATATCATACGCCGCTGCGCTTTTTAATGTTAAATTTATTTGCATGTTTATGTGTCACTTGTACGTTACTGTACCGTTATATACGTTTTCTTAAATAAATTTTTTGTAAAGCTCAAAAAACACGTCGTCGTCGTTGTCGTTTGTGGTGATTTACTCATTTCAATTGTTTGTGGAATAAAGGGGAAATTTGCATTTTGTTTTCATAAAACAATATTGCAATGAAATAAATTACTCACAAGGGGGCGTTTTATTTTTTTGTTTGCATTGTTTTCTTTTTTATTGTTATTTTTTGACTTTTGTTGGCAATAATGAAAAACACTGATGCTTACAACGTTGGAGGCTGCGTCATCTTAAAAGTAATGAATATACAAATGACATGTAGTTGGTATTCGATGTGCACTCATATAATTTTGTTGAAATAAATGAATTTGGAAAATAATGGCATTTCTAATAAATCAAGTGTAAAAATTTATTTTTGCAATTTTATTTTATTGAATTTCCAAATTTTACGAGAATGAAAAAATTAAAGGAGTTGCGTACGAGAATTCTCAATATTTACTGATTTTCAACAATTTTCGACTGACACCACATTTTTCAAAAAATTTTTTTGACTTTTTAAAAATTTTTCTGCACTCGCAACATTTTTTACTCTTTAACATTTTTCTAATTTTTTTAATATTTTACTACTTTATCAACATTTTTCTACTTCCCGCAACATTTTTTGACTTATTAAATACATCTGACTTTTATCATTTTCAACTTTTTCTTTATTTTTCTGTTTTCTCAACATTGCTCTACCTTCTAAACATTTTTCGGCTTAGTGCACATTTTTCTATTTCTCAAAGATTCGGCCACTTCCTCTGTAATAATTCTGTTCTCTAAAGAAGCAAATCGGGAAATTACTATTTCGACAATATGGGTGAGTAAGTAAGCCTTTTGAATAGGAATTAATCAAAGAGTCGATGTGACAGCTCCACGTCAGTTTCAGAGTTGATTTTAGGATATCATAAAGAAGCTACTTTTAGATTGAGTGTGTTAGCAAAAACATTTTGCTGGACAACTAGTCTAACTTAACATTAATTATAGAGTTCCCTTACTTAGAAGAAAATCTGAAAAAAAATTAAGACCGTGATAGCAAACACTTTGATTGAACTTCAGTCATATATTTGCAAGATACATACGAAGCAATCCACGCCAAGTATACCAAAAAGTATACCGATTTTGCTCAAATTGGCAATATGGTAGATCCGGTGTGTTAAAATAACAATCCGGGAGGATTTTGTCCTAGTACTATTTGTTGTTAAAATACAGGGTGTTGAAGTTGGCGTTTTTAGTCATTTTCATGAAAAGCTTACACTAAAGTATGTAAATTGATAAATCTAAATTAATGGTCCCATTCATTTTGAAGTGTTCTTTTTATAAAAAAAAAAGATTTCTTGGTGAAAAAAATTTTTTTTAATTAAAAAAAAAAAAACGTTTTAAGAAATTCCAAAAAAAGTCACACGTATTGCTTGGCCGATTCTAAGCATTTTTGGCCTTGTGCACTTTTTACGTAAGGTGTTTTCCTCTTGAGTAAAAAAAAAACTTCAGAAACTTAGATGTGATAGGTTCGAAAGCCATATTAACTAAGTCTACCTATATATAAATTTTACGGAAATGACGCTTACTACAGCTTAATGCTGGAATCAAATGCTGAAAAACGAGTAGCACTTCTGCGAAACATTGTTAGTGACTTGCGAGAAATAATGAATGATAAACTCAAATGCAAATACAAATCATTAACTCTTAGCGCCAGCGCATTGTTATCTACTGAAGAAAAGAAATGTTTTATCAATATTATACAATACATACGTCTATCTAGTCAATCAATGTTGAATTTATTTAGTGACAAAAAATGCAAATGAGATAATACAAAAAAAAAATATTTGCAAGTTTACGTAAAATACATGTAGCATTTTATAGTATAAACAAAAGCAAGTTTGTTGCCCAAGTCTTTCGTTTTGGCGACTTAAAATTTTTGATTTCTTAGTATGCAAGCGACTCTATAATAATTTTATATATAATTTTAACTTAATAAAATGGAATTTAAGTCTTAATGTAGCATTTATTGTATTTATTTCGATTTCAACAAAACAATTTCAGTTAAAATATGTAATAAAAATAACAAAAATGTAGAACTGCATAATTAATGTGAATTTATATAAAAAAATGTAAAAAGAAAAAAACATGATTTATTGAAATCTTGTTAAAAACTTGCTTTGATTTATTACTACTCAAATAACGAGCGTAAATTAAAATAAGAAACTTAGACTGAAAGCATTTTTTGTTAATTTTTGCGTTACGCTTTCACTACACCTACACATAAAAAAAAATCAGAATAATGTGCTTAATTTTAATGTGCTTTGTTCGAAAAAAATGTAATTTTAAAAAACTAATATTTTCACATGAGAAACTGGAACAAATTTGACACGCAGTTCAGTTGACAATCAGACAATAGTAAGTAACGACAATAATTATTACTTGCAAATTGAAAGCAAAAGTTGAATGACATGCAAAAATAACAGAAGTTTTCTATTTTAATGACCTACATATATTTTTTTTACTAAAAAGTAAAATAATAATAATATGACAAAATAAAAAAAAAACTTTTTAAATGAAATTGAAAATGACAAAAACCGTAATCGAAAGTGTTATTGAATGCAATCTCTGTCAACAATTTGCGTGGAGGCGCAAGTTTATATTGATTTAAAGCTGTCGCTTTTACTTTTACCCTTATTATTTTTTTTTTAATTCACTTGCTCCCTCCAATTATTCAGAATTTAGGTTAAGCTACTTTTGCACACGTTTATTTTGCGTTGGTTGTTTGTAATTGGTTTGTTGTTTTATTTCATCAGCTATTGAACAGTAATTGTTTTATCATCCAATTATCAAGATAAAAGCGAAATTTAAGCCGTAAAAAAATTTCAAGGTTTCTTTCTTAAGTCTTTTGTTTCAGATGTTTTACTACAGATAAGATGCTTCCTAAACACAAGCAAAACGAAGCACATAAGAGAGAGAGCATGCTTTCTGACTGTCTTTTTTATATCCCAAATATTTCTTATATTCCAAGTGTAATTTTAGCCATTTTCGCGGCAATAATCAAAACAGTCAAAACAGAAGTTTAAGCAAAAATAATGTAATAATTTGCAGTAAATTGTGCAATATTATGAAAAATAAATACAAATATATTGAGCAACATACTTTGCAGCTCCTTTATTTTAAGTTTTCTCAATATATACGAGGGGCCTAGCAAAAGTTCGCTTAGTTGAATTGAAAAAACTTTTAAATTTAATTTTTTAAATTCATAACTTTATTCTTTATCTATTTGTATTTTATCAACGTAATCGACATTTATTTTGATACATTTTTGAAGTCGATAAATCCATCTTGAAAAACAGTCTTCAAAATCGGCTTTTTGCAGTTTTGCAATTTCATCATTAACCGCATTTATTATCTCCTCATTGCTGTTGAAGACTCTCCCTCTCAAATTTTTTTTTATTTTTGGAAACAACCAGAAGTCACAAGGCGCTAGATCTGGGGAATAAGGTGCGGGATGCATTTCTTCGATGCCTGAAATCGCAACAAAATCTGTCGTTTTTTCAGCAGTGTGAGCTGGCGCATTATCGTGATGTAAAAAGTAGCGGCGTAGCTCCTTTTTTTTGTTGTTTCCAAATAAATTTTGGAAGACTTCTGGTAAACAGGTTTCAGTTTACCACTTAGCAGTAACCGTCTAACCTTTTTCCAAAGAAAAAGCAGCTACAACTTTCTCTCTGGTGAAGTAAACTGGCATCATTACTTTTGTTGCTGACTTTTTTTGCTTTACTTTAACAGGTGGACTTGCACTTTCTGTGATCCATACCATGGATTATTGTTTGGTTTCAAGGTCGTACTTCTAAAACCATGCTTCATCACCTGTTGCAATTTTCTTGAAGGCGTTAGACCATCCGTTTTGAATTTTTCAAGAAAATACTTAGCAAAACGCACACATGCCTCTTTTTGAGCATCACTTAAAATTCTAGGAACCCATCGTACAGATTTCTCCGCGTATCCAAGATCATTTTTTAATATTTGCGATACAGCCATGGCATTCAAGCCCAGTTCTTCAGCAATGATTTCCTGGGTCAGTCTTGGATCTTCTTAAGACGTAACCAAAGCTGCACATTCATAATCAGTCGAAGATTTTGGGCGGCCTTCTCGAGGTTCGTCCTCCACAGAAAAATTACCTATCTGGAATCTTCGGAACTACTTTGAAATGTTCACGAGGGATGGCGCATTAACTTCAAATGCTATTTGGCATTCATTAAACATTTCCATAGGCTTGAGCTTACCTCGAAATCCAAAAAGAATAGCAAACCGGATCTCTTGCTGCGTTGGCATTGGAATATCTGCTGACATTGTTTCACGAATTTTACGTTTTCTTCTCTCCATTTTTACAGATCTTTCTGAAAATTAAAATGATATATCGTAAGACTATAACAAATAATACGCAATTTTTTGATTTACTAAAAATTTATAACATGACACCAACTAAGCGAACTTTTGTTAGGCCCTACGTAGTAAAATCGTAATTTATTGAGCAATATATTGTGTAATAAATTGTGCAATATATTGCGCAATATATTGTGCAATATTTTTTTTAAGCAACGTGACCAAAACATTCAATTTATATTTTGCAATATATTGTTTATTATAAAGTGCAAAAATTGTGCAATAAACTGTGCGAAACTATGAAAAATAAATACAAATATAGTGAGCAATATATTCTGCAGCTCCTTCGTTTTTAACTTTCTCAATATTTAATAAAATCGAAATTTACTTAGCAATACATTGGGCAAATAATTGTACAATATTTTTGTTAATTAACCAGCATATTTTATTTACATTTTTTAATGTAATGTGCACTATAAAGTGTAAGAGATTGTGCAATATTATGAAGAATAAATACAAATATATTAACAATATACTCTGCAGCTCCTTTATTTTTGATTTTATCAATATGTAATGAAATCGTAATTTATTGAGCAATATATTGTGCAATATATTGTACAATAAATTGTGCAATATTTTTTATAATTAACCCTTTAACTGTTTAATTTTGTTTCGAAAAACTTTTTCTGCCTGCTTAGTTATTTTTTATCGAAGACGAGTATACTCGACATAAACAGTAAAATGTTTCTGCCTATAAAAGTAGGCAATTATTATAATTTATATTTTTATTCGTTGCTTACAAACAAAATTTATTTCATTGATAAAAAAATATCACATAAAATTGTTTTGTAACGGTATTTCCCCAGAATTTGTTATTTTAGCTAAGGTGAATTTAAATAAATAAGGTTGCCAGACTAACGAATATTCTAAAGTGTACATTTTTTTAAAGATCTTTATTTGCCCTTTTTCAGGAAAAAAAAATACAGTTGATTCGTTTAATAATAATACGAATGCGATTTTTTTTATCTTCACGACGAGTATACTCGACATAATGCGAAAAATTTTCATTTCGCTCTGACGAGTATACTCGACATAAACAGTTAAAGGGTTAATAAAAATATGCAGTTTATGTTGTGCAATAAATTGTGTAATATTATGAAAAATAAATACAATAGTGAA
This sequence comes from Calliopum simillimum, assembly GCA_951812925.1. NCBI lineage: Eukaryota > Metazoa > Arthropoda > Insecta > Diptera > Lauxaniidae > Calliopum > Calliopum simillimum. The sequence continues at coordinate 119,727,161 of OX638369.1, read as the reverse complement.
GTGGTCTATTGAACAAAATAAAATAGACATTTAGTAAAAAATAATTTCTTCATGTACTATGGCATTTACTCTGTAGGAGGAAATGTTGAATTCTGGCATTGTACAGAAATCAGCAATTATTCCAAATTCCATAAAAGGCTACAAATCTGCAACATCTCAGGAAGTGGTCATTTGAACAAAATAATATTTTTAAGTAAATGATATCAATTCTACATCTTTGAGTAATCTTCTTGTATAAGAGTGCAATTTTGTTTATTTCAGACAAAATGACAGCTGTTTTTCATTGCTACATTATTTTTGCTTCACTTACCAAATTTTATCAAATGCATTAATCTTTACCTTCAAAATAATTTACCCAAGAAACAAAGGTCATTTTTATTGCCTATTTGTTTTGGAGAAAATAAACCATGAAATCTTTAGATCAAAATTTTTTTAATATTTTTTTTTTTTTTAATTATAGTAAACTTTTATATATATCTCTTATTTTCACCCTTGTTTAAGCTTAATTATAAAATTACTTTGTAGCAGATTAAACCGATAAAATGCAATAAAAGCGGTGGCTTTATGGCTTAATGTGCGTCCATGTACTTCATATGGTGTTGTTACCTTCAATTCGTGCGCACTATGCGTAACTAGTAGTTAATTTCTATTATTTGTGAATAATTTTTGTTGATTATTACTAGATAACTATATGTGTTTCATATGCCTTGCATGTTGTGTGTAATATTGCTTTATCTAGTTCAAAAATCATTAAATTATATCTATGTGGGTACATATTAAAATTGTGGCTAAGAGATAAAAACGAGAATAATAAAAAATATTATATGCCAGGAAATGCATAAAAATAATAAAAGCAGCTATTAAAAATAATCAAAACTATATTAAGCGCATTTAAAATATTTGCTTTTCTAGTAAAAACAATAGACTTAAGCCACAAACTTCGTTTCAAAGTGTTGCTTACAAATTAGTTTATCTATTCAAAGCATTGAATTTGCTGAAAGTATTCGATTCATTCGTAATTGTAACGAATTTTTTTGCCTCTAGCCGGGGTGTAGCCGTTGGTGCCCAGAGCTTGTACACAAAATTTATTCCCCGCCAAGGAAAGAAACACTTTTCACAAATTTCACTGGTTTTATTTCACTGGTTTTTATTTCACTGATTTTATTCCTCCTGTAAAGCACTCTTAAAATATATTAAACTACATATAAGCTTAAAAGTACGGGTGACAAATATATGGATGATGAGAATGTGGATAAAACGTGAATATCAAGTCAACCAAACCAGGAGTCGTGCCACCAATACTTCCCTGTTGAGTCGTTGAGTGGCCGGTCTTTGTTTCCGTTCCGATGTCAGGTTTCAAGAGAGTCGCGGCAAAGCTGCCTCACCATTGGGCTCTGCTAACCTGTCTTTGTTTGTTTTTGAGAGCCCGCGCAACCGCTACACTCTCGGGTCAGGTGAGGAAGTTTTCGGAAAGCAAAGCGGTCTTATTCAATGTCCACTGAGACGTTGAAATATTTAAAGAACACGTCTTACCTCTTTGCAGGTCAGTTTACTAGAGAACGATACCATCGCGGGAACTTGCATTCCATTTTAATGCGTGTACTACATGACTTTAATTGGAATCAAATTTTTCCCTTCAAATTTTCGTATATTGGACGGTGTAGATTGATTGTTCTTGGTGTTGTACATACTCCCTGACTAGCACTTTTTGACAAAAAGTAAAAGAGGATAATTTTTACTCGCTTTTTGAAGCCATTGAGTTAACATGAAAATGATAGTGCCGGTAATGAATTGCATAAAACCTTTCAGACTTCATTCGATTTTACTGATAGTGAAAGTTTGGTTTCATTCTCTGCTGTTAATACCAATCTAAAGGCAGCGATGCAGAGAGTATCTGCAGAAAGAGCATAAATCAAAGTCTAGTGTAAAGCTTATACCATAGTTATTCGACTACATCTTCTTTTTTAAACAAGATATCAACAAAAATACTTTAGGGGAAGCAAGTTCCTCCGTCTGTTTTTACAAATCTATTCCAAAGATTCCAGTTTCTCTAGGACTCCATTAATTTAAGTCATACTTCAGGAATGTTGACATAAACAAAGTTTTTGTATACGATTTTCGGCATGCTGTGAATAGGAAGGCTACTTAGTTATTCATTCAGACTTTCATTGAAACGTGCAAGAAGTGAGCAATTGCTTACCAAATTGTTAATGGGGAACAACTTTCAAAAGTTTCAGAGTTTGTTTTCAAATAAATTTCTATATGAGGTTTAAAAACCTGGTCCTTAGATACCCTATCTGACCTTAAATTGTCAGTTAAATCGGAGATAAAAATTAGTACATTTTCTAATTATTGAATATTTATTTTTTTTTTTAATGCCAATTCTCGAGTTATTCGATTTTAGTCTAAATTTAGTATTCATTAATCAATAAACATATTTTTTTCAATGTTTTGAGTCATATGCCACAAATTGCTGCTTGCAGTTTAAAGCCATAATCTTTTTACAGTTCTTTTATTGCCAGCCCGTCACAGCTATTGGACACTATCTTACAAGCAAATTCTAATTTATGTGCACATTTCAATCTTGTTCAATTGAATAATAAATTTTGTAGCACGTGACAAGTGTTGCTCATAATTTGTCAATATCAACACAAAAATTGTTCAAATAAAAATGTACACAAAGTTTTTATTTTTATTTTCAATGCTTTTATTGCTATTCATTAAAGAAACTAACCATTTGTCTGCTTTAAGAGAAAAAAATTTCTTTGAACAAGTTTGCGCCTTAAGTCTTTTGTTTTGTTATTAAGAAAGTCAAGTTATTTTGAAATGGTTTTTTACTTTTTCTAAAAATTTCTTTCTTACAAAAGCGGCACCTAAAGAAAAGTTTTAAAGGAAAAAATACAACAATTCAAAAACTGCGTTGCTATCGTGCAACATTTACCGCATTTCTTGCAACATATTGCTGCTCATTATTTGCAATAACAATGCGTAAAAAAAATCAGTTCATTTCTTTTAATTTTCTTGGTTTCTTCTTACAAAGCAAAAAAGGCAAACAAAAAAAATAGAAAATATGAAGAGCAGCTTGTTAACTGTTTTTTAAAAGTTGCTGATTACAAGCCAAGCGCACACATTAAGTTAAAACTTCCTCATTTAAACAACATACAATGAACGCACTGCAAGCACAGCAGCAACATTAGCAGCAGCAGAAATGGCAATTGTAACAGTATCATTAACTAGTAACTACAATTTCCAGCAAAATACTAGTACATGTGGAAACACGTTTCTTTTAGGGAGCCTTCAGTGCTGAACTTGCACTCGTTTTTTTATTATTTTTCTTTTTTATATGATTTGAATTACTTTTATGCTTTGTAAAGTTACACTGAAAACTAAATACAAGAAAATCTTACTGTCAAGCATAATTAAGGTATTCCACCAGGCAACAACCATAACATCGATGACAATTTTGACGATCTAATGAAATTTATGAGGGATTTACGTGTCTTGCGGAATACGCGGCGTATGAGTGACATAGTAAATTGCATGTTGATACGAGTTTTTTTTAACTTTTTTGGAAACTAAAACTGCTATAACTGGACTTTGATATTACTAAGAGTGGTGTAATTTTTGATATTTCATTTATTTTGCAATACTTGTTCAGAATTTCTTAAAACGATAAATGGCTGCACAACAAAACCAAAAATTTGTTGTAAAGAACATAAATTTACCGAAAATCTCCAGCGCTGCTTTTGTTATTATTTGTTTCAAAGTGCTGAAATTGGGCTAACTTACAATTGTATTTTGTATTATATTGTCCTCTTTGTCACCAAAACTAATTATCATCTTTGAGTACGACCATTTGCGGTGACTTTGGTTTCTCTCCTCAAACTTCTCACTTCTTGGATACACTGAGTGATGGCAGCAAAGTTTGTGTTGTGTTTATCCTATGGTGTCAAATTAACATGAATTGATCTACATGTGTTGTTCAGATGAGCAAATAGGTCGAACTTTTTTGACATTCTTGACTAAATGTTCTCAGCAAAAGGAAAAATGAAGTAAATTTCATAAAAAAACACTGAAAGTCTTTTAACGTAATAATTTCAGCTACTATAATTCAGATGTTACTAAAGTATTGTTTTTTAGAATAGCATAAAACTATATTTTTAATCGATGTCTGAATAGGCCTTTTGTGAAAATAATTCATATTAACATATCATATGCGTAACTCTTGATTGATTGTGCAAATAAAAGTTGTTGATAATACTGTTTGTAGAATAGTTTTGTCTGCAATCTGAGATGGCAATCAGTGCCTATACATCTAAAAAGCACGTATCGAAGCGATATTGTTGATTTCTTCAAGAAGATATATTTTGCATCAAAAACTTAAGCCCCACGTTGGGTGCCAGTTGTAATGAAATCTTATTTGCTTTTCAAAAATATATATATTACAATAACTTTTTCCTAAAAGTTCGTATCAAATCCATATAGATTTATTTAAAGAAATACATTTTGTATCAAAAAATTAATCTATATTAAGACCCACGCTTGGCGGCAATTGTAATGAAATCTTATTTGCTTGTTAAAATTATATTAATTTTTTCTAAAAAGTTCGTTTTAAAGTAATACTGCTGATTTCTTCAAAGAAATACATTTTGTAACAAAAACTAAATCCTCACTAAGCCCCACGTTGGGCGCCAATTGTCATGAAATCTTATTTGTTTGTTAAGAAAATATTTATTAATATATAATAAAAAAGTTCGTATTTAATCAACATTGTATCAAAAACTTAGTCCCCATTTAGCCCCACGTTGGGCGCCAATTGTAATGAAATCTTATTTGCTTGTTGAAATAATACTAATTTTCTCGAAAAAATTCGTATCAAATCAATAACGTAAATTACTTCAAGAAAATATATTTTTTATCAAAAACTTAATCTCTATTTAGCCCCACGTTGGGTGCCAATTGTCATGAAATCTTATTTGTTTGTTAAAAAAAAAAAAAAAAATTCTAAAAAAGTTCGTATTATATCAATATTGTGGATTTCTTCAATAAGATCTATTTTCTATCAAAAACTTGGTCCCCATTTAGCCCCACGTTGGGCGCCAATTGTAATGAAATCTTATTTGCTCTTGAAAATAATTTTAGATTTTTCTTAAAAGTTTGTATCAAGTCAATTTTAAGATTTCTTCAAGAAGATATAAATATTTTCTATCAAAAACTTAGTTCCCGTTTTGCCCAACGTTGGGCGCCAATTGTAATGAAATCTTGTTTGCTTGTTAAAATAATTTTATTTTTTTCTGAAAAGTTCTTATCAAATCGACATTAAGATTTCTTCATGAAGATATATTTTCTATCAAAAACTTAGTTCCCATTTGCCACACGTTGAGCGTCAATTGTAATAAAATCTTATTTGCTTATTGAAGTAATATTCATTTTTTTATTAATTTTAAATTTGATCATTGTTTTTAAGATTTCAATATCGAATGAATTGAAAAAATTTCTTTTTCTACATATCAGAAAAAAGGATGTTTTGTTAAATTTATACAAGTAACGATAAGTTTAAATTATGTAAACAAATAAAACTAGCCGGTTTTTCATAATTTCATTAGTTTTTTCGATTTTTTTCACGTGTTTTTTTGGAATGGCACGCATTTTGCTGTCAATACAAATGTTCATTTATGCTATGTTAAGGTCTTACAGCTAAGCACATTGCATACTGCCTTAGAAAAATAATCTAAAACACGCTTATTTGCAGCTCTTTTAACGTGGTACTCTTAGGTGTTTTTTTTTTTTCCCAAATGTTTTGATGAGCATTTTTCCATAAATAGTTTTTCTGAAATACAATAATTACTTAATATTGTTAAAAAACAATAGTTTCTTAATTGAATACTGCTTTAACTGATGCGGAAGCTTATTAAATTTAATGAAAAATTATAGCTTTGCATGCATTTAATTAACTTTTTACTCAAATTAATTTGGATTTTATCATGATATAGTTTATTAATTTTTTTATTTGAATTTTTTATTTTTTATTTTTTTTCTTCCATTCAATTCCTGTTGCTGACGATGACCGCAACAACCACGTTTTTGATTTTTTCTATTATTTTATGATATTAATTTCATTTATTGTGTACTCAAGTTGCGCAACAGCACTCAACACCACACAAACATGACGGAAGTTTTTTTCATTTTTTTTGCTTAAGTTTATTATTTTAACTGAAACTTTATGGCGCTTTAATGTGTGGGGGTGTTTTAAGTATTAAGAGCAAGACACAAAAAAAAATTGTATTATATGTATTATAAGCAAAAACTACAAGTAATTTTGTTTGCGCACTGACACATGCTGCTAATTAAGCTGTTTTATGCGTAATAACTTAAAAAAAGTTGACAGAAAGGGGGCAGCAGCATCTATTTAAAGTATGCAAATTCAATATACTTTTAATTAAGTTTATAATTTTTATGTTTTTTTCTTTAATTGAAATTGTAATTAGTTAATAAACAGAAAAACGAATTAATGTTGAAAGAACTTGTTTGCATAAGCAAAATCAAAAATAAGTTGCTAGCTTAAGTCTTTTGTTTATGCAAGAGCGCATTATATATTTTAAGTGACAATAGCAGCTTGAATGTTTTATATATATATTTTTTGTGACTCTTTTGGTAAAAAATAATAAACATCATTTCCGTCTTCCCATTCCGCTTGCAAAAATACAGTTTTTATAACTTACTTTAAGACTCCAATGCAAAATTCTTTGCATTTTAAAATTCTTCATATAATTATGTGTAATTATATATTGTAGTTGTTTATTTTCTGCCTATCACTACAACACAAAAAACAACAACAAAATATTGTCAACAGTATGTAGTCGAAGCTGAAAAATCCAAAGCATGCGCTATTGACTTTGGCAGCTTTTCAATTATAAACGTTCAGCCGCAACGTTATTGCAACGCATCGATAGTCTTCAATATTTTTTTTTGTTTTTCTTTACACAGTTTACTTTTGGCTTAAATTGTATTGGAGCACCTTCACTAAGTCAATTGTGTTGGTTTTTTTTTTTGTTTAATTTATCATACAAATTGGCGTTGTTGTCGATTATTTAAATAGTAATTATAGCTGCCTGGCTGGTTAGTTGACAGAGCACGATTGTCAACTGTAAAAATGAATGCATTGACCTTCATAATGGGTGCAATCGCAGTAGTACCTATTAGCTAAGGCAAGTCAGAAAATAAATACAAAAAAATAATTACCTTCACTTGGCATTTTATAACTATGTTGCTCTCTGACTATTTAAACATTTAACTTTAATTAAGTTCATTTTGTTTTACACGACGTATGAGTAACCTTTAATGGCTTAAAATTACTCTTTTTCTGCAATTGTGTTTTGACTTCAAACTGCAGTCATTTTGTTGCGATATTACTTAGAACTTCAAAATTGCTATAATTTGCCTAAATTTTCAATTCTTAAAAGTTATTTCAAAACCTATAAGTGGCTGGTGTATGCAAAAAAAATTATGGATATATAGACATAAGCATTTTATAGCTCTGAGTGTCTTTGACACTAACAAACTATATATTCATATAATAAGTTCATTTTAATTCACTTGAATTATGACATTATGAAAACTCTTTTCAGCAAATATTTTGCAACTTCAAGCTGCAGTCATTTTCTTGCGATACTACTTAGAACCTCAAAACAATATTTAAAACTAATTTTAAGACATGAAAGCGCAAAAGAAAATATTTAGAAATAAGCGAACACTTTGTTTCTGTGATAGTCTCAAAGAATGAGTATTTAACCATAGACTTTTAATCAGTTTATTTTATTAAACATGGCGTATGAGCTACCATAAATGACATTATAAAAACTCTTTTCTGCAATTGTTTTCCAACTTTAAGCTGTGGTCATATTGTTGCGAAATTACTTAGAACTTCAAAACTGTTTTTATTTGCAATTATAGTAGTCTCTTACAATTAGTATTTAACGAACTAACTTTTAATCGGTTTATTTTATTTAACATGACGTATGAGTTACCTATAATAGCATTATAATTAACCTTTCTGTTATGTTTTTCTGACTTTAAGCTGCTGTCATTTTCTTGCGATGCTGCATAGATTCCTAAAATTGTTCTTATTTGATTAAGGCTTTAATACTTTAATGTAATTTTAAAAACTACAACTGGCTGCTGCTTGCAAGCGGAAATATATGGAAATAAAAAAATTTATAAAAATTCAAAATTTTCAACTTATTTCTTTATTTTTTTTTTTTTTTTGAATATTTATTTCGTTAATGCTTTAACTTATGGCTGAAGAAAAAATATGGCCTACCTAGAGCTTGTAAACTTACTTAAATAACAATTTTAGCATATTTCAAATAATGTAAGTGCATGCATGTAACAAAAAAGTTCAGCTAAACCATTTGCTTACATCTTCAAGCGATATAAAAAATTTATAAAGCGTGTTGTTAATCAATTTGCTGAAGTTCAATGTAATTAATTTGCAACATTCCTAATATTACTCACCATAACAGCCGCAAGCACAGCAAAAAAATAAAACTAAGCATGCAAAAAATTAACACTTTTGGCATTTTTATTACAAATTTAGCGTGTCAGCTTGCAGTTTTTTTTTTTCCTCAAGTCTACCCAATAAGGTAGTTACCAATGTATCATGTAAGGCAATGACTGTTTCATACAGTTATTCATTAATAAATGCCAATCAAATGTAAATCATGCTAAATATATAAACAAAGTATTGGTTCAACCATTACCAAAACGGGTGACATGCAAATTATTTCAAATAAATTTCTTAGTTTCTTAATTTTGAAGAAAATCATTTGTGGTTATCATTTTATAAGAAATTTTTTAACGTTAAGTTTAATTAATACTTTACGTGGGAAGCGATAAGTTCATTGCCTTTTGTTTTCAAAAATAAAGTGCAATTTTGTATATAAGTTTTTATATAAAAAACAAATAAAATGAATATATTTTCAAACATAAAACAGGTAGACTGTTTTATATGAATTTAACACTTGAAAGCTTATCGATCGAAAGCTTTTGGGACTTGCTTAAAAGCGAAATTCCACAAAAATTTATATAAATTATTTACATAAGTAAAATCTAAAACAATGTTTCAACTAACTTTATGCCAAATTGTGTTTTTAAATTTGCAAACTGTTTAGAACAGACTTCTCTGAGGAACAAGCCTATCCCATGTTGGGCACCATTTTCGTAATGAGTGCATGAGCTTTAAAGTTAATGATTGGAATCGCTGTCGAGAATAAATTCTTAAATTATGATCGAATTCTGATTAATGACTTTAAAATCAATATATTCAGATCAATAAATTTAAGTATTTCGATCGAAAGAAGAAGCAATTTTAATAGCAGACCTTACCCCAATACCAACATTTCTTTAAATTTTCAGTAGTACTACTACTTAAATATGCTGCTTGTCTAAATCTTTCTGATGAATGAATAGTCTGATGATCTAAAGTAACATATAAGTCAGCATGATTAGAATAGATTTCTCTGAGAGACCTCCCTATATCCCACGTTGGGTGCCATTTTCGAAATGAGTGTATTTTGTTATAGTTAATAATTGAAATCGCTGTGAAATATAAGATCTTAAGTCATAGTCGAATTGATTAATAACTTTAAAACCAATAGAATCATTACAATAAAGCAAAGTATTTAGATTGACAGAAAAAGCAATTTTAGTTCCTGTTCGTACTCCAATAGCAGCATTCCTTGTAAATTTTGGTAATATTACTAAAAAGGTTGAGTGTCTAAAACTTTCTGATGAATGAATAGTCTGATGATCACTGGTAATATATTTGGCTTAAATCAGCATGATTAGAACAGACTTCCTTGAGGGATAAGCCTGTCCCACGTTGGGAATCGCTGTAGGGAATAAGATCTTACCAATTAGTAACTTTTAAACCAATACACTCATTTCAATAAAACAAAGTATAGTATTAAGATTGACAGTAGAAGTAATTTTAATTTCAGTCTAGCATTCTTTAAATTTTTGGTAGTATTACTAATTAGGTTGCTGGCTTAAATCTTTCTGATGAATGAAAATTGATAACACGCTTTAACACAAAATTTGGGATGGATTCTCGTGTAGCACTTTCGATTGCCATTGATAAATAGGAAAAAAAATTGCCAAGGGATTTTTCGAAGTTGGGTCGCTAGGCGGCGTTAGAATGATCCAAAGTTCAAAAAGTCGATTATTATATAAAAACCGAATTTTGGGTTAAAAATTTATTTTTATACCTTACATTCAGGGTATATTCACTTTGTCCATCCGTTTTTAACGCAAAGAAGAAGTCGTGGCAGATAAAGAAAAGTACATACATATATTGTTGATCAGCGTAACTTCCTGAGTAGATATAGCCATGTGTGTCTAGCTGACTGGATGTGCGTGGAAATACATTTTTTGGGAAAACTGAGCATTATCATTCAACAAAATCTGACATGCTGCTTTTGTAGTTAAAGTAAACTCGTGGGATTGAAAATGACAAAAATCGGTCAACGGACACGACAATGTAAACAAAATACATATAAATACAACAAATTGTAAGCGCAAGCTCTAAAAAAAAATGGGCGAATTTGGACAAGAAGGCGTGGCACTTCCCATATAAGCAAGAGCTTCACAACGCTTTACTGAAAGAGTAATTTTTTTAATGTTTGGCTAGGCCAAAGATTGCATCCTTACTAGTTTTATATGTGATCTTCATTTTCCTTTAATGATGTCTACTAAACATAACTTCAACAAACTCCGATGATTATTTGCTTTGCAGATATTAAAAGCATATCTTGCACAGTTTTGGAGAAAATTACAGGAAACTATGAAAAGGACCAAATACCCTCAATTTTGCATTTTTTTTTTTTCCTCCCACAATCAATGCAAAATTTAGGATGTGGTCTTATACAGCATTATCGTTAGAATTTCATATGTACAGAAACACAACCAAAAAATTTTGTAATTTTGGGTAGTTAAGGCACTCTATTGCTCTAAAATACACAACAAAATGTATTTTCAAAATTTTACCATACTGTAAAACTCTAAATTTACATTTTGCATAGGACTTGTTGATACAAGGTTACTATGAAATCACAAAATAGTCAATTTTCTAAAATATCTTAACCCATTAAATCATGTTTACGTCTCTTTTTGATCGTTTTTTTTTTACAAAAACTGGGCTATAATGGGTAATGTATTCCACAAAAACGTTTTGGATGAAACTTGTTTATTCAACGTCACGGAAAATTTCACTATTCTGCAATCTTCATGCAGAAAATACGCATAAATGTCAACAGTCAGTTAAAAAGCAAGAGTTTAATTATTTTTAATGTTTAAGCCACTTTTGCTTAGAACACAGTCTCTGAAGATACAACTTCGACGCAACTAAGCACTAACGTTCTTTTGTAGCCTCATTGGCCATTATGTTTGTTACAATAAAAAATCAATTTAATTAATGACTGCTGCTGTAAAATGACTCAAGCACGCAAAGAATAAAAAGCATATTTGCAAAATATGCAAATATTTTGAATTTAACTATAAAATTACAAAAACCATCGCACTAAAACGAACGCAAAACTGAATTGGCATTTCTTACAAGCATGTGCCACATGTTCCTAAGCTGTCTAAGCCAAACAAAGTTGCTGTGAAATTAAGCATAACACTCAAGTGACCGTATTTACGATGCAGTATAAATTTTGCTTGCTAAGGAAAAAAATATCATAAATTTTAAAATTAACATTTTTCCCCAATTCAAGTTCAAGTTTTAATACGCCTGATACAGGTTGGTCGTACGTTAATTAGGCAAATTTTGAGCTGGCGCCAATTAGCCGCATGTTGAACAATAATACCATCATCAGCAACAAGTTTATATAGATATATTGTAGTATTTAGCCAATATTTGAATTAATATTTTTGACCTTTTCAATTAGCATGCAATTTTTCGTACACTTAGCGTTGAATTTTATTTGTTTGCTTATTGAATTGAAACTTAAGTTCAATATTTGTTTGCATTTAAGTTATGAACAGTTTGTCATTTGAGCGCTTAACTTTTAAGTAAGTAGTTGTTTGTAGTTGCTTTTGTTACATTTGTATTAGTGTATGTACTTAAAAAATCAATTATATTTGTATTATTGCCGTACATTATGTTCAAAACATTTGTGCGTGTGCGTTTTTTCTCCCCCGGGCGCTTGTGCAATTGTGCGTTTAATTATAGGTGTTGTTTTTCAGTATCAATTTCATTTCGTGTAATAACAATTTTAAATCCATTTATATGTATTATAGATGATCTCTATTTTAAGCTTGCAAGCTTGTTTTTTTTTTTTTTTGTATTACTTTGGCCATGAATATATGTAGGCGTTGACGGAAATTGGTTATTAGATATGCCACTTATTGCATATGATTTATGTAGATATGTACATTTTATTGTTATTGCTTTAATTGCGCATTTGTCAACTTTGAGGTTTTTGCTTCATTACAAGGAAATACGATTTTGTTACTTAAATCTATGTTTTTTTTTTTTTGTGACAGCAACAAAACTGCGGTTAAATGAAAAAGAAATAAAGCAAAATGCTGAAAACTGTCAATCGCACACTGTACAACATAATGTCTAATATTTCTTAATATATTGTACGCATAAGTAGTAGTCGAACCTTTGATTTCCAAGCAAGGAAGCCATCGAATGAATTTTCGTCATTTTAATGCACAGAAATCAGGTTTGTTGCTTGAGTCTTTCTATTTGAGCAAACATTAACTATTGAAAGTATCAAACTCTCAATCTGCCTTATTAATCAGTTGCCTATAGTGCATTTTTTCAAGCGAAAATTGTTAGCAAATTTATGCTCCGGTTCAACTCGATGAAAAAACTTACCTGATTTGAGTCAGATATTGCCCAATGTACACAAAAAATCCTCTATAATGCACATTGAAGCTACAGCGCTTAGTTGCTTCAAAACTAACTAGAGAACGAAATTCAGAAATATTCAATGAAATCCAGAAATTCTTAAAGAAATATATACGTTATGGAATAATGGAAACCTTTTGTCTAAAAAATACAAAGTAGAATTAAATTTGTTCATATTTGAAGGCTACGAAAGCTGTAGGTATTGAAACTGAAAGGGGTTCCATATCACATGAAGTGCCATATTACCTGGGGTGCCATATCAACTGGGGTGCCATATCATCTGGGGTGTCACATCACTTGGGGTGCCATATCACCTGGGGTGCCATATCACTTGGGGTGCCATATCACCATTTGCCTGTGTCTCATTATTATTTTCTTACAGATAGGGTAAGTTCGGGAGACATAGCACCTGTTTCGGTGAACTGCTATTAAACCAAAATTAAAAAAGCTATTTAAGGGAACTACAAGCGAATTTATCCTTTCTTTAATTTAGAACAAACAACAATACTTCAATTTAAACAAAAATTAATGAAATATTTTTTCTTTTCAATTTTAAAAAAAATATTATAAAGTGCCAAATCACCCACGGCTATTGGTGATATGGCACCATATATAGGTGATTTATCACACTTAAAGGCTTTTAAGTTATTGATGCTGGAATTGTTGCATATTTTCTTATAACATTTGCATGTTTTATATGACCTCATAGAACACGTAATAACTTGGCTTCAATTGTAAATAGTCATCACCATCAGAATCATAATGAAAGTAAATATTTTCTTTGCCTTCATCGGAAGGAGTATATGTAACTAGTAATTAGCTTTTGCTTATAAGTCCTCTCCTTTGAAACCACTATACGTTGCATTGATTGTGTTTTCAGTTTCGGGTTTTTTTTCTTCTGCTGGACCACATTATCTGAAGATGTAAGAATCCTTGCCATTTATTTTCTTGTGTTAGTCATAGAGTTTTTTGAAGACACTGGTACAGACGTGTTTTTACTTAACACCTATTTGAGCGTTATGTCACTTGTATTTAGGATTTCCTTAGAATTTTCTAGAACATTAGCGAAAACTTTAAATTAATCTGGTGAAAATTAAACATGCAAAGGGATATATAAACTTTATCACCCTCAGTGAGTGGGTGTCATTTTTTTTTTTTTTTTTGTGTATTTCGAATAAAAATGCCACGAAATGAATAAACATGTTCACTTGCGCTAATATTCATCCAAAAACGCAATCACTTTCAATTAATGTAGTTTATTTTCATATATGAATCATATACCTCGAAATTTATGCAAAAAAAAATCAGTCATTTAAATTTCGAATTTTTCTTAAAAATTGCGCCCACAAGTAATTATAGCAGCTGCAGCTAAACGATCTATTTACCTTGAATTCTTTCGAACAGCTGAATTAAATTTCGGCCATATTTGAATGCTACGAAGTGTGCAAGCATTTAAATTGAAAGGGGTGCCGTTTAACTTGGGGGTGCCACATCTCCCGGTTTTGCACTATTATCCATCAATAAATTTTAGATTTAATTGGAAATTGGAACTTCTTGGTGCTATTGAAACTTACGGCGATTTCAAGTAGCGAAAAGTGCCCTTACAGACTTTAAAGCCTATGGTCCTGACGACGCAATATGTTTTTTCATTCAGGAAATGTGGCTTAATACTGGATCAATTTTTTGGCAATCTTTTTTACACATTTATTTTACACTAATAGAATCCATTCATCATGTTGGAAGGATGTTAATGTGCAGCCAATTCCCATAAAAGTCGTATTTATAAACTCTCATAATTTCTGACCTATTCCATTATGGTTATTGATTAACTATTACTTAATTAAATTATTAATTTAACAAATTGCTTAAAGGTCGCAAATGAGTTTTTCACGGAACTCACTCTGCAGTAGATTTGATGGTGTTTTCCATGTATAGAATCAACGCGTCCACCTTTTTGGTGAAAGTATCGTGTTTATTACATATATTTGAACGGCATGCATGAAGTTTATCGGCAAAAACACTTTAAACTAACATAGTGTCATTAACATTAAAGGAATGAAGCTATTTTTAACACTCGATAATAAAAAATACGAATAATGGACTGTGACAATTGGTTTTTGTATCAAAACTAATTTCATATGGTGTCGGGAAATTTATATGTAGTTTCCGATTTATATGCATTGTGGTAGAGAGACAGTTTTATATTCAATTGACAATCTGACTGTAGTTTTATTTGAGTTACCCTTCCTTTTGATTTCACTTAGCAATTTTTGCAGCAATGCCTAATGTCCCTGTTGTCTTACAGACAAATAAATTATTCATTATCTTGGTCTTCTTAATATGGCCGACAAAGACCAGATACTTTCAGTGTTTTAGACACGCTCAACTAAACTATTGCTCAATAGTTCATGTTTTTGATATATGGAAAGAAACAATTATTTGTATAGAGTAAAAAAAGTAAAGCGCGTGCAAAATTAGTAGCCATGACACCAAATTGATAGCACCCACTTTGCGATAAGTGTATGGTACTCATGTACGACACCTGCAACATGCCAAATTTCATCGAAATAGCTTGTATAATTTGCAAGATTAAACAAAATCTGTCGTCACGCAAATCAGTTACGCTGAATAATATGTCGCCACCTTGAATTAATTTAAAGTTCATGGCTTAAGTCTTTTGTTTTTCGTATCATTTTCTTAATTAGTTCAGCATTTAAGTTTTTTTTTTTAAAAAAACATAAGGCACTTTCAGGTAGAGTACAATGCAAAGTACAACAACAAAAATATAAGCTTAGTTCTTACTTTCAATGCAACAACAATAAGAAATATGTTAAAATTTCCATTGTTCAAAGTAAAATGTGTGCTATATGTGGACCTTTGGAGAAAAAATTGTTGAAAAGGTTACTTGTTGACACCCTGCATATGTGCTAGATAAATGCTCAAGCAAAAAATAGCAACTAGTCAGTTAAATAAAGAATTCTTGCTATAGTCAGCTATTATTTTTCATTAATTAAATTCTCACAAAAAAATCAAGTTCGCTGCTTAAGTCTTTAGTTTTTGCGCTGCTTCATTATATTTTTATAATTAATTTAATGTTCAAACTTTAATTAAAATCATGCATTACGCTTCATTTTATTACAGCTAAAGAATAATAACAACAAAAACAATAATTAAATCTAAAACAACAACAAGAGCAGCAGCAGCAAATAACAAAAGCAACGAACAACTTGCAACAGCAGTCACTCAAAACGGTAGCAACTAAGCTGGCAGCTAAAAAACTATTATTATTATTAAAGAAGACAAAGAAGAAAGAAAATCGCTATAAATTACGCGAGTCATTAATTTGTATTTCACTACAACATTTAATAAAACGAAAAAGAAGAAGATAAAGAAAATACCATAATTTGAGCTAAAAGGAAGCAACAGCAACAGAAAAAAAGAAAAGAAGCCTAGAAAAAGTGTGAGCAATAACATTAAGAAAAGAAGCATCAGGAAATTGAAGCTTAAATTGAAAGCAAGCAACGCGGATACACACACACAATGGAAGTTTGCACAACAAATAATAACAGCAGCAGCAATGAGCATCATCTTGCCACCACCACATCGAGCAGCAGTAGTAGCAACATGTTGCGTGGTTCACCATTTCAGCGTGAGGTACGCGAATGGCAACGCATTGATCCAACAACTGGTGCTTTGTTAACTGGGCGCTTAGAAGCAGATCGTTGGATAAGTGGACCATTGAATAGCTATGGCAAGGTGAGTAAAAATACGCGCAATAAATGTGAAAATCAAAAAAAAAAGTTATTTACTAAGGGAAGTGCTTGAAAGCAGCTGAATGTTGCTGCTACGGAAGCAAGTTAAATAGTTCATTTAAGACTTTTGATTGATGAGTTGCAGTTGAATGAGTTTAATGTGGCAGCGGCAAAGGGGTTTTTGAGTTTTGTTATGAATTACATTTGTTGTTTGGTTTTGTTTTCTTTTTTTTAATGAATTGCAAAGGATGCAGCCACGACAGCTGTTGTGATTTGACCAATGTAGTAGATAGTTTCGTAGCCCTAGCTGATTTTATCTGTTAATTGTTTATTTTAAAGCTGTGCAGCAGCACCTTTTACTAAATATCATGGAAACGCGGGACAAAGTGAACGTTATTAAGTTTACTAGTGCGAGATTTGTATGATAATAAGCTGGTTTCATGTTTTTTAACATGAATACTTTGTATTTTGATAAACTGTGTGAAACGTCCGACATGAAAATATAAGATTAGTGCGCAAAAAAATTGCTATATGTAAAGAATTTTTTAGACAAGCATATTTTTAAAGTGCATTAAAACTGTCCTCTGAAATAACTAAAAAATATTGTAAAAAAAAGAAAGCGTTTAATTTTGAACGCTTACTTTTTATTGAAACGTCCGTCACTTTTTTAAAAGCAACTAATTTCCTTAATTGTTTTTACGTATATACTTATTTGATTCAATATTTTTATTAAAAATTACAAACATTTGATTCTGCGTAACGCACAGTGGTATGACATAGAATTAGTGTTTCTATAATAATGAAATTTCTCATGCTTAATAAGTAATAGCTACTTAGTTAAGAAAAATTACAAAAATGGCAGTGATACGTCAACGAACACGCCTACCTCCCATAGCAAATGATCTCAAATTACACAGGCACACAAAAAAAATGTCAAGACCCAGAGGTAACACACCAAAGCCCCATGTACTGGGAAGCGCTGAGCCCGAAAATCGTATTTTTAGAAAAAAAAAGTTGGTTTTCCCGCTAGCGCCCCCTTAGTACGCCCTTAGAGGTTAGAAATTTACTTGTTCTAAAAACTTTAAATGTGTGCATATTGCTAAGTTTTTAGGTAATCCGAAAGCGAAAATAATGTCAAGAAATAATTTGGAGCACCTAGTCACCCACTAGTGACCCAGGTATAGCCCCCCCAAGAGGGATGAAATAACATTTTATATAAAAATTCATAAGGAATGTATATTTGTTGTAAATAATTTTAGTAGCACATCCCCTCCAAGGGGGTTAAAATTTCACGTTTCAGAAAAATATAAAATGTATATAAGTTTCAAGGTTTTTGGTGTTCAGAAACTAAAAATGATTTCAAAAAATTATTTCAACCACCAAATAACCCCTTAGCACCCTTTTATAGCCACCGATGGGTTGAATTGGGCTTTTTATAAGAATTAAATATGTATGTTCATATTTGGGTTTTTTGGTGAGCAGGAATCAAGTTCAACAATCGAAAATAATTTCAGTATCACAGGTACCCCTAGCAACCCCTGAAAGGGGGTTAAAATTTTACTTCTTATAAAAATATAAAATATATATCAATTTCTAGGTTTTTTGGTGCTCTGAAACCGAATACGACATTAAAAAATGATTTCAAGCACCCAGTAACCTCTAAGCGCCTCCTAGAAAGGGACAAGCATCACCAATAACTACTCATTAGGGTTAAGCCCGTTTCCTTTCCAGCAAGTATGTGTGTATAATAAAAACTAATCTCATAAGTGTTGCCGTCTTCCTTACTCACACCTCCTATAAATTAATATATATTTTATATATCACAGTGACATAGAATACATTCTGCTATTCCTCTTCTTCATTACAAAATCCACAAAATTCATCCTGAAAAAATCCCATATTGAAGAGATGTTTTCTAACAGTGAGAAATCCTGTAACAGTCCATATATGTTTCCGTTTCAGCATAAGTAACTGTTTTGTTCTTTGTTTAAAAACTCTTGGCATAATTGATTTCACTTGTCTGTTGCCTAGGGTGTCGTCCAAGCCTTCTTGAACTTTTTTTTCCAGCCAATTGTTTTGTTTAGGTTATACTTTATAAAACTTGAAGGTTGGCCGCAGAATGGAGTAGGACCAACAAGCTGTGTTGAAGATCCTTTTCTAGCGAGCTCATCTGCAGTTTTATTAGCCTCAATTTCAGTAAGTCCTGAGTTGAATCTTATTTCGGGTACGCGATTCTGATTAGTAGTTGAAGGCACTCACAAGCTAACAACTTGGAAATTTTGAAGGATTTTAAGGCTTTAGTCGCAGCTTTGCTGTACAAATAGAAAAGTTTTCTGTAAAATAAGCCCATTTCAAATATATTACTAGATTGTATGCAAAAATTTTAAAAGAACTGTCCAAATGAAACGTCTGACATGCAACATTTGCTCCAAACATAAAGTCGTTTGGTGACTTTTTATGGAACAAGTTGCTGAAACAATTTCTGAGGTTCTGTTCTGTTTTTGTGGATTATTTCTTGACCATAGTTGTTAAATTTGACTGGTTAGGGCTCTTAATGCTTCTCTGATTTTAAGCATATTTTGTTAATTCTTTTCAGTAAAAACGTTTATTTTTTGTTGTTCAAGCTCGAATTTTATTTTATTCCTACTTCATTTTTCCGAGCCGCGATTTAATTTTGCTTATTATGCCTAAAACTCATATTCCATTGTTCTGCCATTCTTGTTATCTCAACTTGACCACAGTATTGATGATATCCTATAAAACAAACGCTTACCGACTTACAATCTCTACTTAAAACCCAAACAATGTCGGCGCTTGCGTTTGACTTTGTCGGCGCGCATAAGAAATACGCTGAGCATTTGACGGCTCATCTGTTGCTGCAAGAGTTTCCCCAAAAAAAAAAAAAAAAAAAACTCTACAGAACATGATGTTTAATGTGATGATTTTAGAGCATTCTGAAGGATAAGACAACAGAAAAAAAACGAATCGAACACAACAATGCAGCTGATGAGGTCAGCTTTAGCAGCAGCAGATGATATTGCGAATACACACAAAATATGCTCTATTGGCTTTGGCTAACTCTTTTCTTGTGCTTTATTCTGACCATCACTGCCAATCCAAGAATAAAAACAAACAGAAACAAAATTCTTTGATCTGCGGCATAAGTATTCTAACCGGCAGAGAGCGGTATATCTTCACAAATCGGCGCACATTGTTTGTATTTCAATTATTTAGGTTAGTGATTTTATTGCTGCATTTTTGCTTTATTTTTTTTTCCATTTTTGTAAATTAAATATTGAATGCTTCGTTTGATATTGATAAGTGAAGTGGAAGATTAAATTGAAGAGTTTGAGGATATTGTTTATTGATTGAATGAGGTTTCTTTTTATTTTTATTGGCAAGTCAAACGTAAATGGATGAGCAGAATTTGTTAGCAAAAAGCGGCATAACAAAGTCCAAAATTTTTCGGCATCGTTTTGTAGTTGTGTGTAAGAAAAAACCAATAAATCAATAAAACATAAAAGAATATACGAAATTAAAGTTTGCCGGATATAAGATTACTTACTGGCTTAAGAGTGAGTTAATAAAGTCAAAGAATTGTATTACTTAAGATAATGAAATTGAAAAAAGCACTAATAAAATTAATTCTTAAAAAAAAATTCATTTAGAAAAAAAAGCTAAAAAGTTGTTAAAAAACTTTGAGATATTCAATAGAATGTTCTTAGACATTAGCAAAAACCTCAAGTTAATCTGGAAAAATATGAAAATATAATCATTCTGCAATTTTAGAGTGATTGTCAGTAAGTTCAAGGGCTTCATATTTGTACTCCCAAATATCTTATAACACGCAAAGGGAGAAATGGCAACCGAACCATATCACCCTCAGTATTTGGGTGCTATTTCTCCTCTTTGATGTATACCTAACAAAAATGCCACGAAACGTATAAACATGCTCACATGCGCTCATATTCATCCAGAAACAAAATCACATTCAAATCTGTTTATTTTGGGGGTACTGTATCAACTAGGGGCACTATAACACCAGGGGTGCCATTTTACCTGAGGTGCCATTTTACCTGGGGTGCCATTTTACCTAGGGTGAAATTTTTCTGGAGTGAAAATTTACCTTGGGGGACATATAACCTAAAGGTGCCATTTCTCCCAGACTTTTCCTTTTATTTGAATTTCGTTTAATGCGATCAACGTATTATACATTTTTTTTTTCTCTTATGACCGATTTTCAGTTCAGCCTGTTTTTAAATTTTTTTTTTATTTTTTTTTTTCTCAGCCTAAAATTGTAATTTTTCCATTATTATGCACTACTATTGTGACCCTTTCAAAAAACTTTTTATAAATTTTGTTAGTTTAAAAAAAAAACTTGGTTTTTATATACAATTTTTAAACATTTTCTTTTCGATTTCCGTTAGCAGTTCAACAATTTTACTTTATGTACATTTTTTTGGTTATACAAACTTAATTCACTCATTTTTATTATACTATGTATATTTTCAAGTGACAATCACTCCGAAGTTTCCTGAAATAAACAAAATTTTCTCCTGCTATTATTTTCATTTAAAAAAATGAACAAAATTACAGCTTAACACTAAAAATTGTATGCATGACATATAACGAATGTCAATGATTTGTAATAAAAAAAAAACAAACATTTTACGACATTCGGTGCTTGACTGTAATTAAGAGTTTCCTGTCTACAATGTCGTTTTTTCATAATATTTTCTCCACTTTTTTTTTGTTTTTTTTTTTTTTTTTGCTGCGTACAGTTTCAATTTTAACCCCGACTAAAGATGCGCTTGACTGCATAGGAAGTTAATGAGCTTAATTTTAATTTAAAAATGTATGGGTGCTAAAAAAAGTTTCAAGTACTTAGTGTGAAAATATAAAATGAAAATAAAAATAAAAAATTAAAAAAGGAGAAATTTTAGGTGCTTAAAGCTAAATTATGGCACCAATATGAGAAATACTTTTACAAGTTGCTCGCTTAAGTCTTTTGTTTTTCAACAATTGGGCAAATCTAATGTTTGACTCATTTTAAAAGGCATTTACTTTTTTAAATATTTTAATTTAAAAAATTGCAACAATTGCCTACCAACCATAACAACAACAGCACTTGAAAATGTAGTTTCCAACTTGAAAAAAATTTTGCAACAATCGGTGCCATGATCTTGAACTTCTACAGTTTTCTTATAATGAAGAAGGTAAAATTTTTAACTCCCTACAATGCTGCGCATCATTAAAATGTGAAACCTATGAACCCAGCAAAAATATTCAGCAACATTGCTTGCTGTAATGCAATAACAGTAGGCAGATGAAGACCAAGACGAGAACTGCAAGCAACATAATGCATGAGTCAAAGTCAAGTTGAAGGTTCAACCGCAGCGTATTCAATTGAAATGCATATCTTGGACAACATTTTGGCTTAATAACAAAAAAGAGAAAAAAAAACATCTATCTAAAATCGTGATGAAGTTCCAGCAAAAAATCAAAAAAATGCCAAAAAAATTGTTAGACATATGAAACGCTAAAGTACATGGCGAGAATATCCCGTTTAAAAATTGTTAGATTATCCTCTCAAAAACATTTACCAAAAGCATCAAATTTGGTTGCAAAATATGACTTACTTAAAGTGGACAGTCAAATAGCACAGTTTTAAATACTTAGCTTTAATATAAAGAATATCCCTTTAAAAATTTATAGGCATTCCTTTGAGAAAAGATGTGCAGAATGCACCAAATTTATTTGTAAAGTGACTGTTACTTAGAGTGGACAGTAAACTAGCACAGTTTCAAACAGTTTAAACATAAAAGGTATCCCGTTTAAAAGTTTGAAGACTATCCTCTTAGAAAACGTGTATTGAAAGAATCAAATTTATTTGTTAAATGGGACTGAATTAGAGTGGACAGTAAAATAGCATAATTTTAAGTTTTTTTAATATAAAGTGTGTTCCATTTAAAAATTTATAGAGTATCCCCTCAAAAAAATGTGTACCGAATGTATCGAATTTATTTGTCAAATGTGACTCACTTCGAGGGTATAGTAAAATAGCACAGTTCTAAATAGTTTAAATATAAAGAATATCCCGTTTAAAAATTTGTAGACTATCCCCTTAGAAAACGTGTACCGAAAGTATCAAACTTATTTATAAAATGTCACACACTTAGAGTGGACATTAAAATAGCACAGTTTTAACTAAATTCAATATAAAGAATATCCCGTTTTAAAATTGATTGACTATCTTCTAAAAAAAGTGTGTCTAAAGTATCAAATTTTGTTGTGAAATGAGACTCACTTAGAGTAGATAGTAAAATAGCACAGTTTTAACAGTTTATATATTAAAAATATCCCGTTTTGAAATTTTTAGGCTATTCTTTTAGGAAACATGTAACAAAAATATATTGTTTATTTGTAAAATTTGACTCAATAATAGTGGACAGTTGAATAGCACAGTTTTAAATTTTTCGACAAAGAATAGTAGATATCAAGCCAAATAGAATAAACAGCAACTTGCAAGTGTTACCATATCATAAAATTCACTGTAGTTTTCTACTCGCATGCTTTACACTGACCTGAAGTAATTGTTTGCATAGCATACAGTACACTAAAGTACTCGTTAGAATCAGGTTCATATTTGATACTGATAAAATAAGACAGTGTGCTTCAGTGTCAAAAGAAAATCAGTGTACAGTGAATCTTGAATTGTTTTATAAAAAAATTTTGTTCAGTGTACCATCACATGCATAGTATGTATTTTTATCAACATATACGTATAAATTTAATGATGCAGCGACGCAGTGTCAGTGTACACCACAGCACAGTGCTTGCATCTTTCGGTGATATTGTCCGACTGTCTAACTATCTGGCTGCCTGGCTCTGTCAGTTGGTTGGAGTCAGGGAGTAGAAAGAAAGACATGCAGACATTTTTGAAAGATGAATAGACAGCTAGACAGTTTAAGGCATCTTTTTTTTCGTTTTTCTTTCACTGCATTTTTTCAAGATCATTTTAAATGAATATCTTTGGCTTTGCATTGGACATGGTCGAATAGTTCATTGGAACATTTTTGCCAGTATGTATTTTGGTATATGTATGTGTGTTATTTCATACATGTCTGTTGTTGTGGGAGTACTATGCTGCTTTTTTTTTGTATTTTTTGTGCTCGTCTTGAATGCATTTTTAACAATTTAAGTTAGTGATGTTGTCTTGCATCCTTAGTATCTGCATTTTTCATGGTTGAGTTTTTTGTGTTTTTTTGGTTTTTTTCTCCCCCATTAAAGTATTTAGTTTATGCATTATTTCTGTCACGATCTTTTACAGCTTATATCTTTATATCTCTTTCAAAAACTGATGCGAGGGAATTGACTGTTTTGTTGTCTGCACAACCAAAAAATGTTAGTAAGCTTGGGTTTTATTGAAAAGAACAAAAAATATGTTTTTTTTTTTAATTTTTTAGAAAATTAAATTTTAAGAAAAAACTTCAAAAAGTGCCTTAATAAATATTGCCTTAAGGTTTAAGCCTTTTAAAACATTTTAAAGTCTTCACTCTCGACTTGCTTACGTAAAATTCGCTACTTAAGTCTTTTGTTTCGCATCTTTTGCACATACAGATTGTACTGTTTTGCTTTTCAAACGTCTGTAAACACTTCAAAGCACTTACGCCGCTTTATTCTTGAAAAAAGTAACACTTGCCACACCAAGCGAATAATTTTCAGGTCACTCACATTGCTCCACTTCATCAAAATTGATTTGCAAGCAGAGAAGTAGAAGAGAATAATCACTTCCAATTTCATTGCTGTGCCAAATTTACGTTGATTTCATTTCAATTTTCTGTTTATTTCACAATTTTTTTATTTTTAATTTAATTTTGTGTTCTTATTCACGCACTTCATGCCATGATTTTGATTATTTTATGTTAAGTTTTGATGTTGAAAGATGGCCAAGATTTTTATAGATTTCACTAACCATCATCATCAACAACATCAACATCGGAGCAACATTTATATGGCCCAAAGCCAAACACTTGGCTGCGCTTGCGTTTTATATGGTTTTGCTCTAGAAATTTATTTGTTAATTACACACATTGTACGTGCATGTGAGTGTATGTGTGTGTGCTTAAAACAACAACAATATTAAAAGCAATTGTATTAAGAACAACAATGGCAATAACAACAAGCTGAAATTGGTAAATCACTTGCGGCTATTAAGTGATGAAGAAGAGAAAAAAGTTGTGCATGCGCTTATTTTCTTCTGCTTAATATGTTTTGATTTACGCTTTTGCCAAGCCATTGAAAGATTTTTTCACCAAGCATTGGGAAATAAAAATATTTTGCTCTTAATAGCGTTATTTCTTAGTTTTAGTCCAACAAGTTCGCTACTTAAGTCTTTTGTTTTTCTATGGATTCTATGGAAAATCAATATTTATTCGAACAAGTTCGCTACTTAAATCTTTTGTTTTCATATTGAAAATTTTTTCCTTGTTTTTCAGTCTCCCATTGACAGCTGCCCCCATAACATTAAATGAGTAACACCGCATTTATGCCAATGTATATTGACTCATAGGATTTTGCTAATATTTGACAGTTGTTCTCTTTTGTTGTCCAAACATGCAAGAACATTGCCACTTTGACATCACGTATGAAATATCAAACAAAATCAAAACCAAATGCAATCGATTTGGTCAACAATTTATGACCGATACTGAAATTGACCTCATTGCAAATGTTTGCAATTCAATGCAAATGCTGTGCTCGATTTTTTCTTTTAATATTTGTAAAGTATATATTGTTTTATTGGTCATTGGAGCGCACAGTTGATAGAACAAATAAAAATTTAAATTTATTTTTTTTTTTTTCTTCTTTTTTGTTGTATTTGGTTGCAGCTGACAAAATTTAAGAACAAAGAAATCTTTTGCAGCGGCAACCTATGAGTCAACAAAGGGTTGGGTGCTATAAATCAGCACAAATTAATTGAAGTCAAATTGTGCTCTAAGAATTTGAGTATTGGAAATCTTATCTAGTTTGAATGCAATATATATGGGCAGTTCCATATGTTGGCTTACAAAACTAGAAAAAAAATTTAAGCTTAAAATAATGATAACTTGTATAGAACATTTTGGTAAAATTTGCTTATTTTTGCTAGCACAGGGAAAGGAAATGGTCGATAAAATTCTTATGCATAAAACAAATTTTTAAAAATAAGTCTACGTCTAGCCCTTAAAATTGATTTGAAGTGTAAAGGACCTTCTCAGTTTCATATGATTATGTTTGTCCATGAATACTAAGCGATTTTTAACTTTCTTTTTTCCTTATAGTGCTATTTTTTTAATCCTAAAATAATTTAGTAACTGAAATTTGATGGTAATTGTTATCTAGTTTTCACCCTGTCTGCATTGTCTCACCTTTGACTTGGTGCCTTTTACATATGTACCAAACCTTATTCAACTGCGCCAAGTAGTTTCATAGCTATGATGAATAAGTATGTTGTAGTGTCGTAAATTTTCCTTATTGATGCTAGTTTTTCGGTGCCCTTTACATATATAAGTACAAATTTCTCCCAAAAGCTTCAGAAATACGTAGCATTTTATTTTTTAGGGCACTGACCATTTTTCTAATGAGTGTTGTTTGCTTTAGTGCCCTTTATATATGTGCCAAATTACATTGCTATGCGTCAAACGGTTTCTGAGTTATGTCGGAGTTTGTTTTTTTAAGGTGTAGCACCACCCATTTTGCTATCCTGTTAGCTTTCCCAGATAATGAGTGTTATTTGGCTTGGTGTCCTTTACATTTGTACTAAATTTCATTCCTATGCGTCAAGCAGTTTCAAATGTATGTCTAATTCAGTTCAGTTCAGTTAATTTCATTTTATTTGCCTTGGTGCCCTTTACATGCATATATGCCAAATAGCACTCCTATACGTCAAACAGTTTCTGAGATATGAGTTTGTTTTTTAGGGGTGTGGCACCGCCAACTTGACAAGCCTTTTACCTTTCCCTGAAAATTTGTGTTATTTGACTTATGTCCCAGACAGACAGCAGCTCTAATGCACATTACAGACGCAATAATGTAAAACTTTTTGTTGCATGATTTTAGGCATTTTTTAAATATATATTTCATAGACATTAACTAAAAGAAAATTTCCCAATTCAGGGTCCAAAAAATTCTAAAGCATCAAAAACAAACTTTAAAGTGAGTTAAGCATCAGAAAAGCTACAATAATTAGAATTATTGTGTTTGTTATACTCTTTTTCAGCCTAAAAGTATGCTTGAAATTTTTAAATTTCGTCAGCTTTGATTGATTGCAGTGCCTGATGCTACAGAGACAGTATAGTAATGTTAATTTTATGACCACATTTCTTTCAAGGCCAAATGATCAAGCAATTGAGGAACTAACTATCCTGACTAAGTATCCAAATATCCAGACTATCGGGAATGCATTATTTTCGAAAAAAAATATTTTTTTTTTCTCTTTTTCAAGATCAAACACTTGTAGAGAAATATTGCGTAATTTTTCTCACTAAGTATCCGCAACTTCTGCAGCGGACTTTTAAAGGAACACACAACTTCTCTGAACTATAAAAACTAAAATAATCCAAATGGTATCAATTTGATCTATGTTTGGAGAGACCTATTATATAAAGAGCAGGTTGCATAGTTATTTATTAGTTGAAGAAAATACGCTGTCATGACGATCTCAAGAAAAACATAAGCTACTGCCTCGAGAGATATTTTTTAAAAAACCTTCAAACTTGGAGAGTTCTTAAGGTTCTTGTGGCCGAGTGTAAAGCTAATATATGATGAATAGTTTTCTCCACAGTAGCAATAAACTCAAATTGTTTCCATAGAGATATTGTATACTATGTGTATGTTCAGATTAAAGCATGACTTATCAACTTCCTGCCTTGGAAATTAAGACAACTTTGAATCGTCCCAGCTTAATGGTGTATAGTTTAATCTAATGCATAGCTTATAAATATATCTCTAACTACTATGGAACCACTAAATGCAGTAATTTTTGCAACATGTTGGGGAGGATTTCATCTAAAGACGTTGATTTATAAAAGGACGAACAGTTAATTTAGTATTGAATCATGATAATTGGGAATATCAACAGTTTGTTAGAGGTGAATAGATAACATTAACATAACTTTTGTTTTCTAGGAATTTACATTTAAGTATAAGGAGACTAAGCATTAAGTAGAACTTTTTGAACAATTACTTGAGCAATTTTTTACGAAAAAAGCGCTTGTACGTTCCTTAGAAAAAAACTCTTTCACGCCATTGTTCTTTGTCATTCTGATGGCTTTTTTGTACTTGATATACATTTCTAAAGATATTCTAAAACTTTGAGAGAAAAATACTGTTTTTCTAAACATGGGAGAATTTTTCTTTATCAAAAAGTTAGTTGCTCTTTTGCATAGAACATTGAGCATGGAATTGTCCCAAGTATTAATTTTCCAACATAATTTTCAATATCAAAAACAGTAATTTCTCATCCTGCTTACCATGGCATTCAATGGGTTTTTGTTGTTAACTCATAAATAATGCAACATTACGCTGCCGTCACTTGGCCGTAAATCCCCCAACACACATATGACCTGCGGCATTGCACGTTGTACGATTTGCTTAAAGTAAAGTACTCCCTTATACTGCTACACAGCACTAAATTTTAATGTTTTTTTTTTTTTTTTTTTTTTTTGCAAGAAAAACATTTGAAATTCTCACGAATCGCCATTTGTAGCATTTTCTTGTTGCTGACCACTTACAAAAAAAGGTCTGTCTTTTATTTGTGAAAAAAAGACCTTTATCTCAAGATAAGTAAGTTTTTCCTATTACGCCGCTTGTGTCCAAGTCTCAAATTTTAAGCTGGCCAAAAAGTAACTCAAGCATAAAAATGTAGTAACCTCGCTTTTGACCTCTTTTCCTGCTTTTGGCGTTGTTATCGTCGTTTTTTTGCTGAGATATTCTAGTTGTTGTTGCTAATGCAATGCAACTGTTGCTGTTGTAGTTGTGTTTTTTTTTAATGTTTTTGCATTTTTTTACTTTGAAATTAAATTTTTTCCGCTAGAAAACAAGAAATTTTCTTAGAAATTTTCACCCATATTATAATGAGGCTGGGAATAACTATACTCACTACCTACTGCTACATGTTATTGCTGTTTTAGTGCAATTTGTTGCTGTTGTTGTTGTTGTTCTTGCTAAAGTTGGTTGACTTTACTTGGCAAATGGTAGCGACAATGCCTTTAAAAAGCATGTACATTTTGCGTTCCATTATAGAAAATAAGCGGCTAAAGGCGAAACAACATAAACAACATGCTAGAAAAGTTTTCATATAAAAGGTATTTCATGTTATGCAGTAATTTTTGGTAAGAAAATAACATAAAGTTAAAAGAAATTTAATTTTTTAGACAAAAAGCATAAAAAATTAGAGTTTGGTTACTGAAATTTAAGCATGTAAATAAAGCAAGTTGCTTTTCAAAGTCTTTTGTTGCATGTATAATTTTTAAGTGTTGTAACAGTTACAGTAAACATCAATAAAAAGCTTAACAACAAAAGTCTGCTGCCAAAAATTGCTAATTAAAATACAAATTCGTTGCTTAAGTCTTTCGTTTTGTTAATTGAAAATCAAACGCCTGCAATAACACATTCAGTCATTTAAACACAATATTCAATTCAATACAACATATCCACCTTATCTTACCACAAAAAAAAATTTCCTTTCTCTTTCTCTTCCCTCCATCACGCTCACTCACATTGAAACACAATCCTGTCGTGCCGTTGACGTTCCATTTTTCCCACAATCACCATCACCACTCAGATCTCTGATTCACAAAATATCGCACAACCAAATGGCCTACAACAGACGCAACGTAAGCAATTGGAAGTCCTACAATCGCACACAGCAAATGGTGCAATGCAAGTGATACGCGCGCGCACAGTACAGACAACATCCTCGCGTTGGTCTTCGAACGATTCATCGGCGACAACATCACCAATAACAGCAGCAGCAGCAGCAGCAGCGAAAGCAATAACAAATGGTTACCACAATCACAGCAGTAGCAATGGCAGCATCTTTAACAACAGTTTGATTACAAATGATAATCATCATTCCAACTACAACAACTATAAACACAATCACATGTTGCCAACATTACAAACATTGGCGCCACAATTGCATATCTCAACAGTTGGCAGTGATGTTGATTGTGATATTGATGATGATGTTGATGTTGTTGTTGACGATGACGATGTGTATGATAATGCTGCCAATGATCATTTTAAACAGAAGGAGGAAAATCATCATCGTTTACACTTAATAAATCCACAACAGCATTACAACAACAGCAGCTTCAGCAACATCAACAGCTTCAGCAACATTAGCAGTAATAATAATAATTTACTTAGTAATTTTTTGTTGTTGGATACGGCGCCAAGTTTGAAATTAAGTAATTTAATGGTAAGTTATTAATTTTGTTTTGATTTTTTGTTTTATCGTTTGTTTACTTCTCTCTGTCTTATCGCTGCTGTAAGTTATTATCAACATTTATTTATGCATACACAAATATATATACATTAACATAAGTATGTATTATATTTGATGCTATCTATTGCTATATCTGCGAAGTTAATCTTGCTCTAAAAGAATTTTTTATTATATATTAGCATTTTGAAATGCCAACAATTTTTCAGTGCTAGTTTTTGCCTTGTAGCCAACATTCAACCACATCAATTTGACTACACAACTTTCATAAAAATTGATACATTTAGTGGCGTGGCACTACTCATTTTAAAACATAAAGGTCATATTTTATTGTTCCTTAGTGCTAAGCCAATCTTCATACCAAATTCTATGAAAATCGATGCTACGAATTGGCCGTAAGGTCGTTTTTTTACTTTATTTAAAGGCGTTGAACCGCCCACTTACAAGCATAATGCTAATTATATCGTTTCTCAGTATCAACCCTATCTTCGTACAAACTTTCATAAAAATCGATGCTGCAGTTTAGCCGTGAGACCGTTTTTTTTTTTGCGTTTAAGGGCGCGGTACCACCCACTTAAAAAACAAAATAGTGATATTATAGTTCCTTAGTACTAACCTCATCTTCGTAGCAAATTCTATAAAATCCAATGTTGCGGACTGGCGTGAAGGCGTTTTCTATTTATGGCGTGGCACCGCCCACTAACAAACATAATGGTAATAACATTGTTCTTTAGTGCTAACCCTATCGCCATCCCATATTCCATAAAAATCGAAGCGATTTGACCGAGAGGGCGTTTTTTTTTTTTTCATTTAAAGGCGTGGCACCGCCCACTTACAAATTTAATGGTCACGTTATCGTTGCTCAGTGTTAACCTTATCGCTATACCAAATTTCATAAATATCGATGCAGTGATTTAGCCGTCCGAGCGTTTTTTCGATTTAGAGGCGTGGCACCACCCACTTTTGAAAGATAGAAAATCCTATGCACTGCTCCTCCTCACAACCTTTCCAAAAAAAAAAATCAAGCGAACATGATGAGATTTAGGTATGAAAACAGGGACTGAACCGATTTTGTTTGCTTATTAATATATGGGCATTTCTCAGGTCACGAACGTGACCATCGACCATTTAAAGTGCAAAAAAATGGAAGCAAAACATATTTTTATTTTCGTTTTTCTTTATATTATAGCTCTTAGGTAGCGCAGTAACTAGTGCCAACGTTAGTAGCAGATGAAATCCTGGTTCCAAAATACCCGCAAAAAAAGACACAAAACGAACGTGACCAAAATAGAAGTGCCTATTCAAAGAAAGTCTGAATTCAGCGAAACAAGTCAGAATTTTTAGTGCGATTTATTTTAGAATCTTATGGTATAATGCTACTTTATAATGTATTTTGTTTGATTCAAATATCTTCTGTACTTTTCTTTGCTTTGATTATAATCTGAATCGATACGTGACTATATGAACGTGAAATTTTTTCAACCATACAAATTTTAAATTGAAAATCTTTCAAAGAACCAGGATTTCCCAGTGAATTTTGGTTCACTTTATCTTGTTAAGCTGAAGCGGCAACACCAATTTTTCCAAAGGATATCATTTGTCCCTATCCATTTTACATGTGTACCAAATCTCATATATTTATTATGATTTTTGTTTTTTTTCAGGGAAGTCTATAAATAAAAACTATAAATCGGTGGTTTTTTAGCAAACATATAAGAATTAAACTATTTTGAGTATTTTGCATGTCTTCCTATAAATCTTCTAATTAAATAATGATGAATTAAAAAAATTTCTTATATTTGATAAGCAACTGGAGTTTTCCAAAAAATAAATAATTTTAGACACTTTAAATTCAAAATTTGATATTTTAACTATTTAATACAGTTACTTTACAAAAGCTTCTATGCGAATTGCTTAAATTAAAAAAAATAGTTCTAAATATTTTACTAAATTTTAGAATAAAGTGTTAAAAGCTCATTCTCCCTGCTGTTCAAAGTGCGCTTAATTTGCTCGATTGGCATATCGTCGTCTGAATTCTCTTTTGCCCCATACGCATATTCGTTAAAAAATCAAAAGCAAATAACTTATGGTTTTGTCAATACAGGTTATGTGATTTTGCTTTTTTAACGAATATGCGTATGGGACTAAAGAGAACTCAGGCGATGACAATACGTTATTTTCTTAAAAAAAAACTTATTCAACATTGTTTGTAAATAAATTTCAGTTACTGAATTTCTGTGTTAACTCTTCGAAAAAATTTATTTATTTTGAATTGATATTCAAGTAAGTCCCTCATTTTAGACTATCTCCGCTTAATTTTTCTAAATCTAAATATTGTGTTAAAAGAGAACTGAAAGTGAAGAGAAAGAGGAGACTCAGTTCTTTTTCAGCTCAGTCAGTTTTAGTTTTTCGATAGTGAGTGTTAGTGTGTTTTTTTATTGTTTTAAGTTTAAATATTTTGTAAGGAACACAAGTATGTGTCATTCTCCCTGTAAGTTTTTTTTATATTACTGTACATATTCTTTTATCTCTTAACAATCAATTCAAAAGACAATTAGAGTGACGATCCAACAGTTTCAAGTTTTTTAAAACAATTGTTTTTGCAACATTTTGTCATTCTCCAGTCTGGTCACTCTCCCATCAAATTTTCTCCGAGAAAATGTTGTTTATTAGTAATTCATTAGACTTCTTGAACTAATTTTCCATTTTATGATAAGTGACCATAAGCCTCGTGACGCTCATAAAGGGGAGAATGTTCTATGAGAAAGAGTGTAGATGCCGATTATGTATTCATCTTTTCATTGCCGCAACCTATTTTTATTCCTATTTTACTCTAAGAATTTTTAAGTGTTTTACTTAATGACATTTATATATTGAAAATAAATTTTTAATTGAACTTTAAGTCATACTATTGCAAAGATCGATTTACATATAAATCTATCAATGCATTTTCTAACACAAAATTATGACAAATTAAGAAACGGATTAAAAACACGGCTATAGTGACATATGTTTCGTCTTTTGCCACAAAGACTCATCAGACTATTTTTGTTGTGAAAAATTGCAAGTTGAAAAACTTTTTGTGTTTTTGGCCTGGGCGGGAGTTGAACCAAGGACGTCACGGTGCGCAGTGCGAGTCGTTAGAGCAATGCACCAGCCTTGCCCGGCTTGTGTTAGATAGTGCATTGATAGATTTATATGTAAATCGATCTTTGCAAATATATGACTAGAAGTTCAATTAAAAATTTCTATTTTACTTAAAGGGCTTTTTTCTTAATTAAAAAATAAACTAAATTTTTAGAGTTGCCATCTGGTTATTTAAATAAAATTTTTGCAAATAACCAGGTGGCGACCCTTAACATGTATATTGGATTTTTAAAAAATTTATTTAACCGTTTTAAGACTAAAATTTCATTTGTACCTTTTTAAGTAAAATTTACAATATTTACAAAAAAAAAATATGGCAACCCTTAAGGTTTTTCTACAATTTTCAAAAAGGTTCCAAAAATTGAGTCATCATATTCAATATCTTCAATTGATGAAAAATATAAAAAAATAGGTGGGGACAAAAAAGGAATGTTTTGGTACATTTTTCGGAGATTCATTCAAATAGTTTCTAAATTTGTTAAAGTATTCTTTTAACTAACTGTTTAGCTGCTGGAAAAATCCTAATACAATAAACGCTGAATTTTATCAATTTCTTTTCAATGCAATCATAACATTATGTGATTTTAAACTCCTTCTCAAAGTAGTGATGCAATTGACAACAAACAAACCAACGAAAAATGTTATCTCAGATCAAAGTAAACCGAAACATGTCATGTCATATCAAACTCAAAATTTTTTGGTCATAATTTCATTGAATTTGACATATCCCAACTATGTCACATGTAAAGCAGAAAAAAAAACTCCACAAAAAACTAAAAAGCCACACCACAATAAACTCACTCAACCAAATGAACCGTAAAACACCCACAATACAACGAACGGCGCAAACTTCGCAGCGCATAACAACCGCACCAAACAACTTCTACCGTTAAGTAGGCAACAAAGTAATCAATCTTTTTTGTTGTTGGTTTTTTTCCTTTATTACCTATACGTCTACTTAAGAAAGCAGCAACAAATTTGTTGTTGTTGCTCTGAAAACCATAACACTGACTTAATCCAGCGCAATGCCATTAAGAAATTTTAATTATCTTTTTTTGAAAATCTCTATCTTTGATTTCATGCAATCGACAATCAACAGAAAAGCAGCTCCAGCGTATCCAGCAACAGCAATTCTTCAATAGCAACAACAGCAAGCAACATGCATGCAAGCAGCACCAGCAGCAGCAACAAAAGTGGTGGTGGTAAAATCAGCCTACACACAATTGTGGGTAATAGCAGCAACAACAACAACGACACATTATTGTCATCGTCAACATCATCATCCTCATCAATGGCAACACAACTACAGCAGCGTAACAGTCGACTTTATGAGCAACAACATCCCACATTTGGTAAAATCAACTCCAGCACCAGTAGTTTTGTTAAAACACGCGTAGGTGGCAGTGGCAGCAACAACGATGCTGCTGAGTTTAGCGGTGTCAGCGAAAAACAGCAACAACACCAGCTTAATCATCATCAGCAGCAGCAGCAACGACAGCCACAGACGACGCTGCTGACACCAACGCAACTTCATCGACAGCAAAGACGTGATTTGGAAAGTTTCCGGCATTATAATGATGATGATGATGATGATCAACACATTGATGACGACGATGATGCCGATACTTTACGGTGAGTGTGACTTTTTTTTCCTTCTTGTTGTTGTCTGTCTCCGACGATTCTCATTTTCGGAAATTGCGTCTCATTACGTTTAATTTTTATTTAGTCGGCTTAATTTATTGCGGGTGTTCGCGTTGTCTGCGTGTGAATTGTGAAGCATTTGACTTGAATTTAATTTTTTTTTTTTTATTTTATTGTCTCATACTTGAGTGCATTGAAATATATAAAAGAAAAAATTATTAATTTAAAAAAAGCAAGAACATTTTTAAAATTCAGTGAAAGAGTTGAACTTTAAACCAACTGCATAAGAACCATATTTCCCCAAACAGTGTAAGAATCATGAAAATGCTTGACAGTAGCATCATGTTAGTGGTATAAGTTTTTTCGTTCAGTTCTAGAATAAGACCGTATGAAACATATGTTTCACTCTTCCTTTCTCTTCGGGTCTTATTTTATTAGAATTTAATTTTTTTTAAATCGATTTGAAAAACACTGCAAAATAAATGAATAAAAAAATCTCATGAGAGTGAAAAATCGCATGTTACTAAAAATTTCATAATATTAAAAGTGACATCGGTTTTGTTTCATAGTCGCATGCGACACAGTATTTTTCAGCCAATTATTATAACATTTATCTTTTCATGAGTTCATGTGACTAAGAGAGAGTCTAATGTGACTAAAAAGTTCAATATCGCATTGATAAAAAAATTTGAAAGCCTCATATGCCTAAACAAAAATGAAGATACTTTTTAGTATCATGCGACTAAAATTCTCATACATTAAAAACATATCATGTGACTTATAAAACGGAACAGGTTAAAAAATTCATGATATTAAAAAGTCGTCATATGCGACTAAAAATCTTATGGGATTACAAAACAGCATGTGAAAAAATCGGACAAAATTAAAAAATAAAATTTTCGTTGCACAAGTCCTGACATAAATGTCACAAAAAGGTTGTAAATACACTTCTTCTGGCGCAAAATCTGAAAATCTCATAGGCTTTTAAGGTATCAAAAAACTTAAAAGTTTCTTTTAACTAAAATCTCATACAGTTACAAAATATCATGAGATAAAAATCGCATAATACTAAAAACGCTGGAAAAACTGACAAAATGCATTAGATTAAAAACCTCATAATATTAAATTTCGCATGAGATTTTAAAAATCATTTAGGATCCAAAGCTTGCATATGGGACTAAAAATCTTATGGAATCACAAAATAGCTGTGAAAAAATGGTATAAGACTAAAAAGTTTCTCATGTGGCTTAAAATGCAATTTTTGTTGTACACGAATTCACATAAAAGTTGTGAATATAATTTTAGTGCCACAAAATCTGAAAATCTCATAGATCTTTAAAGTATCATGAGACCAAAAATTTCATACAGTACAAAATATCATGAGACAAAAATCACATAATACTAAAAATCTCATGAGACTAAAAAGTAGCATGAGATTTTCAAAATCACTTACGATCCAAAGCAATTTACAACAATTTTGCGTAGTTAATGTTTTATGGAACTAAAAAGTATCATGAAACTAAAAAGGCGAATGCGACAAAAAAATCTTATGAGATAACAATATATGAAACTTAAATTTTACATGACACTAAAACTCTCATGGGATTAAAAGGTCGTATGAGATTTTCAAAATCACATTTTTGCATAGGAAAATATTCATGGAACTAAAAAGTATCATCAAACCAAAAAGACACATGCGACTAAAAAATCTTATTAACAAACATCAAGAAAGCAAAAAATTACATAAAACGAAAAATCTGACGAAATTGAAAAGTTTTCATGTAGCTCAAAAATGTAGCAATTTGTGTCAAAAAAAAATCGACTAAAAATCTCATAAAATTAAAAAATTTCTCATGAGTTGCAATTTTTATTGCAAAAGACTTAAGTGTGACAAATGGCCAAAAATTGTGTTTACAAAATTTGAAAACTTCATTGGCCTGAAAAGTATTATGAGACTAAAAAGTCGCAAGTAGCTGAAATTTGCATGAAACATGAGATGTTTGAAATTTCAGAAGAAAAATTTTCATAGCACTGAATACTTAGTATCAAGCGACTGAAAATCTTATGAGACTACAAGTTATCTAGTGAAATAAATTGCATGATATAAAAAATCTCATAAGCTCAAAAGTTTTTACATATGCGTTGAAAATTTAACAATAATATTTGTTGCACTTAAATGTCACATACTCCAAAAAAAGTTTTAAATACAATTTTTATGGCATGCAATCAGAATATATCATGATTTAAAAATATCATACGGCTAGAAAATCGCTTGATATAAAGAGTCGCATGCATTCTTTTAAATCGCTTACGATCCACATTTTTATTGAACTTTTCTCGAGGAAAATTTTCATGGGACTAAAAAATTTCATGAAACTAAAAAGTCATATGAGACTGCAAATCTTAAGAGATTACAAAATATCATGAGACTGAAAAAATTAAGGTTAAATATCGCATGAGATTTAAAAATCTAATACGATACAAAGCCATATAATAGTTTTCTTTAAAAAAGTAGCATGACTAAGAATCTCATGACATTAAATAGTCTCATGAGTCTTTAAGATATATGTCACTGTTGATTTGCCCAGAGCGTATAGTATTTATTTTTGTTGTATATTGTAGATCATCCGTAAGATTTATTTTTAATAATTCCTTAAACATCTCCACTCTTCTTTCCCACACAGCCTCACAGCGCGTCATCAACGCCGTCAGCAAATTCCAACCACGAGCCTCTACTCCAATACAACACTACAACGTTCCATTTCGACTGATGATCTCAGCACTGAATGGGATCCACACGGTGAACAGAGCACAACACATGATGAACCCAGTGAATGGCGACGTGTTAGCAAATTACGTCGCTCTTTCCAATCGAATGCATCAAAAACAAACAACGACGCGTACGTTTCGCCAACAGCAGCACCACGACGTCCACCGCTGGATTTGCCTGAAAGTTCTGTAAGCGTTTCCAAAATACGCGCTGAATTAGAAGCTGGACGACGTTTGACAACAGCAATGCGCAATAACCACGTCGATTTAGCGGCATTACAAAATATACTGGATGCGCCAACAGATAACAGCAACTCGAAATCAACGCTATCAAAACGTAACAGTTTTCTAACAGCCGAATCCCTGAAGGAAATACGCGGTAAACTAAAGAAACTCTCAGATGAATCCCTCTATAAAGAAGACTTTATAACACAACATAACAGCGAATCCTTGCCAGCACAAGTGGAGCACATTGAAGTTCCACAGCACATAAGAAAACCAAGCATTCCGCCACAAGTGTCGACAACACAGCGGCGCACATTAATTAGCCCTGAAAAGAGTCCAGAGATACAGCGTTCTGCTTTTCAATTTGTCACACCACAGCAAAAGCGAGCGACGCCTTTGTTCGCAGCCAAAAGTGAGAACGCGCAAAAACATACAACAAATAGCTTGGAATCACGCCTTAAGACACGTGACACTACATCAGCTGAATGGCATATGAGACGTAAATCATATGGTTTTGAAAAGATGTCACCACCGGATGATAAGTCAATGTCACGCATGGATGCTTCAACTGATAGCGGC
Organism: Calliopum simillimum; assembly: GCA_951812925.1. Taxonomy (NCBI): domain Eukaryota; kingdom Metazoa; phylum Arthropoda; class Insecta; order Diptera; family Lauxaniidae; genus Calliopum; species Calliopum simillimum. Next base: position 119,688,643 of record OX638369.1, on the reverse strand, counting down.
CTCGGACGCTCAGGTGAGCTAGCAAATTGGTCACCAACTGAAGCGGGAACACGTGCTACAGTTGTACAATTTGGTGAGCCGGCAAGATTGGCAAGCCAAACCGCAGCAATGCAGCGACGTCATCGTCCTTTGCGTACATCCGATCCGGATGATTCCAGTGAAGAACTCAAACGTCATTCAATTGCTGTGGATGAAAGTCATTATGTACGCAAGACATCACAGGTGCATTTGAATGGTTTTCCTAGCACAGTAACCGAAACGGTGTCAATGGAAGCCACACGTTATGACACGGACTCACCGCCAAACTCAACGCAACGCTCCACGCAGCAAAAACGTGTTGAATTCTGCAAGACCGAGGTGCATTTTGCCGCTGAATCGGGACGTGTCAATATTGTAGAGACCGATGGTAAGCCACCGCCTACAAATAATTTTCGGCGTAGACGTCGCACTACCAGTGGACCTTTGGAGAGTCTAATTAAAACTGCTGCTTTGGTTGAATCAGCGCCAGCTGTAGCAATACCAGTAACACGTTTTGGCGATGATAATCGTCCACGTACAATTTCCAGCAGCACTGTGGCCTATAAAGCGGCTTTGTTGGATACAGCCGCAAGTTTAGAGATATTGGAACCTTCCAGCGTGACAGTTTCATTACCCAAAGAATTGTCGTACCCAATTGGTGAAGATTCTCGCAGCAGCTACACTTCGACAAGTGGCGTTGATACAACTGATAATGAGAATGATGAAATTGCTGCTATACGTGGTATTCTCAAGAATAAACCTGTCAAGCCTAAACCCTATCATTTGGGTGAGAATTTCGATAGTGCAGATGCTCTATGGGGTGTGCAATTGAAACCGATTGGTGCAATATCACCATTACAACAAACGAAACGTGAAAACTACGATACTGGTAAGTAGTTTGATTTATATTTCGGTCTTAGATCACCCCTTATATTTTTCCCACAGCTACAAAAGCCAATTCTCCGCCCGCACAAGCGTTGAGTAAATCTGTTGCGGAACGTGTGCGTATAGTCGAAAAGCGTCAGGACACTTCAACATTATCGGCGTCAACAACTCAAGCTCAAAGCAATGGCTATTCGACTAAAATTAATTTAAGTTTAGGCGAGACTACACCGGAATGGAAACCAGAACAAGGTTTGTTTTTCTATTTCTTTGGCGGCACCAATTGACATTGACATGTGCCATGTTTTTGATACTAAACCATATATAAATGTATAGTTTACGAGTTTAGTAGTTTGTTTGTCTAAGGTTTTTCCATTTTTTGTGGATATAACTAAGTCTTTTTTGTATAAAACTTAGTAGCATAGTTGTTACTCCTTCGTGTTTGGGATGATCTACTTTAGTTTTATGAATCTAAGCGTAAAATCCTATTTAATTTTTCTACTTTGTTATACACTTTACAAGGCTTTCTTTAGTAATATAACAATATAACATTTCCTACAACGCATGTCTACCGTAAACTCGAGAAATTAACAGCCATATTGTCTAAGACGTTTACAAAATCAGGAAGATCTTTGAAATAATGAGTCGCAAAATAAAAATTACTGATATCTCTTTTGTGGAAAAATATCCCACGTTGGGCGCCAGAATTATGTACGGGATTAAGCATCCACATAGTCCACAAAAACTATAACCAATTACAATTCATTTAACTAATTCACATTATTTTAGTGACTTTTTATGCGTTCGACTCAAGGATTATGAAATTTTCCTGGTTTTGTCAGCTGAGGCCAAAAGTTAACGTCTTAAATAACAGGGAAGTTAATGGAATTGAGATGTACAAATAACCAAAAACTTTAGAAGTACTAAACGCACTATATACTTTGATTTTAATAGTATGTCGATGCATGTTAAAATATATCTTTAATCGAACCCTCTCATTCATTAAAAAATAATCTAAACTAAGTTTTTGGAGCATAAACTACAACCAGAAGAAGTGTAGAAAGTTTTTTAACTTGCCAAAAAAGTTTTTTTCTTGGCTAGATTAAGATTAGAATGGTGGCTTAGTACAACGATGCAAAGCCTAGTGCCCAGTGCAAACTGCAGAGATTCTTGCAATATCAGCACGATTTTTGGATAGCAAGTCTGATGTCTGATGACATTCGCCTCGGTGAGAAAATTCGAGAAAAACCTTTTCTTCAACAGACCTATCACTCTGAATGTGTCCCGCTTAGAGAGAAGCCATGTCTCATCAGCCTTTTCGCTACCTTCAATGTTCCTGTGACCTGGAACCCAAACGAGAGTACATTCAGATTGACGCCATAGTTCGATTAAATTTTTTCTGCATTCCTCAACTAGTTTTGATTTGATTGTTATTGAGTCCAGCGCCTTGATAGTGGGCTAACTGTCAGAGAAGATCGCCACTAGTCTTAGGCTCAGATTAGTGGTGTCTACTAGCCTGCAGGCATCGAGAATGGCGTAAACTTCCACCTCAAAGGCGCTAGCTACTGTCTCCCCATTGGTTTCTTTCGGGAAACCACACACCAAAGTTTTTCTCAAAATTTAGTATGGGGCAGATATAATCTATGTGGGAGTTAGAAAGTTCAACTGGTAGTGCATCAAGGATGGAGCTATGAATATAAGCCTTAAGCATCCAACAACTGGCTTTTCTGAGTCTACTCGCGCTACATGAGACAGTGGCTTTAATGAATGAGGTTGGAGGGAGCAGATGCAGAAGAACACTGAGAGCTGCGGTTGGACATGATCTCAGTGCTTCCCTTACACCAACACATGCAGTTCTCTGTACTCCCTCCAGTTTTGTTTGATTATACCCCTTACTAGTGGCAGGCCACCAAAATAAAGAGGAGTATGTGATAATCGGACGTACTATGGCTTTATACATCCATAGTACCATTCTTGATTGAAGTCCTCATTTTTTGCTAAAGGCTATTTACATGCATAAAAGGCTATACAGGCTTTCTTGCATCTTTGTTCTATGTTATATTTCCAATACAGCTTCCGATCAAGAAAGACTCCTAGATATTTGGTCGAATTGGAAAGTGGAAGAGGTTGTCCTTTCAATCAAGGTTTCTGTAGTGAATAACATGAGGTCAGTTTTGACTCGGATAACCCCAAGACCACATTCTGTGACCCATGAACATAGCTCAGTAAGAGCTCTTTCCATGATGTCACTGATCACGTCAAGAAACGGACCCGATACCAGCAGCACCACATTATCCGCATGGCTAAGAATAAACTAAATATAGTAACAAGTTAAAATTAAGAAAAGCTGTGTTACAAATACACATTTTTATTTAGAACAAACTGAGTCTAGGGAGTCAATTTGATCTTACTTAAAATTGCGTTTCCAATGTTTTTCTTTCTTGTAGTCCTTAGGGATGCCTTTAACTGGAACTGGAAAGAAGATTGGTTTTACTAAAAGGTATATGATAATTTAGCACTAACATTTCTATTAAAAACAACTTTTGATACTCCTTTACATACGAGAGTTAAGATAACTTTTCAAAAACTAAAATTCTAAACCGTCTTTCTCCATAACATGTCCCACCTTTTTCTAACCTTTTATTTAATTCTAACAAAGTAGCGAGCATTATTAATCAAGTATATTGAAAACTTATTCTCAAATTGGCTAACAATATAAAACCCTCAAAAAAAAGTGTACACCCACAACAACAATACACTCTTACAAACAGGTATGAACTATTTTCCAGCAGCAACACAACCAAATTTCAATCGTCGACCCAGCGCACAAGAGTTACTCCTACAAGATCTCAAAGAACATCAAAAAATACTCGACGAAGGACTTAAATCTACATCACTCATTATCAAGACAATGCGTTCTGCCACCGAATTCGATGAAGCAATGCGTCGACTTAGTATAGCATCAAATGACTCAACAGTTATGCCACAAATTGTAGTGCCAACACCAATGTTACGCTCCAACAGTTACCAAGAAACAACGCAACGTCGCTATTCCACAGCGTCATCGTTCGATGAAAGTGAACGTAATGTAGTAAAGTCAGCTAGTTATAGCTCAACTTCATCACTGTCAACAGCACTAAGCACAATCTCAAGTAGAAGATATTCAAGTGACACACAACAGACACTATCCATAGTAGCAGCGCCCACAGCAGCACCCAGACTGAAATTGATTGGTAATACTGAAATACCAGTTAGTCATCAGCTCTCACAATTACGTCGTATGTATGAAGTAGCTGCGGCACAAGATAGTCGAGAGGCTGATAGCGCCGATGAAGAAGTTAAACATTACTTTCGGGGCCATGCCGATAACAACAGTGATAGTGGCGGTGGCACACAAGAAAGCTCATCACTGGAAGATGAACGTGCAACATTTGAGTACTCAAGTAGTTGGATTCGCTTGAAAGCAAAGCGCACCATATGGCAGATTGAGGCGGACGAAGGGAGGGAAGTGAAACAAGGTAAGGTTTTGAAACAGCACTATAGCTAAGCTATTGTTAGCAACTTGGCATGGAAGTTAGGTAGGATTGTGTACGCTTCATGAACTGTTTGTAGATCATTCCGAGCGCTTTCGTTAGGACAGTTTAGGCAGCTATAAATATACTTTTTTGCCTATTTACAGAGCTACCCAAATCAAATTTGATGAGCATTGAGCTACATTCGCCACAAGCAACCTTAGAACAAAAGTCAACAAAAGTCACACCAGTGGCAAAACCACGTACGCTGCCCAGCGGTAAGCATGAAATTTATGACAAACTTTAGTAAAATCTCTCATTTTTAACATTTTTCTTTCACTTTAGCTACAATCCAACAATACGAAACCGACTCTAACCGTTCGATTGATTCTGCCAAGGAACATTTAAAAATCATCAAGGAGGCACGTGGCGCACGCAAATTGCGAGAACATGAACTCTCCTATTTTGGCGTACAAGTACCAAGTGGACAATCAACTTCCAATCCGACTAAAACGAAACCACAACAATCCTCGAGACGAACCTTACCACAACGACACAGAGTGAGAGACAACGATACAACGAAAGCGACAACAGAAACGAGAAATGATAAGCAGACAACAACATGGCATTTGATTAATGATAAACCGGACTTACTACGTCACAGCCCTATAGTTATTGAACCGCAAACAATCACCCGGACGGCACAAATTAAGTCTACGGACAAACAGCAGCTGAAAAAAGTCTTCAATCCGGTCAAACGTATACAATATTCCGACGACGATGATGATGACGATGAAAATGATGAGCATTTTTATGAGAATGTTACTAATGAGATTAGTTCAGTGATTAAGGTGAAACCTCCGTCAGTAAGAGGTTCAATGCATCATGCATACAATCGTAAAACTGATTTGGAACGTGATGAGCGCATATTGAGTGAAATGACACACACTGCTGATCAAACAATGAAGGTAAGTATTACGCTGAAATCTTCTATCATTTCACGAGAACGCCTCTCAGATCTGAAATAATTTAGAGGCACTACTAATGTATCCCCCAATGTTTCCGAAGTCATTGAAACATGCATTGACTTAACTTCTGGTATGTTGAAGAAGCCCGTTTTAGTCTTCTTTGGGTCTTGTCCTAAAAGTAGGACTTTTAAGGCTGTTCTCTCGATTGGTTCAATACTCCTGAAGACACCACTTCGAGGTCATGTTAACTTGTTTTCTGGTACGGAGGCCATAACCGTATTAAAACGTTACCAATCCGTTGCCCTTAAAATAAGGCTTTTGAGGCCGTTGGTTCAACGTTCCTTAAAATAAATTTTCTAAGTCATGTGAAGCTAGTCTCTAGTACAATGGGCAGAACGTTATTAACCCGTTGCCATAAAAATGGCGTTTTTGGGGCCGTACTATCGATTGGTTTAACGCTTTCTAAAGCTTTTTTTCTAGTAAGGAGGTGTTGTGAGTTTGCTTAACGACCATATACTTGGTCACCCTAAAAATAAAAAACTTTTACACAATAATCTGTTAAATAAAACCAAAAGATATTCTTCTGCTTAAGCAAGCTAATAGACCAAACAGGTCAATTAAACAAAAGAACGATTATTGCGTAAACTGTTGTACGTGAACAAACTGCAACTCGGAGTTTTATGCAACTATGCAGATTCATAGCGTTAACGACTCTCTTCCGGAAGCTAGAACGAAATCCAACGTGGTACAAGGTGAAAAGCTAATCTTACCAAAAGAAAAGATCTTTCCAGCTTACCGGGCATAATCAATAAATAGATTAAGTAAATTAAGAACTATTGTATTATAGTATATTCTTAAAGTTAAAACTGAATAAAAGTTAAAATCAGCAAAAGTTACAGTGTGTGTCTTCACTTGCTTGAAATAACATTCAGAGTAGTAATATTTAAAAGTTATTGTGTGTGTCCGCTGGTTTAAAAAGGAATATCAGAAGTGGTGATTTCAGTGGTTCCAGACTATATTAGGAGCGGTGATATTGGGCAATAGTACTACAAGGAAGATTTCGAAATGGAGTAACACTACGTGGCTACTACTACCGCTTAAAGTTTATACTACAACAGAGGCCAGAACCGTTTTCAAACTTGCTAACCCAATGGCCCGCAAATAGGACCAATAAGGTCATCTTCTCGACTGGTTCAACGCCACGTAAAACGCTGTTTCTAAGTCATTCAAACTATCGTATTCGGATGCCGAAACTATTTTTTGTAATCTTGCTTTCTGGTACGGAGGTCAGAACCGTATAAGTACTCCGAGCATATGCAGACGCCCTTTTCAAATTTTTATAGCTCTCTGGCAAGTTTATATAATTTTACAGTGGTTTTCTATCTCAATGACAAAGTAATTCAATCCAGGAAAACCCTCAATTCTTAAGTAACCAACTCAAAGTCTACCTCATTAATACACTTCGACTTATTCGCCAGAGCAGCACGGGTGTAAGCTCCATACAATAAGAGCTCGAGTTTTCCCAACAGAAAATCCATCATAGGTTCCAAACAATTAACAACCGTTCACTCCAATCCCAACATACTAAGTATCTACCAATACCTCACTAAACTTCTCTCCACTATTTTCAGGCACTCTCTGATGAACATGCCCTCAAGGACCAGCGACGTCGTTCGTCATTGACACGACGTACCTCTAAACCACTCGAAACCATTACGGAAAAAGTCAACGATGCTTACATTGCAGCCAATGTTGCACGCAGCACAATGGCATCCGAGGCCAGACGCAATTCACGTCACTCAACACCATCGCCAACACCGGTGGTAGTGTGCAGTCGCATGCGCACTTCATCACAATCTTCCACTGAGAGCTGTTCACGTGCACGTTCCCGTTCACTATCCAGCGAAAGGGAATATGAAAATATTAAAGTGCGTCCAACAACACGCAGCAGCACAAAATTGTCAAAACCGACGGCAAAACCAACAAGCCGTTCCAGTTCACGTGACTCACAGCGTTCATCACATACACCACAAATATCATCGGGTGATGAGCAACATAATTGCCGACGTGATGAACGTTTGCGTACGAAGACAAAACGTATATCAAGTTCCAGCGTCACAAAGGCACAACAGGAAGCCAGACGTCAACGGGAACATGAACGTAAAGAGCAACAACAACGTGCAATGCGTTCGTCCCATGCCAGCGCTTCCAATGTTGCGGCGCATAAAGAAATCAAATCAAAATCCGGCAGCACCACACGTTCGTCTCAGCGTGAACGCGTTGAGTGCGCTACAACGGATTCTAGTCGCCGACATAGACGTGAAAGTGAATTGGTGGATCATGAGTTTGTTATTGTAAGCAAAGATGGTCGTTCGACGAAGCAGCAAGAGTCCCAAACAGCCACGCCACGCTTACCACAGAAGAACAACAATTTGCGTTCTTCGTCTAGTCGGCGCTCAATAGCAACGACGGAAAAACATGATGAAAAGCGTTCTGGTAATCGTTTAGTACGTTCCATGCGATCTTCTCATCATCAACATCATGATGATGCAGTACAGCGTTCTTCAAATAGATCAGAGCGTTCTGCTAAGGAAAAGGAAAGGGAGAAGTTGTCAAGATCTAAAGGTAGATATGTGCATATTGTAAGACTTTTCTATACATATTTCTATACAAAGCAACATAATTCTATTTCAGAGTTGCTTTTTCTTGGTATTTTACTACTAAGTGCCAATAGACGTTTTAGGTTCGATCAAAATTTTGTTTCAAAGTTTACGTAGCGTTAATTTATAGAGTTTTTGTTAAAGAGCACGAGTTTTGAATTCGGATTCCTACACTTTTTTAACAGTTATTAAAATGTCATATCTGTAACAGACTAAATGCATAACTTAGCGTAATTTCATACTAAATTAGTCCTCCAGAAGTAGTAGTATTGCCTGTTAAGGAGTTTACCCTGTGAAATATGATCAATTAGTAAACATTCTTAATCAGCATTTATATCAGCCGTTTTAGGCAAGGCTCTCAAGTGATTTCGTATAGTCTCTTATAGTTCACTAGGGGCAAAACCATCGATAGCCTGCATGCCTGTCTTTAAATTGCTAAAATGTTCCACTTGCACTGCTCCTAGAACTTCCGCTAACTATTACGTCAAGAAGACGCATAGATCAAAACGGTTCAAGTATTTGACCGTTTTTCGATCTAATTGGGACTTTAGTACACCAAACTTCACTCGTTTCCAAGAATGGCTTTTCTGGAAGTATTGCCTTTTACTACGTAAGAAGGCCATCTGGAATATTATTGCTCTAATATCTGTCAGTGGGGTTGTTTGTTCCTCCAGTTTCATTCTGCATACGTCTTCGTTCCATTGCTCTGCTGCGTTTAATGTACATATTTATTCATCATTCTTGCTTATATATGACTATGGTACGAGCTTGGATCTGTGAGAGACTCTCCGATTGACATTCTTTAACAAAACTTATTTTGGCTGGGGCTTGGGCTCACCGGTAGCCAGGATTTGTTCCAAAAATTTGTATTTTGCAGGCGGCTAAGACGGAAATTATACTTCTAAACTTCAATTAAACAACAACAGTTTCTTTTCATAAAAACGTTATCACGCATTTCTTTATTAATTTATTATATCGTTCAGTTTATTACATATTCCTGTAGGCCAACCTCAAATACACCTTCACCCAAAAAATTGGCGCCATCCTTGTTGTCGGCACGCGTCGCGATCTTTCGCCGTATGCAGGAAAGGGACGCCTATATGTCCTGCTCACTGACGTGCTAGCATTCCCGGCGTTGCTTATAGAAAAGGTGACCGCTCTCCTGTAACTAGGCCTGCTCCTGCACCTATTCAACTATCGGCGTTGCCGAGTAAAAGCGTCAATTTCTCCCCGGCATTGCCTATAGGAATGATCCCAAAATTACAATTTCAATATTACTCTTAGTCTTATATGACCAACTACGGCATTGCCCATGGAACTGATTTTCTAACTTTACTACTCGCTAACTACTGGACTTACTCACTGCGCTAAGTGCTGGCTGCCGACTGACTGATCACCAACACTTTATTATACAGCAGCAGCTCAGTCGAACAGCTGTTTCAAAAACAGCTGATAGCTGTCAACTAGCAGTGTTGCCAGACCTAACTTTTCCTAACAATAAAATTTTAACCACTAAACTTCCATCCAACTGTTTAACGATTACTGGGTTTCCTCCTATTTCGAAAACTCATTGTTCTTAAATTCAGATTTCACTTCATATTTAAGAAAATAATAATATGAATGGTGCAAAATTCGATAATACATTTCAATATATCAAAAATAAATTCAAATTCAGTTCCATGTTGCTGCTATAAACGAGTTCGAGGCTTATAGCGTCACAACTTAGAACAGAAAAGTCTTCTTCGGGTCCATTATTATCCATTTATTTGGAAATTACTGATCTTGTCCAAATGGTTAGAGCAAAGATAAAATATTGTGCTCTAAGAATTGTCCAAAAAAAACACCTTAAAAGCACATATAATAATGCCAAGAATGCAATTTTGTTCATCATTAACGACTACTTCAGAAACAAAGGACTTTATTAAAAACTGGCCCAAGGCAAACTCGAAAGTACAAACTTTTTTTTTTTTTGGAAAGTGGACCCAATAACTAAATTCATGCCATGGCGAGTTTGCTTACTCTTTCGTATATTAGAAATAGTGAAGAATTTGATCTAAAGCTCTGGTGGGATCTGGTTTTCCATGGCAAAAGATATACGGAAAACAGCAAAAGCTTCCAGCTCGAAAAGCAAGTAGGCTAGTTGGACGACTCCTAAAAGATCTGGTCATTTATGAAAAAATAAAGTTTTATAAAGCTGCGGTTAAATTAACTGTGCTTTCAATCTATAAAAAAACTGATTTTGAGAGTTCATGGAATTTCAAAAAAGTAAAGAAGGATTCTAACTAACCTTTTCCTTGATGTACGAAAATTTTTGGGTTAATCGATTCGACTTTAACTTTTCAAATTAATATCTTGAATAAAAAACACTCCTTTTTCTTGGGTCAACTTATTTTTGTAGGGCCAATACACTAACTTACTTTAATTATCGTCAAGATTCATACATAAACTGCCTACCATGGAACATGACACTTAGTTTACATAAACATTTACACAAAGTTACAAATATTACACCTAACCTTTGAAGTTTTTTTCCCATTATGCCTACTATACTCTCTATTTATTTAATATACTCTCTCTTTGCACTCACTAGGTCACTCCAGTCAATCCACACAACATCACAGCAGTAATGATCATAGCCACCACCAACACAACTCTTCACCTTCCGCCGGTAGCGCTCATAAAGCGCGCCATCATCATTCAAACAACAGTGGTGAACATAAAAAATCAAAAAGCGGATCACAACATCATGATTCCACCAACACAACAATGACGTACGTAAACGATGATACGAATTTAGTTAATACACAAACCAATAGTATGCAACAAAATCAAACACAAACCATTGCTGTCGCCAATACATTAGATACGACGTCAGCAATAACAGCAAATATTGTGCCACCAATATTACCGCCACCGCGTAAAAAACGACTTAAATCACAAATTCCTTTACCAATTGTGGCTAATGTGGCTTCCTATTCCCCACCATTAAGTATATCAAATCCCATTTATGAATATAAAACCAAATCCAAAATCATACCTCCATCCTATTCTAATCAATCAACATTGCGTAAGACTGCAACATTGCAGAGTGTCAAATCGAAAATGTCGGCGCGTAAGCAATCGACTACTTCCTCTTTTACATCATTCCTACCAAAATATTTGCCCGCGAAACGTATTTCAGATGTGAGTCATATCTACGATAACTATTTGTTATATGCCACGCCTGCTTCTGTAATGGGCGGCGACGGTAGTGGAAGTGTCAACAAGACACGTCCCTACAAACAAAATTTAACAAACGAACACGCCGAACTATTTGGTGGCAAAAATCACAATAAACGCGGTAAATGCGGTTCTAAATTGCCTAAAAGTATGCAACGTTATCGTACAACGCGCAGTAGTGTATCGACGCACCATCCATTTGGTCTCTGTACATGTTCATAGTTCAGGAAGATGCGCAAGACAAAGAAAGTGCGGCAGAAAGAGAGAGAGAGCTTGAGAGAAATAGAGAGCACAGAGTATGATGAAATAAAGCTGGGCAGTGAAGAAAGAACGCATACATTTAGCAAAGATACAAACCAGCTAGCAAATTATTTGGAATTGCACTTAACTAAGACAACAATCAATCATCAACAGCACACTAAACAAAATAATAAAAATACTTTATTGCACCACACAACTCTCCTCTTCATAAATTGTTGTTCCTAAAAAAGAAAAAATTTTCTACCTCATAAGTCCGCATACTCCATTAAAAGCTAAAAAGTGTTAACCTTAACTTAATTTTTACCAAAATATTTTTTCTCGCTTAAACGTACGATATTTTTTTTAATTTTCTATCAAACGAATGATGCCAAAATTTTGAACAACAACAAAAAGTACAAAAATTTCTTAATTAACCTTCTTAACATAAAAAAACAACAACGACTTGCTCGCTCATTTTTGTGTGCCATATGAAAAGATTTCAACTTTTTCGGATACATTTTTACTTTTTACCGCGTAAGAAAGATTTCTTTTTACTTTAGCCAGTAGTTTTCGGCCTAGCACTTATAGCAATTTCTTTAAACTTTTTTTACTCATTTACTAAAAGATAGTTAATTTAACAATTTTGCAGTAGCGTAGTATTCAACATAATTAACTTTCGGTTTAAATTTTTTGGTATATAAACAACTTACAAATGTTCTGTTTCTATGCAGATATTTTTCTAACTAACTTCACTAAAAACTCTAACCCCTTTAAATCGTTGGATATCATTCATAGCTGTTGCAATACTAAAACCTGTTTTGAAAGATATTTATTCACGAAGTTAGGTTTATTAATTTCGAGGTTAATTCTCAGCCATCGATGCAAGTTAGGGGGGTGGAATTATGCTTAGAATTTTTTATGCCTCAATCGTTATTATCAAACATATATACGATATGATAACCAAAATACATAATTAAAAATTTTCAAAAAATATCGAATAAGTTAAAAAAAAATTGCAAAGCGCAGAAAGAATCGAAAATTATTGGAAAACTTTGAAAAAGTCAATAAAAAACAAATAAAGTAAGAAAAGTTGTCATAACTTTATATATTGCGAATGACATAGAAAAATAGCATAAATGTCAGCAATAAGAAAATCATCGTAAAAGTTTATAAAAATCGAAATAACAGGCACAAGTTACAAACAAAATGCAAAAAGGTTTCAAATAACACTATAAATGTCAGTTGAGAAGTGGGTTATAGAAAAAAAGAAACATTAAAAAAAGAATAACGTTTCGAAAAACATCGCAAAAGTCAAGATATATAGAAAAGCGTAAAAAAATTTTGATAAATGAGCCGTGCAAAATGAAAATAGTGCAAGTCCAAAACGAGGCAAAAGTAATGTCATATAAATTATGTGCCATAATGATCGGTTATTTGGTCGATATCATTTTTTCAACTTAATTTCAACAACTTCATATCATCAAGTAAATTTTTCGTGAAAGCAGAAATCAATTTTATTCATCCCTAACAAAATGTCAGCCAATTAATATTATGGCATTACTTTTGCTTCGTTTTGAACTTGCACCATTTTCATTTTGAACGTCTCAAAAGTCGAAAAGCATTTAAAACTATTGGAAAGTATCATCAAATATCGAAAAAATCTATAAAAGTTAGTCATGAAGTATGAGTGAATGAGTAAACCCATGTTAGCAAATAAATGGCACAAATCTCTGCAGTTATCGTAAAATACAGGAAAAATTGATTAAAGACAAATAGTTTCAAAATTTCAAAAACAATAGTATAGTGAGACATTGTAACAATCAGAATCTACACTTTGGAAATAAAGTTATAAAAGTGAGACATCAAAAGAGACCAGAATTATTTAAGAACTTGTTTAAAAAATAATGTTTTGAAAATGGCAAGAAGCATCGAAGCATTTAAAAAAAAATCAAATATACGTTACATGAGCTTTTAAATGATATCGCAACTCCAAAATCATCGAAAAATGTCAGAATAATTCGATAAATTATGAAAAAGTCAACAAAAGCAAAGTAAAGTAAATAAACCTCGAAAAGAAGGAAATACAGTACATAATAACATTTAATAACTTTTTAAAAAAAAAGTTTCTTAAGCAATATTTTTGAAATTATACAAAAAATAACATTAGCTGTGTTCACGATCCAGAGCATTTATACTTGCAAAGTAGCAAAATAGCAATAATTTCCACTTGATTGTGAGCAATATTAAAAGTATAAACATTGCAAGCTACGAAAAAATTTATTTCTCTGAGAAAATCGTATGAGCAAAGAGAACGAGAGCATAAACAAAAAATTTGTATTTGAAAAATTACGTAATATTTTTATGCTATAGGTTTTTAGTATAGAAATGTAAATACAAATGTAAATTCAATCCTATATATTTTGTTGTTGTATAGAAAAATTTTTCAACACCTATTTACAAATGCTATGATGCAAGACCTTTTGCACCGCATCGTGAACATGGCTATTAATAAACTAAAAGTTAAAGAAAAAAGCAAAAAAACTAACGAAAAGCCAAATTAACTGAAAACATCGAAAAGTTTAAAGGTTTCGAAAAACCAACTAAAATCATTTACTTAGGTATCAAAATCTTAGCAGTGTCGAAAAATTTGAGGGAAATTGAATATAAAGCTATCTATTAAGTTCACAAAATTCAAAGATATTTAAAAAATCAAAAGTCATTAAAGAGTTTCATGAAAAAATTAGTATATAGTGAATACACCGTTCGACACAAAAAAAACACATGAGAAAATCCAAAAAATTCTTAAAGTAGGCATTAAAAAAAATACCCGTGTCTCGTGGTTTTTCTCCAGCACGTCACATTTTTTTTAATCGATTTTTGAAGTTTTTTTTTTTTCACTGTATATGAAAAAAACAAAAATACCGCATTCTTGTGTTAAATCGATGAATTTAACTATATGATGCTTACATTTGAGGTGTATTATGTGTTCAGCATACTTATGCAAGATATTGCGGGGAATATTTTTGTAGAAAATTTTAACCCTGCACAACCTCCACATGTGGGTCATTTTCGCCCTTTTCTTAAAAAGGTACAAAAATGACACCTAAAACAGGGGAATATTGAGTCAGTATGTACTACAGAAATATTTGCTATTCAATTTCACTACTAGTTGCTGAACACTAGAAAAGCAAAATTTTATCCCGAAAGCAAAAAAATCGTTAAAATCAGTAATTACACCCCACTGTAAAACTCGGAAACTATGTACATTTTGGACAAAACTCGTTCTCACAAGATTATACCGAAATCACACAAGGGTCATTTTCCTAGAATACTTTAACCTATTATATCCTGTCTCTATGGGTCTTTTTGACCCCTTTTTCTAAAACTAAGCCACAATGGGATAAAAAATTTTGCAAAAATATCCTACAAAAAATTTCACTAAGAGTTGCCAAAGACGAAAATTTCTTAAAACTTAAGGTAAGCGCGTCAGGGATGTAATTAATATGCAATGTGAAAAGTTCTAATTGATTTTAATGATTTTTTTGGTTTCGGGCTCAAATTTTGACCTTCACGTGCTTACAAACTAGTAGTGAAATTTTATAGCAAATATTTCTGTAGTACATACTGACTCAATATTTCCCTGTTTTGGGTGTCATTTTTGTACCTTTTAAAGAAAAAGGCAAAAATGACCCACATGTGGGGGTCAAACAGGGTTAAAATTTTCTACAAAAATATTTTCCGCAATATCTTGCATAAGTTTGCTGAACACATGATACACCTCAGATGTAAGGATCATATAGTTAAATTCATTGATTTAACACAAGAATGCGGTATTTTTGTTGTTTTCATATACAGTGGAAAAAAAAACTTCAAAAATCGATTAAAAAAAAATGTGACGTGCTGGAGAAAAACCACGAGGCACGGCTATTTTTTTTTAACGTCTACTTTAAGAATTTTTTGGATTTTCTAATGTGTTTTAAAAAAAGTTCGAAATTGTTCCACAGTGATATCATTCAAAGACGAAAAAAGCAAAAGCTAAAGAAAGATTAAATTTAAAAGCCAACCTTTTTGCTAAGCTCCATTCGGATCCAAAAGTTTATTCTAGTATTTTTTTTTTTTTGTTGGCAACATTTCTTTCTAGATTTTAAATGTATAACTCATGCTCTGTCTTTGTTGATACTACGGGCTCTTGGAGCTTAGATTGAAGGAGTTTCTTATAGGACACAGTTTACAATACTTTGCTTACTTGCTTCTTCATAGAATAGAGAAATGTTACATATTTTTTCTTACTTACATTTCATTGCACATGGGCTGCTCTTAACAAGATAATACTTTAAAAAGTTATTACTTAAATAACTAGTGTGCAAATCATAAGGTCAGAACTATAACATATAGTTTGTTGAGCTCTAAACAAACTCAAATCACACAAATCTATTTTTCAAAATAGTTATGTGTCATTAGGATCAAAAAAAAGTTAGCACCACCGTAAATTCTTTTTGAAATATTTACTAAATGACTACAAATAACACAAAGGTATTGGTTCTTAGCCTTCACATTTAACCAGTCTAATGACACTTATTTTCTCATACTTTCTACTCTCTATGTAAAATCGTTAATGCAGAAACTGACTATGAACATGTTGCTGTCATCAAAATACTACAACAAAAACAAACAACTATAGAATAATTTTACAACAAACAAAAATTTTTATTTAATTAGTATTTTATTTTTAACAATATTTTACGAAAAACGCTGACTATTTGCAAAAAGAAAAAAAAAGAATTTATCAAATTCTGCAGCAAAATTTTTAAGTTTTGTACACTGAACAAATTTGTTTGAATATAATGTATATCATATATCATAAAGCATTTGTATAAGTAGTTATAGATTTGAGTCAAACGGATTGTATTTTTAAATTTAATTATAAATGGTATTTTTGAAAGAGGAATGAGTTCATAAAGGCACAAAACAATGACAATATATGATATAAATTTACTCGCATTTTGTTAGAAATGAATAAAATTGGGAATTCTTTTTATTAAATTATATCGTTCAAATAACCGATTATTATGGCACATAATGTACACTTTCAAAAGAAAGTGTTAGTTGGATATCATTAAAACTTTCAAAATTTGTGCAGAAGTTCTTGAATTTTAAAAAATTTAAGTTACTTATAACCAATAATTTTAGAAGCTTAAGAACAAATGTAAAATAAAACCTTATCCCATTAGAACATTTTTTTCCAACTCAAAGCTTTTCTACTTTTAAGATATTGTTGGCTTCCATAATTTTGTACAATATTTAGGGGTTTCCCCCGTCAAAGTTTTGACTTGAGCAATCTTAAATATTGACTGATATTTTGGAAAATGTAGTATTTTCACATGTGCCGAAAAGATCATTTAAAAATTTCTTCTTCTAGTTTTTTTGTATTTCATAATGTTAGAAATACTATATTATCTAAAAGAATAGCTTCAGATAACTTATATGTACAAGGAATATTGCAAAGTTTTAGTCTTCGTTTCGAAAGCTTGGAACTTCCGCTTGATTTTAACTTTCGACTCCGACTTCGGTTCTAAAAGTTTTTAAACGGAGGCTCTAATGGAGGTTGATTGAATGTTTGCAACATTAACAGAAGCACTAAAACTAATACTAAAATGTTTTATCGAGGAATTACCAAGTTCGCTTTAGAAGCCACGGTATCGTTCATTTTTCCATTGCCATTGAATTATTGAAAAGGAAAAAAAAAGAAAAACGCAAGAAGAAAACATAACTTATGTATGTTTTCTTATCTCAAACTCCGATTTCGACACCGGTTCACTCCGAAAACTCAAATTTAAAATATTTGGCTCCGACTCCAGTTTCGGTAAAACTACCTCTGTAACATTCCTAAATGTATAACTTATATGATGCTTGATCATGTAAGTTCAACTTAAAACATTAAGTTTTCGGCACTTCCGTTAATATTAAGAGGTCGCTGAAGAACACATTTTCGAGTTAAGCAATTTCTGGTATATATATATAGTGAACATAGAAATCTGAATTTTATCTTGATAACTTTTTTTGACTGATTCAGGGTCGCTGATTCGGAACCTGATAAACGTTTTTTTCTATAACGTCTAAAATCCGAGTTAACCTTGATTCAAAGTGCGGAAAATGCTATTTTCAGACAAATGGCGTACATTCAGGAAGCAGTGGAAATCGCTTATCTTCCACTTTAAATCATAATTTTAACTTTTTGAATTGGATCATTGCTTTCGGAGACATCACTCATTGAAGTAGAGGCTTACAAATTTAATATAGTCCTTTACAGGGATTTGTGATACCTTTACTTCAATGGACGATTTCTCGAAAAGTAATTATTCAATTGGAAATTTCAAAGTCATGGTTTAAAGTAGAAAACTGGTGCTATTCCATGCCTTTGACAAAAGTGAACTACATTACTTCATGTATGTTTGCCATTTGTCTGCAGACAGATTCAGATCTGAATTATTAAAAAAAAATTATCAAAATTAAATTCTGTATGTGATATTATCAAAGTTGGCAGAAACTTAATCTAGTTAGATATGTTAACACTATTCAGAAGGATAGCTTTGAATTCGAAAAACTAAGATGCCTGTAAGCAAAATCAAAAGTCTCATAGTGTCTTGATAAAGTTCTAAGATGCTTTTGCAAATAGTCAAATAGTTGGTTGTAAAATGTAAAATTTTTAGAGTGCAATATTATTTTATCTAGTTAAATTTCATGACAATTTCTTTATGTCTCATTAGTAGCTACAATAAAACAAAACTTTTAGTACAATGTAGTGTGTAGTTGGGAACGCAGAATTTTGAATGAAAATTAATTTTCTAAAAAAATAATTTTTTTTCTTTTCTATAATCCATACAGTCACAGTAAAAATGCGCAAATTTCAAATGGTATAAGTGCACAACAACAACAACAGCAGCAACACTATCATCATCAACATCCACAGCAACATGTGCATAGCATGACAACAGCAACAATCACAGCGAAACAACGCGAACGCCATGGAAAAGATAGAAAATGAGTCATGTATATCGAAATAAAAGTTGCTGAGGTATACTTAAATAAATAAATTATTATTATGAAAAAAAAATAAAAATTAAAGAGAAATAACACTGACTTAACAGACGAATTTTTTGTTTTTAACAAAAACAAGTGATTACTATAAAGTTTTATTTAAAAAAATGTATACCATGCATATAAATATTAAAAATGAAGACTATTTCTAGGGGTTTCAACATTCTTGAATTATAATGTAATTTATTTAATTTTGTATTTCAATTTTAAAAAAAAGAAAGAAAAATTCAAATTTAATTGCAACTGTAGTTCATTAAAAATAAGCGCAAATATATTGCACCCCTTTAAATATTTGCAACAATTTAAAATTGCACTGATTTATTATCTTAAAAAAAACACACTAACTTAACTAAAATTTTATTAAATACTAAATAAAAATTATTTATTTTATTCATAACATTATAAGCAGTTCCTTTACTCTGCCGCACCTCTTTATCACAAATAAATTTTTATCCATCTACTAAAATATCACAAAAATGATTTATGTTATTTGAAAAGCAAAATAAAGTATTATTTAAAAAATTTATTAAAATAAAAAATGATAATAATAACAATAATGATAACATTAATAACAAATGATACTCAAACACTTCTCCTAGTTTAAGTTTCGGAAATATTTTTTGTTTTATGTATTGTATTTAAAAATAAAAGCAAATTGTGAATTTTTAAACATTTATGGTTTTGTATAAATATAAATTATGTTTTTAAAATTTTATTTTATATATTTTTTTCTTTTATTTGATATTTCTTTAATTACATATTTCACTCATTTAGTATTTAAAGTATCTCTTTAAATAAATAAAAACATTTAAATTAAAAATAAAATATATATATTTTTTATTTGGTTTTTAAGTTTCTCCACCCCTTCCCTCGTGAAATATGTTAATTTTGTTTCACATATTATTCTCCAATGGTTTCATATCCATATTTTTAGGGGAAAAACTGTGGTAGTATGTTTGAGAGGAAAAGCTGATAGGAATCAGTGAAAATTTTACGCCCTCCCGTAAACGAGAAATTTTTTAGCGCTGTTTCACTCACATTTTTATTAATTATAAAATTTAAAAAAAAAAATAGATCCCATCGTTTGACCATTCTAAAAATAATTTTGAAAACGGTCAAGTGTATTAAAATTTTTTTGAAAATTTATTTAAAAAAATCGAAAAGTATAATCATTGATTAAAATAACAATTTAGTTTTGAAAGTTGCAAATTTATAAAAATTTTAAGAAACCAAACTTTAAAAAAAAAAATTACTTGGTATGGCTGACTCTTAGTAAAATTATGAATATGAACTACAATCACCCAATGGTTAAAACTTTACCACAAATATATTAAATAATTGGTACTTTTTGGATAGTTTCAGTACTTTTCAGCTTTTTGGTACATTTGGTACAAAATAGAAATTCTCATTTATCATCCCTGGTACAATGACAAATGTAAAACGAAAAGAAAATGAAAACATGAAGTCCGTATCAGTCAGCTTTTTGTATTTATTCTCTTTTTACCTCAGAGTGATCGCGTATTTTGTCATTGTTAACATTGAAAAATTTGCATTTAAATGTACCTGGCTTAATGGCAAAACATGAAAATAGTTTTTACTTTGTGCACATTTACACACAAATACCTTTCCAATGTTGTATAATTCAAAGTCGTGCTCCATTTCTTACATAGTAAAAAAGGTAGGACATATTTTTGTCTTGCTTATTAATATAAAGATTTCAAGAAATTAATAAATATTGTTATCGTATCTTTTTAAGTTTTTAAAATAACAACGGCACCAAAAAAAAAACTAGTAAGGGAGTAACCTTTGGCCTGGCCAAACATTAAATACCCTACACTGCAGTGTTTTGAAAATTTTTCATATATTTATATGGGAGATGCCACGCCCTCTTGTCCGAGTTCACCCAGTTTTTGATCAGAGCTTGCATTTATAGCTCTTAGTGTCTGAATGAAATTTGGTTGGATTATCTCAAAGAACATTTTGAGTATAGCGTTTTGAAGCTTTTGCTTATATGGGAAGTGCAACGTTTTCTTGTCCGAGTTTGTCTAGTTTTAGCTCAGAGCATACATTCATACCCTTTAGTATTTGAGTGAAATTTGGTTGGATTATCTCAAAAAACTCTTTTAGTATAGCATTTTGAATCTTTTGCTTATATGAGAGGTGCCACGCCCCCTTTTTCGATTTCACCCAATTTTTGTTCAGAGTTTGCATTTATAGTTTTTAGTGGTTGAATAAAAATTAGTTCGATTATCTCAAAAAACTCTTTCACTATAGTGTTTTGAAGCTTTTGCTTGCATGAGAGGTGCCACGACTTCTTGTCCGAATTCGCTTACTTTTTGCTTAGAGATTGTTCTTACAATTTATAGTATTTATATGTATTTTGGTTGCATTGTCGTAAAAAATACTCCTAAAGTTTAATTTTGAATATATATTTTGTATGGGTGGTAGGCGTGTCCGTTAACCGATTTCGCTCATTTTCAATCCCACGAGCTAACTTTGACAACGAAGGCAGTGTACCAAATATCATTGAGTTATCTTGCTCAGTTTCCCCAAAAAATGTATTTCCACACACAGCCAGCCAGCCGCCCAGCCAGACAGACGGACACGGCTATATCGACTCAGGAGGTGACGCTGATCAAGAATATATATACTTTTCTATATCTGCCACGCCTCCTTCTCTGCGTTACAAACAGAAAGACAAAGTGAATATACCCTGGGTGTAGGGTATAAAAAAATTTGTCTGAAGATTTGACCAGACACATCTATGCATATGAATTTTGATGCACTGAATCCGAATCCCAGGTCAGAATTGCTCATATATCCCCAAAATTTCCAGATATCGTTGCTTGAAGTTGCGGAAAGAAAAATTAATAACTCAAAAACGGAGCACCCAAAATGTCTGCCGCTTGCACTTATCTTATTCTTTAAGCTTACTCAATTTTTAAATTAGGTGGCAGATACATGCCACTGCAATATTTTTTTTTTTTACATTTAGGCAGAGCCCCCTTTTTTAAAATCATCAACAAATATTCGGCAGACGTGACTTGAATTGATTGATTTACTCCAATCTTTACCATTATCATCTTCTAGAGGACGATGTTATCACATAATTTTTTTGATGAGTGCAAGGCCGCCGTATGAAAATTTACTTTTTGTACTTTCATTCATCATCATACTATTGGTGTAGCAGGTGTATGACGATTAGTTATATTTACACATATTGTTTTCATAAGTCAACAAAGTTGAGATACGAACAAGTACGAGTACTAACTACTGAAACCAAGTGATGTTGTATGTATATGTAGCATTTTGCCGCATGTTCTTAAATAAACAAATACTTTTTTTAAAAAATAAACAGAATAAATAAATTAATAAATACGAGTAAATAAGGTCTGTGATATGTATGCAGAATAACAACACATAATTTTTGTTAAATTTTTTAAACATAAGATATTGCTCAAATATTCGTACTTTTATCCAAGAGACACTTTGGTTTTGCTATTTTTGGGAGTAATGAATTTAACAAAAATGACTGTGTGTACGCTACCATGAGTATACTCAACAATTTATTTGTTTGGGCTTAATCGTCTATGCTTATGTTCGTATCTATATTTGTATGTACCCAAGGGGAAAAGAAGCACTCCAAAAGAATTTTTGAAGTGCTTGTCATAAGCGCTTCCGCTCCATAATACGCTTTCTATTTTTCTAACATTTCATATCCTAGGATGTAAGCGTTCTTAAGTTTTCCGAGAATAAGGTCTTATTTGAAGCTCTTATTTGTATTGCGGCGCTAAGTGTTCTCTCAACTAAAAAAAGAAAGAAGTTACCGCACTAGGGTTTGAACCGGAGCTCCGTATGATTGTTAGAAACATTATGTAACATTCAAGCTCGTTAGACCTCTAGACCACTGTCCTACATGATAAAGCGTTATAAAAGTTGTATATTAAGAAAAAATGTTAACAAAAAAAAGGTCTCTTCTAACAGAATTTTATATGCGAGTGCTTCCTATAGCCCTAAAAAAAATCTTTGTGTATTCAATTTAACAAAAATAAATGAAAAAAAAAAACAAAAATAATTATATAAAAAAAAAAAAAATTATTAAAAAAAAAAATATTACCCGCGGTGGTATTCGAACCCAGATACATTTTCAAACTTTTCTGACTTGTGTATAAAATTGGTATCTTAAACACTTTTTTTATATATATTTTCTTCTCTTTCTCTTAATGTGTAAGAGCTTCTAAATTTCTATAGCGCTTCAGAAGTGTTTTCTTAAGATGCGCTTGATGTTTTTTTCCCTTGGGGAATTTCTAATTCAGATTGCACGTCTTTTCGAATTTTTTATTTTTTTTTTTTTTTTGGACATCGAGCTGCCCTCTCTTGCCGCATGTAATCAATATGCCATCTTCGCTTACTATTTCCTATTCACTTTGATTGCTTTGACCTTGAGGTTGTCCATAACCAATTCCCCCTGTGCATAGACGCTGATGTAGTCATAATATCGAATGGTATGTGATAATTGCTTTTGACACTTGCGTGTATTTGATTCTTGCGTTGATTTAAGCGCATTTTTAGAAAAGCTTTCTGAGTTCAGTTGGTTTCAGACGGCATTAATTTCAGCAGTCTGCTGATTTCAATGATTTTGCAATGAGTTTTCTAATCAACGTTTATTTCCTTATGATGTGATTCGGAGGTGATGAGATCAAAAAATTTTTAGTTAGGAAGCTGATGGCATAAAAAATTATGTGATAACATTGTTCAACATAAGATGTTAATTGTGAAGATTGAAGTAAATCAATCAAAATAAGCTGTGTCTGCCCGTTATTTGTTGCTTATTTTTAAAATGACGGCTCTTTAAAAATGTAAAAAAAGAATTGCTGGAGTATGTGATAACATCGTGTCTGCTACCAATTTATAAAAATGGGGTAGGCTCCAAAATTCTCCAAAATTAAGATAAATGCATCTCACAGACAATTTTCGTGTTGCATTTTTGAGTTAATAATTTAATTCACAATTTTTGTGCTATAAAAAAATCATGCAATTTCTTCGTCAGAAAGACTAAGTTTTTTATGAAGATAACCTCATGAGGAGTAATAAAACTCATGTCTGCCCTTTCGATATTGCTGCAAAAAATAACTGTAATTTTATATATTAAGTCATTTCATCGTGTCTGCCGTCAAGCGACATAGACCTCTCGAATATCTGAGCATAAAAATAAATGAGGCAGACGCTGTGAGTGCTGATTTTTCAAAGCCAGACGCATTTTGATATATCGTAATAAGCTGGAAGGTAGTCTGCTATGGAAATACAATCTAGGCAAAGTTTGAATTAAGATATCTTCTAAGCTTTAAAAAAACAGCATTCTGGACGTCTGCCGTTTTGAAAATATTGTTTGTTAGGAATATAGGATTGGCAAACACGATGCAGACACGATATTATGACATAAATTCGATTAAAAAGAAAAAATCAGCGCGATATCAGATAACCACCTACTTTTTCTTTATCACAAGAACGAGAACAATACATATGCAAATATCAATGAGGATTTAATCACATATCGAAATGCGCTCCCTAACTTTATTGTTTTGACTTGGCATAAGAATACTGTATAACTTCGAATTGAAAAGATACATTTCAATAGATACAGAAAGAGCATACTTGAGGGCATAAGCTTACGACAATTAATATTTTACCGACGATTAATGAAAAACTGATGTCGAATCGACTCATCGGTCCAGGTACAACCCTTGTTGTAAAATTTTATATATCACATTTCATTACTAAATACATGATTTTACGTCACGAGTTGAACGTCCACTGATGCGGCGATTCAACCCATGTTTTTTCGAAACTTTAACGATTTCTGGAAAATATTTCCAATTTCAATGAATGCAACACGCTGTGTATACACAGAAAAAAATAACTGGGTCTACAATTAAGTGGGAACGTAGTCCATTTAGGAACATGACTGTTTTTAAAACAAATGTTAAATGTTTTGGAATTAAAAGAAAATTTCATTAATTTAATAAGTTTGTATTTGATTTAAAAGTATTCGTTCTTCAGTTAAAAACGACGACGTTTTTGGGTTATTGATTTTAAAACTCTTGTTTTGATTTAAATACATTTTCATTTGATTTTACAACTTTTTTTTTTGTGTGTAGGGTATCAAATTTAATATGCCAGTGATAATTAAAAAACACAAAAATACAAAAGAACCTACCTAATACTGGCTGATAGCAAAATTTTGATAAAGTACTCTCTTTCTTGTGAAGCTTTATTTTTAACGTTTTATTATTATAATACGTGAAGCTTTCGCTCAATTTACCACGCTTATCAATACAGCAACTTCTTTTGGAAAAAGCTCTGTATGCTTTTTCCACACATGTGCCATAATTTTAAACCCTACGATATAATTGGAGCAAATTTCTTGCACGAAAAAAAAAAATATTACCCATTGATGTTTGAATGTCAGCTTTCAGACAAACAGTTGTATTTCTAGAGTTGTTACAAATTGCAGCAATTTTCTTTCAGAAGAAAAAGTTTTTGAACAAAAATAAATAGATACGATACGTACATACTATATTAGTTTTACTGTGAGTAAATTTTAATACATATTACACAAGAATTTTTATCATAAAAAAGTGCTTAATTCGGCAACTTAAAGTCTAAATGCTTTGATAAGCAAATGGGTTTCAAAACGGTCTTCGAGTGGAATTATAGAGATTCTTACTACCGCAACGATTACGCAAATGAAGTATATAGTGATTTGATTATACAATGTGAAGCAAAAATAATGTCATAACGTAAACGTGCCATATTTTTTGCATGTGGCTTTCGATTATTAAAAAATTAATTGACAACAAAGCAACAAGTCAAAATGCCGTGAGACAAACGACCTTATTTGTGCATCAACTCAGGAGGTGTTTACTTGTCCGATATCAATTTTTCAACTTAATATCATAAATTTGGCAATTTCATATGAACTTTTCGTGAAAAAAAACCATATTTTTTTCATTTCCAACGACGGTCAATTTAAATTATGATATTACTTTTGCTCCACCTTCTACAGAGCAAAAAGAGAAACATTCCAATATCGCCATTGATATCAGCCAAAATTCAACTTCATATGAGGAGTGATTTTTCAATAGGGCGTATTTCCACTTCAGACTTCAAACAAACCCAAGAATGTCATCACCATTATCGTGTTAAAATGCATTTTCTAGTTCAAAATCCATCACAAAAATATTGTCTATACGGTATTTTAACCATGACAAGATATATCGATAATCTTGGTCTAGCCTAGCCAAGCATAAGAAATGGCTGCTTATACCTACCTTGGGTAAACCCGGAAAATATGGCACATTTCTTGTTGCATTCCTATAAAATCAGAATTAAAAGACATTTTTAAAGGAACTAAACATGATTAATTTAAAACAAAACAAACTAGTAAGGGTGTAACCTTTGGCCTGGCCAAACATTTATACCCTACACTGTAGTATTTTGAAAATTTTGCTTGTATGGGAGGCGCGACGCCCTCTTGTCCAAATTCGCCCAGTTTTTGCTCTTAGCTTGTGCTTACAGTTCTTAGTATTTAAGTGTGTTTTGGTTGCATTGTCGTGAAAAATACTCCTAGAGTTGCATTTTAAATATATTTTTTGTATGGGCGGTAGGCATGTCCGTTGACCAATTTCACTCATTTTAACTTTTACGGCAAAGCTAAAATTTCAACGAATTATCTTGGTTAGTTTTACCGTAAGAAATAATTCCACAGACAGACACCCAGCCAGACAGACGGACATAGCTATATCGACTCAGGAGGTGACGCTGATCAAGAATATATATACTGTTCTATATCTGACACGCCTCTTTCTCTGCGTTACAAACGGAAGAACAAAGTGAATATACCCTGGGTGTAGGGTATAAAAACAGAGTTTTTTTTTACTTGAAAGTGCCAAATAACCAGAGACTATGTGTGATATGGCACCATGTCATGGGTGATTTGGCACCTTTGGTAGCTTTTAAATTTCTATTGCCAGAATTGTTGCGTTGTTTTCGTAAAAGATGTATTATCATGTTTCATGTGACCACATATTGCACATTACGCATTGGATCCAACCGGTTAAGTCCGGTTAAGTGGTTTGTGCATCGACTTCTCCATATCCAACTCAAGTATCAAATTACTTTAAGAATAAAGTATTTTCTTAAATTTTATTGGTAGAAGCATAACAAGTTACAACTTAACGTTTATAAGTTCTCTCCTTTGGAAGCAACATACGTTGCAATGGTTCTGTTTTCCGTTTTAAAGTTTTTCTCTTTCTGCTGAACCATATTATCAATAGATGTTAAAATTCTTGCCTGTTTGTTTTCTTGCGTCCAGTTTAGAGCTTTTTGAAGTCATTGGTACCAACGAGATTGCACTTAACAACATTTCTGCGGTATGTCAGTTATTTTCAAATTTTCCACAGGGTTTTCTTAAACATTAGAGAAAACATCAAAATAATCCGGCAGAAATGAATTGACGGTCATACCTGATGTCTTATAACATGCAAAGGGAGAAATGGCACCGGATCCATATCATAATCAGTTATCGGATACCATTTCTCCTTCTTGGTATACATTGAAAAAAAAAAGCTAAGACGCAAATGAGCCTGCTCACACGTTCTCGTATTCAGCCACACACGAAATTACATTCAATTCTGTGGATTTTATACATGTATTATATTACTGTTTCAAAAGCTCATCGCTCTGCTGCCTAAGTCCCGCACACTAGTTTCAGCGACTATAGCCAAACCAACTACTCACCACATAGTCTCTCACATAACTTAATTTAACCGTGTTCATTTTTGAATGCTACGAAAGCTACAAGTATTAAAATTGAAAAAGGTGCCATAGCACCTGGGGGTGCCATGTATCCCGGGTTAACTATATTCGCTTCCCTATCACATATTATCTTGATTTGATTAAACCTTAGCAAGGGAAATGAAATGAAACTTAAAGGAAGTATTAAAGGATTTTGATAATAATGATGATATTTGCCCACTATTCTTCAGACTGTTTGATATGCAAACGAAACTTCAAAACCTTATATTCTAATCGCAAAACAGCTGTTAAAAATCTATGTATCAAAGACTTAATGCATCAAGTAAAATCTATCTTGGCATTACATCATTGTATTCATCAGAAAATTAAGACCAAACATTTTCTCAGACCCCCCGATGAACATTAACAAAGTCAAGCTAAACTAATGAGGGTCAATCGAATGCTTGTAACAAACTCCAGTTAAACCGGCATTTATAGCTGGGATATACTCAGTCTTGCAAGGATTCACGGTTCTTTCCAAGACATAAGAGAGTTTGCTTGATTCAAAATTATTTCGGCTCTAATCTGACTGTGTAGGAAGACAAGAATCTTCCACTTAGATTTCTGACTGTGTAGGAAAACAGGAATCTCCCACTAAGATTTTTAGCTATGTAGTAAGACAAGAATCCTTCACTAAGATTTCTGACTATGTAGGATGACAAGAATCTTCCACTAAGATTTCTAACTATGTGTAAAAGACAAGAATCCTTTTCTGTTTATTAAGAAAAGAATCTTCCACTCAGATTGCTGACTGTGTAGGAAGACAATAATCTTTCACTAAGATTTCTAGCTGTGTAGGAAGATATGAATTCTCCACTAAGATTTCTGACTCTAGAAAGACAAGAATCTTCCACTAAGGCTTCTAGCTGTGTAAGAAAACAAGAATCCTCCATTAAGAAAATCAACCAATATATTTGCTAGTACTAGACTGGAGTCTACAATGCTGTAGAAGACGTTTCTAATACGTTTTTTAAAAAATTATATTCACTGACTGTCATGATTTTTCTAATTAAAAATTTTTTTGGAACATACATATCACAATTTCTTCTCTTAGGGGGTAAACATGTGCGAAGAAAGTCTTCAGAAAAGAAAAATATTATTGTAGGTTGATTAACATTTTCCTTACGTTAGATCTATAAGCACATTGAGCGTCATATCGTACGTTTGGGTATGATACCTAATACTTCCTGCGGTGCCACGTCGCACATAACGTGCGACAAAAACGGTGTCTCATAACTCACGCAATATTTGAATATACCACCATTTATACAGTGAAGTGTTTCCAACCAAAATCAGAAAACTGTTTAATATTCGATGGCTTAAAGTTAAAAAAAAATAAAGCATTTTTGCCTTACAGTGCCTTGTCGTCCAAAAATATATGACATATAAAATCAGTTTTAAAATCAGAAACAAGCAACAGAATGTATCGTGGAAAAATTTTAGTTGTGAGCTACAAACATTAGTCGCCTTTGTTTTTTTTTCACCTTAATGTACATTTATTTATATATGTATCATATCATGATTTAAACCAAGGGTGTCAGCGTAGAAGAAAAGTGAGCCAATTTTGGCTCGACCCAACAACATCAATATTTCTGTACAACAATTCACAGAAATAATTTTTGTTGTTTTTTTTTCACGCTCGTCAAAATTTCGCGTTTTTGTTGCTTTTTTTGCGTACACACAAAATCGAACTCGAACCAACATAAAACAACAACAACGACTACGTCGCATCAAAATCATAAACAACAAACAATATGGGTATTAATGCGTTGATGCGCAGTAGCGAAAATGCAAGTCTTTTACGCACTAACGCCTGAACGATCAATGTGAATATTTCCATCTTGAGAAATTGCAAAAGTAGTGCGAAATTTTTGGCAATATTTTTGTTATTTTACTAATATCAAACTTTAGCAAATTGCACTTTCGCAACGACGCAAGGGCATTACGCATCAACGCGTGAGTTCCCCTTATTTTTGTGTGTTACCTAGTTCTTAGAAATTTTGAAAATTGTTGAAGTATTATTGTTGTTGTAAACGAGGCATGAAAAAACAACAAAAAATTGTTTTTTTGTTTGTTGTTACTCGAATTTAAAGTTGTTGTAAAAGCAACGCTGACTGCGCTGCATGCGTTTGGCTCAGTGATTTGAAAACGCTGACACCCTTGATTTAAACAAAAAACAATTCTCAAATCAACCACACTCCTTATTGTTATCAATGCACCTGTTCTTTTACGAAATTCATCATATTGCCAATGTAAATTTTTGATGGAATTTGAACTCTTACATGATTCATAATTTCATTACGCCGTTGTTCATAACATTACTATGCCAAATTTTAATCTACGCTGCTTAAGCTCATCAATAACAAAATATTTACACTTTAAAATTGATAAGTGATAAGTGCGATTTTAGACAAGACTATTATGTTGTTGTTCTGAAGTTTGTTATTTTGATATCATTTGTTCCAAAGAGTTACAGAAGAATACAATGCAATACAATTAGATTTGTAATACTCTGAGTTTCATCACAGTTTTTGTATTTGTACTTGAATTTATATCTGCGCCATAACAAATATGCGATAAGTTCATAAAATCTACCATTCTTGCAATAGAAAATTTTTTAAATTTTTGTTTGTCTAAAGTAGACCTAACTAGAGATAGAAGGTATATTATGTTTTATTTCAAACCATAAATTTTTTTTTTACAATTTGTTTTATAATTTGCTGCAAAAAAAAATCAATAGTAATAAAGCTTAATGATAATGCTTAGTGTTAACAAATTGCAAGCTTACACGCCAGTTTTTGTGAAATAAAGTGTTCAAATTAGAACAAAACAAAATGAGTATTACACTCTTCGACAAAAAAGTTTTATAGATCAGAATCCGATATCAAGAGC
The DNA here is from genome assembly GCA_951812925.1 of Calliopum simillimum. Lineage (NCBI taxonomy): Eukaryota > Metazoa > Arthropoda > Insecta > Diptera > Lauxaniidae > Calliopum > Calliopum simillimum. The sequence continues at coordinate 119,658,298 of OX638369.1, read as the reverse complement.
ATTCTGCACTTCAATCGAATAACATCAAGACCACTAGCCAATTCCATTTCGGGAAGCACGGTAGACATCGGGACTCTCATTATAAAGACCAAAAATGTAGGAGCAAGTTTATATTTTTGGGGAGCTTTTTTTATTGGACAATCTGAGTTACTTTTTAGTCAACACGAGGACTTGTAACATCCCTTTATACATCAAAGAATCTTAGTGGATTTGCGATAAGCGGAGCTGTTAGTATCAAATTTTGTTTTTAGGGTATCGGAATAGAAAAACCTTATCTAATTGCAATCAAAAACTTGTTCCAACTTTCGGAAATCGAAAAAGTTAAAAAGTGTTGAAAAATCAAATAAGAATACATAAGAGGAAGTGTTCTGAATTACGGCATGTTAAGGTGCACTTTACTTCTGGAACGATCCAAAGTTTAACAACTCAATTTAATGACAGGAAATGTGATTTTTCATAAGAATTGATTTATCCGAAGTCGATCAGTACTCAATTTGAACATCATAACGCTCATATTATGATAATTCTTTATTCTTTTAAAACACTGCAGTTGTCCCTGATTCTGAAATTAAACTTTGCGTGAAGCCTAATTCCGTAAGTGCGCGCACCTAATTCCGTGCTAACTTAAAATTTGATCTATTTTCCTTACACAACTGTCAAAAACTTCAAGTTTTTTTATTTTATACAATGTATAATAATATATAGTACATGTTAGCATTTATGAAATGAAGGAGTGAAGTATGTTGTAACGAACCTTTCCTTCGTTAGCCGGAGTGTAGCCATCGGCGTCCAGGGTTCACTACAAAATTTACATTTCCTAAGAAACCTAACCCAATTAATAATATAGTATAGTACAGAGTTATCAGATTGCTTAAATATTAATCTTCCTACCCAAGGATAGGGTTACAGCGTGTCTCTGTCCATGTGTCATGAAGTGCATCAATGATCATGCCTCTCCGTCTTTGGTCCTGGATCTCCGTCTGTCCATCGTGGAGTGCATCACAGACCATGCCTCTCCATCAGTTGTCCTCAAAATGTGTCCTATGGTTGTTAATTATAAGTCACAGTCATGTCTCAATGTGTCTTAAAAAAGTCCTATATCGCTGCATGTATTAAATACTTAAATCAAGAACACGTCTTACCAATGCGGCAACCACTATGAGAAAAAAAGTAACAGGAAATACGTTCATTGCAGCCCCTTTGCGTGACATTCGGAAGTAACGTTCGTTGGGGTGTGTTCGTAATTCTTTCATGACGTGGTATTCAGTTGGTTGCAAACTTAGTTGGCCAACAGTTTAACATCCGTGTGTGTTTTATTCGTATTACTTACTTAGTTAAAGAATTGATTTCTTAAGATTTTGCTGGCCCAGGGTGAAATACTTATGTCTAACCATGGAGATAAGTGTTAAATTGATAACGACCAACGAGTTTTCCATGTGTTTGACCGATATTGGTTGTCAGTTGAGCATAAGTTGCACGTTTAAGTTGCATGTGTTGTGCGATGTTGATGGGCCGTTGGACAAAAGTTGCATGCTTATTGGTTGGTTGGTTGCAAGTTCGGTTTGTCGGGTTTGATTGGCTGGTTGGTTAGTAGGATAGTTGTTTGGTTGGCTGTTGGATGAAAATTGGATATATCTTATCTTGCTTTCTTCTTACAGATATATTTAATATTTACAATTATCTTATCAGTAAGTGGTGTTCCCCTTCACAAAATTTTATGAAATTTTAATAATCCAATAATTCTGTCCAACAGTGTTATACGTATGTATGTACAATAAATAGAAAACAAATCTAAATAGGTGCAATTTATCTTATCGCATTATCAGTGTAAAAAAGTCATAGCATGAGTCACGATATTAGCGTAGTTTTGTTATTCGTGTGCAAGTAGCACTGGTCAAATATTAAAAAATTTTAAAAATTTTATAAAATCATTAAAACTGTATACAATTGTGTGTATCACATCCAGTACAACTACAAAAACTTTGTGACATATTCTAGGTGAAAACAAACCAACTTTCAGGTCGACCATCTCCGATGGCGCTAAATCTTTTTACCATTTTCATGGATTTGACTAGAGACAGATTTTTTTTTTTCTACCCAAAACCGGTTATTTTTTACCTCTGGGCATTGTCAAAAAAGTGTCGGCAATTTCGTAAAATTCAAATCGAAATATCTCGAAAACCTAATCTTTTCAGCTGAGGCTTTAATAGCTTCTACCTCAACTCGTTTTGGATTGATCAACCTTTTCGGTTGTCTTCTTGGGCTCTCCAGTGTTTATAAGGCTGTTTTCTTCCCACTCTCGAATTAATTTTTTTTTAAAAGGTATTGTTCACTCCATAGAAGGGCTCGGGACCAATGAAAATATTGAGTGCGCCTCTCTTAGCCAAGCAATCTGCCCTTTCATTGGGTTCATTGCTCTCATGCCGTGGTATTCAGATTAGAGACAAATTATTTCTCCTGGATAAGGCTTGAAGAAGTTCAGCTAGCTTTGAATGTATTGAAACAGCCATTTTTGGTTTGAGAGTGGTTTGACTGTCTGAATAAATGCATATATTGGTGCCAGAAAAGCCCCTAGACAGACATTATCTGGCGCACAACTCTAAAGAGTGGACCTCCGCGTGAAAAATGGAAGTTTTTTTAATACCCTCCACCCAGGGTATATTCACTTTGTCCTTCCGTTTGTAACGCAGAGAAGGAGGCGTGGCAGATATAGAAAAGTATATATATTCTTGATCAACGTCACCTCCTGAGTCAATAAAGCCATGTCCGTCTATTTGGCTGGCTGATTGGCTGGGTGTCTATGCGTGGAAATAAATTTTTTGGGAAAACTGAGCAAGAAAATTCAATGAAAATTGGTATTTTGCCTTCGTCGTCAAAGTTAGCTCGAGGTACTGAAAATGAGCGAAATCTGTTAAAAAACACGCCCATATAAAAAATATGCTTAAAACGCAATACTAAGAGCATTATTTGCGATAACGCAAGCAAAATACACATAATTACTAGTAAGCTCTGAGCTGAAACTAGAAGAATTCGAACAAGAAGGCGTGGCACCTCCCATACAAGCAAAAGTTTCAAAATGCTATACTGAAAGCGTTATTCTAGGTAATCTATGTAAAATTTCACTTAAAAACTGAATTCAGTCAACGCAAACTCTGAGCATAAACTGGGTGAACTCGAACAAGAGGGCGCCATACTATACTGAAAGCGTTTTTGAGATAATCCAACTAAAATTCACTATGAAACTAAGAACTATATATACAAGCTCTAAACATAAGCTGGATGGATTTGGACAAGAAGGCCTGGTACCTCCCATATAAGCAAAAGCTTTAAAACGCTATACTGAAAACGTTTTTTTAGATAATCTAACTTAATTTCACTCAGACACTTTTAAATCAAAAACTGGGTGAAGGGTATTTAATGTTTGGCCAGGCCAAAGGTTTCACCCTTTCTAGTTCCCATTGCAACTGCTTTTTGGAATATTGGTCACACGACCATATCTGCTACGCTGCCATTTTCTGTAGATTGCGTAGGTTCTCTTGAGTAATTGAGTAAAAATCACTCTTCAAACTCTTCATTGTGCCATATATTGCACACTAACCGCTAACAACAATGCTATAAAGCAAGCATTAGTTTTTAAGAGGAAGCTTGTACTAAGTAGCTAGAGTTTATTTCATCAGGATTTAATACAAATACGCGTATAAAGCATACAAGATTAGAAAATATAATTCTTAGAATAGGTAATAAAGATTACTGTTGAAAACAAAACAAAAACTGGTGGACAAAAATACAGTCAAGCTACGATAATTCAAACTGCCTTAGAGTTTTTGAACTGTTTTACATAACCAGCATATTTGGTTTGGAGTTATGAAAAATTCGAGTAGTAGAAGTTTTTCATTAGCAAAATTTGACTGTACTATATCAAACGAAATTAATTTTCAGTCTAATCGAAATGATAAAACAATAAAAAACACGAATTATCAGTTTATTTGATCAATTTGCAATATTATTTGCAAGCATTTCGAACAATTGGCAGATTACAAACTGCGTTCAATGCCATGGAGAAATGCAAAAGAAAGAAACTTTTGGTATGAAAGAATTTATTTCAAATTACAACCATTTATGAATATCAAAGTACAAAACAAAATCAATATATATATATAAGTCAATGTCATAAATCATTACCTATATCAATTTATATCTAATCAAAAACTGTTGTCTGTAAGAAGATATATTTATATTTTATTTACCGATAAGATGGGTAGCTTTTTTTGTTTTATATCAAAATCAAAATTAAAAGCTTGGCCCACCGTTAACATTGCTGGTATTGGACACATTCTTCTTTTGATATATGTATGTATTTGCTTTAGGTACTTAGGTATATTTAGAGTATGGAAAAGTATTCTTAATGATAAGCGCTAATTTATGATTATAAACTTACGTGTACATATTATTTTTGCTAAACCTTTGTTATTGCTAATCATGAAATTCAGTATCGATTTGTACATCATATTGAAAAGTGGGTTTCCATAGCATTAATTATATAGAAGTTTTTAAAGAAATCATTTTATCGGTTCTAAAGTATTTAATGATTAAAGTTTTTTTTTTCTTGTATAAAAGTAATAAAATATAACATTTTGTTTCTTTTTATTTTGCAGCCTTAAACTAGTCAATAAATTATAATAAATTCAAAAAAGATAGAACGCAATACTTACAAAACTGTCACAAGATGTCACTGCTCACAGGAAGCGCAAATACTATAAAATATGTTTTATTTGCATTTAACTTAATATTTCTGGTAAGTTTTATAAGTACAAAAATATATTAATTTATAACTTTTTTTACAAAAGCAAAGTATTGTCTTGTTTGACCTTTAATATTTATGTGCACCATATGAGTCATACACCAATCATAGAGTTGAATGCCTCCTCAAGTTTAATAATCTTTGACACAATTACGAAATTTCTATCAGGTGCATGAACAATTAATACGTTAATTTTAGTACATCAAATCATGGATTTCAAGTGAAAATATAAATTTGATTACACTGTGCAACATTTTTGAGGTTATCGAATTCAAAAATCATTTTGAGTGCTGTTCCTGAAAGTACTTGATGTTAATAGCAAATCCTATCTGGCTCCAAGTCGGATAGTACTTTATATGGGTGAATGGGTCATGAAATACCGTAATTTCGATATATGAAAATTTGAATCTCAAAAGTTGTTGAAATGGTGGATTCCATCGTCCTGATCATAAGTAGCCTGAAAAACCCCTGAAACCTACACAACTCCTCTCATACTCATCTGCAGCAGCAAAATCATAACGGAGGGGACACATGACGGAGGTGACATTTCATTAATAATTGTGCATTATGCACACAAAGCAAATCGCCTACTCTTGCTACCGGGCACAATCGACTAAGTTTGACAGACTCTTCATTGATGATGTACCAAAAAAATTCCACTTCTCACCAATATTTTGACCATGACGGAGGGGACATCGACTTTTTTCCCGTACTTTTATCATTTTGTTTCGACCGCAGAATTACATGGGAACATTTGGAGAGAATTTCCTGTTAGTCTTGGTTTCTGTGTTGATGGATTTGAAAAAAACTCGGCGCGGAAGCCCTCGAAATCTAACGCGGCGGATAACCGCATTAATTTAGAATTACCTACGGAATATGAAAAATGCGTGGGACAATAGTGATAATGCCACCAGCGAGCATCGGATGGTTGGAATTGGGCTTGCTCCACGAAAAAAGCATCTGTTCTTATGGATCCTAAATATGTCTACACGCAGAACTTCAGTGGAATATTGTATTTGGCTAAATCGAGCATGGAAATGTCTCGATTGGCAAAAAGACCATGACGAAGGGGACATTTTAGGCAGTTTTTATGCAATTAAACTTTAACAAAACTTCTTTTTGATTCCGGGATGTATGGTCATTACTAAAAATATTAATTTTGAAACAATGTCAATGTGGGACAGGTGTTTTTAATCATTTCGTCACATTCATTCATATGTATGTACTCGTATTTGGGTTCAAACTTGCTTTTACAAAGTTTCCACAGCTATCTCACGTAATCTGTTCGAGATTTTGTGTTTCCCATGTGCAACAAAGCTATACCTATAAGCTCAGGAAAAGAAATTATTTAACAATTTGACCTGAAAAAATTGGGTCTTAGGCCTCAAAATCACCATTTTGGTCCAAACCATTCCGTATTTTTCCAAACAATTAAGACAAAATTGTAGCCAAGACTATGCTGAACAACTTTTAAGAGCATATTACTCGCTTTTGAGTACTCCTTGATAACGTTTTTGGCAACATTGAAAAATCCGTTTTGAAACCAACTTATATAGTACGATAAAATTCGACCTGGAGCCGAACTAGCAAAACTCAGAAAAGGTTTTGTTAGTTACATCATATACTTTAAGGAACAGCATTCAAAAAGTTATTTGGATTTTCATGTTGCACTGTGTTATTATTATTATTATGATTATTATGAAAAAGATTAATAATTTCTGTAACCTGGTCTATAAAAAGGGATCTCAAGTGTCAAAAAATTATTTTCCAAATTTTTGCTGACTCGCGTAGAGTTTGAGACACTCTTTCACAACTGGCGAAAACCAGAAAGACATACTTTTTTGAAAAGCTTACTCAAAATGAAGAGAAACTAGTAAGGGTGTATCCTTTGGCCTGGCCAAACATTAAATACCCTACACTGCAGTATTTTTAAAATTTTGCTCATATGGGAGGTGCCTCGGCCTTTTCTCCGAGTTCACCCAGTCTTTGCTCAGGGCTTGTATTTAAAGTTTTTGGTATCTAAGTAAAATTTAGTTTGATTATCTCAAAAAGCGTTTTCAGCATAGCGTTTTGAAGCTTTCGCTTTTTTGTTCGAATTCGCCTAGTTTTTGCTCAGAGCTTGCGCTAACTATTCCTAGTATTTATGTGCATTTTGGTTGCATTGTCGTATAAATACTCCTAAAGTTGCATTTTGAATTTTTTTTTTTTTTTTTTTTTGTATGGGCGGTAGGCGTGTCCGTGGACCGATTTCGCTCATTTCCAAGCCCTCGAGCTGACTTTGACGACGGAGGCAGAGTACCAAATTTCATTGAATTATCTTGCTCAGTTTTCTCAAAAAATGTATTTCCACGCACAGACAGCCAGCCAGCCAGACAGACGGACATGGCTATATGGGTGATTCTCAGATAACTGTACTTTTTGTGTCCTCTGGTGATTTCACCTATACAGTAGGATTTTTTTCACAAAAAATGACACTATAAGTTAGAAACTATGTTTTTCTAATAGAGCGTATCAATTTTACCACCAAATACAATATTTATTGGTCTACTTTGAAAGTTTGCAAATATACCCCAAATGTCACAAACGTGGCATGTCCTACCCCTACTTTTTATACACAAAACGATGAAAAACGACCAAAAAACGGAAATAGAACAGAAAACAAGTTACTACACATATTAAGTAAATACTTAAGGCTACAATATTCTGAGCTCATCTGCAGTTTTAAATAATTTTTAGAGGGCACAATTTCGAATTGAAAACTGTCCCCCAGTTTTGGAAAAAAAATTTCTTGAAAGCATTATGCTACTACTGCATGGTACTACTGTTTCAGTCAATAGATTGCGATACATATGCATTAATTCTGATCACTATCCATCACCCTAAGGTCATCATGTCCACACGCATCCAAAAAGAAATCTGTTTGCGTTTTATAGGGCAGTTTATAAACAAAAGCAGTTTTTTTTTAAAATTATGGTCACAAACGTGGCACTCGGCACTTCCTGGCAGTACATTTTATTTTATGCATGAAACAATTTTTTTGTAGGACTTGCATACATGACCCCAAATTCTTTCGGAAAAATCTTGAACTCAAAAGCGTGCTTTACAATGAGCGATAAACTACAAAAATGTCACAAACGTGGCGCATCAAAAATGTCGCAAGCGTGGCACTTTTTATCAGTCTGCAAAAAACATATTTCGATATAAAGTTTGAGTATACAGATGTTAAGTTGAAGGCTATTAATTATGTTTTTAAAACAAAAATTTTTCGTGACCTTGCAGACCACAATCGCATAAAAAATGATAGTTCTACGAGGCGTCTAACAAAAGTTCGCTTAGTTGAATTGAAAAAACTTTTAAATTTAATTTTTTAAATTTTTTAATTTATTCTTTATGTATTTGTATTTTTTCAACGTAACCGCCATTTATTTTGATAAATTTTTAAAGTCGATAAATCCATCTTGAAAAACAGTCTTCAAAATCGGCTTTTTGCAGTTTTGCAATTTCATCATTAACCGCATTTATTATCTCCTCATTGCTGTTGAAGACTCTCCCTCTCAAATTTTTTTTTATTTTTGGAAACAACCAGAAGTCACAAGGCGCTAGATTTGGGGAATAAAGAGCTAGACGAATTTCTTCGACGCCAGAAAGAAAAATAAAATCGGTCGTTTTTTCAGCAGTGTGCGCTGGCGCACTATCGTAATGTAGAAAGTAGCAGCGTAGCTCCTTTTTTTGGCGTTTTCCCAATAAACTTTGGAAAACTTTTGGTAAGCAGGTTTCAGTATATCACTTAGCAGTAATGGTCTGACCTTTTTTCAAAGGAATAGCAGCTACAACTTTCTCTCTGTTGAAGAAAACTGACATCATTACTTTTGTTGCTGACTTTTTTTTGCTTTACTTCAACAGGTCGACTTGCACTTTCTGGGTTTCATACCATGGACTGTTGTTTGGTTTCAGGGTTGTACTTCTAAAACCATGCTTCATCACCTGTTACGATTTTTTTGAAGGTGTTAGACCCTCCGTTTTTGAATTTTTTAAGAAAATACTTAGCAAAACGCACACATGCCTCTTTTTGATCATCACTTAAAATTCTAGGAACACATCGTGCAGATTTCTCCGCGTATCCAAGATCATTATTTAATATTTGCGATACAGCCATGGCATTCAAGCCCAGTTCCTCAGCAATGATTTGCTGGGTCAATCTTGGATCTTCGTCAATTTTAGACTTAACCAGGGCTACACATTCATAATCAGTCGAAGATTTTGGGCGGCCTTCTCGAGGTTCGTCCTCCACAGAATAATTACGTGCCTGGAATCTTCGGATCCACTTTGAAATAGTCACGAGGGATGGCGCATTAACTTCAAATGCTATTTGGCATTCATTAAATATTTCCATAGGTTTGAGCTTACGTCGAAATCCAAAAAGAATAGCAAACCGAATCTCTTGCTGCGTTGGCATTGGAAATCTGCTGACATTGGTTCACGAATTTTACGTTTTCTTCTCTCCATTTTGACCGATCTTTCTGAAAATTAAAATGATATATTGTAAGACTATAATAAATAATACGCAATTTTTTTATTTACTAAAAATTTATAACATGACACCAACTAAGCGAACTTTTGTTAGGCCCTACGTATGCTAGATTTAGTGAATGACCCTACTAAACTATTGCTTTGCAAATTAACAGAATCAAAATTTCATCTTTTCATTCACTAAATCTACAATAGAGCCTTATTTTTTTATCCGATTTTAGTCTGCAAGGGCTTAAAATTTTTGTGATAAATTATATTTTTGATATAAATAATAAAACTTACCATTTTTGTTAATTTGTTATTGAGAGGTATCCTTTTTTTAAACGCTTATAACTCGGAAACTAGGAATCCAATTCTTGTTGATAATAAATTTAGCCGTCCGAATCCATTGACAAAAATTTATTTTACTTGTTGCTGTTTTTATTAAGTAGATGCCAAAACTGTGATTTTTTCACTTTTGAGCAAGGATAACTAAGGATACTGATGTAATAGAAAAAAATCAAGATCAGATTCGTAATTAGGAGATCCTAATCCACCATAAACGGCTATAAAAACAGAGAACAGGAAACCATTGTTAATCTTTAGGGCGATAGGGTTTAAAAAAAATGGACCACTGGAGACATGACACTGTTGCAAAATTAGTCTTGAAGTGTAAATTTGTCATAATTTGTCTCATCAAAACGCTTCAAAACCATAATTTTTTCATACTGTGGGTAAAATGTCACAAACGTGGCAACTTGGTCACAAACGTGGCAGAAAAATTTCTTAATTTCGACCTCAAAGCCGTAAATTCACACTTGTAGTTGATCTACTTAAAAGGTGAGTTTTAAGAGTGTGTTTACATAAGATAGCATGAAGAAACTTGCAAAAATCCAAAAAAATTATCTGCCAATTTTACAACTCGAAAAAGCACAGTTATCTAAGAATCACCCATATCGACTCAGGAGGTGACGCTGATCAATAATAAACATACTTTTCTATACCTGCCACGCCTCCTTCTCTGCGTTACAAACGGAAGGACAAAGTGCATATACCCTGGGTGTAGAGTATAAAAAGCTTTGTGCAGTCCTTATCTAACCTCAAAAAAAGCCATGGTTTAACCTCAAATACCCCAAAATCTAGAGCTGATGGGTCAATTCTGACCTCGGATTTGGACTCTACGCAGAAAGTACCTTCAGAAACAACCCTCAGCTGCCTTGCAACAAAATTATTGTTTGTATGGTATATCATTTTGTATACGAGCTTTTCTACTTAAGAGGTGTACATGTTTGAAAGAAATGTTGTGGAGGCAGTAAGGGTCAATCAAATAAAACCACAAAAGTAATTGTACGAAAGCTCCCTTAAAAGATAGAAATAAGGGCTATATTGTTCTGGAAAAATGGAGACGAAGAATTATAGTTATCGAAGAAAATTTCTTCCGTTTCATGGCACTTGGGGAATAGAAAATATTAATTTTGCATGATAGCTCTCCGAGTTAAATATATTGCAGGAAAATGTTCGAAACAACCTTACTTTTTCTCAATTTTACGAGCAGAATCTTTTTGATGCCCATTTTCAACGTTTATTTTTTTTTAACTTTGGGCTCCGTGAGAGCGACATGCCTTAGAAAATATTTTTATATTTTTTTTTATCATTGAAAACATTTATGTTTTTTTGTTCGTACATATACAATTTTTTTTAAAGCCATATATATCTTTATTTTTGCTATTCTACAGATCACTGGTATTATACTCATTGCTGTTGGTAGTGCCGTTGCTGCTACCTTTTCGGAATATGATCTATTTTTAGTATCAAAATTCTTTTCGATACCAACATTTTTAATTGTGATTGGTTCTTTCATTATCATCATTTCGTTCTTTGGCTGCTGGGGTGCACTTAAGGAAAATTATTGCCTGATTTTATCATTCTCTGTGCTATTGGGCATTATTTTCATACTGGAATTAGCTGCTGGTATCAGTGGTTATGTGCTACGTTCAGATGCTGAAAGTTTAATTGAAGGAACTCTTAAGGACTCGATGGCAGATTATAAGCCGAATAATGCTTCGGCTACAACTAAATTGTGGGATTATATACAACGTGGGGTAAGTTGATTTACATATTTTTAATTGTTATGTACCTGAAAGAATGCAATATGAAAGCAGTCTTAGTAATTTGCTATAAACGTTACATGAACTAAAATTGTTGAGTAAATATAACATTGCATAGTTTTAGACGCTTATTGTATGATTAAATTTAATACATTTTTTTTTTCTCTTTATTTCTGCAACATTTAGTTTGAATGCTGCGCTGTTACCGACTATAAAGATTGGAGTGCTGTATTCAAAGATCCTGAATACAACAATACTCTACCAATATCCTGTTGTAATATTCCAAATGGTGTTGTTGGAAACTTCAGTTGTACAACCAATGACTCGGATCCCAATCGTTTTGGTGATGGTTGTCTTAGCAAGTTCTCAAAATTCATTGGTGACCATGCAGTCAGTTTGGGAGCCGCTGGTGTTGTAATAGCAGTAATTCAGGTAAATGTTGTTTTCCAAACTAAATTCAATAATATTATGTATCATAAGTACAATATTTAGAAAAATATATATCTAAATTTTACTTTCTTTGCAGTTCTTCGGTGTCATTTTTGCTTGCTACATCGCACGTGAAATTAAGATACGCAATGGCATCACTGGTATCATGTAAAAAAAAAATTTGGAACTAAAATTTTACTACAAAATGTTTCTTCTTATATATAAACTAGTACACTGAGAAAATATTTATAGTCATATGTTTTTTAATTGCCTTATAGATATAGAAAAATTTCATGGTAACGAAAATATTGGAATAAAAGAAAATGTAATAAATAAAGAAAAGTGGAAAATATACACAAAAATATATTGAGTATTATTTGAGCAGCTATAGATTAAAATACAACAATAACACGGTGACTACAAAATAAGAACTAAATAAACTTTCTCGTGTATACCCCCATGTTTCTAAAAACCGCCTAATACTCTGTAACTTTTTGACTGATCTCAGTTATATTCACGAATTTGAAAGATGAAAGAATAGGGCTTTTGAAAGGTTTTCAAATATGTTTTGGCATACACCTCAGATTAAATACAAAAGATTGAAAACTCCCTGACAAACTTTTGTTTCTATTAATATCCATTTTGATTGTTACAAACATTTCGCTGACTCCCAACACAACTAACGACTATACAACTCTTCGCAGAATCCTAGTCTTACTCATAACTCTCCACACATATAATCTCGTTTGTGCTCACAATCCAAAGTAGTTCTGTAGAAAAAAAGAGTGCAATACTATGTTTCTGGCAGAGATTTACCTGTGACGAGATTTATAAATCTAGAAAAAGATTTATTTAAAGTTGTTTTTCCTTCTTTTCTTAATATTAATCTTTCATTTGCATTTTTTTAATGACATTTAGAACAAGTTGTCAAAGTTAAATAGTGACATTTGCACGAAAATAGCCAAATGGGTAGCAACGTTGCGATTTATACAAAGATTTAAAATAAATATCAACAGAATTTGATTTATTTTTGTACTAGCTTTTACCCGCGACTTCGTCTGCGTATTTTTATACTTCCAATAGCATATTTTTTCTCCAAACTTGCATCAATCTTCATACTAAGTATTTAAATAATTAAAAAAAATTGAGTGAAAAGGTAATTGTATTCACAAACAATATCAATATGTAAGGTATTAGCTGAGATGCATTTATTTTACACTTTGTTTCTCATCAATCAAAAAATCGTTAATGAATTTTTTTAAACTTTTTATTTGTTTTTATTTATGGGTAGTATACAAAATAAACATAATACAAATAACCCAAAAATTATTAATAAATATTTATTTCCTATAAAATATTTTATTTTTTCTTAAGACCCTTCATTAAGATTCGTACAGTTGTTTCGTTGTTGTTGTTTTCTCCACTTATGTCCGAAATCTTGTAAATTTTTTGTAGTATGTATTAATACCTTTGAGCGCTGTAGTCCTATCTCCACTTTTTGCGATTTTGAGATTTTTGCAGTTATGGTAGCGTTATGGACTTCTTTACCGAATGCAAAACTGGACTTCAAAATACCGCTAAGACATCAAAATATTCGAGAATTAAAAAAAATCCTATATCCAATACATAATTTTTTTAAAAGTGCAAATGTGGTATCTCTACTTTTTCCTACGTTTGATCTATTTTTTTTATACCTCTTTTCACCTCAAGTTTTGACCAAATGTTCTGAATTACTGATCCACATCAAATCTTAGTATTACTACTATAGCTCAAAGGCTTCCCTAAATATAACATTAAATGTGTTTTACTTGTATGGGAGGTGCCACACTCACTTTAGTGATATTTAGTGAACACTCTTTAATAAATTTCAGAAAAAATTGCTTTATTAGTTCTTTTAACATATCTTACATATATAAGTTTTTAAGTAATGTCACGCCATTTTTCAAGTAAACGGACATAACGACATACCACATAAGAATCCTAGCTATCAGAAAGAACCTTTTTAGAGTAATTAACATTGAATCAAATTTTTCTAATTGTCAAAAAAGTGGGCGTGGAACTTATTCAATCTCTAACAGTTTTGGTTCATTGCAAGGTATGGACAGTCACCACCCCTCAGCCAAATTTTATCAAAATAACTTGTAAAGTTTGCCCAAATTTCACCAGATAAATTTTATAATGTCCGCACAATTTTAAAAAACAAACCTCTAACTAATAAGAGACTATGGAAAATACGTTTAAAAGCAAAATTATTACATAAATCTTTATATTAAAATAGCAGCCAATACTAAACAACCACTGTATGAAATCTTCTTTTTTGCATTCCCCAACAATTGAAAAAATAGAAATAGTAGGGGAAAATTTGGTAAAGTGGGAAACTTTTTTTCGAAGCTCCATAAAATGAACAAAACTTCTTATTTTTTCATGTTTCAACTTCCTATAATAAAGAAAATTAAATAAGCTATATTTTTGTCGAAGAAACGAACCGAAAATATGGATTTTCTGTTGAGTACGACGCTTTGATCGAGGATGCCCAAAATGGCAAAAATTAAAAATCGTGGGGTAAAGTGGGAAACTTTCAAAACTCATAAAAACTAATACAAATGTTGGAAAAAAGTTCTAATATCTTTATTGTAAGTCAAAAAAGGTTCAAGGAACACACCTATAGAAGTAAATATGAAAAGAAATAATGATTTTGCTGGAAAAAAATATATGAAAAAATGTGTTTAAAAAAATTTGTGAAATAGTAGCTTATTCGTCGTTCTCTGATGAAAAATCAAAGTCCGAGTCGCAGTGTTAGTAATGAAAGAAGCTTGTAGTGAGATTAACGCATTTCAAGTGAAATGGGCGTTGACAATCCTTTAGGTTGCATTTGATGGTATTGTGTCTGGTCATGATTTCGGGCATGAGTTCCATGCAAATGGTGCAAAAATCACGATCTTCATCTGAGCTAGAGCTTCTTTGTTTGTTCTTTGACGCTTTCTTTGCTGGTGGTGCTTTTTTGCTCCTAGTACTCTATTTTTTGTGATTCGTTTCCCTCTTTCTTCCGTTTATTTGCTAAACGTTGTTTCTCAGCTGCTTTTTGCAACTCGCTTAGCTTTTCCGGAGTGTTTACTCACAATATAAATGTACAACACTTATTTGGATCACGAAATAGTATAATACGTTGACGAGTGGGGAATAGCAATCGTGAAATAACATTTCCCACTTTACCCCATAAAAAATTTCCCACTTTACCCCGATACCACATTTTGCAAAAAATGTGAGCTTCATTCTTTCACTCTATGAATTACACGGAATCCTTTTGCGTTATCAAAATTAAGATTACAAAGAATATTTTTGTGTACTTACAATCGGTTTATCTCCAGAAACAGTAAAAATACCGATGCTTAAAAATTTAGAAATGAATTTTCAAAATCACTTAAAAACTTTGCATGATTCCAGAGATCACAAAAATACGTATGCACGCATCGCTATAGGGGAGATGTGTGTACCTTGGTCCGAGTGTACCTCGGTCCGAGTGCCGGTTGCCCCTCAACATTTGCACGTGTACGATAATGTTCTTCTATGAAATTTTCCACTCATACCGGTGACTCATATAAATGGACTTCAGACCGTCAAGCTGTACGCTTGTATAAAAAGCGACGGAAAAAGTGTTTTTTGTGTGTAAAAATTTGTTTTTGGAGTAAGCTACGAAACGTTTTGTGAGGAACTTACTTGAAATATTTCAGTTTTACAACATCAGGAAGGAAGTTTAGTTATTGTTTTAAGCTTTTAGTGTGTTTTAGATGTATCTTCATTAACATGTGTTATGGGTGTTGACAGTTTTTAAAACATGCTGTCTGTGTGTACCTTGGACCTAGCTTATTGACCAGCGAGCCTTTTTCGACGGGCAACCAGGAAACCATAATCGCCTCTCAATATAATATTATTATTATTATTTACGCGATTAATGTATTTACTTGCAACCATTTTTGTTTAATTAATTGTTTTTTACTAAATGCACTTTTTTGTGTTATAATTTTTGTTTATGATAATTTTTTTTTCTTTATTGAAAAAAATGTTGCTTTTGATTACATAATAAATGGTTCTTTCATAATTTATTACCAAAATACAATGTATTCTCTTTTATTTTTAATAGTCCAAGGTACACTTGCATGGTGTACCTTGGACCGTTTGAGATTGCAACGGAAAAAGTAATATTTCTACCCAATGGTTAGACATAGAAATATCATTGTCACGTCATTTGATGCTGCAAGCATTGTAGAAATATAACTTAATCAAAAAACTAAAGAAACTTTTTTGGAAAATCCAGCACACTGAAAAAACTAAAAAGCGGACCAAGGTACACACATCTCCCCTACCATAAAGATTTGCTTACGGTCATTGCAAGTACATGTCAGAAGCGCATGACAGCTAAACTTTGCTAGTTTGCCCGATAAGGGGCATTTCCCACTTTACCCCACTTCCCACTCTCCCCTACTATAGCGCTTAAAGGAATCGACATACTATTTCGAAGGTCAGATACCTCTCCATAAGTCAAAGCTCTGTGCAGTTAATTAACTCGAACTTTTTTGAATAAATGTGCTCCGGTACCACTCTATGGAGGCTTTAGAATAGTCAGAGGTTGCTAAAATAGGGCAAAAAAAAATAGCAAAAGACTTTTTTAAGACACACGCCAATATCAATTATCGAAATTTGTACACCCTGTGTTACAAAAAAAAAACTGCTTTCCAGTCCACATGTGCATATGGCTTGCCAAACCATACCTACTATACTGCTTGGGAAATTCTATAATTTCTTTTCTCTAAGTTTGTTCTGTACCTCCCTGTTTTTCGTGCAGGTATAAAATTTATGTCCCGGTAGCTGATTGAAATCTACCTTTACCTGTGTTTAATCATCTATTACGTAACAGTCGTATTTAGTCCGGAAACCATCAAATAACTTTCGGGCTCGTCTGGTACTTTTAAAACTCTGTAGGTCTTCATCTTATTTTACTATTTTAGCCTTTGCATAATAGATTTCGAGGTACATGCCGTTGCAGCAATATCTCGTACTGAAGTGTCAGAATTTCGCTTAAAGAGTTGCTTCACCTTTTTGGCTTGCCTTTGTTCGATGGTCTCGGCAGTTCTTTGAGTTGCGTGGCGTTTTTCACCTAAAGCCTAACGGGCTTGGTTCTGTTGGAAGGCCTCAGCAGCCCTTTGAGTTGCGTGACGCTTGGCATCTAAAGCCTGACCTGATAAAAAGTAACTACCTAATAAGAACAGATTGAAAAAAGTCGCTGGATGAGGAAACCAAAGGAACAGGAAGCGCATCTCTTCATTTCCCAACGGAAGGGTAGAGGAAGCGCATCTCTTTCCTTTTCTTGTAGATAGGAAGGGGAAGCGCATCTTGTTCATACACTTGAGATGCGCATTAAAAGCTGGCATGCCTATACAACATGGAAGGGAGCATTCAACACGAAAGATGCGCTTGATTGCATGCAAAGATGCTTCAGCGCAGCTTTGCCCTGCTGTTAAAACAGAAACACACATACGTTTTTGTTTATTTGTTTTTCAAATTTTATTTATTTTTCAAAATGTAAACAACATCAAAATCTACGCCATCTATATGAATTGAGAATATACATATTTGAGAAATTATTGGTTTGCCATACAAACTTTCACCCCTCTTTTCACCTCTTTTAAGGATCATTTTAGAGTTAGAAACTATCCTATGTCCATCCTGGGGTCTCTTATTATCTCCATACCAAATTTCATCGAAATTGATTGACCGGTTTAGGCGTGAAAAGGTAACAAACAAACAGAGTTACTTTCGCATTTATAATATTAGTATAGATGGTAAATCAAGTGATTAAGAGCAAAGCTTCAAAACAGCCGTTAATCACCTCATATACGTCACCCCCTCCAATAAAAATGACAAAACAAAATTCATAATCAAAAAATATCAGGGTTGGAATTAATTTTGAAGGTTTTTTTTCGGTTTTTGAGCATTTATTTAGAAACAACGGTACAATGTATATTATTCAAAGTATTGTCCATCGATAGCTACAACATTTTCCCATCTTTCTGGCAGCATATGGATTCCGCGCCGAAAGAACGACTCGTCTTTTGAGCAATCCACGAATCGACCCATTTTTTGGTATCCTCGTAAGAAGTGAAGCTGTTGTGAGTTTGCCTAACGACCATAGAAACTGCTCAGCCAAGCCATGCGTCATCGATCTGAATAGCTGGTAGTCGGAAGGGGCTATGTCTAGACTATAAGGCGGGTAGGGTAGCACATCCCAATTCAGCGCCTCCAACGTTTCCTTGACGGTTCTTGCAACATGTGGCCGTGCGTTGTCATGTTGAAAAACCACTTTGTCGTGTCTTTTGGCATATTCCGGCCGTTTAACCTTTAATAATCGGCTCAATTGCATCAATTGTTGTTGGTAGCGTTCCCCAGTAATGGTTTCGTTAGGTTTTAGCAGCTCATAGTACACGACACCCTTCTGATCCCACCAAATACACAGCATAATGATTCTTACAATTCTTGAAGGGTTTGACACGGGTCTTCATCGAGCAAAGCCTCCAATTCCTCATCTTCAAACTTTTTCGGCTGGTCCGGACGCTCTTTGTCTTCCGTATCAAAATCACCACTTTTAAACCGACGGAACCAATACTCACAAGTAGAAATCGATGGAGCATAGTCCCCGTAAGCCTCAATAAGCGTGCGTTGTGCTTCAACCGCTTTTTTCTACAAATGGAAGCACAAAAGTAAACCTTCCCGCAAATTGCGTTTTGTTGGAACGAAAGTCGACATGTTCACAGAGAAAAAAATATATCTTGTTTACACTTCAGTGGAATGACACATACTGAAAAATGAAGCTTAGACGATGTGCTTTCAAATGAATATAGTCACAGGTGTGCCCGATGCGATCTATTGATAGTTACGCCATCTCTTAGAAAACCCTTAAAACTAATTCCAATACCGATATTTTAAAAGATCTCAAAAATACGCCATGGAGCGTTATTATTAATTTTAGTACTAAAATAGTAGTAAAAAAAGTACTTTTTGCCAAATAACAGAAAAATTACTTTGTGCTAATGGCCTGATTCATTACCTTTCCAAAATAGGTCAGAACATGGCAATCGTTTGAGAAATGAGTTATGGAACATTTTTTTTTTTTGAGTTTTTTGAGGAAATATGTAATTTTCGTGATTTGAAATGTTCAAAAAATCGTAACTCGTAAACCGTAAAACTATTGATGGGACGATTAACCGAAAAATAATTAAGTACTGCACAACAAATAATGGGTTTGTGATTGTTGCTTGGTAGTTGTTTGTCAATTCCCAAGGAACTTTCCGCGCGGAGTTCGAATCCGAGCACTAGATTTTGAGATAATTGAGGTTGAGATCACGAATCCGGTTATTTTTGAGGTTGAAAAAAAAAAACGACCATAACTTTTGAAGAAAGTATCTTACGACACAAGGGCTTGTTTTGAAGAGAAAGAGTAGCACTACGTGATGAAAGAGGTAAAAAAAAAAATAAAAAAAGAGATTTGTGCAGTCTGCAGTGGACCACATCACTACTTAAAACATGCCATCTTATATTTTAGTATATATGAGAGATCATTTTTTTTCGGTTACCGGACATAATCCCAACGGACATAATCCCCACTTCGTAAATGGGGATTATGTCCGACAATTTTTCGGTCATAATCCCCATTTTGGTCATGGGGGCTATGTTCGCAAATTTTTCGGACATAATCCCAATAGGGGTTATGTCCGAATAATTCAATTAAGATTGACCAAAATTTTTGCGACAATCCATTTAAAAAATTTATATAGTGTTGGATGTTATAGACTGATTCGCGGCCAAAGGCCACCGCGAAGCCGGTGTTGGAGTTTTGGGAGTTTTAAATCTTGAGCTGTGGCTATTGACAATAACAAAATATCGTTATGGGGACTATGTCCATTTTTTCCTGGGAATTATGTCCGAAACACTTGCGGACATAATCCCTATTTTAGAAATGGGGACTATGTCCGAATTATTGGCGGATATAATCCCCATTTCGTGAATGGAGATTATGTCCGTGGGGACTATGTCACGGCACCTTTTTCTTCCCTTAAAATATAAGGTCAAAAAGTAGGACATGTAGCGTTTGTTGAAATTTTAGTACTAAAATAGTACTTTTTGCCAATTCAACTCAAAAATATACAAAAAAACCTAAAAACATCACAAAAAAAAAAGTCCAACGTTAATTTTCCATCAAAATAATTCAGCTCAATTTAGTAAAATCTATAATTTTTTATTTGGATTTTTATTTTTGGACATTTTTTTAATGGTTATTTTTTTATTGGTTGTTTTTTTGAATGTTTTTAGTTTTGGATTTTTTTGGATGTTATTTTTTTTTTTTTTGATATTTTTGATAATCACCCTTTTTGCCAAATACGAGTTTTACCTTTTTCTTATAGCCTATTGATTCCAAAAATGATCTGAACATGAAAATTGCTTAAGATTCAAGTTATGGAAAATTATGCGAAGAAGTGTTTGTTACAATTACTGATTTTCCACATTTTGCTACCCTCCAAAATCCACAAAAAAAATACACTAAAATTTTGTTTCATCATTTTATCGGCTTTGGCATGGAACGAAACCATATACTAAATTTTAGCTAAATCTGAGAGGGTGAGGTTGGTTCTTGTTTTGCCTGCAACTCAGAAATTAACTTTTTGGCGTTAGGTAATGTAAGTCAGAAACTGCAGTTTTTCGTAAAATCAAATTGAAAATAGATCAATAATAGTTTTTCCCCAATTTTTTCTGAATTATTGCCAAAGGACTAAATTATTACGATAGAAAGCAGTTGTGCTAGACTTAAGTCGTTAATACCTAACGAAAGAGGAGAAAAAAATGAGTTAAGCCCAATCAAAAACCCAAAATGCAATTTTGACTTAAGACCTCTTATTACTTAACGTCAAAGAACTTATCTCCTTACTCTCATTGCATTGATTGATCTTTCTTCTGTTTCCTGCTACTACTTTGTATTCATTAAAGGTCACAGCGTTCGTTTTCTGCAAGATTTTCATAGCTCACAGAGCCCAAAATTTTGATAAAATCGATTTTAAAGTTATCTTTTTACAATTGGACAGAACGTCTGTATTGATTTTGAATGAAATTTCTGACCGAAGGTTCCCACCTTCGAATTATGATACTTTTGTTGCAAAACTAACGTTTTAAGTCATGTATATGAAAAAAAGTAGTCGACAAGAAATGGGTATAAAATGTTTATTTTTTGACCAATAAAAAGAAAATAATAAATTTCGTGTAAATTTTTTCAGAATTTTTTGAGACATTTTATAGTTTTTCAAAGATAAGTCAAAAAAAAAAATTTAAAAGGTCCAAAAATTCTGAACCCAACTGAAAAAGGAAATCCAAGAATCGGGAAAGTCGTTGCAAGAGATCAAAGTCATCGCAAGGGATCGCATTAAATGAAGATATTGGCCCTATGCTCCTCCCAGGAGTTAAAGGAGAATACATACATACAAAAATTCTGAAAAAAATTTTTTCCCGAACATTTTCAGTTGACAACACTCGAAGTTCACCGCTACCCGATGCTTACTCAAATTTGAAAAGAAAAATACATACCCGAAGACTGACTCAAGCAAAATACTAAGAAAAGTTGACCTATCGATATGACAGCATTACAGAGGCATTTGGATTTTACCAAACATAATTATTATCCAAAATTCTGACAAAAATCTTTCACAGATCAGCGAGAAACTGAAAAATTTTATTTGGATAGTAACAATCCAAGCAAAGAGTGGAGCCAAGTACATAAGTGAAATCCACTAGGCAGCATAAGATTGCACTGTTCGACAAAAAAAAAAAAACACATTAGAAAATCCAAAAAATTCTTAAAGTAGACGTTAAAAAAATACCCGTTTCTCGTGGTTTTTCTCCAGCACGTCACATTTTTTTTTAATCGATTTTTGAAGTTATTTTATCCACTGTACATGAAAAAAACCAAAAATACCGCATTCTTGTGTTAAATCGATGAATTTAATTATATGATCCTTACATCTGAGGTGTATTATGTGTTCAGCAAACTTATGCAGGATATCGCGGGGAATATTTTTGTATACACAGAAAAAAAAAATCGGTCAATCCAACCGATTTCAACGATAGAAATTGCACCAACCCGCAGTAAAGGTCAAATTGACTGTATAGTCCAGTAAAATTACTGTAAAAATAGTACTGTACAGTTACTGTTAAAATGTTTAGGTACTGTGAAAACAGTTAATTTAACCTAGATTGTCGATAGAAATTGCACCAACCCGGAGTTTTTGTATTTTGACCTTAGAACTCTGTAAATTTACAGTTCACTCGGTTTAGAAACTATCAAACGCAGTTACAGTAAAAATAACCTTCTTAAAAGGTCAGCTCACTATATAAACTGTTGCAATACAGTTAAAACTGTTTTGCAACGGTTTAATAGTTAGCACCCCAGAAGGGCTGTAACTAGCCGTTTCCAAAAACTCGTAGAAATTGTAGAAAACAACTTCTACGGCGGCACCATTTCAAATGGCAAAATATCAGTACAACTCTAGCAAACTTATGTTGATTTATTCTTAAACAATGTGAGAATTTTATGAACCTGTTAAAAACTCAACTCAAAATGTTATTCATATGAAAAAAAAAATTTATGAAATACAAAATGTACAGTTGAATTCAACTGTAGAAAAGTAAAACTAATTCTGAAATTTTGAATTGTTGTTTTTGTTTTCTATAGAAAATTGAAAAAACTATATAATACAAAATTTATAGTTAATTTTACCGTCAGTTTTTTTTTTTCTGTGTAGAATTTTAACCCTGTTTAACCCCCACATGTCGGTCATTTTTGCCCTTTTCTTAAAAAGGTACAAAAATGACACCCAAAAATATTCGCTATAAAATTTCACTACTAGTTTTTAAACACGTAAAGGTCGAAATTTGAGCCCGATACCAAAAAATCGTTAAAATCAATTAGGAATTTTCGCATTGCATATTAATTAAATCCCTCACGCGCTTACCTTAAGTTTTAAGAATTTTTCGTCGTTGGTAACTCTAAGTGAAATTTTTTGTAGGATATTTTTGCAAAAATTTTTAACCCACTGTGGCTCAGTTTTAGAAAAAGGGGTCAAAAGTACCCATAAAAACAGTATATAATGGGTTAATGTGTTCTAGAAAAATTATACTTGTGTGATTTCGCTATGATCTTGTGAGAACGAGTTTTGTCCAAATTGTAGTTTTAGAGTTTAACAGTGGGGTGAAATTTTGAAAATATTTATTGTTAGAACTGCTTACTGATTTTAACAATTTTTATGCTTTCGGGATAAAATTTTGCTTTTTGGTGTTCAGCAACTAGTAGTAAAATTGTATAGCAAATATTTCTGTAGTACATACTGACTCAATATTCCCCTGTTTTAGATGTAATTTTTGTACCTTTTTAAGAAAAGGGCAAAAATTACCTACATGTGGGGGTTGTACAGGGTTAAAATTTTATACAAAAATATTCCCCGCAACATCTTAAATAAGTTTGCTGAACACATAATACACCTCAAATGTAAGGATCATATAGTTAAATTCATCGATTTAACACAAGAATGCGGAATTTTTGTTTTTTTCATGTACAGTGGATAAAAAAACCTATTAAAAAAAATGTGACGTGCTGGGGAAAACCACGACACGGGTATTTTTTTTTAACGTTTACTTTAAGAATTTTTTGGATTTTCTCATGTTTTTTTTTTTTTTTTTTGTGTCGAACAGTGCAATCTTATACTGCCTAGTGGATTTCACTTATGTAGAGTAGAACGGGGCAATGTCGTGCACTCAACTTTGACATGCTCGTAAAGCCGTACATCTCAAGCGAATGCGACGAGTAAGCATCCGATCGAAAGATAATTTCGTTGGTTACATCTATGTGTAACAACATTTGTGTAGCAAGAAATTGTGTTTGTGTAAGTGAGGAAAAAAAAATGTGCACGACATTTCCCCCCTCAAAATTTGTGGGGTAATGTCGTGCATTGTTTTCCGAGTATAGTAAAGGTACCAAAATGTGTGAGAAATGATAGGTAGTGGTTCTATTAGAGGAGATTTAGCATTATCATGTTTTTATTCATTATTGTACAAGTGTGAAGTACATAATATGTTGTGTAGAGTAGAACGGGGCAATGTCGCGCACTCAACTTTGACATGCTCATAAAGCCGTACATCTCAAGGGAATGCAACGAGTAAGCATCCGATCGAAAGATAACTTCAATGGTTACATACAAGTGTAACAACATTTGTGTAGCGAGAAATTGTGTTTGTGTAAGTGAATGTGCACGACATTACCCCAATGGTCGTTTTAAAGGTCAACTTCGATAACTCGGTGAAGCCCAAAATTTTTTTTGGAAAACCAAATACTTCTTTTCTTTGGCAGGATATTTCGTTTCAGAAAACACTTACCTGGTATATTTTCCCGCAAGGAAAATTATTTTTCTGACCCGATGAAAAAACACTTTCATCGTCCCGAAAGCGTGCGTTTTAAAAAAAAGGTTACTCTATAGAGACGAACTGGTGAAAATCGCTAGTATTATATGCATAAGCTCAGTCGGTCAGCAGGTCCCTACCTTACAAACAGTTGGTAAATCATTCAATTCTTTGGGCTAAAACAGCCAGTGCACGACATTACCCCCTGCACGACATTACCCCGTTCTACTCTACTTGGCTCCACACTTTGCTTGGATTGTTACTATCCAAATAAAATTCTTCAGTTTCTTGCTGATCTGTGAAAGATATTTGTCCGAATTTTGGATAATAATTATGTTTGGCAAAATCCAAATGCCTCTGTAATGCTGTCATATCGATAGGTCAACTTTTCTTAGTATTTTGCTTGAGTCAGTCTTCGGATATGTATTTTGCTTTTCAAATTTGAGTAAGCATCGGGTAGTGGTGAACTTCGAGGATATTTTCATCTTTTTGGCGGGTATGTATGTGATCAGACACTTCATTACTACCTCGGAGAATGAAAACTTTAGGACTTTTATGATTTTTTCTGGACTGGACTTTTTATCTTATAAATCATTTTTTCGGCAATTTCGTTCTAGTGTGAGGGAGGGTCTTTTTATGAACATTAATTTGATTGTTAAAAAAAATTTTTTTTTTTTTTGTTTCAGCATAAATACACGTATATACATACATAAATGATTTTGGAAGCTCTTTTTTAAGAATAAAAATGTTCCAATTGACAAAAAGAAAGTAAAGCCTTAAGGACTACATGATCAAAGCTACATTTTTTTTTTTGCATCACTCAAAGTTTCCAGTCATAGAAGGACAAAAAAAGGTGATTTCAAAATAGTTTGTAATAAAAACCAAATAATAAAGCTTTTAACAAACTGTCTGATAACAAAATTAAATCAACTTATCTTGCATTGATAACAAACGCTGATAACAGCGAGCATTTTTACGCAATTTACTTTGGAAAACTGACAAAAGAAGAGATGTAACAATGAATGCCCTAAAAGCTTTTGTTTTGGTTTTTTTTTATTAATAATTGCAAAAAAGCTTTAACCACAGCGTTATCAGAACAGGTGCAAAATACTATATACATATGTGTATTTATGTGTGTATGTATTGTATATACACGTGTATAAGTATATCAGTTAATATTTTTAACATTTTCAACGTTTTTTGCTTCATATCGAATGCAATTGAACTGTTAATGAAAGAATGTGAATGACTGGCGGTATGTGAGTTAAAGAGTTAAAGGCAAAACAATATTGCTGTATAGGGTAAAGATTTGGGAAAAAGCTTTTTGAGATATCAGTGCGAAGTGAACTTTTTTAACGTGAGGTTGACAATACGAATTAACTTAACCTTAGAACCGTGCATGGTCTAGCCAACCTATTTCCGTGTTTCTGGGCACTCAGTGCCCATAGTGTATTTTGTATGGGGGTTACTGGATAGTTCAAAATTTTTTTAAGAAACTTATGTTTTTTTATTCAAATATAACCTTTTCTTTACATTTTTTATTTTTTTATTGAGCGTTTATTTACATATGAACATATGAATAAGAGAAGTATATAAAAAAAAGTATTTGTGTGTGAAAAAAGTATAAAGAAGTGTGTAAATTTAGGTGGTCGTTATATGCAAGGTCATGGTGGATGATCATCAATCAGCTCTAAATGTCGAATTTGAATTTCCCTGATTTTTTCAAATTTTTATGATGAGCGTTGATGGCTCTATTGGGCCCTAATTGGCCTCTTGGTGTATGTGTCAGTCTGCATGTTGAAATTACGATTACGCCCAAACGGATAAAGCTATATGCATAAAATTTGGCATAAATAATAGTTAGGGCTACAGTTTGATTGGGACCAAAAATGGGCGTGATCGGTTAAAGTTCAAAAATCACCCCCATATATTCTGGGCACACAGTGCCCATAACACGAAAATGAGGCTCCCCGCCTTTTATTTATTTTTATTTTACTTATACCTAAATCTTATCCAAACCAAGTTTTTTTAAGTAGCAAAATGTTCAATCTATTGAAAAACAATGAGATCTGACATTCGTTTCAAACAACTTGGGGTTTGAACACAACATTGAAAATTGCTTTGGGCACCCAGTGCCCATAACACGGTTCTAAGGTTAAAAAACGTAACAGGTGTGAATAATAACAATTATATATTTTTAATTATATACTATATGGCATAATCAATTATTTTTGTAAAAAAAAACAACAACAGGAACTGTCAGGAACTAACTTGATACAAAAATGGCTTACAGGGACAGCATGCAGCTGAATTCAGGCATGCGTTGTGCCAAATATATGCTGCTTATTGTCAGCTTTATGTTTGCGGTAAGCTTTTATTTTTAAAAATTTTGTAATAAGTTTTTCAAAATTTGCAAAATTTTTTATAAATTTAATATGTATATTATTTTTTTTCCAATATTATTAGTCATACCAAGTCAGCTACGCCATTTTGTTTTTCCGAACAGAAAAATTATGTACTTTCTGTTATCAGTTTTAATATTTTCGCAATACAGTCATGTTTTTCCTTCAGACTATCTATCGTTTTGCTGATAAAAACTAAAAAAAAAGAAAAGGTTTCGTACAAAGTCTTACAAACATTGAAAAAGATCAAAATTTTTTTGGAAAATTTTCCTTTTTTAATTAAATGCCTACATTAAGCATACATCTTCTTGTTAAGAAAATTCAAAATCATTTGGCTTAAGTAGTACATAAATTAAAAACAGTCTTATCATTAAGAGATCGAATATAGTGTTTAATCTTCGTATACCAACATAATCGAAAGTATTATGAGCCTTGATAATTATTTTTAAAAACAACCCACAAATACTAAATATTTTTATTAATGTATGTCCCTTTTAAGATAACTAGAATCGCCTTATGGTGAAAATTTGACCACAAATGAATTAAATAATTTTGGTACTTTTTGAACAGTTTTAGTACTTTTTTGCCATTTGGTACAAAATAGATAAGCTCATCCCTGGTACAATGACAAAGTGAAACGAAAAGAAAACAGAAAACAATTTTGTCTTTCTCTTTGTGATGTATCCTCTTTTCAGCTCTGTGTGACCGTGTATTTTGTTGTTGTTAATATTGAAAAATTTGTATTTAATTTTATCTGGCTTAAGGTCAAAATATTACAATAATTGTAACTTTGTGCACGTCTACACACAAATGCCTTTCTATTGGTATATAATTTAAAGTCGAACTCTATTTTTAACATATTAAAAAAAGATGGACAAGTTTTTGTCTTGCTTATTAATAGATGCTAGAATCGCCCAGTGGTCAAAATTCGAGCACAAATGTATTAAATAATTTTGGTATTCTTTGAAAACTTTTAGTACATTTTTTTTGCTATTTGGTAGGAAATAGAAAGCTCATTTATCATTACTGGTATAATTCAAGCAAAATGTAAATAAAACAAAAAAACATGAAGTCAGTTATTTGCTTTTTGTCTTTCTTTTTGTGCTTTATCCATGTTTCAGCTCTGTGTGACCGTGTATTTTGTTGTTGTTAAAATTGAAAAGCTTGTATTCAATTTTACTTGGCTTAATTTCAAAATATTATCACAATTTTAGCTTTGTGCACATCTACTCACAAATACCTTTCAAATGGTGTACAATTTATATTCGTATTCCATTTTTAACATAGAAGAAAAAGATGGACTAGTTTTTGTCTTGCTTGTTAATACATATATAGATTTGCCATAATCAATATAACAAAGAGCCACCTGCCCACTCCAGGTATATGTTTGCTTTTTGTTTTCTCATTCACCACAACCTTTCCGAAGAAACAGTCACAAAATTCCAAACGGTATCAAAGATATAGACAAAAAAGTTAACTTAAGCCTCCTGTCACGCCATTAAAAAAAATGTATGCTTCATTGGAAAGTTATTTCATTTCTTACAATTAAGGATTGTTGATAGTCCGCCATAGATATTTTTTGTTTTGACTATGAGTAGTTCGGGTGACCTTCGGACATCCCAGTAAACATTCAATTAAGGATTGTTGATAGTACGCCATCAATGTTTCCGTCTAGTATACCTAGATATTCTTTGTTTTGATTATGAAACCTTCAGGTGACCTTCGGCATGAAAACCTTTCCATATCTGAGCTTTACTCACTGCCATTGGCAGAATAGTTTCTGAGTGTTAATTTTTCAGACACACCACAATGATTGATACCCCATATAAACTTCCACAAACTTACAGAACAGAAACTATTATATGTCCCTCCTAGGGTCTCAAACTATCTATTTACCAAATTTTTTCTAAATCGATAAAGCGGCCAAGGGGTGGGAAGGTAATGGACAGACAGACAAAATTACTTTCGCATTTATAATATTAGTATGGACAACTTCATATATTAGATTGAAATAACAAATTTTTAAACTTCGTGCATTGATTGATATCCATTTCATCATAAAATGTAATCTTCTAATAGATGTCACACCGACTATTGAGTTCTGTCTGTTCATTGAAATCAATTCGTTTTTAATAGTCTGACTAATCATAGTTACAAAGGTCTGTTTGGATGATTTGTTTAGTATGTATTTATTGAGATTTGACTTATACTTATTTGAGATCTGTCTGACTAATATTTGCTGTTCGTCGGACGAATATATTTAATGTATCAACCTGGCTTGTATATGAGGTCTATCTGTCGAATATTTAAAGTCTAACTGAGTTATATTTAAGGTTTATCTGTTAAATATTGGAGATCATTTTGAGTAATATTTGTAGTCTGTTAGGCCTGTAGCCGAAAATTTTTATGATGAATATTTCAGTTCTGATATTTAAGATTTGTCTAGCTCATGGGAGGAGCAGAAATCCCGGCAAAAAGACGAATGAGTAATGTTTATTCCGTGATTTTGATAAGTGCAATAGAACGACAGAACTTGCCGTCTCAGAACTTTCCAAAAAAAAAATACTGAAAAATCCTTGAAGACTATATTGCAAAGTCTTGAGATCTGTTTTACTAATATTTTGAATCCGTTTGACTATTCTAAAGGTCTTTCAAGCAATATTGGCTATTATTTAAAGTCAATCTAACTAATATTTGTGATATCTCTGACGAAAGTTTGCGGTCTGGCTGACTAATATCCGTTTAAGATCTATCAAACAAAAGTTTGACGTCAGTTTAATTAACATTTGAGGTTTTTTCAACCCGATCTGTCTAGTTTATATATGTTGTCTATAAAGTTAACATTAAAGGTTCATTTGATATATATTTCCTGACAGCCCGCCTGATTTTGAATGTCTCTCTGACTAAAATTTTAGGTCAATCTGACTAACAACTGAGTAAATACGGCTCAGTTAATAGTACATTTATTTCTCATTGAAGTTTTTACCTTTTAACTTTCCAATTAAATCCTTACTTTTCAAGTTATTCCTTGAAGTAAACTATTGAGGATTGAAAACTTGATAAAGTCTAGAAAAAAGGTAAAATTTATTGAGAAAGACCTGTGGGAAAAATGAATTACCTTATTTCCTGGAGGTACATTATATCGATACCTCAGAAAGCAATAGTTATATGAGGGGTATAGAAGCAAAGTGGGCATTGCTAGGTTTAAAATAATCGAACTACCACACCCCATTCAGTTTGGTACATGGTTTCGTTAGTTGCCAAAACCGATAAAAATGGGAATACAAATTTTTCCATTTTTTTTTTTGTGGATTTTGGGGGGCGCAAAAAGTGGAAAAATCAGTAAATTGTGAAAAACACTCCTTCATATCGTCGGGTTAAAACTACAACTAGACATCTACACTTGTCATGTTTTGAGAAAAAAGCGTTTTAAGTTTTTTGAGATTCATTTTTTGTAATGGATTTTGAAGTTGTCTGCTTGTTATTCTCTATATAAAATTGGATATGGACTACATTTCAGAAAACCGACTAGACTGGGGCATAGATCCATTTTTTCTACATGTTTCTGTAAACTTAACTCAAAAAATCAATATATGTAGATGTTTAGTTGTAGTTTTAACCCGACGACATAATTGTTCATAATTTGGAAATTTCTTAACCGATTTTCATGTTCAAATCATTTTTGGAAAACTATTGAATCAGGCTTTACTCACAAGGTATTTGGCAAAAACAAAACTTAATTTCGTAATATTTTATTGTAGTACTAATTTAATACTAAATTGCAAAAGACGCTCCATGATCTAAGTACTTTTTTGGACTGTAGATTTTGATACTCACTTCGTTTTATATGGAAAAAAGTTTTTTTCAGACTTCTTGTTGTTGGCTCTATGTAATACTATGACTCCTTACAGATAACTGCTATCCTATTGATCATGGTCGGCACCACTATTCAAGCAATCTTTGGTGATTTCGATCAATTTGTGGACGCCAAATTCTCATCACCACCAGCTCTACTGATTGCTACTGGTTTTCTGATGTTGGCAGTCTGCATATTAGGTGCATATGGTGCTATGCGAGAAAGTGTCATGCTAATCAATTTGGTAAATATGAATATAATTTAAATTCAATTTAAGCACAAAATGTAGATCTCTCCGAAATTAATTTTACACCACAGTATGGCGTCTTTCTTTTTGTCGTTTTCATACTTGAAGTTGCCGCCGCAATTACATCTTTCGTACGACAAGGTCAAGTAAAGGAGATGTTAATTCGCACCATGAATGAATCATTGGTGGAATATGAGGAGAATGAATATATGCAAGCAGGTGTCGATTTCATGCAAACAGGCGTAAGTAACGCTTCTTTCAAAATCATTTCAATCAATATGAAAACATTTTTCTTTCTTTACGCACAGTTGGAATGCTGTGGTATTGGCAGCCCAGGCGACTGGCGCCCATACTGGAGTCCTAATCAAAATCTAACTAGTGACGATACTATGGATATCTATGTACCACCCTCATGTTGCGGTAGATTTAGCGAAGACGATCCAAACGAATGTGAGGTGAAATTCGAATATGGTTGCTTACATCGCATGGAATTCATTATATCGCAGAGCACGATGTTGGTTGCCACTGGTGCAACAACTGTTGCATTTGTGCAGGTAAGAAAAATCGGTTTAACGGTTTAAACAAAGTTAATTTTAAACATATATTTCTTTTAGTTACTTGGTGTACTTTGCGCCTTTATGTTGGCTAAGACATTGCGTCGCAATAAATCCATACGTGAGGCACGTCGTTGGCAATTACAGCAAAGTTTGGGTGTATTAATTTCAGGCGGTAAAATGGCACCACCAGTCAACTCACCAATGACCGGATACACGCAATTGGAGAAAACCGAGCGTTATTTGGAACAGGATCCTGTAGCGTATACACCTAACAGTCCAAGCGTTAATTAAACTTTAGCTTGAGCGTAGTAACACCAGAAGTATGCTATAGATAGTGGGCCATAAGTCAAAAATACAAAGAATATATCATACAGAATTTTTAAGTTTTTTTATCAATAAAAAAAGTATTGATTTTTTCTTAAAAAGTTACCAAAAAAGTGCTGCGCGAATTCTGGCTAAACTACTTTAAATATGTACCTAAATGTATGCAATATAAAATGTTTTGAATTTCTCTGAGCTCTTTTCAAAATATTGAACTATTTTCGGCGGCATAGTTTTAGGTGCTTATTGAATTGGTTTGGTCAAGATTCGTGGTGCCTAATTTATAAAATTAATAAGTGAATAATATATTTATAATATATAAGTGCAGAATAAAAAATGATTGTAAAATACATGTCAGTCATTTGATTTACATTAAAACTATTGCCGAAATCGGTAATAAATCTTATTGATTATAAGATTGAAATTTAATCGAAACTATATGAGAAAAATATGGATTTTTCGGGTTACTGCTAGTGCCTACAAATTTACTAAAATGAGCCGAAATCAGCTTAGGTAGGTACTGATCACAATCGATGAGCTCCATCGTTTTTAGTCGAATATATGTGTGACAAATTGGTCTCATTGATGAATTATTGGACGATGACAAGCTTCCTACCTTCTTATCGCAGCAATTTGTTGCGGCACACAGTGGTCTAGAATGCTTTTCGAACCAGTCATAATTAATTTTAATAAAAAAAAATATCAAATTTTATGTTTTTTTTCCAAATCTGGAGTGTTTTGGAGGTCGCTTATTCCGAATTCAGGACTAAATATTTTGAAAATTAAATGGCGGATCCAAAATGGCGCACAATTTTCTTGAAGAATGATTAAAGCAAGACAAAATTATGGCTAGGCGGTTTTTGAGGTAGCTGATTCTGATTTCGGGATCACCTTTTTTGAAAACCAAATTCTGGATTCAAAATGGCGAACAATTTCCTTAAAGAATGATTATATCACGTATATCAATTTGTGGCTAGGGGGATGTTTGAATTCGCTGATTCTAAATTGTGCATGCAAATTTTCAAAAACAAAATGGCGGGCAATTTCGAACTCTATGGATGGAGAGCGTATTCTTGATTCGAGCACGTCCATTTTCAATTAAGAGTTAGATGCTACCTATTATATCTCAGATATCAAATATTATCGCTGTACTTAAAATATTCCCGAAGTTATGGCCATTTAAAATTTCAGGTTATATGGAAGGTGGGCGTGCCCCCGAATCGATCAACTAATAGCTATATGCTACTAATTGTATTTCAGATATCAAATATTATTGTTGTATTTGAAGTATTTCCAAAGTTATGGCGATTTCAAATTTGGGCTGTATGCGAGGTGGGCATATCCTTAAACTGATTATGCTCATTTTCAACGAGTAGCTAAAGCTACTAAATTAATCTCAGATATCAAATAGTACTTTTGTGCTTCCAACATTCACGATGTTATGGCAATTTCAAATTTTGGGCTATATGGGAGGTGGGCGTATTCATGTTCCGATCACACCCATTTTTAACAAATAACCCTGCAGGACCACGGACTATTCCAAAACTAGTTTGCAAACTACTCCATGGAAGAAACCGACTAGTCTAAATTCTGGTCTCATCATATATAAAGTGTAACCAATTGTCTCCTTATGCATTACATTCGGACCAGACAAGGCCAATTTTTTTTATTTTATTTATAAATTTCAACAAATTTAATTTGAAATTCAAATTTTACATAAAAATGTGTTCAACGAGTCTGTTATACATTTCTGAGCAATGTGTTCCGGGTTCCAATCTCAGTGTGGATGAAAATTTTTTATTCATTTTTTTTTTTTATTTATCTCAAACAGTTTGGCTATTATTGCACAGAACCTTGAGAAAACATTATATTAAACACTTAAATGATCGAGCCACAGAATGCAAAATTCGTAAATTTGGGAAATAGAATAAGAGATTTTTTATGATGATCCGGATATCCTTTTCATATTAAAAAAATAATAATATTTGGGCATACAAATCTTCAGAAAATAGACCAAATAATACTTACTATAAGTTTCAGATGGTAAGACCATTTAGGGAGATATTTTTGTCGCTTTGTTGAACCTTAGCTTAAGATATCTAGCAAAAATTAAAGAAAAATATACTTCAGTGTACCCTGTTAATATGACGAAAGAAACAATGAGAACAGCTAAAAACGTTTTACCAACCAGCTGCAACCAAAAGTATTGAGAAGACGAAAGTAGCGTGAAGTTGGAAGCAACGATAAGAAGACTTAAGGATGTAAAGTACATAGTTTCGAGATTATACTCAAAGATTCTTATATTGCGCCAAACTTCTTACAAAGTAAATATAAAGTTCAAAGTTGGTTTGACTACAGTGCAATAAAGTCGAAGTGCTTATAATTGCATAAAGTGATTTGGCCAGTGAATTGCACGGTGCTAATAACAGTGAATGCTCAAATCATTAGTATCCATTTTATACAATGAATAGTATGGAATGGAGATTGAAATTATTTTGTGATTTTGATCTCATCAAACTTTACATGTCAAAACCTTAAAAATTGATTATGATAATTTGAACAACATAATGTAGAGATAATATATAACATTAATGTATTAAATAGTTTATTCTTTTGAGCAGTTAAATTGAACAGAAAGTTAAATATCGCCGCTTTACTACTCCAATTTTTTAATATCCATCACAAGTTCTTGTAAAACGTGTAGCTGTTTCTTTATAGATTTACTCGCTGTACCACCAATGCCATTATAATGTTCAACATTAACACCATAGTCGGCCACTTTTACTATATCAACATCGAAATGTAGACATATATTCTGTAAATCACCCAAAGGGATCTCTGTTAGGTCAACACCTTTTTGCTCAGCAAGTGCTACAACTTCGCCTATGTATTGATGAGCCTTGCGAAATGGTACACCTTTGCGCACTAAATAGTGGGCCTGAAAAATAAAATAAATGGTTATGTTTCAAACTAAAATAGATTTTATGTATATTATATCTGTGCAAAGATGGCCTAACTACTTAGGTATCGAATGTTTCCATAATTTTTCAGGACAGCAAATTTAAATTATTAGTTGATATGAAAACATCAAAATAACCGGTTTTTCAAGTTGTGTTTTTCTAAGGAAGTACAAGTCCTAGAGCAAGTCTGGTTTGGCCAGCTTGTAGATCACAGCGAGAACAATACACTGGACTACATAACTCATTTTCACAAAAATAATCGATACCTAGTTTTGCCATCTTTGCACAGGTATAGAGCAATGATCTGCAAACCAAGACCATAGCAGTTTTAGTCTTGATCTTGCTCTTGGACTGATTTTGCTCATCACTCATTTAGAGTGTCTAGAACTATGCGCTATATTAAGTTAAAATGATTGCTTTAAATATATTTTCAGAAATTTAATTACTTCAGACGCATAGTTTTAGACATCTTTGCAAAATGATCCTTTAAATATCATGAATACACACCCAATCGGTAGCCAACATATCACTGCTTAGCGCACTCTCCATGTGAGAACCATGTACATGCAGAGTATTGAGTACTCCTTCGGTTACCAGTAACGCCTGTCGTAGTCTGTCGAATGCATCAAAACAATATTGTTTATCGAACTGCAGATCCTTGTTATAGGTAGATGGTAAGCCTTTGATCATCATCATAGCACCACTAAGACAAGCGCATATGCTGGACGATATACCACGTACTAACTCTAAGCTATCGGGATTACGCTTCTGTGGCATTAAACTGCTACCAGTTGAGTAGGCGTCTGATATGTGCACAAAATCAAATTCTTTTGTTGCATACAAAATGAGATCCTCAGCAAGTCGGGACAAATGTAAACTGGCAAGTGAAGCGCAGTAAATGAAGTCCACTTTTGGTGAGAAACAAGCAAAATGTAATGAATTCATAGAACGAAAATGTAAAAAATGTAAAAAAAAATCTTAAATGAGAGCGGAAAGAGATAAAGAACTTACGAAGCAATCAGCTTTCGAGTATCTACTTCTTATAATATTAATTATTCGATATGAATATAATCCCAACAAACAAAAACAGTCGAAATAACAGGTCTTTCAAAAAGTCCGTAGGATGACACATAGAGGGCCTTGGTAGAATTTTTTCCATGTGATTTTTATTTGGTACTAACCTTCAAACGATACGTGTATAAATTTGACAGCAATCTGACTATTGATTCGTGAGTTATAGCATTTTGTGTAAAGAAACTTTTGTTAGTGAAAAAAAAAATGGAAAAAAAGTCAATTTCGGGTCTTGATAAAGCATTGCTTTTTGATGAAAAAAAATACAGTGGAAACCAAACAATGGCTCGATAAACATTATCCGAACTCTGCTCCATTTAGACAAATGGAAGAAAAGTGGATTGCTGAACTTCAACGTCGTCGTACCAGCATAAATGATGCAGAGCGCAGTGAACGCCCAAATGAGGCTGTTAATCCAGAAAACATAAAAAAATCCACAAATTGGCTATGAACGATCGCAAATTGAAGGTGCACGAGCTAGCTGACATTGTAAAGATAACAGATGGTAGTGTTTTTACCATTTTACACGAACATTTTGGGTATACAAAAGCTCTGTGCAAAGTGGGTGCCGAGTGAGCTCACAGTAGCCCAAAAACAACAACGAATTGATGCTTCAGAGGAGTTTTTGGCGCTGTTAAGCCGTAATAAAATCGAATTTTATCGTCGATATGTGACAATGGATGAAACATGGCTTCACTATTACACACCAAAATCCAAAATAGAGTCAGCCGAGTGGACAGCAGTCGACGAACCAAATCCAAAGTGAGCAAAGATGCAACAGTCGGCCAGTAAGGTGTAAGGCGTCTATATTTTGGGATGCGAAGGGAATAATATTCATCGACTATCTCCAAAAAGGAACCACCATCAACAGGGACTATTACTGTGCACTTTTAGATCGATTGAAGGCTGAAATCGCAAAGAAACGGCCACATTTGCAAAAGAAAAAAGTGTTGTTACACCAAGACAATGCACCTTGTCACAAATCGATGAATACGATGGCAAAATTGAATGAATTGGGCTTCGAATTGCTTACCCATCCACCATATTCTCCATATTTAGCCCCGAGCGACTTTTTCCTGTTTTCAGATCTCTAGAGAATGCTTGCTGGAAAGAAATTTAGGTCCAATGATGAAATATTCTCTGTAACTGAGGCCTATTTTGACGAGAAAGAGAAATAAAAGTGGTATCGAAAAGTGGTACTATAAAAGTGGTATCGAAAAGTTGGAAAATTGTAATACTCGTTGTATCGCCCTCGAAGGCAACTATGTTGAATAATATAATCGAGTTTTGTCAAAATTTTGTTTTTTTCTTACTTATCCTACGGACTTATTGAATGACCTGTTACAAACACGATGATAATGGTGATTGCTTCGTTTTCCTAGTCCCTCAACAAACTCTCTTGACTTATTCCCATTCCCACTGGCATGGTTAGTTTATGGCTTAGTTTTGTAAAAACCGAGTTAGTTCGCCATATAATAATACAATATGTAATTGAAAATATTTAATGTTATGAAATTTATTTCTCTTAAAATTAGTACATGTATTGTAATTATTGGAAGTTGAGTGATATTTTTTTATTATGGAATTTATTGTGCGTAAGTAGATTGGTTTATATGGGCATAATATGAATTTTTTATAAAATGGTTTAAAATACTTTCATACGAACTTCTATACAAATTTTATACAAAAAAAGTATGAAAGATTTTTATATAGTGATACTATAAAAATTAAACCAAAATAGTTTAAATTGTGTTAATACTTTATGGGTAAACATTTTATACGAACAAGCATAAACGGTTTGTATACCAAATATAGATTCTTTACCAATTTGGTTTGAATTTTACACCTAAACTATTTGCTGTGTAGAACATGCACTTAAGCATAACTGATCAGCAATAAATGCCTTTGATTTTAGTATTCTTTAAGTATCTGTTACTAATAAACTGTAAAGTTAAGTTGTAGTACTACATTTTGAATTGCTCGTAAATCGCTTTAAATTCACGTTGATACTTACATATAAAATCACGATCACCCACAGCATGCATGCTATTCTGTGTGACGCCATTGAAGCCCAAACGTTTTGCCAACCATAAACGATCCAAACCAATTGCATTACCCGCTATCGCACCACTACCAAGTGGCAAAACATTTGCACGCTCTTTAAAATCCAACAAACGCAAACAATCCTCTCTCAATGCAAATGCATGCGAAAGTATCCAATGAGCAAACTGCACCGGTTGAGCGCGTTGCATATGCGTGTAGCCGGGCATTAGAATACCTGCATTACGTTGCGCCAATAGCATTGCCGCTTCGATGACTTTACGCAAGCCGCCAAGTGTCTCACGCACTCCCTTGCGCATCCATAACTTAAGATCAGTAATCACTTGATCATTACGGCTACGACCGGTATGCAATTTAAGGCCCACCTCACCCACAAGCTCGGTGAGACGT
The DNA here is from genome assembly GCA_951812925.1 of Calliopum simillimum. NCBI lineage: Eukaryota > Metazoa > Arthropoda > Insecta > Diptera > Lauxaniidae > Calliopum > Calliopum simillimum. The sequence continues at coordinate 119,620,094 of OX638369.1, read as the reverse complement.
CGCTCATTTACTGTATGCACATCCTCATCGGTATTAAGAAATTTGATAAGTCCCTCAATCCAATCGTAGCGCACCAGTTCCAAACCTTTAACTAACGCATTGCATTCTTCCGCTGTCAGGAGGCCAGCACGAGCTAAGGCTTCTGCATAGGCTTTGCTTCCATCGATATCATCGCTATATAGACGCGCATCCACTGGCAAACTGCAATTAAGTTCCGCTAAACAGTCAGATGTCTGGCAGGTACTCTGTGCAAAACGTCCACCCCAGAGTCGTGACATTTAAATCGGTGTTGTATAGAATTTTTTCTTAATTTTGTACGAAATGACGACGAACGTTGTGTCCACGCTGTTTAAAATTTAAATCAAAACTGTGCATTCTCTCCTACTCAACGAATTCTATCTTCTTCTAATGATTGTAAAATTCAAGCGCTCTTATCGCTGTGCTCGGCATAATAATCAGCGTAATTGAGTGACGCAATGTCGTCTGTCGCGTCAGAAGATCTTGTTTGAGCTATAAAATGTGGTATGTGCAGCGTAATCTTATCTTGGATTAGATATTCTTTTATAGCATGTATCTTTTTTATATGATAAGAATTTAAAATTATCAGTTGCAAAAAGAAAACGCTAGGCAAAGGCTTAGCTCTCAGTTTGAACTCAGTTGACAATTCGTCTACCAAAAGTTTGTATAAAGTGGTACTTGAATTTTTCTACAAAATAACAGATATTGCACGGTTTTCCGGAACGGTATTTAATTAAAAGTTAGCGGAACCGCTGATTTTCTGTTTTTATACCATACCTTATGGTGTTAGCAACAAAATTCAAAAAATGCGAAAATATAGTAGGTCAAAAAACGATATTTTTGTGAAAAAAAAGCACAATGAACCAAAACAAAAATAGTAATTTTCGATGTATTTTACGATGTAGAATCCGAATCCAGTCTCGGAATTGCACCATCACGAATAGTTCTTGAAATATTCGAATCTCAAAGTTAAAAAAACACGATTTTTGAGATTATATAGAAAACGCACGAAATTGTTTCACTCTTTTCTTTTTAATACATTGCTAACGACACACATGGTCATAGCTCCGAAAATTTTTGTGTCAAAAGTAATAATTTTTTTCCACAAATTTAAAGCAAATATCTAGTATCAGAATACCAAGAAATAATACTATTTTTGAGTTTTCGCGTCTTAAACTTGATAAATTTAGAAAATCGTAATTTTTCCAAAAATCACTTAAAATATGTGAAAATTTAAATGATTGTATCTTTAAATCTAAATGGTCTTACATCCTGAAACTTATGTTTAGAATAATTTGATCTATTTTCTGAAGATTAGCGTACTTAGATGTTAGTTTTTTTTTAATATAAAAAAGATATCCGGATCATCACAAAAAATGCCTAATTTCATTTCCCATTTGCACTCAGTGGATTATAACTAAAAAGTTTTATGAAGTTGCAACGGCTCGATCATTTAAGTGTGTATCATGAGGTTCTTTGAAGATTCAGTGCATTTATCAGCCACTTTTTGGACTGCGATGAGTTTTTCTTCAGCGACTTTTCTGTATTCTTGCAACGCTCCAGTTTCGTAAAACTAATAACAGCCAAACTGTCTGAGGTAAAGCAATAAAATTCGATATATGAAATAGTATTGACAGCATCGGGTCAAGGACACGCCCACCTCCAAAAATTTGAAATCGCCATAGCTTCGTAAAAATTTGAAGTACAAAAATAATATTAAATATTTGAGATATCTGAAAATGGACGTGATTGAGTCAAGGACACGCCCACCTTCCATATAACCAAAAACTTTAAATCGACATTACTTTGTGAATATTTCAGGTACAACAATAATATTTAATATCTGAGTTAGTATTGATAGCATTAAGTCACTTGATGAAAATGGTCGTGATCGGGTCAAGGACACGCCCACCTCCACTATTCATCTAGTTTATGTTTTTTATCTTGTTAGTATATGTACTATCATATTATTTGTGTGCCTGCATTTTAGATCCGCCATTTTGTTTACAAAAAAGATTATATAGAATTCAAAATCAGCAACTTCAAAAATTTTGAAAAAATTGTCCGCCATTCTGAATCCGCAATTTTGTTTATAAAAAAGATGGTACCAAGTTCAAAATCAGCGACTTCAAAAATTTTTTAATTTCCTTCCATGGGGTATTCCAAATTTCATAAAAATCGATGTAAAAGTTTAGCCATGATAGTGTATTTTGCATTTAGGGGCGTGGCACCGCCCACTTAAGAAAATGAAGTTTGTATTATAGTTAGTGCTTAGTGCTTACCCTATCTCCATACCAAATTTCATAAAAACCAATGCTGCGGCTTAGCCGTGAGAACTTTTCCATTTAGGGGAGCCCATTTTTAAAAAAAATGGAGAATTCTGTGCACCGCGTATATGTTCATATTAAGGGACTTAACCGATTTTGTATGCCTATTTATATAGTGATATTCTCGTGCAATTCACCGATTTTTCCATTTGACTAGTTCATGAATAAACTTTCTTGGGAATTTTTTCTCGAACTCCGTAGCATGCAATCACAAAAAACTTTTTCTGGAAATGCAAAATTCACTGTAAATTAGGATTATCGCCAATAATTTGGTAGAGAGCATTTTGACATTATTTGTAAAATTTATTCACCAATTTTGTATATGGAATTCGAAGCCCGATTAAATACTGCATGACAAATTAAAAACTTTTGTACGACAATTTAATAGCTTATTAAAATATCTTTCATATGACACCAGTTTTTTAACATCCATAAGTCTTAAGCTGTTGTTTTCCAACTTATACCGGTTTTTCTAAATTCTAGATCCGCATTACCCGATGTTTATTCCCTCCAAACTTGATCCGAACAACACCTTTTGAATACATATTAGGGGTTATCGTGATTCAAGATTCCCGGGGAATTTTCTGAAACTGCAATAGAGAATGCACGGCAGTCTGAGAAAATTTTCCGGGAGTATTTATTCACGATAACCCCCATTCTTTCTAAGAATTAAGAGCTTCATAAATTAAACTAGGTTTAAAAAAATAAATATCAGTTGGCACTAAAGTAAACTTGACTCAAATTTATCTATCTTTTATTTTTTCACTCCGTCACTTTTGTTTTTCATTACCGTTACTCCGTCAGCTTCTCACAAGTGAAAACGAATCAAAAATCATGAGTGGATTTCGCAAAAAACGTTTATGCGCAATAATCGCCCCTATTATGAATTCGGAATTCGCATGCAGAAAGTTTATTTTTCATTAGGGGTGATCATGAAAAAACTTTCTCTAGAATTTTTTCTGGGATTCCAATGGAGAGAGAGAACAAGAAATTTTCGAGAATAATTATTCATGATAACCCCCTATATAAAAAGACGATACTTTTACTGTGATACTTTTGCTCATTAATTTGACTTCATATCTATCATATGCAAGGCAGGTTATCGTGGAGTTTTCAAGTCTAGAATACTAAGTTTTAAAATATAAAAAGCTTCATTGTTTAAGTGCTGCTACGTGTGTTTAGGTATATATTACTCTTGCTCGCTCTCTCTCTCTTTACGCTTACGCTTTAAACTGATTATATTGCTTATCGTAAAATCGAATTGCTATAGTGCATGTAATACAGTTCTCTAATATAAAAACTAATAATAAAGCATTTGAATGCTGCAGTTTAATGAGCGTTAATTGAGAAGGAAAACAAAATCTGTTTGTTATACGAGATAAGAATAATAGGGTATACAATTGAATACATATATAAACATACATAGATACTATATATTTTGCAAAAGTGTATTGAGATAATAATTGAACTAAAAGCATAACAATGGGGCCTTATCATAAATAAACATTGTCGAGTATATTTTCTCATACTCTCCAGCATGCAATCGCAAAAATATTTTATGGAAGCGCAAAGTTTACTGGGAAGTCAGGCAATAATTTGGGAGGAAATATTTTAATATTTTGACATTTCATCAAGTTTTTGACAGGGAATTCGAAACGCGAATAAGTAATGTATGGCAAATTACACACTTTTGTACGACAATTTAATAGCTTATTAAAATACCTTTAATATGACATCATTATATTTTATACCCATCTAAGGATTTCTTATTTATGCCGTTTTTTGTAAATAAGCTCTTTCGATGGTTATATACCGGATTACATATTCTTTCTTTAAATAAAAAGCTTCATAAAATTTAGTTTCAAAAAATTAAGGTTTGAAAAATTCAATATGAGGTGTGACTTAAGTAACCGACTCAAATTTAGCAATGAGAATAATATTGTTTCTTTTTATTACACATTTTTTAATACGTTACTCCGTTAGCTTCTCATAAATTGTGAAGGTTTGGAGATTCATTTATTTGGACGAGCTCGCCTCACCAATTTAATAATTTTACTTTGTTTTGGTTGTTTTTATTGAAATAAATATTTTGTTCTTTTTTTAAACTTAGCTGTCAAAATCAATGGAAAATACCAAGGCTGCATAGTAGTTGTTTGACAAAAATTGGAAAATATCAGAAGAAAATATATTCCTGCTGTAAATGCAAATTTATTTCCTTCCCTTCTCAATTGGTTCTATTTATTGCTTTTTTTTCGCCATTAATGACTAAAATATTGGACCTTTTCATGATTTATCAGAAATTTTTTCGAGAATATGTTTCTTTCTCGAGAGAGAATTCTAGACAAATTCATTTTACGCTAATGATAACTTTTGAAAGCTGTTTAAAGCCTCAGTATGCACATTATTTTTAGGATACTCAATAAAAAAAAAAATTATCATCTTTTTTAGATTGATTACGTTTACTATTTATACTATTCCGTTGTTTCAGAGTCAGCTACAACTACTCAGCTGTAAGTATAAATGCCAGAAATGCGCCATAATTTTTTTTTAAGTTTATTCTATAAATATTTTATAACAAGCTTCTGTGTAGCCTTAAATTCTATGCTTTTGAAAACATCCCAAAATCCGCACGTTTGCAAGTTAAAAATTTTAGCAAGCTCTAGATCAGTATAGAACCACGTACAAGCGAATCTCGCGAATTTTTTTATCGCTGAACGTAATCCTATAACACGTCTTATTTTTCCAAAACAACTACTCTTTCAATGTCTTAAAAAAAAATAATAAAATAAAAACTTTACATATAATCTAAGCGGCTGTGCCATTAGCTGTCTCGGCAAACAGTTTACATAATTCAACGCACAAACGATGCAACGGCAAACCCATAACACAATAGAAATCACCATCAATTTTTGATATCATAGCGCCACCAATACCTTGAACACCATAGGCACCAGCTTTATCGCTGTAAAAATCAAAAAAGTAAAATAAAAAATTTTGAAGCAAATAAAAGCAGCTCATAACTCACAGCGGATGTCCAGTGTTCACATAATCTTTTATTTGCTCCTGTGTCAAATCACCAAAATAAACATTTGCAGTTTCAGTAAAGCAACGTATGCCCTGGGAATGTTTGAGCACTACACCAGTATAGCATACATTGCAACGTCCGGAAAGTCTAAGAAAAAAAATATGTAAAGGAAAAATGTTTACAAATGCAAAGCTTTTCACTTTATGATGTTTACTTACGCTGTCAACATACGCACTGCATCATCAGCATCTTTGGGTTTGCCAAAAACCTCTCTATCCAAACATACCATTGTATCAGCGGCAATGACTAAAAGATTATTATCTGCGGGATTTTGTGATTGTAAGCGTGCATAAACTTCTTCTGCTTTACCCAACGCTGTTTGTTCTACAAATTCAGAGAATTCTTTAAAGTCACACGGATTGAGATTTTCCTCAAATGTTGAAGGGCAGAGTTCAGCATTGAGCCCCTTAAAGTGAAAACTATATGTTAAGAAAGGTAATCATCTTATTTCGGAGGTACTATCGTAGAAAAAGATTTATTTCTTTTGAATTCAAATTGCTTAAGTGCCTTATGCGGATATCCAACGTTATCAGAATTTTCTTACGAAAGTGTTCTTTTATCAAAACGTATGTTGACAGTAGGAAATAACGCCCAAAACCAAAAACCAAATATGTAACTCCAAAATTATTTGCATATAAATTTGAGCGATAATCATTTTGGAAATAACGTCCAAAATTTGGGCTCTATTTTGTTAAAAATTTGGACATTATTTTATTTCAAAATAAATCGAAATAACGCCTTAAAACAACTAACGAAATAACATCCAAAAAATTAAAAAACCAAATAGTTCACAGTTATTGAAATGAAATATCGCTCAAACAATGTGAAATAACGCCCAAAAACCAAAGCGAAACAACGCTCAAATTATTTTATATTTTTATAATCATTTTGAAAATAACGCCCAAAATCTATTTATATAAAAATAAATTTAGACGTTATTTAGTTTTTTGTTTTTTGGCGTTATTTCCAAAATGATTATCGCCCAAATTAATATGAAAATAATTTTGGGCATAATTTCTTTATTGTTTTCCGGCGTTATTTCCTATTGTTTGGGCGATATTTAATTTCAATATTTGGGCGTTTTTTCGTACCGCCGTGGATGTTTGTTTAGTCAGAAAGGGATACTTCGATTTCCGTGACCCCTCGATTTGACGATATTTTTTTATAAATAGGCCCAAAATAAGTCGAAAACATTCAATTAAATTTTTCGAGTTAACGCTTCGATTTCGGAACATCGAGTCTTACTTAAATAATGCTATAATAGGTCAACTGGACTTGATCCCTAAAAACTATAAATCTCGATGTCTTGAAAACGAAGCGAGATATCGAAAATTTTATGGATTTATTTTGGGACGCTTTATGTGAAAACATAGTGAGTTATCGTTTAAAAATATTCCCGCTGAATTTTTGTCAGACTGCCGTGCATTCTCCAATGCAGTCTAAGAAAACTTAACCGTGAATACGATAACCTCCATAGTCAAATCGAGGGGCCACGGAAATCCTCGTTAATAGAAATTAAAACACAATCTTAAGGAAATTCTTGATGATTTTTGGAATGTGAACCATATTATAAGTTGCTAGAACAGTAGTTTTCTTAAAAAGATAAATACAAAAAATTTTGTTTCTTGAGGTTTTTGACCAGTTATTTTGAATTGCACTAAAAAATCATAAGTCAATTTTGTCCCGACGTTTCAACACTTATTTGGCGACTTCTTCCAAAAAATTCGAAAAATAACTCAAAAAGATTTATCATCGGTCAGCTCTTGGACTTGTAGAATTACTTACAATAGACTTAACAAGCTCCTGTCGACGAGGTGATCCACTAGCTAGTATCACTCTTTTAGCCGCTAGAAGATGCTTAATCGGCGCCAGCATTTTATAATGAAATTCGCTTTTAAAAAATCTAAAAATTTCACGCGTGGTTAGAATTTGTAAACAAAAACAAATGACAACAGCTAGGTCAGAACAGCTGTTGCGCTGTGTTTAGTGGATACTTAAAAACAAAAGAAGCAGAGTTTCCAACGGAAATACTTCTTTCTTTAAAGTTGACTTTGGTAATGACATTTTTATGGTGCAAATATTTTACCATTTCTTATTACAAAAAGAAATATTTCCGTCAAATTATTGTAATTTATGTTAAAATTCAACTTTTTATTTGCAAATGAATTAAAATGTCATGTACAAGATTATGAATTATAATTTCGATTTTAAATGGTGGATATTATGTATCACAACTTTTAAATATAAAGATTACATTTCTTGTTGTTCGATAATTGCAAAACCGAAGTTATATAATAGTTCTTTTTATGAAATTCTCATAGCGATATTTATATTATATTTGCAAATTAACATGAAATAAAATTAAAAAGTAGTTCAACTACTGGAAGATGTGAAAAGAAAATGAATGATAAATTTGAAATTTTCATAAAAAAAAATGGTGAAAATAAATAAAAAAGTTATATATTAGCCGTGTTTACGATCTTGTTGCAAATGCAAAAACACAAAAACAGAAACCATTGTGATACACATAGCTCTCTGTAACTCTTTTTCCATAAGAACTGTTTTTGTAATTTTGCATTTGCAGCGATGCAAAATCATTCGCAACGATGAAAAACCATTTGCATCGGATAGTAAACACGGCAATTGTAATTTTAAAGTTCATCAGCAGAGTTGTCTTCAACGTTGTGAGATAAATTGCTGGATTTATATAATGATGACGCCATTTTTGTATTGAATTCTTGGCATTTATTGTAATCAATATCCACACCAGTTAGAAATTGATTTGGTCCCAAACAATTGGGACAGCAAATAAAGTCCATTAGATAAGTAACCTAAAAAAAAGAGAAAATGATTTCAAAAAACGCGATAGGTATAGCTGGTATTTTTTTTATATATATATATATTTTGTAAATCTATCAGGCCTGTTCCGCAATCCGCGTGTTTTCATTTACTTTTCACTTAGAAGGCTTTTTGATGAAAATGGTGAGTAACACGATAATAAGTACCTATTAAAATATTTTTTGTGGAGAATTACAGGTGCTACAAATAATATTCATTTGTATTTACGAAAAAGTAAGTTTCTAATACTTTTTGTCGTGTGACTCACCATTTTCATGAAAAAGCCTCCTAAATGAAAAGTAATTGAAACCACACGGATTACGGAACAGGCCTGTATAAATTTAAAATTTCCGCAATGTTAAATAAATATCGAAATTCCAATTTCCTTACACTTTTTTGTTTTATTCCGGCAATTCGATTTTGATTGCTAGATTTTATACGACTGCCCGTTAAAAAGTTTTCGCAATTTAAAAAGGAAAAACGTGTTCCATATTAATATGCGTTTATATAGATTTTCCACTACAAACTGAACCTTTTTCACATCGTATTGATCTTTTTCCGATTTAAAAAAGACTTTTTCCAAATAAAATTCAGCTTTTCCCAAATAAAATTCAGCTTTTCCCACCAAAATTGATTAAGCTACAAAATTTTCTAAAATCATTTTTCTGTGGAAACAACCGTAAGCGAGACATTTTTGCTACCTTTAATCTTGAACAACTTTTTATGTGTACAAGATTTCGGCATAGACTTTTCACCCTTTATTTTTCATGCATATATAACCATCCCATCCAAATTCTGCCAAAAAGGAGTTTTTTTTAAAGAAAGAAACGAGAAACATTTTTGTGTCTTATCTCTAATTTATTATTCTAATTCCATTCTCCCAAAATCATCATCTTCGTCAGCTGTTTGGTCGCCACTTGACACATTAGGAGTATATTTTGTTATCGATGATATTTGGGAAGCATATCCGGCTGCGATTTGATAAAAGAATATAGGCCCATATACGACATAGTCCAATTCACGTAAATGGTCAGAATGACCCTTACTGTGTTGAGTTGCAGCTGCGTTTTCTCTGTCGTCCACGCCTTATTCATTGCAGCGAAATTTCTTTTGGCGGAAGCTGTAAAGCCGGGCAGGCAAAGAATGTATTCCTAGTGGTCATCATTTTTAAATGAGCGAATACTTCGACCTATCTCTTCACTAAGCGAATCTTTACGTTTTTCCACAATACAATAGTTTTTAATGAAGCTAAACTCCTTGTGCAATTTCGACAAAGTTTCGAATTTCGGAATGCTCCAAATTACGAGTATGAGCGTTTTCGATAAGGAGGAAGATTAAAGGATGAGACGAGGATTTAAGGCAAAAAAGGTTCGGATGTTTAAGAAATTTTTGACTTAAAAAGGAGGATAATCCTCTCAAAAGGAGGATAGAAAGGACGGCTATGCATAGATCTAGTAATACAACGATATTTTATATATTTTTCGATTCGTATGGACTTTTGCCGATAACTTAGATGTTTTTTCATGCATTCGGGCTTTTACCGATATTTTCATTGTTTTTCGACACTTTTAGACTTCAACCGAATTTTAATTTTTGATATTCTGGACGTTCAGCGATAGTTTAGATGTTTTCGATACTTTTGGACTTTGAACGATATTTTAGAAGTTTTTCGGTACTTTTGGACTTTGTCTCCTATTTTAGGTGTTTCTCGGACTTTTAGTGATATTTCAGATATTTTTCGATACTTTTGGAACGATTTTTTGACCATTTTGCGTTTTTTTAGGAATGTTTCCTAATAGGTAATTTTTCGTATAGACAAATCCATGTTATTTGTAGAGCATACAATTCTCCAAAAACAAAAAAAAAAAAAAAAGAGATCCTAATATTTTTTTACCGTGCCGCTCACCGTTTTCACAAAAAAGCTTTCCGAGATAATAACTAATTGAAAACACACAGATTCCCGGAACAGGCCTGAATAGAAGATTATCTTTGCCGTATATTAAATAACAAAGAAACAACTTGTAAAATGTTATATTCAACGAGAAATTGAAAGGATGTGGTATAATTTTGTTTTACTTTAACTTGACCTTAAACTTGTAACTTACATTTCTATGCGCCGGACATATTTGCGTGATGCGTCCGTAAGTGAACATTTTGCATTGTAAGCACAATAACGTTTTCCTTTCTCGTTTGCATATGCAGCCATCGACGAATTTATCATGTTTCCATGTATCATCTTCTAAATTTAAATCATTCACGATTGTCTTTTTATGTGTTTCCTGTGGTTTAAAACTTTCCGGATCGCTTCTGGAAATGAGAACATCAGCGACGTTATGACCCAGTCGAGCAATTTCAAGTCGTGAACCAGCAGATTTCTTTTTGTACATTATGTATCTCGATTATATAAATTACAAGTTCTGGAATAAATTATTTGTTATATAAAACTTAATTAATTTTTTTAGGTTTAGTTATAGTGTACTATAAAAGATATCGGTAATACTTGGGCAAAGTGGCTCCAGCCATATTTCCGTCCCAAAAAAAGATGGTATCGAATTAGCGGTTTTTTTTATAATATCAGATCACTCTTACAAGGGGCAGAAGGTTTTTGAATCGAAAAATCATGTTGTTGACTCAAAAATCGGCAATGTCGGGAGTCACTTTTCACCACTGATCCGCGGCCGAAGGCCGCCGCGAAGCCGGTGTTGGATTTTTGGGAGTTTTAAATCCTGAGCTGCGGCCGCAGGCCGCCCACTTACCCCTACTCTTGTGAAAAATTACTGTGGCTAGCAAGCTAGGTGTTGGATATATTATAGACTGATCCGCGGCCGAAGGCCGCCTCGAAGCCGGTGTTAGATTTTTGGGAGTTTTAAATAATTTTTTGATTCACAAACCTTCTGCCCCTTATAAGAGTGATGTGACATTATAAAAAAAACCGCTAATTCGATACCATCTTTTTTTGGGACGGAAATATGGCTGGAGCCACTTTGCCCAAGTATTACCAAGATATCTTTTCTTAATATACTTTACTTAAAATAAATAATATAAATAAATAAAATAAATAAATTAAATAAATAAACTTACTTTCACATCCAATTCCTTTAATACGTAATTTCAATATAACGGTACTCAAGTGTCAAATCTAAATGCCGCCATCATTGATTGAAATCAAGGCTCCCAAAATACCCTAAGTGGTAGGTCCAGTGTTGCCAGGTAGGTTCTCCTATTTTCCCCCAGATTGCACGAGATTTCCCCTAAATTTTGGTTTTCAGACGAAATATCCCCTAAATAGAAAATGTTATATTTTGCGACCAAAACAAATAAAAAAAAAATGAAAGTTCCAAATTTCAAAACGAAATTAATATTTTTCAAAACGAAATTTCCCCCAAATTCTGGACTTTTAACAAAATTTCCCCTAAATATGGAGCAATAATATTTTGGTAACAAAAAACAAAAATAAATTTCCAAATTTCAAAATGAAGTGAATGTTGTTTCAATATGTTTTAAAAATATAGATATTTTTGTTAACATGTTCAATCTACAATGTAATTTTATATATTTTAAAAAAGGTTTTCTTAACATTTACATACAATTATCCCCTAGATTTCCCCTAGACCTTTTTAAAATCCCCTGAACCAATCCCCTAAATAATGCATCCCCTAGATTGCCCCCTAGACCTTTTAAAATCCCCTAAATCTAGGGGGAAATCCCCCAAACTGGCAACACTGGGTAAGTCCACTATTTTGTAAGTCACCACACCAAGGTGAACTTATGAAGTTACCAATACAACCAAATACTTTTCTAACACCAATGGAAAATTCTGCTCAACCTTTCATATCTTTTGATTATCTTTGGTCCGAGTTCACCCATTTTTTGTTCAGAGCTTGCATTTATAGTTTTTAGTGTCTAAGTGAAAAACGTTTTCAGTATAGCGTTTTGAAGCTTTTGTTTATATGGGAGGTGCCACGCCCTCTTGTCCGAGTTTCTCCAGTTTTAGCTTAGAGCGTGCATTTATAGTCCTTAGTATTTGAGTGAAGTTTTATTGGATTATCTCAAAAAACTCTTTCAGTATAGCCTTTTGAAACTTTTGCTTATATGGGAGGTACCATGCCCTCTTGTCCGATTTCACCCAATTTTTGTTGAAAGCTTTTATTTATGATTCTTAGTGTTTGAGTCGAATTTGGTTCGAATATCTCTAAAAACGCTTTCAGTGTAGCTTTTTAAAGCTTTTGCTAATATGGGAGGTACCACGCCCTCTTGTCCGATTTCGTTCAGTTTTTTTCACAGCTTGCGCTTACAATCCTTAGTACCTATGCGCATTTTGGTTGCGATGTCGTGAAAAATACTCCTAAAATTACATTACTCAAGTGACAAATCTAAATGCCGCCATCATTGATTGAAATCAAGGCTCCCTGAATTTAAAATTGAATGTTTGCACAGTGATGCCAGCTTATGTTTTCCTGTTTACCTCAACAGATTTGGTTTACCAGCCTAATACCCTTTTCACACTGGCATCGAAAACGGCTCGTTTTCGCGTCATTGGTTTTGAAAACGAGATAATTAAAAATTGCATTCACTATTGTACTTCTCGTTTTTGATGACAGCTGAACAGCTGATGTCAGCTTTACATTACAAAAACAATTTGAAAATTGTGAAAACAGCTAGTAAAAAAATCACGAAAATGGATATTTGAGCTAAAGTTTGAGTTGCTTCATTTATTATATTATTATTTATTTATTTCAATTTCGCTTTAATTTTTTTTTTTTTTTTTTTAATTGAAATAAATAATGTCAAATGTGACATGTGAAAATTCACAGTTTACTACATTCAATCACAATTTACTACATTTATTCACAATTGCACCTGTTTTCAATGACAGTTTGGCTCGTTTTTGTAGAAAACAGCTTCTGAGATGTTTTCGTTTGACATTTAATTTGTATGGAAAACCATCCGTTTTTGGCTGGTTTTTTGCCTCAAAAACGAATGATATGGAAAACGAGCCGTTTTCGATGCCAGTGTGAAAAGGGTATAAAATCAGAAAATCTTCGCAACTTTTACCTGGATGAGTCATCTATCATTTCAGTGACACTTTTTTGGCGTTAACCAAAAGCAATTGACACGAACACATTTTTGATTTTAGCTTTAATTTGCTTTTTACTAAATGTTTTATTTGTTTACATTTTGCATTTGACAAAAGAAAAGGAAATTTCCTTTCAAAACTAAATCTCTTTCGGCCGGTGTAAGCAGGTAGGATTTCGCAACGAGATTTATTTATACCTTCATAGCTAAATTTTTGGTGTAAACATAGTATCAGCTAGTTTTTAAATATTTAGATCACTTTACTCAAAAAATCGGCAGGTGGCATCTCCAAATTCAAAAAATCCCAGGGAAATTCGGATATTTCCTTTTCTTGCGACAAACGCAAAATGTAAACAAATAAAACATTTTTAATAAAAAGCAAATTAAAGCTAAAAACAAAAATGTGATCGTCTCAATTGTTTTCAAAAAAAAAATTAAATAACGAACTACATACCAGGCAAGTGAGAATATGGTTTTACGTGTAGCTTGAATGAATGGTGAACGTTCTAAAATATTTTATACCAGAATTTTGTCAACAGTTAGCCACCTTAATTAATTTTTTTAGTAGAACGTTTGGAATTGACTTTGTACTTCTCTTTCTACCAAATGTCAAATGCAAACAGCTGTTGTTGACATTATTCTCTCAATGCTCCTCTTTGGCGTTCATCAAGCCCCAAATACTTCAGTCAATTCGTGGAAGTTATCTATGTTTGTCGTTGGCGCTTGTTGAGCGAAAATAAACGTGCAAGTTGGAAACAAAAAAAAAAAAAAACAATAATTACATTAGTTTTGTGCCCATACATTTTTTAATGCAAAGCAGTTTTTTTTATGGAAAACAAATTGTAATAAAAATACGCTGATTGTTACAAATGTAAAGCGAAAAACAAAAGAAAATTGAAAAATTACGTGTAAAAAAATTTGAGCTTGGTTAGAAAAAAAATTGTACCATACCCTTTTCTTACGCATCACCAAAAACAGGCTAAAGTTTCCCAAAAAAAAAAGTCAACATGGACTCAGTCAGTGCAAATTTTGATGAAATTCGCCAGAATGAAGTCACCGCCGTGCCCAAGTATGGGGTGAAACTGCAATTCAATCACGTTTGGCCCGAAAAACGAAATCAAAATTTACGTCCATCGATTAAGCAGACTTTGCCGTTGCTGTCGTTGGCCGTCAGGTAGGTTCCAAGTTAACTATATAAATCATCATATATGGTAGAACCTCCTAGGAGTTACAGAAGAATACATACTTACGTGGTAGAACTGTCGTTTGTGAATAGAGATTATGAGTAATATGGAGAGTTGTGCCGGTAAAAATTTTTCTTGAATTTGGCGAAAATTCCTATACGCAAAGAGATTGTTCCAGATCTGAATAGTGCCGCCAAAGGAGTTAGTGTTATGTGATGCCCGAAAAGCCGCGCGCTTGGTCATATCAGTGCGAATCAATACTGGTACAACGTTCGAGATGAATTAAGCAGTTATATTCTTATTTTCTATCAGCCGCAAGATCTAAAGCAGCTGCTGCGTTCTAATTATTTATCGTTCGTTGCACTCGGTGTTCTTGGAACCCGATGGTAGAGTTTATATTCATATCGCCTATTTGTGACATGTGAGTTGCTTTAGTTAAGGTCCTAATTTGAAGATAAACAGGAATTTGTATTTCCTACACGGTTATTTCGGACAGTCTCCCCATAGCATCTGTTAAGATTTCTAAGGTAATTGCTGACGGTAGGAAATAATATCCAATGAAATAACACCCAAAAAATAATAAAACGAAATAACCATCAATTGTGGAAATGAGATATCCCCCAAACAATATGAACAAAAAAACGATATAACGCCAAATTTTAAAATGAAATAGCCAACAACCAATATGAAATAACGCATAAAAACAAAAAACGAATTCACGCCCAAATTATTTTATAATCATTAAAAAAAATAAGCAAAACAACGCCCAAAAACAAAAAACGATATAACACTCATAAAATTCAAAAACGAAGTAATAACGCCCAAATTATTTGCAATTATGAAGATAAATTTTGGGCGTTATTTTCAAAACGATTATCGTCCAAATGTGGGCGTTATTTCGTTTTTTTAATTTTTTGAGCATTAGGTACGATAAACGAATTGTTTTTGGGTGTTATTTCTTTTTAAACGAGATAACGCCCAAATTTTTAATAGACGAAAGCCCAAACTTTGGGCGTTATTTTGAAAAGATTGTCTCCCTAGTTTATATGTTGTGGGCGTTATTTCGCTTTTGTTTTTGGACGTTATTTCATTAGGTGTTATTTCCTAAATACATATTTGAACATTTAAATATGTGGCAATAATAAATTATAAAAGAGTTTTCAAACCATTTAGATAAACCATGTTGGCCCAATTCAGACCTATTTCCTTAGCGTTAAAGTAGGTAAACAATTTAATAGAAATCCTTTTGTCATAAGTTTATTGAGAAACACAAATGTTTGATTTGAAAGTTTACCTTCTAGATGTAGCTTTGCATCCTCTTTAAAGCCAAAAGTGGAGTATAGGGCTGAAAATTAATTATTTCCGGAAAATGTTCTTGAAGATGTTTTTTTTTTTTTACTTAATAAGAAATCAGATATATGTAATTCTTTGACCAATAGTGAAAAATGTTAATTGCTATAAATATCTAAATTGGCGTTAACAGATTTTTCATTTAAAGCCGATTGCATATTTAATACGCCGTAAAACGATTTTTTTAATAAGCGCCATAGACAAGAATGGCGTTTGAAAATAGAATAGATTGGTCTTAATATAAATTTCAGGCAATATTTTTGTTGATAATTCATCTCTATAACTAATGAGAGAGTGCGAAATGCGCGAAATGCGTTTTCTATAGGATTTTGATGAGAGGTATCTCATTTTCTTCAGGAACTTACGCTGATGTCCCAACGACAGTTTTTTTTTTTAAGTCGGGTAAAGTGATTTTTCAGTACAAAATTTTTGACCATATTTTTTTAAAGACCAAAATTTTGAAAACAGAAGCCTAAGAAAAAAATGTAAACCGCAAACTTTATTCTACAGATTTTTCCCTATCATTTGATATTAAGAACATAAAAATGTAACTGCCGTAGAAAAAGTTATAACCTTTTGAAAATGAGAGTGTTTTTTTGGTAGTTTGCACACTAAAATCTATATATGCCAGGTAGGAAAAAATTTAAATCGAACTGTTGTGAACTAAAAAAAGGTGTCAAATTACTCCTGCGCACTTACTAAATAAGACAAAAAAGTTTTGAAAAAAAGTTCATCGACTACTGTTTGAAAAAGGTCGAAAAACGGTACATTTGTTAAAAAGCACAACAAAACAAAAATAGTCATTTTCGATGTTTTTATTAGTGGTGAATTTGAATCTGGTCCTAGAACTGCTTTATCACGTATAGTTACCGTACCGTTTTTCAACCTTTTTCAAACAGTCGATAAATTTTTTTTCAAAACTTTTTTGTCTTATTAAGTAAGTGCTCAGGAGTAATTTGACACCTTTTTTTTTAGTTCACAACAGTTCTATTTAATTTTTTTCCTACCTGGCATATATAGATTTTAGTGTGCAAACTACCAAAAAGACACTCTCATTTTCAAAAGGTTATAACTTTTTCTACGGCAGCTACATTTTTATGTTCTTAATATCAAATGATAGGGAAAAATCTGTAGAATAAAGTTTGCGGTTTACATTTTTTTCTTAGGCTTCTGTTTTTAAAATTTTGGTCTTTAAAAAAATATGGTCAAAAATTTTGTACTGAAAAATCACTTTAACCGGCTTAAAAAAAAAACTGTCGTTGGGATTTCAAAAATTCTTTCAAATTTGACATCAGCGTAAGTTTCTGAAGAAAATGAGATACCTCCCATCAAAATCCTATAGAAAAAAGCTTTTTGCCTTAAATCGCGAGGATGTGGAGTGGGCTATCCCCACCAAAAGATTATATTTAAAATTTACATTTAAAGTCCAATCCCTTGAAAAAATGCAAAACTTTGCTTGGATCATTTTAGTCGAAAATGGGGGCTAGGCGACTCTAGCATTAACCGCCTCATATCTTAGTTCAATTATCAGAATACGTCATTTAAAAAAAAAAGAAATGCAATGGTTATCCAACCAAACGGATGATTATTTCCGCTATTAAATTTTTTTTTTAATTTGAAGATGCTACTGTTTTTTGCAACATGTACTTCATATAATAATAAAAGCAATTAACAAAAAAATAAAAAAAAAAATAAAAAATTTAAGCTACCTTTTTGGGTGCGATACTGACCCCACTCAATGTAAGGGGAATGTTTGTGAGGCACAAATAAACTTTTTAACGCGACATCTGGCCGTTATATTTATGAATGTAAACGAAAATATTTTTTTCCTACAACAAAGACAGTAGTAGGAAAAGTCATAGCACATTAAACTTTATTAGGGATGTAGCAGAGCTTCGGTTCCGGTAGGTACCCAAAGGTCGGTACTTTAGATTGATTTTGGCTATCCAATGCAATTAATAAGCTACTAATAGCCCTATGCTCCTCCTAGGAGTTAAAGGAGAATACATACATACAATAGTAAGTGTTATAACTTCAAATTGCCCAAACAGAAATGTTTGGACTTTTAAGCAGGGATATCTTAAGAACTAAAGTCAAACCAAGCAAATGAATTATACCTTAGAAACTGCATAACTGCAGTGAATCTGGTTTTACTCAAAAAACTAAGGCCGCAGAAAATAATTTTATTTTTTAAATTTAATTGTTTCTTAGAACAGATAATGAATTTAACTACATTATTTGCTACCAACAAGCATGGGTCAGATGACATTGTTGGTTTGAGCTTACTCTACAGTGTGCTCATGTCAATTACAAACAAAATTGCAAAAACAAGGCAAAATACGTACAGAAAAATCAAATATTTTGGAAGGCCCACTATCATGTGCCCTATTTTCTTTATGCAGTGATTCTCAACAAATCTATGCTTTAGATTAAATATAGTATTCTTGAGAATTCTTCCGAATTCATCTGATGATTAGACCCGTAATTTTTGTAATTTTGATGCTATTTGTACATAAACACACTGAACAATAAAGTCTAACCAACAATGTCATCTGATCCTTTTATATATATTTTCTAATTCCATTCGAAAATCATTACAAGAAAAGACAACTTTTATACAAGGTAGCATTCATATTTCTTAAGAAAGTAAATTTGAAAGGAATTCTGAAGGCATTCTAATAGCGCTTTTTACTTCTGCTTTTTGCCTACTAGGTGTATTTGAATTCCTTTTGGTATTTTTTCCTCTCATTAGATTGCGTGTTTTTTCTAATTTTTTATTTTTTTATTGCACTTTTGATCTGACTTTGTGTATAAGTACAGTATTTTTATTTTAAATTAACATAGCATACATTAAAGGATGTTTAGGTCATGCCACTAAAAGTGACTCTGTAATTGCCTTTTTTTTTTGTGCCAATCGATTTTTGTGCTAGTTTGCTATTTGAGTGTGCTTAGGAATAAAAATATGTAGGTATGTAATTTGTGCTGTCTATGATCTTTTCGCATCACCTTCATGGCAAAAAAGATACCTTTTTTAATTTAAGTTCATATGATATGTATCTACTATGATTTATCATTGATATTGTGCAATTTAATGCTAATTAGTATCAATATGTATCTTTTTTTAATTAGGTATTTGCTTCAGTTTTATGATTAAAATTATTAATTCTGATTATTCGAAAAAACATTTTTTTAAAGATATCCTTTAACCCATGGGTGTCAGCATTTCAAAATCACTGTGCCAGAATTTTGGCTCATCTACAGCAACCACAATATTTCAATATTTTACAAATTTCTTGGAAATACAACAATCACGAGTAGGGGAGATGTGTGTACCTTGGTCCGCTTTTCAGTTTTTTAAATGTGCTGGATTTTCCAAAAAAGTTTCTTTAGTTTTTTTTATTAAGTTATATTTCTACAATGCTTGCAGCACCTAATGACATGACAATAATATTTCTATGTCTTACCATTGTGTGGCAATATAACTTTTTCCGTACCAATCTCAAACGGTCCAAGGTACACCATGCAAGTGTACCTTGGACCATCAAAAATAAAAGAAAATACGTTTTATATAGGTAATAAATTATGAAAGAACCATTTATTATGTAATCAAAAGTAACATGTTTTTCAATAAATATAAAAAATTAATCATAAATAAAAATTATAACATAAAAAAATCAATTTGGAAAAAAACAATTAACTAAGCAAACACTGGTTGTAAATAAATACATAAGCAGCGTAATAATTACAATAATATTATATTGATATGGCTTCCTGGTTGCTCGTCGAAAAAGGCTCGATGGTCAATAAGCATAGGTCCAAGGTACACACAGACAGCATGTTTTAAAAACTGTCAACTACCATAACATAAATTAATTAAAATACATCTAAAACACACTTAAAGCTGAAAACAATAACTAAACCTCCTTCCTGATGTTGTAAAACTTAAATATTTTAAGTAAGTTTCTCACAAAACGTTTCGCAGTTTACTCCAAAAACTAATTTTTACACACCAAAAACACTTTTTCCGTCACTTTGTACACACGCATTCAGCTTGAAGGTCTGAAGTGTACTTATATAAGTCAGCGGTATGAGTGGAAAATTGCATAGAAGAACATTATCGCACACATGCAGCTGTTGAGCGGCAACCGACACTTGGACCGTGGTACACTCGGACCAAGGTACACACATCTCCCGTAATATTTTTTGGTGATTTTTTTTTTGGCTCGTCTACAAAAAACATAATCAGGCATGTCGTGAAATCCGATTGATTTCAATCGGATTTCATTAGGGAGGCTTTTTGATGAAAACGGTGAGTCGAACGATAAAAAGTATAAGAATCTCTTTTGTGGAGAATAACAGGTTCTACAAATAGTATTGATTTGCATTAACGAAAAAATAACCGTTTAGGAAATATTCTTAAAAAACCCCAAAAAGTCGAAAAATTTGATTTTATCAAATATTTTCTAAACGGTAATTTTTACGTAAATGCAAATCAATACTTTTTGTAGAACCTGTTTTTTTCCACACCGTTTTCATCAAAAAGCTTCCCAAATGAAATCCGATTGAAATCAATCGGATTTCACGACATGCCTGAATATTTCAATAAAAACAAAAAACAACAAAAACATTTTTTTGGAGGCTCAATTTTGTCTTAATCTATACATTTCATTCAAGGAAAAAAGTATTGTAGTAGATTCATTCCTATCTATTTTATGTTATTGATTGTGTCATTTCTAGCATCATTTCGAATAAAAGTATAGAAAAGTCTTTAATCTAATACTATTATCAAGTTTCTTGATTGTTTTGTATACATGGTTATTGTTCATTTTCAATCCTTATTGTGCATTATTGTATTTTCTGAGAATTTGTGCATATGATTTTATTTTTACTGAACTTTATTGGGATGTTAATTTATCACAGCAGTATTATTTTCATCCTCATTTATATACATTTTTTTATGTTTTTGATTACTCAAGCTGTATAGCTTTTTGATTAAAATGCCTGATTACTTATGCTGGCAGCTTGTGTGCAATTCCCAATGGTAATAACAAAACCATAGCAAATAAAATTTGTACTTTTATTTACTTACTTGAAGCTTAAATAAAACTTGAACTCTTATGGCTTATGAAGTCTGAATTCAAATTGATATATCCTTGCTCACTTGCAATACATTACGATAGTTTATTACTGAGGTATTCAATTCCATCAAGTATTAGTAAATTATATATTTTTTTATTGAACTAGTATAGTTTTTTTTTAATGATCGGTGACCTCTTAACAACACTCCACACAACTTTAATACCTTCCTCCCCCATAAAATTATAAATTCAACTATCAATCGATTAATTTAAAAAAAACAAATTTCATTGAACCCTAAAGTGCAACAGTCAAAAAATTACCTCATTGTTCAAGCAGTTGAATGGCACCAAACACAAAACGGAAATAGTAAAACCCATAGTGTTTGTTAGCTAAAGTGGGTGACTGGGTAATATATACATCGCGACTGAATGGAGCCAATCCTTTGAGTATACCTAACAAAAAAGGAATATATGTATGTAGTTACATACCAATATATTCGAGGGTATTGACAAAAGCCGAAGGACAAATAACACAAGCCACACAAGTATTATGTTGTTGAGCTTTTGCTGAATCAGTGGCAAGGAATAGTGGTGAAATACAGCACAGGGAAAAAGAAAATTAAAGCAAAAGTGTATGTATATTTGATTTTTACCATAACCTAGGCTAATGCAAAATGTCAAGGAATGTGATATGAATGAAATATGTGTCATACAAAAGTTATTGGCTTTAAATGGAAGTGATGTTTAGTTACGTTATTCGTGGGGAAACGTAAAATCGAGCAAAAGTGAACAAGATGGAGACGTTACGGCTTTTTCAGACACATAATTTTCTAACTCATGTGAAGTTGTAAGTTCTGTGTTCGCTCGGAATAGTTCTGGAGTTTCACTAAATTCGAAATATGTAAATAGTTCTGCGAAATTGAACCGAAATTCAAATTCGATTTCTGATAACATTTTGGAGTTCACAAGAACGGTTTCTGGATATGGATATGTTTGATTTAATTGTTTTTTTTTTTTTTTTTTTTTTGGTGAAACACGGATAGTATCACTTTTCCAAAATATTTGTTCTTTTCATATTAATCGTTAAATAAGGTTCCATCGGTCACTCAGGAAAAAAACTCTATCGTAAAAAAAATTCTGATTGAAGTTTTGGGTAGCACTCGAAGAGTTCTAAAGAAAATTATGCATACCCAGTGTGCCAGACGGTTCAAATCTCCGCTTTTTTATCCGTTACGGATCAGTAACGGATCCGTAACTGGTAAAAAAGCGAAGATATGAACCGTCTGGCACACTGGGTAGTAACATTTTTTTCCAAAATACTCCTACTTTTCATTTTAATGGAAAAATCTGAAAAAATCCAGAATTCAGAACTACTCTAAAAAATTTTTTTTTGCAAGGATTTCCTTTAGAAATCTTCGAGCGCTACTCAAAACTTCAATCAGAACTCATCTACGATATTTTTTTTTTTGCCTGAGGACCGATGGAAAGTTGTTTGGGACACATCTTTCAAACAAAATTTTTTAGTAAGTGAAGCGTTATTAATAACAACATCCTTGAGTTTTTTAAAATTTATTTACCTATCTCAAAATATATGCTGCCATTCATATTTATTCTTATTCAAAAAGATAAAAATGTTGCTTTTTATTGTTAGTCATTATTAACTAACAAAAAAACCAAATGCGCATAATTAAGTAAGTACTTAAAAACTTAAAACAAAATAATCTACAAGAACTTACATTTATTTTCACTTTGATAACGAATTAAGCATAATGTTACTATGACGTATCAGCTAATTTAGAACAATAACCTTAAACCAGAAAACCCTTTACTAAACTGATAAGACCAATTAACAAGAGCAGCAAGCGTACCGTTAAATTGATAAGCCACATAAATCAGCTGCAAATTGTTTTTGTTATAAAATTGTAGCTCAAATTTTGCATCAGTGTGAATTTTTTTTTACGCTGCGGTTTAAAATTTTTTTTTTAGTATTTGTGGATTTGAATTTAAATAAAAAAAAATATAAATTTTAATTGAACATTAAAAATTTGCACTAATTGCCTATGCATATGGGCGATTGTAAAAAAATCCGTGGTTTTGACTACAAAAAACGGAAACATTGAAATTCTTCCGAGGCCGCAAATTGTTTTTCAAAATAACCACGGTAAAGGCAATTTCGCACTTTAATGAGCGTAATGCTTCAAAATAAAATTTGTAAGTTTTTGTCGCTCAAGGTGTTGTCTGTTGTTGTCTTTGAAATGGATTTTCTTCATTATTCATTATCATGACTTCAATGTCCTGAATTCTCTGAAGACTTTATTATTTGCAGACAATATAAGAATGAGTACCTGGAGACCGATCCCTGCTCGGTCAACAATCTGATTTTATTATTTTAGTCGATGTTTTTATTCATACCTATTTTTTGTTATAAAACTTGTACCTTTTCACCTCTTATGATCATGCTTTCAAAATGATAAATAAACGGATGAGAATAATAATAAGAAAAAACTCGGGAAGTGTCGATTGGTATAGAAAAATATCAGAAACTCAAAACTTTTTTTGGTGAAATAGAATATCCTGAAATAAATATATGGGATATGCCACATGCCACACAACCAAAATATTTCGTATTTTCTATAGTGGCTGAAATATCATATCTTCAAAGGATCATAACTCGGAAAATAAGAGTCCCATTGGAAAAATCGGTAAGGATATTTTGATAAAGAAGAGTGTGGCTATGCGATGAAATTGATAAAAAAGAATTTCACCTTTTCTTGTACTAGGTGTACAAATATGAAACCGGTAATGACATCTAGCGGTCGATAGCCGTATATGTATGATCTTCCGAACCGTACCAAATGTCTTAATTGTTCATTCTGTCATCTGTCAACAATATTCAGTTCACAATTTGTCAAATTTCATACAACAACCCATTTTTTCCGCTCGTAAAGATGTCGAATTTTGTGCCTGAAAACTCTCATTTGCGGGAAGCGGAAGCGTTGATTTGGGTCGTTGGCCGGGGCTCAAATATGATTTTTTTCGTTTGGGATTGTTGAAATAAATCCACTTTTCATCGCCAGTGATGATTCGATGGAGAAAACCTTTTCTTTTTTGCCTGGCGAGCAGCAATTCACAAGTGGTTTTTCGGTTTTCTTGCTGCCTGTCGGTCAGTTCATGTGGCACCCATCTACCGACCTTTAAAATCTTTCCCATGGCCTTCAAACGCAAGGAAACGGTTTGTTGTGTCACATTAAGTTGTTCAGCAAGCTGTTGTTGCGTTTGACCATCATCTTCGTCCAATAATGTTTGCAATTCGGTGTCTTCGAACTTTTTCGGTGGCCGGCCGCGCTCCTCATTTATCACATCAAAATCACCACTTTTAAATTTATTGAACCACTCATTGCACTGTGTACGACCAAGAGCATGCTCGCCGTAAGCTTCGACAAGCATTCGATGCGATTCAAAAGCGTTTTTCTTTAAATGGAAACAGAAAATCAATGCTTCCCGCAAATGAGAGTTTTCAGGCACAAAATTCGACATCTTCACGAGAGGAAAAAATGCGTTGTTGTATGAAACTTGACAAATTGTGAACTGAATATTGTTGACAGATGACAGAATGAACAATAAAGACATTTGGTACGGTTTGGAAGCTCATACATATACGGCTATCGACCGCTAGATGTCATTACCGGTTTCATATTTGTACACCTAGTAGCTAGGCTGTAAGACTGAGCACAGCGTTTGCTTCAACTTAAAGCAAGATATTTTAAAATCATGCAGGTATAATGACAGTTCTGCTGATGAAGACGGATTTAGCGTCAAAAAGTTCATAAGATTGCATATAAGAAATAAAAAGTTAATTTAATTTTTTTTTTGTGCCTCAGTTATTCACCAAAATTTATATTTTGGTAATAAAAGGGCGTGGCAATTATTGAACAACGCCCACTTTTCGTTATGCTTTAGATACACATGACTCAGATCCGCATACCAAATTTCATCAGAATATGTTGTACCATTTGCGAGAAATAGCATTTAATGTGTTTTACTGGTATGGGATGTTCCACGCGCATCGGCAATATTTTGCCCACTTTCAGATCTTAGGTGCCTAATAGCAAGTAGACTCTCTTCAGTTAAATTCAGAAAGATTGCTTTAGTAGTTTTCTTTTTATAGCGTATTATGTTTTTGTGGGCGGTGTCACGCCCTTCAGCGAGTTTTCCCAATATAACGAAATATCACATATTAATACTTGTTTTTAGTGGTATAATCTCTTAAATTTTCATAAACATTGTTGGAGTCGTTTTCGAGTAATATTAAATCAAAATTTTCAATGGTTAAAAAGGGGGCGTGGTACTTCTTCGATACCGCCCACTTTTCGTTTATTACAAGGCATTGATAAGCAAAACCTACATACCAAATTTCATTAAAATATCTTGTAACATTTGCGAGAAATAGCATTGAACGTATTTTGCTTTTATGGAAGGTTCCACGCGCAACAGCGATATTTCACCCACTTCCAGATCAGAGATGCCTTATAGGAATTAGTCTCCTCACAGTTAATTTCAGAATGTTTACTTTATTAGTTTTCTTTTTATACCGTTTTATATTTTTGTGGACGGTGCCACGCCCTTTAGCGAGGTGGGCATGGCACTTCTTCGATCCAGCCCACTTTTGGTCTGTTACAAGGTATTATCAAGCCGTACCTGCTCACCAAATTTCATCCAAATACCTTGTATGGTTTGCGAGTTATGACTTAATCAAATTTAAAATTTAGGGCAGTGCAACGCCCCCTGGTAAGCATTTACAAAGTTCAAACTTAGCTCATCCTTCATTGTATGCTAATATCTAACACTATTCCAAGTTTCATTAAACAAACAAAAAAACATACAATTTTAGCTCGTATAAGAAGAGAAGATTCACTTTTGAATAATTCATCAAAGCGCACAGTTCCGAGTGAGAAAATGTCATCGAATTGTCATTAATGAATTTGTCAAAACAACGTCAGCATGAAAATTAAGAAGAAGATGCCCATCAACCAACTTTTTCCTTTCTTATAACATCATAATTTCATGCAAATATATTTTAATTGTGTAGAACTCTGTTTTCTACCGTACATTCGCTTCCTATTGCTTTGTTATTGTTTCAGCACGTTAGGTATTTCCTTGGTAAATTTCGAAAACGCAAACGATGTCAACGTGTTACATCTTGTTGTTTGTATTTTTGTCTGTAGTAACGGGGATATCTTGCATCCTGCGCCTTAGTAATGTTGGTATTTTAATACTTCACTCTTCAAATAATTTTGATGGGCATCGCATCAGATGACGCATAGAAAAAACCATGAAAGCTAAAAAATTAGTTGTTTTATTTTAATTTTTTTTATTTATTTAACAACTTAATTTTTTGCATTGTTGTTTTTACTCAACAGAGTAATGCTCACCCACTAAGTCTTTATCAAACTCAGTTTTTCTTTAGAATCAATTGAAAAGCGAACAAAAGCCACCAAAAAATTGCGCCCCAATATTATATTATTTTATTGACACTTAATAAACAGTCGGCCGTATCCATGACTTTTACTCGTCCTTAGTGTCTTTTTCTCATTGATAACAGACAATGTCATACAATCGTCAAATTTCGAACATTTCAATAGTTCAGAGACTTTTGAATGACATTGTCCGACAGCGTATGATTCATCGATGAGAAAATCATTTCAGAAAATTTCATGTAGAGCGCGCTATATTCGTGTTATTTTCATGATGATTCATCGTTGACAATATTATAATGGATGATGTCGCTCAAAAACGAGTATAAAGCAAACTTATAACATGAATAAAAGATGTATGGTCCGAACGATTTTGATGGATTTTCTACAAAGTTACAACCCTCAAAATTATAGATGCATTCTGACAACAGCATCGTGTTTAAAAACTAATGGAACAAGTCTTAAGTCAAAATATCAAAAAGTGGCGTATGAGGCCACGATATACCAAAGTTTGTTACCAAATTAATTTATTTGACGGAAACTCTTTGCATAGAAGTTTGTTCTACATACGAGCAAAAAGTATTCCAACAAATAAAAACTTTATGCTTCTTTGGTAAACTTTACTGTCAATTTTAATTAGAATTTGGGCGCCAGCATATTGTCTGTTCTTGGTTTTTTCCCCATGTAACACATGGGTTATACATTTGTTGCTGTCAAACTGTCTGTTTGTCTTGAATTTTACGATACTTCCAAAGCATAACCGAGTGGAGAGCCAAAAAAAAAGGGCAATCAAAAGACTTCTTGTCAACATAAAATTTATCTAACACAGGCTACAAAAAAAAACTCTTTACTTTTCCTTATGTCACAGAATAGACCATGAATATTTTATGCATTGTGGCGAATGTTGATGTTGTGAAAGCACCAACAGACAGAGTATGCTTGATGTGTTTATTTTTGGATTTTTCTCCAAGGGAGTTCAATGGAACTTAAAAAATTTCCAAGCTATAGCACTTACGTAGAAAATGTGTGTGTTTTCACTCAAAAAAGGCACACCCAAGTATTTAACTCATATGTAAAGTAAATCAGCATGTAACTTAATACATTTTAATTCCAAAATTTCCCAAAATAGAACGAATTTAGAGCTAGATATAAAAGAAAAAATTAGCACCTTGTCGTAATTGTTTCACGCGAAATATTTTTCTTGATTGTTGCGAAGAAGTTACATAGTTGTTTCACGAAACTTACTTTATTAATGCTTAAAAACTTAAAGCGAATAGTATGATATTGTTCGATGTAAATATACTGCTTGAATTAATTTGTGAATAATGAAGAGTGCCTATAAATATGCAGCAACATTATTCAGTACGCTCGGTGTTGCTATATAATTGTAAAGTGATTGATTGCACTACATATTTTTAGGCGCTGTGCTTAATTTGGTTTTTTCTCAAACTTTATTTACTAAGTATAAATTTGAACCGACTAAAAAATTTAATTTTAAAAATTTTAACGCATTAATTTTTAAAAACCTCTCTAAGCTTTATTTTTATTTGTTTTATTTACCCAAAAAAAAAAACATTCTTTACCATAAGGACCACTCTACTCACTAAAGACCCATGCAAAAAAGGAAAAAAGCAAACCAAAAGTTAACAAATTTGTGGCTAACGAACCACACCTTATTAAGCTCAAAGGCGTCGGTAAAAATAAACCTTACAAAAAGCTGTATAACACAAAAACACGAACTTAATGAATTGTTAATGAACCTACCAGTCACTTTTTTTTTTGCAAGCATTGTGCGTTGAGCATTCATACTTATGTATATCCTTTTTTGCTGTAAAAGCAAAGAAAAAATTGTATATTATTTCATTTTACAAAAAAATAGAAAAAAAGGTGCTTTATTTTTGTCACAGCCTTTACGTCTCATGCGAGAGTGGTCTAAGGAAATCTCACTCTAATAATGGATATGACAATTCCATCGGCTGAGTATTATTTTGTAGTAAAAGCCAATTTTACATTTTGGGAAATTAAATTAAATTAAAAATGAATACTGAATAACTCAGAATTCGGAAGAGATATGTTGAAACGGATGAAATATTTGAGGAGTGGCCGAACAAAAGGTAACATTTCCATGTTTTCTCGGAACTACAAAAATTTTCTAGTGAAGTGGAAATGTTACTTTTTGTTCGAAACCGACATTTAGACTCAGTTTTTCTTGAGAATTGTTATTCTTTGATACGCCAAATTCAACTCCAAAATAAAATCACATGTTTTTAAAATCAAAAATATCGAAAAACCGTGTTTTTATCACTTTTAAGTTAGGATATCTCGAAACTAATATGAGATACAGCAATTTTAAGAAGGGTATCATCGTCAAATACATTAAAAAATTATAAATCTTTTTTGTAGTATAAGTAATGTTCGGTTCCGAAAATCAACGATTTTTTACTCAAAAGCAAGTCAAAAAATGCTTCGAATCACTTTTGAGTAAAACAGCGTTTTTCCGAACGCGTAATTGAAAAACATCAAAAAGTCGTTTTCTGGAACCGAATGTTACCTATTCTACAAAAAGATTTATAATTTTTTAACGCCAAAAATTTTTGCAAGTTCATATCATAATCTTTATTTTTCCTACAGGAGGATGATAAGTGCTACTCAGGTTTTTCTCGGAACAAAAAAAAAACTAATAAGGGTGTTACCTTTGGCCTGGCCAAACATTAAATACCCTACACTGCAGTATTTTGCAAATTTTGCTTATATGGAAGGTGCCACGCCCTCTTGTCTAAGTTCACCCAGTTTGCGTTCAGAGTTTGCATTTATAGTTCTGTGTATAATTTAGATGGATTGTCTCAAAAAACGTTTTGAGTATAGCGTTTTGAAACTTTGCTTATATCGAAGGTGTCATGCCCTCTTTTCCGAGTTCATCCAGTTTTTCCGCAGAGATTGCGTTTATAGTCCTTAGTGTCTGAGAGAAATTTAGTTGGATTATCTCAAAAAACTCTTTCATTATAGCATTATGAAACTTTCGCTTATATGGGAGGTGCCACTCAGTCTGGTCCGAATTCGCCTTGTTTTAGCCCAAAGTATGCGCTAACCATTTCTAGTATTTATATGTATTGTGGTTGCATTTTCGTGAAAAATACTCTTAAAGTTGCATTTTGAATATATTTTTTGTATTGGCGGTAGGCGTGTCCGTTGACCGATTTCGCTAATTTTCAATCCCTCGAGCTAACTTTTACGGCAAATTTACTGTACCAAATTTAATCGAATTATCTTGCGTTTTCCCTTAAAAAATACTTCCACAGACGGACAGCCAACCAGCAAGCCAGCCAACCAGCCAGCCAGCCAGCCAGCCAGCCAACCAGCCGGCTAGCCAGACAGACGGACATGTCTATATCAACTCAGGAGGTGACGCTGATCAAGAATATATATACTTTTCTATACCTGCCACGCCTCCTTCTTTGCGTTACAAACGGAAGGACAAAATGAATATACCCTGGGTGTTGGGTATAAAAATGATGCAGATATCGTTTTTAAGAGTCCCTTTGGGGATGATTTTTTTT
Organism: Calliopum simillimum; assembly: GCA_951812925.1. Lineage (NCBI taxonomy): Eukaryota > Metazoa > Arthropoda > Insecta > Diptera > Lauxaniidae > Calliopum > Calliopum simillimum. Next base: position 119,590,107 of record OX638369.1, on the reverse strand, counting down.
TTTGCTTCATACAAATCGAACCAGTTTAGTGTACTTATTGTTAATTGTGAGCATTTGCCCCATCCATTTTGCGTAATTTTTTTTTTATCACAAAAAACCTTCGTACGTCAATCTTTCAAATCCATATCGTGCGTTTGTTTTCGAGGTTTAATTTTACTTTTAGAAAGTCCTTCAATATTATGAATCACACTGGAAATTGAAAGAGAAGCGTCACTAAACACATTTACGATGCATTTCCGTCTGTTTTAAACGTGTTATTTTACGTGCACTATAATTGACTTTTTCCATTTTCACAAAACAATCCCCACAACCGACTCAAACTACTGCCCTGACTTGACATCACTTGGTGTCTTCTAAAAATTGCATATGAATAATCCAGAGCTGCTAACTACATATGGGCGGCACCATGAGTTTTTCAGACCACCTTCATATGAAACAATTTCTACTTCTTTTTTTTTTAAGCTGAGCTGCAGTTATTGTGCGCATTTGCAGAAATTTTATTGCTTCCTTGCGTTTACTAATTAAATGAGCAATTGAAATTGAAGTTTCTATTTTTTTGTGCCCTCATATTTTCAAAGGGATTGTTATTACCCTGTCTGTAAAATCATGACTAATCTCATAAAGATATTAAAATTGAATGACCAATTTCGAAAAGGTCACATCTCCGAATTTTTTCGATATTGACTTTTCCATCTACTTATATAGACACATGTGATGTGTAAAAATGGTACTCATATCGGATCTCTAAGTGGAAGAAAAAGCCATGTCCGTTTGAAATCAATTTCGAAAAGGCACACCTCTACTAGAGAGATGTCACATATGATTTTTAGCTTCATGCGTCATTTGAAAATTGTCATAACTTTTTAAAGCAAAACCACACACCAAATCATAACGTATTTTGAAGACGAAGAATAGTACTAAGCGATGCATTTACAAGAAAAGAGTAAAACACTTCCGTACATTTTCTACATAACCTCAAAAATCGTGTTTTTGAACTTTTAGGTTAGGATACCTCAAAAACTATAAACGATAGAGCAACTTTAAGATCGGATTTAGATTCAGCTCGAACAATTTAATCGAAAATGCGTAGTTTTGTTTTGGTTTGTTGTGTTTTTTTTTTTTTTCAATTATACCGTTTTTCAAACTCTTTTTCAAAAAGTAATCAATGAACCTATTTTAAAAACATTTTTTTCTTAATCAGTAAGTGCTCACAAGTAATTTGACACACTTTTTTTTATTCATGATAGTTCGATTTAAATTTTTCTTTTGTGGAGTGGATGCTTTTGCACCATGCTTTTCAAAGAATTTCTATTAATGATCTTTGATTTAAGTTATTATTTAAATTTTAGATACCTTAAATGAAAGTTTCGCCAAATTTATATAATTTTTTCTTTTAAATTTTGTGTAATCAACACAATTAATTTCGAAAAGTCACATCTCTTGAACTTAAATATCAGTTTTTTCGTTTCCTGAAAACCTTTATAATTCGGAGATGTGACCTTTTCGTAATTGGCCATTCAATTGTAAACTAAGCAGTATATTAACATAAGGTTCTGGCAAAGCCCTTAAATCCAGGACAAAATAAAAACTTCAGGTTCGGCTTCGATGTTTATAAAAACTCTGAAAAAGTTGTTTTTGCGTTAATCAAAATAAAAAGGTAAAGTTTGGGTTCACGAGTCAAAGTCTGTTAAAGTTCAAGTTCGGTTTCAGTCCGTGGTCTATAGCTCTTTACGTAAACTGTTGTCAACTTAACATTTCTACTGCTATCAAACTGATCACGGTATCCTACCCAAACGTGTTACTTCTATCCCGGCGATGACCTCCTTATTAGAGTTGATCCTTTACCTCCGAGACATGCTTATAGATTGGAGAACATCAAAAAGTCCCAGGGTGTATCTATAATTCGTAGCGCAATATATTTTGTGTACTGCAGAATGGAACAAGTGTCAAGAGTAGTTTCATGATAAACCAATCCAGCATAGAACAACATCACTTATCTGCGTAACAACCATCTACCACCTAACAGTGGTGCTAAAACTAAGCAGCTTAGTCTTATACAATCTTTCTTCATTCTAAAACTGAAAATTTTTGATTCGAACGTGAAACAAGTTCTTCTACAAGACTATGAAACGTGTTTAGCCCAATTCGGCGAACTCCGAAGATTTCAAACGGTGAAAATGAAAGTATTGGTGTTGGAATTAATTTTAAAGGTTTTTTTTCGGTTTTTGAGCATTTATTTAGAAACAACGGTACAATGTATGTGGGATTGAAATTGACCAGACAAGTTAAAAAACTAAATAAGAGACAACACTTAGGACAATACGTGACAATAAGAAAAAGTGACAACACTGAAAACAAAAAGAACTGACTTGAAAGAACAAAACGAACGAGTTGTAACGAAGTTTTCAAAGCGAACGGACGATATAAAAAGACGCGTCGAACTAATTTTCTTTTGTAATATTAATAACTTTTATTTCTTTTATTAAATAAACAATTCTCATTAAACATTGAAGTGGGTTTTATTAGAAATCCTATATGTATATTATTCAAAGTATTGTCCATCGTTAGCTACAACATTTTCCCATCTTTCTGGCAGCATATGGATTCCGCGCCGGAAGAACGACTCGTCTTTTGAGGCAATCCACGAATCGACCCATTTTTTGGTATCCTCGTAAGAAGTGAAGCGCTGCTCAGCCAAGCCATGCGTCATCGATCTGAATAGGTGATAGTCGGAAGGGGCTATGTCTGGGCTATAAGGCGGGTGGGGTAGCACATCCCAATTCAGCGCCTCCAACGTTTCCTTGACGGTTCTTGCAACATGTGGCCGTGCGTTGTCATGTTGAAAAACCACTTTGTCGTGTCTTTTGGCATATTCCGGCCGTTTAACCTTTAATGCTCGGCTCAATTGCATCAATTGTTGTTGGTAGCGTTCCCCAGTGATGGTTTCGTTAGGTTTTAGCAGCTCATAGTACACGACACCCTTCTGATCCCACCAAATACACAGCATAAGCTTGGCGCCATGAATATTCGGCTTGGCCGTCGATGTTGATGCATGGCCGGGTGGTCCCCACGATTTTTTTCGCTTAGGATTATCGTAATGGATCCACTTTTCATCGCCAGTGCTTCATCGTTGTGCTTCAACCGCTTTTTTCTTCAAAAGTAAACCTTCCCGCAAATTGCGTTTTGTTGGAACGAAAGTCGACATGTTCACAGAGAAAAAAATATATGTTGTTTACACTTCAGTGGAATGACACATACTGAAAAATGAAGCTTAGACAATGTGCTTTGAAATGAATATAGTCACAGGTGTGCCCGATGCGATCTATTGATAGTTACGCCATCTCTTAGAAAACCTTTAAAACTAATTCCAACACCCAATAGATGGTTCACATACTTGTTTAAAATGACCAAGCCAAGGAAAACTCTCGAGATAAGTACCTGCTGAAACAGTGCAATTAACTCTTGTGCGAGTTAGAAATATTAAGTACTAAATTGTGTGTCCACTTCTATTTTCAAGACAGATGGTTAAATTACTTGTGTTCATTATATATATTTTAAGGATAATGAAACTATTTACGAGCATATGCATGTAAATATCATGACATTTCCTTATTTATTTTTGATGAAATAAACAGCCCACGCCCTTGAAAAAAATAAAGTGAATTCCTTTTCATTTCAACATAAAAATAATCACAACTGCAGTCCTTTCAAACTAAATTACTCGATAAAAATAAAACCACAATCTTGGGACTTTTGCAACATGCATTCAAAAAATGAAATACAATCATCAGTATTACAAACTATCGCAAAAAAAATCACATTTGTCTCGTGGGGATATTAGTTTTAAATCAAATTTCCACTTCAACTACTCGAATCCAATCACTTCAATTACAAATCTACCATTTTATGTCTTACACATCCCCAACAATGGATGACTGCAGCAATTTGCTATATACATTTATACATATGTACGTTTGTACATACAAATATTTGTATTTATGAACTAGTGATATTTTCTAGTTGGTTTTTATGATATTCTATTTATTCACTGTCAATGCTTCTCATCCTTCTAGTTTTGAAATATGTTACACCATGAACTTGCACACTTCTATGTGTTCTTCGTTTTCTTTTTACAGTGTTGAGAAATTTTTCAAATTACAAATTTAATTAGTAAAGCGTATTTTCCACTGAAATATGACACCAGCTCGCATCAAGCATTGTCCGCGATCTTTTAGACAAAATTGTTTTAGTGATACTACGTTACCACGCGAGATTAAGCTGTGCTGAGATATACATGTAAATCTCGTCATTAAATCCTACCCGTTTCCGCCGGCCAATAGAGATTTATTTTTGACTGCAAATGTCATAAGTGAAAAAATCAAAATTGCTGAAAAACTGCTGAGATTTATACGCAAATTTAAAATAAATCTCGACAGAAATAGATTTAATTTTGTATGGTAAATCATGTGTGTTATGCCCAGACTTAAAGTAAATCTCGAAACGGCCTTAAATCATTTCATGAATCTCCGGAGAAAACGTATCATAACACTCTCTCTATATCTCTCTCTCTCTCTCTGAGATCCGAGTTACCCCTGATTTATCGTACAGAAAACGTTATTTTCAGAGATATGGCGTACATCTAGAAAGTAGTGTAGCTCACTTTTGTCAGCGGCATTGAATAGCCCTGAAATTCCTCTTCAAACCATAACTTTACTTTTTACAGTTGGATCATTACTTTCCGAGGCATCATCCATTGAAGTAAAAGTATCGCAAATCACTGTAAAGGACTTTATTAAATTTGTATAACTTTTCTTCAATAGTTGATATCTAGGAAAGTAATGATCCAATGGGAATAGTTAAAGCTAGGGTTTAAAGAGGACTTTCAAATCTATTCAATGCCGCTGACAAAAGTGAACAACACCACTTCCTGGATGTACGACATATGTCTGAAAATAGCGTTTTCTGCACTTTAAATCAAAGATTACTCTGATCTCAAACGTGATAAGAAAGAAACACTGCCAGATTCGGTATCAGCGACCCTGAGTCAGTCAAAGTTATCGAGATCAAATTCAGCTTTAATTAAAGAATTTAAGTTAAACAAAAGAACGTTAACTTTCTATGGGAGGTAGGCGTGTCCGTTGACGTATCACACCCAATTTTGGAATATTTCTTAACTAGCTATAACTTCACAGAACGAAAAAACTATAGTAAATTTACCTAAGTTTTCTAAGGTAAAAATTTTTGTATGAAATTTAAAAACTTTGTTGTATTACCTTAGTTCTTTGTAAATTTATACATGACTTAGGTCGTCCCTAAAAAAACTTTGGCGTTTTGCCTAAGTTTTATAAAGCAATTTGCCAAAGACCTAATTTAATATTTATCTAAAAACTTAGGCAATTTACCTATGTTGTATTTATTGCTATCTCATTGATTTTCAAAAATTATAAATTAAAATTTTTAAAAATTTTATTTACTTTTTTTTTTCAATAAAAATTTTCAACAAACAAAATTTCTTTTAAATCAAACAGCCATTAAATACAAATAGAATATCACGGTCTTAAGTTTGTCAAGTGAGTATTAATAATATTAGTTCTAATCTCATTTGCGTCTTATAGGTTGTTTTTTACAGACAGCGTAAAAGATATTCGGCGGTGGACTCAAGATCCACTTCAAAATAAAGTGCAAGCTCTCGTAACCGGATGGATACCCACCGTGCTCCTTTTGTACGGTATCGAAAGATATCCGCATATTGGTGAAGTAGCATTAGTGCGCCATTCAAACCAATCAAATTTTAAAATCAAATGAATAGTTTTTTTTTAAGCCCATGAAGAGGCAAAAGAACAACACATTTTGTACCATATTAATTGGTAATTTGACCGATGTTATTTTTTAACTTAACGTCATTAATTCTACACTATCTATGAAAAGTTGTTCAGAATAGTCCCAGGAATGTTAGCATTTTCCGGTGTTTTCCCGATTCCCAACCACTTTGTATATATAGTTTGGAATATAATACACGTAGAATATTAAATAAGGAATTAAATTTTAAATAAAGGATTTTGATGCTTATTTCAAGTTTTTGTACAGGAACAAAAATACCTAAGAAACTTAGGCAAATATTTCTAACATTACCTAAGTTAATTTCAGTAAGCTATCTAAGCCCCTCTGCGAATTTACCTAAACAGCTTTGGAAATTTAACTAAGTAGCTTTGGCATTTTACCTAATAATTTTACGTAAATTGTCTAAGTAAAATTAACCTTAGTTTTACCTAAGTTTTCTTTGTTATATTACCTAATAACTTAGCTGGAGCATATAGCCCTGAGATCTTAGGCAAATTATAACAACTCGATTCATAGGTAAATTTTCCCAAGTTTTTCATTCTGTGTAATTAAGCATGTAAAATATCATTGTTGTAGGAGCAATCCTTCTTTTTTCATGTATAAAACAGTATCACTGTGCGTCGAGCCCCTTCGTCCAGCCTCATAGCAACGCCATTGATTAACCCCTCGCTCCTAACCTATATTCGATTCCTGTTGGTAGCCTTATGTTGATCTCTCATTTTTTTTAACCTTGGAAAATGATTGATGTGCAGGCACCACTGTTTTGAAATCTGTATAATATGATATACTGTCAAACAGTGACTGTCAAAATCTCGAACAATTTAATTTGGTAGTTTTGTTTAACCAGCTATTGGAAGTGAATAACTGAGTTTTTTGTGGGTTTGTTGAAAAGCTGTAAAAATCATCAATTATAGCATTATATTTCTTTAAAGAAAACGCTTTCCAACACTAAAACTTTTGTTTTCTGTTACATTTAAGAAGGTCAACTTTCATGCCATAATGTAAAAATGTGTTCAAATGGACGTTGGCTTAAAAACCCTCAACCTCAAAATTTCAAGGTCAGCAAAAAATGAGATAATCTCGTATCATGTAAATATATAAAACTAGAAACAGCGTAAGATTTTTAACACAATATAGCACTTACAATTTTTTTCTAAGTAAAATTACAATATCAGAAATGTTTTTCATCCCCTAAAACTTGAACGCTTGAAATATAAGTACAAGCGTGTAACATTTAAAATCTATTTATGACATCATTGTTGCCTTAAAAATAACTTTTTTTCTTTTTTTATTTATTAGGTTTTATTCATGTCAACACGCTTTAATTTTATCCCCCCTTTGTCATTGTTCCTCTCTTATTACAAATTCTCATGCTACATGTTTCCCTTCCATTGCAGATATGCCGCCTACTATTGGAAAGTATCACGTGAGGGTCGTCGTTGCTATATGGATTACTATTACGCAGAGAATGGCAAACAAATTTATGGTGTTCCCTTGGGTGGCATTGGTGCTGGTACTATCGGACGTGGCTATGCCGGTGAATTCTGTCGCTTTCAAATGCGTCCTGGTATCTATGAGTATAATATTGTGCATGCCAATCAATTTATTGTTACCATCAAGGATGCCAAGGATAAAACCATATTCCAAAGTTTACTCTCAAAGTATAGGTAAGTGTTTTTTTTTTTTTGGTTGGACACCTGTTGTTTGTTTTTTTACATGAACTGAGAGTATTTGCATATGTATTTGTGTTTGCTTGTTTGTATTAATTTATTGGTAAATGTATGCCCATATTGAATATTTTGAAAATTCTGCGTTTAATCCTTTCGTGTTGATTGTTTTAACAGTTGGTTATTTAACACTTATTGTGAGTTTACATTTAAAATGTGTTTATTTTTGAATTATCTAAAGTGAGGGAAAACAAGTGCTTTAAATTAAATTAAAGTTTTTTTTACTTTAAAGCTAAACAATTTGTAGGGTAAACTGGGGTACCTTTGACACTAAATTTTTAAACTCTTGTATTTTGGACAACTATCTTGGACAACGATCTTAACAGTCCGTATTGTTTTCGATGCATTGGTTATTCTATTCGAGATTAAAACTAAGAAACAAAAAATTCAATAGAGAATGCACTGCAGTTTGAAAAAATTCCCCGGGAATCTTGATTCACGATAACCCCCAATATATTTAGGTTTGTTTTTCCATTTCAGCTTTTTATATCGAAAATCGTTTTTACACCGAAAACGGCAAAGTCAAATGTATCCGGTGTGAAAGGTACCCCAGTTTACCCTACTGTTTTTATTAAATTATTAGCATTTGATTAGAAAATTTATTATTTGACTAAAGTAAGATTAGATTGAAGATTGTCCCAAAAAAAATTTGCACTAATTGAGATATTTTTTCGTATGATAAGTAAACCCTTTCTGTAATTCAAAAACCTTTTGCAAGACAACCACAACTGGCAGAGAAATCTTACAAATGCTCCAAATTATATATGAAGCACTCCACGCCAAAAATATTTTTTGGTTAAAAGTTTTTTACATTGAAAAATACTTTTGAATTTTTTTAAAAAAACCCCCCTTAGATTTTTTTAAAAGTTCTTTAAATTAAAGCATAATTTATAAGCTTTAAAATGATGTATGACTCAAGGTGAGATTCGGACGCTACATGGGAGTTTTTGGCTTTTGAACGCCCACGGCAGGCAAAAATCTGTTTTTACTCAAGAGGAAAGAATCTTACGAAAAAAGTGTACAAAGCAAAAAATGTTTAGAATCGTCCAAGCAATACGTGTGATTTTTTTAAACTTTTTTATTTGAATAATTTTTGGAAAATTTTATTTTTTAAAAAATTTTTAATAAATTACCTAGAGAAAAAAAAATTTTTGTTTTTAACTTTCCAAAAAACTCCCAAAAAAATGCACTCTTATTTCCTTGATGATTCTAAGCATTTTATGCCTAGTACACTTTTTTCGTAAGCTGCTTTCCTCTTGAGTAAAGACAGATTTTTGTCTGGCGTGGGCGCCATAAAGCCAAAAACTCCCATGTAGCGTCCGAATTTTTTATAAAAAGAACACTTCAAAATGAATGGGACCAGTAACTTAGATTTATCAATCTACAAACTTTAGTGCAAGCTATAAATTTTTCACAAAACAAACACCCTTTTCATGAAAATGACAAAAACACCAACTTTAACACCCTGTATTTTAACAACAAATGGTACTAGGACCAAATCCTTCCGAATTGTTGTTCTTGCACACCGGATCTACCATATTGCAAAATTTGAGCGAAATCGGAGAAAAAATTTAGGCAAAATTTTGAGCTGGTACACTTGCCGTGGAGTGCTTCATATACAAACTACTACCTCGAGCATGTTTTACAAGACCATCGAAAAAGTTTTTCCTGATTTTAGCTTCGTCGGAGAATGGCCAACTCCATCACCGAATCGCAATCATTTGGATTTCTGAGTATATATGCTAAGTCGCATTGGGTAAACGATAGGCTTAACAATTGGTGCGTACAATCCGCGTTCGACAAGGATTTGGGACGAAATAGACGAGAATATGATGGTTACAAAGATAGAAATGGTTGAAAAATTTGTTAAGCCTTTGAAATAAAAAAAAAAAATTAATTTTGCTGTCGACTTTGCTTTCAATAAAACTTTATTTTAGTAACAGTTGTAGAAAAAAAAATTGTTATTTCGACCAACACCATCTAAAACTGAAGAAACAAAAATATTAATTTTTTCTTGGATAGCTCTTATATTTGTCATCAGTGCTTGACATTCCTTCCAAATATGCATGTATTTTTATTAAAAATAAATCATATTCTTCTATTTTTCTTTAAACCACAGGAGATTTTTATCCTAGATTTAATACTGTTGCCCATTCTTATTTCAGCTTCTCTTTTACTTGAAACTAAGCTTTGTCGTAGAATAACAATTTTGAGATACTTAGCCCATTACTTAAAAAATAATGGCCAGAAAATTTTTGAAGTATCTATATATTAATACGCAAGACAAAAATTTGTCCTACCTTTTTTACTATGTTAGAAATGAAACACGACTTTGAATTATACACCATTAGAAAGGTATTTGTGTGTAAATGTGCACAAAGTTGAAGTTATTTTAATATTTTGGCATTAAGCCAGGTAAAATTTAATGCAAATTTTTCAATATTAACAGCGACAAAATACGCGATCACATAGAGCTGAAAAGAGGCTACAGCACAAAGAGAAGACAAAAAGCTGACTAACACTGACTTTATGTACTAAAACTGTCCAAAAAGTACCAAAATTATTAAATATATTTGTGGTCAAATTTTGACCATTGGGCGAAGCTAGTATCTTTAAAACAAATAACAGCTAAAATAATTGATTAATTAATCTTTGTTCTTAACTGGCAACTTGCAAAAAGTGAATATTTTAAAAATAGAACTGACTATTTGCTTTGTAAGAAATGTTTGACTTTAAAATTATTAACAATTTATTTGTTTTAAGTGTTAATCTTATCAACGAATTTTATTTTTATGTTGAAATATTAAATTTTAATCACAGCATTTTATCTAAATTTGTTTACACCTGATATTTATTGTTTTCTATTTATCGTAACTATGCCGTTTTTGTTTAAAAATTATTATTTACCACAGTAGATTACTGATTGTCTCTTTTTAGGGCAGATTTTTCATTTAAAAGAAATAGAAAAGCCAATATTTGATAATTGGGTAATTCCTGACAAAAAAGAAAAATCGTTTTTTTTTTTTTCATGTAATTTTGTTTTATTCAACAATTTTCTCTTCAAAATTGGAAATTACATATGGTTGAAGAATTCATCATAGAATTTTACCATATTAATTTTTTTTTTTTAATCTTATCAACGAATTTTTATTTGTATGTTTCATCATCTACATTTCATAACACCTGGTATTTGTTGTTTTTTATCGTAACTTTGCAATGGGTAGCACTTTTGTTTAGAAACTATGTATTATTTACCACAGTAGATAATAAACAATTCATTATTTATTTTAAAACTGTTCTTAATTGTTATAATCTATTTAATCTTCCACAAAGCAACAGCAGTTTGCAAATGAACGGGAATTTCGAAGTTTTCGATTTAGAAAATTTTACACAAATAGACCCAAAAACTTATTTAAACTTTTTATTTAGCTTTCGTCAAATTTCTTGGTTTTATAAAAAAAATTTTACATTTTCCAGCTTGTTGAGTGTTTAAGAGTGCAGAAACGTGATGACAAGTTTTTGTTCTTTCATGTTTATTATTAATCATGTTAACTACTTGCTGTTCATAATATCAATATAATTTTAAAACTGCTATAACTCTTATAACGGTTAATTGTCTCTTTATTCACCATTTTGAAGATAAAAACTTATAATTTTAGAAAAGAAGAGTATTTAACATATGGGAGATGCTTGAGTCAAGTTTGCATGCTATCTATTTTTAAACTCGAATATCTCGAAAACCAGAGCTAAACCGTAAAAATTACTATAATCACTGAACCCTAGCTTACTTGAATTGTGTTCACTAGCCAAGACTTGTAAATGTTAGAATTGCCGTCTAGCAAAGTGCTATTTTTAATTGAAATCTAGTATCTATCTACTTCTACTAATGAAATTTTGTTTGTTTGTTTGTTTCTTACTTATGGAGTCGGAAACTAACTGACCGATTTGAATTAAATTTTCACAGTATCTTAGTACTTAAAAAAAGCTAGGTCATAGGCTAAAAAAGTGGGGGGTGCCACGCCTCTCTCAAAATTAAAATTTTTATATTAAGAAAATGTCTGTCTAAAAATAGAAATTTTTACTAAAATTATAAAAGTCAAAATGATTTAATATTTTTATGATATTTACCTTACTCAAGTAAGGTGACAATTACAGCTGTGTCCAAAATAATAGTAGTGCTTTTTATAAAATTGAAAACGACCTTAAAAATATCTGAATTTTTATTTTGATCAAATTGAAATACATTTTTTTTACAAGAGTGGTATGCTAAGAGAAATTAAAACTAGTAAGGGTGTAAAATTTGGCCTGGCCAAACATTAAATACCCTACACTGCCGTATTTTAAAAATTTTGCTCTTATGGGAGGTGCTACGCTCTCTTGTCAGAGTTCACCCAGTTTTTGTCCAGAGCATGCATTTATAGTTATTAGTGTCTGAGTGAAAAACGTTTTCAGTATAGAGTTTTGAAGCTTTTGCTTATATAAGAGGTGCCACGCCCTCTTGTCCGAGCTCGTCTTGTTTTAGCTTAGAACGTGCATTTATAGTCTTTAGTATTTGAGTGAAGTTTGGTTGGATTATCTCAAAAAACTCTTTCATATAGCATTTTGAAACTTTTGCTTATATGGGAGGTGCTACGCCCCCTTGTCTGATTTCACCCAATTTTTGTTGAGAGCTTTCATTAAAGATTCTTAGTGTCTGAGTCGAATTGGGTTCGAATATCTCAAAAAACGCTTTCAGTATAGCGTTTTAAAGCTTTTGCTTATATGGGAGGTGCCACGTCCTATTGTCCGAATTCGTTCAGTTTTTTTAGAGCTTGCGCATATAATTCTTAGTATTTATGCGTATTTTGGTTGCATTGTCGTGAAGAATACTCTTAAAATTGCATTTTGAATATATTTTTTGTATGGGCGGTAGGCGTGTCCGTTGACCGATTTCGCTCATTTTCAATCCCCCGAGCTATCTTTGACGACGGAGGCAGTGTACCAAATTTCATTGAATTATCTTGCTCAGTTTTCCCAAAAAGTGTATTTCAACACACAGCCACCCAGCCAGCCAGACAGACGGACATGGCTATATCGACTCAGGAGGTGAGGCTGATCAAGAATATATATACTTTTCTATATCTGCCACGCCAACTTCTCTGCGTTACAAACGGAAGGACAAAGTGAATATACCCTGGGTGTAGGGTATAAAAATAATTAACAAGATTTCAAGGCAGTTGGGATAAAAAAATTAAAGTTTTCACAAGTTCTTAAAATTTGGCTGCTCAAAATAATAGTAGTGGTAACTTTGCAGTTGTGTAACTTTTGCAAAATAGCCACGTTTTTAAAATGATGGGTTATTTAAAACACAACGTTATCACTAGTATTTAGTTGCATGGCCTTTATTCGCAATAACACAACCACAGCGCTTTGGCATCGACCATATGCCATTCAAGACCATTTATGTCGTTGGCCTGAAACCATTGTTTGGCGACTTTACTAGTGTGCTTGGGGTCGTTGTCCTGTTGAAAGACCCAATTAAGTAGCATTTGGTCGCTAGCATATGGCAACATGACTTCCTGCAGTATATGGACGTGCCGATCCATGATATCTTGAATCCAATATATAGGCCCCACACCATTGTACGAAAAGCATGCCCAAATCATTATGCTAGCTCCTCCGTGCTTAATTGTTTTTAGGGTAAATCTTGGATCGAATTCCGTATTTGATGGTAGTCTTACGTATTGCCGAGACCCCCTTCCACCATAAAGCACAATTTTGGATTCATCAGTCCATAAAATATTTCTTCATTTCTGAACTGGCCAGTCGATGTGTTTTTGAGCGAATTTTATTCTTGCTGCTACATGTTTTTTATTTAAAAGCGGAACTTTTCTTGGGCTATGTACTGCCAAATTATTTTCCCGCAAATATCTTCGTATTGTTTGTGAACTGGCATTGACTTTAAGTTCATCCTTTATCTTAGAAGAGCTCGCAAAAGGATTTAGTCTTGAGCATCTCACCACACGATTATCTTCTTTCTTGGAGATTATACGAGGTCGGCCGCGTTTTTCAAGGCGTGGGGTGAACGTGATAGCATTTCGAACCATCGTCGGTGAACAACCTACAAAATTTTCCACTTCCTTGTATGTTTTGCCCTTCGAAATCAATTTTTTTATAAGTGCATTTCGCTCAGAACTGCAATGCTTGCCACGTCTCATTTTCGGAAAAGTTTTTGTTGCACGCCGATGAGAAACTGATAAATGATTATAATAATACCCTTTTTGTTAGGAATATCCGGTTTATTCTAATTTTTTGACAAAATTTTCACATGAATGTATGTATTCTCCTTTAACTCCTAGGAGGAGCATAGGGCCAATATGAAATCTCTCCATTTGTCACGATCCCTTGCGATGACTTTGATCTCTTGCCACGATTTTCCCGATTCTTGGATTTCCTTTTCCAACGACCTTTTCCAGTTGGTTTTGGGTCTACCACGTCCTCTACTGCCTTGTGGATTCCACTCAAGGGCCTGGCAATAAACTCCGCTGTGTGGTTTCCGGAGAGTGTGACCAATCCATCCCCATTTGCGCAGCTTGATCTCGTTTGCTATAGCCTTCTGTTTGCATTTTTGATGTAGCTCGGCATTTGATATAGTGCGAGGCCACCAAACCTTTAGTATACGCCTTAAGCATTTGTTGACGAATACTTGCAGCGTGTTCGTTAGTTGTTCAGTAACAAGCCATGTTTCGCACCCATATAACAAAACCGATTTCACATTCGTATCAAAAATGCGTACTCTCGTTTTGGTGGATATAACGGATGAAGACCATATTTTGTTCAGTTGAGCAAAAAAAAAAAATTTTCACATACTCTACTATTATTTTGATCACACAAGAACCAGCTCAACTGCGAATTTTTCAAATAAAAATTAGAACGAGTACGAAAAAATTGAAAGTAGTGGGTCTTCTTATTATGCTTTCATAGCGTTACAAATTGGTAAAAAAAAAATATCGAAAATTCAAATAATCAGTTAGATATGATAAAAACAAGCTAACCGGTAGTATCACCACTATTTTTTTGAGCACAACAGTATGACACTCTTTTTTGTGCGTGAAAAAAAATAAAGTTATTTTGACTAGAATTATAAGTTCAAAATGGTCATACATTTTTTTTCTGAAAGCGTAAATTACTTTACATAAAGTCAAATGTAAGAAATTTGTAGTAAATATTCCTTTATTATTTAACTACACTTTGAAATGTTCGCAGACTTAAAAAAAATGCTCAGATTTGAGAGATTTGGCTCAAATAATAAGGTGGTCGCCGAAAAAAACGCCTATTTTGAGTCCAAATATAAATCGTTTTACAAAAAAGTTATCGAAATGTCAGAGCAGCGCTGAAAAAATTGTATCGCTCTAGAATAAGACTATGTTGAACAATAAAATTGAATTTTGCCAAAAAAAAAATTCTTCCTTCAAAACGATACGAACATTTCAGTCGAACTTTTCTTTTTGATAATTTTATACTCTAATTTAATAGTATAACATTAAGTCTGTGCTAAGGTGGCAAAGGATGCCAGAATTATTCGTAATAAAATTTTTTTTTTCATCGATGTAGTGTTCTTTAGATGATCTTTTTGTTTTAAAATCTGCATTCTTCCAGTAAATTTTGTCTTCTGAAAAAATCAGAACAATGTATATATCATGTTTTTGTCAACTTAGCACAGCTGTGTTTGTTTTTTTTAAATTATCGCGATTTATCATAGCAAAAATTTGTCAGTAAATAGAAAATAAGTTATACGTGTTATGTATAAGTTTCATTGCATTTATCATAGACAGCAATCATTGTTGTAATTATTGTTATTGGTTTTTCATTTATTTTTTTATATTTTTTGTTGTTACACGTGTCTTGTGCTAGCATGCCTTGCCAACCGGATGACGCCATATTTAATGCCACGTTTTGTTTGGTTTTGTCTGCCATTCTAAATGCTTCATTGATTTTTGTTGCTGTACGCTTTTATTTGAAAAACTAAACAAATAAAATGCTGCAAAATAAAACATATTTTTGTTACAAATTCAATTTGTTTCATTTGTTTTAAAATATGATTTCCTCTTCTTTTTTATCTCACCCATACAAAAAAAAAAAAAAAACACACAAACGCACATTACAAAAAAAACATTTTGTTTCGTTTTGCTTTGGCTTCGAAATACGCTACGTCGCCATCTTTGGTTTTGGTTTTATTTTGCAAAACGGAAACGTGCTACCAATGGAAAACGGAAATCGGCTGATGCCTGTTCAAATCATCGCCGCCAACACATACATACAACGCAAATGCTTTAATTAATTTCATAACGAAAAAACAAAAATATATACTATATACAAATTGGTTTGTTTTTAATTAATTTTACATACATAATGTATGTATTTATTATAAATATTTTCTTATATCAATTACATATCTGATTTCACTTCATTTTCCATTTGCTTTATATATAATTATTATTTTACTTATTTCATCTCTGTTTTGATTTGCTATTTTATTAACTTTTATTCTCTGTTATTGTTTTATTTCATTTTACTTTATTTGATGTGTTTTTATCTCATTCATCTGATCAATTTTATTAATTATAATTAATTCATTTCGCTTAATTTTTATGTATTTTATATTGTTATTATTTTGTTTTTTTTTATAATCTTCTTTATTTTATTGTATTTTTGTTCTTTGTATCTTATTTTGTTTTATTGTGTTTTGATTCATTTTTTATTTTTTACTTCATTTACTTTTGCTTAATTTGCTTTATTTAATTCTGTTTTATTTTATTTAACTATATTTTTATTCATTTTATTTTGTTTTGTTGTATTTGTTGAATTTTTCTTTTCACTTTCAATTTCAATTTATATTGTTACATTTTATTTAATTTTATTGCTTAATTTCCATTAATTTTACTTTTATTTTATTGTTTATACCTTTTTATCATTTTTATAATCTTTTACTTTATTTTATTATTTTATTATATACTTATTCCATGTATTTTATTTTGTTTTATTGTATTTTGATTCATTTTTATTTTTAATTTCCATATTTTTTATTTTAATTTTAATTTAATGTTGTTTTATTGTATTTTGTTTAATTTTTCTTTCACTTTAAATTTAACTTTGCTTTGTTTTATTTTATTTTGTTACATTTTATTTAATTTTATTATTTTCTCTTCGTTTAATTTTATTTTTTCATATTTTATTTTTTAAATTTTTTTGTCTAATTTTAAATTTTGTTTTTTATATGCTATTATGTTTGTTATTAAATCTGTTATTATTTAAAATTTTGTTTTATATTTAAATTGTTGATATTTTGCCAATATGTATCATCAATTCTCATCAATTAAATTTATCACAACCGTCATTATTCACATTATACTGCTTAGTTCGACTCACACAAAAGCTAATTGTCAATTGCCCACTTGCAGTCGCCCAAAACAGCCGCTTGCCGCTTGGGAATCCCACTTAGATGATGCCAAATGCTACTATACCGGTCTCTATCCACGTTCCTGGTCTGAATACGATCTATCCGAGTATGGTGTGCGTTTAATCTGCCGTCAGATATCACCAGTTATACCACATGATTATAAGGACTCATCGCTGCCGTGTGCTGTTTTTGTCTGGACAGTGGAGAATGTTTGCGATGATGAGCGTAAGGTTTCCATAACGTTTACTTTTAAAAACGGCACTGGCAATAAAAAACAAGATGCTGAAGGTAATGCTGAATCTCAGTTAATTAATGAGGGCAATGCAAAAGGCGTTGCCATTAAGCAGCAAATTTCCGATATGGCATGCACTTACAATCTGGCATGTCGTGAATTGCCTGAAGTCAGTATTTCACGTTGTCCCCAATTTGATCCAACTGGCAGTGGTGAAAAACTCTGGCAAGAGTTGCGTGAAAATGGTCAATTAAGCGAAAAGAGTGTCGACGAAACTTTAAAAAGTGAGTAGTATAATATGTGCAGTATAGTATAGTAGTGCATAATGATGTGAATGCCTATTTTAAATGGAATTTTTTTTTCTTCTTACGTATTTCCAGCTAAAGATATCGGTGTTGCTGTTTGCTCTCATGTTGCTGTTAAACCAAAAACTAGTCATGATCTGGAATTTGTTTTAGTCTGGGATATGCCAAATGTACAATTTCCAAAAAAAATTAAATCCCATCATCGTTATTATACCAAATATTTTGATGCATCTGGCGATGCTGGTCCTAAAATTTGTGATTATGCATTAAAACATTATGCCAGTTGGGAGAAATTAATTGATGCTTGGCAACGTCCAATATTAAATGATGAGTAAGTTATGGTTTCAGCTTTAAATGGAATGTTCTATACAAAAAAGAAATACAGACTTTTAAGCTACACTTTCCGCGAAAATCGCCAAGAAGTAAAAATATGGCGATTTTGGAAGAACATTTGGTTTATAAAAGACATTTAAAAAAAAAAACGTCATTCATACGCACACTTTTGTCGAACTTTTCCATGACCATTTTGCATAAATGTCCCAGTTTTTGATGTAAAAA
The DNA here is from genome assembly GCA_951812925.1 of Calliopum simillimum. Classification (NCBI taxonomy): domain Eukaryota; kingdom Metazoa; phylum Arthropoda; class Insecta; order Diptera; family Lauxaniidae; genus Calliopum; species Calliopum simillimum. The sequence goes on along the minus strand of OX638369.1, from coordinate 119,572,005 downwards.
GTGTCTTTTAATTCACGCTGGATTTGAATTTGCCGCCATTTGTGCGGTAACTGTATCAGCCAAACTTTCATTATTTTTGAAATATTGTTCAAGAACGCGTCTTTCTTTCGTGGAGTGCATTTTTACTAACCCTATACTGTCAAAACTGTTTTCCTTTTTATGGTTGGCAAAACTCTACGGGAGAAATGGCGCCAAATTCAAATTTTGCATGAATTAAAAGACACTTTTTACATCAAAAACTGGGTCGTATTCGATAAACTGAGACTAAGTCATTTTCAAAATCTATGTGTCCTAAGAAGTGAACTAAAATCTCTGAAACTTTATATTTTGAACGGTGCTATATTTAATCTTCTGCTTAATTCTTTATATTTATTAATTTTAGTGGTCTCCCAGATTGGTATAAAAGCGCTATATTTAATCAACTCTACTATATATCAGATGGTGGAACTATTTGGCTGCTATGTGACTCTTCATTTGGCCAAGAGTTGGCTTTTGATGATCCAAGGTATTTTCATTTCATTTCATTTATTAAGGCTAACTGTCTTGAAGTTAATTAAAATAAATATGCCATTAATTAGACTCGCCTATGGACGCTTTGGCTATCTAGAAGGGCATGAATATCGTATGTATAATACGTATGATGTACATTTTTATGCGTCTCAAGCTTTAGCACATCTTTGGCCAAATTTACAGGTATTTCAGTGCTCAATATGGATTATTTAAAGTTTTTCATATATAAAGTTTCGCTTTTTGTTCGTTAGATAAGCTTACAATATGACTTCAAAGATGCCATAACCGCTGATCTCCCGGATACACGAAAAATGCTCTACGATGGTAAAGTAATGCCACGCAAAGTTAAGAACTGTGTACCACACGATTTGGGTGATCCAGATGAAGAGCCATTTACACTAATCAATTGCTACAACATACATGATGTCAATGAATGGAAAGACTTGAATACAAAATTTGTGCTACAAGTTTATCGTGATTATTATGTGGTTAATGAGTTGGCACAAGCGCAAGCAGATAATGCTAGTAAATTTAGTTCCATTGAGTTTATTGACAAAGATAGTCTTTATGAGATGTATTTAATGGATAACAAACGTAAAAACTCAGCAGAGGAAAAGCAACGTAAGTGTATGATCTTTTTGTATGTTCTAGTAAGATTATGATCTTGAAATATCCACTTGGGTCAATGAAATGAATTGTCTAAAAAAAATAATTACTTTAAAATTATTTCCTGGTGTTTTTTGACATACTGATAGATAGAATGAAATCTTCGCGGTCCTTAAAGTATTTCCTTTGAAATCTTTTTTCTTATTTATAACTCTTGCAGAAAATCGCAAATCAGCTTCCATGTACATCAATGAAACAAATGGTAAAGTTTATCTTATGGACGGTATAACTTACCTAAAGGCAATGTACCCCGCATGTAAAGCAATTATGGAACGCACAATCGAATATGATCGTGATAACGATGGTTTAATTGAAAATACAAAAATGCCCGATCAGACCTATGATACTTGGGTAATGGAGGGCCCGAGTGCGTATTGTGCTGGCCTTTGGCTAGCGGCATTACAAACGATGTCAGCAATGGCTACTATATTGGATCAACCAAATGATTGTCTACGCTATCAGGCTATACTTGAGAAGGGAAAACGTTCACTCGATGAGAAATTATGGAACGGCAACTATTATCGCTTTGATACGTCGGCAAATCACAAGGACATAATTATGGCCGATCAGCTTTGTGGTCATTGGTACCTGAAAACTTGTGGTTTCGATTATGAGGTAAAATGAGTAAGCATGCTTTTTAGTTGGACTTCTTGAATTTGTGAGAGAAAATTTTTTGTCGATTTTTAATTAAGCTTTAAGTAGTGCGAAAAAATCATTTCTGTGGGTGTAGCAACGTACACCGGGAAATGCTAGTATCTTAGAAATTGAAGAGGTCCGGCGGTATAATTTGAAAACAATGTTAAAACTTTAACTTTTTAGATCTATCCCAAAGAAAACGTACGATCCGCACTAAAACGTGTCTATGATAATAATGTCATGGGCTTCCATGACGGTAATATTGGCGCTGCAAATGGTTTCATTGCAAACGCAGATGCCACAAAGCCCGGTCATGTCGATACAAGCACCATACAAAGTGAAGAAGTTTGGCCTGGTGTCACCTATGCGCTGGCAGCTACAATGATACAAGAGGGCATGTTTGAAGAAGGTTTTAAAACTGCAGGCGGTCTATACAATACTATTTCGGAGCGTATTGGTATGAATTATGAAACACCAGAAGCATTGTATGGTGAGAAGCGTTATCGCGCTATAGGCTATATGCGTCCTTTGAGTATATGGTCAATGCAGGTTGCTTGGGAAAGACGCAAGGCATTACGAGACTAAATTAAATATAGTCATTAGGTGCTATTTTTAATTTTTTTTTTTTTTTCTACTTTAAATAATTACTATATAGTATCAAGCAGTTATATAATTTGTATAACTAAGCCAAAGACAAGGAATTAATTGTATGCAAAAGCGTGAAAAGTAAGTCTATTTCGCATTAATTAACTTACTTGTTTGTGTTTTTTTTTTTTAAAGGCTCACATGTAGATTTTCGAAAGTATTTGGAATCAATATTTCTAATTTAGTATTGGCTATTATGTGCTATTTTAAATATTAATTTCAACACGTATTAATTAGCATTAAAATGCTACTTGTGAGCTAATTAAATGAAGAGCTTAAATATAGAAAAAAATATTCTGAAAGCAAAGTATGGTGCAAGCTGCGTTATTAACCGCAGCGCAAGTTAGTGATAGTTTTAAAACCGATTTAACTATCTTAAAGAAAGTTTCGTTAACTGCAAGTTAAAACCAAAAGTTATTAAAAGTACATATATATTTATATAACTAAATAACATTTTTTATTCAATTGTTATTCCATAAATAAAACATGAAGTCATTAAAAAGTTATATCACAAATGTAACGAGATATATATGTAAAAGTGTATTATAAAAACACAAATTTTTAAATGTGCTATATCGTGAACTCACGATATGTTCGTTTCGTAAGAAGTATTGCATTTAGTTTCTATACTTTAGTAACGTTTTTTACTAAAATATTCTTTATAATTAGTACGATCAATTTGTGGTTTAATTGCGTATTTCCGTTCGCAGTGATTTACCACCTTTGAAATCACTGCCTTCTTAAAAATGTCGGTTGCCCATTTTTTATTTAAGTAATTTAATTGCTATTTTTTAAAGTTACTTTAACTTAAGCTTACCTTTTAATTTTTGTCACAATTTTTATGTCATTTTCAATTAAATATTTATAAAAAGCCATTGTAAGTCTACTTAAGTCTTGATTTTTTGTATTTTTAGTTCATAAGTAAAACTGAAATAAAATCATATAACTATTTTTTTTTTTTCTTTCTTCATTAAAATTTTGTAAAGCAAGCAAAATATGCACAAATAATTGTTATGATATTCCTATTATATTCTGTAATCACTAGCAAAAATTTTTAAATATGAATTTATACCCAATATATGTAAACCCATCGTTGAGAAAATTGTACTCAATTATGTATTTAAATAAATATGTTATTCATCATAATAAAAAAACAAAAAATTATTATTGCTGTTCGGAATTCGCTTAAATTTAGCAACCCACCTGAGTCACGTAATTTTTCCTAGTTTTACGAAAGAAGCAGATCAATATTCCAAACAATTTAATTCAGTTCATTTGTATTTATTCAAATTAGTTGAATATACGAAAAACGAAAAATATCACCATCCAAATATTTGTTTTAAAAGTTTGAAAAATATATTCATAAACTTATTGTAAATACATTTATTGTTTTTAAATTAAATCTATTATAAATCCACTACGTACTACTCTGTTCAACTACATTTGCCGGAGAATCTATGTCAGCCTTTTTATTGAAGTTTCCATGCATACTCAACCAGTATTGAATGAATTTTTCATATTCACGTTTACTACGACAAACGATAACCAAACTTGTAGGACGACAACCGTAGGATTTTAGTTCATCTAAACGTTTTTTAGTTGTTTCTAGGCTATGGCAAAGAATACGTGGTACTTGTGCAATTTCATAACGATTGAAACCACCTTCATTGAGTAAATAATCTAAAACTTCTTTTACCTGTGGAAGTTTGTGAGAAAAAATAAAATAAAAAAGGAGCATTGAATTAAAAAAATAATGATAAAGCAAAACACAAACCTTTGTTACGCGTACTCGTAGAACATTTGGATGCTTTTCCATGATTGCTTTAGCCTCATGCAGTTGGAATTGCAAACGGTCGGCTACATATTCAACAACTGATGTTCTTTCACCCAATACAGTTAATTCATCTTGTGTTAGCTTTAGTGAACTTTGAAAGAAAATATGTGCACACGTATATTTTGAACAATAAATAAATAATTTTAAAAACCAACATACCGCTCTAAAATCGGCTCTGGACAACGCACCATCCATGGCATTATCTTATCCTTTTTTCCTATTTTTGCGCGTTCCAAACGCATCTTCACCGACTTGGGTGTATAACGAAACGCCCATAGGTCACGCAAAATATTAACAGACGATACATTATAGGAGATCATATGATGTAAATTTTGTTCAAACATATCAAACGGCATTTCCAGTATAAATAGTCGCCGTGATAGAAATTTTGTCACTATATACGGATCTGTTTGCAGTTTTTCGCTTATGTAGTATATGCGATTATGATGCGGCACAATAGCTGCTTCACGGTTTAAGCAATTTACAAGCTTACGCAAACGCGCCACACTTAAACGCATAAAACAAACAAAATGATTTATATCACGTATCTGCATTGAATTTACGAGTTCGAATTTTTGCTGCAGCCGCGCTGAAGATATTAAAAAGAAAAGTATCAAATCATTAAAAGGAATGGTTAAATATTGCATCTATCTTTACTTACTTTTCTCCAATGTGAGCAGCCAAGGATAATCGATGAAACTTTTTTTATGTACGCCCTCTTTACACAATAGTTCAAGCGTACGCAATACTAGTGGTGTTTTGTAGGAACGCGTTACCACTTCATTGCTGAGGATGTGTTTCACATCTTTTTCGGTTAAGCGAAAACGTGTCCCTAACGCCTCCACAAGAACATTTTTATGAACGTGTGTCTCGTCTTCGAAGTTGTACGGTTTAATGTACTCAGTTTCTGTCTCAAGCACTGGTTTCTCCACCTTGGCGGCACTGCCTGTGTTTGCTTGTTTTTCGTAGTATTTTTGGAAGATGCTGCGAGATTGTAAAAGCACCTGTGAGTAGTTTTCCAGGCGATTTGCTGGTGTGGAAAATGTAGTTGTCTGCAGCGTTAGTGAACGTTGAAATTGTCGCATTAAGCAGCGTAACATGATTTCTCATTACTTTTTAAAGCTTTTATATAAAACTCTCACAAATAATACAGAATCCTCCAATCCTCCATAGGAAATGTAGCTGCACAGAAAAAAACAATTTCATAACATGTCAAAAACAGCTGTTTGATTTCAAGCGCTGCCAATAAGAAAAATTGCAATAAATAGAGGAGACAAGAATTAGACAACAAGTTACGTTTCGTAACGTGACATCTGTCAAAATCTACCAAATGGCAGAAGCGTGTAAGCGATTAGTGAAATCGTAAAGTAGCGGTACGCAACGTTGAGACCTGTTGAAATTAGATTTTCAAACGTCGCGCAACGTTGTTAGATAAAATAAATTAAATTTGGACATTATAAATGGAATTTTTAGAACAAATTAATTAAAATAAGTATGACAATGGATGGTTGTTTACAAAAACTGGAATTTTTCAAGTAACTTTTAAGTTATAAGGTGACATTTCGAACGTTGCTTACCGTTTTCACTAATCGATGCTATGTTGACAAGCAACCGTGACGTTACGTTACGAAACGCTACTTCTTGGCTAATTCCAGCATAAGTCCTATGTAGCTACATATTATGTGAAAACAAATACTGAAAAAAGTGTTTTTATTTTGAATTTCCTGCGTTTAACTGCCATACCTAAATTGGAGCGTCAGCGTTATTTTACTGTCAAAAATTTCTCATGTACATACAATTTGTATGGCGCATACCGAAATTGCCAACGCTCAACGCTGAGCTATTCGAATTTCCAATTTTGACAAAGCGTTATGGAGTGAAGTTAGGTGCAGAAAAGTAAAAAAAGAAGCAACAATATGATTTTGACAAACAAATGACTTCAACGCAACGATCTTTATTTCGGTATGGCGCTTGACGCTTTTGTGTAACGTTAAATAACGCAACGCCTGACGCTCCAATTTAGGTATGGCAGTAAGAGAAATTTCAATATTCCGTAGAAAATGATGCCAGCTGTGAAAAAACGCACACAAACAACAGCAGAAAAGAGCAAACTGAGCAGTTTGGAGCAGACTCTTCGAACACTTTTCAGAGTAGAAAAGAGCAAGCTAGAGCAGAAAAAACTTTCATCGAACACTTTTGACTGCTCTTATTTGCTCTAGAGTACTCTAGAGCAATCACCAAACAAAGCTATAATAAAACTGAAATAAATACATATAATTAAACCATTTGGCTATGATGACATACATAAGGTGACATATGTGTATATGTTTCGGTTACCGCCACGTAACCATCATCAGACCAATTTATGTTTAATTTAAATTCCTATTCAAAATTCTGTAGGGATTCCCGCAATGTTATAGCAAGTTGGCAACACTTTAATTGAAATATGCTGTTTCTTCGTTTTGTCAAATGCGGCTTTTTGAACAAAATACAGTTGGGTATTCCTTAAAAATTGTATAAGCCTCGAAAACCTCGTAAACTCATAGAACTGTTCGTATTTATTTTGGTAACTTTTACAAGTTTCTGAAATTTTATGTGTGTTTGAGCAAATTCGACAAAAAACTGACCAAAAAACGTGTAAATAAAAAGCTAATTTATAGTTTTTATCTGTTTGAAGCCATGTTGAGTTGTTAACCTTTTCAGCCCAATGGGGCATATATGTCTCATTTGAATTTTTCAATGTCAGACACATTATCTTAGCGATTGGAGTTAGACAAGGCTTCGTTGATAGAGAAAAGATATTGTGACGAAAAATAAGAACACATGAAAAGAAACTTAACGAAAATACTTTACATTTCGAGATGTCAATAAAACCAGTGACGTCACGAAAGTACTTGACATTTCGAGATGTCAATAAAGGAAATCAACGAGATGTTGCCAGATGTTTCGCTAATGCAATTCTAGAACGTTCATTTGGGTATAAAAGGAGCTCTTCATGAGAGCTGAACACAGTTGATTTTAAGCAATAAAGCGAAAAGGTTGTACACACAGTGCCAGTGAAAGTAAATTAAGTGCTAATTGTAATATTAGATTTTGAATATAATAAATAGTGAAATAAACAATTGTACCGTGTGAAAATAAGCATTTGTGATTTAAATAAACCATTTTATAACTAAATAAAGTGTGTGTTTTTGATTGCTACACAATCCAGTGATCGAACTCAGAAAACAGTAAGAGATTGAAATTATCGTCATAAGAGACAGGAAATTTCGTAACAATATAGATTTTTAAATAAGCCAGAAAGTTGGGCTTCATATCCTCAGGACCTCACAGGTCATCCGAAATGTTTTTTTTTACTAATTTTCAATAGATTTTATCTCAAATCATGTTACATAAAAGTGATGAAGCGTTAAATTGTTAAAACACTAACAAAAATAAATTAAAGACAAAGATATGCAGAAGTCATCCTTGAAAAATTTTCAACAATTTTTGTTCTTTTGTGAAAGAATAATAATCCAGCTAAACTAGGTTGGCCCTATACTCCTCCTAGGAGTTAAAGGAGAATACATACAAACATAAACTAGGTAAACCTATCTAATTTTGTTAAACATGACCCGATTTTGATTGGGCAAGGCTCATTTTGTTTTCGTAATTCGATTTAGATAAGAACCAGCCCTTTGGACTTATGCGGTTTCCATCTCTTTTCTATTAGTCCCCCATGAAGACCTTTAAATTCTATAAAACTGTTTTAAAATACATATGTACTTAATATGGAAAATAATGCTACCGAAGTGGTTTTCTGGATAATTGATCCTGACTATGATATTAGAAAACGGATAAATTGAAATGGCGCCAGAAAATTGTGCATAGCCCTTACGACACTCAAGAAAAAATTCCGTCTAGTTTTTACATTTTAGGACCAATGGGTCATATGTGTCCCATCATTTTTTTTACACTTGGAACAAAAAAAAATTGATTTTTGAAAACATATTTGAATAGAAATTTTGAATCTGCAAAATATCTTGCATAAAAAACACATTATATGTGCATTAAGAATATATAAAAATCTCACATTTTTACACTACTCAATCGATGCGGAAACTGCGGAAATAATTCCCCATACAAAGTTGTGTCTCTTTGACACAAACTGCGGAAAAAAACTACATGCGGAATATTCTGAAAAGATGGCATCCCCAACTTTAACTGATAACAGCTGATCAAAAAGTTAAATTAAGTCGTATTTTTGTTTAATTTTAGAATTCGCGCTTTTTCCATTCATAGTAAGTTATATTTATTTGTTGCAAACTCAATTTTTAGAACTCAATTTACTTTTAACATTTTACAGACTTCTGTTTTTCAAAACATTCCATGATGGCATACGATCTTTGCTCGTCGCGACAATGCAATGTTTGTCTCATGCAAGAAACCGACACCGTCCGTCCATCTAACCCTAATAATGCAAACACAAAAGGTACCGATACCGATGTTGCTCTCAGACATCCAATCTTGCGTAAATGCAACGGCTGCCAAATGGTGGTTTATTGCAATACGGAACATCAAAAAATGGATTGGCGTGGACATCGTGATCTATGTCGTGCAGCGGGAAAAATTATGAACGTCTATAATGTCAAACATCCATACTTATTAAATGGACAACCAAAAAATGCCGATGAAATGGAACGTTGCATATTACAAGTAAAATATTTATTGCGTGTTGCGCTTGGACGACAACTACTCTACCATGAAGAGGAGTTAACCTCATTTCCACAGTACTGTCAGGTTTGCTACAGTTTTGGACGTACACTAACATGTGCTCGATGCATAGGGGTTTCCTACTGTTCAGAAGCACATGCTCAAGAAGATCGTGAAAAGCACAATTGTATATGTGGTCTGCTACAACTTTATTATTCTCCATATAAAACACTCTCATTGACACCAACTATTTTTGAGTTCTATCGTCGTGTGCCGGATTTGCATAAAACAGATTTGGTTGAAGCATTTAGAAGAGCAACACTTAAACGTCTGCCTGATCAGCCGATAGAATCGGTAAAGTCTTATCAGTTATTTTCCACTGCAGCGGATTTCAGTTGTATTGGCACAATTTGTTACGCGCTTGGTTTCACGGAAATGCTTTGCTATGATAATGCCAAGTTTATAATTTTTATTGTTGGCGCTACATTTGAACAGCAGTTGTGGTTCCAGGATTTACATACGAAATTTTTCTTTTTGCAATTTCCACAAATTTCGCTATTGTGTCTGTTTTTCATTGGCCCCGAAGCGGAGAGTGAAGATGGCAACGACACCAAAGAGTCTGAATATGTTTTTCAGGTAAGTAACAATATACATAAATAGAGCTAGCAAATTAACTAGTATGATTGAATATACGTAAATACATGATGCTTAGGGCGGCAGGAAATAATGCCCAAAAATATAAAAGAATTAACGCTCAAAGTATTTTCATATAGATTTAGGCGTTATTTACCGCCGATTCGTGGTTGTAACATATGTATTAACAAAAAACTACATGCAAAGTACAAGTAACAACACAAACAACATTAAAAATAACACAATCTTTCTACTTAGGGTCAGGAGCGCTTTGTGCAATACATGACATTTCGTGGCTTATTTCAAGAATTCACCAAACAATACAACATCAAACCATCATTGATCATATCTTACAATTGTGGCTTTTCTGAGAATATGCATATTTTCAATAATGATATGGAAAATATTGATGGCGATGCTAGCGCAGCTGAAAAGGACTACAAAGGCTTAAATAAAACACAGAAGAAAAATACTTGGGCACAAGGAATTTTGGAAATATTGCTCACATTTGATGCACCTATTGTTTTTACATCTTTCACTAATTTAGAAGCGAATTTTGATTACGCAACCATATTACGTATTGCAAAATCCGATAAACAATCAATACGAGTTTCACGCATTTTTAATGTTAAACAAAATCCATTTCGTGATTTGCGTCCTTTACGTTATTGGCGTATAAATGATAATGATGAGATTTATTATCGCAATGGTTATGTGCAGGCTTTACGAACACAATTTGATCCTTGATGTACAAACTATACAAATAATAATGTAATTAACTTTTAAATATGCAAGGATTCTTAGCAGTATGAATGCTTTTTATTGATAGTGCTTCACAAGAAGTGTGATTTTAATTTTTTTTTATACGAAATGAATATATGTACAGTTTTTTAAGTTTTATTTTTTTAACTAAGTTAAATATTGCAATATATGCTGTAAAGAATCCTTCTACAAAATAGCACTTTGTATGTATATCACTTTTTACCGCAACTATTTAATAACTTTTCTGCATTTATAAAATATCGACTTTCAATACTTGCTTTTGAATGTTCAATAAAACTCTTTAATAGTACAAAATATTTTATTTATGATACAAAACTTTTATAAAAAAAAAATTTATAATTTTTTTAAATAAATTGCATAGGATTAATAATAAATAAATAATTTATGATATTTACTCATATTGTTTTATTGAACTCATTTCGTTTTGAGCAGTTTTCCTGAAAAACAAAACTAAAGTAAACGTAAACTGGTGACCAGCCAGGGTGTGGAAGGGTATAGCGTTGGACAGCGTTGCGTCTTAAAAGAAAAACCCACAATGTCCCTAAGTGGCACTGACAAAAGCGAGTCGATGTCCAAATTTACCCTAAAATCCTGACACATATGACCCAGTTGCTGAGAAAATTATATTTGAAGCATGGATCACAAAGCATTGGAAATTATATCTCATAGTACTACCCACCAGAATGTGGTTAATCCAATTGGATTTGGAGGTGCAGTAACATGCATAGTTAGGAATGATTTTCATATTTATAATCAGAACCAATATGGTTCGTGAAAATTTAAAAAATGTATATTAAGGTGGAACGCAAAACTTCGGTCTCGTAGTTTAAAATGATACATTTGGTGTTGAAGCAAAAAATAAAAAGTTTCGTGCCAATCGATGAAACTAGACTCGCGCCCGAGCCTAAAAGTTTGAAAAGATCGTATTTTCATAATTTTTCTTCTTTTCAAGGCATAAAACAGCTATAAAAATTTAAAAGCAATTGAAATATTTTTGCTCTCGACATTTATTTAAAAGAGTTGATCATTATTCCCCAAGCTATTGAAATGTTATTTCATAAATATCCTAAACCTTACTTCGAATTTCAACTTTACTCGTACAAATGGCTTTAAAAACAAACTGCCAAGATTATCACAAACTGCAACAAACATGCTTTATTCACAATTTCTATTAAATTACAAAGTAATATCTTTAAAAATTAACAATTTTTTCTTTATCTCATCTCATTGGGTTGAAAATTTTATAAAAAATACTAGCACAAATACTGAAATTCGAAATTACTCCACTTTAACATCCTTCAACACTTTACGAATCCAGAAAGTTCCGCCATTCTGTGCAACAGTGCCTACAAATTTAACATTTCCTTTGTATCCTGCTGGTGCGATCCAACCAAATTCGAGACGTTTTAATGGATTGTCACTGGGTATCTTCTTGTGTGTGAGCGTATTCTATATGAATTTGCAAAACATATATTTTTAGAAATAACATACAAAAACAATTTATATTTCCACTTGTATATGTACCTGTTGTCCACCACAAGCTAATGTTTGTGATTTGGTGCTTTCGACAATTTTAAATTGTCCAATTGGTTTTCCACTGGCATCTTGTGCTTGTACAGCAAATCCCAAGAAATCACCACCCCCTAATGTCAGCGAAATTACATCGCCAGCCTTGACAGCATTGGCACCTGAAAAACTATACGGTGGGGGTGATGTTTGTCCATCCGTATGATGCTCAGGCACAAGACCATTTGAACAGATTTTGTCTGGAGCACCAGCTGAATAGGAAAGTACGGGTACAGCCAAACAAGCGGCAACAATCAGAAAACGAAACATCTGTGGAGAAAAATAAATAATAGTTATAACACCGTTCGACATGACTTTGCACATATGAAAACGCCCAACACATTCTGAAAATATCGCTAAAAATGAGTGATACATGTAATCCCGATATTCTGGATTAGATCAGATTTTTTTTTTTTTTTTTTTTTTTGTATTAGACTGATCAAAAAAGAACGCATTTTTAACTTTCCCCAACTTTCTGAAATAAGGTACCAAAAAAGTGAGCCGAGAAATTTTTAAAATTTTTTGAAGGTCATTTAGATGTCGCTCATAGCCATTTTATGCAAAATCTTAGCTTGATACGTTTTAATTTTATTTCGATCCCAAAAATGCTCGGAATGAGTCGTGTGATGTCTTTTGTGATGAGTTTTTCGACTTAAATCAAGGTATAAGAAAAATTAATATCTCAAACATATATGTATTGTCTTTTTGGCTAAAACACCTAGAAGAAACGAATTTCCAAAACTTTTTACCCTACTGAAATGTTTTAAAAGTACATTTTGAATAAAACTTGTCCCAAAATCAAAACGACATCAAGGATTGGATCATTATTTTCTGAGATATCATCCATTGAAATAAAAGTATCGCAAATCCATGTTAAGGATTAAATCAAACTTGTATTGGAATTGCTTCAATGGATGATACCTCAGAAAGCATATGTCTGAAAATATCGTTTTCAGCACTTTATAGCAAAGATGATTCAAATCACATAACTGATAGAGAAAAATCGTTTCCAGGTTGGAAAATAATAAGCGAACGCAAATTAACCAAATAAAAGTTATCGAGATATCATTCAAAATTGTTTTCTCTCAATTTGTGTGTAATAAATGAAGCGAAATGTTTTAGGTCATTTTTGCAACACAGGATCGTCTCAGGAACTGCAACTCGCAAGACCAATTTTCTACAAACAGAACTTGGAGATGCATCAGAAGTTCTTCGATCTGTTCTGGTTAGGAGTCAATCTACTCCAAGAGTATTGTATACCTATATCTTTACATGATGAAATTAACATACAAAGCGAGTGTCAAAATGACTATTGCTGGAAAAAGTATTCCCTATTCAAAAGACAAAACTTCGAGAAACCCACTTCATAATTTAAAACCGGTAGGCTGTAAAAGCAAGTTCATTTCCGTTTTCACTTTAATTACCAAATGTCTCGTGATACACATACAACAAATTTCTTATAAAACAAAATAAAAGTTGCTAACGCAATAAATCTTTGATTTTATTAAACAAAAAGAAACCTGTTATTTAAATTATTAATTTATAACATTTTCAGACGAGTTTTATCAACAGGTTCTGGCCATATGCGCTTGCGTAAAACATGGGATTGTCTAGCAATTTAATTATATAAGTAGGTAATTCTTAGGAATACACAAAAAAAAATACAATTTCGTTGTTTTATTTTTTGGTATTAAATTTGTCAAATGTTAATTTGCAAATTAATGTCAATTTATGAAATAAGAATTTTCAATTAAGGTTAAAGATAATTACTGTATTTTCAAGCTTCAGCAATTGTAATTACCTTGGCTGTACAACCGGTCGCCGGTTTTCTGATTCTGAACTCAAGCTCAACTCTTTTGCATTTTTAAAACATTTACATAAAAACTCAGCTGCTGTAGAGTTAAGTAGTTCTTGCTTGTAGCTAGCTGGTCAATGATTTATCGACAAAGTCTAACATTTGGCCAAGGCTAGCTAACGTTGAATATTGGCTTGCTTAAAGCCAACTATGAAGCAACAACGTAGAATCATACAAATCATGCAAATGTATGTAGAAATGCAGCTGACAGCAAAGCAAACAACAACTTTTTTGAAGAAAGACAAAACAAATAAATTTTGTATTATTAATATGCTTCCCACATTTAAAAAAATTACAATAAAATAGTAAGTAGTTCACATAAGTCTTAACAAAAATGAACGCGGCAGACAAATTTCAGAAATTTGGTTCCCTAAAAATCATCGAATATACATATATAATTTTAAAAAGTCCAAATTAGTTCGCACATCCGGTGCTCCTTACTTAAAGCTTTATAAAAATAACAGCAAATTGGAAAATTAAGTTTTGTTAATTGATTCGGATAGCCGAAATTACCCTAAATAAGCTTTTTTTATATTGTAAAAATTCAAAATCGTAGGTGTGAAAAAATAATTAAATTGTTCGGTATAGTTTTGCACATTTACGATTTTGAATTTTCAGAACTTCAGCATGTCAACTTAACGCTTAACTAACCAGACCTCTTCGGAATATCATGATTTTTATGAATCCGCGGCATAATTTTTACTCCACTCTGGTAGTAAAAACTAAATTTCAGACATAAATTACCTTACCTTCTATTACCATTTTGACTTTATAATTTTTTGTGTTTGAACTTTACAAGAAAGTAAATATCATAAAAAAAAATATCCATTTTGACTTAAAAATTCTAGTAAACATATTTATGTTTGGACAGACATTTGCTTGATATACAAATTTTATACATCTTCATCAAATGGGCCAGTAGGGCAGAGAATATGTTTCTATCTATCACACGAACGGACCACGGTACAAATCCTAGTGCAACCGGATCATTTTTTTTATTTATTTGTTTATTTTTTTTGTTTGAACTTTACAGTAAATTAAAAAAAAAAAATACAAAACTGTAAGGTCATTCGAAAATTCTGAATTGACTAAAACAATAAGGTAAAATGTACTTCAGTGAGGAGTTGTCACTATTTTGACTTGAAATTCTGGTAAAATTTGTTAGAAATAAAGTAGTACGTACTATTTTTTTTTTTTTCTCCGTGCGGAAGCACATGTAATACACATTTTTTTCACACCTTATTTTATCCCTTTGGTCGTAATCATAATTTCAAATGGACTAAAGGGCCAAGGCTATAAAAATAGTATAAAAACCCGAAAAAATAGTAGTGTAATTTTTTGGAAATTTGGAGCCGTTTTCCTATCATCCATCATGCTGAACTTAAATAATTTGTATGCCAAAAAAACTACACTTAAAGTTCACTTATAAGTTCAGTGTCAAGGTTTTAATGTTAACATTTAACATTTCAATACTTCACTCAAATTAAAAATAAAAAACAAAACAAATAAATAAAAAAAATATCTACAAATTGAAAGAGCAGGTACTGTTCAAAGTCTCATAACAATCAATAAGCAAATAACACATAAAACAAATTTAACAAGTGCACTTAAGCATCTTAAATTTTATGCAGAAAAACCTTGTACAATTTAGTGACAAAACTTCAATACTGTATCTGGCTAACATACTTAAGAAGCAGCTCAGAGTTTGTATGGTTTAACCTTTGTATATTCATGTACTTGGTCATTAACAAAAAAAAAACAAGAATTCCAAAATGAGCTCATATATGTATATATGGGACGTTCCACATCAACCGGAACAGCTATGTATGTCTCCAGAAGCAGAAGCAAGATAAAAATGCGTTTAAGGTCTCAAAATGTTCGTCTGCTCAAGATCTTTCGATTAAACAACGGTAATTTTTTAGTAAACTTCAAAATTCAAAATGGCGACTACCTTTAGAAATTTAACAAAAAATAGTTCGTATTTTTGTGGAAAAAGATCCAAGTGAAATTTTTTCACTTTAAAAATCTTTACTAATGCATGGTAAATAAACTGTGAAAAGTCCATTGCGAAATCGTATTCGCATAAAAAGTTATTCAAGGTCAAAAGTCGAAAAATCAGTTTTTTTAAAAAAATATTGCAAGACAGTTTTGTAGCCCAGGAAATTTCCTATAAAAAAATTTTCAGATTTATTTTCGAACAACATTTAGTTCAGGAGATATCCTTACTAAAAAAGTGGCGAAGCTTGGTAATGCATGCATGAAACGTATTCGTATAAGTGTGCATGGTAATATGTTTATTTTTAAATTGGCATAACTCATGAACGATAAGTCGCACGAAAAAAACAAAACCACGTGTTTATACGGATTTGAGTGCTCTATAAATACTAAGCAATGTATGTACACATACAATTTACCATTAAGTTATTCCATAAAAACGGGTTTTTTACTTTTCCTCAATTTGATGGAATAACTCCTAAACGATAAGTTGTATGTGTACATACATTACTTATTATTAATAGAACACGAAATGCGCTATAAAGAGTTGGTCTTTTTTTCGTGCGACTTATCGTTCATGAATTATGCCAATTTAAAAATAAACATATTACCATGCACGCAAGGGTGATGCTAAATGCAAAAGTTATTCCGATTTTTAGTGCTCAACCCTCTCAATATACCTTTAGGCTAAAAACATCTGGAGCCCAAAATTTCAGTCGAATCGGACAATGGGAAAAGCGTTCCAATATGCCGATATGATTTTTCTGCAGTTTTTATACAATTTTATAGCATTATTGCTATTGCTTGTAAAATTATCAACAGCGTGATATATTCGTGGTTATCATTTTTACGGACTCAGTATGATGTAAAGTAGGAGTGGAAACTGCAAATCAGAAATCATCTCAAATTTGAGTGTTGATTCATTGATGTAAACGTGAAAAATTTAAAAATTTGACTTCCATCCACTTTGCTTGGCCGAAACCATATCTATTTTAAATTTTTCGGCCGCGGCACCTAGCGGAATCGATCGGGCAACCTCTTCGAACATCGAAAATAATACATCAAAAGTATTTTGTACCAACGATTCGATTCAGAGAAATTTTTGATTAAAAACACCGCACAGTAATTCTTTGCCAGGTGTAACAAGATAAAAAATACTAAACGAAAAAATATTTACGGTAATATTGCATAAATGCATGAAATTACTAATTCATTTTGTATTTTTCGACATAGATCAAAGAAAAAAGTGAATATACCCTGAGTGTAGGGCATAAAAAACAAAATTCAAGCAAGATTTGAAAATATCTTCAAAATAACTCCAAAATAACGTTATTCGCAAAAGTAATGTCATAATATGAATTGGCTGGCATTTTGTTAGATATGAATTAAGCTGTTCTCTATTTTCACGAAAGGTTCACTTGTTGATATTAAGTTGAAAAAATGATATCGGTCAGAAAACCGATTATTATGGCACAAAATGTGTATGACAACGTTATGGACTTATCCCACTTAACGGCTGAAATAACTCCGTTGGTTTTGCGAATTTCGAAAAATTGTGGAAGAAAAAGTTGTTCAAAATAGTCCCAGGAATCTGAAATTTTTCGGTCTTCTGCCAATTTCTACCTACCCTGCATATGTAATCCCCGTTTATCGAAAAAATATTAACGGACACCCCAATAATGATAAAGAATAGTCTAATGACTTGGAAAATAAACATCTAAATGAACAATAAATCTTAGCTATTCTGTTATTACACTGGTCTGCAATGAAATCTTCTTGCGAAGAAAATGTTCCGAATATAAAGATTTTAATACTTTGAACCCAAGCCTATACTCGACTTTGCTGAATCACCTCAAGTTTTCAAGCTAAGAATGCAAAAACTTGGCTTTTGATTTGAGATTTTCGCTAATTGATCAAAAAGTATTAGTATTAGTTGTAGATATTATACATTTCAACGGATGATTCCTCCAAAAAGAAAAAAATTTCTAAAGAAAACAAATCACATTTATTTTGAAAGGGATCTACCTAAACATATAAGCAACGAATTCCCTGTAAAAGAATTAGTGCTACAATCTCATATTTAAAGAAAATCTTTTTTGTTAACTTCAAATCGTGATGTGATTATGCAGTGCTAGGTCTAACTCGAACTGAAAGCACCAAAAACCTTTGAAAAATTACAGTATGATCCAAGAGCCTGGAATTGTGTTCAATTGTGTCGACCAGTGTGTTTATACCACACATTCGCCAATATAGTAAAAATAATGGTTTTTCCAGTAAAAAATATATTCACAAGAACTTGTTTTCTTTCTACTTAAAATGACGCGCAGAATTTTGTTGCAATAACAATAAATTTTGATTGACAATTAAAAAAGAATAAAAGAACAAATTAAAATGACTTTTAATTTTCCCTTAATTGATTTTTAAAACCTAAGCAATTTCATTAAACGAAATATACACGTTACTTTTTATAGATTTTCTTTTGTTAAATTCAAGACTGTAATATTAACTTTTAAAAAGATATATATTAGGCCTGGTCGATTTTTATTAAGCAAAATAAAATCACTCCGAAACCGACTCAAAAGTTAGAAGGACTCTTAAAAACGATATTGGTATCATTTATTTTTTTTATTTTTTCTTTTTTTTTTTTCATTTCAAAAAAAAACCAATAGAGCACTTTTGATTCTAAAAAAACATGATTTTTGGTCATAACTTTTTTTCATTACAAAACGAATATCCAAGGGCGCTTTAGAAATAGAGGCTATTCCATATTCTTACAAAAGTTTTGGCGTTTAAAAATTATAAATTTTTTTGGGGATATAGATAATATTCGCACCCCAAAATCGATTTTTTTACGTTTTTAATTACGCGGTCAAAAAAACGATTTTTTGCTCAAAAGCAAGACATCTAGCGAAAAAAGTGTATGAGGCAAAAAATGCTTAGAATTGTCCAAAAAATACGTGTGAGTTTTTTCAGAATTTTTGGAATTATTTTTTTATTTATCAAAATGAGTTTTCAGCTGTTAAGCTGGCGTTTGTGAGGAAACTGCTAGGTTTACTTACAACCAAGGCATCTACGAAAAAATTTCATATGACACAAAATACTTAGAATCCTTCAAAGGATTGGTGTGAATTTTTTGCAGAATTTTTTGAATTTTTTTTTTTACTTTTTTGAAAAATTGTAAATATCTCAACAAATTCTGAAAAAATTCACACGTAATTCCAAGCATTTTTGTTCTGTGCACTTTTTTCGTAAGTTCTTTTGCTTTTGTGTAAAAAATTGTTTTAATGACCTCGTTATTGAAAAACGTAAAAAAATCGCTTTTTGAACCGAATATTATCTATACCCCAAACTAACAAAATAATTTTTAAAAGCCTAAAATTTTGCAAAAATTCAATTCAATCCAATAATTCCAATGTACATAAAATATATGTATGTATAGACCAATCGATACATAATTTTCCCCTGAAGAACATATCAAAATGGGTCCTTGCAATTTTTCAGTGAAGTTATATAAATTGGGGTTTTTCACGCAAAGCACTAGGTAAAAGATTTTCGTGTTTCCGATTTTAGTATATTTAATTATAGGTATGTTATACCAATATATTTCCTCGATCCAGATACAAAATATTTTTACAGTATAAAGTCTGGTTAACGAGCTAGAGGGCTTGAAAGGTACATAAAATATATACCAATCGATGAGAATTTTTCCATGAACAACATATCAAAATGTGCTTCATTTTTGTAAATTTTTGTCATTTTTATCTAAAAACATTATTTTTTTATTGCGGATGGGAGAACTTCAGAAGTTGGTTTTGAGTGTCATAAGTCCCAAATCCTGTATATACCACTTCAGAGCAAATATTACTTTATTTGTTTTGTGTAAGTTTTACTCGCTAAGCACTCACTCCACTCAGTTTCAAATTTTTGTGGAATGGCTCCATTCAAACAAAAAAAAATTACGAAGTTAAGTAAAACACTAACATTATATTTCGGAAGTTTTCACTATTGATGTTATTTAAAACGATGAAACTGACTTTAAAAATTAAACACCGCGAATTTTTCGCTAAAGATTACCACTTTAATTTTTTTAGTTTGGGTTTATTGTTTTTTTTTTTTAACTTTTGAAAGAAATTTGTTTAGGAATAATATTTTTTTTAAGTTTACCTTTCTAGTATTTTTTTTTTTTTTTTATAAAATAGCGACAAACTGCACGAAACAAATAACAAACTGAAAATAAACTTGAAATTCTTAGACAACGTACTTTTATTTATATTCTGCAAACCGTTTATTTTTTCTTAACAAAATATAAATGAAAAACTTTTCAAAGTTGGTAACAGAAAAAGCTTTAACATTTAACCAGTTTTATTACCAAAGCTCTAAATGTTTTACTAAACTTGATTATTAAACTTAAAAGTTGTAGGTTGTAGGCAAACAAATCATAAAAGCTTACATAAAGTTATAAAAAGTTAATATTTATTGCATTTTACGAGTATCATATTATATATTTATAAAAGTAATGCAATTTCTAGTTGTAGCATAATGTTGCATTATTAATTGATTTTTTGCAGTTCCAAGTCGTATGTGTATTTGAAGCATTGTTTCCGTTTTACTCAAATTCACAGGAAATATTGCGTATAATTGGTTGACTATTTCTCTCAGAACGATATGGTAAGCTAAGTGCATGTTGACGCATACGCTGAAAAAAATTAATTAGTTAGTAATTTATAAAGAACTAGCATTTCCCGGCGTGCGTTGCTACAGCTTCGATTGTACAGAGGGTAGGGCTTCTCCAAATAAATTAAACCAAAAAATGTAAATTGTCCCCATGCAATTTAAAAACGCACAGATTCTCAACTATTTGGCTAAATAGTTTCAGAGATATGACATTTTTAAGGGCGTGGCACCGTCTATTTTTACCTTGGGTATTTTTTGTCCCGATATTCTTTATACATATACCAAATAGCATCTATGTCCGTTAAATATTTTCATGATAAATAACTTTTTTTGGAAACACGAAAAATAAGGGGGAAAACACTTTGTTTTTCCTCTAAAATGTCGTAAAAAGTCATGAAAAACACGAAAAAAAATATAAAAAATTTTTGGTCCCGACATCCACTTAAATGTAATAAGTCATGAAATGCGTAGAAAACACAAAAAAAAAGGGAAAAAAATGTTGGTTTCGGCATCCTAGGGGGGACCCTTGGATGAAAAAAAAACCGAAAAAACTAATGATGCAGAAATACGCGCTGTACCCAAAAACCTATAAATGTAAATTTTCACGGTGATCGGTGCAGCCGTACATACACACTTACAGACATACAAACACTCATTTTTATATAAGAGCTGTTTACTATGAAAGTTGGGCAAGTCCACAACGAGGCAAAAGTAATGTCATATACATTATGTGCCATAATGACAGGTTATTTAACCGATATAATTTTTTCAACTTAATGCCATCAATTTCACATCATTAAGTAAACTATTTGTGAAAACAGAGATTTATTTTATTCATTTCTATCAAAATACCGGCCAAATGATATTAATTTTGCCTCGTTTTTTACTTGCCCATTTTTATAATAAACGGCTCATATATAGATTAATAACACAGTGCTACAAATTCAAAACAATTTAAAAGTTCTGGGTTTTCACATACATAGCACATCATGTTTGGCACTCGAAAAAATAATTTTCGGCGTACTCGGACTTTCTTTATCACCCAAGGATTTTTTTTTTTGGGCCAACCGAAATGTCGTTTTGTACCTAGATGCGAAAAAACATTTGTAGCTCAGCTTTTTTTTAACGAAATTTCATGCGTTTGATTTTGATTGAAAGTAAGGAGTAGAAAAATTAACTTTTTAAAAATCGGGTAAAAAATCAAAAATCAGCTCGTTGATTTTTACCCGATTTTTAAAAAATTTATTTTTCTGTTCTTAATCAAACGCGAGTGCCAAACACGATGTGCTATGTGGGAACCTAGAACTTTTTTTCGTGTAGCACAGTGTAATTAAGTAATAAAAACACAACTCCAAAATTTCTTTCAGCGAAATTATCAGATCCGTTTTACTTCATCAAATCACATACAAAAAGTAACTCGTTGGCTTCAACAGCTGAAAAAATGAGCATAATGCTTAAGCCGCATAGTACCAAATGCCCGTTAGCAATCTCACTATCTCAAATTCCGACTTTAGCCAGAAGCCCATTCCAAACGAAATCAATCTTCTTAAATGAGAATGGAAAACATGCACTCTACAGAGGCTGTCTAAGTAATGAATTTTGTCATCAAGACCTCGATTGAGATCAACAAGACAGAACAACAAATTTGCTAGACCAATAGTCTCCTGGAAAAGTTCATTGTGGAAGGAAATCCAAGAATCATAGCGAAAGATTGCATTTAATGGGGATAGTTCATTTGGGTTATACCCCCGTTATTAAAGAAAAATGAGAATATTTACAATGCTATAAATCTATTTCAATTCTTCTGTATAATTTTTTGCATGTTGTTAGGGCAATTTGACGCAAAGACTTTTGTGTTGAGTAAACTTTGACCAATGATTTCTTTGCAAACGAGACTCTTTCCCCAAAATATCAAACAGAACCAAAGGTTTTTGATACCCTACACCCAGGGTATATTCACTTTGTCTTTTTTTTTTTTTTTTTTGTAACGCAGAGAAGGGGGCATGGCAGGTATAGAAACTATGTATATTCTTGATCAGCGCCACCTCCTGACTTGATATAGCCATATAGTCCGGCTTTCTGTCTATCCGTGGAAATTATTTTAATTTTTTTTGGAAGCAAGATAGTTTGATGGAATTTTGTGCACGGCCTCCATCGTTAAAAGTTAGCTCGTAGAATTGAAAATGAGTGAAATCGGTCAATTAACCGCTTACAAAAAATATTAAAAACACATTATTCGCGATAACTCAACCAAAATACACATAAATACTATATATAGTAATTACAAGCTCTGAGCAAAAAATTAGTTAGATTTGAGCAAGAGGACGTGTTACCTAACATATAAGTAAAAGTTTCAAAATACTATACTGAAAGTGTTTTTTGAGATAATCCAACCAAATTTCACTCTGATACTAAGGATAGGAGATACAAGATCTGATCAGAAACTTGACGTGGCACCCCCCCTGCACTAAAGTTTTCATATTGCTGTAGTGTAGGGTATATAATTTTTAGTCAAGCCAAAGGTAATATCCTTACTAGTTTATTTTTGGTCAATGATTTGATTATAATCTTATATATTAAAATTAAAGTTTGTGTTCGCTATTTAAAGACTCGAAAACCATTTGACTGATTTCGATAAAATTCTCAGAGTATGTTAAGTAGTTTAGATAAGGGGAAGTTTTAGGCCGTGCCACTTCCCTAAAAAACAAAATTCGAAATATAAGAGCACTAAGCCAAATAACATTCATTGAAAAAAATGGGCGGTTCTACGACCCTACAAAACCAAAATTTGTCATATTTGAGAAACTGTTAAAACATAAGAAATAAATTTGCCGCATACGTAGTGCACACTAAGCCAAATAACACTCATTATAAAAAGAAATCAACATATCTCTGAAACTGTTATAAGCATATGGATGAAATTTGTTATATATGTAAAGAGCACCGAAAAAAATAGCATCTACTAAAAATAATTGGCGACACTTCCTGGAAAAAAATTCATCATAGCTTTAAAACTATTTGATGCAGATGAATAAGGTTTGGTATGCATGTTATAGGGACCGTGACAAAAGTGAGGTAACGCTCACCGAGAAGTAGCTACTCTGAATATCCTACTTTTCAAACATACCTGTAACTCTGCTAATGGTATTAACCCTTCAATGCAAATACACCGTTTCTCTTCCACATCACCACACCATTGCAGGCGTTGCAATTCACGTAGCAATTGCGCATCGCTCTCCAAGCGACATCCCAACAATCTTATTGCTTCTAAACTTTTACATATTTTACACAAATCCAATAGCATATCGTGTGTCAGTAGACGGCAATATATGAAGTGCATTTCACGTAGTGCTGTAAATTGTGAAAAAAGTTCTAAAATATCAACATCTGCTTCGGCCACGTTTAGATACCAAACACGTCCATTTATTGTTGTATTTTCACGCATTAGCGCATACTTTTGTGGTGTCCAAACTTCCTTGGATTCATTTTCAACATTTACCCTATCATTGCTAAAGCTTAGAGTGACCAGCTGTGTACTTTTATGTTGCAGTAGTTTCTCAAAGTACAATATTTCAAACGCTGGTAGGACATTCAACCAGTAAAAATGCAATGACTGTAAATTGGGTAATTTTAATATGGCATCCAAAGCTGCAGCATTTGCTATAGCGCTAATATGCAAGACCTTTAGCTTTTTCAGATATTTACATATGTGTATAATGAAATTTGCGTTTTGTAGTAAATCACAGCCAGTGATATTTAAATGTTGAAGATTTTCCAAGTTTTTGCACGTTTTCAACATATGCACCGACCTTAGGGCAGCGCAGTCTTTGACACACAACTCTTTCAAATTGTACAGTAAATGTAAATGTGTACCCTGTAGCCATCTGGTATCCGAATCCAGCAGTTTGAATGCAAGCAATTGCTTGCAATAGCGCGCAATCTCACGTACAGTAAAATCTGATAAAAATTTTCCTTGTATTTCAATTGAATGAAGATTTTCGAAAAATTGCATATTTGTGCAAAAATTTTCATTTATAAATTTTTTGCCATTTTGCATTAGATTCCCACCACCCAGAGTGCTGGCATTCATGAATTTGCGTTGTATAAGCGGAAAATAGAATATCGTATTGAAAGTCAGTTTTTCCACAAAACTGCCACATATCAATAGGAAATCTTGTAGATCAGCATCTGTTAATTGATATTTGAATTCAAATTCGTAGAGATCATATGCAAATCTCTTATTGCGATATTTACAAAACCATATTTGGCTGATAATTGCTAGCAAATCTTCTGAAACTCTGGCTAGTTGTATTTGCGTTTTGAGATCGCACCTTAAGCAGATTTGATGAAGACAATCATGATTTAATTGTACAGCATTTGACTCAATCATTTTAGTTGCTAGAGGTTGAATTTTATAGCCAGCGGAAAATGCAGTTGAATCTGAACTAAAGTTCAGTAAACTAAAAGAAAAGAACACTTAATATTTAGCAAACAGAAAATTGCGAGTTGTGACTAAATTAACAAAGATTTTATGAATATATCTAGACTTTAGAAAATACCTCATCTCTTGGAGTGATTCGTATTTTTCTCTTTTAGAAACCAGATATGAGTCTTTTTCTCACACATAGCATGGGTATACACAGAGTGTAATCGATAAGGACGAACCGTTTTGGAGCTATTTTGAAAAAACGGTTATTTTCTAAATTTTTAAAAAATATCTCCCAAATTACACAGGCCCACAAAAAAAAAAGTACCTTGCGCGAAAGATCAGACTACCTGAACTTTATGTTTTCGGGGTCGCTGAATTCGAATATGGTGCCAGGATAGCGAAGTTGGTTCGCGTTTTTTCAGAAATCAACAATAATGCTGAAAATTACAGATTTTTTCTGGTTTCACGAAAAAATTCCCTGCGCTAACGATCAGACCACCTGAACTTTATGTTTTCAGAGTCGCTGAATCCGAATATGCTGCCAAAATAGCTGAGTTGGTTCGCGTTTTTTCAGAAATCAGAAATAATGCTGAAAAAAATCCCTAATTTTCAGCGTAATTGCTAATTTCTGAAAAAACGCGAACCAACTTCGTTATTCTGGCACTATATTAGGATTCAGCGACCCCGAAAACATACAGTACAAGTGGTCTGATCTTTCGCGTAGAGTACTTTTTTTTTTGTGGGCCTGTGTTATAGGTCATCTGAAAAAAAAATCATATGTAGATTGTAGCGCAAGTAATTCCCTATAAACAGATATTTTTACTTCAAACGTGTGACTCACCGTTCATGAGTTATCGTAATTTTAAGATCAACACATCACTGTGCCTATTCATAAGCAGCATGTACAATTTACTAATTTTTTTCAAATTATGAATTAGGATACCTCCTGAGTTATAAGTCGTACGATAAGAATTAAATAGTCTTTTTTATAGAACTTCATAAGCTACAATAATGCTCCACAATGTTTTTGTCTAAATGTAACCGTTAAAGAGATATTTGTAAAAAACTAATTTTGGACGCCTTTTTTTTCAATATGGCGGCGCGAGCGAACACGAAAAGTTGAAATTCTGAAAGAGCACATCGAAATCTATAAAATAACTCATTTGCAAAAATCCCGCAAAACTTTCCAGGTAACATCATTTTATTCTCCCAAATGATTGTACTATAAAATTAAAATTATTTTACGATTTTTTTAATTTTCCACCTTGAATCAACAATAACTCCAAAACTACAAAACTTACGGAGAAATAAACTGCACGTTCAGATTAAGCTCAAAATCAATATCAGACGTTGAATAATTTTAATTTTAAATCAAAAAATGTTATCCATTTCTAGGGGCATTTTTTCTATTTAAGGTCGATCCTGTGAGAGGTTTTTCTAACAAAGTCATCAAAAAATATTGTTATACTACGAATTATTAGGAAATGGTATGTTTGTATTATAGATGTTATGAAAATAGAAAATCCCTAATGTAGGTATATTACAATTTCAAAAAATATATATTGTGCCTTATCATGAATAAATATTCTCGAGTATTTTTTCTCACATTTCATTGCAGTCTGAGAAAAAATTCTCCAAAATATTTGTTCATGATAAGGCATATTAAAAAAAAAAAGATTTCGTAGTTATTACCTTTCATATGTACTTTTGTTTTGACAAGAAACTTTCGCAATATTCCATTCAATGTATGGAAGCAATGATATATCATGTAAAGGCCCAAATGAATGTTTTATGTAACATTTCAATCTCGATTTTGAAAACTGAAAAAATGATTTAATTAAAATTCAAATAAACAAAAATTCTAAATTTATTCTTAAACACTAATTCAATATTTTCAAATCTATTAACAACTATTTGGCTCGGAAGCGACTTCGTTCACCCATTCCCGATTTCAAATGTATGTACCTAATCTCATTCATCTCTGTTAAACAGTTTCAAAGATATGAAGAATTATCTGTCTTTTTTCTTATATATGTATATAAGTGGCTTAGAGCTACCCATTTTTCCAGCGGTTGTTATTTGTTCCGATTACCTACATATTTAGCAAACCTCATCCATCTGCGTCGCACAGTTTGAAAGATATGAAGAATTTGGTGCTTGGAGACTTTATTAGGCCTGTTCCGTAATCCGCGTGGTTTCAATTACTTTCACTTAGGAGGCTTGAAAATGGTGAGTCACACGATAATAAGTACAAGAATCTTTTTTTGTGGAGAACTACAGGTTCTACAAATTATATTGATTTGTATTTATTAAAAAGTAACTGTTTCGGAAATATTTGATAAAGTCGAATTTTTCGACTTTTTGTGTTTTTTTAAGAATATTTCTTAAACGGTTACTTTTTCGTTAATACAAATCAATGTTATTTGTAGAACCTGTAATTCTCCACAAAAAAGATTGCAATACTTTTTTCGTATGACTCACCGTTTTCTTCAAAAAGCCTCCTAAATGAAAAGTAATTGAAACCAAACAAAAGTACACAAGCGCAGAAAAAGATAGATAAAATATTTGGTAAAATCCCGGATGAGACCGAAGGAATTTTAAAATAAAGCTTAAGCTTTATTGAATATGTATAATTTCCATGGCTGGGAGAATATCCAGCTAATGGGTTAAATGGTTCTCGAGTTACGGACTTTTTTAATATCCCGGGCGAAGCCGAATTTATTTCGAATAAGAGTATGTCCTGAAACCTCACCAGAAAACACCTCTTTGAAGGAAAAAATCATACAAATCGTATAACTGGTTTTCGAGTCATAAGATTTTTCAAAAATCGGTGCAAAACCTTGAGTATTTCGAGATAAAATGTATTCTAAAGCCTCGCCAGACAAAATATCTATTAACGAAAAAAATATCATGCAAATTGGACAAATGGTTCTCGAGTTATAAAGACACAGACAGTGGTTGTATTTTATATAGTAGTATATTAACGTTTCTGTACAATTTTCAAGCAAATACATTTTTCCTGGCTAACTGAAAAGAAACCTTTGCCTAGTAGGGTAACCGTGAGTCTGCGGCTCCCTCCAGATTGGTTTCATTAGGAAATACATAGTTAAGGGAATAGTAAAGGGAAAGGTTGGTGCAGAGCACTTAAAAATCGGAAATAACGGTTACCTTAATGCCTAGATACATGAATTTAGATTTGGAATTATTTAAAGGAAAAAAACATTTTTGTTTAAAATAAAAAAAAATTACCATCACTAAAAAAAATCATGAAAAATACTTGGAGAATAAAAAAATATAGAGAAAATACATGGATTTGTAAATAATTTGAACTTACATTTTTCTTGACACCATATATGATCAAATTGTACATATCACTGTGAATTGTATGCGCGAAAAATATATATTTATTTATCACTTTTATGTGTTAATTATTAAACACTTACTAGATGGCTTTTAGAAAAGCAATGAAAAAACTTTAGATAAACAGCTGATAATCAAGATAATTTCAAATGCTTAAAACAAACGAGAATGAATGCTAAAAATAGCAAAAGAACACTAATTTTTATAGTTTTCTTTCTTTTTGTTTTATGCAAGAATACAACAAAAATCATGCTTCTTAATAAAATGTAAACAATAACTAGAAAATAAATATTCAAAATACAGAATTCAACATTTTGCAAAACAAATTTTAATATTTGTAATTTATATATGTATGTACAACATTATTGTTATAATATTTAAAACAAAATATAATATTTTTTCATCTACTTAAAATTAACTTTTTTCAACTTCAACGATTTAATTGGTCGTATTACTTTCTTGCGCTCTTCGCGATGTTTTTTCATTTCATATTCACGCTTTTTCAAATCTCTTGATGCTGCTGCTGATGATGATTTTCTTGTATCAAATGTCATTTGTCGATTACCTAATGAATTACCAATTGTTTTCACATGACCAATACGTGCTTCTTCTAAACGTACACGATTGTGTAAGCTTACTTTTGTGGCAGCCAACATTGAAACATTATCTTTACCATTAACATTAAATTGTCCATCGACTTCAAACATTTCGACATCCTTAGTCTTTGCTTTTAATGTAAATGGTGTCTGTTTGTTTTTATTAACTCTGGCATGTTTCATTTTAACATTTTCTGCAACAACGTCGTCATCGTTGTCGTCTTCTTCTTCATTTTCTAATACCTCCTCTTCACGTTGCCGCTTCACATCCTTATAGGCTCTCTTCATCTCCTTAGCAAACTCACGCACATTTTCATCATCTGAGGATCCTTCGTCATTTGATTGTTTTGTTTCATTGTCGCTCTTTTCAAAGCCAAAAAGATCTTCATCGTTATCACTTTCTTCATGTGGCTTAGATTCATCTTCATGTAATTCTACAACATGTGCTACTTCAATGCGTTGTTTCAACTCTTTAACTTTAGATTTTTCCAAACGATTGAGTACTGGTGCCAACATTTTATATTCCTCAGCATTTTTATTAATTGCAAAATCAGTATTTTCAAACATAGCCTTAAAGCGGTCATCTGAAAGAAGATTAGTTGCAGTAGCCTTCTTTGCAGCTTTTGCATTTGGATTTGCCTGTTCATCCATAAGTTTAAGTGCCAACTCTTGATTGACTTTTGGTAGATTTGTTTTAATTTGCAAACGTGATGGTCGCTCATTTTCGATTTCTTTACGTACTTTATCTTTTCGAAAACGTTCAAATGCGAATGGATCCACAACTGCTTTGGCTTTGTTATAGAGACGTACATCAAGGAAGTAACTGTAATGAATGAATAAATAGAATAAACTAAAAGAAAATTGCTTTTTTTTTCTACAACTTACCCATGCATATAGCCTTTTAATAGATTCGAACCAATCAGATGCTCTAGACCTAATTCTTCCAATTCTTTTTGCGTTACAAATTGATAGTCATCATACATATTTTCCACAACCTAAGCGTGAGGGTTTTAAAATTTATTGTGTTTGTGTTATAATTTTTTTCTTTACAAACCTCTGATTCAATTTCTTCTGTTAGATTATCCAAGAATGAACACCAACGTGGAGCGGGACCCATTGCCGGTATATAGTAAGTTAACATTTTAACATCTTCCTGCGCAAGGAAAAACATGCCAGTTTCTGGTATGGTACAAAAATCATTAAACGTTTTTTCAGCCTCAATATATGCAATTTGTTTGCCCTGAAAATATAATTAAAATATATATAAAATTAAAGGACATTTATCTTGAAGCTTAAAAATCTTTAAATATCATATGTAAATATATCCTTTTTAAGTTAAGCATGACCTACATTTTGTTCGTCCCATAACTTAAGCATAGCATCATCCAATGAATATACAGCTTGATGTCCTGGATTAAACTCAATGCGCTTTATTGGCAACTTATTTAAATGATCCTTAATTAATAATGGATTTCGTGAGCGTATATCATAAAGTAACACATGTCCTGAGGCAGTGCCTACACCCATTTGTAAGCCATTTTTATATTTTAATGCAGTTACCTGAAGTTAAATAAATAAATGTAATAACAAATGGTTGTATATGTAGTAAAGTATGATAAAATGCTTACTGATGGAAACTGCTTAGCTGCTGGTAACTTAATCGCAACATCTAGCGTGGCACAGCGCGTTCTCGTGCGAGGATCCCATGCTTCAATAGTACCCTCTTTTGAACCTACCATAAGTAAATGATGTTCAGGATTTATATCGCAAACATTTAAAGAGCTCGCATCAGACTCATAAGGTTCTAAAAATTGGCCACGCTCTAAATTAAGTCGAAAAATATCCTAAAATTGTTACAAAAATATAAATAATAATTTTAAAAATTGGGTATAGTTTACATGGCAATATCAATCATACCCTGCTTGTGCCCACTATGAAAAGATCGCATGATGGCTTATGATACTTCATATCTCTACCGAAACGCGGTATTCGCAAACGGTAGTGACGTCCATGTGCAGCATGTATCTCAATAAAACGATCGCATTGCAAAAAGACCTAAAAATTGTAAGCATAATAATATCTATTCAATAAGATATAATTTTCTTCTAATTACCATTTTACTATAATCGTCACTAATGATCTCAAATGTTGTTACTTCGGAATCAAAACAGCGTTCATATTTAATAGATAGATTGCAGACTTCATAGCACTTAACACGCGGTTTATAAGTACCCGTCGCTAAGATATACTGCTGATCTGGGCTCATACGTACTGTGGTACTAACTCCGGGCATCTCAAAATCCTGTATCAGTTCAATTTGTCGACGTGAGTCAACCTTTTTCATTAACTTTGAACGTTTGCGCCGATCTGTGAGCCACTAAAATTGGAAATTAAAAATTAGAAGCATTGGTTATAGACAAATGATAATTTGCGCTCAATTCGTTGAGCCATAGCCATAGTTCTTTCACTATATACTTACTTCTGGCACTGATTTTCCTGCGCTTAAATTATAAATTTTTACATCATTTACTTCATTGACAAACATTTTTACTGCATGTTTTTATTTAAAATAATTTAAATAATATTTCGAACCAAGGAGCTACAAAAATGTAAACACGTTTTTTTAATTTGCTGATTTTTCTGACATTCTTTCAATCAACTGTTCGCTGTCAACAATGTAATGTCATACACAGCGTTGCCACATTCAGAATTTTTCTAGCCTGAAAACACATAAAAATAACCAAATATGATACAAGCTTTAGTTTGCTTTTTATTAAAACCATCTAATTTTTTTTGAAAACTAGCTAATCTTCTAAATACAAATTGGAAACTTTTGGTTTTCCTTGCAAATAAAAAGCTGTTTTTTACAAAAGCGAGTCAAGTTTTCAGTAAAAACTGGTGCGAATTGTGAATAAACAAAGTAAGTTCTGAATGTGAAGAGTTTTTAAACGTCACGTTTAATATTGTTTTTTTGGAATTAAAAAAAAATGGTAATTTTGGAATTGATCACAATATTCAACCAAATGGCCGAAATAAATTCCTGTACAACGCCACAAAACCGTACACAAGAAGCATTTGAAGGTGCGACCACCAATTCATCATTGGAGCCAACTCTCGTCCGAGCCAGGTACAACACCGTGATTGAAATGCTTGAACACAAGAACCCCAATTGGTTGTCATCGCTCATAGTGTTGGGTCATTAGAGTTGAAGCTAGGCCAGCTGTCTTGTGCCGCAAAATGAATTTCTGACATACAAAGTCGTTCAAATGGTTTCAACAAATGTCAAGGCCAATGACCAAACTAACTACTCGAAGACATATTACAATGGCAATCAAGACGAAATCCGTAGCGTGGTACTGTGGTCTGGTGCAGATTTGGGCCCAACGAGTTTGACATGCATTGCTTAATTGGAACAGCGAAAGCGCATGAACTAGCTTAAAAGCAGTGCCAAATGGTTCATTGTATTACCTGGATTTCTCTGAAAATAAAAAATTCCGGTAAACAAAAAAACATTGA
This sequence comes from Calliopum simillimum, assembly GCA_951812925.1. Classification (NCBI taxonomy): domain Eukaryota; kingdom Metazoa; phylum Arthropoda; class Insecta; order Diptera; family Lauxaniidae; genus Calliopum; species Calliopum simillimum. Next base: position 119,539,615 of record OX638369.1, on the reverse strand, counting down.
TATAAAATTAATGTAATTTTGTAGACCGAGCACCAGGCACTTATTAGGGTGACATATTCATACTTTTCTCAAACTGTAAAAAATTTTTTATTCTTATTTAGTTCTTAATATTTGTGAGTTTTATATCTACGATTTTACCATATTGTCCATCAAAAACAAACGTGCATCAAAACTAGAAAAAAAGCAGTATAAGTGAAATTTTGAAATACTTTTACACTTCTCAATCGATATGGAAACTGCGCAAATATTTCTCCATACAAAGTTCAACACAAGCCACGGAATTTTACGTGATTTTTTGGTTCCCCGTTTGATAAATAAAACTTCAGCTTGGCAGTACTTTTTGATTCTACATTTTGACAATTTTACTTTGACGGCACTATTGTGAATTTTCCATGAAATAAAGAAAAATAAAACACCCCTTTCTGCTTCCTTCGATTCAATTTCATTTTACTAAAGGGAAACGCGAAAAAGTGTAGAAAAAAAAAAAACGCAAAAAGTGAAAATACATAAATCTCTTATTGTTAGGCAAAAAGTTTGTAATAATCATAATATTCTTAAAAGTGGAAACAAAATAATTGATACAGTGCAATAACTAAAAGGCCAAACACCATTTTATATAATACATACATAAAATATTTTTCAGCGAATTTGCTAATTACTAAAATTTGTCATCAATTTTTCAACGTTGGTGTTTTTTCTTGTTTTTCGTCGATTAATAAGAGTAATTAAAAATTAATACGCTTTATCAGCAATAATAACAACAACAAATTAATTAAAAAGGAAAAAATAAGGTAAGACTTCCGCCCTTTAATTTTTAGATTTTTCAGAAAAAATTGATTTTTCTTTGTTAAGAGTACTGAGTTAAGTTACATTTTAATAATTTTCTTATGCATTTAGCAACATAAATATGGAAATTTATACTACAAACATATTATTTCGTTGAAACGCATTTTCTCTTCAAGCTCTGCAACTGCGCTACTCCATCCTCTGTAAAATTATTGCAGTCGGATAGTGAAACTTCGTCAGCTGTTGCTGGTATCGATGTCGAGACTTTATTATTGTTTGATCAGTTGCGTTTCTATCTCAGAATTTGTTTGTTTAAATTACACTATACCACAAATTTTGAAAAAAAAAATGTATACTTTTAGGCCGTAATCCGCGTGGTTTCAATTACTTTTCATTTCAAAAGCTTTTTAATGAAAACGATGAGTCGATCGTTAAAAAGTATTAGAATCTCTTATGTGGAAAATTTGCAATATTGATTTGTATTTACGAAAAAGTAACCGTTTAGGAAATCTTCATAAAAAAACCACAAAAAGTTGAAAAATTCGATTGAATCGAATATTCCTAAACGGTTGCTTTTACGTATCTGTGGCAACAAACCATAGTAGCTTAAGTCGGTCTATGTTCAGAAGGCAAAACAGTTTAAATTCGTTGAACATAATCAACAGTTTTTTTTGGAACAAATAGACTTTAGTCCAATTTTTTTTGGCCATAATAGGGCTTCAAGAATTTTTTATAACGATAATAACGGAAAGTTCGGCGTGGACCTGTTTTCGGAGATATAGCCGTCTTAAGATCGGGATATAGCTTTTATGAAAACCGGTATAACTTCTGAACCCCTCGATAAATTTTAAAAATATTGGTGTCATATAAAAGGTATTTCAACAGGCTATAAAACCTGAATTTTTTTTTTTTTTTTTTTTGTTAAACAAGTTAGGCAATCTGTTTTTTCCCCATAACTCCTCAGGCGTTCATTTTAAAACACCCCCCCCCCCCCTCCCCTCATCTTCCAGGTGAAATATTTTGTTAGTCTAGGCCTCCTCCATCACTTCTATAAACATAGTTCAAAAATAAAAAAAGTGTAGACCTGTGTAATCGATTAAACTAACTAAATTTGCAATGAGATCTCTGTAAGTTTTTTTGGTTAATTTGTGGTCGTTGATTCCGAATCTGGCAAACGTTTTTTTATCGGAGTTGCTTTCAAGTGCAGAAAACGCTATTTTCAAACACATGGTGTCGCATATCCATGAAGCAATTTTAATTCACACATGTCAACGTCAACGGATAGCCATAATCTACATTCTTTCAATTGATGATGTCTCGGAGAGTAATGATCCAATTGAAAAAGTTAAAAGATAAAGTTTAATAAATAATGTTTGGGCTATTCGACGCCTGAATCTGCGCCATATACCCAAAAAAAGCTTTCTCTGCGCATTAGAACAAGGATAACTTGGATCGTAGTCCTGATAGAGAAAAACGTTTGTCAGATTCGAATTCAGCGACCTCAAAGAGCCAAAATAAGTTATCGAGATTTCATTCAAAATTTCGTTTTGCACAGTGAATGAAAAAAAAAAAATTTGGATAGAAATTAAATCTTCCGGGACGAAAACCAATGTCTTTTGTCCTTAACGGAATCTGGAGAGTATCAAAATTATTGATTTTGTACATTTCAATGAGATTTTTCTGAAAAAGTTTATTTCTAAACATTTAAGGTACCACACAAAAAGGATCGACGACTTTTCTGTCAAAAATCAATAATTTAAGATAATAATATAAATGAAACACTTAACAGATGTTAAAATGTTGATAAGAAATATCAGTTCATTGTAAGCTGTCATGGTTGCATTGTATTTTTCAATAAAATTTGTTTTATCTATAAATTTTTTCCTTTATTTACACATGTAAACAAATACTTGGGCCTTTCTCTATTTTCCTTTAACAATCGTTGAAACCGTATTCATCGTCGTCATCATCGTCTTAGTCATTCAACAGTTTATATAAATAATTCGTTTTGACTTCTGATTCGCAATTGTTTTGGTTGTATTTATTACCATATTGGCACAAATTTTTAATTTTTTTTTCTTCAATTAAAGTTGGGTCATTGAGATTTCTTATCACTTTAAAAAACCATGAGATTGCGAACCTAAAATGAATATGCAAAAAGCCAAACGTTAATTACTGCGCAATGCGTTGGTATAAGTAGAGTTGAAGTGATTTTGTAAGACATACAAAATGTATAGACATTTTTTTATCTTGGATTCCTTCAGATTTCTTCATATAGCTATATGTTGCTAAATACAAGCATTATGAGACTTTATCTTAAACCAGAAAAAATTTCAAGCCTAAGGAGTTTACAATGAAACCTTTTTTCATGTTAATACAATGTACCTTTTCGCAGAAACTGCTACTCCGAACTTCATCATCTTTTTGCCACTTTTACTTCCAATCGTGTAATCTACTATATAAAAATGAAATTTTGTTTGAATATTTGTATCTTATGGACTCGAAAACTTACCGACAGATTTAATCAAATTTTCACAGTGTCTCAATATTGGATAATGCTAGGTCATAGACAAAAAAGTGGGCGGTGCCACGCCCCCTAAATATTAATTCATCATATCTCTCAAACCATTTGTTAGTTGAAATTTGTTACATAGGTAAAGTTCACCGGGATAAATAATATCCACTGAAAAAATTGACGGTGTCACGCCCCCTACAAGACAAGGTAAAGGAACGCACACCGGGATATGCTAGTATAATATAAAGATTGCAAACGTGTAGAGAAATTTAGAAATTTTTTTTAATTTTAAATGCTCTGACACTAAATTGAGTTACATACATACATTGCTTCAAATGATATACGTACATTAGGGTGACACAAAAAATCGAAGATGCCGGAATGTTTATTTGGAATCTTATAAAACATATGATACAAATTTCAGACCTTAAAATTAAGATTTAAATGTCGCGAATTGTATTTTAAAGCAAATTCCAAAAACAGCGTTTTGGCCAACTGCAATCTGACATTTGGTAATGAAAATGTTTAAAAAAATTTTACTATAAAGCTTTTATCAAGTAATTTGAACCGGGAAATCCGATGATGTCATCTATTTTGCTCTAAGCACCTACATTTTTGCGCCAAATTCCAAAGTATGATTGGGTATAATTGTCAGCTGTCACATTATGATATATTGAGCCTCTTAAAATTGCAATTTTTAAACGTTAAATAAGCTAGTTTTGTAAGGTTTCCTGTAAATATTAATGAGGCAAAATCTTAAGGGGCCAGGATGGGGAATTCGCCCCTCGAGATGTTAAAAAAAGGTGAATATTTCGTTCCATATAATTTATTTCAGTTTATATCAAAAATATACTATAACAAAGTGCCACAAGAATATGCCCCTAAAAGTTCCTAGTTGCGTAGAAGTGCTAGAAGAGAAACCATTACTCACCTACCCCCATTACTGTCTATTACTTTTACCACCCCTTATTTCCATCTCCTACGGGGGCTCTCATACATAGAAAATTAATGTATTCATGTAGTTAACCATCTCCAAAATTTCCTGATAGGAAAGAAACGACCCCAATTATTTATTCTTCCCCAACATTTTTGTGGAATATACCTTCCCCATTTCCATCCCCTAAGGGCGCTCTTATACGAAATTAACGTTTCCCTATCAGGACACTGGAGATCATTGATTGAATGAAAACTTTAATTTTGTATGGAAATTGGGAGTTGGCATGACATCCCGATCACCTTCGATTTTTTTTTGTCACTCTAATGTACCTAGGTATAGATGTTAAACCTAAATCTTATTAAACCTGTTTAGTAAACAAGAATAAGCTAAGTACAGGTTAGTTTTAACTGGTTTTTTTTATTCTTTATACTTAGTTTTTACTATGTAGTTTGTTATCCTCAAAAAGAATATAATTATGAGAAGTATAAGATGTAGTTTTTTCTAAAAATCAAATAAGTTTGCAGCCCTTAGGTGGATTGTTATCAAAGTGGAACTAAACTCAGTCTCGTTTCGCAAACAAACGCCATTTAACCTCTTCTGTATTTTACCCATTCATATGATATACAAGTCAAGCTAGTGAAGTAAACAAGGTACCAAGCAAATTAATTAAGAAATCAATATATGTAAAATAAAGTAATTTATGTGTATAAAAAAATGAAAAAATATAACCTCTGCTGCAAAGAAAATTTAAAAAAAAGACCGTGCGAAAATCGTATAAAGTGGGTGAGAAGACGTAACATGCTGCTGCAACTGCTAGTTATTGTTACGGATTTTCATTTTGAATAGAGAGATGATGACGGTTGCGATGTACGCCAGTTGTTGATGATATTGTTGCATTGTGATGCAAAAAAAAAAAAATAATACGCAAGCAGCAAAAAACGTGAGCGAATCACAAAAGAAAGCCAATCGCAATATAAAAATAAAACACATACCAATATAATTAGCGAACAAGTTTAAGAATGCATTAGTAAATAATTTACAACCGGCTATGTAGATTTTTGTGATCACGACATATACCAAAACTGGATGCTTACTATAGAAAAATCCCTTTCACAACAGGATAAAAAGGTCAACAATTCGAATAAAAACATATATGGTTATTGATAATTTCGATTATTAGAAAACAGATATCGAGGAGGCCGGATCGGCTCATGTTTAAAATATACATATGTAAGTAAAACTATTAATATACGCCAAGAGCTCCATTTAAAATGTGTACAAAAACAATTAATAAGATGATTTTCCATGGTATAGTCTTTGACACTATATAGCGTTCAAATTGAATAAACTTTAAATACATTCATTTCCAGATACCATTAAGTTCTCAGGGTGCTGAATAGAGAGAAATTTAACCTCAGTTCTGGCTAAATTTTCTCTATAATTGATGAATTATGAGTTTTAGATGTTGTTGAGATGATATCATATTTTGACATTTATTGTAAGAATCAATTCCCCAACATTTAAACAGAGAATTCGAAGCATAAATAAAAGATTTGTTCGACAATTTTATAGCTTTCCAACAAACAAAAACGTTTGGAAAATTACTTATTATACGCTCATTTTAACCAATATTTATACCCTACACCCAGGGTATATTCACTTTGTCCTTCCGTTTGTAACGCAGAGAAGGAGGCGTGGCAGATATGGAAAAGTATATATATTCTTGATCAGCGTCACCTCCTGAGTCGATATAGCCATGTCCGTCTGTCTGGCTGGCTGGCTGGGTGGCTGGCTGGCTGGCTGGGTAACGGCTGTGTGTGGAAATACATTTTTTGGGAAAACTAAGCAAGATAATTCAATGAAATTTGGTACACAGCCTCCGTCATCAAAGTTAGCTCGGGGGATTGAAAATGAGCGAAATCGGTCAACGGGCACGCCTACCGCCCATACAAAAAATGTCTTCAAAATACAAATTTTTGAGTATTTTTCTCAACAACGCAACCAAAATACATATAAATACTACGAATTGTCAGCGCAAGCTCTGACAAAAAACTGGTCGAATTCGGACAAGAGGGCGTGGCACCTCTCATATAAGTAAAAGCTTCAAAACGCTGTACAGAAAGCGTTTTTTGAGATAATCGAACCAGATTTGACTCGGACACTAAAAACTATAAATGCAAGCTTTAAGCAAAAACTGGACAAAATCGGACAAGAGGGCGTGGCTCCTCCCATATAAGCAAAAGCTTCAAAACGCTATTCTGAAAACATTTTTTTAGATAATCCAACCAAATTTCACTTAAATACTAAGAACTATAAATGCAAACTCTGAGAAAAAACTGGGTGCATTCGGAGGGCGTGGCACCTCCCATATTAGCAAAATTTTCAAGATACTGCTGTGTAGGGTATTTAATGTTTGGCCAGGCCAAAGGTAACACCCTTACTAGTTTTTAATTGTTTTTTAAATTTTTCAATTAACATTTTGTTAGTGACAAAATTTTCCAAACATTTTTATATTTAATTAAAAATAAAAACAAAAATTATGTTTACTGAGAACTGAACCTACGACCTCAAAAGTTATGAGTCGACAATCTTATCAACTGACCTAACGTGCCAGTTATGATTCATATGCCATGTGTTTTACTTAGCTCGATAAGAAATTGAAAAATAAAATAAAAAATTGTTCGTAAGTTTGGGAAACGATTATGAAAACATTTGGAAACAAATATTTTCCAATTGTTTATTTTAACCTTAAAAATAAATTGTAAAAATTCTTTATAATAAACATTTTCTAAACGTTTGAAAATTGGTTATGAAAACATTTGGAAATTAACTTTTTCCAGCATTAAATTGAAAAGGTTATACAATTGTTTGTTGGGTTATTAAAGTACATTTCATATAACACCAATCATTTTGATATCCATCCAAAGGATTACAACTTATACGATTTTTTAAAAGCTTAGTTCATGGAAAAAAATGGAGATTGCTGCCTTTGTTTCTATACCCCTCATACTGAATTCTTTCGAATATTTCATCTTGTTTTCGGACGGTTGCCTTTCTGGGTAAGTACCTTGAGAATTTTACTCTAATCTTTGACGATTGGCTAAGATTTGTACGGAAATTTTATCTTATCGGCATCTGAACAGCAATTCGATATTGAAGATGGTCCTGGACTCATTAAACTGCGAAGCGCCTTGGTGAAACAGGATTGCGAGTTTCTTTGTCGTTGAAAGTATTCGTTAACGGTAACCAGCCAGATAACCGTTGCTCACTTACTGAAAACGTGAATTCCTCTTAGACTTTACTGCAGCCATTTCAGTTCAAAATAAGATACTGTAAAATAAGTTTTCGGCTGAATTTTTGCACTTTTTTTTTCCATCATTGCAGGGAACACTTTCGGAATTCGGAAATATAAGATCATATTGAAAATATATGAATTTAAGTTTATATTGTAGTACAGTCATTTGGTAGTTTTACCTGGAAAGTTTTGCGGGATTTCTGCAAATGAGTTATTTTATAGATTTCGATGTGTTCTTTCAGAATTTCAACTTTGCTACCTCGTATCGTGTTCGCTCGAGCCGCCATATTGGAAAAATGGCGTCCAAAATCAGTTTTTTACAAATATCTCTTTAACGGTTATATTTAGAGAAAAATGTTTTAGGACAATGTTGTAGCTTATAAAATTTTCTATAAAAATGACCTTTAAATTGTTTTCGTACGACTTATAACTCAGGAGATATCTTTATTCAAAATTTTAGAAAAATTAGTAAATTGTGAATGCCACTTATGAGTAGGCACAGTGATGTGTCAAGCTTATAATTACGATAACTTATGAACGATGAGTCGCACGTTTAAAATAAAAACATTTATTTATAGAAAATAACTTGCGCTACAAGTTACATATTATTTTTTTTTCATATCATCTATAGTTAAGGAGATATTTTTCCCACAAACATAAAATTTTGAAAAAAAAAGTTTTTTCAAAATGGCTTCTAAACGGTTCGTCCTAGAAAAAAAATTGTCCATGCATTTTGTAGAACGTTCAATTCCCTGTAAGGGTCTCTTCGAACAGTTTTTTCGTCAGACTTACCTTTCATGAGATATAGCGTCTTGAAAATCATTCAAAATTGAATATTGTTCTATGCGCCGTACTATGTTCAATTTTGAATGATTTTCAAGTCGAGATATCTCATGAAGGGTAAGTCTGACGAAAAAACAGCTCGAAAAAACTCTTATAGGAAATTGAACGTTCTAAAAAATGCATTGACAATTTTTTTTCTAGGACGAACCGTTTAGGAGCCATTTTGAAAAAACATTTTTTTTCAAAATTTTAGGTTTGTGGGAAAAATTTCTCCTTAACTATAGGTGATATGAAAAAAAAATAATATGTTACTTGTAGCGAAAGTTATTTTCTATAAATAGGTGTTTTTATTTTAAACGTGCGACTCACCGTTCATAAGTTATCGTAATTATAAGCTTGACACATCACTGTGCCTACTCATAAGTGGCATTCACAATTTACTAATTTTTCTAAAATTTTGAATAAAGATATCTCCTGAGTTATAAGTCGTACGAAAACAATTCGAAGGTCTTTTTTATAGAAAATTTTCTAAGCTACAACATTGTCCTAAAAAATTTTTCTCTAAATATAACCGTTAAAGAGATATTTGTAAAAAACTGATTATGGACGCCATTTTACCAATATGGCGGCTCGAGCGAACACGATACGAGGTAGCAAAGTTGAAATTCTGAAAGAGCACATCGAAATCTATAAAATAACTCATTTGCAGAAATCCCGCAAAACTTTCCAGGTAACATCATTTTTTTCTCCCAAATGATTGTACTATTGAGAGTCATGAGAATTCATAACGATGAGTTTAAATCGAAATAAAAAAATCATTAGAAAATAGCATTTCGTTAAAAGAATTCGCAAAGTTTTCTACCGCAATTCTAATTCTAATTTAAAATAGTCTCATTTTATACTAGTAGGGAAGTCACAAATGTCAAATCTTATCACATCATCAAGATTGAAAAAAGCAATATTTCCTCACCTGTTTATTTAAATTAAATTGCTAAATTATATAAGTAGGATGTTGAGATACCTTTACTTCAGTGAATGTACAATTTAAAAAATTTAAAAGTAATGTATAAGGATATTATGGCTATTTGTTGCCATTGGCAAAAATGAATAACACTATTTTCTCTTAATGTGATTTAACTTTAAATTAATCAAAACAGCGGTTTTTATGCTATAAGGCAAATACATTTAAAAAATAAAGTTAGTTCGGCAATCTGTTGTTATTTTCTTGAATAGCTAAAGTCAAATTGGTGATATTCGCTTTCCATTTCTAAGAATTACTAAGCACTAAGCACTAATAAATCGTACAAAAAAAAAAAATCAGATTTAACTTCATTTGTCTTAAGTCGACTTCAGCTAATTTTCACTTTACCACAGATCTGTATTCAAATTACTTATTCAAAAACTTTCTGAGGTAAGATTTTGTGTCTTATGTAAAACATTAAATTGATTAACAAAACAATGATCCTATACCTACACAGCAAAAGTTTGAGGATAAAGTATAAACTTATTTATACTTTTTTTCATAAAACAATTTTTTGATATAATTTATACCAAAATTCTATTTGAACAACGTTTGCTTAATATACAAATTTTTTACATCGTCACCATATCGGTCAATGGCGTAGAGGTCTAACGAATTCATAATTGTGTTACACAGACGGTCGTAGGTTCGTCTCCTTCTGCGGTCGTTTTTTTTTTTTTGTTTTTTTTTTTATTATAATTTTTTTATTTCATTTTTCTATTTTCCTTTCTTTAATTTATTTAGTTTTGTATAATTAAATTGATATTGATTACAGAATTATGCCCAAAATACATGCGCATTTTTCACGCGCGTGAACGCATTTTTTTGTATGAAATTCATAGAACAATGTGGGAAATTGAAACACGCATGCCTTGCGTATCACGCAAGTAGCTATGAAATTGATTTTTACGCAATGCATGAAATTTCCCAATTTTGAAATTGGGAAATTTCACTTTGACAATCATTTGTTTTGAAAAATACAAAGGCACAGTGGAAGCAACATAATTGACAGTCAATAAAATTTTTCAAAATTAACAAATTTTCATGTAATAAAAGCGATTGATGTTTTAAAAACGCGTTAAAAAAAAGCAAAAACTGAAGGAATTCACCCAGAAGCTGAAAGTGCTTGGTAAAGTAACTTTTTATTATTTATAGTGCGCTTCTTATAAATTTTTTTTTCAGCCCATAGTCAAAAATCGGCATCAAATGTCAACTGAATAGATGCGCATGTATTTTAAGTGCAGAATCACGCACATAAACGCATGCGTAAAAAATGCTCATGTATTTTGAGCATTATTCTATGTTAGGCTGTAGGTAGCATTTGAATATCAAATACCTATATATACCTATACCTCTTCACCATATCGGTCAATGCTGTAGTCTAACGAGTTGGTAATTGTAAGTAAAAATAAAATGTTTCTATCTCTCACACGGACTGGTCGTAGGTTCGAACCCTCCTGCAGTCTTTTCTTTTTTTTTAATTGAAGTTGTAATAATACTTTATTTGTATAAATTTTATACGAACAAGCATAAACGATTTGTATACCAATTTGTAGCATAGATTTTATACCAAGTTTGGTGTGGATTTGTATTCATTCCAATTTGGTTTGAATTTTACACCTAAACTATTTGCTGCGTAGCGCTACTAGGTATAGGAACATTATCTGCATAACTTTATTATCGAAAGCTTCAAATGATAATTATCTCTGGACTTTTGACAAAATAACCTTACTCCAGATAAGGCTGTTTTCCAGAATTTGAGTCGTAAATATAAAATTGAAAAACGCTTCTTTTGATGTAATCGTCATGTCTTTATGATTTTAGTTCCAGAGATATGAGGATGTCCCATAGCTCATTCAAGCTTTGATTTTGCCGGCAGTTTAAGGTTATTAAAAATGCATTGAAGGGCGAGATTCAGCGCTGCATCAACGTTATTTAAACACATTATTGACAAATAGTTTTTTAGTTGCCAATTTCGAGTTAAGTTGTTTTACCAAAATGCCACAGCTCTTTGTAGCTATAATAAAAAAAAATATCGGCAAATATTTGATTACCCTTTTTAACCTGGTGTTTTATTGATCTCAACTTTTTGTCGCAGCTGTATAAACAAGCAATGTCAAATATTTAATTTTTTGTATAAATGAAATATTCAAAAAATGATATACCCACTTAGGGAAAAAAAATATATATTCTTAAATTTGATAGCTACCCGAGTAAAAATGATAAAGGGCTGAACATGGGCTGAACGTGGGCTTTTTTGCTTTTTTAAGGCCGTACGTGGTCTGTACAAAATTAAAAAAGCCCAAAAGGCTGTACACACGGCTGAACAAGGGCTGTACAAAACTAAAAAAGCCCAAAAGGCTGTACATGCGGCCGTACAAGGGCTGTACAAATGCACAAAAAAAAATTTGTGTAGAAAACAAATGGGCTGAACATGGGCTGTACATGGGCTGTACGTGGGCCGTACATGGGCTGTTCAATTGAATTTTAGTATTGAATTGGGCTGAACATGGGCTGTACATCGGCCGTACAATTTATTTTGTATTTTTGAAATGGGCTGTACATGGGCTGTACGTGGGCTGTACGTGGGCTGTACATGGGCTGTACAATTGAATTTTACTATTGAATTGGGCTGAACATGGGCTGTACATCGGCCGTACAATTTATTTTGTATTTTTGAAATGGGCTGTACATGGGCTGTACGTGGGCTGTACATGGGCCGTACATGGGCTGTACAATTGAATTTTGCTATTGAATTGGGCTGAACATGGGCTGTACATCGGCCGTACAATTTATTTTGTATTTTTGAAATGGGCTGTACATGGGCTGTACGTGGGCTGTACGTGGGCTGTACATGGGCTGTACAATTGAATTTTACTATTGAATTGGGCTGAACATGGGCTGTACATCGGCCGTACAATTTATTTTGTATTTTTGAAATGGGCTGTACATGGGCTGTACGTGGGCTGTACATGGGCCGTACATGGGCTGTACAATTGAATTTTGCTATTGAATTGGGCTGAACATGGGCTGTACATCGGCCGTACAATTTATTTTGTATTTTTGAAATGGGCTGTACATGGGCTGTACGTGGGCTGTACATGGGCTGTACAATTGAATTTTGCTATTGAATTGGGCTGAACATGGGCTGTACATGGCCGTACAATTTATTTTGTATTTTTGAAATGGGCTGTACATGGGCTGTACGTGGGCTGTACGTGGGCTGTACATGGGCTGTACATGGGCTGTACAATTGATTTTTTCATTTGAATTGGGCTGAACATGGGCTGTACAATTTATTTTTTCTATTGACGTCAAAATACAATTTTTTTTTCAGTTTTTTTTTTATCATATAAAATTGAATGACAGAATTAATATCATATAATAAATTTTCAGCCAGCTACTCAATAATGATAGCTTTGGCTGAACTCGTTAACGTGCGTATCGCAGAACACTTGGGATTCCCAGGTTCAAATCCTGAAAGATAAGCTGAAAAAGAAAATTCTTTGAAATGCGAAGTTAAATTAAAAAGAAAAAAATGTTATTTCATTTTAAAAAAGAACAAGCAAAAGGCCAATTTTGTATGGCAGAAAAAAAAAATAAAAAATAACAAAAAAAAATTTTTCCGCCATCCTTGGGATTCGAACCCAGGCTATCAATGTTCTGAGTCGCACAGCTTAACGATGTCAGCCACACTTGAATTTTTTTTTCTTCGCCCAAAATCATATAAAATAAATTTCAATAGAAAATAAATTGTACGGCCGATGTACAGCCCAATTCAATAGTAAAATTCAATTGTACAGCCCACGTACAGCCCATGTACAGCCCATTTCAAAAATAAAAAATAAATTGTACGGCCGATGTACAGCCCATGTTCAGCCCAATTCAATACTAAAATTCAATTGTACAGCCCATGTACAGCCCACGTACAGCCCACGTACAGCCCATGTACAGCCCATTTCAAAAATAAAAAATAAATTGTACGGCCGATGTACAGCCCATGTTCAGCCCAATTCAATAGTAAAATTCAATTGTACAGCCCATGTACGGCCCATGTACAGCCCACGTACAGCCCATGTTCAGCCCATATGAAGCATCGTGTACGGCCCAAATGTCCTGCAAAAACACCATGTTTGGCCCTTGTACAGCCCAAAAAAAGTAATGAAATTTGGCCCTTGTACAGCCTTTGTACAGCCGTAATTTAAAAATTGTTTTTTTTTACTCGGGTACTAAAAAAATATAATAAGTGTTTTGGTTCAAACATTTATTTCCAGAGCTTGAAACTGTTTTGTCGGTTGCTGGTGTGCCTAATACAATTAGATGCGGTTATAATTTTTTTAATAGCTCCCAAACAGCGCGCCTGGCTTCCAACGCGATAACAAAAGAGCATTTTCATATACTACAATTTTCCACTTAGAGTGTTGAAACAACTTTAAACTTTTGTTTTCTGCCTTTCCGTATTGTTTTAGTACAAAAGGAAGAAAGAAAATAAAAACAATAGTTTATTTAAATTTTAAATAAACTACCACGATCAGTATTCTATTTACTTTAAAACATTTAGTTAGTAAATTGTGGTGTTCCAAGCTAAAAATGTTACAAGCTGTTAACAAGTTATGTGAAAATATTGATAAATTCTTGGAAAAATGTAATTCTTAATAAATTTTTACAAGTATGAAAATTGGGTGACTCATAGAATTAACAATTTTACCAAAATAACAAAAAAACAAACTACATATTTACTAATTGATGCGTCACTTACAATTAATCCTCGTGGAATTGCATGCTGTAAAATTTGCAAAAAATTCACAATTTCTTCTCTATTTTTTCTAGATCCAAACATGACGTCTGCTCCTTACAATTACAACTACATTTTTAAATACATCATTATTGGTGACATGGGCGTAGGTAAATCCTGTTTACTACATCAATTCACCGAAAAGAAATGTAAGCGCTCGTATCTTTTTGTTTAGCTTCTTCTATGAATAACAAATTTAATTATTTTTTTTTTCTTGTATTCTAGTTATGGCCAATTGTCCCCATACCATTGGCGTTGAGTTCGGCACTCGCATAATTGAGGTCGATGATAAGAAAATTAAATTACAAATTTGGGACACCGCCGGGCAAGAGCGTTTTCGTGCAGTGACACGTTCATATTACAGAGGTGCAGCCGGTGCGCTAATGGTTTATGATATTACTAGAAGGTAAGTTTATAAAATGTTTACACTCTATAATGATAATATCTAAAGTTCAAGTTTTGTATCAGCTATAAAAAGTAGGGTACATGACACACTAGCGATTACTTGAAAACAAAACACTATCAAGTTAACTACCAATCACTATTGATATTGTCAATATACCAGCATTTGGCAATTTAGAAAAATTGAATAGTAGTAAAGTATACCATTAATCAAGCTGAAGACTTATAGCTAACTTAAATACTGAATTATTTTCAATTATAATCGAAAATATGAAAATCGGAAATGTTGTGAAAAGATATCAAAGTAACCACAAAGGTGGAGTTTAGACTGATTCAAATTTATATGAAAGAAATTAAAGTTCCCCCTGCAAAAAAAAAAAACTTAGGTTATGGTGTATGCAAGCACTATGTTCATTCCAGAGAACATTAAATGGATCCGAAACCATTTTGAAAACGGAAAAATGGTCCAAAAAGTTTAAAATTGAAGTAGTTTAATGTTTTATATGGATTTTGAGTCGGTTAATCCGAATTTGCAGTTAATTTTTCCATAAGTTTTGTAGTTTTAGAGATGTTCTTCAATCAAGGTGTTCTAATACTTGCATTAATCCATATAATACGCTTTTGATGTACTATGAAGGTCTTTTGAGCAATTGAATCGGCTGCAATATTTTACTGCCATATTGGATCCGTCATTTTGAATTTAAAATTTTTACTATCATATTCTTAAATGGCATCTGTCAAAACACTTGATTTTCTAGTAAATCAGATGATATCCACCCAAGTGTTTCCAACTTATATAGGTTTTTCTAAATGGTATATCCGGGTCTTTCGATAGTTACATCCCCGAAAGTCGATCCGAGCGACACTTTTTACATATTTTTTCTTTCTTATAATTAAAAGCTTCACAAAATAAACTGAACTAAACTAAACTTAATTTATCAATAAGAATACCTGTTTTTACTAACGTCACATCCATCAGCTTCTCACAAAGTGTAATGGTTTGGAGATTTATTTGACCAAACTTGTAGGCCTTCAACAATTTTGTAATTATACTTTGTATTAGTTGTTTTTAATGAATTTTAGATGTTTATATTGTGTTTGTCTTTTTTTTTTAAAACCTAAGCTGTTAGAATAAATGGAAAATACCAGGGCTGCAAAGTAGTTGGAAAAACATTAGAAGAAAGAAGTATTCCTGCTGGAAATGGAATTTTTTATTCAAAAAATATTCATGTTTGGAAATGGTCCCTCTCGAGAAAGGAATATATTCTTGAGTGGGAATTTCCAGATAAATTCATGATAAGGCCCTATAATTAAATAAAAGAATCTTGCGTTTTACATCGAATTTGTTGTGCAATCTTATAAAATAATTTCTTTGTCATATTTGACATAGGGCCTGTGCCAATCGAAAACATTTCCCTCACCTATACAAATTCTGACGTTCCAAATACAAATTTTGAAGCATATGAGGTGAAATTGTTGTGTCAAAATTTGTACTAGCCCAGAGGCTACTGAAAATTTTGACAATCGAAATTGAAAACAAACAAATTTGAAAATTCAAATTAAAATTTTTTATTTGTTTGAAAAAACATTTATTTCAAACCTAAAGGTTACGCTAAAAGACTAACTTCTCTGGCGCATTTTATAGAAAATATCCATCACGAAATGGCAGTCATCACAGTCTACCTGCGGAGGCGTCATAAAAAAAAAATTCAGCGTTTGAATAAATTAATACCGTAACCGCTAGGGCTTACATTTGGACAATATTATTTTTAGGGAATAAACTCCCATAATGGTGTACTTTACTTCATTTGACACCTTGAATCAGGCTTCTTTCATTTATAATGGTCTCCAAAATTGTATCATTTGCTGACTCAGGTCCGTCAGCATATTAATTTTAATTAGATTTTAAATTTTTTTGACGTATTTATTTTTTGCGATTGCTTAAAAGTGTGCAAAACAAATGTAAAAAAAGTTCGTTTCTGAAACGTCAAAAATTGAATCTGTCAGAAATTGTAATCCATTTGGCACAGCAAAAGTAGAAATTTTAGTCACCAGAGTTAAATTTTTGTTCACCCCTATTTGCTTAAGGTAAAAGTTTCGATTTGGCACAGGCCCATAAACTAGAAAAGATTTCATTCGGCTTGTAATATTCACCAATCGTAAAAAATTAAACTGAAAAACACAGTGCCAAGCGCTGTTGCCGTTACCCTTTTTGAAAAGTAAAGTCACAGTTCATACAAGCAGTCTGGCATAATGTTTTAATAAAACTGCTGAAAGAAAGTTCTACAGAGAATGAATTTGCATATTTTGTTGTTTTTACACGCGTTTGGCTATATCCTGAAACATAATTTCTTTTTGATAAGTTGTTGCCCTTACCAATTCACTATGTAAATGCATTAATGCGGAAGAATGCAAATCGCGCCAAGACTTAAAAACATTTAATATTTTTATTTTTATTTCAGATCCACTTACACTCATCTCAGTAGTTGGCTTACGGATACACGAAATCTGACTAATCCAAGTACAGTCATATTTCTAATTGGAAACAAATCTGACCTGGAAAGTACACGTGAAGTGACCTATGAAGAGGCTAAAGAATTTGCCGATGAAAACGGCTTAATGTTTTTGGAAGCGAGTGCCATGACGTATGTATTTTAGGCTTATCATGTATGACGAAACGAGTAAACTGCAAATTAACTTTATTAAGAACTTGCTTTGACTTAAGCGTTAATTTTAGCTCAAATGATAAAGTTTGTAAACGAAAGTTTCAATACATGTTCGTTCTTAACTTTCAAGCTGGAAGCAGTTGAAAATCTGTCACGCGATTTGTTATTATTTGTTTTTCAAGTTGATTATATTTTTTCTTTTTTCTGATTTCCTAGTGGCCAAAATGTTGAAGAAGCATTTCTTGAAACAGCACGTAAAATCTATCAAAATATACAAGAGGGTCGCCTTGATTTGAATGCTTCAGAATCTGGTGTACAACACAGACCATCACAACCAGGACGAACATCACTTACCAATGAAGCACCGACTGTGAAGGATCAGTGCTCATGTTAAGTTACTATGTATTTAAATTCTTCGTTTGCTTGCAAACGATACAAGCGAAAAAACCATTAACCAATAAATTAAAAGAACAAATATCTGCATGTAATCACCAGGGTATAGGCTACACACAGAATGACTTTCAACAAGAAACTTTTGTTATATGTACTAGTATTTACATACATACGTATTTCATTCCAACAATGTACGATGAATTTTTACATTTCTACACAGTAAAAAAAATGTTCTTGATTAGTCTGCATAAAATCTGTACTCTAGTAATAACGTAAATAACAAACATAAATAAATCTTCGTCAACAACGTTGCTAAAACCAAAACATGCTAAAGTAATAAATTTAAAAACAAAAAAAAAGAATATATTCGTATGTAGTAAATTATACATTATGTATGCGTAGATTTAATGATTGCTAAGGAAGTGAATTTCAATATGGATAATACTGACAGCATAGATCAAGCCTCGTTGTAATTGAAAAGCGAAAGAGTTTTCTTAAAAATCTGTTGAAAAATTCTTACTCACAATTTTTAAACATTGCAAAAATATACTGCAGTTGGCATACAAAAATTTTTTCAAAATTAATGTAGTGAATAAGCACTATATCAACACAATATGTATGCGTTTTTTAGAATATAAATATTGTACGACGTAATAAAACTGCTCATAGAAAAAAAAGTGCAAAGAAAACAGAATTTGTAATAAGATAATAATGTAATCTTCATATATTTTCAATTTCAAGTTTTTGCATTTTCTCTTACGTGCATCAATTTTTTTATTTAAATAATAATAAATCATTAACAGCAATTTCTAAGTAAACTTTTGTTCACTTTATTATGTTTCCATTCACTTTATTTGAGACTATCCAATATTTTTCTCAAAATATTTAACTATTTTAAATTATATTTGTTCATATTATTTTTTGTACATAAATATAAGCGGATTTTAAAATATTTATATAAATAAAATTTCTAAGTTCAAATGAAAAAAGTTATATCGATGTTATATTTAAAAATATATTGTATTAATATATAAAAAAGTATATAGTTTAAATGCTAAAATAAAAGGTATTTATAAAATAAACATAGTAAATAGTACATACATACATAAAACGATAAAAGTATAATAAAAAAATTTCAATAAATCTATCCAATAAGTTTTTAAATATATTTGAAAGACGAAAAGAATCGAGTGACTGATTTTCACCTGCTTACATCTTAAAAGTTAAGGCATAAATTGAAATTTTTGTTTGCAAACTTTAATCTTTGAGCTAAAATGAACACTTTAAGCCAAAGCAAGTTCTTAATGAAAAGTTTCAATCGTTTTTTATTAACGATTGACTTGCAATCACTCGATTCGTTTCGTCTTCCATGCTAAGCCTGATAATGAGAACAAGTCCTCTATGTAAGTTTTTACTCCAATATGAATTCTGCAAAATTTTGAATTTTAGTACAAGTGAAACAGGACACAACGGCTTTGATTTTCAAAAATATCCAATTTGTTAGGAACAAGCTTTTTATTTCGGTAAGATCTACGAGACCCTACAATCCCATTGCAGTAAAAATTCCCCGGGAATATTCATTCACGATAACCCCCATTGACTTTGACTGATAAGGTTAAAAGAAAGATAAACAAAATATAAACATCTAAAATTCTTTAAACACAGTCAAAACAACGTAAAATTACAAAATAAGCCAAATAAATCTGCAAACTTTCACACTTTGTGAGAAGAAAAAAGTGACGAAGTGAAAAGTAACAATGATGAATTCGAGGCCCCTATTGCGATTACAAAGCACAACAGCGATTTCTGAAAGAACTTGCTGCGTAAAATCTAAATCCGAGGTCATAATTGACCCATCAGATCTAAATTTTGAGATATTTGAGGTTAAAAACACAAACATGGTCGATGCAGACTGCACAAATCTGTTTTTTTTTTTACTTAATTCATCACGTAGCGCTACTCTTTCTCTTCAAATCAAACTTTTGAAAAGTGTTGTATGATGCTTCTTTTAAAAGTTATGTAATGAGAAAAATTCCCCGGGAATAATTATTCACGATAAGCCTCCATAAGTTAAGTTATCAAGAGAAGGCGTTTCAAACAGTGTCAGTAGTGCCCTATTAAAATCGGCATTTTCAAAATTATTATGGTAAGCGTAGGTTCTTGGAGCTGCCATCAGAGTTCATTTTACGGCATTTTAAAAAATAATCCACAGATTTCTATGAATTGAAAATTCCAACTTTCATCTTTTGACTGCAAATATACAGGTAAATTTGCAATCAGCCCTATCACTCAATCCATCGTAGATACGAATTTCGTGAGATCTACGAAAGTGCTATCATTGAATTCGAATTGCTACGACGTGAATTCAAAATTCATAGATTAGGATCACTTACTCCACCCAAAACTAAAATTTTTTTTTAGTTTTCAACGACTAGGTATGAGTACCGAAGAAATATCATAATTTTATTTAAGAAATACTTCAAACTCCACGAATAACGAAGTTACGTTCGTAATTTTTTGAAATCAATAAAAGCATTTTCGTAGATCTCACGAAATTCGTATCTACGATGAATTCAATGATAGGCCTGATTATTCCCCGGGAATATTTATTCACGATAACCCACATGGACTTATTGGGGGTTATCGTGAATAAATAAATGATGATCCCAGGAAATTTTTCTCAGACTGCCGTGCATTCTTTATTGCAGTTTGAGAAAAATTCCTCGGGAATATTAATTCATAACCCCCATTCACTCTCTTTCACAAATCATTTGCGAAATTCTCATTCAAATCGGTGTGGTAGTTTCGATTATATTCAGAACAAAAATGCCATCAATTACAAAAACAATCTTATTTATTTATTTTCACTTTTATCTGCATAGTTACTAAAAATTGAATGAATGATATTACAATGCAATACTTAATTATATACTTGTGTAGATCTATTTACATGCAATTGGACAATTTGGGAACAGATTAAGGCGCCTATTGCCAATTAAGGTTGCCATACGAAATAGGGGTCTAAATATATAAAAAATCAATTGCAACAAATTTTCTTAAATTCTTAACAGCTTTTATATAAAATTTGTATCAGAAAAATTAAAGTTTTACGCTTATTTTAGTACATTATTTAGATTATGAATATTTTCAAATTAAAGGCTTATTTCTTCTAAAAAAACACATCAAAAGGAAATCATGAAATATAGTGCACATTTTTGCATTAAAAACATGGGTATTTTCGCCAGTGTAGATATTTTAGTTTTTATTCAATATCATCAATATTAATAGGCATAATTTAATATCTTTTGATGGAAATGGGCTTCCAATGCAGATCCTTGTTTATACGCAATCTCTCAAAGGCTTATCCAGTTTATTTTCCCCCTAGTAATTTACTTACAATAGTCTCTTTAATTAACGTGAGAAAATTTAAGTTTAAAACTTAAAATAAAATGAAAATCTTTTGCCTCACTCACGTTTTCTCACCAAATCATACAGGTTAAATGATTTTTTTACAAGAAAAATACAGGTGTATGAGTTCATAAACAATGTTAACAGATTAACGAAAATTAACATAAATATACTTTCTATATTAGTAGTTGCGCTATATTTTAAAATATAATAATGTCCTTGAAAATCAGTCTAATTTTCATTTAACTGCCTAATTTGTAATGCACAGTCCAACAAATCAAGATCACTATCGGACTGTATTTTTACAATATGAGTACATTAATAAAAATATAATTAAATAAATACTTTATAATTGTTCGTAAAATTGCATGTTTGCCTTTTGTTCATTATGCCTGCTTTAATTGCACTATATCCCATGTACTTGCTTCGTGCTTTGAGCACAAATCTAAAACAACGCCTGCACCCTCTTTCGCTTCAGCAGCGCGTAAGCAGGTACCGGAAGCCATGTTATAAATAGGACCGCCACGATCTGATTTATTATGCCGCCACTGTTGATCACCCAACATTTCATGGCATTTATTTACCAACGGCAATGAATCCTCAGCTTCCAGACAAAGTAATTTGTCTAAAATTATTTCCGATTTCTCTGTTTCATACCAAATTTGATTTCTTCCTTTCATAGAACATGGTGTCATGGTTAGTTGGCTACGTTTCTTCCAATAGCCTTTTACCTTTGGTGACACTACAGAAGCACATAAATCAGTACCTGTTAAACGCAACTGATAACTGTCAATGTAAGTGCGTTTACGCGAATGCCACGGCTGAAATGCTGGCGCCGGCCCAACAGCTTTTTTTACTTCTTCACCTGGTATACGTAACTCGGGATAGATATTTTTTAAATACCAATCAAAAGACTGACATTGTAAGCGTTTACGTAATTCCAGCCGTTCTGTTATATCACCATAATCGTAGCTTTTATGCTGTTGTTTCTCATGTTTTAAAAAATGTTCCTTGTAATCATCCATCCAAATGTTAGCAAGACGTAAAGAATTTTTTAACCAAGTATTTGTGCCATCTGGTGAACTATATGGTCGACGTTTACGAAATATATGACCTACGCGGGAGCAGGGTAAAATTTTGATAGATCCGCCACATTGCCAAACACGAAATGATATTTCTAGATTTTCTCCACCCCAAATATCCATATTCATATCGTATTCACCGATGTGCTTAAAATAGTCGTGATTTACAGCAAATAATCCGCCAGCCATAGTGGGTGAAAGGAAGGGACCTATGCAAGAAATTAAGTAATTACTAAAGTTCATGGAGTGGTCATTGATTTAATTGATTATATAATAAGTAGGAACATTTTCTTTTACCTTTGAAATCACTCTCATTCTTTAGAGTACCTTCTGGCAAATTCTCCCACTTAAAATGCAAGCCCCAATTGAAGCCACCGCGTACCAATGGACTTGGAGTGTATTCAAATGTATCAGCGTTAATGATATCGATGACAGGCACGGCCAATGACGCATTTTCATGTTTTATCTGTTGTAGCAATGGCTCTATCCACATGCGATTTACCTCGATATGGCTATCTAGAAATATTAGAACATCACCTACAGCCATACGGGCACCAATGACGCGCGCTCGTATCAAACCTTCACGACGCTCATTACGCACATAACGCAGCTGATCATAATGCAAATGATTTTTCAACTCTTTTTGCAATTCCTCAGCTTCTAATTCTGGGAAATCACTATAATCATCCACCACTATTATTTCTTTAAGATAACTTGTTGGCGTACGTTCCAGTACTGATTTAATTGAACGAATCAAAGTCATCTTGTGTTCATTATAAAAACACATGATAATTGAAGCAGTTGGTAGATTCTCTTCATAGTGTTCCACACGACACACCTAGAAAATTAAAAATAATTCAGAATAGTTTCATGAGCAAAAGGAAATTATAAGTAAGAAGGATTTGACGAATTTTATTGGAGGGAGGACGAAAAGAAATGATCTATAAATAAATCAAAAAATCCCATAATCCATAAAAGCAAATTGTGATTATCTCCTTCACTTTTTGTTTTTGCTGTTTGGGAGCCAAAAGTGACTTGTAAATTGTAAATTCTAATCTCGTGAACTTTATAATCACACCTTACCTTACCTTATGTCTTGTGTCCGGTATATCACGAAAATCTCCAATGTTATTAGAAACCAAAGCATTAAATGCATGTCGTTTGTAGCCTAAATCACGCGTTTTTTTATCCTCCAAACTTTTTACCACACCAAATGCATTAAAGAGTGATGCCTCTGTTTCACTCATTTGCTTCGCTGGAGTTGGCGCTGGTGGATGAATTCCCGCATCCTTAGGGATCGGCAACCATCCTGCTTTATACATTGAACTTCGCTGGCTGTGCAAATAAATAAACATTATAATTAGCCATATCACCGCACCCAATAACACTCCAACGCTGCAGAACCTCGCTAGTAAGGACTTGTAGAAGCTAACTCGGAAAAATTTTCGTAATCGCATTTTAATTTGCTGTCGTTGTCAAAAATGTTACTATTGAATAATTAATTATCTGCAGGTTTTGTTGTTGTTGGTGCTGCGTTTGGTGCTGATTGCAAAATACATCTTTTGGACGCTTTTGGTAAGACTTTAACGTTTTCTTCTTTTTTATTGTTTACTTATTTTACTAATTTCTAATTAGCATTTTTTTTTAGTATGCCTATTCACAATGAAATTATGAAAAAATTAAGCGTTGCCACCTAACTAACATTGACGGTGTTCAATAAAACGTGCAAGTCCCTCAATAACCTCGTATCTCGTAAAATTGTCGAAATTCGTTTAGATTTTGACAGCGCTTAAATATTTTCGAGGCATTTTACATTTTATGGAATATCCTAATTGTTTTAATGTATACTTTTCTCCTGGATTAAAGAAAATGTATTCATATCTATGGCTTACTACTTCGACTAGATAGCTACATGAACATACTTCACCATACTACTATATAAAATAGAACGTCTGCTTATCTGTGTCTCCATAACTCGAGAACCATTTGTCCGAGTTGCATAATCTTTTTCTTTCAAATATATTTTGCATGGCAAGGTTTAAGGATACATTTTATTTTGAAACACCTTCAGCTTTTTGAAAATCAGTTATCCGATCTGCATAATTTTTTACTTTCAAAGATAAGTTATCAAGTGAGATTCCGCAACGTTATTCAAGCAAAATTGAATAAGTACGAGTACAATAATGTTTTTCTAAACTTAAATATACATAATTTAGGTATATTTCCCACAGAACTACATGACGTATGAGTGATATTTGCAATATGAATTTCATACTCCGGGTGCCTGACTGTTCCGCAAAAGACCAACGATAAGTTCAAAAAAATTCACTAAAGTAAAAGTAAAACTATTGTTTCAAAACTCATAATAGCTTCTAGACCCTATAACGGTCACGGAAATATTTTCATTTCCATTCTTGACATCAGCGAATTTCCCATAAAAATAACTTTTTGAAAGTACGCAACAGAACGGTGGCTATTGGATGAACAAACATTTTGAAGTAAAAGAAATTTGTTTAATGAAATTATTATTTTTGTTGTTGCAAATGCTTGAATTTTTTCAGCTCCTTGAGAAAAGTTGTTCCGTCAAGTAGAATTCGAAATAATAAAGCGAGATACGTTGATCTTAAATACTATATCTTTGCAACTAAAAGACATAGAGATATGTATGACGATTAAATCAAAAGAAGCGTACGAGTATTTAAATTTGACATATGAATATGTCTAAAATCCTGTATTATCTTATTTCGAATAAAGTTTTTTTTTGTCAAAATTTTGTCGTAAAATGTTCAGAACATGACATTTTCTAGGTAGAGAATCACTTTTTAAAGCCGGTATACGCTATCGATCAAGTTCGTCAGTTTTGCGCTTGCTTTCGTGTGTGGCCGTTCTTTTTCGACGTCACAACGTAAAAGTGGGTTCAGACTATCGATAAAGTTTCGTCAGTTTTGCTCAAATTTCTCGTGGTTTGTGTGGGTGGTTGCTTTTTTTTTTGTCAGTCATCAGTCAACCACAAAATGGTACCTCCTATAAATGGGTGTTTGAGCTTCAAACATGAATGATAGTCTGACTGCGACGATCAAAAATTCAAAACAGATGAATTTTTTACTGCGAACGAACATGATCGCTAGTGTATACTGGGGTTACTCTGTAATGCGATACGAAAAGCAATGCGATGCGAGAACCAGATGCGATGCGAAAATAAAATCGAACTCTGTAACTCGTTCGCATGAGCAAAAATGTTCACATTTAAAAATCCCTTAAATATTACTAAAAATGTCAAAAATTAATAAATAAAAAAAAAAAAAAAAAATACATTCAGTCAAATTTAAATTTTTAAGAAATTCAATGAAAAAATATAAAACGTCCAGAAAATAATAACGGATGACATGTAAAATAATTGATCCCGAATTGGGAAAATTGCTTACATGCAGTGAACTGATCCAGATATAAATAGCCGGCTAATGACAACGTATCGTTGGCTTTGCCGGGTGCGATATGCCAAAGTTCTACTGATTTTTTAATTTATGGAAAGCATGTTAATGTTTTCTACGGTACACCATGAGTACCGTGAAATTCCGTGAATTTCGAAGACTACGCGGAAACGGCGCTATGGCAAAAGAGGATAGAAATTTGTGAATTTACGTTGGGTACACGTGTTTGGCCTGGATCAAGTTATTTAGGAGGACGTGTATACCAGATTCATAAGATAAAACACAAAATTAATAGCCGTATTCACGATCTTGTTGCATCGTAGCAAATGCAAATTTGCAAGAGTAAATAACTGTGAGCATACACTGTAGTAAATTGCTATTGCAAACGTTTTAGAACAGCTGTTTTTTGTTTTGCTGTCAAATATTTTTTGAATTTAAAATTTTTTTGGTATCTTATTTTGAATTAAAATGAAAGAAAAAGAAACTTAACTGAATGTTTATGCGTTATTTAGAAGAAAACCACAATTTTATTAATTACACAGGCCCACAAAAAAAAAGTACCTTGCGCGAAAGATCAGATCACCTGAAATTTATGTTTTCGGGATCTCAAATTTTTCAGCATAATTGCTGATTTCTGAAAAAACCCGAACCAACTTCGCTATTCTGACACCATATTCGGGCTCAGCGACCCCGAAAACATAAAGTTCAGGTGGTCTGATCCTTCGCGCAGGGAATTTTTTTTTTGTTGCTCTGTGCACAGGCATGCGCGAAAGATCAGACCACCTGAACTTTATGTTTTCGGGGTCGCTGAATCCGAATATGGTGCCAGATTGGCGAAATTGGTTCGCGTTTTTTTTCAGAAACCAGCAAAAATCAGTAATTTTCAGCATTATTGTTGATTTCTGAAAAAACGCGAACCAACTTCGCTATTCTGGCACCATATTCGGATTCAGCGACCCCGAAAACATAAAGTTCAGGTGGTCTGATCTTTCGCGCATGGTACTTTTTTTTTTTTTGTGGGCCTGTGTTATATACATAAAGTACATAAGTATATCTGTTTTTATACAATCTTAACAACTTTTTCTTTTCTTTTTGGCGGCTGTTTGAGTTTCTTTTTAATATTTGCTGCTTATTCCAGGCGTAATCCGCGAACTTTGAGTCCTTATCGTTGTATATGCATATATCGTAGTCCTAAATGCAAATACTACGTAAAAGTCTTTGTAAATGAAACCAAAACTAAATAAAAGCAAATTAAATTATATTTGTTTACATTTTAATTTTTATTTGTGACAAAAACGGTTGTCAAAAACATAAAAGTCAATGAGCAATAGTGCCAATCACAAATGAAAAAATAAAATCAGTCACAATAGACTCTTGGAAATCAATCGTGCAATAGGTTTTTGTCTTGCAAATTTGGTCTTGCTTACAAGACTCTTGCTTTTGAAAAATCAATAGAATTTGTTTTTGTAATTTCAAATAATTTTGCATTTGCTACGATGCAACGAGATCGTAAATACGACTAATATTTAAAAAATAAATTGCATTTCTGTACATCATAAATGCTTGCATTTTCGCATTTGGGGATCTTGTAAATCAAATGGTAGAATTTCTGTAGAGAGGAACATTAGCGAAATGACCATGGAAACTTATTTTGCAACCTTAAGTTGAATAGATTTAGTGAAAAAGTATTAAAGCAAACCCTAAAGACTATGGGGGTTATCGTGAATCATGATTCCCGGGGAATTTTCCTAAACTGCAATAGAGAATGCACGGCAGTCTGAGAAAATTCCCCGGGAATATTTATTCACGATAACCCCCTATATAAATAAATTAGTTTGCTTTTAAGCTGTCGCATGAAATATACGAAATTCGAACGGTTTTGACACCTCAATTGGAGCGTCAGCGTTATTATACTGTCAAAAATTTCTCATGTACATACAATTTGTATGACGCATACCGAAATTGATAACGCTCAACGCTGAGCTATTCGAATTTCCAACTTTGACAAAGCGTTATGGAATGAAGTTAGCTGCAGAAAAGTAAAAAAAGAAACAACAATATGATTTTGACAAACGAATGACTTCAACGCAACGCTCTTTATTTCGGTATGGCGCTCGACGCTTTTGTGTAACGTTAAATAACGCAACGCCTGATGCTCCAATTTAGGTATGGCAGTTAGAGAGTTTAAAAAATCAGAAAAGGGAAAAAGGGCAAAATGTAAATGCGATAATTGAAATACGAAATGCGAAATTCGAATTACAAAGTATCACTTGCTCGAATGCGAAGATGTTTGCATTCGCATTCGAATTACAGAGTTAACCCCCCTGGCTTTAGACCGAACTCAAAATAATTGGGAAAGTAGTCAATTTTGGTAACCATTCAATTAACTGTTGTGTGACTTCAGCCTATGCGGTATTTGACGTTTGTTTGTTTCTTGTTTGACATTCGTTTGACATTAATGTTGTTGTCAGTTGTTAATTTTTTTTATAACTTTTTTTCAGAAGTTTTATTTATTTTGCTTATAAAAGACGTTCACGTAATAATCACGTAATTAATAATCGGAACGAAAAAACAATATTAATTACGCTAATTTGTAACAAGAGGATAGAAAATTAGTCTAAATTGTTTGGAAAATAACGCGTAGAAAACAAAAGTATAAGCAATTGCAATTGCGGAAAAATTTGGTAAAGCTTTTTTTAGCTAACTATAAAAAACTACAGTCTGCAGCTGACTTGACTTTGTTAGCTTACCAAATCGCCGCATACAATCAATATATCACCTTCCACAATGACAAATATGCGTCCGCCTAACAAAACCATCCTTTTAAAGGTGGTAATTTTAGGTGATGGCGGCGTTGGGAAATCATGTCTAATGAATCGCTTTGTATCTAATCGTTATGATGAAAACAATTTTCACACTATCGGCGTGGAGTTCATGAATAAGGACATTGAAGTCGATGGAGAAAAGTATACATTACAGGTAAGTGACGTCGTTTTTATGATAGACCTTGAGGTTTGGCTAAGTAAAGAGGAAGGGCATTGCAATTGCAAACATAGTCTCGTTAAATAATTAAATCGCTTTTAAAATTCTTACCAGTCAACTCATTTTAATGGAATTTAAATTGATTTTTCATAAAATCGTTTGTTGCTTTTAATTAATTATTTCTTGAATGCACTCGTTGTATGCATTGAGTAAATAGAGTCGCCACATATAGTTATTGAAACACGCTATCTTAGCAAAATATTCTTTTGATACCTCGCTCAAAAAATCAGTCACTGCGGTGAGTTGAGAATAAATAAGCGCTTATGCATTGTATCTACATTAGACTGATTCAGATTTATATGAAAAAATTTAAGTTGCTCGGAATTTCGCTCCCCGGGTAAAAAAACTTTTGCTATGGTGTAAGTAAGCACCATGTAAATTTTGGTCCATTTCAGAGAACACTTGATGCAGCCAAAATTCCAAAATCAGGTTTAAGTAATTTGAATAAATTTGATACTTTTTCCTCAAATCTTCCATTTTGCTACGAAATGTTTGTGTTTAACGTTATACGTATGTATGTATATGGATTTTGAGCTGCTAGATCCGAATTTGTAGCTCCCGAAAATAACGCCGAAAATTCCGAGCAACATTAACTTTTGAACCAGTCTAATGTACATACATACATATATGTGAACGTATTTAAGCGAATTTGAACGTCAACAAAATTTCTTGGCTTAAGATAGTAGAAGTGGAAAGATAATGTTTCAATGTAAAGCCATTTGCTATTTCTATATTTTTTAAAACATCTCAAAAACGTAATCGCTCATGATAACGAAAACTCATTAAAAAACTAAAAAAAAATTCTGTATAAAAAAAAACATTAAATATTTTCAAAGGATCTACTGAAATTAACGAAAAGTATGAAATAATTTTTCTTCCTGCAAAACAATGATGCAACCTTTATTTTATTTATTTTTGCTGATCCAAAATAATCAATCCGGGGATTTCCTACATTTCTCTTCTAACGACTTTGGCAGGTTATTTTGAGTTTATTAAAAAAAAAACATTTAATAATAGTACAATATATGTACATATACATAGATATTATAGGTTCCCACATTTAACTTCGTTTTCCAAAAATTTGCATAATAACTTTTGTGCGGTTAGCAGTCCATATACACCAAAGAACAAGTACATAAATACAAATGCTTATCAAAAATGTAATGCACAAAATATGACTTTTTTATACGATATATTGCTTGTAACAACACGTGACAAACTCGTATAATTAAGAGATGTTCATAAAAAAAAAAAAACTACAATCATTTGAGAAGGTCGCATTGTTCCCACAAAACTAAAAGAAAGCAACTATAATTATAAGTAATTCAAAGTTATTATCATAACTACTATAATACATAGTACGATGGTTTATTTCAACGTGCTATGTACATTTTAAATGTGATAAGAAACGAAAAATTAACATTTAAACTGAAACAATGTTTTTCTTTGTTTGTCAACTTATAGTTGATATTTTAGGATAGTAGAGCAAAAAGCTGCCTTACCCATAACGAGATAAAAAATAAAAATAAACAAACAAATAGCTGACTAATTTACAACGTGATCTTCTTTCTACCTTAATCACTAAATTCAAAGTAAAGTTTTTTTTTCTCTATTTTTCACAGATTAACTAACAATATTATTTGCTTTATTTCAATCTTTAATGCAACTGCATTAAATTGCTATTGTTTACATTTGGTTTGTTGTTAATGTTTCTATAACGCGCTCTAATTGAAATCCAAACAAAAGCAAAAGCGAAATGAAGAAAAAAAAAAGAAACATGTAAACAAAATTCGTTCTATCAAATTATTTTTTATTTGTATCAATGCAATTTCACAGAGTTGTCAAGTACTATATAACTTAATGCATAAAATTTAAGTTTTTGCATGATCATTCATATTTTGAACTATTAAATGCATTTCAAAAGAAACACATCATTTACATAATTTTAGATCATACACAAGTTTTTAAAAAAACTTATGTGAATCTATAAAACCATTAACAAGACCTTTTTATTTCATACGTACAAATTTAGTGTTATTAATGAGTGATAGCTAATTACTAATATTAATTGAAACAATTTTCAATTTGCTAAGGCAATTGAGAATGACAAATTCAATACAAATAAGTTTGTTTCCAATTATACTCATTAAGTTACAAAAAAAAAAAAAAAAAAAAAATGGTTAAAACCTATATCTAAATGCAATCACAAATCAGCGATTTTAAATATTCATGCTAAAGTGATTTTGTGTATCCGAGTATATCTTATCAATGGGGTATTCATGAATATCCACAAAAATCTTATTAACCGTAAAAATTAACTATGAAATTTTCAATAAGAAAACGTATAAATTTGTGCAATTTGTAAGATTTTTATGCGTTTGAATGAGTACCTTCAATTTCGTATGCTACTACTGAGCCACTTCTTTTTATTAATTTTGAATTCCTTCAGTGTATCTTAATGATTTTGGATTACTGAGCTCAAAACCCATATAATATATTGCTCGTATTGTTGTTTATTACAATGACTGTAAAGTTTGTATAAAAATAATATATTATTATAATTAAATTTAATCAAATTAATTAATACTAACTTCATTGACACTAGATAGCTAGCTCCAGTTGGATGGCAAGTAGGGTGGCATGGGTTCAATGCTCCCGAAAATAACGCCATAAAATTTTTGGGAAATACATCCAAAAAAATCTCCATAAAACAATCTAGCGCTCCATTTTGTTTTGGAAATAAAGCCAAACATTTTAGTGACGTTTTTCCCAAAAATTATGTTTTTTTTTTTTTTTTTTTTTAATACTTGAATTCATTTATTGAATCTTCTCATCTTAGGAGACTAACGATAAGTTTAAAAATCTTAATCCTAAATAACATTATTATACATAATTAATCTTATATATAATTCAGTGTTCAATGTGTATCCAGAGTTAATAGGGACTTGTACATCCTAGGAGTTCGGTAAACACGCAGAAGAACGCAGTTGTTGTACGTTCAGTCTTCTCACAAACATGCTGCCCGCCTAGCAGGATGTTTGAATGAAAAGAACTCCATACAAATTTGCGCCAGTAGTTCCGGCTGCATGTGTAGCAGGAACCAGAAATATAAGAAAGAGTACGCGCCAGATACCGGCTGCATAGAGAAAAGTACGCGCCAGATACCGGCTGCATAGAAAAAAGTACGCGCCAGATACCGCCGGCTGCATAGAAAAAAGTACGCGTCAGATACCAGATTATGTGGCTTACAAAAAGGAAAAAAAACGCCTTAAGAAATAACGCCAGAAAATCTTTTTTAAATAAAGCTAGAAATTATGTGGGATTAATTTTTAAAAATAGAGCAATAAACTTACTACGAAATAACCCCAGAATTTCGGATATAATGCCATAGGAAATGACGCCAAAAAATTTTTTTTAATAAATCCAAAAAAAATTCTATTCAAAATTCTGTTGTTAGGGGCCATTCACATATTGCGTACCGCGCAATGGGGAAGGGTGGGGGTCGGGCGATTTGTTACGAAGTGTTACATGGGGGTGGAAGGGGTCATCGACTACTTTACGAAACATCGATTTTAAAATTTTTTGCGACAAAAAATTCAAATTCAAATTTCCGAAATTAAGATTTGTTAAGTTACTAGGGGGGAGGGGTGTCCAAAATTGGACGAAAATTGCGTTACGTAATATGTAAACGGCCTCTTATTTGCATTTTGTTTGAGCTTTCTGTCTAAAAATTTATGCCATCAAATTTTTATTTCCCAAAAATTTCCTGGCAATGGTGTAATTTTTATGGAATTTCGGTTTTTCAATTCCGACAATCACTTTTTATTAGAGAAGATCAAGAAAGAATACTTTCGATTTATTTTTGACTATAAAAATTTAATTGGATATTGAGTATGGATAGGTGCATACTTTGAAATATTAATCTGGAGGACATTTTGCTCATAACATTTGAAAATGGCAACAACGCCACTGTTATTTTATTCACGTGTTCAGACACTTAAACAAAATAAATATCTTTAGATTTTCTTATAACATGTTCTTGCAATTTTAATCAATCAAAACCCAGATTTGAAATACAGTTAATGAAGTTGAGTATATTATACCTGTAAGCGTAATCACTTAAACTTGCACTGTAGTAAAAAAAGTTAAACAATATCGATCAATGCTTTTATGATTATCTTAAAAATTATTGTAGAAAATGAATGTCGAAA
Organism: Calliopum simillimum; assembly: GCA_951812925.1. NCBI lineage: Eukaryota > Metazoa > Arthropoda > Insecta > Diptera > Lauxaniidae > Calliopum > Calliopum simillimum. The sequence continues at coordinate 119,506,848 of OX638369.1, read as the reverse complement.
CAAATCAAGAATAAGAAAAACTTTTAGCTTTAATATATTTACATTCAAAAATTACTGAGGCACTTTGGTTTCTTTATTGTTACAACCTTTACCTACCTTTAAAATGCAATATTAATATTTTTTTAATAATGCAGTATTAAACATTAGATACTAGTCAACCGATTAAAAGTGTAACACTTTGACTCATTTTTTGAATTAATTTAGAAAAAGTCAATTATTTAAAAATTGTTTACTTATGCAATTTCAGGAAGATAATCAATTTATATAGAATTAAACTCGTTTATTATGTAATAACTATTTTTTCAATCTTTTCACAGATCTGGGACACTGCTGGACAAGAGCGTTTTCGTGCTTTACGTACGCCCTTCTATCGTGGTTCCGATGATTGTCTCCTGTGTTTTGCAATTAACGACAGGGATAGCTTTCGTGGGCTAAAACAGTGGCGTGATGAATTTCTGAACTATGCTGATATTAAAGCTGATAAATTTCCCTTTATTGTAGTGGGAAATAAGGTAAGATGGAATTTTCACAAAAGAAATAATAGTTTAATGTCAAATTTTAAGCGTAAAGGATTTTTTTTAAGTGCACATGAAGAAAACTTAATGAATAAATATTCCCGGAGAATTTTTTCATACTGCCGTGCATTCTCTATTACAGTTTAAGAAAATTCCCCGGGAATCTTGATTTACGATAACCCCCAAAAGTTTAAAAAATTCATATCACTCATACGTCATGTGCTATGATCAAATGCATTTTGAGCAATAATTGAACCCTGTTATCAAACATTTTTCAAGACACTGTTAAAGTTAATATAATAACCCATTCCAGTAAAATTTGTTTTGATGAAGAGCATTTGGCAAAGTAACTAGATTCTTTCAAATTATCCTTCATTTTAGTAAGAAATGACTTAGAACAAGCCTGCTAAATCATGGCTTCTGTTCTCATTTTTATAGAAGGCTGCAAAGAATGTCTTCAGTGGAAAGAACTAAGCACTTGCCATATTAGTAACAAAAGTAGATGTTTCGTGGAAGACAGAAAAGTAAAAATAGAATAGAGAAATCAATGTGTGTTTTCATGATTTTAAAAGCAAAACGTTCTATGCTGCCTTAAGCAGTTTTTGAAATAACTTGGCGAGAGATGTCTTGATTAGTTTAAAAGCATTTTCTTTATCTTTTAAATAAATTTCTCTTATTTATTTTGAACAGAATGACATGTCCCCACGTAATCGTCAGATTAATTATGATGAAGTTCAACAATGGTGCGATGACAACAAAATAACAAGCTTTATTGAAACATCTTCAAAAACGGCAACAAATGTTACCGAAGCTTTTGCTATGGCAGTGCGTCGTTGGAAGCATATGGAACGTGTTGCCGAAATTGAATTGCGTCAACAACAAGGTGATACTATTGACTTAACGCGTACAATACGTTTGGCAAATAGGAGTTTTTGTTGTGTTGGTGGCGGCGGTGGAGGTGCTAGCAATAACAATAATATAGATTCTGACGATGAAACCATGAATGGTGATACACCGCAGAGACGACGACGTCAACAACAGCAACAACCGCAACAGACTAATTATCGACTTTAAACTAATGCGGTTAAGAAATGAGAGTGAGAGAAAAGAACGTAATGCAATTAGAGCAGTGCGTTACAATTTAAGGTTTTTTGTTTTTATTTGTTTCCTTAATTTTATAAGAGATAAGTAACACACATGCTAACTTATAAACAAACTCAGCTGGACTGTGAATTTGAATCTTTTTTACATTCCCAAGTGTATTGTAGACAACTCGTAGATATCAATTTGAAAATTCTCATACCCAAACTAAAAGGACAGCTACTAGTTAATAAAAGAAATATTAAAGACAGCTATTACAAAAAAACGTATTTAAGTCGAGCTTAAAAGACGCACCAAAGATTTGAAATGTTTAACTCATTATTAATTTTTTATGTTATGCACTGTTTTCTTTTCTTTTTTTTACTAAACATAGGCAAATTAAACACTCAAAAAATCATATACCAAAATATACCGAGGTATAAGAGTAGAATATTTATTTAAAGAGTTTTTTTTAACAAAAAGTTTGATTTCATAAATACAAGTAAACATAAGCAAAAATAGTAAAGAATATCAAGAGGGAAAAAAATTCTTAACCATTAGACAATAACTTCAAATCTGAAGTCTTATTTTTGATTATCCGATTTATTGTGTATGTAAAAAGAAATCATATAATGAAGCACCGCTTAACAATGCATCCATTAAATTGGTATACTTCTAAACTCTTTGTTATAGAAGTTTCGTCTAAAACAACAAAGTAAATTTTTTCATAACCTTTTGAATCAAGAAACTCGATAAATTTTAAGTGTATCCTCTTAGATCCACAAGACTGTTTAGATTTTTTTATTTTATTTTGCGGAGACAGATTTGCTTCATCGCCATATTTAATTCTGCAATAGTTGCTGATAATTTGCAATGTTGGTGTGAATTTGTTGAAGTGATAGTTTCCCAGCCTTATCTAGATAAGTTTGTATCATGAGGCAGTGACTACAATTTTCTAGCCGTAATATTTCCTCAATGCTTATGTGTATTCTGAAGTCGTCTATATTTATAATTGATGAGACGAAACGAAAGGTTAGTTACCTTGGTTGAATTATATATATTGTGAAATTGAGTGATCTTGTCGTCCTTCAGTTACATATTATAATTCCTGATACCTTTTCATTTATATTTTATATACATATTATCTCTGTGGAGACTTTGATGTTACGTTCTTTTGATGACATTTCGCGCTAAGTTGAGTTGCACGATATGCGTTTATCAACAAAACATTAACTTTGACTTTTTCTTATAAGTTTTTATTTATTTAAAAATGAGACGAATTCATTATGGCCTTGACTTCACTCAGCAATTTTATTTACACACTTTATTTATTATTTATTGATCAGTTTTATTATATCCGAGTTGCAGTCGACGTTGTTATTTGAGGTTATGTAGATGTGTCTCCAACCAGACAAGAGGAAAGATCCGAATCGTACTGCTGACGCTTAAATTCACTGTCCGAATTCTCCAGCAGCTCAAGTTGTTCCGAGTTAAGTTTGGAACATGTCACATGGAACGCACTTGTTGCAAGACTCACAGTATATAGAGTCCTGCGAGTCCAAACACTCCTTCCAGCTAGCGCATGAAAAATTCATCGAAGTTGCTTTGCGACGCTACAATATTTCTATACTTTTTCAAATAATTTCTACTGATGGCACAAAAAATACAAAGTTCTAATAGTCCGGGTGCCCACACTTAAAAAAAATCTTATAGAATAACAGGCTGAAACTTTCATAATCGCTTAATTACATTGAGACCTACAAACTTTACCATTGTGACAAATACGTCGAGTGGGGCGTTTTGGCTGTGGCAGCTGTCAAACATGTCAAAGTTATGACCCCCCCTGGACTGATGAATAACTGGTTAATTTTTTGTGAATCCACAGTTTTTTATTATTATTAAATGATAAAACAGTCGACCTACAAAAAGAGGGGGTCGTTTGGCGGGGCCTACGCGCTCAACATATAATAGTTACACCTACCAACGAATTAATAAATAGCCAGCTAATTCTTTCAGAATTTGTTGTTTTTTCATAGTACTGTCACGCAATTATATTGACCTACAATTTGAAAGGGCCGTTTTCCTCAACCTACACCCTAAACCCCTAAAAGTCATACATGTTTAGGGCGTAGGTTGAGGAAAACGGCCCTTTCAAATTGTAGGTCAATATAATTGCGTGACAGTACTATGAAAAAACAACAAATTCTGAAAGAATTAGCTGGCTATTTATTAATTCGTTGGTAGGTGTAACTATTATATGTTGAGCGCGTAGGCCCCGCCAAACGACCCCCTCTTTTTGTAGGTCGACTGTTTTATCATTTAATAATAATAAAAAACTGTGGATTCACAAAAAATTAACCAGTTATTCATCAGTCCAGGGGGGGTCATAACTTTGACATGTTTGACAGCTGCCACAGCCAAAACGCCCCACTCGACGTATTTGTCACAATGGTAAAGTTTGTAGGTCTCAATGTAATTAAGCGATTATGAAAGTTTCAGCCTGTTATTCTATAAGATTTTTTTTAAGTGTGGGCACCCGGACTATAAGCTTAATTTTATTTTGCGCCTTTTTCAAAACAGAGTTGCCAGACTTTTTAAGGAAACAATTGTTTACAATTGTCAGCAGTAATTGTTAATAGTTCTGTGTTCTTACCTACCTATTCAGTATATTGAAATAAATGACTGATTTTCAACTGCTTATACCTTAAAACTGATAACTTTAATTGAAAGATTGTCCGTAAAGTCGGTGACAGTTCTTCAATCAGCTGTTTTCATTGAGTGATTTTCAGTCACTCACTGGCAAAATAAGGGGGTTAATCTTTACGCTTGGTATGGCTTGATATTCTCTACTTTGTTTCCAATGCCAATGTTTGCTTGGTTTAAGAAAACAACATAAAATTTAGCGTTTATTTTTGTTGAATATAAATGCACTAAATGTTATTTTTAAGATTTTATTTTATTACATTTAAATTTAAGTTCAAATTTTACATTTCGAGTCGTAACCGCGGAGGTTCTTACATTGTTACTGGATTGATATAACATATGCTAAAAATATTTTCTCGCTTTAATTTTGTAAAGATGCATTTTGAAGATATGAGCTTTTAAAGGGCTAATGTCTTATACCACATTCACACTTGCCTGGTTAACCAAATGAAATAAGAAAATTAATTATCACCGTTCATACCTTTATTTTGATCAATGGCTCTGTCATTTGACAGACAATTAGTTTGAAGTTTACCAAATCATAACACTATTATCACTTTTTTCACTTATATTTTTGAATAAATAGTTTTTGAAATTTTTTTAAAACTTTTGAACTCAGAGGTGTCACATGCAGATATTTATACCCTACACCCAGGGTATATTCACTTTGTCCTTCCGTTTGTAACGCAGAGAAGGAGGCGTGGCACATATAGAAAAGTATATATATTCTTGATCAGCGTCACATCCTGAGTCGATATAGCCATGTCCGTCTGTCTGGCTGGCTGGGTGGCTGGCTGTGTGTTGAAATACACTTTTTGGGAAAACTGAGCAAGATAATTCAATGAAATTTAGTACACTGCCTCCGTCATCAAAGATAGCACGGGGGATTGAAAATGAGCGAAATCGGTTAACGGACACGCCTACCACCCATACAAAAAATATATTCAAAATGCAATTTTAGGAGTATTTTTCACGACAATGCAACCAAAATACGCATAAATACTAAGAATTGTAAGCGCAAGCTCTGGAAAAAAACTGAACGAATTCGGGCAAGAGGGCGTGGCACCTCCCAAATAAGCAAAAGCTTCAAAACACTATACTGAAAGCGTTTTTTGAGATAATCCAACCAAACTTCACTCAAATACTAAAAACTATAAATGCACGCTCTAAACTAAAACTAGACGAACTCGGATAAGAGTGCGTGGCACCTCCTATATAAGCAAAAGCTTCAAAACGCTATACTGAAAACGTTTTTTACTCAGACACTTAAAACTATAAGTGCAAGCTCTGAACAAAAACTGGGTGAACTCGGACAAGAGAGCGTAGCACCTCCCATGTGAGCAAAATTTTAAAAATACCGCAGTGTAGGGTATTTAATGTTTGGCCAGGCCAAATTTTAAACCCTTACTAGTTTTGGTTAAATTACTTATTTTTTCAAAACTAGACAAAATTTATCATACAAATCAAAAAGCTTTTTATATGGCAAACTATCCCGGTTAGTGGTTAATCAGATTAAAACGCTTAACCAGGCAAATGAGAATAGGGTATTACAATAATATACCGTTTATGTCTCGATATTTGTAATAAATATTTATGCGCACACTATAAAAATTCGAGTATGTTTCATAACTTGCCTTTACTATATGATATTAAGCTGTTAACGTGTAAAATTTTAAGTAACAAGTTTATTTAAAAAATATAATTTTTGTAATAATGTTGTTAAAAAAAATTTTTCACTGGTCCGAGTCAGAAAAGAATCTTAAAAGAATAGAAAAACTTAAGGTATTCAAAATAACAATAAATTAGTTTCCTTTTATCATATTTCAAAGATTTTATTAACAGTTTTATTTTTAAAATATACACATTTTTCATTAAGAAACATAGTTTTGGCTTTCAGTCAAATTTTTTTCATGTTGAGCCTTATCATGTATAAAAATTCTCGAGAATATTTATTTATGATAAGGCCCGCTATTTATTCCAACAATGAACATAAATAATTTGCAATACTTTCTGTGCCTTTTGACAATTAAATTGTGCATTTTCAATCAAATTAAATAATTAGACTTTTTGACCTGCATATATATTTAAAAGTTTTTATTTCAAAAGTAAAATTAAAAATTTTTTAAGCGATTTTCAATCGAACACCCTGACTGTAGAGTAACAAATTAAAAATTTTAAAAATTAAATAGTTAAGTTGTTACAATTTGTTAAATAAGCAAAAATTAAAAATTAATTTTGCTATTAAGCATACAGTTTTTACAAAAGATGTTTAAAATAGAATCTCTACATTTACGAAAACACTTTTTAAGTTTTTGTAATTGTATTTTCTTTTCTAATTTAAAATTTAATTTTTATTCGAATAAAAAAACTAAATTTGTAGAATGCATCAAATGTAAAGACATAACGAAAACGAATTACTTTAAGAATATAAAGAGCACACATAATAAAAAAAAAAAAATTTAAATGCAAAATGTATGTAAACCAAAATAAAAAAAAAAAAAATTGTAAAACTAAGAAATTGATACACATGTATATCACATTATAACATAAATAAATATCAATATGGATTTTGATCCTTTGTATTTAAATGTAGAAATCAAAAAAAAACCCTTCAGTTCACGGAACTAGTACCGAACTAGCGAAATCGCTAGCTACCGGTAACCAGCACTAGTTCCTCCCAGATCTACTTTATTCGTTCTCCACTGGCGAATATAACGTGTGCATGTCATAGGCAGGGGTCAATTGCCACCCTTTGCTCTACTGCTCACTAGCTATTTCACTAGTGAGAAGTAGCTTGCTTGTAAGGCGTTCTCTTAGTAAAGAAAAAATAAAAATAAAAATCGAACAACCCACACTGAGATTCGAACCTGGGGTTCAAAGTTTATCACCTATGTACGTAGATAAATTACGAAGTCTTTAGCTCATTCGTCTATAAAGCTTATCGACGTAGTTATGTGAAATTCGTATTTAAACAATTGAAAAAATTTTTGTTTTTTTTTTCTAAATTTTGTTCTCTTTCTTTTTTTTTTTTTGTTTTGTTTTTTTCATAAATGGACAGTGTTATGCAATAATGAGTCAACCCACTCGAAATTAGTTTTGAGATATTTACGTTTTTATGTAAATGTCGTAGAACAAATGATATGAAAATGTCAAACAAATTTTGTTGTTTTCAACCTCTTATTAACAATATTTAGGTTCGGTTTCTTAAAAAAAAGGTGCTTCTTCATATTTAGAAGCGAACTGTATTCATAAGTCGAAAAAAATTTGTTTGAGGGTTGACTCGTTATTGCATAACAGTGTCCAAATAAAATTACTCAAATTTTGAAACTAAAAAAAGTCTCTCCAAAAAAAATTTGAAATTCAAACGTTTTTATCGCTCATGTTTTATATTTTATTATTGAACTGACGACTGCTTGCATTACCTGGGGTCAAAAAAGGAACTAGTGCGTGTTTTGCTAGCTACTTCGCCAGTGATATTGGGAAAATTGTCTACTTGAGAACTGCTGGGAAAGTATTAAATGTAAAGTTGGTCAAAAAACCTTACCAAAATCTATAAATGAGTTAAATTGAGTTGATAAACTAAGGCCTGAACAAAAGTTCAATAATATTTCGATCCATAGCTCCATTCCCAGCGAAATTTAATAATCTAAGTGGAAAGAGGAGTTTGGTTGTTTGGTTCTATAGTTTGCGATTAGAAATAGTGCCGAGCAACCAAATCCTTAATACAGAGTTCTTCTGTGCTGCCGCCTTTGCTAAAAGAGAACACTGCCAAGGTAGGAAAATGATGTATTAGTACTTATATTGCTTCAGTATATGTTAAAACTCGACGAAAGACACAAAAGCGGAGTCATTAGGCAACCCTGTTATACTCCTTTGTTTGATTGAATTGGTTGTGAGAGGTTGCTGTTATGCACGTTCCAGCTTTTAAAGTTTTCGAAGTGCGCCTTAATGATGTTAATGAGTTTGATAGGAACATTTCCAGAGCGTTACAAATTTAATCTCTGTATATGGTATCGAAACCAGGTGTGGCTTGTTTGCAACTCCTATATTTGCGCTACGAAGTCGAATCATTATGCCTCTGTAGATTTGGCATAGCTGTAAATCGGCATTTTTTTTAGCAGTATTCTTATGAGCCAATATACGGGTATGCGATCTTCTAACCATAATTGGTTTAGGATCGGGTACGATGTTTTTCAGTGAAACATAACATATAGCAAAAAATTATAAGAATTAGTTTATTACCCCATACAAAGGTTCAAATGCAAAGAGGTGTTTTTCATAAAAATCTCTTATTAACTTAAGTCAATGATTTCATATAAAAAATATATTTTACTGCTCAGGATGTATTATTCAGTATTTTTGATCAATTTTTCGAATATTTCTTTACTTTTACGTTAATTTTTACCGATTATTTTTATGCATTTGTTAAATTATTGTTTAATCCAACAAACTGAAAATAATTTTTTAACTCTTATTAGATAAAGTTTTGATGTTTCAACCCAAAGGTTGGTTGTTATTGAATCATGGGTAAGAATGACCTACATGTCTCCCGCCCGACCAAAAAACGGAAATTTTCATTGAAATTCTAGTAACTTTTACAGTTTTTTGCAGTAACTGTGCTCCCATAAAGAAAAGCCGAAATTTTTACTGTTAACGCATAGTAAAGTTTATTAAATTTATTAAAATAAAAAAATTTCATGTTTACGGTTCGAGTATCGATCTTAAGACTTTTCTGTTTGTAGACGGCTCGCTCCTCTGAGCTACTGTGGTACTTTCATTTTTATCGGTTATTGTTTATTTCAATAAAGTTTTATTAATTTTTTAAGTGTTAAATAAAACAGGTGTGATTAATATTTATTTTTCAAACAGTTTTATTAAGTTTTTCAATATAAACTACAAAGTTCAAAGTTCAAATGATTTATTGAGACAAAACGTACTTAAACAATTAACTCATATATACAAATATGGAACAATAACAATAAATGATATATTCAGGGCTGTAAAAGGTATGGCCTTCGATAAAATTATATGAAACATGCTACGATGCAAAAATTAAATATATTAGCAAAATGCAAATTGATTGCAGGAATTAAGATTTAAAATTAAGCTCTTGCTCCCGGAGCTTATAAAAAGTTACTTAAAATTAATGAAGAAAACATTTTAAACTTAAAACTAATAACACAAAATCGAGCTTATTTTTTAAGTAATAGATCATCTAAAACTTAGCTCAAGGAAATTGCTAGAAACAGTTACTCATTCAAATTTCTTTTCACAAAAATGAAGAAAAAGTTACCAATGACATATAATTTAATCTCAATGTGATGAAAAATTCATGAACGTTAACCGCGGTTATTACTAGTAAGTACCTTTTGGTAAAAAGTTGGAACCAGAGGTGAGGTAGGAGAACCTGCCAACACCTCATCTAGAGAAATAGAGTTGATACTTAGTGGTGATAAGTAATATTGATTATCCCAAGGCGAATTACTTAAAGAGTCAACAATATTTTTAATTAAATCATTATCTACAAAGCACAAGTTAGAAGTAATTTTTTTCATTAAAGTAAGAGAATATCTCATTAATGGTTCTATTCTTGACTTGTTATAGATAAAAGCATTAGAATATTTCTTATTAATACTTTGGTAGTTTTTATTAATGCATTGTCTCAGCAAGTTTCTTTCAAAAATCTCTAACTCTTTAGCTACAGTAGGAGAAATAGAAAACCAGCAAGGGAAAGCATAAGTAATAATCGGTCTTATTAAGGTTTTATAAAAAAGAAGCTTTGTGTCAACTGAAAGGCTATTTTTCCTAAGATAGTGGTATAAGGGACAGGCAGCTCTCTTGGCTTTACCTAAGGCTAATCTCGCATGTGAGTTAAACTTAAATAGACAGTTAAAATTTACACCAAGGTATTTAATGTGCTGATTAAAAGGAATTCTAGCTCCATCAATTTCAAGAATCAACGATTTGCTGGCCTTCGCAATTCCAGAAGGACCTTTACCAGCAGCATTCCTAAAGCAAATGCATTCTGTTTTCGAAAAATTTATCTTAATGCCCCAAGTCTTATAAAATTTATGGATATCTTGAATATGTAAACTAACTTTTGATAAGGCTTCTACAGGGTTTCTACTATGTGCATAAACAAAAGTATCATCAGCATATAATAGTGCAGTAGAACCATTAGGATGCATGTGTGGAAAATCGCTCATAAAAATATTGAATAGTAGAGGGCCTAAGATTGAACCTTGGGGAACTCCACGACCTATTTGTTTAAGTTCTGATTGAGCTTGCTGAATTTGAGTGAAAAAAAAACGGTTTGATAAAAAGCTATCGATGATTTTAAAAATAAGCGGTGGAAAATTGTTTTGAATTAATTTGAAAAGGAGACCATTCCACCACACACTGTCAAAAGCTTTTTCAACATCAATAGAACATCCGATTGTACAATTTTTGTCTCTAAGTTTAGAAGTAACATCGCTATGAATTTTCAGAAGTGCGTGCATCGTTGAGTGACCCTTTTTAAAACCAAATTGAAAATCAGAAATACAACTGATGCCATTGCTGGAAAATTCCTCTATTTTGAAATAAATTATCCTTTCAAGAATTTTTCCAACATTTGACAACAGAGAGATTGGTCTAAAGTTCGAAATATCAATCAAACCTCTTTTCTTTGGAATAGGAAGTAGTTTAGCTATTTTCCAGCTTAAAGGAAAATAACCATTATTTAAACAATTATTAAAAATAATTGTTAAGAAGTTTATGGCTTCTTCAGGAAGCCTTTTAAGAAAAAAATTAGAAAGCCCATCAGGACCAGAGGATTTTTTTGTGTTCAAATTTTTAAAAATATTTTTGACCATTTCAGTAGAAGTAAAGAACTCCGGGTAGTTCGGGGAAAGTGCAGAATTATCCGCATTAAAGTTAAACGCTCTAGGCGGAAGATTATTTCTAGAAAGGTTAACACAGTTTTCAATATTAAAAACAAGATTGTTATCATAGCTAGGAGCAGAATATTGAAAAGCACTTTCAAAAAAATTGCAGAAGGACAAAGCAATGCTATTGTCATCAGAAATAATTAAGTTGTTTAGTCTGACCTTGGAACAAGAGGAAGATTTATTTTTACCGATAAGTTTAAATATTTCTTTAAACGCAAACGGACCCGGCTTAACATTTGAGAGTTTTTCATTCAATTTATCATCAAGCCAGATTGAGACCTTTTCTTTAATAATAATTTTCAGAAGAGATAGTCTTCCAGAAAGTTCTTTATAAGCCGCATTAACTCTATTAAAAGTTGCATGAAAAATTTGCTTAAGTCTCTTTTGCCAAATATGTTTAATTTTATAAAGATCCAAAATATTATCAGGTAAGTTCTTGTATTTCTTATTAGAAGGTGTAAACAGAGCAGAGTGATCATGTAGTTTTCTGTTAACAACTGTGTTGAAATTCGAAATGTGATCATCAATTTCAATGTTTGAAAAATTACTAGAAGCAGAAGGAAAACAGTGGGATAATTCCTCGGCAACCTCTTCCCTAAACCTTACCCAATTAGTTCTTTTAAACGACCTTAAGTAAATAGGTTCATTCAGTATTATTTCTGATTCATTCAAATTTATGCTGAGAACTAGTGCATAGTGATCCGAGAAAGAAGGTAAAGTAAATATACTGTAATTAATATTGACAGGATCAATTAAAAAATTAGAAATTAAAAAATGATCTAAAAAAGATGCACCATTAGGGTAAGTAGGAGTGCTGGAAGTAAGTCGCACAAAGTTGTTGTCAGGTCCTGAAAGCCAGTTTTCAAAACTTCGACCGTTTACATTAATATTAATATCTCCCCAACTTGGATTTTTTGAATTAAAATCTCCACCTATAATTGATCCGTCAAAATTTTCTGCTATTGAATGAATTTTGTTCAGCTCTGAGAAGATTAAATTGTTACTAGAATTAGAGGGAATATAAATTGACCCAAGTAGGAAATTTTTTATAACATTATTATACTTTAGTTTGAAAGAAATTAAGAGGCAAGGAAAAATCATTGATGGGGTCCCAATTAATTCATATTTAATTCTATTCCTTATTACAATGGCCACACCTTGTGCTTTATCATTTCTAATTACTGAAAAATTATCGAGATGAACTTTATGATAAGCTTTTAAATGGGTTTCTTGAAGAAATGCTGCAAAAATTTGATGGTGGTTAAGTAATCGAATTAGTTCAAGTCTCCTGCTATCATGTATTAAAGAGGAGACGTTTAAAGAAATAAAATGTTTATCCATCGAAAGCACAAGGCGCATTAATGATCAATTGATCCAGCAGTTGCAAATATTCCATTCTTTTTTGTTCAATTGATGAGCTATTATTTAATTTACTCATGAAAAGTTTTACTTTTTGGACTAAAGAGGATACATCCACACCAAAAAGTGACTTTGAAAGATTAAAAAAATCTCCGAAAATTCCTTTATCAGCAGCTACAAAGGAGGAAAGAGCTTTATTTGCTTGGATATCAGATGTTCCAAATTTTACTTTATCAGCAAAAGAAACTTGAGGGGTTGTTAGGCTTGTATTTGCCAAGTTAACCATCCGTTGAGAATTGTTTCTTTTTTCTCTACTTTGAGCTAAAACTTCTCTCCTTCTTTGCAGATAAAGTTTATATTTAGGACAACCAAGAAAACTTGCAGGGTGACCAAATTTTTCACAGTTTACACAAAAGGCTTCAGATCCATCCTTTTTTTCAACTTTACAATCACCTGGGCCATGTGCTTCACAGCATTTCACACAACGGTAACGTCTAGCACAATTTTTTGCAACGTGCCCAAATGATTGGCAGCGCTTGCACTGAACCGGGTTTTTGTTCTTTTTTGGTTTTTCCCACACTACACATGAATTAAATAAATATTTAATTTTTATTAAATCCTCGGGTAGTTTTCCCGGAAGAAGTTTGACCAGAAAAAGATTACTTATCCGATTTTCCCTTTTACCCCAATCAGAAAGAAAAATAGTCACGGCTTCAACTAAATTTGGTTTTATAAAATCTATTTCGGTTTTTACTTCCTCTACTGTAAAATCAGAGGTAAGACCTCTAAGAATTACCGAGGTTGTTTTACATTCTTTGGGAGTGTAAGAGTGAGCTTCAATCCCATCCAAATTTTTAAGAGTATCCAGTAACTCTGAATGAACATTAACATCATTAACGAACAGCTTAGATTTAGATTTGTTAATGTTAACAATTTTAAAAATTAGAAGGGGATTTGACTTTTTGAGGCCCTCAGTTAGATTTTTAATATTAATCTTATACAAAATTATAGGTGGACAGAATTTCACACCTTTAAATTCACGAGCATTGGTAACGTTTTCTTTTACAGAATTATCATTAATGCAATTGTTAGATTTAATATCAATATTATTTTTAGACAAAAAAATGTCACTTAAAATTTGATACCTATTGCCATTCAGAACTTCAGGTCTCGATTCTTTTGACGCCTTGTGTGCTTCACTCATCGTTTTCCTATTCTTGTTTGCAACAACTTGAAAATCTTCTTCCATAAACATTTCAGAAGTTTCTGCACCAGGGCTTCCCATCTCCATTTAAAATAAATTGACACTAGCGACTAGTGTACGCTAGGAAAAATTAAGAGCTGTCACTTGCAGAAATGCCAATATCTTTAAACTGACGCTTATGACTTGATTGTCTGCTTTCAGCACAGCTCAACCGTAGGTAAATTTCAGCGTTAATTTTTTATTTTTTTAAAGATATTTAATTTAATTAAAATTTTTTATATTTTTAGAGAGAAAAAATAAGTCCAATAATATAAACTACATTAAAAATTTTGTAAAAATTATTTTGTAATATTTTTTAATTTATTTTTTTCTTTTCTTAGATCACAATGGTACTTATCTTGTATTTCCTTTCTAAATTAAGCTTTAAACATGGTGAAAACTGTTTAAAGCAAAAAAGGTTAAACAGCATTTAAGTACAGAACAAATTTAAACATTTAGTTAAGCCCTCTACTGCCCTTTGAATAAAATTAAATTATACATATTTCTAAAGCTTTAAGAACCCATAAAAAATTTATTTACTTTATTTACCTAAAATACACAGTTTATAGAAAAATTTCAAAACTTACATAACCGACTAATGGTTATAATGTATTAAATTCAAATTCGTATAGATTGAAATTGAAAACTTTGTAAACATTAATTTGTGCATTTTGTTTTACAGAGGAACAAGTGATGCGGTCATAATGGCATAAAAGTCGAACAGCAAACTTTATTCTTCATATTAGTTTGCTGCCCAAGTCTTTTCAAAATAACCATCACTTAAGCGGAAAAGTTTTCTTTCTGTTTATGCTAAACATTTCTTTTTTATATAAAATTATCACACTAAATCGGTAAGTAACAAAAATACAAAAAGTTTTGTGAACATACATACGTAGCTTATTCATATATGAGTGGAGTTTGAAAAGTTCACGGAAGTATTGGAAAGTCCAATGATAGAAAATTTATGACAAGTATAAGTACTAGGGGTAAGACTTTTTACCGTAAACTTTTTGGCTCACTCCTTCTCGTAACGACTTGACTCTGGCAATACACAGTGGAATGATTAGGTACGTTAAATTTTTACACAAGCTCAGAACTTAATTAATACAATCACCCTAATCATGTAATTCGATTTCGATTTGAACTAAATCGAATCGAGATTTTGCTATAGTATATTTCGATATCCAGGATAGAAATCGAAATTTTTTACAATCAAAATCGAATTATAAGATAAGGCTGATTCGATTTTGACTGCAAAAATTTTCCATTCCGGACATCAAAATATATGATAGCAAAATCTCTATACGATTTAGTTCTAATCGAAATCGAATTAGATAATAATGGTGATTTACTTTCTAATTGAAATACAAATTTTAAATTTCTCATACAACAATTCAGTTTAAAATATAATTATTTACAGTAACTATTTTTTCATAATTTTTATCTTTTTACGGTTTATATTTATTACAATGTGTTCCACTGTGCGTGAAGCAGCAAAAAACAAAAAATGTGTATTAATTTATATTTTAGTTTTATTTCTTCTTATTCTTATAGCCATATGAATTTATCGCTACATATTCGCCATCACAAACTAACAACAATTTGTACCATTGATCACCATCGACGCGTGGTATTTCCAGCACACCCCCATAGTTGGCCGGCAAGCATTTGGGCGAGATATGTTTGTGCAATGACTCACGATCGGTTGCATGAAATATAATGCGAGATCGTAGTTTTTCGCGTAAGAATGGTTTAAATAGTGCGAAAACTACGTTGAAGATCTTTGGCTGATTAACGATATGTATAGCTTTAATACGTAATGGAACTGAATCCTGTAACCAATCTACAATTCGCTTAGCAAATGGTGGTGTAAACTGCCATGTCTGTTGTAGACTTAAACCATCCATATCAAAGATAACAATGGCACCATTAATTTGTGTTTCTGGTTCTAACATGGCGGCCTCAAGGAAGAGCACCGCACCTTTGAAAACTTCATCGAGTGTAACTTCTTTGTGTTTCCAGCGTTCTAAAAAAAAAAGAGAGCATTATCAATACTAGAGTTTGCCTTTTGACCGAAAATCCGACCATTTGGATTTGACTGCAGAAAGAAAACCCAACTGTTAACTTAAGTAAAGGGTCAAATTATCGTTCCTTAGTGCTAACCTTATCTCCATACGAAATTTTAAAAAAATCGATGTATTGGTTTAGCCATGAGATCATTTTTTCGATTTAAGGGCGTGGCACCACCCAATTTAAAACAAATAAAAAATCCGGTGCACTGCTCCTCCTCCCAACCTTTTCAAGCGATTATGATGAGATTTAGGCATAGAAACAAGAACAAAACAGATTTCTTTTGTCTGTTTATATAGACTAGAGTTCGCCTTTCGGCCGAAATTCGACCACTTCAATTTAACTTTGAAGAGACTATGGTACTATGGTCCTTTTTGATTTCTATTCTTAGCGTTAAGCCTACCGTTATTTACGGGCGTGGCACCCCTCTAAAAATTATCAGCTTTTAATTAGCTCAGTACTGAGTTCCATAAAATTCGGTGCAGCAGCTTAGCACTGATAGCGTACTATAGCATTTATGGGCGTTTCACAACCTACTGAAAAACATAATGGTCATGTTATCGTTCCTTAGTGCTAGCCCTATCTCCATAACAAATTTCATAAAAATAGATGCAGTAGTTCAGCCGTTAGATCGTTTTTTCCATTTAGGGGAGTGGCGCCGCCCACTAAAACCATAGTGATCCTCTTATAGTTCCTTAGTGTCAACTATATCCCTCAAATTTTATAAAAATCGATGCAGTGCTTTAGACGTGAGAGCTTTTTTTCCATTAAGGCGCGTGGCACCGCCCACTGAAAAACATAATGGTCATGTTATCATTCCTTAAGGCTAACCTTTACTGCAAACCAAATTTAGCAAAAATCGATGCAGTAATTTAGCCGTGAGAGCGTTTTTTTCACTTAGGGGCGTGGCACCGCCCACTTTTAAAAAAAATATAGCTCCTCCTGACAACCTTTCCAACAAAAAAAAAAAATCAAGCAAGATTTATGTATACAGGGCATATCGCGCATGATCCTGATGATAAGAATTCGGAATAAATATTTAGCGAGGTAATGCTACTTACTTCCCAACTCCAGTAGTAAAATACGTCTGCCTGCCTGATCACGATTAGGAAACACTGTAAGAATGTTATGTTTGAAAACATTGGCTTCTCGACTGGGTACAAGTCCATCATAGACATCAGAGTGTTTCACTTTGAAGGCGTAGTACCGTTTGATCTAAAATGTCAATGAACAATAAATATTTTTATCATTTTGTGTTAAAGTATTGCATACCAAATCTCTAGCGCTTTCCGGATAAAATTTACAGGGTCTTAAAAATCGCACCAACCATTCTTCATTATCTTTTGGATAGAGAAGATCCGTTTCTTCTGTAAAAAGAAAAAATAAATTTAAATGTGTTAAAACTAAGAATTTTGCAACATTATTTCATAATAAATAAGTGATATTTAATAATAAGAACACATTCAGTTACAAAACAGTTTCAGCGCTATAATGTTTGAAAGTCCTAGATATAACTTTCAAAAAATTATTTTGAATATAGAGACGATTCACAATGGAGTTCTGCGCACTGTCTTCACCTTGCTAATATTCCTTCCATTAAATTTACTGTCAAGTTATGACAATTCAATTTATATTCCAACATTTTTATCAAAATCTTTAGTTGAAATTTAAATTCAAAATCGTCTCCAACTATTTAAAGCAAAACTGGAATTCCACAAGAAATTAAGCGCTTTTAACGCCAACTGTCAAACGCTAGCAACACCTGCCGTCGCTTTAAGACGAATTAAACGCGATTATATGGTTTTGAAAAAGGACCCCATACCATACGTAACGGCAGAGCCATTGCCTAAAAATCTACTCGAATGGCACTATGTAGTTCGAGGTCCGGAAGATACACCATACTACGGTGGAATTTATCATGGTATGTTGCATTTTCCGCGCGAATTCCCGTTCAAGCCACCTGCAATATATATGCTAACGCCAAATGGACGGTTTAGGACAAATACGAGACTTTGCTTAAGTATATCAGGTAATTGTCTCCTTAATACAACAACTAAGTTACTCCAATTATCTAGTTTTAAGATAAGATTTAAGATTTTATCAAGTTGTGTAATGATGTCATGATATGTTATTCCCCGACCAATCATATGAGTCATTAAATACTCTTCTGATCCTTTTTTCCTAAAGAGTCTATAAAAGTCAGGAACGTTTATAAAACGCGGTGAAAAGAGTCGCTTTTTCTTCTAAATTGATCCATCATAAAGAGCTCTTAAATAGATCAGAAAAAAGTATATTTTTTGTTCAGATTTTTCTAAATATGTGTCATTTCGAACACAGAATTATAAACTATTTGAAGTTTAGTGAAAACAGAGACCTCTAAACTAATGAAACTAGCTAATACTTAATATGTGAGCTCACTCAGAAAGTTTCCGAAATATATCTGTGGACTTTTGACAAAACGGCCTAACTCGAAATTGGCAACTTTTCAGAAGAGCTTAAAAACTGATTAACTACTTTTCAATAATGTGGCTCAATTTCGTTGATACAGCGTTGAATCTCCACCCAAAAAAATTGCTGCGGTAGTTTTAACAACGTTTTGTTGTGGATTTACAATTCTCTGTGGATTTGCTAATTTAAAAGTTAATATGATCGAATTTACAATTGATTGTTAATTTTACAGCAAATGCAATAATTTCTACCAGAAATTTGTTAAAATGATCGATATAAACTTTTTTTTGTTGTGAAATCTACAGCAAATATTTTATTTTTCACAGCTAATTTTTCAAATGTACAACAAAATTGTAATATTAACTGCAAAAGATATGGGATGAAAAATGAAAGTAAATGCTGTACAACATACAGCATTTTGCTACACTTTTACAACAGATTTTTTTGGGTGTCCTCTTTTCATACATTTTTACTAATCTTAAAGTGTCAGCTGTCAAATTATTTTTTTGAATGGCGCTAAGTTCAAATCTTTCGTGAACCATGGGACACCCTTATATCTCTGGAACAAGAAAATTTTATATTGAGTGTACAACTTAAGAACCGGAATTTGACAGTGGATGTCCGTACTAACAAATATCGTGAAAGCTCGAACTTTATATATATGTCATTTTGAAGGTACATTTGACAGCTGTCAAAATCAGTCATCAAAACAATTTTATCTTGTGTGCATCATTATTATTTTTCACGATGAATAACTTCGAAAATTCGAGAAAAAGACAGCATTTGCGGGAGGTTCTGTTGGGTCATTTTTTTGCAAAGAAAACTGCTGCGGAAAGTCATAGTTTGCTTGTAGAAGTTTATGGCGACGATGCTTTAGGAAAAACACAGTGTTTTGAATGGTTTAAATGCTTCAAAAGTGCCGATTTTGACATCAAAGACAAAGAACGCCCAGGACAGCCAAAAAAGTATGAAGACGAAAAATTAGAGAAGCTACTCGATGAGGATTCGTGTCAAACACAAGACGAGCTTGCCAAATCGTTGGGAGTGACTCAGCAAGCCATTTCAAAACGTTTGAAAGCCGCCGGATACATTCAGAAGCAAGGTAATTGGGTCCCCTATGAGTTGAAGCCGAGAGACGTTGAACGGCGCTTCTGTATGTCTGAAATGCTGCTTGAGCGCCATAAAAACAAATCATTTTTGCATCGGATTGTGACTGGGGATGAAAAATGGATCCATTATGACAATCCCAAGCGCAAAAAGTCATACGTGAAACCCGGCCAATCAGCCAAATCAACCTCGAAGCCAAATATCCATGGCGCCAAGGTTATGCTGTGTATTTGGTGGGATCAGAAGGGGCCGTTATATTATGAGTTGTTGAAATCGGGCCAGACAATCACAGGTGACCTGTACCGAACACAATTAATACGTTTGAAGCGTGCCATCATCGAAAAACGCCCGGAAAATGCGACCAGACACGAAGCAATAATTTTTCATCATGACAACGCTCGGCCGCATGTTGCAAGACCCGTGAAAAACTTTTTGGAAAATAGTGGATGGGGAGTTTTGGCTCACCCGCCTTATAGTCCGGACCTTGCTCCGTCTGACTTTCATTTATTTCGCTCGATGCAAAACGCCCACACCGGAATACGCTTCAAATCAGAGCAAGGCATCCGAAATTGGATAGATTAATTTTTGGCCGCCAAGCCGGCGCAATTTTTTTGGGATGGAATTCATAAATTGCCTGAAAGATGGGGAAATGTTGTAGCTTCCAATGGACAATACTTTGAATAAAATATATTGTAACATTTTTCCACAATAAAGCATCAAGTTTCGCTAAAAAATTCCGGTTTTTAAGTTGTACACCCAATATTAAGGACTATTTTTTCTTAGGAAGCAGTGCGAAAGGTCTTTCTTGCCTTATTCATGTACAAGGATTGTAATGGTTTTAATTTTCAAATAATTCATTTAATGTGTTGAAGTAAAGCTTACGACCTATTTTTTCTATGTTAGAAATGGAGTACTACTATTATTATTTATATACCATTGGAAAGGTTTATACTTTTCTTTTTTTCGAAATTCACTCACAGAAGATATGCAGAAAGCTTAAATTGCTTTAATTTATTTACCTCATTATGAATAAACATTTTCGAGATTTTTTTCCCGGGCAAAAATCACTGAAAAGTAAGGTTAAGGTTCTGAAATTTTTTAACAGAGAATTCGAATTTTGTTGCAGGGTAGCTGAAGGTAATTTCTGAAGAAACATTCTGCGTAGAACCCAAATCAGATGTCAGAATTGGTGCATCAGCTCAAGATTTTGAGATATTTGACACGAACACGAACTTTTTTGAGGTGCGGTGCAGACTGCACAAATCTTCTTTTATTTATTTTTTGACTTAATCCATCACTTAATGCTACGTATACTCTTTGTCTTCAAAATGAGTTCTTGAAAAGTGTTGTACAATGACTTCTTCAAAAGTTATGGTTGATTTAAGATGACATCACGAAATCCATAAACTGTTTCGGGTAAGTTGTTTTATAGGATTTCATTATATCTTCTTTTGAAGGAAGCATCGTACAACACTTTTGAAGAGCTCATTTTGAAAAGAAAGAGAAACACTACGTGATGAAAAGATAAAAAAGATTTGCAAATGCTCTCTCTCGAAAAAGGAATATATTCTCGAGAAGATATTTTCAGACACACATTCTCAACAAGGGCCATTGTATTTATTTTTCAGTACTAATGCTAACGATTTCCATTTTTCAAGAATTGAATGGAAAATTGTATCCGATATATAATATAATAGCGTTTTTTTCCAAATTTCTAGATTTCCATCCTGATACGTGGAACCCTACTTGGTCGGTGAGCACAATTCTAACTGGTCTATTAAGTTTCATGGCAAGTTTTAAAACATAAAGCATTTTCAATTATACAAAAATTTTAATAAGTACATATTATACACTTTTATTTTGCTTCAGCTTGAAAAAACTCCTACTTTGGGCTCAATCGATACCACAACGTATGAAAAACAACAATTGGCAAAAAAATCATTAGAATTCAATTTAAGAAATCCAAAGTTTCATGAGTTATTTCCAGAAATTTGTGCAGAAGTTAAACAACTATTGAAAGAACCAACTAAACGAAAGACACCATTAAACGCTGTTGGAGATATATTTGCATTGAATGATCTTAACATCAACTATGGTACAGGTGATTCACTTAAGACTGTACCTGTTAATGTTCTAAAAAGACCTTTTCATCATAAGTTAGGCAATAATCATTTAGCTAACGCCTATAGAGGAGATGCGAATCGTGTGGCGCAACAGAATTTTAAGCGTAAAAAAATATTGCATTGGCTTGGCAACGGATTAATAATGCTTGCTTTCGGTCTGTTTTTGTATATTGTCGACTATATCGTCAGAAATGTATAACGAATTTTACTTAATCTCTATATCTGTGTTATTTAATGTGATTGTTGTGCATTTGAAATTGAAATGTGGAGACGGTAGGTAGTTTCATTATAAATGATATGTAGTCGTTTTGATGAAACTACCTGCAATTGCATATTTTTATATTGACTAGGAATAAAGAATATTGCGAAGTTGTTTTTACGAACACAATGACTTCGACTTCAAATATTCAATGTAATCGTTTATACATATGTATATACTTATATTGTACAATTTAATAAAAACTTTTTGATAACATCAACATCAGAGTGCACATTTTCCTTTATTAACCTATATTTTATCTACTCTCTCATTCTTCTGTTTTTTAATTCGGCTGGAAAAAAACCTTTCGCGACACAGCAAAACACTTTCAAAGCGCCATAACGCTACAGTTTTAGCATCGCAAATCGTTCTATACAAAGCGTTGCTTTGAGCGCAACTTTGCTCAAAGCGCGCAATCTGATCGCGACCTTACAGAGCTGAATTGCGTGAAAGTTAGTTAAATCGTCTATAATCTTATTGATTTAAATACCACTCAATACAATTAAACTTAAATAAAAAAGTTAAAAGCAAATGTCACCAGTAGATAAAGTAATGAGCTTAAAACGAAATATTAGGTTTTGAGTATTATTTCATAAGCAAAATTTCTTAAAATTTATATAAACCTTTTTATATTTTTCCCTTTGCAAATTTGTGTAAAATGCTTATGAACATTTTAAGTGCGTTAAGTAGTTTTTAGTTTAGCCTACACCCAAAAAATCATGAACCTTACTGCTAAGTTTCCGCTATCAAGATTTTACTGTACGTGACGAAGTATATAATTAAATTTGTTTAAACGTTAAAATTCACTTTACACAAAATGTAGCGGAAAGCAAAACTTTTAATAACGCAAAATTTTATTTTATTTGCATATTTGGTACTTAAATTGTTTTAACATTTGGCAGTTAGGTTTAATGTTGTTTTGTTTCGGTTATCTATTTTTATGTTATTTTAAACCTTGAACTTGTTAACTTATGTATGTCGCTTTGCTCAGCTGGGTATATTTTGCTTTATTTTTAATAAATACTCACATTATATATGTATATATTTATTTATGGACATACATACTTACATGTATCAATTAATCGGATAAGTCATCAAATAAGTAAGTCATTTATGCCCTATACACAGATTATATTCATCTCGCCTTCTG
The DNA here is from genome assembly GCA_951812925.1 of Calliopum simillimum. Lineage (NCBI taxonomy): Eukaryota > Metazoa > Arthropoda > Insecta > Diptera > Lauxaniidae > Calliopum > Calliopum simillimum. The sequence continues at coordinate 119,483,862 of OX638369.1, read as the reverse complement.
ATTATAACATTACGTGGAAAGCATGACTATACAGTGGAGTGGGCCAAATTTTATGGAAAAAATTTAACCGAGCTCGGCTACGCCCCTATATAAAAGTTCGTTTTATTTTAAATTTTTTCACCACTTTTTGACTTTGGCCACCATTTTAGTATGAAAAAGGTCATATTAACATAATCTTTTATTACTTTTTTTAAACTATTCATTAAATTTCCTTTAATTCGGTAATACATTTCTCATACCAACTTTTTGAGGTCAGAGAAAAATACTTTTATGTAACAACGCACGCGCTGCCCTTTATCTACCGGAACCTTCCAACGGATTGTTCTTCTTAAGAAGTTGTTTTTTCTGACTCCAAATCAAAAAATTGGTATGGCAACGGATTGTTCTTCTTAAGAAGTTGTTTTTTCTGACTCCAAATCAAAAAATTGGTATAACAAATGAACTGCCGAATTGAAGGAAATTTGACGAATATTCCAAAAAAATTATAAAAGGGGTATATTAATAGAAGCTTTTTCATACTAAAATGCCCGTCAAAGTAAAAAATTAGGGAACTAAATTGAAAATATCAACTTTAAAGGTCCAGAAATTTGCGAAATTCGGTTAAATTCTATAAACCAAATAAACTTTTAGAAATATCATACTTTTTGATAACAAAGATTTTTAATTTTTTGTAAAAGAAGTCAGAAAATTCATCGGGGGTATATTTTATTTTTTGTTAGTTTAAGCCTCTCCTATCACCTTATCGTAACCTAATCGATTACACTCTGTATGTTAGGGATGTTATGAAGATGGTTTTACCGGAACCGTAGTCGAAACCAAATATTTTAAAATTTATGCTTAAGAGATGAAACCGGAATCGGAGCCAGAATCGGAACTTGTGATAGATAGATAGATAGATAGATAGAAGATATACATTATGGGAACGATATTGTGGCTGCGAAAGCAAATGTGAGAGAAATAAAACTTTAATATTATTGTACTTACATTGCTTTTCTTCAAACAGTGCAAATTTTTAACCGGATCGAAGTCGGAGGTGGAGGTTAATCAATCAAAAGTTGTGATCTTTTGAAACTAGAACCGAAGATCCTAAAGAACTTTACTATATACTTAAAATTTTAATTGATTGAAAATCCTTTTTAAAAGTTTGAAACTTTAAAATTTTGTTATTTTTGAGGAAGACAAAGTAATTTGTGGTCATAAAAAACAGATTATTTTTTCATCTGGAAAAATATCAATTACAATTATCAACTTACTTGTTAACGATTTAATAGCTTTAACAAACGAGATTTAGTTTTATGTGGTCACCCATCATCAATAAGATTACAAAGTAAATATTTATGTCATAAATGAGACATTTTAATTAACGTTCAACTTTCAACAGTTTAAATGCTCGTCTGTCAAAAGTGCGGAAAATGCAATTTTTCACTTTATTTTGTGTGACATAGCATGTCAGCATTTTACATTTACATACTTATGTACAATTTGTATACAGTCTCTACAGTAAAAGTGTGTTCATGACCTTAAGGTATGTGCCAGCTTTATGAAAAACTTCTACAGTTGATGGTAAATGACTTTAAGCCCCGCTGATTCAAAAATTGTTACTATATCTTTTTGTCAGCTCTGGTTTTTGAAATTATTTAAAAAACCAATCTTGAGAAATAATATGCAAATTATGAAACACAAAAACAAGGGATTACTATTATAGTTAATTTTTTGAAAATCACTTGAAAGCTGTATATACGTATATACAAGATTTTAAATTTATACAACAGTCACTACCTGCTGTGGCATTAATAAGATAAAAAAGTCTATATTTTCTATATTGGGTTCGAAAACTGCATTGATATTTACCGCATACGCTTTTATTTACCAGACTGTTAAGTTGTATATTTAACAAGTATTGTTGTTTCAATATTTGATAATTAAGTGAAGTGTAAGCATTCAGTTTCGCTGACATTAATCGCAATCGTACTGAATTTGCACAAGTGGTTTTTACTTATGGGTCAATCTTTGCGTAATCGATTAAGATTTGGGTTGACATCTCCGATTTTGATGAAAGTTGGTGTACAGTTAGGATTTGACATGCGTATAACTCCAGTAAAATGATTTTTCGAAATTCCAAATAAAAACAAGATGGCGGATGTATGAAGTCCGATCCATCTTTTAGATACACACATGTTTGAAAATTCATAGCTGCACGGATTTTGATCCGATTTTAATGAAATTTTCAGGGTTAGCGCAGAAAAATATGAGCTTTTGAAAAAGAAAAAATTACACTGATAATAAAATTTGGGGCTTAGTGCACCCTTTTTATTTTTTGTAAACATATAGGGTTGATACCGTCCGGACGGTAGTTTTTTCTGTGGCCTCTAGTAAAATTTTTGTAGAATATTTTTTTAGAATATTTTTTTAGAAAATTTAAACCCATTTCAACAAAGTAGTTTTTGGAAAAAGGGGTCTAAAAGACCCATAAAAACGCGATATAATAGGTTAAAATGTTCATACAACTAAACGTGAAATCAAGCAAGGAACAATTTTTTAGAACATCTTAACCCATTATGTCCCGTTTTTAAGGGTCTTTTAGACCCCTTTTTCCAAAAACTTGGTTGAAATGGGTTAAAATATTCTCCAAAAATATTCTAAAAGAATTTTCCTTATAGACTCCCAAACGGCTGTATAGATCACCGTAAAACTATATATGAAGGTTTTCGGGTAAGGCGCGTGTTTCTGGGTCATTAGTTTTTTCGGGTTTTTTTTTCACCCGATGGTTCGTCGGGTTTTTTTCGTGTTTTCTATGCGCTTCATGACTTTTTACGACATTTTAGTAAAAAAAAATTGTGCCACCCAGGGTCGCCCTCCCTTGGATGTCGGAACCTAAAATTTAAAATTTTTTTTTTTCGTTTTATGACTTTTTACGAAATTTTAGCGAAAAAAATTGTTTTCACCCTTAGACGTCGGAACCAAAAACTTAAATTCCATCGGAAAAACTTACATTCTTTGGTTTACTTTAATTGGAGATGGCCCGTCCTCTGTACAAGAGAAGGTGTAGCAACGCACACCGGGAAATGCTAGTTAATTTTGCCTTATCATCATGACCAAGACTGCTTTTAAGTTTGTATAATTTATAGTAAACAGGTGTGTCAAGCATAAAATTATCTCTCAATTCGAAATTTGGCATCTTAAAAACCCAACTACTTTGGCAAAAATAAGGTTTGGAAAAGACTCAATGTCCAAGACCAAGACTGCTCATCACGGATTAGAACTAGACGAACGATTTATATCACATTTACAGAAAATTGTAAGTATATACCTGAAGGAAGCAAATTTTGCATATGTATCTCAAAAAGTAGAGTAAACTTGGCGAACCTGTTACTAAGTATTTTTGTATATAGTAGGATCAGGACTACTCTCACAAAATCATTGTAGCACTGTGTTATACATATTAAGGTAGAATGGGATCTCAGCTTAAGCCTTATATAAATTAATATGGAAATTACACTACTGATTTACATAATTAAGCGCAAAAATCAATATAGATAAAAAAAATATGTATTTTCCAATCAAAAGCGACACACTTCAATTAAATACAAATTAAAAGCGCTTTACGCAACTCACCCAAATGACTAAATAAATCAATTTTCTAAGAAAATTGATGAGATGTACTACTTAATTACAAGAAAAATATAAAAAAAATTAATTAGCAAGCAAATAGTTAAACCATAAAAAATGCAAACTACAGTTTAAATAAGACTTTGAACAAGCTTTTGTAATACGACCAGCTGCGGTAGGTACACACGTATTGCTTTGAATACAAATTAAAAAAATATCTATTAATTTTCTTGCACTTTGTGCTTGATATTAAATTGGCTTTTTTTCACTACCGGTTAAATTAACGACAACATTCAACATTTAATTATATGCCTTTGCAAATTACCTTTAAACTCTGTTGAAATTTATTTAAAAATAAAACTTACTTTCCAATAGCTTTTTTAAATCTTCGACTGCTTGCTTTTTAACTTCTGGCGTTTCACGTAACTCTTGGATGGCAACTTCTTTCGTCGTTTCTGTTGGTTCACCAAGCTCAAATTGCAAGACCTGATCACCCAACATTACAGAGGGTAATTCGGCGACGTCAGACAACATTGTGGGAACTCCTTGAATAGAGAAAGAAAGAAAAAACATTTTAAATAATTTTAATGTAAAAGAATTGTAAACTATCCTAACTCATTTTTCTACTTTTCAGTAGAGCAAAAAATACTGGGGCTGAATCGCCGCATGAGTGAACGTACAATTCGTGACGTAAAATCATGTATTTAGTAATAAGAAATACGTTTGAAACACACGATTTTACGTCACGAGTTGTGCGTTCACGGATGCGTCGATTCGACCCCTGATTCTGGCTTGATTTTGAAAATAATTTCAATTTTTTTTTTCTGTATAATGTTTTATTTAGGGCTCTTATTAAGAAAGCATTGCTTTTTTTAACCAAATACCATTAACTTAAGAAATAAACGAAATTTTATGAATTTTATGAAATTTTATGTTTTGTATGAACATTTTTGGTTTTTTTTTTAAATTAAAGTTTAAACTATTCTATCAAGGATAGGATACTTAGCTTACAATGAATTTTTATTTCAGAAGATTTGACAGGAGGGCTGAAAACAAGAATTTACCTTACAAAGCGCTTAGCGTGGCTATGTTGGGAACAAGTCAAAAATAAGTTTTGGAAATTATAAGGATCGTCCTCGACCTTTAACATACGTCTGAGCTCCATTTCTATGAAAAAAATTTATGGCACAAATCGATAGGGAATTGTTGAAAAAAAAATTTCAGAAACTATCAGAAATGTCCCCTATCCCTCTGAGGGGTTTTGGACTCATTTATCTAAGCAAATTTTTGCACTAATCGATAGTGAAAGGCCGACAAAAAATTTTGCTGCTTGCGTATATCAGGGGTGTCCTCGACCTCTTAAATGAGTTTTAATCTTCTCTTTCAAAAAAGTTGTATTGCTCCAATAGATAAGGAAAGGTTGAAGAAAAATTTTGAAAACTGTCAGATGTGTCCCCGACACCTTTTAGAAGTTTTGGTCCCGTTTTTCAAAACAATTTTACTGCACCAGTTGATAGGGAGAGGTTGAAGAAAAATTTTTTAAACTCTTAGGGGTGTCCCTTGTTAGCAGTTTTGGTCCCGTTTAAAAAAAAAAAAAATTATTGGAACAGTCGATAGGGAGAAAAACTTTGGAAACTGTCAGAGGTGTCTCCGATCCGACTCCTAAGACGGATGCCGTTAATTTTTTTTTAAAAAATGGGACCAAAGCTTACAACAAAAGATCGGGAACACCTCTGTTATTTCTAAAAATTTGTTAGGCTTTTCCCTAGGGATTGGTGCAGTGATTATATTTTATTTTTTTTTGATGGGTCGGACACACCCCTGATAAATTAGGCTCCCGGAAATGACGTCATAGGAAATAACGCCAGAATTTTTCTTGCATTAATTTTTGGAAACAAAGCCAAAAACTAATTAGGAAACAAAGCCAGAATTTTTGAAAATAACCCAGAAAAATCTCCATGCGAAATTCTGACGTTATTTCCATTTTGTTTTGGAAATAAAACCAAAAATTAACCAGGAAATAACGACAGAAAAGCTTTTGGCCTTATTTCCAAAGCAAAATGGAAATAACGCCAGACTTTTATATGAAGATTTTTCTGGCGTTGTTTCCAAAAAATTTTCTGGCGTTTTTTCAGGGAGTCGATAAACTATAAGTCGCACAAAAATATCTTTTCTAAACTACGAAATTGTAAACCACTATTAATCTGTAGAAGTTTCTATTAGAGAGATATTTTCAAGAAGCTGATTTTCGCGCCTATAGATCTTGAATAAATTTTTAAACGGCAGTAACCTCGTTGCCAATTTTTAGCATTTGTCTTATCATCAAGTAAAAGGGATTCCAGGAAAAATTAAGGATCTAAATTTTTTTTCTCTGCAAGCATTTTTGAATTCTCCTTTTACTCCTATGAGGAGCATAGGGCCAATGTGAAACGTCCCCATTTGTTACGATCCTTTGCAATTACTTTGATCTCTTGCCATGACTCTAATACTACTGGACTACATAGATTAACTTTTTTTTAAGCTCTTGATATGGATGTATGTGTAAAAATTTTCATTATAACGTAAACTTTAACATTTTCTCTAAACCAAATAAAAGTTAGGGTTTGTCTAGTTAAAAAGTATTTTCGGAAGCTACAACCCGTCGGCTGTCTGTAATATATCACAGGTAGTTTCATTGATTATAAAATGTTGATTTTACTTCGAAAACAAATCGACTTCTGACCCATGCTATTAATCTATAAACTCACCTACCAGAATCGTTTAGTATTTCGTATATACAAATATTTCATTCAACTAAATTGCAAAATAATCTTTTATGTACAAAAGTAAATCAATTAAATTTAATACTTACTCATTTTGGCAATTATTTTCTATATGTTACACTGCTGCAACAATCAAATTGTTTGTATTTATTATTATTTAATTAGTTTTTTTTATAATCAAATGATTCCTTCATTAAATACTAATTTTTAATGCTATTAAAGATAATAATGATAGTTTTTTTTTTTTTTTGTGTTTTTCATACGAAGTGTAATTTGTGCATATTTAAAAACGACCTATGTTGATCTTAACGTTTTCTTAATTCAAAAGACAATGATTATTAAGATTTTTCCATGCATCTATGCAGTCATTAATTACTAAACCTTGACATTGAGAATTTAAATTATTATGACATGGTTTGATATGAAATTCGTTGTTGATCAAAGCAAAACATCACATTAAATTAATTGATTATGTACCTACAATTTAATTGTTTTTAATCGAACTTTCAGTCATTAGCAATAACAGTGATATCAATCAATGTTTTAACAAACATTACAAATATGTTTCATCTAAGATCGGCATCAGTATCTTGGGTGCCACGTGCGTCAATACTGTTAGTTAGATTTTTTCTCTCTAACATTAAAAACCCAGTATTCAATATGTACATATTAATCAATTTGGACTTCGTAGTTATAACAGATGATTCATTTAGAGGTACCTATTTAATTTTTTCAGTAGAAATCTTATGGCGGATCACGTTAAATTTTCATGCTATTTTGGTTCAATGTTGTATGATATTTCATCATGGAAATACTTAGCCCGGCATATCATCTACAAATTATTCAACTGTATAACGTCAAAAGCCGTTTCTGGCTTAACCCTTTCGACCCGGAAAAAAACTGTGGGGTACACAATATTTGTGATAGGTTAATCTTAGAAACTAAATTTAAGTAAAATGTTTGACCGTCTCTTAATTCAAATTTTCACCGCCAGAGGCGCTTCCGGTCTACACTCCCAACAGATGTTTTTGATTTGAATTTTCAGGATACAATGCCTTTGGAGTGGTTATAAGAAAAAACAGTGGTTACTAAAAATTGCATTAATTTTATTAATTCATTCAATTTAAGTGTCGTTAATAACCGATTTATATTATTCAAAAGTATTTATTCAAAAATTTTTGGGATATATTGTCCCAACCGGTTCGAAAGGGTTAAAAGCTACGTTATTTGGAAAAATTGTTGTATTTCAAGAGCAGCTATTATATTTAGATAGAACAAAGTTTAGTTTGATTTATGAGCTGGTGAAATCATCGGTCCTTATATGTAGGATAACGAAATACTTTCTAACTGAAACTGAAGTACGTTATCTTCAAGACACTTGGTTTTAAGAAAATAGAGTACAGAATCCGTGAAATTGCAAGCACAATTCACGTTTTGTGCTGATGAGCCGGCCACTTAGATCATGTGAATGACACATCTCTAGACATTTTGCTTTTAGGCTACGTAAAAGTCCAAAGACTACATGAAAAAGCCAGCTGCAATTGACGGGTTAAAAGCCATAGGCATAGAAAATATATCAAAGCGTGAATTAAAATATTGAATCGAAGAAAAATAGTTAAAGAATCGGTGATGTGGAAAATAACTGTCAAGACAAGTTTTGAATTGTTCTTTTGAAAATGGCATAAAGGTGGCAAAAGTTATTTCATACACATTATGTGCCATCATAATCGATTATTTGGCCGATATATTTTTTTCACCTTATTGTCCTAAATTTAACATTATCAGGTAAGCTTTTTGTGAAAACAACGCTCAATTCGAATGGTTTTTAACAAAATTACAACCAATTCATATTATGACATTACTTTTGCGACTTATTCCTTATTCCTGGGTGGAAACTTAACAAGCTACAATATTGATCCACAAATTTTTGAAATCTGGCATGTAGTTTTCGAGATATTACGACTTTTCTGAAATTTGGACCGATTTCCTTTTCCAACAATAATTTAGCATAAGAGTAGGGGTAAGTGGGCGGCCTTCAAAAGGTCTTAATATCTCAAAAATTACGAGCCGAATTTGAAAAAAATTGGGATCGATAGTGTAGCTTATTAAACTACCTTTCATGTGACACCCATATTTTGGTAATCAATATAGGTGTTTCTGACTTATATTGATTTTTAGGAGACCTATATCCGCAACTTCCGATGGCTATACCTCCGAAACCAGATCCGAGCGACACTCTTTGATTCCATATTTATTCTTAGATTTCAAAAGCGTTGCATTTTAAAAATTTTAGGGTCTTACATATGGAAAGCGAATGTTTTGTGTAAAATACGATATAAACTCTAAATTTTCAAAATGCAATATATCAAGGAGAAAAAAAGATTTTTGAGCAAACTCAACAGCATTCGGAAGAAAGACTTTTTGCACTTTTAGGTTAGGACATTTAAAACCTGACGTGATAAAGCAATTCTGAGGCTGGATTCAGAAACTACGCGAAATTACTATTCTCATTCAAAATTAATTTTTCAAGTCGAGCTATGTAATCTATGATGGGGAAACTTTTTATCTGCGATTTCCAAAAATTGGACATAGGATTACTTTTGAATAAGGTATTGATTGTATGTATGACCCCTGCGGGTAAGGTATTGATTGACATGTCTTAAATGTAGATTTTATTTTTCGATTTTCAAAGTTTATTTTGATTTAAATCCGAAAGTCGAAATGATCTAAGGAATAACTGCAGTCAAGGGGGCTTAGTTATAATATGAACTTTTGGAAATTTCGAGTTTTTATAAAATCTTGTGGTGACTTTTTGCGGTTTTAGATAATATCAATTTACATGTTTCAAACAAAAAATTGTTTACCTAAAAGAATTTTTTTAATAGAACAAATTAATTTGCAAATGTTTCCAAAAAAACCTACATATTGTATTATGTTAATTTTATGGAAAACCCTCATAAATGTAAAGGTTAAACGATAACTTGTTATGCTACTTATTTTTAATAAATTGATTCATTGAATATGTATTAATTAACAACAACAACAACAACAAAGGCAGTTTAACTTTATTAGCGGTTAACAAGTTTGCTGCTTAAATCTTTTTATTATCTCACATTCAATTTCACGTTTAATTTTTAACCGCCAGAAGAAATTGAAATGTTGCTAAAAATAATACAAACAAACATGTTTTTAAGTTAAAAAACAAAATACACAAATGTCGTCAGCATCAACAAACAAGTTCAAAATTAATCAGCGTCTCAAAGAGATGGTCGTATTTAAAATGCACAAATTACCAGTGTATTTTTAATGGAAAAAAACTTTCAACCAAAACAAAGTAATAAATAATTCTTACAATTGTTTTGAATTTTATTAATTAATTATATTTTTTTTTTTTTTTTTGATTTTACACAAAATTAAGTCAAAAAAATAAACAAAAACAAATTTGTTATTTTTTTCTTTTAAACTTGCTTAAAATTCGCTTTTTATGACGCGTCTTAAACACGAACTTAACGTGATTAAGTTACTACCTTTCGACAAAAATACGATACGTACAAGAACGCGTCTTACTAATGTTAACGACAAGAAACAACTGAACTTGTCAGTTCTATAAGACAAGTGTTTTATCGTTTGGCTTGGTGACAAAATTTATAAGGAATATCCATAAAGCTGATTCTTTATTAAGTAAAAACCAAGTTAAGAAAATGAGCTTATTCAGAAAAAAAACCCATATAAATGCGAGTTCATATGAGAAACCTGCGCTCGCCACAAGTTGTATCTCTTCTTTTTTTCGAAGTTGGAATTTCGAAGATCATTTTCAATGGAAATACGTAGACAATGGAAATTTTAAGACCAGTTTATATGGAAGCGCAAAAAAAAAAAGAAGAGTTCACAATTTGTTGGCTCATTTAGTTGAGACATCTGCTTGAATCTATTGAATTTATCGTATTCTTGCATTCACGTGCTTTTTACTGGAACCGTCTATTACTATTTACTGAGCGCTGAGGAAATAGTTTTTTATTGTTAAAAATCAGTTTAAAGAGTTATGTACATATCATATGAAATTTTCATTGTCAAATATTTAATGCATGCGTAGTGTATTTTAAGCCGGTTTTTCCAAAATTTTTATTTTTTTTTGAAGTGCTAAGTGAGATGGGAAATAATGCATAATTATGTTTATAAACTTCTTAAAAAACTAACCAAACATTGATCAATTTTCAGACTATCGTAACTATCGCAAAAAATGCTCGTATGATAGTGGCGCCAGTGCTTGACACTGATCCAGTCATTGACCGCCCATTTAATTTTTACACTTTATAAGTGAGGAATCATTGGATCGCTATGTTAGCCAGATGATCTGGATTCGTCTGAACTGTCCAGATTGTCAGTCTGATGTTCAAAGTCAAGATAATCAGAAATGTATTCAGATGAAATTCGTACAAAGAAAATGAAATTACGAAAGCAAAATAAGTCGTTGTGTGGGCCATAGGGTGCCAGATGGTCTGGATTAGGGATTCCAATTTTTGGACTTTTTGCGATCCCGGAATTTCGGGATCGAGAAATTTTGAATCCCGGGATCCCGGGATTTTTCGGGATTTGTATGAATTTTTTTTTCTTCCTAAATAGACAGAATTTAGTATTAAAAATTCCTAATATTTTGTCTTATATACCCCTACTACACCCCTACAAAGATATTTTATTTAAAAAGTGTCAAAAATATTGAAGAACAATTTCTTAAAGCAGGTATATTTTATTATTTATTCACGCCTTTTTTAAAAAACAAAAATTCATAAATACTTATTTGCTTCAAAAACAAGCATAAAGGTACATTGCAGCATTATATGCTTAGTTAAATACATATCGATACCTTAGAGAGCTATAGTCCTATCTCAATTTTTTCAATTATTGGGAAATGCAAAAAGAATACTTCAAACAGTGGTTATTTAGAATTGGCTGCGATTTTGAAAAAACTATACATGCAATAATTTTGCCTTAGTATATTTTAACATAATTTTATGTTAAAAACTAATTTTATTAATTTTTAACAAAATCAATTTAACAAATTATATGGAATTGCACTACTATTCAAATAAACGACACATTTAGTAAATTTTATGAGCGACTAGCATTTCCCGGTGTGCGTTGCGATACCTTCTTTTGTACGGAGGGCAGAGCATTTCCAATTAAACCAATGAATGTAAATTGCTCCGATGCAATTTATATGCGCACCAAAACTCATCTATGTGCATTAGATAGTTTCAGAGGTATGATACTTTTTTAAGGACGTGGGACCGCCCATTTTTCCCGTGACTCTTAATACACATACCACATCTCATCCATATAATTTAAATGATTTCAGAGACATGAAAAATTATTTTTTTCGAATCATGGAAAAAACAAGAAAGTTTCAAAAATTTCTGGTTCTGACCTTTGGGTGAAAAAAAAAATGTTTCCACTAAAAAGATGTAAAATGTCATGAAACGTGTAGAAAAGACGAAAAAAAATGGAAAAAATTTCTTAAAAATGTGACTTATTTGAATATTCAGAGGAGATAGCACAGTGGCGCACTTGAAAAAATTACAGTTTGGAGATAGGATTTTTCTTAATTCTCGAATATTTCGGTGTTTTAGTGGTATTTTGACATCCCACAGATAAATTATAAGACTTTCTAGAAAATAAATTTTTTGAAGTGGTATTCAAAACTAGATTTAATTTTTCTTTCAAGTTTATTGATGAGTTTACTTTAACTCTATGGCTATTGTCCTCAATTTAGCAAGAAGTTTCAGTTTCAAACCTAGAGAGAATACGTTTTATCTCTACTTTAAAGCGATTTAAAGATGGAGCTTTACAGAAGTCATGAAGAAATGTCAGATAAAATTCTTTCCACGAGCGGCTTTAAGCTTGAGACTATCTGAGAAGTCAAACAGAAACTCGTATGAGTTGTCAAATATGGCAACTCTGATAGTGGGAATGTAAATTTATTACACAAATGATTTACCAGAAGAAAACTCATATGAGTAATTTTGGCATTAGATTTGAGTCTATTTGAAAATAGAAGTCATAGGAGTTTTCAAATTTTTAAATGTTGTTTGAAAAATAAAAAATTAAAACAATTTCAACAATATAAATTAAAAACAATAAAAAATTGACAGTCAGAGAAAAAATCATACAGAAAAACATAAGAGAACTAGTCTGAAGTGCCGATTAAAGTGGATCGAAGAAACCTTTAAGTCAATAAAAGCTGTTTTTATGCTACTCTCAATCATAATAAAGTGCTGCAGCATATCTAAAAGTCTACTCCCTCTCGTTTTGCAATCTAATATTAACTTCAGCTCTTTATTATGTTCAATTTTAACATAATGTTGTAAGACTTTGTTTTTTGTTGGTGATTTTTGGAACATTCTAACAATTTTTCTAACCTAAAAAACTTACAAAAGAAATCCCGGGATTGGTTGCACTAATCCCGGGATTTTCGGGACTGCAAAAAGGCTCGAATCCCGGGATCCCGGGACTGAAATCCCTAGTCTGGATACACCTGGATTGTACAGATTTTCAGTCTGATGCCCTGTGTCCAGATAATCAGAAATGTATCCAGATAAAACTCGTACAAAGAAAATGAAATTTCGAACGCAAATTAAGGACTGCGATCGATAAAATTGTCCGATACAAAATTCAAAAAATCTCTGGAACTAGTAGTCCGATTTTAAAAGTTAGGCTCATTCTTGAACCAAAATTTTATTACCATTTTTATAACTTTTCTGGCACTCCTTTCATTAAGGATTTTATGGTATTATTTGATAACTTTCTAGCTGCTGAACACAACTTTTCTCGTAAATTTTTAACATTCTTGGCAACTTTTTTTGTTGCCTTTATTTCCTTTTTGACCAAAGCCCAGAATCTTTCAATTGACCAGAGTTCTGGACAGTTTGGAGGATTTGCTTTACGAGGCACCAAAATCACATTATTTCTTGAGTACCCCTCCAAGGCCATTTTACTATAATGACAAGATGCTAGGTCTGGCCAAAAGAAAGTGGAAACTTCATGCTCAAGTCCTTTTTCCAAGCATTCCTTAATATAGAATTCGGAGATTACTGTTCCAGTGGTTACAAAAGAATTGCTCCTTTTGCCACAACTGCAGTTTGCTTGCCAAACAAGAACTTACGAGGAAATTTTGACTGCTTTTTTGACTTAAGCTTTTCGTCCACATTCCCCCGCGAGTCTACAGTGCAAAATTTTTGGCAGCGTGAAATCGGCCAAAACATACGTTTCGTCGTCCATGATGCAGCATTCGAATTTTTGGAAAAAATCAATTTTTAATTTTATGGCGTGCTGTTTTGCTTTCGTGTTTTTCATAGCTTTTCTGTCAGAAACTTTTTGTACCTTAAACGTCTTCAAACCAACCTCCTTTTTGGCCTTGCGAACTAAAAACTCGGAACACTTTACCTTCTGTGCCAGTTTTCTGTATGAAATGTTGGGGTTCTCTTTGAAATTGTGACGAAGTCCTTCTTTTTGTTTTGGTCACGGATTCCTTTTTCTTTCGCAGAACCTGGCTTTCGAAAGACATCCAAGTCTTCCTAAAATTTTTTCAGAACTCTTGATACCAATTTCTCATTAACTTTGCTATTCCGAGCAATTCTATTGGTAGTCACCGTGGGTGGTCTTCAAAAATTTTTATTATAGACTTTCGAATTATAGCTCGTTTGCCATTTTTAAGTAAATGTGACTGACTAGAGACAAAATTTGAAAACCATAGTTTTGGTACATTCAATACAAAGCCTACTGCGAAAAAAATTTTTAAATTGAGTAATTTGAAAACAAGTTATTGGATAAAATGTGTCGGACAATTTTATTGATCGCAGTTTTTAAGTCGTTGTGTTGGCCAACGGGTGCCAGATGGCCTGGATTCGCTTGAATTGTCCAGATGTTTAGTCTAATGTCCAGAGTCTAGATAATCAGAAATTCGTTCAGATAAAACTCGGACAAAGAGAATGAAATTACGAAAGCAAATTAGGTCGTTGTGTTGGCCATAATTTGCCCGATGGTCTGGATTCACCTGGATTGTCCAGATTTTCAATCCGTTTTCCATAGTCCAGATGATCAGAAATTTATACAGATTAAACTCTCACAAAGAAAATGAAATTACATAAGCAAATAAAAATATTTCTGAAACTAAAATCTTCATCGTTTTGTGCCAAATCGATGGTTTTTATTATTTATTATAACTAATTTATAACTAGCATAGGGTGCCAGAATGTCTGGATTCGTCTGTATTGTCCAGATTTTAAGTCTGATGTCCAGATTTCAAATAATAAGAAATGTGTCCAGATAAAACTCGGACAGAGAATATAAAATTATGTATGCAAATTGGATCATTGTGTTAGCCAGATGGTTTGGATTTGTCCAAATTTTCAGTCTGATATCCAGATAATCAGAAATGTGTCCAGATAAACGCCATACAAAGAAAAGAAATAATGATAACAAATAAAAATATTTCCAATACGAAAATCTTCTTCGTTTTTTGCCAACTCGATGGTTTTCATTATTTCCTACTTTAGATCAACTAATTTATAGCCGACATACTGTTAAAAATGATTTACTTACTTTTGAAAACGTAAGGATTTCCCGAAAAAAAAAATTAGGAGTTTGTTGCGAAAGTTGCATTTGGAATATATTTTTTGTATGGGCGGCAGGCGTGTCCGTTGACCGATTTCGCTCATTTTCAATCCCACGAGCTAACTTTGACGACGGAGGCAGTGTGTCAAATTTCATTGAATTATCTTGCTCAGTTTTCCCAGAAAAATTTATTTCCACGCACACCCGACCATCCAGCCAGCTAGCCAGACTGACGAACATGGTTTAGGAGGTGACGCTGATCAAGAATATATATACTTTTCTATATCTGCCACGCCTCTTGCTATGCGTTACAAACGGAAGGACAAAGTGGGTGTATGGTATAAAAATTTTAAGAAATTTTTTTAAAAATGAAACTTTAAAACTTTTATCATTAAAAGTTTTTATTTACAAGTTTTTTCAAAAACTTTTAGTTTAATATTTTTTAAAACTTTTTAGGACAAACATTTTTTATAAAAGTTTTTCATAAAAACTTCAGTTCTTTAAAAATAAAAGATTTTTCATGAAAATTCTTCAAAAAAACTGTTTAAAAAACTAACACGTAAAAAGACTTTAAAAAATTCGTTTTCAAGTAAAAGTTTTTAAGAACTTTTTATGATCGAAGTTTTTATAAACTTTTATGCAAAAAAAGTTTTCAAAAAACTTTCATTTGTAAAACTTTTTGAATGAAAGTTTTAACGTTTCAAGGTCTGGAAGTAACACATTTGCAGAAAACCGATTTTTATATCTATAACCTAAAATATGTTAATTTTTAATTAGCGAAAATTATAGTTTTGTAGACAAAACCGAAGTAGGTACAGTCCCTACTATGCAAACTCTAGCTATAACCAAAAAAAAAAAAACATTTATAACTGTACGCATTTTCTTACGATGTACATAAATACCGTAATTTTCCTGTTAGTAACAGAGTAATTTCTTACCAGATAGATAATTCTGAAGGCCACCAGTAGCACCGCTAACCATCGTCATCTTGTATGTTGTATGATTTTTTAATAAAATTTACAATTGTAATAAGACAACGAATCACAGAATTTAAACGACTTGAAATTAAAGCAATGAATGCCGCACGAAAATGTAATTTAAGGTTATGTAAAACCCCGTATACACTGAACTTTTGTAGGTAGCTCCCTTTAAAATTGATTTTTTCGTGACTTTAATAAACAGCAAAAAAAAAAACACAACCTTCGTGGTGAATCTCAAACACGGTAATACAAACGCTGAGAAATTAGGTCAATGTCATCATAACTTTACACTGATGTTTTATGTTATTTTCAGTTTTGTTTCCGAAACAAGAAAAACTCGTTAATTGTTCTGGCCGCTCTAAATATTGCAGCGTTGCAAAGTCGCTGAACGAATGACCTCTCACTGTGCTCACTGTGTCAGCTGCAAGTCAATCACCACTGTTTGACTGTCAAAACTTGAGGTAGGAAAAAGACAAAGATGATACACAAACAAATCGAAACTGTATAAAATTAACAACAACAAAAAAATCAAATGCAAGCGGAAATGCAATGGCAATGACGTATAAAAACAAAAGCAACACTAGACAACAACAACAAAACAAGAGCAGAGCATGTTATGTTACAAATTTTTGTGGAAAAGAAAAGAGAAAATATCTGCATAAAGCGTTGGTATGTTTCTCGTTTAAATGCAGAAATGCTTTCAGACCACTATTTGTGACTTTACACAGGGAGAGATACCTAATTTTCTGTAATAAAATTCTATAAGATTTCTAAAAATAAGAGATAGGGTTTTGCTACTTGGACTCCAGGTCGGATTTTATTATGCTATACATATTTGGGTTTTTTCAAAGGAAATGTACTTTTGCCACGGCTATATCACGTAAACCGTTCTGGATTTTCTTTTCTTTATCGGA
Organism: Calliopum simillimum; assembly: GCA_951812925.1. Taxonomy (NCBI): domain Eukaryota; kingdom Metazoa; phylum Arthropoda; class Insecta; order Diptera; family Lauxaniidae; genus Calliopum; species Calliopum simillimum. The sequence continues at coordinate 119,466,987 of OX638369.1, read as the reverse complement.
AGAAATTTGTAGATAAAGCGGACAGAAAATGTTCAACGAACTGACCAAAAGAAATTCTGTCTTCGGCCTCAAATCACAAAAACTATACCGTTTTTGGTCATAGCTACCAAGCCCTTTCGTATTTTGCCAAACAATTATATAGCCAAACAAAATTATAGCCAAGACTAAACTCAACAACTCTTCAGAGCATGCCAATAAGATGCCTGTACTCTTTGATGCTGTTTTGTGCCTAAACACCCACAAAAAACGTATTTTCGAAGTTTTATTCTACTGTAGAACTCAAAAACTACATTTTGGGTAAAACGTTTTGTCCCAAGGTTATCATGAAATCACTCAAGGAACAAATTCAACATAAGTGACCAGCAAAATTAGTCATGGTCTTGATCTTGAAAAATTCGAAATTTGACATCTTAAAAACCCAACTGCTTTGAAAAAACAGGATTTCGATGTTTTGAATGCAATGGTACTATCTTTAGAAATTTTTTCAAGACCAAGACTCAATATCAAAACCAAGACCAAGACTCAATGTCCAAGGACAAGGCCAAGACTACTATGGTCTTGGTTTGGTCATCACTATTCAATATCTTAACCCATCATGTCCTGTTTATGGGTCTTTTTGACCCATATGCAATGGAAAAATTTTGGAAATTCTAAAAGAAGTAAAAAATTAAAAATTGAAATATCTCGAAAATCGGAATTTTTTTTTTTTTTCATTAAATTTTAATGTTTTTCAGGTCACCGTTGAGGTATTTTTTTTTTTTTTTCTTTGAATAATATCAACTAATTCGATTCTTCAATATTATTAATTTTGTTCAATATATTCCGAATATTTCTAAAAATTTTTTGATTTCTTTTAGATCTTTCGGTTTTCCAAATTTTTTTACCATTTTAAATTTCACTGTGCAACACGAAATCACGATTGCTTTTTCTCTATTAGGTCGGTGATCCTAGTTATCCTTGCTTATGGCGTACATTCTGGAAGTAAGTAGCATATTTCACTTTGCCAACGGCATTGAATAACCCAAATCTTTTCCATTTCATTTTAATTTTTATTTTTTCCAATTGACCCAATACTTTCCTAGATATCATTCATTGAAGTTCAAGTATCTCAAATCTATGTAAAGGTCTACATGAAATTTGTATTGAATTGAGATGACTTTGCTTCAATGAATGATATCTCGGAAACTATTGATCCAATTTGAAAAGTTGTAAAGTGGGCGTGGCGCTTTCCATATAAGCATCAATTTCAAAATGCTATACTGAAAGTGTTTTTGGAGATATTTCAACCAAAAACAGTAAATTCAAGCTCTGAACATAAACTTGGTTAATTCAGACAAGAAGGCGTGGCACCTCCATAAGTTCAAAGTTTTCGAAATGCTGTAAAGAAAGCGTTAATTGAGGTTATGCAACCGAATTTCGGACAAATACTTGAAATACAATAGTTAGCTCACGGTCTGAGCGATAACTATGTAAATTAAGAAAAGAAGGCATGACATCTACCCTACAAACAAAGGTATTACCCTTACTATTTTTTTTCAATATTTTTGACACTCTCATAATTTTTCTATTCAATAGAAACTTTTCAAAATATATTAACATTTTCCGCATATTCAACATGTTTCAAAGCATTTCAAATTTTTTTTCGATACTACCTACAGCAATACCTTGAGACTTTTATAATTTTATTCAAAAAGTTTTACAAATGGAAGTCTTTTGCAAACTTTGTTGCGTAAAAATTTATAAAAACTTAGATCATAAAAAGTTTTTAACAATTAACTTTTACTTGAAAATATTTTTTCAAATGTTTTTTACCTACATATAAGATTTTTAAAAAAGTTTATGGATAAAACTTTTAAATAAAAATTTTTATAAAAATAAAACTTTTTTATTGAAGCGTTTTTTATTTTAACCTCTGTTTTTGAAAGTTTCAGTGAATTTTTTAAACTTTTGTTTCAAAAAGTTTAAAGTTTTTTTAAACTTTTATCTGAACGATTTAATAGTTTAAAGCCTGTCTTAGCCCTTAAAAAAACTTTTAAAAAAGTTTATTTCAAGTTCTAATTACAACACATTTTTCGACTATTTTACCAATTTTGCATGAAGAAAGACGTCGCGAGGTTTATCGTTGAATACAATTGAAATTGAAAATGTCTCACGAGTTAATAGATTTAATAATTTACTTTTCCTTTCGAAAGCTTTTTGGTGAAAATGGGATTAAGATCATTTATATATAAAAACACATGCTCTACAAATAATTATCATATTTGTAAACGAAAAAGTAAGCGTTGAAAAGATACTCCATAAATTAATTTTTTGAAATTTTGCGGTTTTTTCAGTATGTTCCTTTTTCTTATACATAAATCAATATTATTTCTGAAGCATGTGAATCTCCACAAAAAACATTCTCATACTTTTTATAATGCGATTTGCCGTTTTCATCAAAAGGCTTTCGAAATGGAAAGTCATTAAAACACCACACGAATTATGAAGCAGGACTGATTAAATCTGTTCTTATTCAATTTAATTTATATAATAATTGAAAACATATATATAACAAATTTTTTTTTTTTTTTTTTGTAATTATTAATTATTTTATTAGTAACAGTTCTGCGATTTCACTTACCTTATCAAAAGCACAGCTAATCCAATTTAAAATCCAATACAAAATATTAATGTCAGCACTTTGTTTGGTTGCACAACGCGCGGTCGAGAATGTTATACAGAATGATATAGTTTGATTTTTTTTTTTATGTTAAATAGTTGATATTTTGCATTTATTTGATATACTTTATCAAGCAAATGTTATTGACACAATTCGTTGTACTTATTTACGGTATTAGTTTAGAAAAAATAATAAAAAATTTCTATTTCAGTTTAATTATTTGTTTTGATTTGATTTGAATTAAATATACAGTGGTTCAAACGACTAACCGGACAGAGCGCATAGCTTCTTTTGAGTGCTTAGTATAAAGAAATAGGAGATTGCAGTTGGAAAAAAATAATGCAGTTAATTTTATTTATTATTCTAGTTTTGGTCGGTACCAACAAAATAAAAAAAATGTTGTTCTAAACGCATATTATTAGCGATAATTTAGAAAAACTCACTTTTAGAGCTCAAACGTCTAACCGGACACTAAAAAATAATATTGAAATTTGGCACTTCCATAATTTGTTAAAAGTCCATTAGCATTTATAACAGCTTGCGAATGATTTTTCATGGATTTTATTAAGTTTGAGCAAACATCCGGTTGAATGTCGTGCCATTCTTTGACCAATTCTTCCTTAAGCTGAGTTATGTTACGGATAGTCCTGCTGTAGAGCTTCTTGCTCCATGCGGACCATACATTTTATGTCACGTTGATGCCAGGTGATTGAGGAGGGGTCTACAATAGCTTGAGACAGTTTTGTATCAGCCATAATTGCGCTACATGGAAAGAATGCTTCGGGTTTTTACAATGGTTACATGCAAAATTCTCTTCAATACCATGTTTTTTAGCGTTTTGCATAACATTATCTTTCGAAATGTTAAGGTAACCAAACTCATCCATTTAACCATCGATAAACACTAAAATCGCGACACCTGCAATGGAATTATAGCCCCAACGAACTACAAAACCGCCCCATGTTTCACTGTAGAACGAATAATTTTAATATTAAATTCAGTGTTTGGTTGTCGCCATACATAAGCTTTACCATTTCGAAAAATGGGAATAATTACAAGAATATGTGTTATTTAAGGTCTTATTTAACGACCAAAGAAATGTTTTTTGTGTGATTCCAATGGCAAAGCTTGTGTATGGCGACAACCAAACACTGAATTTAATATTAAAATTATTCGTTCTACAGTGAAACATGGGGCGGTTTTGTAGTTCGTTGGGGCTATAATTCCATTGCAGGTGTCGCGATTTTAGTGTTTATCGATGGTTAAATGGATGAGTTTGGTTACCTTAACATTTCGAAAGATAATGTTATGCAAAACGCTAAAAAACATGGTATTGAAGAGAATTTTGCATGTAACCATTGTAAAAACCCGAAGCATTCTTTCCATGTAGCGCAATTATGGCTGATACAAAACTGTCTCAAGCTATTGTAGACCCCTCCTCAATCACCTGGCATCAACGTGACATAAAATTTATGGTCCGCATGGAGCAAGAAGCTCTACAGCAGGACTATCCGTAACATAACTCAGCTTAAGGAAGAATTGGTCAAAGAATGGCACGACATTCAACCGGATGTTTGCTCAAACTTAATAAAATCCATGAAAAATCGTTCGCAAGCTGTTATAAATGCTAATGGACTTTCAACAAATTATGGAAGTGCCAAATTTCAATATTATTTTTTAGTGTCCGGTTAGACGTTTGAGCTCTAAAAGTGAGTTTTTCTAAATTATCGCTAATAATATGCGTTTAGAACAACATTTTTTTTTATTTTGTTGGTACCGACCAAAACTAGAATAATAAATAAAATTAACTGCATTATTTTTTTCCAACTGCAATCTCCTCTTTCTTTATACTAAGCACTCAAAAGAAGCTATGCGCTCTGTCCGGTTAGTCGTTTGAACCACTGTATGTCGATTTTTCGTTAGTTCATTTATATATTAAACGCGCGGTTTTGTTTTTTATAACAAAATTCTTATGGTAGGTCTTAAAATGTTACTACGCTATATTATTGACACTAAATTTTATTTGCATAATTTTCAAAGAAAATAATTAAAGCTAAAAAATACATATAAAAAAACACACTTTCAAGTTTTCATTTAATGGAACGCACAATTCAACTAAAAGATTTCATTTAAACGCGCTATGGTTTTATATAAATTATATCAACCAATCCAAACATCATTCATCACACACCACTAATTCACTGAGCCAGTTAATCATAGAGCAATGTAACATTTTCTTGGAGAGATTGAGATAAAATTATTACTGCTGTAGCTAAGCTCTTGATAGTTTAAAGTGCGCAAATTACCTATGCCACAACACTTACTTGTAACAACTACTTCGAAGTACACACACTACATATATGAATGCTAAGACTTGTTAGTGGAAATAAAACGATTTTCATAGCTTTAACACTAGAAAACAATTTCTATTCAAAAAAATGTCTTTTGATTTTTTTAATCTTGAACAGTAAGTTCCAAATGAACTCTCCATAAAAAAGATCTCTGCACTTTTCTTCGTGCGACTCACGGTTCATAAGTTATTGTAATTTGAAAATACTAGCGACCACATTTTGATAGGCAATCCGGCAAAAATATATTCCCCCATTCATAAATATATGTAAAAATTAGATTTTAACTAAAAACTCGATAAATACGTTTTTGTACTGCCGGATCTTAGACCATAAGTATGTATGTACAGGATGTAAACGATAAGGTTACGAAGCTATTGGGAGGTGATAGAGGAGGCCCGGACTAACAAAACTCATTAGAGGAAAATATTCCAAAACATTGGCTTTAGAATGACCAACATGTAAAAATTGGTAAATAATCTATTCATAATTGCGCACATGCAGAAAATTAATCAAAACACAGCAAACCATATGAGCCATAAAAAAATACCCTTTTCGGAATTCATTAACTCCAAAAGTGTTCATAAAAAGCTCAGAAATGATCCTAAAACGCTCTGAAGAGAGTCACGTTTTCTTCTAAATTTATCCATCATTAACGGTTCTTAATAAAGATCATTAAAGAGTCTCTTCTGACTGAAAAATAATCCTAATCCTAAAATGCTCTGGTAAGAGCCGCTTTTCTTCTAAATGTTCCATCACTAAGAGTTTTTAATAAAGATCATAAAGGCTCACATTTTCGGCGTACATACACTCTTAATGATCTTAAAACGCTCGGAAAAGAACCGTTGTTCTTCTAAATTTATGCATTATTAACAGCTCTTAATAAAGATCATAACAGAGTCCTTTCTGACTCACATTTGGCGAGTTCTTTCTATCATAAAAAACTCTTGAAAACCTTAAAAAACTATCCTTAAAAGCTCTTGAAACCATTGGCGGATCCAGGGGGGCGATGGGGTCCCCCCTCTCAATCCAAGTGAATAAATTTTTTTTTAAATTATATGTAAAGATTTTAAAACCATTCTGTTATTATCTAGAAATGTAGTCAATCGGCCCCCCTCTTGACAGTGCTGGATCCGTCACTGCTCGAAACAGCCGCTTTTTCTGCTTTAGTTGTTCATCAATAAGAAGAGTTCATGAAAGTGATAATAAATAAGCATATTTTTGATGAGAAATAATTTTTGGATTTATTAGCGATTTTTAATGAAGCAATACAACAATTCAGCCAAACTGCTAGTATCAATTATTTCCTCGTACTCGAGTTAATTAGGTCGGTCGCCCGTTTTTGCAAAACCCATTGATCTGAAACTTACAATGATCATGAATCACTATAATTTTACATATTTCGAATGGTATTTTCTAGTATTGTACAAATAATTTCTACATTCGTATAGCTTCAAAGCCTATATGCACCTGTGTAATTTTAATACACTTACTACACAACTTTTATTTTTCAAAATAACACTATACGCACAATCAAAGCCCACTGTATGTATATATGTAAGTCTTTAGTATGATGTACAGTGTACACACACTAATGCAATTAGAGGTCAACTTAAAAGTTCACTAGAAAATTATAGCGTCTGACTGATTTCCACGAGTATTAGAAAATTAATTACATGTGAAAGTATTAAGCAAAATATTGCCACTGATCTTTAATCATTTCGTATTACACCTTTGAGTTATTGCTTTAGATAGTAGTTGATCAAATATATTTGATTTGTTTTAATTATATTATTAAAATATCTACACTTGTCAACAAAATAAACGCATAGAAAGACTGTTTTTTAAAAAATTCATAATTTACATCAAACTTTGTAAATTGATAATTGCAAGTAACTTATCCTATTCTTCTTTTTTTTCAGGCGTGAATGACTCGAAATGAGTGCATTTTCAAGGCATAGTAAGTACAGAGAACTTGTTTCTTGTATACTGAAAAATTTTTTCGTCATGGATAAAAAAATTTTTTCCATGCGGAATATGATTTTTTTTTATTACATTTGTTTTTCTACTTTTCATATCGTGGGCCCCGAAATTTTTTGTCTCACCCGATCTCAAAATGGTAGTCGAAGTGTTCTTTGGCAGTCACAAAACTTTCAGAGTGGAGACTTTAATATTTCCCTCAGGAGCTCGATATGACTGATGTGCGGGAAAATATTTTATATGTAAACTGCACGCTGATTCATCCAATAATAATAAAATTAGAAAATTATATGTAGGGCACTACTTACATTTCGGGTACTGACAACACTAATGTCAATAGCTTAAATCTGGCAACACCATAATAAAATTTCACAGTTTTAAGCATAAACGTACTCACAACGTTTTGATGTACAGGTGCTATTTCCCAGCAGCCAAAAGGAATCTATAGGAATCGAACGTGTAATCAATCGCTTGTATGGAACATTGATTCCAGAATTCATTATTCGTAACACGCTACATGTCCTAGGAAAAGAATGATTCTTTTTAAGTGTTCGGGGAATACATTCTATAATTCATTCTATGTAATATATTATATTACTTATTCCTTCGTAATGCATTAAATAATTTATTCCTGAGACATAAATAAAAGAATTTATTAGTTTTCGATTCAAAATTCATTTATTTATTCACATAAAAACATTAATATTTTCTGTTGATAATATTTTTGATAAGTCTTCGTAACAACTTCTTGAAACATTATGCTTCACTGCCCAATTTCTTATCTTATCAATAAAACTTTCTTCAGTTTTAGCATTTTCTATATTTTCCTGTACAATATAATTCACTTTTGCACTATCAACAACACTATTAATATTTTCTTGTAACGGTTTCCTTGCAAAATTTCTTTTTTTTGATAAAATGCGTCGCCAATGCCTTTTAGAATACATTTTATATTTTTTTGTAATATTTTACTACCACCAGCTAGTTACAACACAAAACTGAAATATTTCTGTAGAATGTCAAAATCGTAGGCGACATGAAGGCGGCGTCAGATAACTGTTGCGTAAAGAATTCTCACACGAAACAATAACACGAACAAAAGAACATGAAAAAAATACATTCCATCTTCTGCAAACCAATCAATAAGCAAATATTGGCAAAAGAGATTACCGCGTACATTCTTTGGAATACATTATATTTATAACCAAAAATAACGTATTATATAATATAATCTCCAAGTAATAAATTCCATACTTGGCTGCGGGGTTGTTTTGTTTAGAATGAGTTAAGAAAATCGATTTGGCCAAAAAATGGAAATTTCGAGAGAAGGTTTTCGTTGGATTATTTTTCACAGCTTTCGACGTGGATTATGTCAACAAGAATGTGTCGATGAACTCAGTTCTTTATATGGCGATAAAGCACCATCAAAAATCACAGTATATGGCTGGTATAGTGAATTCAATCGAGGTCGTAGTTTGGTCGCCAATGAATTCCGTGAAGGTCGTCCAAAATCGGTTGTTGCGCCACAAAACATCGATACAGTGCATGAACTGATAATGCAAGATTGTCATATGGCATATCGTGAGATAGAGGCATCCTTGCACATTAGTTTGACTTCAATACATTCGATTTTGCATGAACACTTAGTTGTAAAAAACGTTTGTTCTCGTTGGAAAGCCCATAATTTATCAACGGAAAAATTGATTTTCTTAACTCACTGTAAACAAAACAAAAATCACATGTACATCAAAACGTTGTAAGTACTTTTATGCTAAAAAATGTCAGACTTTATTCTGGTGTTGCCAGATTTTAGCTATTGACATTAGTGTTGCCAATTCCCGAATCATAAATAGTGCCCCTCGTATATATATAATTATATTATATATATTATTTTTTTTTTTTTTCATCAAGATATCGCATTTTGAAAATTTTGAGTTGATGAAAAAAAAATATGTTGGAACAAACTCAATGCCATTCAGTAGAGAAAGACTTGAGCTTTAAGATCCGAAATGAATATTCTCATTCAAAATAAATTTTTCAAGTCGAGCTACATACATATGTTATCTTTATTAGAGTTATGATAGTTGGAAAATTGGGAAAATATCCGGCAAAGTATTTTTTTTAAGTGTAACTTTTTTGACCACGTTAAATGTTTAATTTCAAGGCCACGACACATTTTTTCGACACTTTTTTGCGTCACTTATCGTCACTTCCCATTATATCTCGAAAATCGCACAAGCTATTTTAATGAAATTTAGTAGGTAAATACCGAGCGTAAGTACCACGCCCACTTTTTAGCTATTATAAATTTTAGCACCCAAAATCTTGCAAGCTATATTAAGGAATTTTTGTAGTTTACGCCCGATCATGAGTACCATTCTCTGGATATAAAGTACCCGTCAAAAAATAATGTCACGCCGCGGTTTTTTGCAACTTAAAATACGTTATATCTCGCAAGTCATACGAGCTATTTTGATGATATTTGTTAAATAGGTGATGACCGTAAAAACCATGCACTGGTCGGAAAATGGAGGGTATCAAATGAGTTCCACGCCCACTTTTTAACGTTTGAAAACTTTAACACATTATATTTTGCAAGCCGATCAAGCTATTTGAATGAAATTTAGTAGGTACGTGTCAGACGAAAAGTGGGGGTGATTAAATTAGTGGTAAGCCCTCTTTTTCACAAAAAAATTTCAATACGTTATATCTTGCTATCTATACAAGATATTTTGATGATATTTTGGAGGCAGTAGTCGAAAGTGCAAAACCATATACTGGCCCTAGAGTGGACATTAACAGTTTAGTGCCACGCCTACTTTTCAAATATAAGTTTCACTACCTTTACGTGTTCTAAGTTGAGTATTTTTTTTTTTTTTTTTTGTTGCACTTAATTTGTAGAGTTGTGTATTTCTATAATATATTGTGTTATTATTACAACGCGTAAGTTTACATTTAATTTGTTGTTAATTACTTAACATCGTTTTTAAAAGGTTGTGTTTTAATACAATTGCTATTTTTTTTATTCAATTTGTATAATGAAATGTACATATATTAAATGTTAAACAGGTCTTCTCAAGTTCACTCAAATATCAACGCTTTTTTTTAATTAATTAGTTAATAGAGAAAATAAGCCTTTTCTCAAATAAAAACAGTAAATTTACATTATTTATTGAATTTGTTTATTGAATATTGAAACGCCTCTTATTAGAATCGGCAGACATGTATTTTATATGTATTAATTTTTTCATTTAGATATGTGTTTTATATTTAAACAAGCAGGTATTTCGAAGTACATCAATTCGCAGCAATTACTTATTTTATTTATTATATTCATCGTACTTAGAATGCATGAGTTTACATTTCAAAACGATCAAACGAAAAATTTTATCAAACGTATGAATTTCTCTTATATGACACATTATCACAACTCATTTAATGTATATTTCACTTAATACAGTGTCATTTATGTTGCTTTAGAGTTCCCAAATTTTAAAGATTATCTATTTATCTGACCAATTGCAAACCCAACCGTTTCATTGTATTTTTGTAACTATCAAACTAACGAGTAATTTCTATTATAGAACTCACTTTCAGTTTGTCAAAAAATATTTTTTTTCTTATAATTCTACTGCATAAACTATTATATTGTGTTCTTCTGCTTTTCCTACACTTAAACAAAAAATATATATGTACACTTGCTATACCGGCAAACGTCATTTTCTACCGCTTTGACAAATCTCCCCTATTTTTGCTAAGTATTTGATAAACACAATATTCACCCATTTATCAAATGAAATTTTGTATATCTGCCTCGATTTTATAGACTGGCATACTATCAAACAGATTTTGATGAAATTTTAATAACTAGAAATTGCCTTGAGGCCGAAATTCAACCATTCCGATTGGACTTAAGAAAACAAATTCTCATCTGTCTGTGCATTTTCACTTTAGGGGCGCGGCAAAGCTGACTTAAAAATATAAAGGTCATATGAGGGGTATAGAAGCAAAGGCGACAATCTCCATTTTTTATGAACGTGTTTGATAGTGTTTGATCACAAGCAACTAGATGTCACTATCAAACATGTCCATGATCAAAGAAGAGACTGTCGTCTTTGCTTCTGTACCTCTTTGATCGTACCATCTTCTTGCATTTGATAATGCTTTTTGGTCAAACACTAAGAGATACGCTCAGAAAAAAAAATGGAGATTGTCGCCTTTGCTTATATACCCCTCATATAATCGTTCCTTAGTGCTAACCCTATCACCATACCAAATTTTATAAAAATAGATGCAGTGGCTTAGACGTAAGAGCTTTTTTCCCACTAAGGGGCGTGGCACCACCCATTTTAAAACATAAGGGTCATATTATCGTTGCTTAGTGCTAACCATATCTTCATACCAAATTTCATAAATATCGATGCAGTAGTTTAGCCATGAAAACGTTTTTTCCATTGAGGGGCGTGGCACCACCCACTTTTAAGAAGAAAAAAAATCCTATGCACTGCTCCCAATCACAATCATTTCAACAAAAAAAAATCAAGCGAATATGATGAGATTTAGGGATAGAAACAGGGACTGAACCGATTTTGTTTTGCCTATTTATATATAGAAAGGAAAACACGCTAAGTGTACTCGTACCAGCTAAAAATTTTTTTTGTCACCGATTTCGCTCAAATTTGGCAGAATTGTAGTTTCGGTGTGCCAGATTGATAATGCGTGATGATTTTGTCCTAGTACCATTTGTTGTTAAAATACAGAGTGTTGAAGTTGGCGATTTTTGTGATTTTTTTTTTTTTGTAATTTTTAAAAAAAAATTTGTTATTTTTTAATTTTAAAACTTGAAAAAATTTCATAAAAATTCACATGTGTTCCTTGAACGATTCTAAGCATTTTATACTTAAGTAGTACACTTTTATCGTAAAAAAGCCAAAAACTCTCATTTAGCGTCTGAATCCATCATATACCATTTTAAAGCTGGTAATTTTAACTTCAATTTGAAGTACTCTTAAAAAAAATTAAGGGGGATTTTCTTAAAAAAAACTTTAAAAGTATTTTAAAATTTAAAAAATTTTGGTGAAAAAAAAAATTTTAATTTTCTGAGTGTAGCTTTTTCTTGCCTTCTCATTGTTTATCGTTAAGTGCAGTTCATTTGTAAAACAATCACATGTATTGTATCAATAAACCATATAAATTTTTTTAATGTTTTTGTCATATTGAAACAATTGACAGTGGAACAAATTCCAATAAAATCACTCCTGTTTCCAAATAAAAATGAGAAGGCAGTGTACGAAATTTCATCAATTATCTTGCTTAGTTTTCCCTTGAAAAATATTTCCACAGACAGACAGAATATATATACTTTTTTATACCTGCCACGCCTCCTTTTCTGTGTTACAAACGGAAGGACAAAGTGAATATACCCTGGGTGTGGAGTAAAAAAAATTATATCAGTTAAATAACCGACTACACAGTGCAACAAATTGGGGTGAATATAATTTAGTGTCGCTGATTCCGAATCTCGCATCCACTTCCTTATACAGCTCTGAGATCGTCGCAAATGGGGAGTCTTACCTCTTTTTTTGGAATGATTTTGATTTACCCAGAAGTTTGTTAAAATCAATTCCTACATTCTTGATCCTTGTGAAAAAGTAAGGCACATTGAATCAAGAAATTTGTTAACCTCAAGTAACAATTTATCCCGACCCCCGTTATTGCCTTATTGGTGTGCTTTATGAGCCTTTATTGAGAATTTGGAAACTATGAAAATGGTCTTTTCCAGAAAATAGTTAAGGTCACTGAAAATGTCAACAAATACGGTGTACCGATTTGAAGCAATAGAGTTCCAAGTGTAAAAATGTGATTTAAGGATAAAAAATTTAGCATCACCACAGTAATTCAATGAATAATATTTGAAATTTCTATCTGTATTACATCTTATTAATTTTTTTTGAGTAATTTAGGGTCGATTATTCTGAATCTGGCATGCGTTTTTTTCTAGCAGGCCTAAAATCGCATAAAGGCTGTAATACCCCTTTTTTGGAGTGAAATTGATATGCCCAAAAGTCTTTCAAAATCAATTCCTACATTCCTGATGATTTAGAAAAAGTTGGACGCAATGAACCAGTCAAAAATTTTTAATCAAATAAGAATTTACCCCAACACCCTTTATTTCATTTTTGGAAATTCCTTTTTGAGAATTTGGCCATAGCATGTAAATGGTTCAGGAAACTATCAAGGTCTATTCGAGAAAAATGTCCCCCATTTAAAAATAGTAAGGGTCACTCAAGTCGTCAGCCATACAGGGTATACCGATTTTAAAAGAAGGGATTCCAAATTCAAAACTTTTCTTGTCTTCTCATAATCTTTCACAAATTTATGCAACCAACTGATCTTGTTCTTCCGTCAACACAACATATACGATTGGGTTAGCGTTAAAATATTATTAATTTTCGACCACGTATTGTATAAGGTTTGTCCCATTGTAATCACCTAATGTTCAATTACTTGACGTGTCTATTTTAATAAATTAAAGTCATTCCGTGTGAACAGCACAGCACATTCAACTTCATACACGTAATGCAAGTCCAATTTTTTTCCATTGTAATATTAGACCACATTTCCAAAGTTCAATTTATTTTGTTTCTGTATCTTTGTTGTCGTCACATACACGTACAATATAATAAACTGAATCGAATCAAATCGAACGAGCCCACTTATTATGCTTAGACCGTCCGTTTTCTTCATAAGAATACTAGCGAAAATTATCTTTTAGGCGCATTTAAACGCCCCCATAGCAAACTAAAATTCGTTTATTTGTCATAGACATTTGTTAGCCCTTTCTTTCAATATGTAACATACATATAGGTATGTAGTTCAAATTGTATACCGTATAATTTTTTAAAATATTTAAGTTCATGATGACGCTCAACACGACAATTCGTTTAAGTATACGGATAAATATTCCATGTAAGAAATGCATAGCTCATTAAGTAAATAGGGTTTTCAATTGGAAATTTTTTTTACAAAAATTGAACTCCCTGCAAATGTTGGATTTGGTGCGAGGAATTAAAATTTGGCACCATGCGGATGTATTTCATGATTGTCATAACCAGAAGGGTCGGCTGGTCCAGTGAATGAACCCACTATTGTATGTACAACAATATCAGATGGCAATTCAAAGTGGTTGAAAGAGGCTTTCTTTCATTTATTATTGTTTTGGTGTTTAGTAACAACAATATATTGTTGGTTTAACAAAATTCGACTTGAAAACTTAATAATTGCATACAAGAAACTTGTTAGTTTATAATCTTTTATTTTATAAATATTTACATTTACACATTTATCTTTACTTAATGTATAATAGTTATAAGTATACAGTGTGTTGACTTAGTTTATTAACTAAAATATAGCATAGTATAGTACAATGATTTTTTTTATTAACAATGTGATATCCTGTAGGTACATATACACTTATATAATTTGCAATTAGTTTAGTATTGTCAGTACAAAAAATTGTTGCTTATTATCGTTTCAAATATCTTTTTTGTTTTTTTTTTTTTTCAAAATATGATATGAATGTATTTTGCTTATGTAAGTTTATATATAATTAAATAAAAATATACTTTTAAAATGTCTGTTTAAAAATTAAACTTTGACGTCATTTAATATTTTCCTTGGTCTTCATTTTAATAAAATTCAAATCAAACAAAAAATAAACAAAAAAAATATATGTATTAAACAGTTTGATTAAAAACCAAAGACATTTTACTAACTTTTTACAATATCAAAATAATAATAATAATAAAGAAGAGAAAATATACAAATACTAAAAAATAATAAACTTTAGTTTCACACTTCTTGCGGCATCGTTATTGTTACACATTAAGCGTCCACTTCTTTTAATTAAAACGCTGACTAAATACCGTTGTTTTCTCTATGCTCTGCCATTTTTTCACATAACCCAGAAATTTATTTAGGTCTTATTTTCTCGTACATAAATTTTTGCAAACGATTTTTATCGGGTATCATAAGTTTGCGTTTATTAAATTCAAACTGCTTGAACGCAAATTCATATAACTCATTTTCCATTTGCCATATTTTAGATTTCATAATATCGTTTACAGTTTCTTCGCTGGGTGCTATTTTCCATGAAGTCTGTCGTAAGTGAGATTTATTTGAATGCTGATAGTGCTCGCGAAACCCTTGAAATATTCTTAGAAAAACAAATAGCATTTGTAGATCGTTATTGTTACAAATTTTTAAAACAAAAAATGTTCGTAAAATAATTTTTTCTTAAAGTTTATCAAACAAGGTGTCTGTTAAGCTTTTTTTCACATAACGTTGGCTGTGAATATATTTTTTTCATTCAATAAATTAATTTTTAATAAATATATTATAGTCCATTCTAAAACGAAAACTTTCCATTTATTGTCAATAAGGCGCTTGCAGGCCCTTTAAATTTGACTAGCAAAACCGATGGCCATTCACCTAACGATAGATACACTTTTCTCGAGTGCAGGTTTGTATGTATATAGCCATTTCCATGGTGTCGAACACATTTGAAGTAAAAAAAAGTCAAAAACCAAGGCGGTCGCACGGGACAAAAACAGAAGTAGTTTTCGCGGCGAACAATTCAAACAACGATTTCAAGGAAACCTGAGGCAATATTTCAATGTGGCTAATTTTAGAATGTTGTGCATTGATTGCTTTGATTTTACCCAAAAATGATTTATACTTTTTTTAATTAGATTTTAATCACGGTCGAACGGGACAATTGACAATCTTTTAAAAAACCAGGATTTCCCAGTGAATGTTGGTTCACCTTATCTTGTTAAGTTGACGTGGCATCACCAATTTTTCTAAAGAATGTCATTTGTCCCTACCCATTTTTCATGTGTACCAAATCTCATAACCTATGAATTTTTTTTTTTAGGACGAGGCATCGCCCATTTTCCCAGTGAACATTATTTGTCCTGGCGCTTTTGAAAACTTTTAAAAATACATTTTTTTTACTTTTATTTTAAAAAATTTTTTATAAAGGTTTTTTAAACTTTTATATCAAAAAGTCGTAACTTTTTCAAACATTTATCTGACTTAACTTTTACAAAAAAACTTTTAAAAAATTTTATTTCAAGATTTGATTTGAAAGCTTACGACTGTAAAAAAATCCGTGCTTAAAGTACATACCTTGGTAAGGATCGCTCCAGCAAATCGACAAAATCTTCCATTTGCTCGGTAACTCCAACTAAAAAGTATTCATTCACTAAATTGCGCTTAGCTTGACTAAGGGCCCATTCGCTGCCAGGTTCCCTGAAAAAAATTTTATAAAAAAAAGCAATATTTCAGAAAAATTAGAAACTGTTTGAAATTTTATACATAACTAATTGCTCCTAAAATTAATGTCAAACATCAACTTTATTTTCACAAATCCACTTTAATTCAAATATAGTAAGAAACTGAATATCTAGAGGTAAACTTAGGCCTGGATTCACAGATATTAGTTATCTAATGACAAGGGTTTAACCAATAACATTTTATTTTCAGTCATTAGTTTACCATTACCATAACCACATTTCATTGGTTAACCTTTAGTCAACCAATAGCTGATGAACAGGCACGCGCATCCTCGTAACATCTTTTTCACGAGCCGTTACAGTGTCGGTTTTTTTGCACTCAGTTATATTTGTATGCCCTTCCACTAATTTGATAAGAAAATTCACTTCAGCATCGTTTCGTTTTTGTTCTCTCAACCTTAAACAAAAACATATGTTTTCATAAAATCCACAAATTTATCCTGTGCTACCATATTTTTTTGCTGTTAATTTTAATAGTATACCAAAATACTGTTAATATGAAACATAAGTTAAGCTCTAATCACCATTTTAGTTAACTAATTGGTTAACTAATGATTTGCGATTAGCCTTTGTTAGCAAAAATTCTATCATTGAAGGGTCCTGGGTAGCAATTGTAACAATTCTAGTAAGCTAAGTTCAGCAATCAAAGTCATTTTACGACTGAGCTCAGGATTTCGTGATTTGCATTCAACAAAGAACGCTCCATACATATGTAGAATATGTATGGCACTTTTTTCTACAAGTATAAGAATTTATCGCTAAAATGATGAAAACATTATAAATTTGTCATAATATTTGCAAAAGCTATAGCCATATCAAAATGATGTCACCTACATGTCGTATGAGTAACATTTAATTAACATGAAAAAATAAATATCAAACTTTTGAACATTATTTGCGGCACTGTATTATGTAAAGTGACAACTTACCAGCACTCAGCAGCATGACCGCAAAAAAATGGTATTTGCAGCCACATATTTTTTGGATCACAGTCAGGTTGCTTAGATTCAACGCATTCATCAAAAGTCTGCAAAAGTTTTAATTATTATTTAACCACTTATATATAAAAGTATTCCAACTTACTATTTTATTGCCTGCTTTTTTGCGGACTAAATTCGGACGATAATTATCACCATAACGTAGAAAATAATAATAGGAAACAAGTCTATCAAGAGGCTTACGAACTATATTAATATAAATTGGTTTATGCGCAATTTGAAATCTACAAAAGAAAAAAAAAAAATTGTGAATTCATATTTTGTTATAGATAAATTTGCAAACAAATTCAAAAGTACTTTGAGAAATCTAAAAAAGCCATATGACCATGATAGAGGGCTGGTTTCATCTCCTGCCATTTGGATACATTGCGTACAAAAGTTATCTATATTTGAAAATTAGTTCAAGTATTAATGCGAATAAAATAATTGCTATGATAGAGTGAAGTGAAAATGAAGTGATCTACGCATAAAGATCTTATACACATTACAACAACCAAATATCACTCCATTGCATTTTTCGCTTCACTCTATTATCAAAAACAAAACTCTTATACCTGATTAGGCAGTGATAGGACATGCATATTTGCTGTAACGTTTATGTGTAGTACATGGAATTTATTGCGCTTACACAGATCATAAGCAATGTTTACAAAGCTAGTCGAGCCAGTCTTTGGAACGCGATTGTAAAGTATAACCAGGTTTTCATCATAGTCGTAATTGGAATCGTTAACAAGCTCAACAATTTGCGTTTGTGAACTGCTTGGTGAAGCTATTTTCACTATAGGTTTTACAGCTAAAATTGAAAATAACAATTCAATATGTATGCCATGAAATATGTTCTAGTGAAGTACTCCTTTCACATACCATTATTTATCGTTTCCATACGCACTTCGG
Source organism: Calliopum simillimum (assembly GCA_951812925.1). Taxonomy (NCBI): domain Eukaryota; kingdom Metazoa; phylum Arthropoda; class Insecta; order Diptera; family Lauxaniidae; genus Calliopum; species Calliopum simillimum. Next base: position 119,448,752 of record OX638369.1, on the reverse strand, counting down.
ACCATAGAAACCAATAGCATGCATATGTCCCAATGCACAGTGTTAGTAGTAGCGCCCAATAAATAGGTTTATTGGGCAGCAACATTTTCCTGAATTTACGAAGTTTTTGGGACATCATAAACAGCATTATCCATATAATCAGTATCGCATTTCGCCTGAAGACATTTCTAATATCCTTCTTCTTCAAATGTTTTATGTTTATGATGTGCTTGGAGTTTTATTTATAAATTTAACTCACTTTTTTACATTTTGCAATGAAAACGACAATCCTATCAAAATTTTTGCACAATAAATGTTTTTTGGAATGTTGACATTTATTTTATGTGTCAAAAGTGTTGTCACTTTGAGAGAGAAAAATAGGGAAATCACTCTCAGTGAGAGTGTTGCCACCATACTAGAAATTCCTCCTGGGGCTGAATCGCCGCATCAGTGAACGTACAATTCGTGATGTAAAATCATGTATTCGGTAATGCGAAATACGTCACGAGTTCTACGTTCACGGATGCGGCGATTCGACCCCCGATGTTTTTAAGGGTTTTTTGAGAAATTTACCAGTTAATAAGTTAGACTATATTTATGACACAAGCGACAGCGCGACGTCGCCAGCAAAATCAAATACACGCGTTTTTATGGAAGTGTTTATGAGCAAGCGAAAACGAGCGAACAGCGATAGCCATCGCGAGCGACAAAAATATTCAACCAAACTATTTTGAACTTTTTTGCTAGTCGCGCTCAAGCGTCAAACTTGACATATGGAAATTGTGCATAAAAACATCTACTTCCAAAATATGTTCAATTATTTAGTAATTGTTTTAGAATTCATTCGAGTTGTGTGCGAAAATGAATAAGTGTGGAATTTGAGGAATTCAAATTACCACGTTTACGAAGTCTTGTATGAATTCTGTGGCAGGAAGGAAAAACCGCTTAAGTCGACTTAAGCAAAAATTGAGTTAAGAACACCACGACCTTCGCAGTATTCCAAAGCATCCCTGAACAAAATTTGAATAACATAGAATAATTTTTGGGAAAGTTATGGATGGGGGAAATTTGACTTATCTCATTAAGACGTATAATCTCGTTTGGAATAATAACTTAAGTCGGGTTATGATTTGAGGTATTTAAAATTGTATTAAGGAATAAGAGCTTAAAACAACTTAATTATCAACTTAAGTTATTTTTCCAAATCAAAATATAAAGTTGAAATACTCATCAACAAACAACGCCAAAACAGCATATATCGACATAAGCGTTTTTTCCATGATACACAATTGACTGCAATATAAATTATTTTCAGATACGTTATTTTTCCAGAGGAATTATTTTTGTTTATTAATTCTTAAGTGAGTTAAGTGGTTTTTCCAAGCAATTCATAAGAGTAAATGAGGTTACTAAATGTATTGAAGATGTTTTTCTCTTTGCAGAATCTAATATTTATTAGTAGATAAGCGATTTTTCAGTAAAATATAGGAAATGAAAAGTGATATTAAAACATAGTTTTTTTTCTTAGTTTTTATAAAAGCCAATTATGGACTTTTAATTCAACTGTACACGATGGCAAAACTAACATTCCATATTGTTTTAGGAAAGAAAATCCAAGAATCGCGAAAATCGTGGCAAGAGATCAAAGCCATCGCAAGGGATCGCGACTAATGGAGATGTTGCATATTGGCCCTATGCTCCTCCTAGGAGTTAAAGGAGAATACATACATATGTATATATATATTGTTTCGTGGCACGAAGCATTGGCCTAACGTGGAGGCAATTAAATTGCTTCGTGCTTGCTCAAACATTTGCAACTTATGGAGGAAAAAGACAGTCAAATAAAAACAGTATTTTTAATAGCGATTCTTGTGTGGGATAAAACAAGAATTCATTCCTAAGCACTATGTTCATGAGTCATGAATCATGACATTCCTTCAAAATAGCAAGTCAATCGAAAACATTGAACATAAGTTTTTAGTTGTAGGTCACACACATATGGAGTGTGATGTGGACCACGCTTTAATAGAACGAAAAAAAAGAATACCAATGTCAAAATACACCATCTTCGCGATTGGTGAGAAATAAATTTGAAGTCGTTGACATGAGTTCAGGAGACTTCATAAATTTTTCTTCCTATGCTACATCAAAATTCATTTGGAGAAATAAGGACGCAAATTCCGAAAACTTTACGTGGAAAGATGTGAAATGGTTGCGGTATTCAAAAAGAGCTTTTGGTAAGATACAGTTTAAAACCTCTCTAGGCCACGAGGAGGCTTTCAAAGTCATAAATATTCTCAAGAGAGGTATTAATACTGGAAACCTCACCGAAATACCTAAACTACCGGCTGTAATAAAAATTTCGTCAAAAAAGAAAAAAGATCTTATTGATCTCTTTCGGTTCATTGTACCATGTTTTCATTCATTTTACAACAATCTCGTCACCGAAGAAATACTAGACATACATCCTGATTTAGTTGAAGATACAGTGAACGAAAACTAAGATTTCCATTTTATTGAATAATATTGTAACTTATGTTTATTGAATGTTTTCAGTTGACAGCTTCAAAAATAAAACTACTATTGCTTAAATGAATTGCTTACATTTTTCATAATTCATTGAATTGCATTTGGAAAAACATCTTATATCCACATATCATGAAATTCAAATTATATTGAATTTGGAAAAACAGCTTATTTGGACATAGGTTGTGCGAAGTCTTATTCTTTCGTTTGGAAAAACCGCTTAAGTTTTATTTTCAGAAATAACTCATTAATTTGAGCAATTAACATATTTAAAGATGTAACAATTTATCCCTTAAACAACAGAGGCTCTGTGGAAAATGATAAATTTTACTAGAGGTTACATAATAATTTCAGAATTAACTTTAAAGTTTAAAAGTGATCTCCTGCAAAACGAAAAAATCAGACTTAAGCAGTTTTTCCTTATCACCACAGAATTATAGACTTCGCTTTCGTGCCGCGTTTCTTGTAGGGTTGTGTCATAAATGTATCGTAAGGATTTTCTAAGGGCCGTTTTCTCAATGTCTGGTTAAGCATTAATCGAAACTTTAACCGGCAGTTAGAAAGAAAAGCATTTTCTCAATGTCTGGTTATTAACAATCTGTCAATTTAAATTTTCTATTGGGCGATAGCGGATATGGTGTTTGCAATTACATGATGACCCCTTTGTTACATCCGAATACAGCCGTTGAGCAATTATATAACGAATCGCAAATACGAACGAGGAATTGCATAGAGCGGTGCTTTGGTGTATGGAAGCGCCGTTTTCCAGGTCTTTCATTAGGCTTAAGAGTTTCACGTGCAACGGTTATGGCAATTATTACTGCTTGTGCTGTCTTGCATAACATGCTCGAATGCATAAAGACACGGATCCACAAGTTGATGAAATTGCTTCTGAAGATAATTGTATTATGGATGTTGAAGAAAGTGCTGAAGCAGAAGATCGCAGAAACACCGTTGTGCGATCCGCATTAATCCAAGACTATTTTGCTAGGTTCGTTTTATAATTATACAAAATTTAACCTTATTTAATGAACATAAATTCATTTCAGACTTTAACTATCAAAGTTCAAAGTCGCGAAAAGCCCCTTTGTAAAAGATTGGTTGGACATGTTTGCTCTATAATTTGCTAGCAGAGCAGTTTCAATGGCAGTTGCGGCGCACTTGGATTTTCTTGTAAACTTAAAATAAAAACATTGGCTAATCGCTCCATTTGGGCCTCACTTTAAATCTGAATTATATTCACAAATTGTTAGATTTCTGAAGGTCACTCGTAGGCTTCATATCAAAATGAAGAATATATAGAAATACGAAGGTCGCCCAAAGATATTCAATTGCTGCTTAGCCTACTTTTCAAATATAAGTCTCACTTCCTCCGCATGTAGGAACTGAGTTAAAATCAATAATGTCTAAAAAAAATTTACCAGAAAAGTTTTATGTAAAAATTAAATGTTTTATCAACAAAAATAGTTTTTTCATTTTATGCAGATCTACTAATTTCGATTTACAAAATCACGAAACTTAATTTTTTGTTCAAGTTCTAAAATTTCTGTTTTATTTTTCAGCCGATCTGGAATCTTAATTTTTCCAAAAAGCTTTTTGTGGATCCGTTACACAGTGCTGCGATAGAAGGCATTTGCGTAAAAAATTTTTGTTCAAATTTAAAATTTTTTTTATTCCATTCTACAGCAATTAGTTCAATTAAGAAATCCCCTTAAAATTATTGAAAACTTGTGTGATTTGTAAGTGTTACAGTTTGTTAAAGTCGAACTTTTTTTCGAAAAAAAAAAAAATTAAGAAAATTTGCTAATCGCAGAACTTTTTAAAAATAATTGCCACTCCTAAACCTCAAAAGCAATTGTTATAAAATAAAATGCATACAAAAGCCTACATACCCATTTATTTTTAATATTTTTTGTTTGCAAATTTTTTTAGCCAAATTAAAGTTATTTTAAAAGATATAAAAAAAAATTTTCAAATATTAAAAACCGGAAAATGCTAATTTTCTTTAGAGCAGGAAAAAAAAGACGGGACTTGCGGGCATTGTTCTAAAACGTACAGATTCCATATTTTAAGATAGGAAAAATTCACAACCCCGTTTTTCCCCGTTTACTTTAAATCTTTATCTGAATATCCTGTATTTACGTAAAAATCAATGATTTTATAAAATTTACACCACAAAATTTTTTTCAAATGCTTTTGAATATTTTTAAATTTGATTTTTTTTTTACAGCATACTTTTATATGTCAAAAACACTTTGAACTATTAAAATTTTAATATGGTTTTTAAAAGCCTAAAAGCATGCACAAACATTTTTTCCAGTAAACTTTCGTGGTTTTATTTATATGATTATCTTGTTTTCTATTCATTGCATTTGAAGATTAATTAATTGCATTTCTGAAAACAGCGTAAAAAACTATATCAGTATGGTAAATCTTATTGAAATCGAATCAAAATTGTGGAGATGCCGTTCCGTTGTATGGAGTGACAGCACTGTGCGTCGACTCTTTATTATACCCTACACCCAGGGTATATTCACTTTGTCTTTCCGTTTGTAACGCAGAGAAGGAGGCGTGGCAGATATAGAAAAGTGTATATATTCTTGATCAGCGTCACCTCCTGAGTCGATATAGCCATGTCCGTCTGTCAGGCAGGCTGGGTGGCTGGCTGTGTGTTGAAATACACTTTTTGGGAAAACTGAGCAAGATAATTCAATGAAATTTGGTACACTCCGTCGTTAAAGATAGCTCGGGGGATTGAAAATTAGTGAAATCGGTCAACGGACACGCCTACCGCCCATACAAAAAATACATTCAAAATGCAATTTTAGGAGTATTTTTCACGACAATGCAACCAAAATACGCATAAATACTAAGAATTGTAAGCGCAAGCTCTGAGAAAAAACTGAACAAATTCGGACAAGAGGGCGTGGCACCTCTCATATAAGCCAAAGCTTTAAAACGCTATACTGAAAGCGTTTTTTGAGATATTCGAACCAAATTCGACTCAGACATTAAGAATCATAAATGAAAGCTTTCAGCTAAAATGGGGTGAAATCAGACAAGGGGGCGCGGCACCTCCCATATCAGCAAAAGTTCAAACTGCACTCAAATACTAAAGACTATAAATGCACGCTCTAAGCTTAAACTAGAAGAACTTGGACAAGAGGGCGTGGCACCTCCTATATAAGCAAAAGCTTCAAATCGCTATACTGAAAACGTTTTTCACTCAGACACTAGAAACTATAAATGCAAGCTCTGGACAAAAACTGGGTGAACTCGGACAAGAGAGCGTAGCATCTCCCATAAGAGCAAACTTTTAAAAATACTGCAGTGTAAGGTATTTAATGTTTGGCCAGGCCAACTTTTACACCCTTACTAGTTTCACTTTTCAGGACAGACAGCTATCAATTTTTCGCTTTTTCTTTTCCTTAGCTGCGATGGGTTCCAGGAAGACCAGTTCTGGGATATTTCCTGCGGATTTTCTATGTTCTCTATACCATCATTTTGTGTTAAAACATCTACCATTGTTTCAAGATTTTTGTCCAATTCGGTATTTCTTTTTTCATTTTCTTTATCAATGATAGCATTGCTATCAAAACTATTGGAGCAGCCTGTCGCAGATCTGCCCCATCAGTGCGGCTAGCCTTTCTACGTTCTCATCGGTTTTCTTCTTATATAAGACGGATGGCGGACATTATATTTCTTTTCGTTCTTCAGCCAAGCAGTTTTTTGCTTTTCTTTTTAAGTTTTCGTAGTTTTCTTTTAAATTTTTAGAGCTTGTCTTAACTCCAAATTGAACTTCAAATTCTAGGCTAATATCTTCCCACGTTTTTCGTTTTTGCTCCCAGGAAACAGCATCCGTTATTTTGTTTTCAATTACATTCGCATGTTGTTCCGACAAGCTTATTAAAAAATTTTTTTCCGAAGAAGTGAAATTCAGTAAGCGATTTCTTTTTTCCCTTTAAAATCTAACCAAATAGAAATTTCAGTAAAAAAACCGGCCATCATAGAAAAATATCATTCAATACTCACCTGACAATCTTAAGCGCGTGATATTCTTTCTGTATTTGTATTGGCTTTCGATATTTTTTTAAAAAGAATTCAGGTAAATGAACTGACAAAATTTAAATTTATTATTTTTGACACAGAAAATTCACAGTTGATAATTAAACTTCCGGTTACTTTATCAGCACTTTGTGAAAACGAATTAATTTATTTTATTTAGAGTCTGTCTATACGGGGGGACTCGCGTACGCGAAAACTCAATTAGCGTACGCGAAATCCAGTGAAGTTTTTTCCCCCGGGACGCAGCTTCGTTACAACAGTAATTTTACATAAAAGTAGGGGTAAGTGGGTGGCCTGTGGCCGCAGCTCAGGATTTAAACCCGTCAGACATCCAACACCGGCTTCGCGGTACATAAATTAATCAAGTTCCCCGGGGGAAAAAACTTCACTGGATTTCGCGTACGCTAATTGAGTAAATTGAGAGAGAGAGAGCTAATTGAGAGTTTTCGCGTACGCGAGTCCCCCCGTATAGACATTTCTTTTTATTTATCGTATGGTTAGCAATCGTACGGTTAAGAACAAATTTAACCGAACATTGAGAAAACGGCCCTAAATCTTGTTAAACATCTCTGGATCTATCGCAATAAATCATGTGGCAACTATGTAAGTAGCATGTGTCTTGACCATAAAAGTCGCGCGCATTTAAAAGAAACGGCAAAAACTAGTGACAGCTGCAAAATAAAATTGCAAGCCGCATCAACACACATATTCGACGCAGTCAACTGAATTTGTTTATTTAATTTTTATTAAAATAAATTACAAACAATAAAATAAAAATGACAACGTTTAACTTTGGTGATATTGCAAAGGAACTAAAAGAGGCTCATGAAGAAGGCGTTTCATTTGCTGACAAGGTGTTAACTTGGGACACAGCGGAAGATGGTAAGTTGCAATTGTGGAGTTGCCAGGAACGCTCTAAGTGGACTTGGCTCGTTTTGGGGCCCATTGCTTTTTTTGAAAAGTTTGGATCCTCAACTATATTTGTACTTAATTCCAATTTTCAATTCTGATCACAAAATGTGGTAGAGAAATATTTATGCGACTGTTTAACGAATATTACTACACCATTTTGAAACTTGAAATTTTAATATCTCGAATTGCCATTTTTCGACCAGGGCACCTCAATTCTGAAATTGTCTAAAATTTAAAACTTACATTCTTTCTTAATAGTTAATGATGTGGTTGCAGCAATTGAGAATGCCGGAGCTTTGCATTATCTTAAATTGGATGGAAACACGCTTGGTGTCGATGCAGCAGCAGCTATCGGAAAAGCGTTGGAAAAACATCCAGAGTTTCGTAAAGCTCTCTGGCAAAATATGTTTACGCGTCGTTTAAAAACCGAAATACCACAGGCACTAAAGCATCTTGGTCAGGGTTTAATTACTGCACAGGCACAACTCACAGTTCTTGACCTGAGCGATAATGCGTTAGGTCCAAATGGCATGGTCGGTTTGGAAGATTTTCTTCGTTCACGTGTCTGCTATTCATTGCAAGAGTTGCGTTTAAATAATTGCGGCCTCGGCATACGTGGTGGTCAAATGCTTTCAAAGGCAATACTTGACTGTCATAGATCAAGTACGGCAGCAGGCACTCCATTAAAGTTGCGAATTTTCATTGCGGGACGCAATCGTTTGGAAAATGATGGTGCTAAAGCTATTGCAAAAATATTTTCCACGCTTAAGACACTTGAAGAGATTGCAATGCCGCAGAATTCCATTTATCATATTGGCATAGCAGCGCTTGCAGAGGGTTTTAGTGCAAATCCTAATTTGCGAGTACTCAATCTAAATGATAATACTGTCACACATAAAGGTGCGGCTTCGCTAGCAGAGGCTTTCACACATACACCAAAGTAAGTAAATCTACCTATGTGGAGCATGAATTCGCGTTAATAATGAATAAAATTTTTAGTTTGCGTGAAATCAATTTTGGTGATTGTCTTCTCAAAACGAATGGTGCCTATCATTTCGCCGAAGCTCTAGAAGAAAACCATCGTGATTTAGAAGTTGTTGATTTAGGTTTTAATGAAATAGGACCTGATGGAGGATTGGTTTTAGTGTCTGCGCTACAAAATAAGCCCAACTTACAAAGATTAAATCTAGATGGCAATCAAGTAAGTTTTTATCTTTGTGTTTATTCAAGTGTACTCATTTATTTGGGCTCTATCAAATAGTTTGGCTATGAAGGTCGTGAACGCATTAAGGAAGCCATTGCAGCTTTTGCTAACCCGAATGCACTTGAACCACTGGAAGAAGATCAATCTGATGCGGAAGATGATGAGAATGACGATGATGATGATGAAGACGACGATGCCACTGAAGAAGGTGAAAAATTTAATTTGTTTTTTTAGGAATAAATATTATCCTTATTCGGATAGACAATAATAGAGATGGTACATGTGGTAGAGGTGCCACACTATGGGGTTAACTTGCACGAATGTGACAATTGTGTTGTATGGTAAATAGTTCACTCACTATATTGTAAAAATTAGAGGAAAAAACACTAAAAAATTTATAGAACATATGGTGACCGTTGTTTAATGGTGACCGATGTTTTATGCTGACCGAATGGTTTTTATATAAGGAAAACACTATATATTTACATATTTTTATAAATATTATATTTTATTGTTATGCTGATAAATGGAATATTTTACTTATTTTTATTTTATTTTGAAGGTGGTGATGAAGAAGACGATGAAATTTATGATGATGAACGTCACAATGATACTACTGAAGAGGCTGATGAAGACGATGACTATGATGGTGAATATGCCGATGAAGCTGATGAAACTGCTTATACAACAACAACTGCATATACAACAAAAGTACTTTTTTAAATGAAAATTTCCGAAAAAACGTGCCTACTATATTTTGATTTCATCTGTTTTAGATGTTGGATCCGAATGAGTCATTGAATTCAAATAAAAACGTCACATTTGCAGCTGATTCAACAACCAATGGCAACACAATTGAAGAATTCTGCTTGAGCCGAAAACCATGCACACTACAAATGTTTGAAGCTTTAAAGGAGGAAAATATTTTAGAGGCTTTTAAGAATATAATTAACGTAAGTGAAAAGATTATGTAAAAGAAACTAATTGCTGCCAAAATTAGTGTCGAACACGACGAAAACAGGCATTAAGATTTCATGGACTTCTGGTTTGAAACAGAATTTACATAGTTTTTTGCTATCCCTTTGCCTTGAACTGAAATTTTTGTCGTTTTCAAAACCAATTCCGACAATAAAGTATCAAAAAACATTTTAAATATTTTCTTTATAATTTCAGCAATTTGATGGCGATAACTACTTGCTCATACTTATATTTACTGCACTCAAATGTGCACATTTGTCTAAGACATCGACCGCTGCGTTAGATATTGCAATGGCATTGTACAAGGATTCATTTGATTATGCCTTTGAAACAAAGCAGGAACGTCGTGTTTTAAACTATTATTTGAAGCAATTAGGCTTGCTGCGTAGTGAAGAAAAATTCAATAGTAGCTATAACTTGGAAAGTTGTCGTTTCGCACTTCGTGAAACTTTAAGTAAACAAAAAATAGCCAGCGAACACATGAAGAATGCGTTTAATGTGTTTTTGGAGCATGAAGGTGTTTGAGTTGGGTCAAACATAAACAAATCAATTGGTAGTATATTAAGCATATTTTTAACTTTTCAAATATATTTGACAGTTTGTCTATTTATATTGTGAATAAATATATAGGAGCATTGAAGAAAATGAAGTTAATATATATATTATTGTCCAATGAAAGAAGCGTTTAATTTGCCAACTAATCTTTAGATATTTACAAATAATGAAGATCAATTTTGGTAACTAAATAAAGTCATCTGAATTATTAAAAAAGCCAATAAAAAATTTTAAAATACATAATTTAGTTTGTTTCATAGTTTTAGTATCTCTGATACGTAATTTTTCGGGCATTGGTGGGTCAAGGTTTCATTAAACTTACCATCGTTCCTAAGTTCATTTCAAACGATGATTCTAAATAAACAGAGTCTAATCAAAATCCGTTTAATTTTTCCAGTTATTGAAGTTAAGTGGTAGCCCTTGAATTACATAACGCTTGAAGGTTCAAAACCAATTGACTGCTTCGGTTGCCATCGTTGGGTCTTACCATGAATTTGTCTAGAAATTCCCTCGAGGATATATATATATATTTCTTTCTCAAAAAGGAGCATTGCAAGCGTGAATATTTTGAGAACGGAAATGTCAAAAAATTACTGCTACGCAGACCTGGTATGTTCCATGGTTTTCACAGCTAAGGTTGAAAAAATAATATAAACAAAAGCATTTTGAAAACTATATATACGACGGGTGCAAGTATTCTTGTCCAAATTCACATAGTTTTTGCTAACTAAGTGTATGAATGAAATTTGGTTGGATTATCTCAAAAAACACTTTCAGCATAGCATTTTGAAACTTTCGTCCGAGTTCACATAATTTTTGCTCAGAGCTGGCTCCTACCATCCCTAATATTTATGTGTATTTTGGTTGCGTTCTAGTTAATAATAGCCGTGTTTCTTTTGACGCGTATATACAATTGTGGATATTTTTAAATTGCGATAACTCATGAACAGTGAGTCGAACAATAACACTATAAGGAACTTTTTTATGGAGAATCACGTTCTCTACTCGTTCTCGAACAATAAAACTCTAAGGAACTTTTTTATGGAGAATCACGTTCTCTACAAAAACTTTTTATTTTATTTTTAAAAAAATTTATCTTTTAGAAGTTATTCTATAAAAACTGGTTAAGCGCCGATAAACAGCAAAAAATCACTTTTTTTTAAATGTATGTATGTATGTATGTATTCTCCTTTAACTCCTAGGAGGAGCATAGGGCCAATAGTTTTCATCGAAAGGATTTTAAAATTTTGAGAAACCATATTGGTTCCAGTTATAGGAGAATCATTCCTAACTATGCATGTTTCTTGCACCTCCAAATCCGATGTGCATGCTGCCGAGGCAGGTGGATTAACCACACTCTGGTGGGTACCACTTGGAGAGTTATTTCCCATCGTTTTCCGATCCATGCTTCATTAGTATAATCTTCTCGGCAACGCCCCACGCAGTAAGTTATAAGCTTAAAGCTGGATCCGGCAAGCGCTGCAAATATAGTGGCCAAATTCACTTTTAATTTCAGCCGTCCAATCTGGAACAGACGCTGACCTGGGAGCCGCCCACTCTGGATCAGACGCTTCAGGATTTCGACAAGATGCTTATTTTAAGGCGGCATCGACTCGCCTTGTCAGTGCCAGTTACGGGCATTGTGGGTTTTTCTTTCGAGGCGCAACGCTGTCCAACGCTACACCCTTCCACACCCTGGCTGGTCACCCGCTTTTAGTCGCCTTTTACGACAGGCATGCTTACCTCGGGCATATTCTGACCCCTTACCCGCAGGGGTCACTTTTTTTTAAATAACTTCTAAATAATTATTTTTTTTTTTACAAGAGATTAAAATTATTTGTAGAGCATGTGGTTCTCAATGAAAAAGAACCTTGCAATTTTTATCGTACGACTCACCGTTCATAAGTTATCGCAATTTGAAAATTACCACAATTGTATATACGCGTCAAAAGAAACACGGCTAATGCTTATGAAATTGCGTTTTAAATGTTTTTTTTTTTTCTTTGTATGGGCGGTAGGCGTGTCCGTTAACCGATTTCGCATACTTTCAATCCGACGAGCTAACTTTGACGGCGAAGCCAGTGTACTAATTTCGCTCCCAAAAAATATTTAAATGATTTCAACGGACAGACTAACAGGCGAACATGGCTAGATCGACTGAGGGGACGCTGATTAAAAATATAAACACTCTTCTATACCTGCCACGTGGAGAGATTTCATATTGGCCCTATGCTCCTCCTAGGAGTTAAAGGAGAATACATACATACATACCTGCCACGTCTCCATCCCTGCGTTACAAACGGTAGGGCAAAGTGAATATACCTGGGTATAGGGTATAAAAAAATAACGCGTTTCTTATTTCTCGTGAATTGTGCTAGCGCTTCTTGCTGAGATTGAGAACAATTTTGTTTTGAACACCCGTAACAATGCTATTCTCATGCATAAATTTGAGTCAAGTTTACTTTAGTGACGCCTTATATTTCTTTTTTTAAATCAAGTTTGTTTTAGAAAGCTATTGAATGCAATCATAATAAAAATTTTTCTGGAATGGCAAAATTCACTGAAAAATAAGGTTATTTGGAAGGAAATATTTTGGCATTTTTTGTAAGAATTTATTCTCCAACTATTTTAACAGGGAAGGTTTGGAGCAAGGATGTCAACGTAGAACAAGTGAGCCAATTTCGGCTCACCTACAACAACCACAATATTTTGGAGTTTTCTCGGAACTACAACACACACGAAAAATTTTTTATTTTTTCACACACAATTTTTCTACGCAACCAACATTAAACGACTACTATCTACTTCACATTAGCTTTGAGTTTTGTTTTGTATGTATGAAAAAAACTTTTCGTGTGTTGTAGTTCCGAGAAATTTGCAAGATATTGAAAATGTTGTAGACGAGCCAAAATTTTACGTGATTTTGAAAAGCTGACACCCTCAAATTTGGAGAACTAAAGCATCCTAAAAAGTTTAAAGTAAACGTTGAAACGATATTCAATAAAACACGGATTTTCGTAATTAAAAAGATGTATACTTTTTAAAATTTTTATTTAAGTTTAAAATTATGATATTAAATTGAGTATACAATAAATTTTTATTGATTCTCTTTTTCGTGGAAATATCTGTTTCTTGTGATTTGTTTATAAAAAAGTATTTACAAAGTATAATAAAAGAACAATAGAAATTATGATAATAAATAAAAAATAAAAACAAAACAAAAAATACAAAATGATTACATAGTAGAAAAATAGAGTAAATATGCTTATTTTAGATTGTAATTTAGTGATATTAAATTGGTAATTAAGTTTTAAAACATAAACGTAACTCATTTATGTGTTTAATAAAAGTTCAATTATTATTTATTTGTATTAATCGAATTGACAAAGATACAATTAAAAGTTTCCCTAATTGTTGTGATATTTTTTTTTACCTTGTTCATAAACGATTGATTACGAAAAAAAAAACTTCTAAAAAAACAAAATAAAACATTGAGTGTTAAAGAAACATATAAAATGTTAAATTCTTAATAAAAGGAATACTTTGACGTATATTTGTTTTGTTGCGTGTGTAGGGGGTTTATATATTTCGCAAAATCTTAAGATGAATAATCCACTATTTTAGGAGGGCCATTCTATTCGAAATCTGAATCAAATTCTTCATCGCTGCTTATTGCCTTCTTCTTTCGCTTTTTCTATACAAATTTTTAATTATCAGATATGAATGGAATATGTTTACTTAATTCCCAATTTACCTTTTTATCGACTTCACTATCACTATCAGAGGTCAAAGCTGCCTTCTTACGTGGGCGCTTTGCCTGTGTAGGCGGCTTCTGAAGTGGGGTATCAGAATCACTTATGACACCACCATTTTCAATATCGCTTCCATCAGATATACGAGCTTGATGTAAGGAATGATCTTTAACTGCATCATTTTCTTTTAAAACCAATTCACCACCGCTGCTCTCATTGTCGGAGTCAGAGTTAAGCAAACCGGAATAATTAACCTTCTGCAAAGGAAAAGTCCGTCAGATTTTTAGAAGATATAATAGTCTAGTATGTATGCAAAAATTTGCTTACCTTAGCTGTAGCCCTACGTCCAGGACGATCTTCGCGTGGTGTAATTTTTACGCTCATTTCAACATCACTTCCAGACAAAACTTCTTCGTCTTCATCAGATGTTGTCGACTTCTTCTTTCTCTGTATGAAATTAAATTGACAATTGAATTAAAAAAACAAAACAAAAAACAATAACTTGCAAACATACCCCTCCCTTGCCCTTGTTGAAGTTCAATTTGGATTGTTTTAAGCCATCATCTTCTTTCTTTTTTCGTGGTGCACGTTTTTTCGGTTCACCAACAGCGGCCTTTGATGGCGGTGTAGCTCCTTTCGGTCCCTTGGCACCGCCCTCAATTAAAGCATCAAATTCATCAACTTCCTCTTTTTTTGCAGCAACATCAGCCTTTGGCTTCTTTTCCACCTTCTCTTTTTTAACTTTAGCTGCGACTGCGGTAGTGACCTTTTTCAAAATTTCCTCAGTAACCTGAATAAGAGAAACCAGCATATTGTCTCAATCCTATACATACAAATAAAATAATGAAAACGCACCTTAAACGCAATCCTAACACCCTTCGGGTCGGGGAATACATCTTCGTTGCCACCTTTAGCTGCTCGCTTCTTCAGAGTTCCGGCTAAGGCCTTTGACTTAGCACTCATAGCCTTTGCTTGCTTTTTATTGATTCCTAGTTCTTCCATTCGCTCTTTCTCTTCAACCTCATTAAGTTTTTTCTCAAACTCATCCAAATCATCTAACCACAACATGTGAATTGTTTTTGCCTTAAGCGCAGCCAGTTCAGCTAATCTATGATCACGCTGTTTAAGCAACTCATTTTTACGTTCCTCTGTCAACATCCACATAGACATGCCAAGCAAATAATCAAACTTCTTAACATCGGTCAATTTCTGGAAAGCCTTTTCTGGATCAACATTCTTCTCTTTCTTGACACCACTGCCAGAAGCGGCTTCTTCGTCTTCCTCTTCATTATCCTCAGCAGGCTCATCATCTTCCATTTTAATGCGTTGTTGCCATTCCTTAACCGGATCTGGGCGATAACCACGTTTGATGAGCTCATCAATCATAACCTTGCGCTTCTTGTTCTCCACAATAAGCGTACGTTCACATTTTTCAAGAATAAAACGTGCCTGATCAGTTAGGCGATCTGCTTGTGCAGTTAGTTGTCCAACTAAATAATCCTTACGCTTATTGTAGTATTCTAAACGCAAGGGATAAAATTCCTTTAGAATATCCAATGAGGTTGGAAAACGACGTAGACAATTAGCTGCATCGAAGCAATGCATTTGATTTGTCGAAATGGATGAAGTTAACTTCAAAACGCGATGAAAACCACCATCCTCAGCGTTAATAGTATCAAATTCACCAGCTGCGAAATTAATGACGAAACGTACGGTAGTATCAGTATGATACTCTCTGTAGTCAGATACAATGGGTTTTATTTTTTCGGTACCGTTAGACAATGGTTCTAGTACATTTTCTTTAAAAGTTTGAGTCCATGTACCAACCGGTAATTCAGATATTTCAATTTTATTCCCTGGTAAAATTTGTATATTTCCGGAGCTAACGTAACGACCATCCGATACAAATTGAATGACTCCATTAAAGTTTTTATACCTAAAAACAAAGAAAAGGTCAAGGTTTGAAGAACTTTTTTTTTCTAATTTCAACAACATTGCTGATTTTTTTAGAAATTAGTATTCATTAAAGTTGAAAAGATTTATAAAAAAAGTACAATTACCAAGGATGCATCGGTAATGGCTCCTCCCCAGCTATCATACGACGTATATTCTGAATTATATCACGTGGATTGTGATTTGCGATCTTAGTTGACCAGCCAGTACCAATACCATCTGCACCATTCACTAGGACCATTGGAATAATTGGAATGTACCATTGTGGTTCAATTTTCTGGCCATCATCAATTTCATAATTTAACAATGGATCATCAGCCGGATGGAAAATAAGACGTGTTAATGGTGACATAAGTGTAAAAATATAACGAGCGCTTGCACAATCTTTGCCACCCGTCAAACGTGTACCAAATTGACCACGCGGCTCAAGCAGATTAATATTATTGGAGCCCACAAAATTTTGAGCCAAATTGACAATAGTCATTTGTAGTGACACCTCACCGTGATGGTATGCAGACATTTCAGCAACAGAACCAGACAGCTGTGCAACTTTAACTTCACGTTTGTCATTACGTTTAAAACAAGTAAATAGCACTTTACGTTGTCCAGGCTTCATGCCGTCGACAAGACAAGGTATCGAGCGTACATTGTCGGCATTGGAGAAAAGCACCAACTCAAGATTAATGAAATCTGCGTAAGTAACATGCTTGGTACCCTTAGTATAAAGATAACGTTCGGGTAAACCAAGGTGTTTGCGTCGTTTAACTTCATCCATATGAGATGTAAGCCATTCTTTGCGGCTTTCAACATGTTTTTTTGAAAATGCCATAACAATACTGTCATCATCTACACTACCATCGTATTTAAAAAGAATTCGATGACGATTCATATCCTGGAAATACTCCTTCGCCTCTTTGGAGGTCGAAGTGCCCAAACCTATAGTAGAGATGAAACAAAATTTATAGCTAAATATATTAACACTTTAATTAGAGAACTTTCAAACCTTTGTAGTATTTGATATTGTAAGTGTTATGATTAGGCGTATCGTTCTTCCACTCCTCGAACTCGGGCAACGAATAAAATGATAATTCCTCATTCTTTTTAGTCGCCTTAACGATTGGTGTAATAAACTCTTCTAGGAATGGTAATCGTAACAGCTCCGGCCAATTGGTATGTATAAAATTAATAAGTAATCCTTTAATATGAGAACCATCCTGATCTTGATCAGTCATAATCATAACCTTGCCATAACGCAACGTTTTAATATCATCCATTGTTAGATATTTTTTCTTATATTGCAAACCAATAATTTTGCACAAATTATTAATTTCGGCATTCTCGGCCAACTGCTTAAAATTGGCTTCACGCACATTCAGCAATTTACCACGCAATGGAAAAACGCCAAACAAATCACGACCAATAACGCCAAGTCCAGATACAGCTAAAGATTTGGCTGAGTCTCCCTCGGTGAGAATGAGCGTACACATATAAGAATTTTTAGAGCCTGCTTCATTAGCATCTTCTAATTTGGGAATGCCCTTAATTTTCGAAGACTTCCTGCCACCAGTTTTAGCTATGTCATTTTCGGCCTTAAACTTGGCCCATGAGAGTACAGCCTCAACAATTCCCGACTTTGCAACATTGCTCACGAATTTTTCAGAAAGTGGACACTTTGATCCAAAACTTTTAGCTTGCAATGTCATATTTTCTTTGGTTTGCGAATCAAATGTGGGGTTCTCAATTAGACAATTGACAAAGACCCAAAGATGATTTCGCACTTGAAATGGTTTAATAACGATGCCGCCTTAAATATAAAAATAAATAAATTGCAGATCGGATATATTAAGAAAAGACTTACCTTTGTTTTTCTTTTTTAAAACTTCAATCAACTGTTTGATAATATTATCCACAACATGATCAACGTGGCGACCACCTTTAGTTGTCGCAATTGAATTGACAAAAGAAACCGATTGAAAGCCACGATCTGAAGGACAACATGCCACCTCCCATCTTTCACCACACTGTTCGTAAACAATTTTTATTGGTTGCCCTGAATCTTCGTCCTGCTTAACATAAAGATCAATGTAATCCTTGAAATTCTTAACAGCAAGTTTTTTGCCATTTAAATATACTGCAACACCCTTCGTAGTTGCTGCAACGTCGTAGGCACGACGCGACATTAATGCAACAATATCCTCATCCAAACGATCCATTTTGAATTTTGTTAAATCAGGACTAAAAGTGATTTTTGTATAGTCGGTACCAGCAAAATCTTTTATCTAATTGGATAAATATTTTATATTTATTTAAATAAAACATACTTTTTAATACTACTCACCTTCGCATCTGATGCTTTAGTCATGTTGGCACCCCAAGATTGTTTAAAGCTACGCTTATACTCCTTGGCGGCAGTTTCCACAGTGAAACTGGTAGAAAAAATATTACACAATTTAGCGCCATAGCCGTTACGGCCACCGGTAACCTTTTTCTCATCATCGTTGTAATTAGAAGATGTTAACAAATGACCAAAGATCATTGTTGGCACATACATTTTTTGTTCCTTATGTATTGTGACCGGTATACCTTGTCCATTATTCCAAATTGAGATAACATTTTTTTCCGCATCGATGTCAATTTTAATTGCGCTCATACTTTTATCACGTTGCTTATTATCGGCGGCATTCACAAGAATTTCATCAAAGATCTTATACAGGCCGGGCACGAAAGAGATCTCACGTTGAACCATACGATTTTTTTCTTCATTATATACCCACATTAGCTCTTTAGTATACTCAACTGAGCCAATATACGTATCGGGACGCAATAAAATATGCTCCAATTGAGTTTTTTTCTGGTACATCTTTTCAATGGACATGCCGGCGGCAGCCGAACCATGTTTACTACCGTTTTCCATTTTGATAGCGTTGGAAAACTATAAAAAAAAAGTATACTACAACGTTATTGACTATGAATTGATGAGTTAAAGAAGAAAAACCAGAGGTTCAATTCAAAACAGGCTATTGAATGAAAACATGTTTTAAGTATTAAAAAGGTTGCGCGTATCCTAAAAAGCTACATATAAAGATTTCTACTATTTAAGGGGACATTCGCTTTCGTAATTGAAAAGAAAAACACTTTTTAAAAATTTTATTATGAAAAAACTATTATATTTATTGACAAAATTTCTTTTGGACATTAAACACTGTTTAAGAAATATGAAAAAAAAATTTTATTTTTATTTTTAGTTTCCCTTAGCTGCTGTAGAGGGCGCCATCCAAAAGTTACTTTTTAAACGGCAGGAAATATTTTAGACCTCTTGTAACAGATTTTTGAAAAATTCAAAATGGATTTTATTCTTGAGACCCAAAACTATATAATAAGCCTTTAAAATTCATACTTTTTTATATTTTGAAGTTTTTGTATGAATATTTATGAAAAATGCGAAAAAATTTAGGGACTTACCCTCAAAAAATGCCCCGTAAAAAAAGGGGGGGATATTTTTTAAAACTTTCAGAGGCTTATTGTTTAATATTTTTTATGAGTAATCGAATGCTCTTTGGTTTTTTAAAATCGGTCGAGTAGATTTGGAGAAAAATTTCCTACCAGTTTAAAAAGTAACTTTTGGATGGCGCCCTCTGCAGCAGCTAAGGGAAACTAAAAATAAAAAAAAAAATTTTTCATATTTCTTAAACAGAGTTTAACAATGTCCAAAAGAAATTTTGTCAATAAATATACCGGCCTGTTCCGTAATCCGTGTAATTTCAATTACTTTTAATTTCGAAGACTTGTTGATTACTTTTTATTTTCGATGTGGATGTGAAGCCTATTCAACGACTGTTCAACACGTTTAACTTTTCACAGTAGAAATGCAAACTTTTTCGCTGTCAGTTAAAATGCACACAAGTAAACAAGATTTATGAATCAAAATGCTTTTATTAAATTTATAAACTTTAATTGAGTTTCACGTTAACAACGGCTGCTGCAATGCACTTGAAATTATAACTGCTCGCAATTTTGTCTGTCAAAATAATGTATTAGGCGAGATGCCCAATTATGGGGTTTCCTCTGATTTGAGGGAATTTCAGAAAGTTTTTTTTCATGCTCAGTGCATTTTATTGGGTTAATTAGATATTCTATTGCAATTTAAGTAATAAAATCAGGTGGCATCCTGTTTTCGAACTATTCTTACTAACACCATGATATAATGAAATGTCAAATAATTCACACAAACACTGACTTCGAAAATAACAATTTGCCGACTTTTTACTTGTCATCGGAAAAAATATTTTTTTAGTTAGAGTTTTTTATTTCTGCAATATAAATAATATTACATTTGCAATAAAAATTAGAGTTACTCGCTAAAAAAGGGAAAAACTCTGGAGCTTATATGTTGTATTTTTTTTTTCTCAATTTGATCGAAAAAACAGCTTTAAAAAGCAAAATTAATTGAAAAGTCGTAGCATAATGCCGACTTTTTAAAAAGTTTTGCATTCCACTTTATACCCACTTTCACGTGAAAGTGGAATTGGGAACAGGGCGGATAATAGTTTTTTCATAATAAAATTTTTAAAAAGTGTTTTTCTTTTCAATTACGAATGCGAATGTCCCCTTAAGTGGACAGTGTCGCCCAGTGGTCAAAATTCGACCAAAAAGAAATTAAATAATTTTGTACTTTTTGACACTTTCAGTAGTTTTTTGCTATTCCGTACAAAATAAAAAAGCTCATTCATCATTCCTGATACAATGAAAAGCTAAATTTAAGCAAAACAAAAAACATAAACACGTGTCACTTTTTTGTTTTTCTCTTTGTGCTTCATCCTATGTTCAACTCTGTGTGAATGCGTATTTTGTTATTAAGACTGAAAAATTTGTATTAAAATACGGATTAGAAAATCCTTTTTTTCAAACTGCGGCGAAAAAGATATTTTTTGTGCGAATTCGGACAAGAAAATCACATTTTACAAATGCGGAGAAGAAAATAACTTATTACAAAATGCGGCGAAGAAAATCACTTGTTACAAAATGCGGCGAAGAAAATCTCGCTTCATTCGCTGCGATTTTAAGAAATGTTTATTTTTGTAACTCGTGAATACTTTCACTAAATTAAGAGATTTTCTTCGCCGCATTTTGTAAAAAGTGATTTTTTCGCCGCAATTTCAAAAAAAAAAAAGATTTTCTTCGCCGCAACTTTCGGTTGGAAGATTCTCTTCGTAAGCACCGGCCACATATGCCTGGCTTGAAGGCAACATCTACTTTACACAAATGAGGTTAATGTTACTTACAGACTCGGAAACTAACTGATCGATTTCATTTCATTCGTTCATTTCATTTTCATTAATTCGTAATATCCCACAAACTATGTGACGCAGATAATTGAAATTTGATACATGTGCACAGTGCATTGAGACAAATAAGTTTGACAAATAAGTTTGACGGAAAAATTTGACGGTGCCACTAACCCGTAAAATTGATAATATCTCTGAAGATCTTAAACGAACATGTCCATTGGAAAATTGGGCGGCGCCCTACCCTTAAAAAAATGTCATACCTCTGAAACTATTTCACGCATATAGATGAGATTTGGTACACATGTATATAAAATGCATCGGGACAATTACAATCTTTTCACGAAATTGGCGATGCCCCGCCCCCTGTACAAGACAAGATGAAGTAACATACACCGGGAAATTCTAGTCTACTATATCGTCGGGTTAAAACTACAACTACACATCTGCATTATTCATGTTTTGAGAAAAAAGCGTTTTAAGTTTTTTGAAATTCGTTTTTTTGTATGGGATTTTGCAGTTTTCTGCTTTTTATTCTTTATATAAAGTTGGATGGCCACTACAATTCAAAAAAAGCCGACTAGACTGGGGCATAGAGCCGTTTTTTCATCATGTTTCTGTATATTTAACTTAAAACATCAATATATGTAATGTCTAGTTGTAGTTTTAACCCGACGATATATAAATAAGATTAAGTGTGTATGTTACTTATGGACTCGGAAACTAACTGGCCGATTCGAATGAAATTTTTAGTCTCTTGTCGAACATAAATGAATTTAAATCCTAGCTGCTGTTACATTTTTATGAATTTTTGTTGTTTGAATGTATACCTTCCCAAATGATCCCAAGATTAAAAAAAAATTTAACAAGAACGGAGTATCCAGAAACAAATCGTTTCTCTCCACATTTCTAGCATTTTGGCTTAGTATATTTAAGTGAAAAAAAAAAAAAAAAAGATAACGATATAATTCAAAAAGGGTTTTAAGGGGACATTCGCCTTTGTAATTGAAAACAAAAAAACACTTTAAAAATTTTATTATGAAAAAACTATTATATTTATTGACAAAATTTCTTTTGGACATTGTTAAATATTGTCCAAAATATATGAAAAAATTTTTTCTTTTTTATTTTTAGTTTCCCTTGGCTGCTGTAGAGGGCGTAATCCAAAAGTTACTTTTCAAACTCCGAATCTACTCGACCGACGATTACTTATAAAAATATTAAACAATAAGCCTCTGAAAGTTTTAAACAATACCACCCCCTTTTTTTACGGGAAAAAAATGCCATTTTTCCGCATTTTTTATAAATATTCATACAAAAACTTCAAAATATAAAAAAATATGAATTTTAGAGGCTTATTGTATAGTTTTTAATCTTAAGAATAAAATCGATTTTGAAAAAAAATTTTTCATATTTTTTAGACAATATTTAACAATGTCCAAAAGAAATTTTGTCAATAAATGTAAGTTTTTTCACAATAAAATTTTGAAGTGTTTTTTTTTTTTTTTTTCAATTACAAAGGCGAATGTCCCCTTAAAGGAAAAGAATAATACATACTTTAAACAACCTTAACAATATTTGTTGCTAAAAGTAAAGTCCCTGCGTTATATAACTAAACGCCACGATTTGCAACTGGGCTTTCAAGGCCCATTTTTACTTCAAGTGGGCATAATATTTTTTTCTTAAATCTGATCTCCAAACGGTTTCTTCTCAACTACCGCTCATGGTTTCTGAACGCAACGAATCTACAGACGGTTCGTTTGTCCCGACTTCGTGGAGCAAACAGGTTCTGTTTCTATAGCAACATCGGATTAGTACCTCTCCAGGCCCAGCTGTTAAATCTATGGAGGATAATGACCAAAATATGTTGTTTGTGCCCCGTCTGAACTGTTATCGAAGCAGAAAAAATGTGCCGACATATTCACATTAGCGTCCGACCGAGGGTCAGTTTTTGACCAAATTCGATGCCGATTTTGCGAAAGTTCATTCCAATTTTAAAAATTATGGATCACTGAACAAAAACAATCGTTCCAACTCTAACTCTGCTGTTATTTCAGTCCTTAATAAGACAGTCTGACAATATTGCTCCTTTTTCACTTTTTATAGCAGATTATGGGGGTTCGAGACCCCCATTAGTAGATTGGATGTATACTTAAAGTTAAAATCATTCGGCTTCAGCCGACTTATTTTGGTCAAAAGCCGAAAGTGGGGCCGAATGTGCTTTTTCGGTAAAATCAGGCCAAACCCAAAGGCAAGTCAAAAGCTATGGTCGGACACAAATAAACCCAAATAAAAGAGGTAAAAATTTACCTGTATCATAGTCATCTTTTCTTTTTTGACAATATCATTGCTCAGTTCACACATACATACATAAATATATACACATACACTCACATTCGCACTCATACATACACAAAAACATAATTACAGCAATACAACAACACATATAATCAATTTCAACTACCAGCTGTACGAATTGACCTTATCATGTGATATGGGACTTGCGAGGCCCTGTAACTTATCAGTTTGTCGCACATCCTAGGATTTAAAAATATATAAAAAAACTGAATTTTTTAACGTTTAGTTCAAGATATCTCAAAAACCAAGCATAGCAGAGCTTTATGGCTGGATTTGGATTTATCATGGCTATATTATTTTCAATAAAAAGTCTGATTTTTGTTTTTTTTTTTTTTAATTTTTAAGTCTACAAACCTGTTCAACCTGTTTCTATCTCTTTATCACAACATATTCGATTGATTTTTTTTTTTTAAAGGTTGTGTGTGAGTAGTGCACAAGGTTTTTCCTTTTTTTTAAGTGGGCGGTGCCATGCCCCTAATCGGAAAAATACCTCTCACGGCTACACCGCTGCAACGATTTTAATGAAGTTTGATATGGAGATCGGGATAATACCAAGGAGCCAGCCTTTATATTTTAAGTGGGCGATGCCATGCCCCTAGAGAGAAAATGCACAGACATGGTTACTAATGATTGTTTGCTTAAGTTTACAGCTGGCTGGTCTTTTTTTTAAGTCAAATGGAAATTATCGAATTTCGACCACAAGCGAAACTCTAGTTAAGAGAATTAAGTCACTAAAAAAGACATTTCATTTTGGCCCTATGAGTTACAGAAAAATGCATACATATTGTACCTTCGGAGGGATGAATCAAACTCAGGGGTGGGTGAAAGTTTAAAACAGACTCCCTTCTGAATTTAACAGCTGCACAAACAGCCTTCTTAAAAAAGTATAAATCAATCAATTCAACAGATTTTAGTAACTAATATAAGTATGCCAATGTAACAAATTTTGAAACTCGACGAATTTGTACTTGTCCATCACTTTTTTTATTATTTTCTAATCACCCTGTTTTCCATAATGCTAAATTGAAAACTAGGTTAGAGACGACTTAATTAAGAACAATTCTAAATTCTCACTTTTCACATTTTCTATCCCAATAATAATACAAATACCCTTAAAATACAAACTTATTTCTTAAATGTAATTATTTTTATTAATTGCCGCATATGTATACAATTTATGGATTCTGTACACCCAGAGTGGAGTGCGCCATTTTCCATTTTCAGATAAATTTTTCAATGCAATTTTCTTGCTGCAAATCCTTAAAATCTAACTTCTCTGCATTTATTTTAGTTACATCCACAAATTACATTTAAAATTAACTCGAAAATATTAATTTTTTTAATGTAACTCACCTTTTTTCTATTGCAAACTTTATTTAACTCTGCAAAATTTTTCGGAAATTTTTGCAAGCCGAGACGAAGCTGCAGCAGAAAAAACACTGTGTTTTTGCTGCTGAAGTGATGCTTCCGTCGCTTACTGCTTATTTATGTTAAGCCACTAGTACAATTTAAGCACTTTTTTAACTTTTGCAATAAAAATTGCAGTAAATAATTGTAAAAATAAGTTTTACAAATTTTCTCGAACCACCAACCAGCGTCTTTCGTCGTCCGTTGAAAATTAAAATTCGTCGCCGTTTCTGTGAAAAAATGCAACAACAAAAAATGCCGCCGCTTTTTCGTTTCGTTTCGGAGCCAGTGTTGCCGAATTGTTACAATTGTCTCAAAAGTCCTACATTTTTGAAAAACAAACTTTTTGCCATATTTTATTCCACACTTTCTCCGCAGTTTGTGAGTTTGTGTACTTAACCAAAATGACACAACTACTTCCGCAGTTTTCGCATTGGTTGAGTAGTGCCGCGGAAATTTCCAAAAAAACCTACTTTGTTATCATTTGATTTCGGAGCAAGAAATAATACGAACTTAATTAAAAACAATAGATCGCGCGAAAACTGGGACGTCGGTAAGTTTCAAAAACAATGTTAAATCGTGTGTTTTTTTATATTGTATTTACTTATTTATAATTGTGAAAAAGTATAAATGCAGAATTATACACAGTTTGAATGAGTTAAACTGTTATTTTCTGAAATGACTAATAGCGTTTTCGTTTCTCAACTAAAAATTCTGCCGTCTCAAGATGCAGAATTTTTTAAATTTTGACCAGAACTCAAAAATTGTGACCTGTTGTAGTTAACAATAGACTGTTGTTTACTTTTGACAGATTTTCGTTTTGGAAGTCACGAGAAATTCGAAAATGTAAACAATTGATATTGAAACGAAATGTTTTTTTTTCCAATTTTTTTTAGTTAATTATATATTGCGTTTAAAAGGCAATTATAATATATTTTTCCCCTACAGTTGGCAGCCATTGAATGCAGATTTCTTTGCATCTACAAATTTCACTGGTCAAAAAATCACATTTTTTTGCTTTTTGAATGCAGTATTTTAAAAAAAGAATACGATTTGTGCTACAGGTCAAAATTTTTTTAGAACGAACGAAAAAAATGTGACATTCAGAAAGAGAGCAGAAAAAATGCAGAATTTTTGAGAAACGATAACGCTTTAAACTTTCTTAGAACGAACAAAATAGTTATTTATTCATTAGCAAAAAATTTAGTTCATACTGTTAAAAGAGGCACACAATAAGATAGTGTGTACCAAATAGTGTCAGTCAAGCAGTGTTCTTTCCAGGCTTATTAGATTTTGAGCTTCAAACATGAATGTTAGTTCGACCGCTGTGTCTGCCATACCTAAATTAAAGCGTCAGGCGTTGCGTTATTTAACGTTACACAAAAGCGTCAAGCGACATACCGAAATAAAGAGCGTTGCGTTGAAGTCATTTGTTTGTCAAATTCGTATTGTTGTTTCTTTTTTTACTTTTCTGCAGCTAACTTCACTCCATGACGCTTTGTCAAAATTGGAAATTCGAATAGCTGAGCGTTGAGCGTTGGCAACTTCGGTATGCGCCATACAAATTGTAAGTACATGAGAAATTTTTGACAGTTAAATAACGCTGATGCTCCAATTTAGGTATGGCAGCGTTACTTTTGTGTAAAAGTAAAACTTATTTTATCTTATTTTATTCAATTTTGATACTTTTATCTCATTTTGATAATTTTTAATGCTTAAGTGCTGGTTCACACGACAAACTAAATTATCGGGCGATAGTACAATATATAGACAAGCGGAGGGACCGCTACTCACCGCTTGCCTACAAAAAGTACTATCGCCCGACAATTTAGTTTGTCGTGTGAACCAGCACTATAATAAAAGACAAATTCTAAATGTTACGGCAGCACTGTTTGGAACAATGTTGATTTTTAAAATTTTGGACTGTACTTTTCAGAAAAAAATTGTACCTAGCTCCTAAATGTACCTATATGAACGATTCTGTACCTTGAAAACTATCAAAATAAAAATTATTTGTCTAAAGTTAACTAAATAAAATTTTAAAAGTAATTTAAAACAAAAACGTATTTACCAAAAACAGAGTAATAGAGTAAAAAATGGGTGTTAGGGATTTTTCGGCAAGTTATAACACATCGAAATAAGTAATTCAACGTGCGCCAAAAGGCGTTCTTACATTTTTTACATATTTTGGTAGTCATACATTTTTGTCCTATTTTTGTGTTTCTAGATTTTTTGGAATGTTTTCAGTTACACAAAGAAATCACAGTTTTTATTCCGAAAAAAACGGCAGGTGGCACTCGGGGAGTGGCCGATGATATTGGAAGCTAATGCTTATTATAAGCTAATATATCTATATATATGAGCGCCCCTCTTGCGTTTGAAAAATTCAAAAAGCAGAAACACTTTTATATCAACTGATGTGTATATACTACATATATTATATATATATATATATATATATACCATGTGCGCTCGAAAATAAATAAGTGAGAAAGAGAGAGAGAGAGAGAGAGAGAACCCGCGCGAGCTGGCGCGCGGACATAAGAGATATCCATATGTGAAATGTATATATCTATATATATGAGCGCCCCTCTTACGTTCGAAAAATAAGTGAGAGAGAGAGAGAGAGAGAGAGAGAGCATGAGCTGGTGCGCAAATTTTCAAGTTGATATCTTTATTAAAACCAATTTTTTTAAATTTTTTTTACAAAAAAAACGCACATTTGTATGGGAGGTGCAAGTAGATTTTGTCCGATTTTATTCGTTTCTGAACCAAACCTTCGCATAAAAAATTAATGTTCATATACAAAATTTCAACTCGATATCTTTGAAACTATGGCTAAAATTGAATTTTGACGTCCAATATTGGCAAAATCTCACACTACCGATGAGGTAACATCGCAATAGCGGATGAATTCTGGCTATGAAAATTGAAGCGTCGATGAAAAACAAGGAAACTTATTATTAAAATGTAGTGAAAATACCATAAATTAAATTTTATTTGCAGAAATAAATTATTTCATCCATTGAAAAAACAACTAAAAATTATTTTGTTACTATTTTACAAAAATTTTACTTTTGTGTATAAAATTCTTCAGTAGGTGCATCTAAAATTACAAATGTGTATGCAAATTGGCTTACAAGTTATTTAATAATTTAATTACATTTTTTAAGCTTTCTTTCAACCACAACCTTACTTAAAGCAAAGAAAACAACCCTTATAGTATAAAAAAATCATATTCCTGTTTACTTTCATCATCCGAGCGATGTGCACTCGTTGAAATCTTTTTTTGAAATGAAAATACGCATGCAGAAAAATGTTTTTGCGTTCACATTTTCAAATAACTCGTCAAATCAGTGAAAAGTGAAAAATCTTTGATTTTCTTCAAAGTTTTTGACAAATTATTTGAAGAAGCGTTCTCACTATCAAAAACTCATCAATTCCATACAAATTTTTTTGACGGCAAAATTAGTGATGCCAAACAAGTTCGAGCTCATCAAATAAATTTTTGTAATTTGACAGTGTGTACACCCCAAATGTGTCATTTGAGTGCAGCAAAGAAAATAAATAAAGAAAAGTAAAAAATTAATTAATATTAACTGACTAATAATACAATTAAATAAAGTAAAGGAATATCTGTAGACTGAACAAAGACGAAACCGAACGATTGGTGCAATGCATTAAATTTTAAGATTTCTAAAAGCGATTGCAAAAGTTTATCCATAAAATTAATAAAATGCATTTCTCGATACCCGAAACGCAAGAATTTTACAATGAATCAACTGGTTCCACCTCCTACACGGGCTACCAAATATATATTAATGGGAGTTACCACTGTTGCCTACGCTATAAGCAATTGCATAGTTTGAACGAACAGCTGCGGAGACAGCAACAGTCAAAGGAGTTTACAGCAGAGCTCTGTAAAGCATTTCCGCCCAAACGCCTTTTGCCACTGACGAATGGACAAGTGGAACAGCGTCGAGCAGCATTGGAAAACTATTTACAATTACTGGGACAGGATACTGTCCTACCGAAATCCGATTTGCTCCAAACTTTCCTGATAAATGCACAGCTGGAAACTGCACGAAGTATGGCTGCAGAAGCTCAAGAGGACTTACAGCTGGAATGCTGTATCGATGTGTTACTGATGAATGGATATCAAATACAGCTTCAATGTCACATTGCGGATAATGCTAGTACATTGGTGCAAAAAGCATGCGAATGCGTTAATTTGCCCTCTGATCTATGTCCTTATTTTTGTCTCTATTTAATGCGTAGAGAGAGTAAGGATCGGCTGGTGTTGATGCGTCGTCTAATGGATTTTGAAGCGCCCTGTATATCACGCCAACAAGCAGAATCGACAGAATCTGGTTGCCAGCTGGTATTACGCAAATCATATTGGAATCCCGCCTACGATCAACACTTGCTAAATGACAGCATAGGTCTTAATCTGCTTTACATACAGACTGTAAGCGATATGGAACATGAATGGATTATCGCAACCCCAGAAGTTCAAGGGAAATTGCGTGCATGCGCTGAACGCGGTCAAAAGCGGGAGTATTTGGAATTGGCGCGTCAGTTGCCACTCTATGGTTGTATACAATTTTATGCCTCTAGTATCGATTATCCAATCGATGGACAACAGAACGTGGGTGACGGTGCACTTGTGGCTATTGGCAAAAAAGAACTAAGTATACGTACAATGCAGGGTCCAAAAATTTACGAAACGAAATTTCGTGTGACGCGAATGCGTTGCTGGCGCGTAACTGCTGTTCATCATAGCAATGGCGCTGATGCTTCCTCACATACGCTTTGCGCACCGACAGCGACAAATTTGCAGCTTTCTTTTGAATATCTTATGTCGAAACACACGCTTCGCTGGATCACTATTACAAGTGCTCAAGCAATGATCATGTCTGTTTGTCTACAATCGATGGTTGATGAACTGTTACATTTAAAAGATGCCAGTAGTGATATGAAATTGGCTGCCAATAATTTTTCCTTGCCATTTGCAGCACCAACAATCTCTTATGTTTTACGTGATGGCAGTGGCTTACAAACTATACGCTCGTCCAGTGCGGCGTATTCACAGGAACGAAATAATTCGTTTTCGTCTTCACCCGTCGTCCAAAGTCGTTTTCTGGCACAACGACGTAAAATCAAACCAAGTGGAAATGGTCATGGTAGTAGCGGCGGCGGCTATTCAGCTTCATCAGTCTTCTTCCGAAATTCACCGCAGGAATCGGTGCATAATGAGGCATTTGAAGGAATTGGAGATGATGAACTTTAATGATATATATTAAAGTTTTGCTAAGTACTAACATTGGGTGCGTGGTAATACATTTTAATCTCTGTGAGTTGAATATTTTTAACGTTTTTATTTGAATCTTGTCCAGACTGATTTTTCCACTAGCGCAAAAAATTTTATAACGAATAATCATGGTTACAAAAAGAATTTGGTTAGGTATTTCCTTCTATATTTTGTTATTCTATCGTTTTTAACGTTTCTATATCGTTATCTTTGTTTAATCGATATTTTTATACATACGTTATCCGTTTCCCTTGGAATTTTAAAATTAGGAAATATTGGGGGTTATCGTGAATGAATATTCCCAGGGAATTTCGCTTACACTGTAATTAAAAATGCACGGCAATCTGTGAAAAATTCCTCGGAAATCTTTATTCACGATAACCCCCATTAAAAATGATTGTTTCTAGTTTAAAGAACATTTTCCCTAAAATATACTGTACCAAAAAAATAGGCAGGATTGTCCTATAACAATGCTATAGCTTTTGTCACTGAAACTCGAATCTTGCCTAACAGATCGTCGGTTAAGAGGTTAAACTTACTTATTGCTTAACAATTCCTTTGCACTAAGTGATATGCTGCAGGTGAATTGGGGCATGGATTCAATATTAGCATTTTTCTATGATTATTTGTTTTTTTTTTTTTACAAAGCCGTTGAGATACTTCTCTCCTTTGTAGCCATATCGCCAAATAGTGCTAGCTATCGTATGTTTGACATTTTTTTACATATAAATATCTTTATTCTAATACTTTACATACTTTTTTAAATTAAAGTCCATAATCTTTTTTAATTTTTATGCAAATTATGGTACTTTTTTAAATGTATAAGAAAAATATAAATGATACATATGTTTTTAAAATATATAAAGTGCATTTTTAGAAATGTAATATTTGTTATCATACAATTAAATGAAATTTATTTCTGCTCAATTGTAAAATTTTGTAAAATAGTTTTTTATACTACTTAACATATATAGATAATTTTGAATATTGACTTTTAGAAGGAAACTATGCATTCTTTTAAATAAATAAATAGCATGCAATATGATTTTTGTATTTGTTTTTAATCTACTATCAGATAGTTGTGGAATTCGAATTAATCGAATATTTTCGAAAAAGCTACTTTTTCGTTAATACAAGTAAATGTATTTTGTAGAACCTGTGATTCTCCATAAAAAAATTCTAATACTTTTTATCATGTGACTCTTCATTTTCATTAAAAAGTCTCCCAATCTCTCAAGTGAAAAGTAATTGAAGCCACGTAGGTTACGGAACAGGCCCTGATTATACACTAATGTCAAATAGCTTCGGAGAAATAATGAATTTTTCCAGTGGATATTATTTCCCCCTATACAAGACTTGACAAATGGTTACGGGATTTGCCATCCACGATCTTTCGCATTTCTCAATGATTTAAAATAACTCCCTAGTTCGGATCAAAACATCCTAAGTGGTCACCCTATTTGAATAGCCACTTCAATAGTCAATACAATATTGTACAATATTGGCATATCAGTGTTAACAACTCGGAGTTTTTTCCCTAAATTTAGTGGAAAAAAGTTTGAGGGTTTTTTAGGGGGATTGAACAATTGATAAAGATCGAGTTATCTTTTTTTTGATAGTTAGAAATTAAGATAAGTGCTACATTGCTGATCAATTGCACGATATTAACTCTTTGGCGAACACAAAACTTCCCGAAATGGTTCGCAAAACGTCACTAATGATTTCTTGGCCAAATATTTGAATTCGGTGATATCTTGAGTTCTAGACTAGATATTTAAATTCGGATTGAAGTTTTGGAGTTGTGGTTTATTAAATATAAAATTTTTACTGAAATTAGCAATATTAAACCAATTGCTATAAATTGCTATGAATAACCTCAATTGTAAAATTATTTAAGAAATAATACACTATATTTTTAACAACTTAAGTTTTATCGTATTAACTATGTGATATATTTCTCCTAATCCATGAAGCTGGTACTATAATTTATAAGATTATATTAAGAATCTTGTTGTATCAGTTTGACATTACTTTAATAAATCAAAATCAAATCAAATGCAATCATAGTCAGGTACGTCCAACATAAAAGAAAAGGTTTGTGCTTTGGCATATGTCGACATGTCATAGCTTAAGTCATTCGATTTGTAGAATGTATCCGACGTGTCCGCCAAAGAGTTAAGATAAGGTTATCTTGAAAGGGGTTTACATGGAAAGATTTGCAAAATTTTACATGAATATCGATTCTTGAAAAAAAAAATGGCTAAAGTTTAGATACTGTGTTTTTTTTTTACCAAGTGAATTTACTCGAAATAGAAAACTCTTTAGCAGAACTAAACACTGCTGCATTGGTTATCAAAAATTTTTGTGCATAAATTGGAGCAAATGTATAGATTTAATATTATATACCTACAAACGTTTTCCAGAAATATGTCATAAGCGGGGAAGTGAAAGTTGTTTTTCCTTTTCATCTTAGTATTTATGTTGCAATTGCTTTGTTTTTAATGACATTTACCTATTGTCAAAGTTACGAGCTACCATTTGGTTTCGAAAATAGTCAAAATCGGTAGAACTGCTAAGATTTTTTGTTAAATCTGCTTTTGCCATTAAAAAAATAACCTAGAAAATGTTCTTATCGCGAGTGAAGTTCTCAAATAAATACTTTTTATGAGGAACAGTCAAAGGGCACTCAAAAACTTTAAATTCAATTTAGAAAACCTCTCAAATGTGCAACAATTTATTAAAGTTTATGATGATTGCAATCCCAAAACTGCTACCACACATTTTAAACCAGATTTTTGATACAACATTTTTTCCGAACCCTAACTTCTACTGGTAATGCAAATTTCTGCCATACCTAAATTGGATCGTCAGGCGTTGCGTTATTTAACGTTACACAAAAGCGTTGCGTTGAAGTCATTTGTTTGTCAAATTCGTATTGTTTTCTTTTTTTACTTTTCTGCAGCTAACTGAAATTTCTGAAATTGTAGCTAATGTTGACTCGAAACTTAAAAATGTTGATGAAACAATAACAGCGGTTGTGGAGAGAGTGGGAAATATTGAAAACATTGAAAAAATTGAAAGTACCTCTAATGCGGTGGAAACGTTAAAAGAAGAAATGTATGGCATGCATGCTGAAATTACGGCAATTGAAAGAAGGGAAGTTGCTGCTGATGCTGTGTTGTTTGGCATACCAGAGAGTGTTGGTGAAGACCTGACGTCGATGTTCAATAGGCTCTGCAGTTCTATCGGCTCTCGGCCGCTTGAATTAAGAAGTATTTTCAGAGTCAAGAAAAAGAGAAATTTATCTAGGGGCGGTGCAACCACGAATGTGATAGCGCCGATAATAATCAAGCTTAACAGCTCCTACGATAGAGATCATCTATTAAGGTCTGCAGCTCTTTATCGAAAAAGCAAACGCAACAGGAAAGAACTCTCGTTAAATGACGTAGGTTTCGATTCATTGACTAGCTGCTACCTGAATGAGAGCCTAACAATGCGTGCACGTAAAATTCTTCAGATTGCGATTCAATTAAAGCGAAGAAGAAAGCTCTTCTCTGCATTTGCTAGGAATGGTGTTGTGTGTGTTCAGAAGTCTGAGCATGGTGATCCCTGTGAAATAGAATATCTTGAACAACTTTATGATTTAGCCGACAACGATATAGTAGATGATAATGAAAATGATAGCAGTCATCGGAGTTGCCATTCTATTTAGAAAATTATTTTACAATATCTTATTAACCGTATACTTAATTTATTTAATTTTAAACTATTTCATATTAATTAATGATATTAGCTTATATTTTGTTCTTTATTGTTTTAAGTATTTTTTGATCCCTTATGTCTTTAATAATGCTCGTAAAAGAATCTGGTTGCGTATTAACTTTTCTACTACAGCTTTGTGTTTGTGGTTATTAATGATTTCGCCTAAATTTTCTTTTCCATCGTTACTGATAATTATCAATGATCTCATTTGATGATACTGCTAATAGCGCTAGTGATAATAGTGAGATCATAATTAAAGTTCTTTGTGCTCAACATTCAGGGTTAAAGGTAGTTCATTTTAATGCTAGAAGCCTCAATTTGCATAAGCTTGACTATATGAAGCGTGTTTTTGAAAACTCTGCAGTGGATGTTATTTGCGTTTCTGAAACTTGGTTCAACTGTGACGTCAGTGATTCCATTTACAATTTAAAAAACTTTAATCTTTTCAGAAACGACAGAGTTGGTAAAAAAGGAGGAGGAGTTGCAATATACTGTCGAAATAACTTAAATACAAAAGTTATTGAAAAATCTCCATCTGGTAATAGTGTTGAATACCTAAACGTGTGCATTTTTGATAACAACATTAAAATTTTTGTGTCTTGTGTATATAACCCTAATAAATGCTTTTCTCTAGATCCGTATTTTGCTAACCTAAATGATTCTCTCATTGACTTCGATTTTTTTGTTATATCTGGTGATTTCAATGTTAATCTTCTATGTTATGATAATTTATCGAAATTAATGTTTGATAACGTAGAATCTGTTGGTTTATCTGTGGTAAATAGTACTATGCCTACCCGTTTTTCAGGTAATGCTAGCCCTAGTCTTTTGGATTATTTTATAGTCTCTAACCTCTCGTCAGTTTTGTTGTTTGATCAAATCTATTTTCTGTCGGATCATGACCTTCTTTTTTGTACACTTAACCTTGACCTGTCCCGTAATTCAGTTCCTAAAACGTTTTCATTTCGTGATTTTAAGTCCATTAATTTCAGTGCCCTCATTAATGACCTCTGCCTTACTCCTTGGAATGATGTATGGTTTAAGGAAACAGCTGACGAAAAGTTGGATTTGTTTACAAGCACTTTAAACAATATTTTTGACAACCATGTTCTTATTCGAACAATCGTTGTAAAAAATGAGTCGTGTGCTTGGTACACCTCTCATGTTCAGCAAAGCATCAAAAAGCGTAATAAACTCCATAGTTTATGGAAAAGAAAGCCGTCGCCTGAAAATTGGGAAAACTTCAGAGTTGCCAGAAATTCATCAGTTAATGTCATCAGGCAGTCGAAAATAAAATATTGCTCTACAAAATTAAATTCATCACTTCCTTCCAAAATCCTTTGGAGAAACATAAAAGCCTTGAGCATTGGCGAGAAGCACTTTACTGAGTGCACTCTAGATCCTAATATTTTAAATGATTTCTTTATTTCCAACTCAGTTGATTCTAACAGCAGTATCACAACATTATCTGGTATGGCTGTACCACAAAATTTTCAGTTCGTTTCTGTTACTGAAAATGATGTGAGTAAATGCCTTCTTAAAGTAAAATCAAATGCTATTGGTGAAGATGGTGTCTCTCTGAAGTTTGTTAAGCTTATTCTTAGCCATATAATTAGTCCTCTTACTCATATTATTAACCATTGCTTTACCTCTTCCTCATTCCCTCAATCTTGGAAGGTATCATTAGTTACGCCTGTAGCTAAAAAACCTACTGCTAATCAACCTAATGAATTTAGGCCAATTAGTATATTGTCTTGTTTATCTAAAGTGTGTGAAGCTCTTATGGCTAATCAAATCAATAAGTACTTGAATGTGAACAATCTTTTATCTCCATTTCAGTCTGGTTTTAGAGCTGGACATAGTTGTTCTACTGCTACTGTCAAAATTCTGGATGATATTAGATTAGCATATGATAAGGGGCTGATAACTCTTCTTTGTATGCTTGATTTTTCCAAAGCATTTGATAATGTCAACCATTCACTATTATGTCAGAAATTGAAATATATGTATGGCTTCTGTAACAGTGCAGTACGTCTCTTAAGAAGCTATTTGACAAACAGGTTTCAAAGGGTCAAGGTTGGCGTAAAGTATTCTCAATACAAAATTACTTATAGTGGCGTGCCGCAAGGATCAGTTCTTGGTCCACTGCTTTTTAGTATATTTGTAAATGATATTTTCACGATTTGTAAATATGTGACTATGCATGCCTATGCAGATGACATGCAATTATACATGTCAAGTCGAACTGGTTT
This sequence comes from Calliopum simillimum, assembly GCA_951812925.1. NCBI lineage: Eukaryota > Metazoa > Arthropoda > Insecta > Diptera > Lauxaniidae > Calliopum > Calliopum simillimum. The sequence continues at coordinate 119,412,453 of OX638369.1, read as the reverse complement.
GTTAGATGACCTCAGTTGTAGACTGAATGAGGATCTGGATGCTATTAATAAATGGGCTGAGGCTAATTGCCTTCTGCTAAATGCAACGAAATCCTTTGTCTTGCCAATTTCAAAAGACGTAATTTTTGCTGATGACATACCGAATTTATTCATAGGAAATAATTGTCTCAAACTAATCACTAAAGGTCTCAGTCTTGGCTTTCACATAAACTCCTCGCTTACTTGTGTTGATCATATTAACAGTGTGATCAGTAAAATCTACTATACTTTACGTAATCTTAGAATGTCAGCAGAGTTTACTCCTATTGAAATTAAGCGAAAACTTATAGTCCAGCTAGTTGTTCCTTTAATAACATACTCGGAAATTGTATATAGCAAGCTTGATTCTTCTTCACAGTTGAAACTGCAGATTGCATTCAATCATGCCACACGATATGTATACGGCTTACGCAAATATGATCATGTGTCCGAATATAAAAAAAGAATTCTCGGATGTGACATTATCACGTATCTAAGCTTTAGAAACTGTATTTTTTTATATAAACTAATCCACTCAAGAACGCCACCTTATCTATATGAAAAACTAGAGTTCAGTCATTCACAAAGAACCCATATGCTTATTTTACCTCGATTCAACTACCTGAACTCATCTCGTCTATTTTTCATAAACGCTATTAGATTGTGGAATTCATTACCATCTCATGTGAGGTCTATTGATGGAATAAGAAGGTTTAGGCTGTCCATTTTAAATTATTTGTCCCAGTAATATAAAAAAAAAAAAAACGCTTCCAGATCTCTTTTTCCTGCAAATTAGCAATATTAGTATTTATATTTTGTATAGTAATCGCATTTCAATTATTTGTAAGCTCTTCTCATTCATATACACATAGACAGTAATGTTAGCATCATTATTTACTTTTCTAAACCATTATTCCTTTGTATTGAAAAAGAATTAAATTCTTGTTATACGAACAATTATTATTAAATAAATTGAAATTGAAATTGAAACTTCACTAACGCTTTGTCAAAATTAGAAATTCGAATAGCTGAGCGTTAAGCGTTGGCAATTTCGGTAGCCATACAAATTGTATGTACATGAGAAATTTTTGGCAATAAAATAACGCTGACGCTCCAACTGGTAATGCAAATTGCCATACCTAAATTGGATCGTCAGGCGTTGCGTTATTTAACGTTACACAAAAGCGTTGCGTTGAAGTCATTTGTTTGTCAAATTCGTATTGTTTTCTTTTTTTACTTTTCTGCAGCTAACTTCACTAACGCTTTGTCAAAATTAGTAATTCGAATAGCTGAGCGTTGAGCGTTGGCAATTTCGGTAGCCATACAAATTGTATGTACATGAGAAATTTTTGACAATAAAATAACGCTGACGCTCCAATTTAGGTATGGCAGTTTCTTGCGGAAAAATTTAAGTGGTGTTTTTAATTAGCTTATTGCAATTTTAAGGGATTTTTAAATCGGAGAAAGGGAGACCAATCTTTTGTTGATCTTGCCACACTGGCGATTCAAGAGGCAGTGCAGCCCTGGTCTCATACGTCTGCTTTTGTCGTGTTTGCTTCTGTTCCAGTTTTCGTCTTTTTAAGAAGAAATAAAAACAAATTAAACCAATCGAAGGTTAAGATAATACATTTTAAGCATTTAAAATAAGCAAATAAATTGAAGATTCCAGAAAAAGTTACCGTAATAAGAGGAAAACAGTAAAATAGCTAACACAATAGCATTTTCTGGTGTTGTACTTTGAGCAGTCGTTTATTGCTGTCTTTGCTTCGACGCTCTCCTACGCTCCACTTTACACGCAACTTTATTGTCGTACTGCACTTAGCTCAACATTTTTATCGACATTTCATTTTTGCAATTTTTCTTGGAACAGCAAAAGAAAGGAAAAAATTACGAATAATCGTTGAAAGCATAAAAAGGAATAAGAATATAGAAAACTAAGAGAATATTGCAGTAAACAAAAATTGACTGGATTTGGTAGAAACAACGAAGAAAATTTGTTTTCGCGGAAATCAATTAAAATTAATAAATATTTCCACGCATTGCACACACACCAACGCGTATATATACACATAAACAAAAAGAAAATGGATCGCAATAATAGGTAAGTGCAGTGAAAATTGCAACAAATTTAGTAAAAGAAAAAAAAAAAAAATTTGTCCAATTTGAAAATGGTTTTTCTTCGTTTTTAATTTATTTTCGTTCTCTGTGTTGTGCATGAATTTCTTTCTGCAAATCAAAAATTAGTAAATGAATGGAAAACGATGTCAAGGCCCTTAGGGAGTCCCCTATGTTTCAGTTAACTATTTTACCTACTATAAATTTTTTCAGGCCAGTGGCGTTTTGTTACTATTTTATAATAGCATGATAATAAAAGTGTTGCCGTTCGTTAAAAAAAGTTGACTCAATGAATTCTGTGGACTTTTGACAAAACAACCTAAGTCGAGATAAGACAATTCTCCATGATTTTAGTCCTAAATATAAAGTTTAAATACGCTGCTATTGGTATAATCGCCATGTCTCTATGATTTCTAGTTCCAGAGATATAAGGGTGTCCCAGAGTTCACGCAGGATTTGAACTCAGCGCCATTCGTGCGGTGAAGTGTTGTGACACTTTCAGATTAGTAAAAATGTATGGAAAGAGGAGATTCACGCTGCATCAACGAAATTGAGCCACATTATTGAAAAGTAGTTAATCAGTTTTTAGACGCTCCTGAAAAGTTGCCAATTTCGAGCTAGGTTGTTTTGTCAAAAGTCCACAGAATTGTTTTTCGAAAGTCCTTTAAATACTATGCAATGCTGGAACACAACAAAAGGAACAAGTTTACTTTCGCGCCCAAAAGCTCGTTTTACATAGTTTTGGAGATACAGCCATCGGAAGATCGGGATATAGATTTTATGAAAACCGGTTTAAGTTCCAAGCCCCTTTATCGATTTTAAGAATACAAAATTAGTGCCAATTAGCTTTAAATCTGAGTTATTGTTTTCGAGATAAAGCGAATTTTCAAACATTTTGACAAGCTCTTGGCACTATCGATAGTACTGATATTTTTAAAAAGTTATTACAATCGATGTTTTTGTAATATTGCACAGAGTGTTCACGATTTTGCAAAACAAAATTTTATCTAAAGTAAAATCAAGCTGGACGGAAGGCATAATAATCGTGCGCTAAACTTTCGAAACGCCAACGAATGAAAAGAAAGCGACTATTTGATGTATTGGAAAGTGCACAATTCTTTATATGAATATATGAAGATGTGATCCTCCATAAGAAAAGGGGCCTAGATTCACTGACCAACTTTTATAGAAGAGCTTAAGTTCCTTACAGAAATTTACGCAAAAAAATTCTATTAGAAAATGAAGCTATTTGTTTCTTAACTCGTTTATCATATTTCAGGAAAGTTCTGTAAAAAAAAGTTTATCAACTTTAATAACACTTTTCATGCATTAAACAGATGGGTGCAAATTGCTCCCTTTTCGTATCTTACCCTATAAGATTTTCTATTTTTTGAACAAAGTTTATGAATATCAACAGCCATGATTCAATAACAATGGTTATGGCAAGTTGTCAAAATAATCAAAAATGGAACCCTGATCTTGCCTTGCTATCTGTCAAAAGACTAGAAAATTTTGGCATTTTCGTAGTTTAAGAAGAAGCAGCATTTGTTATCGCTGGAACCAGGGTAATTCAACCATGATCAACAGCATATTTTTTGACGAAAAATAATGGAATTTTTACTTTGTTATTTTTTTTTTTTTTTTTTAAAAACATCGTTAGTATCGATGTTTTGCTTTAAAAACATCGAAAACATCGATGGTCGCGAACATCGATTGTTTTCCAGCTCTATTAATAACCCATATTTTTAGTAATAAAGAATAAAAAATAATCTATTTCCTTTCATCCAATATGTGGCGGCCCAAAAACGGAATAACGCCCAAATTATTTTCATAAAGAACCTTAATTCGATAAATATTTAGGCGTTATTTCGTTTTTATTTTGAGCGTTATTTCAATAAAACATAAATTAAATAACGCCCAAAAACAAACGAAATAACGCCCAAAAATTTAAACCAATGAAATAATGCCCAATTATTAAAATGAAATTTTATAGCCCAAAAAATTTGAAATAACGCCCAATAATCAAAACGAAATAACCCCCAAATTATTTTCATATAAATTTGGGCGAAAATCATTTTGGAAATAACGCCCAAACTTTATATGATAATAATTTGGGGGTTATTTCGTTTTTGTTTATTTTTTTTTTTTTATTAAATAAAGCCCAAAATAAAAACAAAATAATTCCCAAATATTTAACGAAATCAAGCCCAAATTTTGGGCGTTATTTACACACTGATTATAGCCCAAAATTATAATTTGGGTATTTCATATTGTTTGGGCGTTATGTCGTTTTATGTTAAGCGTTGTTCTTTTTTTTTGGGCGTTATTTGCTTTTTTTTGGGCGTTATTATTATTATTATTATTACCGTCTCAAAATGTAAGTAATTTTTGGTTGAATTATCTTTTTATACCCTACAGCCAGGGTATATTCACTTTGCCCTTCCGTTTGAAACGCAGAGAAGGAGACGTGGCAAGTGTATATATTCTTGATCAGCATCACTTCCTGAGTCGATATAGCCATGTCTGTCTGTCTGGATGTCTTTCTGTCTGTCCGTTGAAATCATTTTCGGATTGAAAATGAGTGAAATCGATCAACGGACACGCCTATCGCTTATACAAAAAATATTTTCAAAACGCAATATTAAGAGCATTATTTGCGATAATGCAACCAAAATATGTACACATGAATATTAGGTATAGTAAGTACAGGGTCTGAGCAAAAACGGTGAATTCGGAAAATAGGGCACGGCACCTCCCATGTAAGCAGAGGTTTCAAAATGCTATACTGAAAGCGTTTTTTGAGATAATCCAACCAAATTTCACTCAGACACTAAGAACAGTAAATGTAAGTAAATGTCCCATACAAGCAAAATTTACATAATTCTGCAGTGCAAGCGTTATTTGAGGTAATGAAACCAAATTCGCACATATACTTGGAATAATTAGTGCCGGATCTGAGCAAAAACTAAGTGCATTTGGCCAAGAAGGCGCGACACCTACCGTACAAACAAAATTTTCAAAATACTCCAGTGTCAGGGTATTTAATTTTTGGCCAGTCCAAAGGTAACATCCCCCTTTCTATTTTTTTTTTTCTAGGACCCAAGATTTTGTTTTTTACTATTAAGGCTCACGCTTTAAAGTTAGATAATGTCTACGTAGAGGGCGGTACCGACCAAAATTCACTAGACTCTTAAATAGTTACTGAGGTTTTCAATGTACTCAAAGCTAGGCTGGAGCTGTTTTGAACTACTCCGAGCTCCAAGGGGAACGAATTAACTCTAATCTTGATACCAGGACACGAAGGACATAAAGGCAAGAGAGATGTATGCAATGCTTGCTTAGGCTTGGAACCGTTCTGTAGCTTCAAAAACAGTTGAATGCAAAAGTGAGCATGTGGCAGGTGTGAAGGCTAATTAACTGAAAATGTTTTAAGTTGAAATCTACTTAAACATCAGCAGAAAATCTGAAATATGGACAGAACACTATAAACTAAAATATCACCTAAAGAAGATGGGTCTGGTAGACAACGATTCCTTTAAATTCTGTCAAAGGATCTGTTAACAGAGTATGTATTTTGCATTTGACCTGTCACGTATCTACATAGGTGTCGGGATTTTAGTTCATACTGACACTGGTAAAGTTAATCACGACAGTGACGAGATTTATAAATTGCAGTCTACATAGAGCTCTCTTAGTGTGGAAGAGTTTTCAACGCAAATAATTGTGCGGTAAATTCAGGAAAACTCAAAACTATCAGCTTACCATCAGTTGGGCAAGCCTTGCAGTACTAAAATTATCGATTAAGTCCTTCGGAAGGAGTTCACAAGTATGTATGTAGCTCTGTAATAAAAAGAAACAAGGCCGTTTTGCTTTTGCTAAACAGCATGTTCAAACGGACTAGAATCGAAAATTTTATATATTGACTTGTCCGCAAATATAACGTTCACCCAAAATCTAAAAAATTTGTTTAGTTCAGTTCGATTTTCCACCACTGTGGGACGAGTAGGAATATTTTTGTATTTTTCTTTTACACATTTCATGAAGGCTTCTTTATATACAAATCTGCATATGAATTTTGTTGATGTTTCCTTTTTTAATTTGCTACCAACAAGAATGGATCAAATGACATTGTAAGTTTGGGCTTACTGTTCAGTGTGTTTATGTAAAACACCAACAAAAATACAAAAACGAGGCAAAATGCATACAGAAAAAACAAAAAAATTTCAAACCCCATCAGAGTTCTTGTCATCAGACGAATTTGCCCACATCCAGAAGAACTTTCAAGCATACTATATTTAACCTTCAGCATAGATTTAGCAAAAGGAAAATAAAGCACATGCAAAAGTTCTAATTTTTTTTGTGTTTTCTTTGTTATGTATGCATCGCCCTGTTGTAACTCGTTGATATTATACTTTTCTTGCATTGATACTTCATTTTATTTAAAAGTTATAAATAAGCTGTGAGCCACTGTATGAATGTAGGTACTTTATTTATCTTGCAATTATTATTTTTTTTTTGTTATAGTCGTTACACATATGTTCGTCGTCAAGGACAGGGACAGGGGCAAGGACAACAGCAACAACAACAATCGTCATCGTTATCCTCTTCAGCATCGTCGTCGCTCTCATCGACATCGAATAATCAACACAATAACATGGACAATCATCGTAATAATTCCTCCTCCCTCTCCTCACAATCATCGATGATATCGTCGTATTCGTCTCCGATGTCACGAGAGCCATTAACACAACATGATGAACTGATTCGATATATCAGAGAAGCATGGACTAAAGTAAGTACATAGGCAATAAACTAAACTAAATCTTAAGGAATACTACTTTAATTTATCTGCTGCTTAGCGCATATAAGAATAAAAATATAAAATGAAAAGCTTACCCCCCACAAAGACATAAATGATGGCGATGCAAAAGTATCCATTTGTTCAAGATAGACATCATCATGAGTTTCGACTTTATGCTCGTTGTGTACTGAATCATTATTATTACTATCGTTGGTACCATTTACTTCATTGAATATTTGCTCCATTAACAATGAGATTATTTGTTACAAATCTCTTGCACTTTCAGTATTTTTTGTTAATTTAGAATTTTTTTATCAAAGAGTTTTCAAAATTTGATGTGACATGTTTAAAGTTCAATAATGCAAAATGTAAGCCCCGTTATTAGCAAAAACTTTACTATTGAATTTATATAAATGTCTGGAATTTTCTTTGTAAACAATTAACTAAAACTTGACAAAAGTAAATTCCAATTTTGAAAGCTGCGGAAAAAAATAAATACAAAAAAAAAACATTTTTTGAAAAGTTTGCCTAGTTAAAAGAATAAAGAAAAAGGGCAAATACACTGGTTTCCAAAAAAAATTTCAAATGTGCCTTTTGAAAAGTCCTACTATTGAATCAATTTTTTTTCTGATTTTTGTACCATTTTCCATAATCATAAAATAATCACCAAAAAATAATTTCCATTTCTTTGCAGGTCAGTGAACAGGGTACTCCTGTCATGTATCGCAACGAATCTGATCATCAGTTAAAAAATTTTAAGCCATTCGATCTGGAAGAGTACTGGGGCCAACGACTCGTTCAAAATATACACGTTTCATCGCATGGACATCAATAAAATAAATCGCCGTCGTTAAACTATAAAAGTAAAAAATAAAATCGTTTTCAAAAAAAGACGCCAGCATATGTGTGAAACACATTTAACAATTTAAAACAACAAAAAATTTAAAATTAAATAAAATATTATATTTAAAATAAATCTACTATACACAAGAAAGGAAGAGCGCGCGCTTTAAATACTTATTATATAATTCAATTTGACACTGCAAAATACGTATTTGCATGCATACAAAACAAAAAGAACCTTCAACAAGATTTGTTTGACAACGGCAGATAACTGTATTTTGTCGGTTTTTGCTTTTTTATTAAAAAATAAAAAGAAGAAAAAAACAAAAAAACATTTTCTTTAAAATTTTAACATGTTAATAAATTAATAAATGACGTTATTCCAATAATAGAAAAAGAAATTATTTCAATTCAATTCATTTTGCAAAACATTTCCCCCTGATAGCAGCAAAAAGCCAAATAAAAAGTATAACTTTGAAAATTCCATTTCTTTTAAATTGCCTGCAAATGTTAAGCATGGTTTTTTTTTTGTGTTTAACAAATTTTTGCAACTTTTCTTGAACGATGTCCCGATTAAAAAAGGAAAACGTACATACAAATTTCTATTTAAAACTCTCTTAACCAATAACCTAAGTTGTTTCGACCAATGTTTATTGAGGCCCATATTTTATAGAAATTTTTCGTTGCTTACATTTAGAAGAAAAAACTGACATTCATAAAAAATTTGGCATTGCACATTTTGCTTTATCTTCTATTCTGCTGCATTAATCTTTATGTTAACATTTTACATAAAATATATTTTTACTATAAGAAAATTTACACGCTCGTTATGTTTTATTTTATTGATTTATATCTTTCACACTTTGTTTTGGTTTTTTTTTTAATTTTTATTTTAGTGTGAAATCTCTATCGTTTTCGGAAATGCAAAAATTTCATTGTAAAAAATTGTTAATTATATTTTTATGCATACAATATGACTTTTCTATCTATTCATTACAAAACAGTAATCTGTACTTCATATTTCGCGCATTAAATCGCAAAATCATATTTAATTTAGATCTTGCTTTCTGCTACATACACTTTGTTAATATAAATTTTTGTTTAACTTTATAGTAAACATTTAACAATATACATATATATAAATAAATGAGAGCGTTAAGTTGGATTTAATTTGCGATTTTTCTTCTAAGGTTTTGTCCTTTATCATTTAATAATCTACATGTGAGCAGGGTATTCATTCTTAAAAGTTGCTGAAAACAGTGCAAATTTCGAATTGTTTAGTTTATTTGTCATGATCATCAGATAGTAGTAAACTTTTTCTCTAAACCAAGGTTGTCAGCGTAGAAATAAAGTTAGCCAATTACTTTGCACCTACAACAATATTTTCAAAATTTCTCAGAACTACAACACCCATGAAAAATTGATCTTGTTGTTTTATTTGGCTCGCCTACAACAACCACAATATATCAATAGTTTCTAAATTTCTCGGAATTACAACACACATAGAACATTAACAACGATTGATACACTGTGCAACAAAAAAATCTGAATTTGATCTCGATAACTTTTTCAGACTGATTCAGAGTCGCTGATTCCGAATCTGGCCGTTTTTTCCTATGACGCCTGAAATCCGAGTTATCCTTAATTAAAATTGTAGAATTCAGCCATATAGCGTGCATCCAGGAAGAAGTATGGTTCACTTTTGTCAGCGGCATTGAAAAACCCTGGTCTTCTTCTTTAAACCATAACTTATATTTTTCCAATATTATTAATTGAAGTAAAGGTAAACAAATTTAATATAGTCATAGGAATTTCCGAAACCTTTACTTCAATAAATAATATATAAGGAAGTAATGATCCAATTGGAAAAATTAAAGTTATGGTTTAAAGAAGAAGACCAGGGTTATTCAATATTGCTGACAAAAGTGAACCATATTACTTCCTGGATGTACGCCATATGTTTGAAAATAGCGCTTTCTACACTTTTAATCATGGATAACTCGGACCTCAGACGTGATAGGAAATAACGACGAGATTCGGAATCAGCGACCCTGAATTAGCCAGAAAAAGTTATCGAGATCAAATTCAGATTGGTTTCCCTCAATTTGTTGCACTGTATAATCCACTACTTCGCATCAACTTGGAGTTCGATCCCTGTGTATGAACAACTGGACAACAAAAAACAATTTTTCATGGGAGTTGTAGTTCCGAAAAAATTTAAATGTGTATGGGGTACTTCCATGTAAATGTGGACAAGGTATTGAAAAATTTCTCGTTTCTTTTCAACCATTCAACTATATCCAAACTAATGTTTAATTAAAGAAACATTACCATTTAGTGCCAAAATTAAGATTGGACATTGCAATTGGTTATTATCGCGTTTTTTAGTTAATGTCTGCACATCAGAAGAAGTAAAAACGGGAATAAAAAGAAAACGGTACTTCTGCTAGGAAAGTTATGAATCTGGTGGTGACAGTAATAGTTGTGATGATAATATACCATCTGTGTTTAAACCATAAATAATTTCAATCGCGATATAATAGACTTTGTTAAACAATTATTAAATTTTGATCTAGTTTTGGTTCCTGTGCATAAAAGCCAGAAGTAGTTCTTTATTATTCTTGTATTTTGACACAATTTTAATTTTTATACCTATGATCTTGAAAAGGCCCTCTGTACTGGTCTAAAAATCGATAGTAACACGAGTTACCAATTTTTTGGTAACGCGAGTTACCACATAATTTTTGCATTATTTTAAAAAATACCACTTAATATTGTTGTTTCTAATAAAGAAACACTTATTGATATCCTGCGGCCTTTATTTATGTCTAATGTAAAGAAATTTACCCACAAATTTCGCAGAAACTTGCGAAAGAAATTTAGGCTCTGAACATGTTGTCCAAAAATGGTAACGCGAGTTACCAGCACTATTCACTATTTTACTGGTTAAATATTAAGTTATCACTGAAAATTTCAACTAATATGCAACAAGAACAAAGTATTTTGTTTATAAAGAATCCAATTTTATTAGTTAATCCAAAGGCAGAGCCTCAAAAGCTCCATTAAACTCTTAAAAAATGTTCTAATTGTAGCGCGAGCTACCATGGAATTACCCGTATTGTATTTATTGTAGGCGAGCCAAAATACTACGCTGACTGCGCTTGACTCAGTGATTATGAATACCCTTGCTCTAAACGTAACCTTGCGATATCGATGCTTGGAATATACTTCTTTTGTTCAGGATATCATATCGATAACTTAGGGCGCTATAGTCCTATCTCCATTTTTTCAATTGTTGGGAAATACAAGAAGAAGATTTCAAACAGTGTTTATTTAGAACTGGATGCTATTTTTTTGCAAGGATATATGCAATAATTTTACATATAGTACATTTTTGTACAAATTTCTTGGTTAAAGGTATTTTTTTTAACATTTTATCAATACCTTGCAATGGATCAAAAAGGCTCCAATGACTTCATGGGATCTGAAGGGTTAATATGTACTTCTGATAGCCAGGATTTATACGTGGTATGTTATTATGTTTGGATAACCCATAGTAAGGCGTGGCATCGCTCCCAAATCTTATATACGTTGTACTGAAAGAACTAATAAAGGAATCTTTCTGAAATTTACTATAGGATGTTCGCTTAAAATAAGGTTCTCCACCATTAGAGTTGGAAAATTATCACTGCCCATGCGGTTAATGTTGCATTTAGTGTAATCTTTGAACTGTAGGAGTAACGATGAGATTTGATGAAAATACTAGTAACTAACAACTTTCGGTCAAAACTTGAGGCGAAAAGATACGAAGTATAAAAAAACTTGCTTAAACGTAGTTAAAAAGTGGAGATATTAAGGTGTAAAACTTCAAGGCCGCGAGGTTGCCGAAAGCTTTATACTTAGTCAAAACGAAAAATAGCTAGATATAAAAGAGGTAAAACATCAATGGTGGAGTAACGACAAGGTTTAATTTATTAATTTGATGAGACACCCGAAGGCTTCATAGTCAAAACGAAGAATATCTAGATTGAAATCGCACGTATTTCAGAAAAGGGGCTAAATGTGAAATTTGCTTGGATTACTACAATTCTTTTCAAAATTTTTTCAAAATTCTCCAGGAGTTTGCATAGGCCTTTTAGAGTAATTGTGGAAAGTTTTTGTTTTTTTTGTATTTGGGTGGAATTCGCTTGCATTATCTCATCAAATAACGCTCTTAGTATAGCTTATTGCTTATTCTCCTATATTCAATCTTAGATGATGCATTCAGTGTACATAACTTCATCAAAATATCTCGCATCGTATTTACGCAATCGCGATTTCCTCAGACATATATCGCATCTGCAGCTGACGATGATCAAGAATAATTATACTTTTCAACAATATATTTAGCTCGCTTCTTTCTACACGTTAACAGATTTAAGTTCAGCGTGGAAAATTATATCCACATCGATTAGACTGGAATTTAATTCAATTCTTTCTATGATTGAAAAGTTTGGGAACCCTCCGGCAATGAATAATACTTGGAGAGAGGCATTATATTCGATTCGAACTAAATCGAATCAACACATTTTGATTTCCAAAATCTCATTCGATTTTGATTGGAAGTTATCGTGAATAAATATTCACGGGGAATTTTTCTTAGGTCCCTATTGCGGTTATCTATTTGCGATAAAATCGATTGTTTCTTCTAGCCATATCTTCGAAATTACTGCACCGATATTACTGATTTATGTCTTTCAACAGTCATTTGCAATCAAATGGCGAAAACTTTAAACAAATCGGTGCATTAGTTTTAAAGATACGGCTAGTAGAAACAATCGATGGGGATCGATTTTATCGCAAATAGATAACAGTCTGAGAAAAACTCCCCTGGAATAGGTGTTCACAATAACCACCAATATGTTGTGATAGCAAAACCTAAATTCGATTTAGTTCCAATAAAAATCTAATTAGATGATAAGGTTGAATATCTCAGAGATGTCTCCATATTATTTAGCCGAATTCTTTCAGTTCCCCTTATGAATGCAATATCTTTAAAAGCTACTAACAAAATCATTTTCTAACAGTCTTAAGTTTTTTAATTATATTTATTGTACATCATTGCAGCTGTTTTCTGTAAAATAAAAATTCCATTCTTATCAATTTTACATTTTTGTTTTTATTAAAAAAAAGGTCTATCAATTAATAAAAGACACACAACAAAACGATGTACTTTTATATAGTGCGAAAAAACAACTTAAACCATTTGCCTCAGCAACTTGTTGATTTTGTCCTCACGATTACCGAAGTCACCACCTTCAACGTAATGCTTGGCCTTCTTGCGCCAGCCACCAGTTGGTGTATTTAGCTTGAAGGGCCACAAGAAATTGGATGCGTGCTTGAATTTTGGTCCCACAGTAAAGATTTCATGTACCATATCTTCAACACATTGGATTTGGTGTGAATGACGCATTTTACGTTCAATCACAAAGTTATCGGTGATTGGAATACGTTGCCTTTGGTGCTTCACGAAACCGCGCTTGTAGATCAATTCGCGTACGGATTTCAAGTTAGGATAACCCCAGGTAATGTAGGGTTCCGCAATACGCAACATGTTGATGGTTGCCTTGTTCAACTTAATGAAGACGCCATTGTTGATTTGACGCAAGCGGAACAATTGCAAAACTTTGCGTACTTTAGGGGCAACCTTGTTGATACTAAAAATAAAAAAAAAAATTAAAAATATATTAAATAATAAAATAAATTAAAAATGTGAATTTTTGTAAAATCAAATATCGTATGTGCTATGGTACAGGATATTGTCGGTTATCGTTCTCATAAAACACAAATATTTCCAAGTGCCACCACTTTAATATTCATTCTGACTTTTTTGTGAGAAAATTTCAGTTCGGCCACTGATATCATTTTAACCCTTTCGAACCGGCTGGGACAATATATCCCAAAAATTTTTGAATAAATACTTTTGAATAATATAACTCGGTTATTAACGTCACTTAAATTGAATAATTTAAAGAAATTAATGCAATTTTTAGTATCCACTGTTTTTTCTTATGACCACTCCGAGGACATTGTATCCCAAAAATTCAAATCAAAAACATCTGTTGGGAATATAGACCGGAAGCGCCTCTGGCGGTGAAATTTTAAATTTGGAGACGGTCAAACATTTTACTTAAATTTAGTTTCTAAGATTAACCTATCACAAATATTGTGTACCCAGCAGTTTTTTTCCGGGTCAAAAGGGTTAAACAGATGCACAGGTTTTTTTAAAAATATGCATGGATTTATGTCGCGTAGTCAGAAAATTCAAATCTACACAGAAACATCATTAGTAAACAGATAAGATCACTATCTGTTTTGTATAATCCCTGTAAGAAATTAATTTCCGAACTACATCGATCTGCTAAAGTGTGCCGGTTAGATTTCGGATCCAGTATTTTAATTAGAAACTGGTCTTTGGAAGTGGTTGAACTAAATCGACCATACATATATGTATGTTGTAAGTACTTGAATTTTCACTTCTCCCTAATGATTACTTATCGTTGCACTTGATTCTGCAGAGAAGATGCCGTCATTTTTCATAGGAAATGTCTATACGGGGCGTTCCGCGTACGCGAAAGCTCCTCTCTCTCTCTCAATTTACTCAATTAGCGTACGCGAAATCCAGTGAAGTTTTTTCCCCCGGGGAACTTGATTAATTTATGTACTGATCCGCGGCCGAAGGCCGCCGCGAAGCCGGTGTCGGATTTTTGGGAGTTTTAAATCCTGAGCTGCGGCCGCAGGCCGCCCACTTACCCCTACTTTTATGTAAAATTACTGTTGTAACGAAAATGCGTCCCGGGGGAAAAAACTTCACTGGATTTCGCGTACGCTAATTGAGTAAATTGAGAGAGAGAGGAGCTTTCGCGTACGCGGTCCGCCCCGTATAGACAGACTCTTTTTCATATGGTATCAAGTATTGTCTCGAACGAAATTTTCTTTCAGTTAAGGTTTAGCTGCATAATTGGCTCGAATTGAAAAAAACTGACCCTAGTGTGTTTAGCTTTCAAGACTAAACCCGAAATTTACGGGGGTTATTGAGGAAACTGACCACTATCAAAATTGGTTTTGAAAGCCCGACAAAAATTTCGATAAAAAACCACGATAATCAATTTGCTTCTGGAAATTCTAATTTTCCACACAAACCCCTACAGCAACTAACCAACTCGATCACAACATAGTATGCCCCAAAAACAGTTTTCAAACAAATTGATTGCAACTAACAAATGCACTTAATTTTCCCTACAATCTCCAAATGTAACTGACGTTGGTTTTACATAGCACTATAAACACTTACCCTCTGATACGCATAACAAAAGCCAATTTAGCTTCACCAGGAACATAGTAGTGTCCCTTTGACTTGGCTAAGCGGCGAAGTTTGATTTCACGACGATCAGCTTTTAAATATTCATTCTGATACTTTTCAGCGCGCACCAAATTTTCCCGTTTGCGAAGAGCAATAACTGCGGTCTTCTTCAGCTTCCTCTTGGTAAGACTGGCACGTTTGGTAATTCCCTTCTTTGCAAATTTCAATTTTGATTCTGGGACAACTGGAAGCTTTTTCGCTTTACCAGCCTCAGTTTTCTTTGCGGCCGTTGTGGCAGTCATCTGTATGAAGACAAAGATGTAGGTAAATCATGGGAACACAGTAATGCATGAATTTTCTGCATTTTCATTGGAAAATCACAAAATTATAAAAAATTTACACTAACCTTAACTAGTCACTATGCACGTTGGGAGAGAAAAGGAATATGCAAAAGGAAGTTGTTTTTCATGTTGGCAGCCATGTTGTGCGGCCATTTTTAGTACTTTATATCGAAAAGTGATGCGTGTTTCTGTTAATTTATTTGTAAAAGGGAATTTAAAGATTTATGATTTTATGAAATAGAATATTTGTTTATTTTGTTTATTTATAAACAAAATAAAAACTTTAATTATGAAATATATATAGATTCTTCAAAATTCTTAAAAGCATGATGGCACATTGACTATATAATTATATTAATAAAAAAACAAATTCGGTATACTTCATATGAACATGAAACAGACAGAGATGTCATGGGCGTTATTTCACCTTTCTTGAGAAAGCGCATGCTGTAATACCATTCCCAATTGGCATTTAAATTTTTTTATTTATCACATCGAAATGTGTTAATTTTGACTTTATGCTGGTACAGACTATCGATCAAGTTTGTCAGTTTTGTTCATTTTTGCTTTTTTTATAAAGGAAGAACAAATATATGCAAAATAATGTGAAATTTCATGTTAACGCCCGCCTGTTCAAATCAACCAAGTTTTTAGTTAGAGCTTGCTTGAAATGTATTCTTAAATCTCTTGAAACAATTTCAAAATAGCATTTTGAAACTTTTACTTGCATGGGAGGCACCACGACCTGTTGTCCGAATTCAATTAGTTTTTGCTCGGAGCTTGCACTTTATTGTCCTAGTACTTTGGCTGCATTGTGCTGAATAATGCTCCTAAAATTGCACTTTAAATATCTTTTTTCTATATACAGGGTGTAATGCATAAGATTACGAAGCTTATGAAAGGTGATAGAGGAGGCCTGCACTAAAAAAAATGTTTCCTGAGGAGTTTAGGGATAATACTGATTTTTAATATTTTTTTCTGACCTCAAATCATAAAATTGGTATGACAGATTAAAGAAAATTGAACGAAAATAAAAAAAAAATTTTTAAAAAAGATAGGTTAATAGGATTTTCTCATACTAAAATGGACGCCAAAGTTTAAAAGTAGGAAACAAAAAAGTATCGACTTTAAAGGTTCAATAGCGAGATCCTTCTAAATTCTTAAGCCCAAATACACTCTTAGAAAGTTCATATAAGCTCCGTTCCAGAACGAAACAATAGTTAACTTTTGTTACCTTTTGTTGCCTTAAGTTGACTAAATCTTGTTCCCGTATTCAAAATTTAGTTAAATGAGGGCGAAAAAAACATGGCTGATCATTTCCCCTCCAAACAAAAGTAACCAAATTTTACCTAAAGAATTTCTTTAGGCAAAATTTGTTCAGTTTCAATAAAGTCACAATTGACAAAAAGTTTACAGAACGCGGTGTGTGCGGGTAAAACAAAAAAAATTTCAAAATAAATTAAACGCCAAAAAATATCTAAATAAAAAATAAAAATAGCAAATGAAAACCGCAATTTAAGCCACATCTTTTCAAAATGCAGATTTTCGTTGAAAACCTCACCGGCATGACCATCACCTTGGAGGTGAAACTTCCGATACAATTGGAAATGTCAAGGCAAAAATCCAAGATAAAGAAGGCATCGCCCCAGATCAATAACGTTTAATTTTCGCTGGTAAGAAATCTCCTTGGACTTGTCTTTCGTCTGCGTGGTGGTCATTGAGCCATCTTTGCGTTTTTTGAAAAAAAAAAAACAATTGCGACAAAATGATGTGCCATAAGTGCTATGCCCGTCCAAGAACTACCAATCGCCGCAAGAAGTGTGCCAGCAACCATTGGAAATCGTAGTTCGATTAAAAATATAGCAATGGACGGTGCCGACAATGACAATTGCAATGCTTCTAACCAAAGGTGGTGGTGGTCACTTACTACAAGAGAAAATAGTAGAAAAAAGGGCTACCAATTGAGGTTGTCCCAATGACTTATGTGCCACTGAGTGCTCGTAATGGTCAAAGGCTTGGTGGCAATTTACAGTTGCGTATGGCAGAAGCAAAATTGAGTTCATGTTTTACTGACAATGGAAATTTTATTTTGGATTGTATTTTTGTTGGTAAAATGAATTTGTGTCGAAGTCATTTGCTAAAAAAAATGCATTTTCAAAACACAAAATTATTTCGTTATTTTTGTTTATTGTTTTCTGTTTTTGACAGTTAAGACTTTAACCTAATTTTTAACCAAATCTTGTTCCAGTAAATTTTGTAGCTAAATTTCTTTCTGAGAGCAATTTTGCTATTACTCTCCCAAATTATTTAACTAAAGACTTAACTCAAAATTCAACTAAGAACTTCTGGAACGGAGCTACAATTAGTTTTCTATAAAAAATTTTCCTTAAAACGTTAAGGTGACCCAAGAAAATTATTTTTGTTAGTCTTGGTCTTTTCCATAACTTCCCAGAAGTTTCGTAACCTTATACATAGTATGTATATATGTATTCAATTTTAACTCCTAAGAAGATCATTAGGCTAATTATGCCTTATGCGTTACACCCTACCTATATAAATATTTTATACATGAGCGATAGGCGTATTTGTTGACCGATTTCACCAATTTTCAATCCCATGAACTAACTTTAACGACGGAGGCAGTGTTATTTCAGCGAATTATCTTTCTTCAAAAAAATATTAATTATTAATGATTTCCAGTCAGACGGACAATAACATTTTTACAAACATAAAAATCTGGAAAAATTAGACATTTGAAGCCAATTTACCACCATTGATCATTGAAATTAATAAAAAAACTATTTAACGGCCAACCTAGCGCACATGTACGGCTTGCAAAGGCCCTTCAAAATAATCATATCGTTGCTGTTGTTTTAAATGAAAAATGAAAAATTGGGAGAAAGCGAACCAGAGACTAATACATGGTTTTGTTCATGATTCAATAACAATGGTTATGGCAAGTTGTCAAAATAAAAAATGGAACCCTGCATCTTGTCTTGCTATCCGTCAAAAGACTAGAATCATAACAAAGAATTTTTTTTCGTAGTTTAAAATTATAAAAAGAAGCATCATTTGTTATCGCGGCAACCAGGGTAATTCAACCATGGGTTTTGTTATTCATGAAATGAAGAGTTGTGTTGTACAACTTTTTCACATTTTGTGCCTTTTGGGAGCAAAATAATACTGTTTCCGTGAAGAAATGCATGAGATGGATGAAAAAGTACATAGCATCATGTAAAGTATGTATTAATAATCTGATATCACATTAATGATGACAAAATATAGTTTAAACATAAAGCAAAAGATCGTAAAAGTTGTATGATTATTTTGAAGATAAAGGACTATGTAGTACAGGCAACGACGTATATGGATAAGATATTCAAATTTTATTCGTTTGACTTACTCGCCGGTCTGTGCAATTTGATTAGACACAAATAAAGCTGTTCAAAGAGGAATAAAATGTTGCTATGCCAACGTTGCGTTTGATTTACTGAAAATTTTATATTAAACAGACGCAGAATTCGAAAAACAAACGTAATTAGACATTTCGTTTGTCCGTTTTCAGCAACATTTTATCAATTTTATTAAATTCCTCAGACCACAGTAACGAACTGTGTATCTTGATAAAAATTTTGTAAAGTTACAACACTCTCTGTGTTCTAAAAAAATATTTTTATTGTGTAAAGCTCGCTTATACAAAACTCCAAAAAATTACTTCCGTTTTTAGAGTACTAAATGTAAAATGTCATAAACAGCTGTTCCTCAAATTGACACTTCATTTCACAACAGCGTTCGTTGTGCGCGCAAATTTTTTGTTTACAGTTTGAATATTTCCAAATTTAGGTGTTAATCCCTCAATAACAAATTTAAATTATAATAAAATTAAAGTTGAACAGCTTGAAAATGTCCTTACAATGTCCCACCAACCATGTTAGCTATCACACGAGTGCACAACAGAAATTACAATCAAAAAATGCAGCCAAACTTTATCGTTATGGATCACCAAAACTGCGTGATCTGCTGCGTGAGGTAAATTGTTTAATATCTATTTCTATTTTAATAAAATTACTAAACTTTTGAATTTTAAATAGAAATGTCGCATACGTGTGCGGGAAGCACGCCACAGCAGCTTTGAAAAATCGCGATGCTTGGAGGGAAAATTCAATTTAATTTTTCGTCAAGAATTGGCCGAATTGGAACATGATATCAATTTGCAAGAGGAAATATATAAAGAATTGCTAGACGAAATGAATGAATGGTTTGTTGAACAAATGCACGAAGAAGAAATGCACTTAATAGATGGTGTCGAAAGCGATGCGCTCCTGTGTCCAGTTTGCCAACAAAATGATTTACAGCAGCAGGAAAAGATTTCAAATGCCTTTGTATACAAATGTGAATGCGGTACAAAGTAAGTACACATTATTATATCTGTGAAAAGATGGCAAAACTAGGTATCGCATGTTTTCATAGTTTTTCAGGAGAGCAAATTTGATATGAAAAACTCAAAATGTCCGGTTTTTCAAATTGTTTTTCTAAGGGACTACAACTCTTAGAGCAAATCTGGAATTGCCAGCTCGTAGATCTAACTGAGAACAATACCCTTGACTACATAATTCATTTTCACAAAAAATGCTCGATACCTAGTTTTGCCATCTTTGGCACAGATATATGAGAAATCTTTATTTGCGAAATAAGTTTGATTTTCGGAGTGCTTTTACCATCCCCTCTTTAAAAAGTGCTTTCTTGTCAAAACGCTTAGTTATTAATATTGAGCAAACCCGAAAAGTCTACTTTAAATCCTTGCCTAAAAATGAAATGATAAGATCCAGGTGTCGTCTTTAAGGTTATGTTTCTTATATATCCACAAGTATTTTTACAAAATTTTGAATCAACCAAGTGAAAGCTAAGAAAAACGATATTTGCATGTCCAAATTAATTATGTTATGCATGCTCTGAATTAGAAAGTGCTATTTATATGGATTACTCATATTATAGTTCTGTACGCTTTCAATCAAAAAGTTGTATTCAAATGTCCATATTGATTCTATGTTCCGTTTCGTATACTTTTAATATGAAAGTGCTATTTACATGTCCATATTCAGTCAAAGTTCAATTTCGTATGCTTTCAGTCAAAAAGTTCTATTTACATGTGCAGGTTCATCAAAGTTCCGTTTCGTCTGATTTCAACTTGAAAGTGCTATTTATATGTCCAGATTCATTCAAATTTCTGTATACTTCAATCAAAAAGTTCTATTTATGTGTCCAAATTCATTCAAAGTTCTGTTGCGTATGCTTTCAGTATAAAAGTGCTATTTACATGTTCAAATTTATTCAAAGTTTTGAATGCTTTTAAACAAAAAGCGTGATTTACATATCCAGATTCATTTAATGTTCCGTATGCTTTCAAAATAAATGTGCTATTTACATGTCCAGATTCATTTAAAGCCGGGTAAGCTTTTAAACATCTTATGACTGAATGGTTACGAGGAAACATCACATTTACCATGTGTCTTTGAGACCACCAAGTGTTCTCACAATTTAATCGTCAAGCTGTATAATACAAGTAATTTAAGCTAGGGCTCTGAAAACTGCTTAAGAGCTAAATACATTTTTTTGTGAAACTATTTTTGAAGAATAATTCTCGTTTAAAATAATGACAATGCAATGAACTCCAGTTTAAAACTCTCTCGTCACGAAAATTAAACTGCGAACGATATAAATTTGTACCATTGACTTTTCGAAATAATTTGCAACTTAATTAAATTGTCTTTGTCTTTTTCTATCTAGATTTATATATTCGGCTGATAAAGAGAAATTACGCTCTGCGTTACGTGTCAAAATTGATCAGCATGAACAGCAATGTGTGCAACGGCTTACCTTCTTTGTAGAGCCGCAGGAGGTGTCACATGGCGGTAATGTTTTAAATGCTTTATGTGAAAAATGTGATTATTTTTGTAGTATGTAAACCTATTGCCATATTATTGGTAATATTTTTTGTTTGTTAAATGATGAATTTTTTTTGACAATTGTTAACGCGATATGTGAAATACTCGCTTCAAATGAATTTTTTTTAAGTTTATTATATAATCAATTATTTATCCCATGAACAAATGTATACTAAAAACTACAATAAAATTATAACTAGCTATAGCTTTTGATCTAATAAGCTTGTTTGTTTTTCTGTAATATACGAAATGTTCTGGATACTATTCAGTAGCTCTTTGGGTGTATAGGCTCTGAACAATAGTTGCATAGCTATTTCAATCAATGACCCGTTATATTGTTCCAATTAGTTTCAATTTTTGACTTATCATTTATCTTGTTTGATATCTAGAACATAATGGTTGATATTATTTTTTTCCATCTACTGCAAAGCTTTTATTTTAAAGCATGCAGGCATCCAATATAAAAGCCATTAATATTTCAGGTCACGTGATTGACACCAAAATATTAAGCATTTGAAGTTACGATACGCTTTTTTTTCAATGAAAAATATCGACAACAATCAACACAATTCATTAAATACAAAATATCTACTACATTTATGTATGTATGTGATGATACGCAAGTGATAGCAGAAATACTTTACGCTCCAATTGTGTAGTACGAAACAAAGTCAAAGAATTAAAAAAACGAAGATTTAAAAACGACAAGAATCCTCCATGTTGAGAGGAAATACTTCGCACCGAATTAACAAAAGTATTTAATAAAGTTGCAAAATATAGGGTGCGGAGCACTGAATTTCTCATACCCGTATTAGGTTGGAATGCTATGACTTCATTCAATCATAGTTTTATAATCGTGATTTTGCATTTTGGAATTTTTTCAGAATTTTTTTTTAATTTTTCAACATCTTCGATTTCTTAAGAAATGTTTGAATTTTCCAAAATTTCCTGAATATTTTAACATTTCAAAAACTTTTTATCATTTTTCAAACTTTAAAATAAATAGTGTCCCATAACTCACGCAAGGTTTGAGTTTACCGCTATAGCTATTGCCAATCATAAAAAAGGAAAACAGTTTGACAGCTGATAGTTTAGGGTTAAAGGAAATGGATCTAGAAAGAAGATACAGTGCTGCATCAACAAAATGCAGTCACATCTATAAATAACTACATGAACTTTTTTTTGTACCCGATTTTCGATTTCTTTTTTTATATGAAAGGTGCTGTGGTGTAGAATGCACAAATTGAAAAACAATCCTCATAACGATCGATTTTTTAGATTTTTTTTCGATGCTTTTGGACTTTTACCGATATCTTGGATGTTTTTCGATACATTAGGACTTTTATCAATACTTAGATATTTAAGGTGTTTTTCGATACTTTTGGACTTTTACCGATATTTTGGATATTTTTCAATATTTTGGAACTTTTGTCGATATTTTAGGTATTTTTCGTTACTTTTGTCAATACTTTGGATGTTTTTTGATACTTTTTGACTTTTAACGATATTTTAGATTTTTTTCGATACTTTTGGACTTTACCAATATCTTGGGTGTTTTTGATACTTTAGGACTTTTGCCGATATTTTATATGTTTTACGATACTTTTTGACTTTTATGAATGTTTAGATATTTTAGGTGTTTTTTGATACTTTTGAACTTTACCGATATTTTGGATATTTTTCAAAATTTTGGAACTTTTATCGATATTTTAGGTGTTTTTCGATACTTTTGAACTTTTGTCAATATTTTGGATGTTTTTTGATATGTACTTTGGAAAAAGTGTATCTACCTTTAGGTAAATGGTCGAAATTTGGTCACCGGTAATATTACACAGCAAAAAGTTTAGGGATAAAGTATAAACTTAGTTAAACTATTTGTTTTTATGAACTTATGTATGTATTCCATTTTTTTTATATCATTTATACAATTTTTTTTTTATAAAGTTATTCTAAACCAAAAATGTTTAACTTCCAAACCAAAATTGTGATGAACTATAAATTTTATACCAAAATGTATTAGAAAGTATTAGAAAAAACAATTTACTTACTTATTGTGAATAAAAGAAAAAGTATTGGAATATGTGCATTGTGTATGCGTAAAATGCTCTCGTTTGTCGTACTTGAGTTTTCCGAAGTATGGAATCTATAAACTCCTTTATTCGTTAAAAATTGTTTGCATTAACAAAATTTTAATTTTATTAACTAAAGCAATTTTCTCAAAACAAAACGATAATGTAATAGAAAAACAAAAAAATGTACACAATCATACTAGTATGCTTTAAGGAAATATGTAATTGAAAATATTTTATGTTATGAAATTTGTTTCACTTTGTCCTTCCCTTTGTAACGCAGAGAAGGAGGCGTGGCAGATATAGAAAAGTATATATATTCTTGATCAGCGTCACCGCCTGAGTCGATATGGCCATGTCCGTCTGGCTGGCTGGCAGGCTGGCTGGCTGTACGTGGAAATATTTTTTACGGGAAAACTAACCATGATAATTCAATAAAATTTGGTGCGTTAGCTTTGTCGCAAAAGTTAGCTCGTTGGATTGAAAATGAGTGAAATTGGTCAACGGACACGCTTACCGCCCATACAAAAAATATATTCAAAATGCAACTTTAGGAGTATTTTGCACAACAATTCATTCAAAATACACTTTAATACCACAAATTATTAGTGCAAGTTCTGAGCAAAAACTAGGCGGATTCGGTCAAGAGGACGTGGCACCTCCCATGTAAGCAAAAGCTTCAAAACGCTATACTGGAAGAGTTTTTTGGGATAATCCAACTAAATTTCACTCAAATACTGAAGACTTTAAATGCACGTTTTGAGCTAAAGCTAGACGAACTCGGACAAGAGAGCGTGGCACCTCCCTTATAAGCAAAAGCTTCAAAACGCTATATTCAAATCGTTTTTTGAGGTAATCCAACCGAATTTCAATCACATACTAAAGACAACAATTGCACGGTCTGAGCAAAAACTGGGTGAACTCGGACAAAAGGGCGTGGCACCTCCCATTTAAGCAAAGTTTTCAAAATACAGCAGTGTAGGGTATTTAATGTTTGGCCAGGCCAAATGTTACACCCTTACTAGTTATTTTTTACGGAATTTATTGTGCGTAAGTAGATTGGCTTATAAGGGCATAATATGAATTTTATATAAAATGGTTTAAAATACAGTACTTTCATATGAACTTTC
This sequence comes from Calliopum simillimum, assembly GCA_951812925.1. Taxonomy (NCBI): domain Eukaryota; kingdom Metazoa; phylum Arthropoda; class Insecta; order Diptera; family Lauxaniidae; genus Calliopum; species Calliopum simillimum. The sequence goes on along the minus strand of OX638369.1, from coordinate 119,387,849 downwards.
GCATAAATTTTATACAAAAAAAGTCTAAAAGATTTTGTACGGTGATACTATAACTATATGGTGATACTATAACATTTAAACCAAAAATAGTTTAAATTGTGTTAATACTTTATTTGTATACATTTGGTTTGTATACCAAGTTGTAGCATAGATTTTTTACCAAGTTTGGTATGGATTTGTATTCATTCCAACTTGGTTTGAATTTTTGCTGCGTAGTTTATGTAAAATGGTTATTGAAAATTTCGACAAAAGCATGCATTTGCATCAGCTAAGCCGTGGAAATCATCTACCCGATGTGCTATGCCATACATAACCTTGTCCGATGCTCTTTATGCTACAATAAAATAAAAAAATGGAATTGGAAAAAATATGTACTTTCTACTTAATTTAAATCTTGCGTGATTTATGGTGTAGCAAAAGTAATCTCATAGGGTGAATTGGCTGCAATTTTGTTAGAAACAAAAAATTTGGCACTGTTTTCACGGAAATTTTTTTTGAAGGTGTAAATTAATGACATTTAGATGAAGAACTGATACCTATTATATACTTGTATCAACCATCAAGTTCTGCCTATTAGCCAGCCGCTTTACCCTGTAAAAACGAAAAAGCAACAATTTGTTGTTTGCACAACAAATGCGTTTGCTTGTGATTGGTAAACAAAACAAAAATTAAAAAAAAATAAAACAAATGTAAACACAAAAATAAAATTGAGAAAACCGACAACAACCACCGAAAAAACAAAAAAAAAAAAAATTTTGCAATTGCAAGTTGTCGACAAAAACACATAGCAATCTACAACAACAAAATAAAACACCAACAACAACAATACGACCATCGACAACATCACAGCCAAAATAACGACAACATGCTCAGATGCTCAGTAGATCGCATGTTCGGAATATTCATTCGAAACATCACTAATGGTCGCACCACAGCACAAGAAGATTCTAATGAACAGGAACGAGCGAACGAATGAATGGGGCGCTGGAGAACAGCGCCGCGCTCTGTGATCGATGTACGATATGGAGCATTCAGAGCAAAATGTTAATGAAGAAAACAAGTAAAAAAATTGCTCAATAATCTTCAAACAGAAATATCTGCTGAAAAAAAAAGCTGCATGATATCCCTCAATACGAAGATGATGATGATGTTTTCTTATAAGAGATTTTTGAATTTGAAAGTTTTTGAAAATTTACCATTTATTATTTGAATCAGATGGAAAGTGTTGCTCGTCGGCGGTGGACTGTCTTAAGAAAATTGGCGGAAAATTCGGTGTTTTTTAAAAATATATACATATTATATGTACATATTTATATGTGAATATACCATGTACTTGAAATAAATATTAATCCAATTAAAAGAAATACAAAATCAATAATGTTTAGATTTAAAAACGAAATTATTGAAACAAATTTGTGAATATAAAAATTGTGTGTTATATTGTGTGTAATTTGTGTGTGGAAAAGCAAAGTACGAACGTTTTGGAATTTTGTTTAAAAAATCTTTATAAAAATAAACACAAAAATTTGTTGTTTAATTTCATCGTTTAATGTTTGGTATATTGTTTCGCAAATTAAAGTGTGTGCAAAATATTGCCATAAACTAAATAAATAAAAAAAAAAAATAAATAGATAAAAAATATAGAAAATTTGTGTTCTTTTAATTGAAAGTAATGTGTTTTGAAGAAAATTATTAGAACATTTTTAAAAGTGTAAAATTTTATTTATGCATTTAACAAAAAAATAATAGTTACGAGTATTTAAAAAAAAAAAAATTATAATAAAAAAATATGCCAAAATATATCAATTGTGATGATGCAAATTTTCCGGAAAATTTATCTACTGATATTTGCGGTATTAGTCAGTCCAAATGGCAAGTTACAGGATTTATGTGTTGTCTGCTCATAGGCGTGCAAATTTACTTGCAACATCGCTGGAAATATCGGTGAGTTATTTTTGTAGTGAAATGAACATTTAAGCCATTACTTGGTAATGTAGATACTTTGCATTCACATGTGTCACTTAAGTAATTTCGGTTATGTTGAGTATTCGCAATATTTTCGGCAATTTCAAGATTATTCAACATTTCTTAATATGTATTTGTAGATTTTATCAACATTTTTCGACACTTAAAAAGTTTTTCAAATTTTGTTATACTGTTACGAAATTTCCTGTCACTATGACTGTCTTACTGTTTTCTGAGTTCGATTTCTGGATTGTGTAGCAATCAAAAACACACACTTTATTTAGTTATAAAATGGTTTATTTAAATTAAAAATGTTTATTTTCACACGGTACAATTGTTTATTTCACTATTTATTACATTCAAAATCTAATATTACTTTATTTACTTTCACTGGCACTGTGTGTACAACCTTTTCACTAGTATTGCTTAAAATCAACTGTGTTCAGCTCTCATGAACAGCTCCTTTTATACCCAAATGAACGTTCTAGAATTGCATTAGCGAAACATCTGGCAACATCTCGTTGATTCCCTTTATTGACAACTCGAAATGTCAAGTACTTTCGTGACGTCACTGGTTTTATTGACGTCTCGAAATGTCAAGTATTTTCGTGAAGTTTATTTCCATGTGTTCTTATTTTTCGTCACAATACTATTCGTTCGATAAAACCGTACTTAACTTGCCAGAGGTCAAAACTGTTTATTGGTCCACCTGATAAAGGAAAAAATTCTGATTAAAATCGTCCAAATATCTTAAGAATTGACAAAGTTATAGCATTTTGCAAGGGCGTACGCAGGATTTCATCTAGGGGGGGGCCAAACTCAAATTTTGCGAACCTTTTTTTTTTTTTTTTTGAGAAATTTCAATGCAAGAGCGGTGTACATTTTTGTGCACTTAAATGTTAAATAAAAGTTCATAATCACTTATGAAGGTACTCTTAGATAACTTTCTAAATAAAAATTTGCTTAGGTATGTTATCTTTTAAATACATATCACATTTCTAAACTAATTTGAGGTCGCTGACTCCAAAAAACGCATTAATTTTTTTTTTTTTTTTTTCGAGGAGCCGTTCTAGATATAATCGACACTTTCAATTTTTGAGGTTATAGCTCTTATTTTATAAAAAAATATTTCGAGAAACCCAATTTTGATCGAATTTTTTTATGCACTATTTTAAAGAAAAATTCTTACGCTTCTTTTAAATGTATCAATTATAATAATTATTAAAATCCTATTCAAATTGGCTGAGTTAAAGTTAAAAGTTAAAAACTGAGCGAAAAGTTAATTTTCATAGCAGTTTTTTACAATTTTGCAATATTTTTTATGTTTTTATTTATAAGTGTATTTAATTTTAAATATTTTAAGCCCAAATTTACTAAAATCAGATTATATTTTAAAAAGTTATTAAGGTTTCAGTGAAGTAAGACTATTTTGATTTTTTATCGGGAAAATAAACAGGTATAATAAATTGGGTCGATTTTTATGAAGCAAGAAAATTGTATAATGTTTAGAATCGTACAATGTAGGTACACGTGTGAATTTTTTTAGAGTTTTTGTAAATTTTTTTTTTTCTTTGACCAATTTTTAAAAATTTAAAAAGGTCTGAAAAAATTTATCAAATACTTTGATTCTTTGAACGATTTTAAGCATTTTAAGCCTTATACATTTTATTCGTAAGAGCCTTCCTTTTGAGTAAACGAATGCTTTTCCGACCACGTAATTGAAAAACATAAATAAATCGACTTTTAGAACCGGATACTATCTATATTACCTGCTCAAAAATTTTGAATTTTTTAACGCAGAATTTTTTGCAAAAACATAGTCTTTAGTTTTAAGCAGCTTTGGGTATCACTTCTGAGAAAAAAAAAAGTTATGAGCAGAAAACATTTTTTTGTACCTGTTTATTTTTTCGATAAAAAAACGAATAGTCCTACTTCAGTGAAACCTTAATAACTTTTTAAAATATTATCCGATTTTACTTTCAAACTGTTTGCGATTAAATAAATAAATAGTGTAGTAAAGACAAAAAAAGTGTATTTGTATAAACTATTGTCTAAAAAATCGTGTTTTATTTGGCTTTAATATGAAAAGTTGTAAAATCTACTGTAAAAATGAATGAATATGATATATTTGTAACTCTAAAGCTAGAGCTAGGGGGGGGGGGGGCCCTTGCGTACGCCCATGGCATTTTGAATCCCAAAGTAATTTGTTTTAAAGTTTGGACATGTTCGAGCTATAGTTTTTTTGGGTTCAGAAAAATTAACTTTTACATTATCTAGCGATTAATAATATTGTTAAATTGTTATACTCTAAACTAGAGATTGTATTTTATTCGCATATCTTCAAGTATACAAAAATTAAAAATTCATTTAGAAATATCAATAGGAAATAATTCATATTATAAGGTAAAAAAATTAAAGATTACATTTCATTATGGTATCTACTTATATACAAAGAAGAATGGAAGTCGCGAATATTCGGCCACTCTTCAGTATGCGGCCTTAAGGCTTAGGGTATCTCAAAAACTATACGCTATAGAGATTGGATTTGCAATCAGCATTAACAAATACATGGTAAATTGTAGTTTCTGTATGGTTTTATTAGCTTCCTTAGAAGATCTATCTAAACTTATTTTGTCAAAAAATCAGGAAGTACCAAAATTTGTTTTTGCGAAGCACTTCGTTATACTCAAAGTACAAAGTGGTACCTTCCGGCGTCCCATTTAAATATCTTATTTGAACGCGGTATTTTGTATCGAAATTGTGTGCGTTTCCCATTTTTGCAATTTTTCATGCAAAAGAAAGGCGTTTCGTTTGATAACGTTATTAAAAAATAATTACAGTATAACAAAAAAGAGTTTTATTTGGAATTTTATAAAAACTGACCTCTAGCCTGAAAAAACTTATTCAAAAATTAAAAAAAATCATAATATTAAAAAGAAATCTTATCGTTTTCGATACGATTTTTTCTTGAAACAATGTTTTCATTCTATTGAAATTTATGTGGAAATCATCTTAATTCTATGAGAAATCTTCGTGAAAAATAATTAGATTTCTTTTGATAATAAAAAAATTAGAAGCAAATAATAATAATTCCATACAGAAGTGATGTGAAAATCTTTTCGAATTTTTTAGAAGATTTTCTAAGCAAAGTCATAGATATTTCTCTTTGAAAAATTTAAATTGTTTTGTACTTTTGATCGGAATTCATAGTAAAATAGGTTGATACGACAATCTTCTTGTTTTAAGGGGTAATTTTTTGCTCTGTGCAATTTTCATTTATTTTACGTCTGTTTGAGAGTAATGTCGGCTACCGAATATTCAGCCAAGCTATCGGTATTTCAGCCTGAACTTGTAATTCTAATTTTTTTATCATCAAATGAATTAGCGTGCAGATTACATATAAAATATTTTCCCGCATCAGCCATATCAAGCTCCTGCGGGCAATATGGAAGTCTCTGAAAGTTTTGTGACTGCCAAAAGACACTTCGACGAAGATTTAGAGACCGGGTGAGACAAAAAATTTCGGGGCCCACGATATGAAAAGTAGAAAGACAAATGTAAATGAAAAAAAAAAAAATCATATTCCGCATGCACAAAAATTTTTTTATCCATGACGAAAACATTTTTCAGGATAGAAGAAACAAGTTTTGCCTTAAAAATGCACTCATTTCGAGTTATTCTCGCCTGAAAATCATAAAAAACGGGAAAATCGGTCAACACAATAAACTGTTTAGTGAATATATTGGGTTTGGCTCTTGAAAAACACATTTCCGGGGTAAACATTTTTCGTCGAAAAATTTCGCATGGATTCTCCTGGCCTTAATATCACAAGTCCAATTCTGGGGAATCATACTGATACCGCTAAGGTGACGTCAGTCCTTCGGGGCAGACTCTGGAAGTTGCGGTGAGAAAGAAACAAACACTCGTTTTCTCCGTAAACACGCTGCCTTGGCAAATAGAAGGAACAAGTTCCAAGGAAAATGATTCCTCGACAATCTCTCCGTTTGCTTTTTGATTAGTCGTGAGAATACGTGTATGTTCAAATAATTGAACTCCACATCCTAGATCTAATTAATTAGCCAATCTATCTATCTACCTCTATGCTGCACAGTGGTATTTTTGCGAAAAAAAACCACTAAATTTAATGATGCAGTTTTATAGAAAAAGGTACCGTTCATACTTTTTCTAAAAACTATCCAAAAGCACTTGAATGTTGTACGTGTGAAACTGATTAACTTTTTCATGCAACTCAGTGGTGTATTTATACAAATTATTTTTATGCGAAAATGTAAATATGTAGCTCTTTTAAATCCATCGTTTGCAATTTTCCTCGGAAAATTACTAAGTTAGTTACGTCTAGCTACGCCTTCTAAACATACAAAATGAAAGGTGAGAATGAACTTTTTCAATTTAAATCAAAAAATTTTTGGCACATTTAAGCCATACTCATAAATTTTTTTAAAAATGTCATGTAATTTTCAATGAGAGTTTGAAATGTAAGGAATTGTATACGGAAATAATGTGTTGCATACCTTTAGGGTTAAAGAATAAAAGTTAGTTTACTATGGGAAGAATGCGTTTCCGTATTACGCCCGTTTCTAGAGCATTTCTTAACTATGTACAACTAAGCATGCAAAATTTCATTATTGTTGAAGCAATACTTTTACTTTTTCCAAAACATGTGTGAAGCCATAACATTTTTTAAAAGAACTACATACATAATTCATAATCGTATTGAACGTGACGATTTCAAGGCACAATTTAGAACCTTTAGAACACTTAATTTTTCACCAAAAAGAGTTCAATGAATGCTTAAGTAAAAAAAAAAAAAAATTTCTATAAAATTTCATTAGAACCAATATGAAACGAGGCAGATAATATTATTGATGATGGATTTCCATCAGATTTTGATAAAAAGGGGCGGCTTAAAACTACAAGTAGTAAGAAGCAAAAGCAACAACAATGACACTTGATGTCATTTGCGAAAATCATCCATTAACATTATGACATAACTTTTGCTGTTACTTCGATGGACCTACTCCTGAATTTGCTTCCTGGATATAAATTATCAAGAAAGTTTTTCAAAAGCGATTTTATTTAAATGGCTTGAAACAAAATTGTTTGTTAAATTTTTCATCTAAAATTACAGAAATATTTATATCTAGGTCACGTGTTTATTTTATATTTTTTACTACAATAAACTAAAATGTATTCGTAAAAACATAAAACTTAAATATATAAAAAATTGCCAAATTAGTTTCAAAATTTTGTACAAATGTACGGATAATTTGTATAGATCTTTAAAAAGTAATATTAAGTTAAACAAATGCTTAAATTTAGCAAAATGATCAATTTATAAACAAAGAAACGCGAGCAAAAGTACGTGAACGTTGTATGGATGTGGCGGCAACGTGCAATACGCACACCCGTTCCTGCCCCACCAGCTTTCAACGCCTACACGAACACTCGAATAATGTACCCGGCCACAGTCACAGTTAAATGAAATTAATTTTCTATTTTATTTTATTTTCATAAAATGTATCATAATTTTTTTGGAAGAAAACAAAAAAGATTTTGAAATTTCCCAAATTCAAGCGAAAACAGTTTATTTGCCTTTCCTGATGTACATATGGATGTGTATCTACCCGTCTGTTTAAATGTTTGTCTTTCCGTCTATTTGTCTGGCGCTGTCCATATTCGTATTTGTCTGTCAGCAATTTGATTGTTAAATAAAAATCACCAAGCGTTTCTGTGGAAAAAACATGAAATTTCCTTTTGAATTGTTTGCAAAATTGTTTATTTACATATATGAGATAGAACACTGGCAATGCGTTAAATTAACCCTTACAGGGTAGGCATTATATTTTGGATTATGTGGAGAAATCTTGCTTTTGAAACGGAATAGACATACATATAATGAACATAGTCAGGGCTGTAATTTTACCGTATCGTATCGTATCGTATCGTATCGTATCGTATCGTATCGTATCGTATCGTATCGTATCGTATCGTATCGTATCGTTTCGTATCGTATCGTATCGTATCGTATCGTATCGTATCGTATCGTATCGTATCGTATCGTATCGTATCGTATCGTATCGTATCGTATCGTATCGTATCGTATCGTATCGTATCGTATCGTATCGTATGGGAGGTGCCACGCCCTCTTGTCCGAGTTCACCGAGTTTTTGCTCAGAGCTTGCATTTATAGTTCTTAGTGTCTGAGGGAAATTTGGTTGGATTATCTCAAAAGAAGTTTTCAGTATAGCGCTTTGAAACTTTTGCTTATATAGGAGGTGCCACGCCCTCTTGTCCGAGTTCGTCTAGTTTTAGTTTAAAGCGTGCACTTATAGTTTTCAGTATTTGAGTTAAATTTAATTGGATTATCTCAAAAAACGCTTTCAGTATAGCATTTTGAAGCTTTTGCTTATATGGGAGGTGCCACGCCCTCTCATCTGAATTTGTTCAGTTTTCCTCAGAGCTTGCGCTTTTGATTCGTAGTATTTATGTGCATTTTGCTTGCATTGTCGTAAAAACTACTCATAAAGTTGCATTTTGAATATACTTTTTGTATGGGCGGTAGGCATGTCTGTTAACCGATTTTGCTCATTTTCAATCTCCCGAGCTATCTTTCACGGCGGAGGTAGTGTAGCGAATTTCATTGAATTATCTTGCTTAGTTTTCCCAAAAAATTTATTTCCACACACAGCCGTTACCCAGCCAGCCTGCCAGCCAGGCAGACGGACATGGCTATATCGACTCAGGAGATGACGCTGATCAAGAATATATATACTTTTCTATATCTGCCACGCCTCCTTCTCTGCGTTACAAACGGTAGGACAAAGTGAATATACCCTGGGTGTAGGGTATAAAAAACTTAAATACAGAGTTTTGATGAATAAAGTTGATAAACTGTTTGAAAGCGATACAGGCCACTCTAAAGACATCCGCAAAACTCAGGAATTTTAAACTTTTATTTAAAGAACGTATAACAATGAATAGGAAACCACCCTTCTTTTGTTTTTACCATAAAAAGAACATTTTGAAAATATTTCTTCAAAGGACCCCTTTTTGCACTTTTGTCCAATTTTATGACAACCCTTATCACCCATTTATAGATGTCGATTAGCCCAATATTTAAAGTAAAAATTTAACAAATTTCATCGCACATCATATTCTAAGCATAATTTTTAAAGAAAAAATCGAATTAGCCACTTAATAAAAAGATTTGGGCTTTGTTTTCACTTGGGAACTATTTCCCTCTAAGGGTTAATGTAGTAAACAAATAATTAAGTAAGAGAAACTATTGCATATCGTATAAAGAAGTGACAAAGAATTCTTCCACGCTTGCATACAATTGAAATGTGTAAAATTATTTTCAAATGGAATTCCCCAGACATGGCGAGAATTCTCATTATCATCGCCATCATCATCACCGTCATTGTTATTATCATTAACATTGACTGAGTCGGTAAGATGTATAAAACACATATGCGCCATCATCATTATCATTGTCATCGTTTGATGACATCCACATCATCAACTTTAGTGTCATCTTCATTAATGTCTGGGTCTTTCTCTCTCTCAGATTGAGTGTGAAACTGTAAAATGCGAAGACAATGACAAATGTCGAGGCATCGCACATTTGTTTGGATATTCTTAGTACACATGACATCAACATAAACAAATATCTTAACTTAGAATTTACATTGGGGTTGCCAAGTTATGGTGATTTTTATATACTCGCATATGACATGAATATTAATTTAAGCGTAAGCAAAAAATCTGACATATTTTGGGGGGGGGGGTTGGGGGGGGGGGGGGGGGGGGGGGGGGGGGGGGATATTTAGTAAAAGATTTCTTAACATAAAAATGGTTGTTTTGAGTTTTATGGACCCACTACTTACCTTTGCAAAGATGCAAAACTCTTATTCGCTAAGAAATTGACATACAGCTCTACTACATCAATCTTCTTCCAACTCTGGGCTGCTTAAAATATTAAATTGATATAAAAACCTAGGAAAAAATTAATTTGAGATGGTCAAGCATTAAGAATTATGCAACATCCTGCATTCTATGGCCCAAACGCCATCCACGAAGAACAACATCCAGGCTTTCGCACTAATAGATCACGTATTGTCTATATAAATAGTCTTTGCATTATCTTATCATGAGTAGCAGGCTTCGCTGCGCTTGATCTTCATTGACTATAGTACCAAGCATAGACCGAAATTGCATCTCATTAAAGCTTAATACGAAGGATTCGATAAAAAAATTTTTAGTTCCTATTGAATCTGTACCTGGTGTGTTTCATCACTGATTGGTATATCAATCCATCAGCGTTCTCAGTTTTTTTTCCAAAATTGAAATTTTTTTTGGAAGTTTTCGGGAGATAAAATTTATGAGAATAATTTTGGGGAAAATCATTTACACTTGGCAGAATAAGGAGAGAAAAAATCATACCTAAACAGTCGGACAATGTTGTAACTTTTCGATTATTTACAGAAATTGAGCATTTGCTCTTAAATTGTTTATCGATTTTGTTTCCCCAATATCGATTGGCATTTCGACTTTTATATTTACAGAGTTTACTAGCTGCGCCGTTAAACGTTGTGCTGCCCTTTCCTGGAGGTGACGCAATGATTTTGATTTGAATGAAGTCCTTATTTTCTGTCTGGACAGAAGTTGAGCAATATAATGTCCCAAGTTTAATAACGATAGCTGTTATACAACGCCCCTGATGCAAGCCCCACATTTTTTGCATGACCTTTGATAGAAGTTTCATAATTGCTATAGGTGCAGGATTATTGAATGCTCAGATTTTTTTTTGTATGGGGATTGCAATGCCCACTGATTCCGTCTTCTATATTTTTTGAATAGTCCTTAGTAGATACATGCATGAAATATCTAATTGATACCTGGCATATCTGCGGAGATATAGCATTTTCAGCATTATTTTTGCATTCGGGGTGTAACGCTCCATTGTTCGTATTCTTTTTTACGATATTAACCAGACGGAAGACATGGTGAAAATTTGGTTTAGTGGTTTAGGTGTGATCTGATGACAGACAAACACAAAAGCACTAACTGTTTTGTGTTTTTTGTGTATGGAGAGTACGCCAACCCCCTGTAGGATTCCCCTAATTTTCTTATAAAATCAATAGGAGTACCAAGAAAACATATGGTATCAATATGGTTTCAATACGTTTAGTGGCTAGCAACGACTTTATAGATTAAGATATGAACTGGATTCACTAAAGTGTTGATTTTAAATAAAAGATATAACTGGAATCGATATAAGGACCTGAAAGCCATAAAAGAACGTTGTATTTTGTTTTTGGAAGGACTACAAAGTTTTAATCGTTAAAAAATATTTTGATACTCGTATGTTTACATGACTATCAAACTATCAGCTAACCAACACCATACATCACTAATAATGTTAATGTAGATTTAAAAGAAGTAATTGGAGCTGAAAAAAACGGTGATGATGTCCTGAATCAATGTAGAGTTTTCTCTTCTCTTAACCCTAAAATTCTCCCAAGTGCTGTTTTCATTAACAGCATTGAAACGATTTAAAGTTTAAGAGAAAAATTTGAGAAGCAGTGCTCAACCCTTTAACGACTAAAGGCAAGTATGTTTGCCAGCGCTCTATTTGCTTGGACGAAAGTTTTGCTAGCCGAGGTTCCCTTTTTTCGTATATTTGATCTATTACGGAATCCGTTTGCGGGTGAAATTCCTTGAAAGTCTCGGATCCGTTTTGAACACGTAAAGTAATTTATAAACGAATTCAAAACGGATTTGCTTTTAATAATGTTAATGCTGCTTATAAAAAAAAAAAAATCAAAAATGATGAAGCGCTTATTTTTAATTCAAAAAAAAAAAGAAAAAAAAAAAAAAAACAGAAAATGCACCAAAAGGTGGTAGGAGGTGAACACGGGATCCCGGGGTATTAATTTACAAGCGTTAGACAACTAGGCTACTGTCCTATATGATGAAGACTTATATGATGTTGAGATATAAAGTTGATATTGATATTAAACAAATTTCTGTCTTTTTTTTATTATAAGTATTCTGTGTTCTTTCTCTTCCCTTCTTTTCATAAAAAATATTACTCAAATTTCCAATCAAAAACGTGACTTCAAATAGAGCTTGAAAAGTTTACAAAAAATCATACGCATTAAAATAAAAAGATCATCCATCATTAACATTAATTAAAGCAAATCCATTTTGAATTTGTATAAGAAGTTCTTTAAAGGTTCAAAACGGATTTACCCAGGTTCGAATCCTACCAAAAGTGGATTTTTATCCTTTTTTTTCTTTCTTTTCTTTTTTTTTAATTGTTAATAAGCACTTCAAAACGTTTTTATTTGTAAATATATAGTATTAACATTATTAAAAGCGAATCCGTTTTAAATTCGTATTTAAGTACGTTTCGGATTCGAAATGGGTCCGTTAACGCGGATTTACTCGGGATAGTTATATAAATTTTTTTTCTACTTATTATTTATTTTGTTTTTAATCGCTTATGAACGCTACAAAATGTTTGTTTGTTTGTTTATTGTAACAGCATTAACGTTATTAAAAGCAAATCCGTTTTGAATTCGTTTTTAATGTACGTTACGGGTTCGAAATCGGTCCGTCACTGCAGATTATGTTTTTTATAATTTAACGGACTCGTGATGGGTTCGAAAAGGATCCCCGTATCCGATCTTGTGCACATTGGGAGGCTTCTTTGTATCGATTTTGACTAATTGTGATTTTGAAATCGTTTCGGATTTTTGGCCCTAGACGCTTAAAGGTTAATTATTTAGCAAAAATATCGTTATTTTCATAAAATCCTTTTTAGAGAAAATTTTTAAGATTTGGTAGGTTTTTGGAGGAATATTTTATTTATTTTTTTTTTGGAGAAGCTCCAAATTTTCCTCTAAGAATCCTGAATAATATGTCAATTAATAATGAAATCGTTCAAGAACCATGACCATGTGTTGTTATGAAGGCTTAAAATAGCAAAAATCCGTATTTTTTTCAACGTTTAGGTAAGGATATCTCAAAAACCATTCGTGTTAATGCAATTCTCCAGCTAGGTTCAGATTCGGCATCGCAAAATACGTTGATACTGACTATTTTTGTTTTTTTTTTGTTTTGATAGAATTATGAGATTAGTGAAAACACCAAGGAAACCATTTTAACAACTTTTCTCGATAGGTGAAACAGATTTTAAAAATTGTTTTAATAATTTCTATAATCATGCAGTAATCGGATGGCGTGAAAAAATTCGAGGTAGTCTAAAGTGAGAAAATAACCTCAGATTTGGTTTTTTATCAAAAAATACTTAATTTCTTTATCCTTAAGCAATGGAAATTTTTACTTTCAACGACCAACAATTGCATAATTTACCCTATATAAATGGAAAACATGAATTTTCTTTTTTATCGTATTTTAATTATGCGCACACGCATTTTCATTCATAAAATGCATTCATAAAAATTACGAAAACGGGGCAACAACAACAACAAGAAACACTTGCATGACCACCGACACACTGAGAGTATTTAGTGCTTAATTGTTGTTGTTATTATTGTTACGGCTAGTGGCATAGTGGCAGTGGTGGTAGTGGCGCTGGTAGTGGTATTGCACTTGATGCTCCGTTGCTTATCGTAATTATAATTTATGATAAACAAAAGTGTTGCCAATGAATATGAAATGCGTTCAAGTACACACGCCTACACCCACACGCACGCACTAAGCACACATGGGTATGGGCAATGCCGCCGCCGTATGCTGTCAGATTTATTAGGGAATGTTTTCTAATGTTTGCATAATTTAAAGTTTTTATTGTTTATTTATGTTAAAATTTAATGAGTTTTATTATACTTAAATACCAACAAGAATTATTGTTTACATATATATGCACATATATAAGTATACGTTTTTCAAACACTTAGATGTTGAAGAAGTGGATGATGGTATTATAAGCAAAGTGAAGTTGAAGTGCCTTGGAGGATGATGATGGTGGCGGTGCAATTGCAATTCATTATAAAGTGCAATTCAAATTGATGCTTTCGTTGAGTGTTGTTGGCCGGTATTTGATATGTTGTTGTGTTCAAAAATATCATAGCGAAGGTTAAATTTAAAGAGCTATCAGGGAAATACTTTAATAATTAAGTGCACATTCTTTTAAGAAACCAGGAAATCTTGACATTTAATTGTTTAATTTTAAGTGTTTTAGCTTAATCGCTGCAAGTATGTTGAATTGGCAATTGGAATTTGGTATAATGTCCATACATATTTACTAAGCAAGCTTTTAATAAACTTAAATATTTTGACTAAGTAGTAATTACAAAATTGAATTAAATTATTCGAATAAGTAATCATATAAGACAAAAAAAATCGAGTGCCTGATTTTCAACTGCATGCATCTGCAAATTTAAGGCATAAATTGAAATTTTTGTTTAAAATTTTATTTCTTCATCTTAAATGAACGCTAGGTTAAACCAAGTTCTTCATAAAAAGTTCCAATCGGTTGATACTATCGATTGACTTTCAGTCATCTTATTCGTTTTGTCCTACATAATAAGGCTTGGGGTAAGCTCACCATTTTCTTGATGGTCCAATCTCGGAAAAAAAAAAACAATTTTAAAAGATGGTAATAGTCCATAATCTATGGTCTCTGATCTGTCCTTAATGATCTATGGTCTAAAATCTCTGATCTATGATATGTCTCTTATGGTCAGTAATATATGATCTACGATCTATCCTTAATGGTCTATGGTTTATAAACTAAAATTGTTGTAGATAAATAAAAATAAAAAAAAAATTCCGGGTCATATCAGAAAATCCGAGTCATTTCCTGGACGTTTTTGAAACCGGGACGAGAGGACAACATCCAGGACTGTCCCGCAAAATCCGGAATGGTTATCCTAGCTTAGGGTGGTTTAAAAATAAAAATTACTTGGAATTTCGTCCTCACGGCATTAAAATCTTCCTTTTGATATAAATAAGCACGAAATAAATTTTGTTAATTTCAGAGGACATTTAATGGATCCCATCCATTTTCAAAATCGAAAAATGCTCCCAGAAATAGAAAAAAATGTTTTTACATTGTTCAACGCTTAATATTGGTATCGAGCCGATGAATTCAAATCTAAAATTTATTTCTCCGTAAGTTCTGTAGTTTTCAAGATATTGTTCATTCAAGGTGGAAAATAAAGATACGAAATGAAGTGGCCAATATCTCAAAAATTATAGAGTCGAATTTGACAGCTCAAAATCCATATAAAAAGTTTTGTAATAATAGTCTAGTCATTTGGTAGTTTTACTTGGAAAGTTTTCCGGGATTTTGAAAACGTGTTTATTTTTTATAGATCTCGACGTGTTCATTCCGAATTTCATCTTTGTCACCTCGTATCTTTGCCGCTCGCGCTGCTATATTAGAAAAATGGTGCCTAAAATTACGGAAAACTTTCCAGGTAACCCCGATTTATTCTCCCAAATGGCTTTAAAATGTTTTCCACGTTTAGGAGCGCCTTTTTTTTTAAATTGAATTTTCTGTTTATAGCTGAAGTTAGTTAAAAATTAAAAATTATTCTAAACTAATTTTTTGAGGCCCTTGAGTGGAATCCACAAGGCAGTAGAGGACGTGGTAGACCCAAAACCAACTGGAAAAGGTCGTTGGAAAAGGAAATCCAAGAATCGGGAAAATCGTGGCAAGAGATCAAAGTCATCGCAAGGGATCGTGACAAATGGAGAGATTTCATATTGGCCCTATGCTCCTCCTAGGAGTTAAAGGAGAATACATACATACATACAATTTTTTGATGCTAAATTCAAATCCGGTAACGTGTTAAACTACCCAATCGATTAAAAGTGGAGGTGGTACTTCTCTGATTTCGCCTTCTTTTTGCACAGTGTATGGTATTTATGTTTGCCGTCTATCCACCAATTTTCATCAAAATAGCTTGTTTAGTTTGTGAGATATGTATTAAAGTCTCAAACCATAAAATCATAAATTTTTTGTAAAGCGTTCAAAAATGTCTTTTATGTAATGGTCGTTAATTAGTAGGGGAAGGTAACCGGTTGTGGGCCGGGTTTCGTTTTTTGCCCATAACTTGCATTCAAGTATACGTTTTTCGGACTTGTGGGTACCAATGGAAAGCTAGAGGCAGTAGGTAACCAAAAAGAAACAATTTTTCTATAATTTTTCAACAAAAATTTTTTTTTAACAAAATTTGTAAAGAGCTTGTTTTTTGACAAAAAAATTTTTATAACCGGTTGTGGGCCACCCTGAAAAATCCACTTTAAATGCAAAATTATGAAGAAAAACCAGTAAAGATATATGTATTATCAAAATTTATTTATCAATGAAGCCTCTAGTGGCGAAAATACATCAAGAAAATGTGACTTTTTTAAATTATTAATCATCCTCATCGGATTCGCAAATTGGCTTTCGGCCGCGATTTGATGATTTTTTGGGTGAAGCGGCTTGCAAGGGGCCAAGGTCATCCAAAAGACAGCTAACAGAAGTCGATTTATTTATTATATGGTAACCCACAACCGATTACAAAAGGTGGCCCACAACCGGTAACGGCAGCCATCCCTTAAGTGACGAGCAAAATTCTCGTGGCGAAAAATTTTGAGCAAACTCGATATAAAATCGGAAAATTTAACGCAAATACTGCATAAAAATGCATAACACTCACCTCTTTGCAATATTTCACTTCGCTTTATCACACTCGCAAAATCATCAGAAATTACTTTATTGAAAATTTCTTCGTAAATTTTTTTTGTTTTGTTGTAGCTGCGGGTCAGATGCGTCCTTTCACTTTTGTTTGCACCAATACTGTCTATTGTCAATGTACACATAACCTCATACTCAGATCTGTCATATTTTATAAACGTCAAAAATTACAAGGGATGGCCCACAACCGGTGACGGCCCACAGCAGGTTACCTTACCCTAATTCAACGAAAAAATGGTGTAAGTGATTGTGTGTGTAAATGGTGAGAATAATTTTGACCATCCAAGTTCATTGACAAAAATGTATTTCAAACTTTGCTGCTTTTATTATATATCTTTAAGTAGCCTTCAAAACAGTAATTTTTGCACTTTTAAGCAAGTATAACCCCGGAACCTAACGAGATAGAAAAAAATCTAGTTCAGATTCATAATAAGTAGATCCAGTCCATTATAAATGGCTGTGAGAAACGAGGACGGAAAACTATTTTCTAGTAACTTTGGGTCATACCTACATATAAGAATCTGAGCTCAGATTTCGGTTCTCATATTTTACATATTCAAGTCCGTCTGGCGTCTAACTTTAGACCTCAATAACGAACTATGTGTCTTGAAAATATAAATCGTTGCTTATTGTAAAAAGTACTTGCAAACCATTTTGCTCTAAATTGGTTAGCAAATTGTTCTCTTTTTATCTACACAATCATGGCGGATTCATATTATGACATTATGTACTTGTGCCATGATATGAATTGCCTTTAAAGTTAAACTGTGTAATATTTTTATGATTTTCTTCATTCTCTTTGTATATGAAAAAATTATTTACCAAACATTTCAAAAAACTTTCAATTCATTTTTTAGCGTAACAATATTTTTTTTGCCACTTTATTTCAATAACAAATTGAGTATTTCAGCCACAGCAATGAAAAACTAAGTGAAAACCTTTAATGAATTGCAAGCAAAATGAATGATGGCTTAAATGGTCAGCAGGCAGAACTTAGTAGAAAATAATCATAAAAAAAATATTTTTTTTTTGCTTAAAAAATAAAAAAGCGAAATGAAACAAAGTGTATGCAAAAAAAGAAAAAAGTTCTGAAAATATAGGGAATCAATTCACAACAACAGCATAAAAAAAGAAGAGCTGTTAAATGGTGTGAAAAATGTTGCATACATTTGGGTGTCGCTTGCCAGCTGATTGGCTACGCCTCGCAGTAGTGCAGTAGTGATAGTGAGTGCACTAACATTTATTGCCTCAAGTGATGAAAGTTTTTTGGTTTTTTTTTTCGTACCACTGCATATAATAGCAATTTGAAAATTAAACAAAAAATGAAAAAAAAAAAGAATAATTATTTATTACTTTTTTTTAACGTTATTTTTTGTTTGTCTCATTTTTCTGCTGTGCAAACGCTCAAGTACAAAAAAAAATCCGCAGTGAGTTTATTTCAGTGTATTTTGCCACAGGATGCAGCAGCATAGTAAGTGTGCAGCGCTGGGAAATCATAAATTATCACAAAAAATTGCTTTAGGCAATAGCCGTAGTATGTAGTACAAAGTGTAGTAGATATGGTAGTTTTAGTAACAGTTATGTTTATAGTAGCATAAACGACAAAAAATTGTATTAATTGCTTGACGATAGAAAAAAATGAATAATTGATTTGTATGCATATTTTATGACACTTTTTTTCCACACTTTTTTTGTTGCGATGTGCTATAAATTGTCGAAAGTTAAATATTTTGTGGAAGAAAACTTTAATTCAAGCATTGGCAAGTATTCAAAGAACTTACCCTAGCTTTCAAAAGCTTTAAACCCTTTTACTCCAAATTTTAAAGCTAGTTGAAGCTAATGGGTGGGATGCTTTTAAACAGATTGTAAGCGTACCTTCAGGGCTAATTAAGGTATATATTCATAATAATATTCTCGAAGGTCGGGAAGTCGAATCTAAGTAATAAATATCATAGTTGTTTATGCAAACACGCATAATCCCCAAAAGTAGGGATGGATTCCAAGTTGTTGGCAACGCATTTCCATTGCTTAATCAAACAATGCCACACAGCTCAAAGCTGTCAAATTCTCTTCATTTCTTCTTTAATTTTTTCTTTCGTTTATTAACGAATCCTTTGAAACAGCATTGGCTGTAGCATGAAATTATAAGTTTAATTCTCATACTGAATAAAGTTAATTGCAAAATCAATAAATTAAAATTAAAGTCTAATACTCAATAAAGAGTTCATCATAATATTTGTACACCAAAACAGTTTAGTTTTCTTTCGTGTGGGCACTACCCAATGTGGATTTTTTCATGTTTTACATCCCAAGGCTAAGCAGTGCCAAAGTCTTCGAAACACCAACGATTCTTAGTGGACGAATTAGTACGACGTGCAGGCAATTTATCTCAAGCAACGTACCGCCAAGGTGTTAATCTGAAGAGAGGCATACACAGCAACTCCTACTAAGCAGATTTTTAGTGAAGGACAAGTGCAAGACAACCTTTGACATTTCTGCCAAATTTCCACTAAAAAAAGTATAATCTGGCTCCTGGTTTCTAACTCAAGCCAGCGGCCAGAACAATAGTTATGAGGTCACAACCATATTATGAATATTCTAATAATAGTAATCTGAAAAAATAATGTGAGAAACATATCAGTGCTCACAGATATCCAGTTAATTCTATTCCAAGTGCCCTATAAGAGTTTCAGCCGTAATCTGGGCACATTCTGAGCATATAATTCAAAAGCTTTCTGGACAGCTTACCAACTTATAATATTTTTCCTTCCAAAAGAGAGCCACGATTTCATTTAAGCGCCATACGTTCTCCATATGCTTTTGAGCAAATCTAGGCAAAGTTTTATTTATGTAAGTTCTTAAAACTACCTTACACCTTACGATAGCTTCTTACAATTCTCTGATCTTAAAATTACGAACCAGATCTATTTATTGCCCGAAAAGTTCCTCATTTTGGGTCTAATTCACTTTTTAATATATCTACTTGGTATAGTCTTACCACGATCAATACTTAGCCGAAGCTCGATACATAGAGTTGAGTTTTCAGAAACGACAATATAATATTCAAGAAATAAAGAGAAGAATGAAAGACCTTCAATTAATTTTAGATAAAATATACAAAAAATTCAAATATGAATTCAAAAGGCTTCCCACGACAGTATTTGAGACTAGTATACGTAGCAGTTTGTAACTACCGTAAATTCTTCTTTTTTGATATTTCGCAACTGTTCTTAAGCCTTTCTGAACTACAATACTCTGTACTCTCAAAGTTCCTGGATCTTTCGAATTTTCGACGATTTTGCATTAAAAACTGTCGACATAGTTTTGCTGATTTAATGGCAACTCAATATATGCTTTATCGGACCAAAAACTCACTTAGACACAGGGGTCACCTTAGTAAAGCTGCAACTGTCGTCTGTAGAACGGATTTGCCTTAAGTTTTCTTAAGAATAAACCACTACTAGAGTACTCGATTTATACACAACTCTTCCACACAAATCCTGCAAATTCAGATGAGAATCTGACCTATCAGTTTTTTGAAGAGTAGGGAGTATAAAAAGCGAAATTTTTAATTTCCACTACACCGATCTTGGTAGTTTTTGCACAAGAGACCACCGCAAATTTTGTTTTTCCTTTGCTTTATCCGCTTGCATGTTTTTGATAGCCCTATCCTGTTGTGCAACGTTGACTGCATTGTGGCCCAAGTTATGCTAAAAGATTGTGACTCTGTGGTTTCTACGAATTTCCATCCAGAGTATGTCGATGCAAAGGGAGTAAGGGTTAAAGCGCCTGGAAGTTAGTAAGAATGCGTAATCCAACCAAATTAAAGTAAATAATTTCCGAATCGCTCCTTTTTCTTCATTAATACTGGTATGGTCTTGGACCCAAAGTCTAGATCTTTAAATCATCCCAATGGGGAATGGAGCGCATCAATAGCACCGCTGAAGCGCTCTAAAGCAGCAGTAAAGCGCATCTCTCTCGTTTCCAAAAGCGCTGAAATTAACATTGGCATGTCATTGAAAGGAAGCGCTCCGTTCTCGCTACCAGAAATGCACTTTGGATGCGCATCGCTCTCGCATCCAGAAATGCTGTTTGGATGCGCATCGCTCTCGCATCCACAAATGCTCTTTGGAAGCACATCGCTCTCGCATTCAGAAATGCCCTTTGGATGCTTTTTGGATGATAATAAAAATATTTAAAAAATTAATTTTTAATTGAAATTTTACGTCTTTCGCCACAAAGACTCATCAGACTATTAGTTTTTTTGATGTAGTTATAATTATTTTTATTTTACTAAATTAATTATAATTGAAAAATTGCAAGTTGAAAAACTTTTGTGTTAGGTCTGGGCCGGAGTCGAACCGAGGACCTCACGGTTGCTACAACTCTCAATCGCAGTGCCAGTCGCTAGACCATTACTCCATCCTTGCGCTCTTACGAAGCTGACTTATTGACTTATTTTGTTTTATGCGTAAATACGTGACCGAAAGTGCTTCGTTCTCGCTACCAGAAATGCTCTTTGCATGCGCATCGCTCTCGCATTCAGAAATGCCCTTTGGATGCGCTTCGCTCTCGCTACCTATAGTGCAGAAAATATGCGCATATAAATCAGCTCTTTAAATACGAGAAGGACGCGCATCGCTATTGCATCTTGGGGATGCGCATCGAAATTTTCTGTTGGGATAGTCCTCGAAAACCTCTCCCGCCTTTTATTTTGTAAAACCCAATTTACTGGCAATACTTACAGCTGCTTTCACGAGCGACATTCGATTAGAATTTTGTTATTTCTCCGATATTCCATTTAGAGTATTATGGTTAGGCTGTGTTCCGCAAGCACAGAAAGTGACCTTTCAAGACGACTTTCTACGATACACAGCAGTAAAGTTTTCACTAAGCAAGATAGCTTACAATCAAATAGCTAACTTTTTTTAGAAAGTTGAAGCAAAGAGCTTAATTATTTTGGTAACCTTTTTCCAAACCCCTTATTAGGGGATGTACAAACTATTACGATGTTCATTTGACTACAAGAAAATGGTGGGAAATTGTGTATCTGAACAGATTAATATTTCCACCAGAGTGCTTGTACTTCGGAGAGATAAGTAAGTAAGTATGCCTTAACTAGTTATGAAAGATATAACAGACCAATTGCCATATACTCGTTGTCTGTTCAAGTTCAAGTTATGCCAATGTTTAATGCTTTAATACGCAAAATATGTTCCTAATTACAAGTGCCCCTAAGTTTTTCGCATCAACTACAGTCTGAAGTTCCATTTATGATACTTTATCCTATCCAAATCTCTTTGGTACACACTTAACAAGTTTAAAGAATGATTTTATTAGCTCCATATTGCACCAATTACCTACTCTCCACTTGAAACTAACAGTAATTGCATTTATTATTTTCAACACCTGCTTAAACACCTCCTTTTATAACACCTCTCTATAGCCCATAGTCATCTCATGCAATCTTTGAAATAAAAAAACGAAAATCTTTTTCCTCTTTTCCTTTGCAGGAGCTATAAAACTTTGTTAACTTTCCATAATTTACGCTCGGCATTGACGCTACTCTTGTTGGTCATTAATACGTTGGAGTTGGTACGCGCCTTCTTACCATGGCCAGAAAATTACAACACTTACGTTTATAGTGGCAACACCAACAGCAACAACAACAATAACAATAATAAAAATTTAAATAGCAACTATACGCCAGATAATAACAATTATGGTTATGGCAGACGGGGCGTGTTTATTTTAAACGGTAGTACGCTAGCAAATTTGCCACTTCCAGGAAATGATTATCAACAACAACAACAACAAGAACAACAAAAACAACAAGCAGAAGATAACAATGAAATTATTGTTATTGTTGGCACATCAATGCTGTTGAATGCACTGTTGGCCAGCATTTTTACGATTGTTTTGTTGTCTTATCATCGTATTGTGGAGCTTAAAAATGCCATTGGTGAGTGAAGTGTTAAAAATTTTCTTAATTTTTCTTGTTGTTTTTGTATATTTACAATAAAAACGGGGGTATTTATTTAAATAAACTGAGATTAAAGTAACCAGCATCTTGTTAATTCAAGCAGACATCTGGTTATTTTAACCTGGCGTTTGATTAAAACAAAAAATTTAAAGGAAACCATTCAATCGCAACTATTATCCTTTAAAAAATTAATAATATAAATATAAGGAAGGAACTTTTCCTTTGCCATGTTGCGATACCTCTTTATTTATATTTTTTTTGTTTTCCTTTTCAGCATTCCTTTATGTCAGCGCAACTGTAGAGTTCATCGTTTTCATTTTCCGCACCTACGAACTGGCCGAAGTTACCTACGAACGCAACTTCTTTGAGCTGGAGCCCAGTTTACAGGCGTTATCCGCAATTTGTTTGCTTTCATTGTGCGCTACGGATGGTTTTACTATCTACAAGGAGGTAAGTTTAAGATGCAAAATAGGGAACAGGCGAAGCAAATTAAATAAAAATGCAAATGCGTGCTCGAAATATTTAAGGTATTCACAGCATAGGTATAGTATGTAAAATGAAGTCGCTCTAAGGCATACAGTAACGGTTTCCATAGATTTTGCATAGAAGGGTTTATATTGATGGGACTATAGGAAATTGCGGCAAGTGGCGTTTTAAATTTTCCCGACCTCTTTCGAAATTTGAACAATGTTTGCCCATATTTGTTGATGGACGCCATTGTTGGCACCATCGTTTGGTGTTAAGATGCTGTCAATAAAAGCTCAATTGTCCATTTCTTCTATGCTAGATTCGCCTATCTTGAATGTACTATTGACATTGTTTGGACGGATTGACATGACCTTTGTCTTATCGGTTATGCTGATTTTAAAGTCTTCATCTTCTGAAATTGTATTAAAATTAATACGTTTGGCCTAGTTTAGTTTCTGGTAATGAGAATACATACCGTTGGACGTTCTTTAGTCTAAGTAATAGGGGTTAAGGAGCGGAACTAAAAATATAAATTTATTTTTCCTTTTCAATAAATTCTTCTGCTACCTTCGCCTTAGAACTATCGCAAATCAAGCACTGCGCTTTTAGCAAGGAAAATCAGCTCAAACAATACTGGAAGAGATGTCATTCAATTACGGGGACCATTGCCCGAAAAGTTGTTGGAAAAGTTTTTTACTTTCATGTCATGGGAATTTTAGATTTTTGCTGCGTTTTGTCTCTGGTTCCGTATCGGCGCTTCATAAATTTTTTTGTTACCTTTTATTAAAAACTTTCTGTTTTTGGCCTCTATTGGTTCGAATCCATATGATCCAACTCTTACAAAAAACAAGATTTTTAGTTTTGCCTTATGTGTCGGATAGAGCTCGTATAGTTTGTGCAGCTGAACTTGTTTACTGTGTCTAAATTTTTTTTCCAAAGACAGACGTCCTTGAGCTTATAAAGAACAAACTTTTTGTTTGTTGTGATTGCCGTATAAGACTATTGGGTGTGCAACTTAAAAACCGGAATTTTTTAGCGAAATTTGATGCTTTATTGTGGAAAAATGTTACAATATATTTTATTCAAAGTATTGTCCATTGGAAGCTACAACATTTCCCCATCTTTAAGGCAATTTATGAATTCCATCCCAAAAAAATTGCGCCGGCTTGGCGGCCAAAAATGAATCTATCCAATTTCGGATGCCTTGCTCTGATGTGAAGCGTATTCCGGTGAGGGCGTTTTGCATAGAGGGAAATAAATGAAAATCAGACGGAGCAAGGTCCGGACTATAAGGCGGGTGAGCCAAAACTTCCCATCCACTATTTTCCAAATAATTTTTCACGGGTCTTGCAACATGCGGCGGAGCGTTGTCATGATGAAAAATTATTGCTTCGTGCTGTCTTTTTCTCGAATTTTCGAAGTTATTCATCGTGAAAAATAATAATGATACACACAAGATAAAATTGTTTTGTTGACTGATTTGGGCAGCTGTCAAATGTACCTTCAAAATGACATATATATAAAGTTCGAGCTTTCACGATATCTGTTAGTCAAATTCCGGTTTTTAAGTTGTACAAACAATATTTTTTCTTTTTTATTCTTTTTGATGTGGAAACAATCAATCTGGTTTTCAGTCCGATGTTCAGGTGGAACCCATGTTTTTTAGTGCACTAGCATATATTAGAACCTAATTCCTCCACTCAAAAGCTATACGCTAGATGTCCGTCGTTTTCGTTTCTCGAATTAACGCTATGTCGTCCCATACCATATTTGAAGTTATTACTGTCGCTCTCCAATATATCTTGCTCTGGTTTTGAAATGAGTTCACATTAGTTTTCCATTCATAAAGAAAGTGAATTAGCTATGGTATGGATTTACAAAGTTTTAGTTCGGTTTCTCTTCTGTTTTAATTTTGCAATATCTTTCTAATTTCTGATCCGATGTGAATGCTATCGAAAAAGTTGGTTGATCGTTTGGAGAACTATTTCTTTCAATCGGACTAGAGTTCATGAATATTTAAAAATAAATCATTGAATGAATGTGGAAGGAATGCAAGAAAAATTTTACATTTCAAATTTATTAAATTAACAAAACACTAATCTCTAATCAGACAAATTCACTACTGAGATTATTTAAATGGTCAAAATTCCATAATCTCTACTAGCAAAACCTTCATTCAAATGCAGTTTGCAACACTGAATATGCAGCATTCTAAAAATTTGCAACACGTTAATTCAACAGTTTATGAAGCTTTCACTGATGCGGAATTCTCCATTGTGCGCGTTTTTCTTTAACATTCCGCGCTAAACCAAACAACAACTTCCACTTCCACTGTAAAGTCCCAAATAACAATGCCAGCATTTTACTACCAACAATAAGAAGCAACAAAAACAAAAATTAACTCTTTATTGCAGGATAAACGAGCTGGCATTGTTGGACTTTCTTTGTCATCTGAGTGAAGTGAGTGAGTGAGTGGGTGATTCAGTGAGTGCGCGCAACAAACTCGCATACTCAAGGGACTCTTGAATGACGTTTTAGTGCTCGCGTAAGCGTTTGCGTTCCTTTACTGTACTCTCTATTAGTGAATTGACTATCATAGAAAATTGCTTATTTCATGCATTTAGCCATGCTCGTCCCATTGTGTTAGACATGCCCCTTGGAAGCAGCAACGCAATGGTGCATTATGGTGCACTGTGGTTATATTTTTGTTTACGGAAATTAAGGAACATTAAGTTAGATTAAATATGCAGCAAAATTTTGCTTAAAGACAAAGCAGCCAAAAAGGATGAAGATCCAATATAGTATACATTTGAAAGTTGTTGATTTGTTTAGCAGTGGCAGTTTGCTCAAGTCTCTTGCTGGAACTTCTAAGCTACAAATCTTATCCGAAATCCTAAAAATAGAAGTATGAGTCTACAAAATTTCTACAGTGAAGCCCCCAAAGACAAAGTTTGGAGAGCCTTGCATATATTGTAATCAGATAATAGAAGTATTGAAGCTTTTTTGTGATACGATAATCCTTAAAGATATTGTCGATGAAATTGTTCGATAAATCTATAGTAAGCTTTGGTACAATTACGTCACTAACTAACTGTGCACTAGCTATATCATCGACTATTCCGGTCATTGTGAAATTTAACTGTCGCAAGATACAGATTTACTTATTGTTATCTTGCAATGAATTTCCCAGCTAAGGCTTATAACCCCGATGAGAAAATTTTAAAGACGTTATTAAGGATCATATGCGGAAGTCCAACTAGCGTTGCAGTAGTTTGTTGTATAGCGGATTTCTTGAGCCGCTGAAGCAATGAGCATACATTTTCTAATCTAGCAGCTTATTGAATTTTCTCCTCTGATATGGGAGATATAAATGATATTTTCAAACTCTAAAAGATGAGGTCTAAAGACCCATTTTAGGAAATTGAATCAATCCGTAAAAGAGACAGATCCATAACCAAACATGTGGTTACATCGGTGCGGTTCTGATATAAATTTATTTTCCGGGAAGTTTTCGATCTGCTGTGAGGACACAAATCGGAACCCTCATTTGCGTCCACATCTTTAAAATAGAAACTTGTATTTAAAGTATTAATAATATTAAGAACTAACTAAGGTTAAATTAAGTAAAGAATTTCTAGTTAAATAAGTCTAGAATTAATTTACAACTAAGAATTTTAAGTAAATAGATAGTTTTAGGATAATGACATCCAACGGGCTTAGCAAACATTCGTGCAACCATTTTACAAACAATTGGACAAGAATTGCATGGTTATTGCATGCAGCAGCAGCCCTGGTCCCATAACAGTGAGTGGCAACTATCAAATCCTATTGATAAAAGGAAACAGCTGATCGTGGATGAAAATGGAGTGGTGGAATGCAAGTTCCGGGGATGGTATCTTCTCTAGTTACCTAACCAGCAGCTTGGTAAGACGTAGTTTTTGAATATTTCAACCATCTTTAGACGAAACTGAGACTTTCAAGGGAAAACCAATGCACACGTATCAGTGGACATTGACCAAGACCGTAGGCTTTGTTTTTCGAAAGTTTCCTAAACTGACCTGAGAGTGTAGCGGTGGCGCGGGCTCTCTAAAGCAAACAAGGGCAGGTTAGCAGAGGACAACGAGAAGGCAGCGGTGGTGCGACTCTCTTGAATTCTGACATCTGAGCGGAAACACAGATCGGCGACAAGTCTACGGGGAGGTTGTGCTGGCACGACTTCTGGTTCGGTTGACTTTGATATACGCGTTTTACTCACATTTTCATCATCTATACATAGCCATTTTGTCCCCCGTACTTCTAAGCTTAGGTATAGTTTAATATATTTTAAGAGTGCTTTCCAGGAGGAATAAAACCAGTGAAATAAAATTGTTAAATAAAACCAGTGAAATGAAAAGTGTTCTTTCTGTGGCGGAAAATAAATTTTGTATACGAACCCTGGGCACCGACGACTACACCCTGGCTACCGGCAAAAACGTTCGTTACACTGCAGAGTTCTGAAATCCAGTTCATTCAAGGATGAATGAATAGAGACTAAATATGGGCTGATTAGTGCCACCAAACTCTACCCTCCTTTCAAAACATCACGCTTGGATGAGATATTTCCAGATCTACTGAAATAGTCTCTTGAACTCCTAGTAGAAAGAATCCAGGGATCATGCACTGCATACCGAGCAATAAGTTTTGTTCCAGTAAAGTGAAGGGTAAGTTGGAAAAAATACAACCTCTGGCGTGTATTGAAATCTGCCGATCAATACACATGACTCAAAAACTGCGTAATACTGCCACTGGACTTACACGTTCAGAACACTGGTAGGGCCAGCACCACGGATGAAATCCACCGGAACTTAGCTAAACTTCAATATATGGCAAGTTTGGAAGATCAAGCTAACTCTCAGGCTCTACCAGTCGATATAACTCAAAAGTTAAATGTTGCTCTTAATGTCTAAGCGTTTGATAAGCATAGTACAAGTTGAGATTTGTAATAATCTGTGAACTAAACGGCACAACAATATATAGCTTTTAACAGAAACTACATCCAAAATTTAGCTCCAGGGTAAAATTATATTAACCGCTGTAATCATCTTAAGCTACGAGACAATTTGTTAACCGAGTCTGCATCATTAAGTGGCCACAGAAAAAGAGATGAATGAGGTTTTTCAATGGAGTCAACTCTGTAATCATTATGGCGGTCAAAGATGCTTTCCACAGCAGGCCGTATTGCTTACTTTAACTTCTACATCGAGACAGACATACAAAGTATAATCAGGTAAAAAAAATCTAAAACTAGTAGGTCGTAATCTATTTATATCGCTTTTTTGTAGTTATTCTTCTCTGGCTTTAACATGTGAATCTATAAAGATCGCTTATATACACATAGGCCCATTTCGTTTCTGGAAAAATATGATAAAATCTATTTGAACTTGTCGACTGTTGACTTTTTTCAAAAGAAGGACTTGACCATCAATTTTAGTTTCTCTTTCTTAATTTCGTAATCTGAGCCTAATTACTCCAATAAATCCATGATGGTCATACATATCGACGCTAACATTATAGAATACTATTGCCAATAGAATCCCTCTAACGTCTTACACTTTGATTCTTCGAGAATTTTGATAGAGTCACTGCCTTTGCTTTCACATTTGAACCGCAAGACACAGCTTATAATTTCCTCAATTCAACTTTTCCTCCAGGACACTTGTCTCTGATATTAAAAAACACCCTTTGTAGTGCCAAATAACAGTAAAGGAGAGTGCTAAAATAAAATTTATGGTTACTCGACTGAAACGGAAGGCAAAAAACGAAAAAAAAAACCAAAGTCTCTGTGAGATGATTTTCCGCTGCTTAACCAGGATGATGATGTTACTCCACTACTGATGTTGGTGATGATGAGAAAATTAAAAATGTTAGAATACTAACAACTTATTTATATGTAGTGTAATCGTACTAAGTATTTCTAAGCAAAAATCTTTGCATTCACTTATTAAGTAAAATGGATGGTGAGAGTAGGGGGGCGTGGCATGATGTGGCTTTGCGGCAATGGATGCAAAAGGGTGCTTGCATAATTAAAATACGGATTGCATGTTGCTGCATTTAAATGCCAAGTAGTGGAATTAGCAGTTGAATTTGTTATCCTCTGCACTAAAGAAGAAACAACACAACTTCCGGTTTTGAGAATCATTTAATTTATTTACGGGTTTCGGTAGTAAATGCATTCAGAAAGAAATTTTACATGCAATAACATCGACGATGACGATGAAGATGATGATAATGTTGATGATGTGCGGTAGTTGCTAGAGTGGATTTGCGTTGGAATTTTGGTTGTATACTTTTTTTTGGTGTACAGCAAGAGATTTGCATTTATTTATTTTATTATTTAATTTGGTTCTTTTTTGCTGACGTCAGCATAAAATATTTCAGAAATTAATACGATTAACTGAGTGAGTTGTATAAGGCTTAAGCGCATTGAATAAAACAGGAAGCATTCATAACAGTCACAAAATGACGCAAGTAAATATGAGGAGTTTGATCACTCAAAAAAGCTCAGAAGTGGCAAAGCTTCTTTTTTTCTTTCTTCAAATTGTGTAAACATAAACTGTCCGGGACATAACCGATCCTTGGACCTCCATCTCCAGTAATGTTTTTAGTAGGTAATTTTTTCTTAGTAGCCCATTTGTATACCATTGATGACAATGTAACGACAGTAAGTTTGAGAAATATGTACACCAAAAACTCACTGTTATCCTTGAAACACTTTTGTCTTGTAGCTTCCTTGTTGAATTTTATTATTTTTTTTGGTCTTGTTTGTTTGGAAGTAGCAACTCCTACGTGTGTCCTTGTTTTGAGTTAAAAAAAAAAGTAAAAAATATATAACCTAAAACTATCAGAAGTTTTGTAGTACTACTACTCCGTTGTACATAATGACCTTTCCCCATAGAAGAAAACAACTTACGTTGATAATGCAAGTTTGTTTTGTGGCACGCGCTCTCTCTGGAGTAAAAATATCTTTCTCTTCTGTTTTTAAACAAAAAATAAAAATAAAAAAAGCAAATTTTTTTATTACAAAGAAATTTTGCTTGAATATGAATTTTTAAGGAACATTAGGTTCGCGAAACGCGCTGCACTTGAAATTTTATATACAAAAATGTTGCATACTTCAAAGCGACAGCAAAATTGCGCGCTATATGCAGCTCTATGTCTCGCGAGCATTGTCTTTGTTCTTGCTGCGCTGCTGTTGAGAAGATTTTAACTGAAATTGGATGCTTTACTAGGAAAGCTAAAGCAAAGATATGGAAATGAAGGCCAAGTTTGGCAAAATCATTTGGGGCATTGGAGAAATGGAATTAGGAAACAAATGCTTCTTTAATAACATCAAATGTACAATATATGTATGTATAAAACATTATAGCTCGGTAAAACTCAATAAACTTAATAAAATTAATACCGTAAGCAGGGGTGACTTTGACATCCAGGGGCGACTTTAACCGGCAAGAAAAAAAAAAAAAGATTAAAATCGTAATATTATCACCCCAAAGACTAGTTATCGATTTGTGTTGGGTCAATCAGTATCCTTGAGGTATTGGCTTTTAACGTCTGTTTTCAATATCTGATTTGAGCGCGAACTTTCGGATATATTGTTGCATTTTCTAAGAGTTGTCTTATGCCGGATTTTTTAACACTCAGAAAATTACTACTTATTGACTAGAAGGAAAATTGCTGGCGTTAGATGAGTGACATAACTGGAACTATTATTTAATTTACTTCCCTAATCCATCGACTTTGGTGGATATATTTGCCTCTAAGTATTTTTAATGCATTTTTATATGAGAGTATGTTAGAAAACAATGTTTTTGAGATGACTTTGGACCGGTCGAAAGTCACCCCCAAAAAACTTTGTATTGTAAGGCTGGCTTAAAAGAAACCCAAAATCGGGCCAAATTAACGTCCAAAACACCAGGTATGGTGAACTTTAGTGAAAATAAAGTCTTGTCTTTTGACAAAGTGAAATTATATTTTCCTTTTTATCTTTGTAAAAAAATTGGTTGCCCAGCAAGGATATTTTGCAAAAAATTAAGCCACCAAAGCCCTTTAACAAATGAGGCATTTTTAAAGTTACCTACTAAGAATTTCTTTCGTTTTTTAAATTTTTCCAATCAAGTATTTTTTGTTTTCTAATTTTCAATCGATTTTATGCTTGTTTTTATGGATTTTTTAAGTTCTGCTTAGCTTTTCATATTAGTATTGTTATTTGATGTAACTTATGTACCAATAAGTAAAGCACACCAAAGGCTAAAACCGCATTTATCAACAATTTTAGTTTTTTTTAAATCTCGTCCTTGTAAACATCCCATTGCCTAGGCCGATTGCCTGTATAAATATGCCAAAATGTAAAGTGAACTTAAGTTTCCAAAACCTGTTGCCCTGATTTTGGATCGTTAAAGGTAAAGCATGCAAAATCAATGAATGAAATTTTTCGGTTAAAGTCGCCCCACCCTCTCTAAAACCTCAGGTTTTTGGATTATTTTTGGATAATGGTTTGTGAAAGCTAAAAAAGTAGATTCGTCAGGACTAACTGCTAGTCAAGAATGGTTTCATATAGAATATGCTTAAAAAAAACCAAATTTTTTGATGGCATTGACAAAAAACGTATCATAGACAATGCTGTCAGTTCAAAAAAGTGGCTTCAGGGTGGGAAAAAGCGTATCGTGGAGCAGTTGCAAAATTTTGTTGGCTTCAATTGATTTAAAAAAATTACCGATTTACAAGAACTTGAAACTTCGAAAAACTTATCTCGATGTTCCTCAGAGGCTTTTCTATAACTCTATATGCCTATTTCATAAAACATTTCGATATTTATAAGAAATTTAATGCTGCTGAATAATTTGTAATCTCTTTGACACATTTTGACTTTTAAGGTTTTCGATTTAAATGGATATTTTTGGTACAAAGCAATCCTTTCCAACTCTTAACTTTTTTACGATTTTCATCGATTTCCAAAGGTTGAGCAATGTTTAAAATTATTATCGGCGTGATTTTTTTGGATGTTTGTCAGCTATTAACGACTTTTTCGATACTAATACTTTACTGTACTGGACTTTCGAAGTTCATCGACATTTTTCGAATTTTTAAAAATGTTTCTATTATATCTATTTTACGATACTATTTGATACTTATCCGCTAATTTGAAGAATGTTACAAAATTTTTTTTCTGAAACTTTTTAATTTTTTTGATACTGACCTATAAAATGTTTCGTTACTATTCTATTGTTTCCGAATCTTTCTAGGTTTTTTGATATTTTCCTGATATTTTTTGATAGTGCGCGATATTTTCTCACATATATTATTTTTACTTGAATTCCATTTTTGTTAATTTAAAATTTTTTACATGTTTTTGGTACATTTTGACACTTGGCATAATTTTTTACAATTTTTTGAAAAAATTGGTCATTGGTTGGTCTTTTGCTAATTTCGAACTCTTTCTATGAATCTTTTCGACTTCTACAAAGTTTCTCACTGCTATTCGATACTTTTCCGATCTAAAAACTATGAATTTTTGTAAGTTCTTCATTTATTTTAAATATTTTCCATGTCTTTTGGAACCTATTGGCATTTGGGTATCAATATCAATTCTATGATTGTTGATGCATTTTTTTTTTTTGCAAATTTTATCGACATTTTTTCGAAGCCATTTCATACTTTCCCACAACATTGGATTGGTTGAAATTTAGTGATGCATTTTGCCTCTTCTACTCATGTACTTTTATGTTTTGACACATGCTAATTGTTCCGTGAGATTTATGTGTTTAAAAGGCGTCCCACAAGAAATTATTTATTAAAGTACACAACTTGAAAATTTATCCCCTAGAAATAACATCGTCCAAATGTAAGCACTCGCGCTCACGGTTTTCAATTATCCGAACACTAAAATTTCTTATGATGACTAGGCAGATTGACTCTGTGATGGCTGCCATTTGGTGATGTATATTTTCTTTGAGGCATTTGCCACTTAAATTAGGCACCAGATATACCTCTCATTCGAAATCCGGTGAAAAAGTTAGATGAAACCAGTACAACATTGGAAAAACTAAAAACAGGGCAGCCAAGATCCCGAAGAACGGCAGAAAACGTGGAAGTCGCCGAAACACCGTTTTCATAAGACTCTGACATGCATATCGCGCGGTCCGCTCCTGGAAAAAGCACTATAGTGATTAAATTTCAAAAGCCATGCTACAGATTGACATATCCCCCGCGCCTCTC
This sequence comes from Calliopum simillimum, assembly GCA_951812925.1. Lineage (NCBI taxonomy): Eukaryota > Metazoa > Arthropoda > Insecta > Diptera > Lauxaniidae > Calliopum > Calliopum simillimum. The sequence continues at coordinate 119,354,439 of OX638369.1, read as the reverse complement.
GGATTTTTGGTATTCACGAAGTAAGCTATACAAATATGAACTTTCTTTTGGGACACCTTGTACTTTTCGACATTTTTGATACCATGCAAAACGTTTCCAATAAATATATTGACTTTTTCAGTACTTCTCTTTATTCCTAGAAGGAGAAAAAGCTGTTGAATAGTCATGATGTATGTATGTATTCTCCTTTAACTCCTAGGAGGAGCATAGGGCCAATATGAAATCTCTCCATTTGTCACGATCCCTTGCGATGACTTTGATCTCTTGCCACGATTTTCTCGATTCTTGGATATCCTTTTCCAACGACCTTTTCCAGTTGGTTTTGGGTCTACCACGTCCTCTACTGCCTTGTGGATTCCACTCAAGGGCCTGGCGACAAACTTCGCTGTGTGGTTTCCGGAGAGTGTGACCAATCCATGCTCATTTGCACAGCTTGATCTCGTTTGCTATAGCCTTCTGTTTGCATTTTTGATGTAGCTCGGCATTTGATATAGTGGGAGGCCACCAAACCTTTAGTATACGCCTTAAGCATTTGTTGACGAATACTTGCAGCTTGCTCGTAAGTTGTTCAGTAACAAGCCATGTTTCGCACCCATATAACAAAACCGATTTCACATTCGAATCAAAAATGCGCACTCTCGTTTTGGTGGATATAACGGATGAAGACCATATTTTGTTCAGTTGAGCAAACGCGCCTTTTGCTATTCTTGAGTTGATATCGTCTTTTGCTCCACCATCCATGGAGATAATGCTGCCTAAATACGTGAAGCTATCGACGTTTCCGATGTCATCACTGCAAGCTTTAAACGTGATGTCATTGCTTGCGTTTAGCTTCATGCTTTTAGTCTTGGATACGTTGATTTTTAGGCCGGCCTTTTGTGATTCCAAGACAAGGTCTTCAATTTTGTTTTGCATATCTGAATGTTTGGATGATAAGAGGCAGATGTCGTCAGCGTTGTCGAGGTCTTCTAGATGTTCAGTAAAGTTCCATTGGATACCCCTTTTGGCCTTATTAAGAGCTTTATCTAGAATATCGTCAAGAACGATAAGGAAGAGAGATGGTGATAGTAAACACCCCTGCCGTATGCCTGAATTAGTGGTGAATGTCGATGACAACAACCCGTTGTGTAACACACTACATTTAAAGCCTTCATATTGTGCACGTACTAAGTTTATGGCCTTTGCGGCAATACCTCTTCGTTGCAGTGACGCCCAGATGTTTTCTCGGGAGACACTGTCGAAGGCAGTGCTATGGTCAACGAAGACAAGTTGAAGTGCAGCACGCCACTCGCATGATTGTTCGACAATTATTCTGAGCGTGTTGATTTGATCCACGCATGATCTATTTCGCCGGAATACTGCTTGCTGCTTTCGAATGGCCGAATCAAGTTTTTTGCTTACCCTGCTCAGAAGCACTTTCGTCAGTACTTTTGATGGTACTGAGAGCAAGGTGATGCCTCTATAGTTTCGGCACTCGCTTAAGTCACCTTTTTTCGGCAATTTGACTAACATGCCATGTAGCCAATCTTCTGGCAAACGCTCTTCACTCCAGTCATAGTCATGACAGTGGGCCATATTGTGGCAGTGCCCTGCTGTTTTCCCTTTTTTCGTATTTTCTTTTTTACACATGAAGTCATTGGGCGCCAAGGCCTGACACGAATACTTCCACAAAGAAGGGAAAGACCAACAACATACATATTTCGATATTCATCAATATCGACACGTCCTATATAGAGCATGTCATAGCGATATCTACTCTACCACAGAAATCTAAAATTTTATGCCAAGCAGTAGATACTTAAGTAGTAGTTTTACTTAATATTTTGAGAATTAAAATTTCTGAAGAAAAATCTACAAAAAGGGAGCAGTGTAGACCCTCTATTATCGCTTCTTATATGAAAGGAAAGAACAAGGCATGCTGCTCTTCCAACTTTCTTACTTGTTTTACACATGACGTCATTAGGCGCCAAGACCTGACACGAATACTATAACAAAGAAGACAGTATCGCACAGTATCCACGATCGCTACTTATATGAAAAGAAAACAGCATGTTTGACAGATCTGAAGTCAAGCAAGTGTCAAGCATTCTAGAAGGTCTGTTTTTGAAAGGCATTGGAGCATGTTTAAAATATCTAAAGAAATAGATGAAAGAAGGCATTGTTATCAACAGGCATTAAACATTCTTCGACTGGGTTATAGCATTTTTCCATGCCTATTTATGGTATGTGTATTCCAATTCTAGACTTTTTTTACTACATATTACAATCACACTAACTCGCATTAATACTACAATGTAAACTTCTCGCCACTTCTTTCCACACTTTACCGTTCAAATTTGAGTTATTCGTTCAATAAATAAAATTTTCGTCATTTTAAGTGCATAAAAATGCACTTTATTGCGCTGCTATGATTTCTTTCAATAATTTACTACACAAGACATGAATGATTTTGGCAAAAAGTAACGATCTAGACTTTCTTACCACATGAGTGGCAGTATAAGGCTACTACTATTCTTACTACTATACTTACAGTTTATATAAAAGGGAATAAATAAAATAAAAAAGCCTCTTCCTATGCTGTTTATTCACATTTTTTCGAACAACTTTTTTTACATTTTGCATCCCTAAAGTACTTTTCATGAATACTATATGAGCGCCATCTTGAATATTACGTTGAGGGCACAAAAAAAAAAAAAAAAATTGAGACAAAAAAAGGAAATTCCTAAAAATGGTGCGGCAGCAGCTGTTGGCTGCAATTTTTAACATGTTCACCACATCATTTTTCACACACACACATTACACAGTGTCACACACACACACAGCACTGGTTAGGGTCGTTCGCGCGCGGTTTATAACTTTTTAGATGGACCAGTGTTGCTGTTGCTGCAGCTGCATTTACCATTTGGCATTTAGTATGTTGCGTTGTTATGTTTTCATTTTTTTTTTGTTACCTTTCTCTACTGGTTTTTGTTGTTGGCTTTCATCAAATTTTTATATTCGTATATTTGTTTTTTTGTTGCTTTCTTTGTTGAGAACAAAAAATATTTCCATTGCGCACATTTGTGTTCACAATTTCTGCAATTTTCACCAGTTTAGTGAAAATGTGTCAAATAATGGGGCGCGCACGCTGCTTTTCAGTTGCAATGCGACATTTTATGGCATAGTGTTCAAGTGTTGCCGTGTTAGTTGCAATTTGGAAAATTTTGTGCGCAAAACAAAAAAAAAAAAAAAACGTAACAAAATGAAAAAAACTTTTGGGAAAAATATGCTTGTGAACTACGCCAGCGTTGAAGTGTGAAAAGCGCTTTTGACTTAAATGCTCTGCAGCAGACTTAAAATGAGAAAATTGAAGAGCGTTGATTTTGATTGTATGATTCAAGTGCATGAATGCAAAAAGTAGCGAAAAAAAAAATCAATAATTTTAATTAATGTCACTAAGCACTTTTTTGTACAGTTTAATTTGAATAAAGGTCGAAATCAACGAGTTTTTATGTTAGACTGGATTTATAATAGTTGTACATACAATTCATAATTATGGCATTGAATTTAATGAAAATACCATTGCTTAATATATAGTACTGCCTTAGGAATAAAATAGTACTAGTACGTAGTACTACCAATATTTTGGGAATAGCAAATAATAACAAACATTTTTAATTAAAAATGACTTTATTATTTTTCAAAATATTCCCTTTGATGATCAATACACTTTTGCATTCGTTCAAACCATTTGTTATAGCAGTTTTCCCATTCCTCTTGAGACATCTCCAAAACATGGTTTTTGAACGCTTCAACTGCTTCTTCGGCGCTCGTAAATCGTTGACCATGCAGTTTACCTTTGATGTTCGGGAATAGAAGGAGTCATTGGGTGCCAAATCAGGACTGTACGTAGGATGAGTCATCAATTCGATGTTTTGACTGCTCAAAAATGCACCTATTTCACGAGATGTGTGAGAGCTTGCATTGTCATGATGGAGAATGATTCGCCTTCGGGGGTTGGTTTTACGAATTTCTCAGGAGACTTCCGGCAAACAAATGGTCTTATACTACTCAAAATTTACCGTCCTACGTTGCTCAAGTGGAACAGTGGCCATATGACCCATTTGGCCGAAGAAACAGGCCGTTTGCTTCGCTGTGCTTCTTCCACTAACAACATTTGTTGGATTTAGCTCTTCTTGGAAAACGCACACGATCGATTGCTGTTTTTTTCCAGCTCATAAGCATATATCTATAATTCGTCACCTGTCGCGATCTTATACACGTTTTTTGAAGCACAACGGTCGAATTTTTTAATCATTTCCTTACACCAAACGATGCGAGCCTTTTTTTGAGCGATTGATAAATTATGTGGTTTCCAACGAGAACAAACGTTTTTTCCAACTAAGTGTTCATGCAAAAACAAATATATTGAAATGAAACTAATGTGCAAGGATGCTTTTACCTCACAATATGCCACATGACGATCTTTCATTATCAGTTCATGCACTGCATTGATGTTTTTTGGCACATCAACTGATTTTGGACGACCTTCACGGAATTCGTCAATGACCGAACTCCGACCACAATTGAATTCACTATACCAACCATATACTGTGGTTTTCGATGGTGCTTTATCGCCATACAAAGAATTGTGTCCACCGACACATTCTTGTTGACATAATCCACGTTGAAATTCGTGAAAAATAATCCAACGAAAACCTTCTCTTGAAATTTCCATTTTTTGGCCAAATTGATTTTCTTAACTCACTGGAAACAAAACAAATAGCACTTGTACGCCAAAACGTTGTGAGTACGTTTATGCTTAAAAATGTCAAAATTTATTATGATGTTGCTACACATCTACTACATCTACATCTTGACATCTACAGGGATAGAGTTGGATTTTTGATAAGAAAAAATGCAGTAAAGCAGTGATGGAATGGAAACCTGTAAACGAAAGGCTTATTTGGTGTAGATTTCGAATCCCCGATAGAAATATTACCATCTTCCAAACATACGCGCCCACCGAATTGGCAGGGAAAGAAACCAAGATTGAATTCTACAGTCAGCTCACTGCAGCGATTAACAGTGGGTGATTTGAATGCTAAATTATGTAGGCTCAAAAATCTTAATCTTGAACACGTGATTGAGAAACATGGTTTGGGTTCGAGAAACGAAGAAGAACATAGAAAGAGAGAGTCTTCTCGATGTACAAGTAAAGAGGGCCGGTAACAAAGGTTCTGATCACCATCTTCTCGTCGCGGTCATTCGACTTAATTTTGCCGTTATTAAAAGTCCCAGTGAAAAATCTGTGGCAAAAAGTTCGACGTGCTTAAGCTAAAGAACAACAAGATCCGTAGGTCTTTCGTTGAAGAACTTAAAATAGCCCCGATCGATTGTGATGGAAGCATTGAAACATCATGGAATGCCGCTAAGGCTGCTTTCTTAAACTCCAGTGAAAAAACACTTGGATTCCGACCCTCGAATAACAAACACTGGATAAGCAAGGAAACATGGTGTCTTGTTGATAAAAGAAGAAGCGCGAAAAAACTAAGAGATGACGCTAAAACCAGAGCGCAAAAGAAGTCTTTTACTCTCTCCATAAAGAAGTCAGGCGTTAATGCAGACAAAACAAAATAAGAATGTATAACGACCTCGCGAGCAAAGCCGACAGCGCTGCAAATCCTCAAAATTTCAGACAGCTTTACGATATCACCCGCAGACTATCTGGCAGAAAACACCGACAGAATCACCCTATCAAAGACAAAAACGGGGATCTCTTAACATCTGCAGACAACCAACTAAGGAGATGGAAAGAGTATTTTTGTGACATACTGTTTCCTATATCTACCACATTCTCGCAACCAGAATCACCAACTACAACTGCCGCAGTGACTCGCAGTAGTAGTGAAATAGTGAAAGCTATCCAAAGCATGAAAAACAACAAAGCCGCCGGCATAGATCAAATAACAGCTGAACTGCTAAAAGCATGCCCTATTACATCAACTAAGATTTTTCATCCTCTGATTTTCAGAATCTGAAGCGAAGAGCGTTTGCCAGAAGATTGGCTACATGGCATGCTCGTCAAATTGCCGAAAAAGGTAACCTAAGCGAATGCCAAAATTATAGAGGAATAACTCTGCTCTCAGTACCATCAAAATAACTGACAAAAGTGCTTCTAAAATACAATTTTAGAAAAAATATCATTTGTAATAAAAATTAATTTTGATAAAAATGCCACAGTTCGTCTTAATGTCTATACACATGTAGTTACAACTCTTGGACGAGTTTCTGAATACTAAGTGGTCCATCTTTAATGTCAAACTGCTAATCTAATGCTGACTCTCCTTGGCAAAAATGGAAACTGCGCGAATTAAGTACGGGAATCTGTTATTAAGCTTTGTTGTGGAACCCTTAAGGAAACGCGGAACTGACTAGTCACAATGCACGATAGAGGAGTTTTGTGGAGGCATTATGCACCGAAAGCAATTAAGCAACACAAGAAGAATTACATTAAGTTTAAATGTCAAGGTATACTTAAGTAATCATAGAAAAAATTTTAGCTTTGATAAATTTAATTTTTTTTTATTTAATGATAAAATTAATTCAATTCGTTTACATTGTGGCTTTGATAAATTTAATATCTTTGATTATAATACCAACTGTGGTATAAATATTACCTTTATTCAAGTATTTTATAATTTAACTTTAGTCAAAAGTTCGTTAAAAGAAAACTTTCAAGTCAATCTAATCGATAAATCGATAGCTTAATGCATGAACGAGCGGCCTTTCAGTTAAAAAACTTTTTGATCAACTACTTTCATGTAAATTGTAAAAGTTTTTACTTTATAAATCATTTCATTGAACTTTTCGAGGAGGTTAGAAAAAAAAAGAAAAACTTTTTTTCACTTTTAACACACAACTAGGAATTGAGTGGTATGGTATAGAATTATTGAGAGTTACTTGATGACATCAAAATGAAAGGAGAAAACATCTCGAGTAACAACTTTTAGATGGTTATATAAATTAAAGTAAACGAATTTGAAAACACTCGTTAGACCACTGAAGATGTTTAATGAATATTTTTCAAACCTTAGTTTTTGATTCATCCAAGAATATGAAGCGCACTTCTTCATTAAAAATTGGAAAGGTTTTTATTTTTAAATTTTAATTGGATTGATTAGATCGATAACACAGTCCACAGACGAAAAAAAGTATGAGATCAGAGTAGGTGATTTTTATAGTTTTTTAATTGTTGAATCCAAATATGACCTTCGATTCGCTCTATTACGTCAGAGATCTGAGTTATCCTTAATTTAAAGTGCAGAAAACGGTTTTTTCAAACATATGGCGTACATTCTTAAAGTAGTCTAGTTCACTGAGCCCTGAGGTTCCTCTTTAAAGCGTACTTTTAATTTTTCCAATTGGATCATTAGTTTCCGAGATATCATCCATTGAAGTTAAGGTATTCAAATTGAATATAGTCCTTTACAGGGATTAGCGATGCCTTTACTTCAATCGATGATATCTTGGAAACTAATAATTCAATTGAAAAGGTTAAAACTGCACTTTAAAGAAAAAGAAAAAGCTCAGGACTATTCAATGCCGTTGTCAAAAGTGAACTAGATCACTTTAAGGATGTACGCCATATGTTTGAAAATAGCGTTTTCTGCACTTTAAATCAAGGATAACTCAGGTCTCTGATGTGATGCAGCAAATCGGAGGACATATTTGGATTCAGCAATCAAAAATCTATAAAAATCACTTGTTCTCATTTCATACTTTTGTAACTTTTTCAGGACTGTGTAACCGCTAATCTTTTTGCAAAATGATCAATATCATCAAACGTGAAATGAATTTCAGTACAGTACCAAACAAGTACTAGAAACATAACAAACTGTACTGGAAACGATGATAAAAACCCTGTATAAAACAGGGCACATTTAATATAAGTGTGGCTAGAATCATCGAGAAAATTCCAATTGAAATATGTGAAATTTCAACTACTGTTCTATTTAAGTTTAATTGCAGTGCAGAAAAGTTTAAGGATAGACTATTGCATCTTAAGTGTTGGCACTGTAATATATAAGAAACAGTGAATTCTTGAGAACTGAATTATTCCCAAGCAAAATAATGATATTTTCGCAAAAATATATGTGGGATTTAATGAACGCCACGAATTGTTTAAGTTTTAATTTAAAAATGTTTATTAAAATTAGCTTAAAAGTATACATAATATTACATGATTTGATTTAGAAATTTGTTGCGTCTTTTCACTTCAACGATCAGTTCTCTACTATCGTTATAATTCGTTCGTCTGTACGATCTTATGTTTTTTCTTCGGTGTGTTCGCTTTCTTATCTTGTTTAATTAAAAACACACAACACAACACTTTCAAGTTTCTATTTACAGTTTTATTTACACATTTATTTTAGTCTCGTATTATTATTTAATTTTACATTGTTATTATTTTAGTACTTCTTTCTATATCAGTTTTTCAATCTAACTTCTAATTCTGTTCTTTTCATTGTCTTCTTATTCAACTTCTTTACATGTCCGCAAACAACCGTCTTACTACTTCGACTTTTCAACAACAACTGCCTGAATTTAACTGTCGTTTGTTCGTTTATTCAAAATCTTTTCGTCATGTTTGTTTCGTTCAAATCTCGTTCGTTTTGTCAGTGCTGCCAGGTAGTTCGTTTAGCTCCGTTCCCACATATATTTTATTTTGAACTTTTTTGTTCACAAACGTTGTCGAATGCTTTGTTAATATCAGTCCAAGTATAGAAAATACTTTCCTAGAGATTTCAACGCCGTCCAGCTAGAGAAAAAAGTTGTAGAAAATGGTTTCAAAGGATAGCTCGGATAGAGGAGATTGAAGAAAAACCTTATTTTCCAGAATGCTTTTAGATGACTTAGTGACTTTGATAGTTTTTTAGAGAGCAAGATTTTTAAATACATTGTTATATGAGGGCCAAATTTTTCTGGATATTTTACAACGTTTTAATGCTTTCACCAACATATTTTGAGAAGGGCTAAACTTTCCAACTGAAAAAAAGGCAGTTGATTAAGATACGAGTAAGCCAAAAGACTCAGAAAATATTATAATTTTTCGAAAGATTTCCACATAGTTCATTTGAGTGTGCTCTTTCGGTAAGAAAGTTTTTCTCAAGATTGAGTGTGGGATAACTGTAGAGTGTGTCAGAATTAGAAAATTTGACGTCTGCGCCAAAAAATATGTTTCCTACCAGGTTAATGCATACACTCACTCACTCATGTGGTACAATGTTCACAGATTCACTAGCTGCTGATAACTTTTGCTTGCATCCTAAAAGTGGGCAATTTAAGTTGAATGAACCTTTGAATTGGGGATTTTTGCAAATTCTGAACATTTTAGCTGTATGCGCTACATACATTTTGGCTGCTGCATTTTACTTGCGTCAGACAGCCGACAGTGTTTGGATGCAGCAAAATTTACGGCGATGCGTCATTTGTGCTGCCTGCTATCGATTGCTGCATGCGACGAAATGCGTTTTAAATGCGATTCAATGATGTGGAAAACATAATTGAAAGACATTTGGCAGTCAGACGCATTCACACACAATCGACGCTGTTTTGTGTTGCCATATCAATGATTTTGTTTATATGGCAAATATACAAAATTTCGTATATATTAAATAAATAAATAAATAACAAACCATATCCGTGCAGTAAATAATATAAATAAGTGCTTTAATAAATATAAATTTCATGTTTTTCTTTACATTTGTATGTTTCTTTTTTTTTTTCATTTTACAGCGCTATCGTCCAGTCTACTTCGAGGACTATGAAAAAATTGGCTATAAACATACGTTGGCAACATTTTATTCGAAGGCGTGTTTTTGGTGGCTTACACCATTGCTTTGGTTTGGCTACAAGGAGCCACTTGAATTGGAAGATTTGGGTCAATTGCGTGTGGAAGATAGCGCACGTGCGTATTATGATCAATTTCTGCTCACCTATAAGACAGCAAAGTTGGTAAGTTCTTGGAAATGCTATGCAATGCTCATTGATTGATTTTATGGCTATGAAAATTTTATAAATATGTTGCATGGAACTGCATTGCTTTTTATGAAACTTTTAAGAAATGCATTCAGATAGGATTTCAAAATGTGGAAAAAGCATTCAAAAAAATGTATTCTTTTTGTTTTGCTATATATAAGCAACAAATTTTAAAAATAAAATATTTAGCATACTTTTAGGGTATATTGTAAAAGGGTAGTGTGTTTGGAAGCAGCACGAGTAGTGCACACATCATGTTGCATGGAAAAGTTTTTTTTTTTGACCTCAATCAAAATAATTAGTATGACAAATTTACCACTGAATTAAAGGAAATTTGACGAGGATTTAAAAAAAATATTATGAAAGTATATGTTAATAGGACCTTTTTCATACTGAAATGGCTGCCAAAGCCAAAAAATAGAAAAAAAAAAGTTAAAATATCATCTTTAAAGGTCCAAAACTTTCAAAAATTTTTTTTAAACCCTATAAACCATATACATTGGCTGTGCTTCTTTTGACGCGTATATACAATTGTGGTAATTTTTAAATTGCGATAACTTATGAACGGTGAGTCGTACGATAGAAAGTCCAAGGGTCTTTTTTATTGAGCACCACATGCTCTACAAATAATTTTAATCATTTGTAAAAAAAAAAAATAATAACGTAGAAATTATTTAAAAAAAGTGATTTTTTGCCGTTTATCGGCGCTTAACCAGTTTTTATAGAATAACTCCTAAAATATAAATTTTTTTAAAAATAAAATGAAAAATTTTTGTTGAGAACGTGATTTTCCATAAAAAAGATCCTCAGAGTTTTATTGTGCGACTCACTGTTCATGAGTTATCGCAATTTAAAAATATCCACAATTGTATATACGCGTCAAAAAAAAACACGGCTATTATCTCAAAGCTCATATAATTAACTACAACTTTGCCATAGAAATATTTTCTCTAAAACATTAGGGTGATCTAAGAAATTTAAAACAAGTCAGAAAATCAGATTTAACCCTATAACTCTTCAGGGGTACATTTCAGACCCTCAGGTGCAATTTTTTGTTAGTTTAGGCCTCATCTATCACCTCCCAGAAGCTTCGTAAAATTATGCGATACACTCTGTATGTAGTAGAGACAACATACATACATATATATAGGGTAAGCTGGGGTACATTTGACACTGGGGCACATTTGACTTTGCCATTTTCGGTGTGAACACGCCGTTCGAACCAAAAACCTGAAATTCAGAAACATAAATAATTAGAGTGGAAGCAACGCAATGAACTTTGGCAGTTCTCTTTCAACTCCTCCCGCGCTTATATGTTTTTTTAACATTTTGTGTTTTTTTTTTGTAATTTTCGGCATCTTGTTCGTAAGGTTTTGCAAATAAAGTTGTATTGCTTTTTAAAAGTAAGTACGCAAATTTGGTAGCACTAACCTTTGTAATTAATAGAATAAAAGTGTTTTATATCAAGGTCAAATAGTTTGAATTTTAAAATATTTTTAATTCTTCAAGAGATTTTGGGGCACATTTGACTTTTGCCGAAGGGGCACATTTGACGTTCTGCAGACATATGTGCTTGTGTATTTTATAAGATTTTCTAGTTTTATCTTTTTAAAGATATGGTATGCCACTACAAAATGAAGACGAACAGACGCAAAGGTGATGAAAAAAAGTTAAGTACGCTGTTTCAAATATCGGAAACCAACGAGAAACCCCGACTTCCGCCACAGAATCCATTTCATTTGATTTGATATAATTTGTTACTTTTGTTTTGTCTACAATACATGATTTTTGAATAGATGCCTTACAGGATCTTTACCACTTATTTTAATTTGAAAATCTGGATGGGTGAGTTGCCGATGTAAACATATTGACATCAAAGTTCATCATGTACGCGAAGTTTTTACTAATAATAAAATCGATTTGAAATACGTCCCATCATGTGAAAGCGCTGCAGATATCTTGACAATAGTGTTTCCCAAAATCCAGACCAAAGAAATTTCCACCAAACTGGGTCTTATCTAATTTAACATTTTATGTTGATGTTTTCATTAAGGGTATTGTTGGAAATTGTACTTTATATTGAAAACTTGTTTAATGTTTGATGTTTGCCTGACTTTGAGGAGTGCAATAGATTTAAGCTACCAACTCGAACAAATCCAGCCTCAATTTCACGTTCATGCACTAAATACGTATTTGACATCGACTTATATATAAAATAGGTCTTCGTTAATACATACATACATACTTATTATTTGCATTTATATGAATAAAATATATGTATTAATGTTTTGTTTAATGTTTTTATGTTATTTTTGTGAGTGTCAAATGTGCCCCTTGAAATGTCAAATGTGCCCCGTACCAGGGGCACATTTGACAAAATGACTTTTTTTGAATAAATTTAAAAAAGGACTCTTAATGCAATGTTTTGAAAATTTTTTTTGTCTTGGTTTTAATCTTAAATAATCAATGTTTCAGAAACAGTAAACAGTATTAAGATCGTGCAATAATTTTCAAAGATACAGGGCTTTGAAAATTTAGTGTCAAATGTGCCCCAGTCTCCCCTAAGAAGGCATTTTTGGCTTCGCGGAATGGCGTGGTTGGATGGTAGGTAAAAAGCTCTCTAAGGTAGTTACGTTTTCAGACACTTATTTGTTCTATGTATGTATGCAATGGACGCAGCTCTCCAACCGCACAGGCCTATCATTCAGACCTAGCTCTGAGTTTCTAAAAATAAAAAAGTTCTGTGGAAAAACCAAAAATGAAATAGACATAGTTGGCGCATTTTTCGGACAAGTAGAAGAATATTCTTTTTAATTAAAAAGTCCAAAGACAATGGTTTATGCTAAGTGTTTGTTATTTTCACCCAACGAAGGGTATTTCATTTTGCCTTCCATTTAAGGAAGCGTAATGTATTACTTAATAAATTGTATGCAAATAATGGAACTATCATATGCACTTTTCATATAAAATTATTGAAATAAATATTTATTGCTTACAAATAAATAAAATATTGCACTATAACAGCCGGAAAGGAAATATATAAAAAATAAACGGAAAAGCTACTTTATTACTAATTAACGTATTGTTCATAAATACATTTACATACATACAATCAGTTCTAGAGGAAACAGCATCTGATGAAATCATTATAATTATTACACATAAACAGCCACAACATTTAATAGCCACAGAAGCAATAAAGAAGAAAATAGTTCAGTATAAAGGGTGATATCCATCGAAGGACATTTATCAAAAATAAAAATTAAAAAAATCAATTTTATCGAGATATCGATATTCTTTTCCATGATTGCTGTATGTGTTTTTGTTGCCACGGATATATTCATTTTTAAATTACGCTTAAACATATACATATTTATGTAAGGGAATGTCGTATAGGTTGGGACGGGTTCCGTTTTTGATTACTGGTTTTGAGACGGATGGATATACCAATATGAAGGTATGGTCATTGGTCATACAACTTTTCCGACCGAAAAAAAATTTGCCGTATAAGTTGGGACACTTTCAAAAATCTGCAATGTTAGTCAAAAAATTAATTAAAACTGCATGATATTATTTTAATTAGAATATTTATTGAAACAACATGTTTCAAAGAAACAATTTGGGTACCAATATATCATTTCGCCTTATCTGATTCGCAGATTTTACAAGTGAAGAAACTGTTTCGCATATTTTATATTTTAGGTACTTCTTGTGCGAGACAAGTCTCTAGTGTATACCATCAATAGAGTGGCGTACGAAACAACTCTTTTGACAGGCTTCAACAATGCAATGGCTACAATGGTTGAAATGTCTTCAATTATATCATTCACTTTTTGGATATACCATGCCAAACTGCTTTTTGGGATTCTATAAGCTTTTGCGGTGGATCAAATACCTTTATTAGCCAATTTTATTTCTTTGATCACTGCGACCAATGCATTAAAATCTGTAATTTCACGATCTGTATGTCATGCGTTCTGTGATATTGCGGAATTTTAAGCACATAAATGCGTTACAATCTACAAAAATTCAATAATAAATGCTTTTCGTTTATTATAAATGCAATTGCATTCATAAAATATTGTGAAAATATCATTTAAATGGTACCGCAATGTCTTGGAATAAAAAAAGTGCTGTCCCAACTTATACGACATGAGTGTCCCAACCTTTACAAAGTTGCCATTTCGTGAAAGCCCAAAAATAATATTTGCCACAACAATATATTTCAATTACTTTTTCACGCAATAGAAATTAGGGGTCTGCAAAAGACGTCTTGTTTGCGTTTTAAGACATTTCGTTTCAAGATGCGTTATATTTTGTACCCGTTTTTTATTTATCAAATGCTCCAGTTCAGTGTCGTGTGTAAATGTCTTGACAGAACTAGAATTTGAAAGAAAATAAACAAATACTGTGCTAATTTGTCTTGTTTGATTTGTTTCAGTTATTTGAATTGCATACTGTAGTAGTAGTGTATACTACTAAATGCTAATGGTGTGATAATAGTAGTATATCGCTCTCTTCTTGTGCCTCTTTTTTGCTTACGCTCTCTTTCTCTCTCGCGAAAATGTATGAAAGCTACTACAATTCTGCAATTGTTACCATATCATAAATTTTATTCTGGCTTCTCTACTCGCACGTTTTACAGTGACCTGAAGTATTTGTTTTTATAAAATAGAATTCACTGAAGTATTTTTTAGAACCAAGTTAATTTTTCACACTGATAAAACAAGACAATGTAAATAGTGTCAAAATAAAATCAGTGTACATGATGATTTGAATCTTGAATTTTTTGGATCAAATGCATCAGTTCGGTGTAAAATGTGGGTGTAAAAAAAAGTACACTTTATTTCAAGATGTCCTGTGCAGACCCCTAATAGAAATACACTGAATACAAGACACATTGAACACATTTACATGAAATAATTTGTTAAAATTCGGCAAATTACGAAGACGCAGAAACTATCGAAAGGATCTTTTTGATATGACAATTTACTCTTTGTTTGGTATGAACTAATAGGTTATTAATAAACTTAACTTCGACAGGTTAGTTTTTCCGTAAAAAATATTTTCACAGACAGACAGACAGCCTGGCAGACGGACATGGCTAAATCGACTTAGGAGGAGAGGCTGATCAAGAATATAAATAATTTTCTATATCTGCCAAGCCTCTTTCTCTGCGTTAAAAATGGAAGAAAAAAGTGAATTTACCCTGGATTCAGGGTGTAAAAATGATATTGGTCAAGTGATGCACATTTGCGTTTGCCTTACGATATTTTGAATTGCTGCTCGCAAAACAACTGGCTTCATATTATTTGGCTTATTGCAACTAATTCCTTTACTGTGAGCAACATAAAAATCAAAGCAAAAAGACATTTGGCGCAATTGGCAAAGTTTATGTCACACTTACATTATGACATTACTTTTGCTATTACTTTTGCGTTACATTGCATATTTTAAGCTTCTTAAATGTATGTCAAATTTTAAATCGTAATCCCTTTATATTTCATTACAGCTGGAAACTGGACCGCCACCCTCACTTTGGCTTTGTTATTTCGTAAGCAGTTGGCGTATGTTTACGCTTGGCGGCCTACTTAAGCTGTTTGGTGATTTATTTGCGTTGATCGGTCCACTGGCCATACAACAAATTGTACAATATATTGAAACGATGTATACAAGCGCAGCAATGCAACAAAGACCACAAATGAACAACAACAACAACAGCAATAATAATATCATGGCATCAACGATACTACAGGGATTATTGAGACAACCAATGCTGCTGTTGAATCGTAGCATGCGTGCAACAGGATCAATTACGTATTTAAATCCTTACAACAACAGTAACAACATTGTTGACCACAATGTCAGTGACGACGATGACAACTACAAGTATTTGTTCAATAGCAACAACTACATAAACATAAACAGCAACAACAACAATTATAATGAAATTGCAAATGACGTTGTTGCTGTCGTTGATGCCAACGATTACATTGGCGCTGATGTGCAAATTTACTATGCAACATGGTTAGATTTAGTGTCAAATGGTTGGGCGATCGCATGGATTGTGCTGCTGGCAGCATTGGCACAAGGTGGGCTATCACAGGCATCCACCCATATACTCAATATGACGGGTATACGAATTAAAACATCACTGCAGGGTTTGATATATAGAAAAACTTTATTGCTCAATTCCAGTTGCATATACAATAGCAATAGCAACAACAATAAAAACAACAACAACAATAGTGCGCAGCACAACAACAATAAGAATGACACAACTGACAATAAGCCGGCGTTGTTGACAGTAGAGAAGGGTGTTAATGTCGTCGTCATCACCGGTGATGAAGCTGTTGCTGCAGCAGAAAAGTTGCAGCAGCAACAATCCAAAAGGTTGAGTGGCTGCGAGTCAACAATTAAATCTGAACAAATGATGACAAAATCAAATGATTGTGAGAACAATGAAAACCAACAGCAACAACAACAAAATCAACAGGCGCAAGTTGGCAGCTCTACAAATGATAAAACTGACAATGATGGTGAGTAATAGTCGTAGTGTGGTTGGTGTCGACGCCTGTGCAAGTGTTAAGGTAGCTGATGTAGTCATATTTTGTCATTTTTGACATTTCACTTTAGTTTTGCTGGCAGCCAGCATTTTCATTTTACAGTTGATTTATGGTTTATTGTGCAGTGTGGTGTTTGAGAGTCCATAAACGATACTAAAATGGCAGCGATGTTGAAAAAATTGGGTCAATATTGATGTAAGGCAAAACAATTAAGTAACTGGTATTAATGTATTTGTAAGCATGTGGATATAGGCGAAATTCTGTAGTTTTAAAGATATTGTCCATTCAAAGTGGAAAAATATACGAAATGCTATATCCAATATCTACCCAAAATCGAACTTAAAGGTTCAAAATCTATACCAAAATTTGTACAGTTTAACAAATAATCTCGTTAAAGATTCTTAAAATGTACTAACGGAATATCATACAACACTCAGAAAGAATCTGGCAATTCACCATTCAAGATCGAAAATGTATTTAATCGACAATTTGGTAATGTTCACTCTTTCACGCCGCAGTATTGTTCTCCTCTTCTTAGAACACAATGTATGACTTCAAACTCCTCACATCATATTACACACTTCACATTTTATACTTCAAACTTCTCACTTCATATTTCATACCTTATACTTTACACTCCTTACTTCACACTACATTCTTCACGCTTCACTCTTAATCACTTCCCAATTTTTACTTATACTTTACACTTCATACTTCTTACTTCATACTTCTTACTTCAATTTCTACTTTACACTCTTCAAATTTCATACTTTATACTTCACACTTCAGACTCTATACTTTATATTTCACAAACCACTTCAGTTTACTTGACTAGTAGGACAATATACAACCACATAGTAAACAATAAACATTCGGAACTAATATGTTACACTTTTCACTTCACACTCCATACTTCACCCTTCCCTTCTTGCTTAAATTTTTATTATACACTCTTCATACTTTATACCTCACACTTCAGACTTAACACTTTATACTTCACCCTTCGCACTTCAAAATTCTTATTTATACTTTGCGCTTTACATTTCACTTTAGATCACTTGACCAGAAAGCCTATACACCACCAGAAAGTAAACAATAAACCTTCGCAACTAATATATTACACTACTTACTTCACACTTCATACTTCACACGTCCCTATTAATCACTTCATAGTTCTTACTTATACTTTACACTTCATATTTCATGCTTCATACTTCAATTTTTACTTTACACTCATCGCATTTCATACTTGATACTTCACACTTCAGACTTTACACTTTATATTTCAGTTCAGTTTACACGACTAGTACGTAGGACTATATACCCCCACATAGTCAACAATAAAAGTTTGAAACTAACAAAAATACAAAAAATTTTGAGTTGAAATGTTTTGAGAATGTCGAAAATGCTGAAAATTATGAAAATATGGAAAAAATAGAATTTTTGAAAGCGACGAAAAGAATTGAAAGATTCAAAAATTGGTGAACATGATTTGGAAATGGTTCAAAAAGTTGAAAAATTCGAAAAATGGAACAAATCTTTAGAGTCAAAAAAGGCGAAATTTATAAAATCATGGATATATGGAAAAAGTCGATACATACATATGTATTTTGGTATTCGTAACTTTGAAAAAGTTGGAAAATCTGGAGAAAGTCGAGAAATGTTAGAAGATTTGAAAATTGATGAAGTTCTGAAATTATTGAAAAGTTAGATTTTTTGCAAATTCGAAGAGGAATTAAAATGTCGAACTATGGTGAAAAAATATCTTGGGAGAGTCAAAAAGTGATGAAAATCCGAAATATGTAATTAAAAAGTCGTGAAATTATGAAAATTATGCAAAATTTAAAGAAAAAGTCGAAAGCTGGTGAAATTTCGACATAATCCAAAAAGTCGAATTTTGAATGTGTCGAAATTTTTTGCAATATTATTATTCAATTTTTCATATAAAACGTTAAAAGAGTCTTAAATTGCTAAAATTTTTATAATTTCGAAAGTTCTAAATTTAAATTCCGAATTTATTGAAAAACTTGAAAACTATAGGAAAAGTCGAAGTATTTTTAAAAATTTTAATGAGTTTAAAATAGATCAAATTCCGAAACTAATAACAAATTTTTAAAAACTGAAATTCTACTTTTCCCAACAATATAAAGGGTGTTTTTTTAGAGGTTTGTTTTTCGAATAGAGATAAAACTGGCATTTTGTGGTCAAATCTGGCAACTCTAATGTCATTTATGTTCAGTTTGGTTTGCCATTTCATCATGAACAGGTTGACAAAAGAACAACGCTTGCAAATCGTGCAAATTTATTTCGAAAATAATGGTTCAGTTCGCGAAGTTTACCGCAAGCTCCGTCCATTTTAAGGTCGACATAATCGTCCATCAGAGCAATTAATTCGGTTAACCATGGATTGTTTTCGCACTACGTTTACTCTATGTGATAATACGCATCCGCAGAGACGTCGAACAGTGCGCACCGAAGAAACAATTGCCGCTGTAGAGCAAAATGTTGAAGAGGACCCGAATGAATCGATTCGCCACCGTGCACAGCAATTGGAGCTTTGTCCATCAACTTTATGGAAGATTTTGCGCAAAGATCTTGGCTTGCGACCTTACAAAATCCAGCTTGTGCAAGAATTAAAGCCGCGAGACCATGCAATGCGTCGTGATTTTGGTGTATGGGCCGAAAATGAGATTGATCTCGATGCTGATTTTCATCGCAAAATTTTGTTCAGTGATGAGGCTCATTTTTGGTTGAATGGCTACGTCAACAAGCAAAATTGCCGCATTTGGAGTGAAGAGAATCCACATGAGACCCTTGAGACGCCATTACATCCACAAAAACTGACTGTTTGGTGTGCTCTATGGGCTAGTGGAGTCATTGGGCCATACTTCTTCCGAAATAATGCTGGAGAGTCAGTTACCGTTAATGGAGACCGGTATAGAGCCATGATAACCGATTATTTTGTTCCCGAATTGGATGGCATGAATGTGGATGAGTTGTGGTTCCAACAAGACGGCGCTACATGCCACACAGCGCACGTCACAATCGATTTATTGAAGGAAACATTCGATGAGCGCATAATTTCGCGGAATGGACCTGTCAATTGGCCACCAAGATCGTGTGATTTGACACCATTGGATTATTTTCTTTGGGGATATGTGAAGTCGCTCGTCTACGCCAACAAACCAGAAACGTTAGGGGACTTGGAAGCCAACATTCGTGGCGTTATTGCCGACATACGGCCCCATATGCTCGAAAAAGTGGTTGAAAATTGGACCTGTAGAATTGGCTTTATTCGAGCCAGCCACGGCGGCCACATGCTCGAAATCATATTTAAATATTAATGGCATAAAATTATCCTTCCAATAAAGCCAAATTAATGGATATTAAAACGCTTTTCTTGTGTTTTATTTCAATTTGAAGTTCTATGCCTCTAAAAAAAACACCCTAGACTTTCACGAAACGGAACCCTCAGCATATGCAGCTACATAGACAAGGTACCGAAATAGAATCGATTTTCAACCTTATATGCTTCATGAACTCTCTTCTGTCAAGCCCTACATTGTGCAATTGGTCAGAAATAAAAATCAATTCCATTCTTTTCATTGAATTTTCGTTTAATTTTCATAAAAAAAACATAAAAACTGATTTTGTTTTTTTTTTGGGGCTCTGCTTGAAGAAGATTTCACTTGCCATTTTCTTCATACAAAATTTTTCCGTCCATATGGCTGACAACATTTTCTCACTATCCTTTCGATTTTCTTTTATCACAAATTTAAACAAAATAATTATTTTAAGCACTTTATGGTAATTTATTTCTTTGCAGGCGGTTCAACAGACATTGGTGCCATTACCAATTTGATGTCCGAAGACACATTGAATGTCATGTCCTTCTTTTGGATTGCACATTATGTATGGGCGATTCCTTTAAAGGTTTGTGTTGTATATTGTCAGTTAATGCAATGCGATAAAAGTCAATCTCAAGATTTATTGATATAAATACGTACATATGTAGATATGTTAAATTTAAATGCATTTTGGGAAAATTTATTTCAAAAAGCTAAAAAAAAAAATATTGCGAAAAATACCATTTAAATTTAAAGAAATGCATTTGATTTAAAATTGCATGAACATAAATAACATTGTACTGAATTCTCATTTCCAAATAGAATAAATCTTTAAACTAATTTTCATTATGAGGCTCTAAATCAAGAAACTGTTAGTGCAATGAAAAATAATCTTAAAGTTTAAAGAACAAATTACACATCAAAGCAATTACCCCTGAAAGCGATATTTTTAAGTCTTAAGCAAAAAACCTTCATTCTTTTTATCATAAATAAGTAGTAATAAAACTTGTTCTATAGAGTTCAATTAACCATGCTTACTAACTAACTAGTAGTTTGCAAATACTTATTAAATCCATTAAATGCATTTGTAATTACCCACCCATACAAACTCACTGAAACACAAACGCTTCATTACGCTTGTATTCTCTGTTACAATACACTACATTGAAATTGTATGTGTCGGTTGTAGTAAATGGAGTCATTAAGGAATATTGTTAACATAAACGGAGATTAAATGCAAATGATTTACCTTAAGTATGTATCAGTTAAGTGTGCTTAGTTGTTAATATACAAATTAGCATATGTAGTTAAAGTACACTAATGTACAATTAGAAGTGACTTTCTGACGTAATAGAACATATTTCTATATAATCAAAGTGAGAAATGTTTATTTTATTACCACCCAACCCATGTAGCACAATGTCGTCTTAACTATATTTCGGAACTTTCAAAATTAAAAAATTAAATTTTTTTTTAAATTTTTTGCTCCGACATCCAAGAGGGGACCCTTGGGTGAAAAAAATTGTTTTCTACTTAAATGTCGTAAAAAGTCATGAAACGCATAGGGAATATAAAAAAAGGAAAAAAAAAAAAATATTTTTTTATAAATTTTTGGTCCCTATATCCACTACAATGTCATAAAAAGTCATAAAACGTGAAAAAAGAAAAAACAATTTTTTTTTCAATAATTTTTGGTTCCTCTATCCTTGGGTGAAAAAAAAAAAAACCCAAAAAGACCTATACCGCAAAAACACGCGCCGCACATGAAAACCTATTTATATAAACTAGAGTTCGTCTTGTGGTCGAAATTCGACGATTTCGATTTTACCATAAAGCAAAAAGTTTTTATACCCTTCCTTGGTCGATAAAACACAAAAAGCTTTTTAATATTCTTGCATAGGGTTTAATTTATCTGCATGCATAAAAATCGTTGCAGCACCCTAGTTGCGTGCTTTTCGTTTAGAGGCGTGTAACTCCTAGTAAGGAGCAAAAAGTTTTTGATATCTTTCCGTCCTGTTTATTTTATCCCTATACCAAAATTCATAAAAATCAATGCTGTGATAATGTTTAAGTTATCGTTCCTTAGTTCTAACTCTATCGATATACTGAATTCCATAAAAATCGGTGAAGCATTTAACCACTGATGGCGTGTGATACCATAAGAGGAGTAGCTCCTTCCACTAAAAAACATAATGGACATTTTATAGTTTCTTAGTGCTAACAGTATCTCCATATCAAAATTCATAAAAATCGAAGCAGTGGTTTAGCCGTGGGAGCGTTTTTTCCATTTAAGGGCGTGGCACTGCCCATTGAATTTCATATTATGGTTCCTTAGTGCTTATCCTATCTTCATACCAAATTTCGTTAAAATCGATGCAGTGGCTTAGCCATGGGAGCGTTTTTTATTATAGGGCGTAGCCCCGCCCACTTAAAAAATATAGTCCTATGCACTTCTCCTCCTCACAACCTTTCCAATAAAAAAAAAAAAAAAATCAAGTAAATCGATTGAGATTTAGTTATAGAAACAGGGACTGAACCGATTTCGGTTGCCTATTTATATATTGTATAAATTTTCACAGTTATTGGTCCAGCCAAACTTTCACTTTTATATATGAGCCGTTTATTATGAAAGTGGGGCAAGTCTAAAACGGGGCAAAAGTAATGTATCAGTTGGCTAATATTTTGTTAGAAATGGATAAATTTGATCTTTGTGTTCACGAAAAATTTATTTATTTATTTATTTTGTTGATGGCATTCAGTTGAAAAAATGATATCGGTCAAATAACACATCATTATGGTACATAATATGCATGCCATTACTTTTGTCTCGATTCGGACTTGCTTCACTTTCAAAATAAATGGCTCACATATAGATTTCGGATATGCAAAATAGGTATTTTACAAGAGTTAGGTTTTAAAAACTTAGAGTTTTAATAAAAAATTACGATTTAAAGTGCAGAAAAAATATGCTTTGAAATCACAACATTTCATTCTGAAGAACTTTAAGTTTTAAAGAAATGTGACTATAAAAATTCTGTTCCTTAGAAAATGCTTTACTGAAAGTTTTGTCTTGTGACGAATTTTACTTTTACGAACTAATGTCTTTTCGTTATCATTTATTTTGGCAAAATTTATCTAAAACTAATCTATTTTTTCCTAAATATTTTACAGATTGGTGTTGTAATGTATCTACTTTATCTAAAACTTGGCATAAGCGCTATCATAGGCTCTTTCGTTTGCATACTAACGGTGACGCCGCTACAATTTCTGATCGGAAAGGCAATGTCAAGCAATACCGAAGTTATGGCGGTAAGTACAGCAATTCCATATCTAGCGTAATAATATTTGAATTGATAATTTCAGATTTCACTGAAATTTTGTTCGCGTTTTAGATCCTCAAACTAAATCGCGAACAAAACTTCAAAATTGTACATAACTTGAATATCACTTTATCGATTTCCATATTGAAATTACCTTTAATAAGAATTTAAAACTAAAATGGTACTTGGTTTCATTCGGCCGATACTGCTTTATGAAATTGTTCATTACTTGGACATTTCTTAGCTGAGTTTCATGCTCTGATCTATTTTAAAGAGATAATGTATCAGGCTATTTGCACAAAGTAATCTGCTATTTGATAAAATATTTTATTTTCAATACTTTTTTAGTAACAAGGTTAATAAATTAACTCCATAACTTACTGTTTAGCTCTTCTAATATCTTTTTACCTTTCATGTGAATCCAATATTAAGATGATTTCATGATAGCTAAGGAGTTATGGTGTACATTTTGAAACCTTTTAAAATCAAAACTGCTAGGCCATAAGACACCATTTATTTTTTTATATAAAAGGTAGTTCTGTCTTCTTTCCAAGAAAAAAAAAAGATTATATTTTTAATACTATAGTTGTTTGCATTTGAAAGAACATTTAAAAATAATGGAAGTTTCATATTTACCACTTTTTACCATACATCTGAAATGTGTTGCTCAATGATAATATTACATACATTACATACATACATATTTGTATTGGCAATAGAGGGTGGTAATACATCCAAAATACAAAAAATTCGAAAATTGTGTTTGAATCATTCTTGAGTTTAAGGTTTTTGAAGTTATCATCAATTTGAAAGTTGTTACCAAAGAAATTTTTTGTATTGAACTTGAATTCGTTTTCAAAAATCATTTTCAATGTCAGGGCTGCGAGGTAGTATAGGTCATTTGTATTGAAAATCATATTCTTCGTTGTTTTTAAAAGCAATTTCCCGATTTTTATAGATGTAGTATGTACTTATAAAGCAAATGTAGTAGAAGTAGTACATATAAATTTAATAAAATTCGAAAACTGTGTCCGAATCATTCTACAGTTCAAAGGTTTTTTAAGTTATTTTCAATTTGAAAGTTGTTTCCAATATAATTTTTAATGTTATATTCGTATTTGTTTTCAAAAATCTTTTTTACTGTCGAGACTGCGAAATGGTATAGGTCATATGCATCGAAAATTACATATCACTTTGTTTGTTTTTAAAGCAATTACCTTCAGCCCTTTGTAGATGGCGATCGTACATATAATAAAGCTCAAGATTGAAAGTTGTTACTGAATCATTCTACAGTTAGAAGATTTTTGAAGTTATGTTCAATTTGAAAGTTGTTTCCTATGTCATTTGTTGATTTGAATTTGAATGCGTTTTCAAAAATCACATCATATGTATCAAAAACTACATTCCTTTTTGCTTTTCTAAAACAATTACCACCCCGTTATTTGAAAGGGCGGTATATATATAAGATAAACAATACTCGAAAATTTTGTCTCAATCATTCGACAGTTAAAAGGTTCTTCAAGTTATTTTCAATTTCAAAGATGTTTTCAATGTAATTTTCAATATTGAGCTCGAACTCATTTTGAAAAATCTTTTTTACTGTCGGAACTGCGAAATAGTCTAGGTCTTATGATTTGAAAATAAACAATTTTTTGCACTTATAAAACATGAACTTTTCTTTTAGAAACACACTGACGAGCGACTTCGAAAAATTCATGATACTTTCTGTGGCATAAAACTAATCAAACTAAATGCCTGGGATGATGTTTTTTTGAAAAAAATACGAACGGCAAGAAATCAAGAGTTACGTTACCTAAACAAAGACTCCGTTTATTGGACTCTAATGAGTAAGTTAATGCATTAAACAGCTCTAAAACCTTCGAATGCCAATAAAGTTTCTATTCCTCCACAGCCATTTTAACACACGTCTCTTCCGTATTGATATCCTTCGTTACACTGGCATTTTATGTACGCCTCGAGGACGGCACCAATGCTAATACAAAATTCACTGCGAGCACACTGTTTTCAGCGCTTGCACTTTTCCAACAGTTGACAGTGCCCCTACTGATTTTTCCCATTACAGTGCCCATCATTATCGCTGCTGTAACATCAACACGACGCATTGAACGTTTTCTGCTCGCCAGTGAGGTGAAGAAAGAATTTCAGGGAATACGCAACATGGCGCGTATACTTAGCAAAAGTGATGCCTCACTTGATATGTATGAAGGACCCGTAGCGGAAAAATCGGATGCTGCTGAAACTATTTCCAACGAAAATGATGAATCAGTGGATGTTGATACAATCTCCAAGGAGAATGCCCTAAACGAGAAGCTTACATTACGTGTGACTACAATACGTGTTGCACCGCTAGCAAGTTCTGAGCCGCAAACACCGCTTATTGCAAATGAACAAACAGCGCCGCCCATATTCTCAATACAACCGCCATCACCGATGACACCACCATCTATGATATCACCACCAATATTGATTTCAAAAGACACCGGCACCAACGCTGCTGCCAACTTTGATTGCAATGAATGTAAACGTAAAACGTTGCTACGTAATACTCCCTATGTCATAATACGTCCCAATAGAAGAGGCTCTAAGGTCGGTACTTCTATGAATAAAGTTTTGGCTGGTATGTATCGTGACTCATTGTTACTAAAAATGCCCGAAGGTGTAGCAGTGTCATTGCGAGAAGCGCATTTTTCCTGGGATCAGCAGCGGAAGGGAGGTGCTTTGTATATTAGTGCGGTGGATATACCAAAAGGTGAGCTTACTAGTCTATATTGCATATAAAAACTTGAACTCGATGAACTTGTCAATAACAACAACTGAGGATAATAAATTCCTTGAAACCTTGAAAATGTGCCTCTTACGATAAAAAATTCCGCGCACTTAATGCTATAAAAAGGTGCAGGAACCTTTAAGCTCTTGTTTTTGAATATATTTTGGATATTTTTAATGCTAAAGGTACACTTCGAATCTGGTTAATCAGAATTCGGTCCATTTTCCAAAGTTCTAGTAGAAAGCTTACCTCAATATTGCCAAATCTTGTAATATGAGTCTGTATAAAGAGTTTTGAATTATAATAATATATTTCTATAATATTTAAACAATTTTTGATAATTTATTTTTTAACATTTTAGCGCGTCTTACAATTATAGTTGGAAAAAATGGTAGCGGAAAATCATCTTTATTGGCAGCGATGCTAATGGAAATGCCACATATATCTGGTGATTTAATATGGAACAAGTGAGTGTATATTCTGACAGCTAAGCTAAGCTTAAGTTTTAGATTAGGAAAGGGATCTCTACTTGAAGGTAGCGATGAGCAAACTAAGAAAAAGACCATAGCAGTTTTGGTCTTGGTTTTGACATTGAGTCTTAGGCTTGGGAATTAAGTCTTGGTCCTGGTATTAAAAAAATACCTCTAAAGATTGAATATCTAAAATTTTCCAAGCTTAAGTTTTTCAAAGCAGTTGCGTTTTTTAGAATTGAGAGTTAACTTGATGCTTGAAAGGTGGCATGACATATCTATTAGCCACAAATTATCAAGACTGAAAAGCAGCCTTAGTCTTGATGACCATCGTGACCAGGACCAAGACCATAGCAGTTTTGGTCATGGTTTTAAAATTATTTCTGCATCTTGGTCTTGTTGTCGAAAAATGACCAAGACTAAGATTTAAGACCCAGACTTATTTTGCTAATAACTACTTGAATTCTGGCACTGTACAGGGGAAAGTGGAGAGTTTTGAAGCACGCTTTGTTTGGGAGGTCAAAACTACCACCAAAATATTTTTTTTTCGCATTTTCTCGAATCGAATTTCTAGAGTATCTTAAAATACATTTCCTGATTGAAAGATTTGCATGACATCAAAAATTATCGATAATTTTTGTTAGCTCGCCCAAAAACCTATTTCTTGGAGTTTTCAAAAATCGTGGGGAGTTGTGAAGCACGACCAAAATACGCACAAAATTGCATTTTTTGGTGAAAATCTTTCCTTGGGATCCGGAAAAATTATGCATTAGAATTGAGAAAATGTACAAAAATGAAAATGGTCTTGAAAAAACTTGAAAAATGGTAAGTTGCTCAATCATTCCGATGCGAAAGAATCCATTTGCTGTGGTGTTGACTACGCTTTGTTGCCGGTGGTTTGGCCTCTTTTCAGCTTTCTGGCGTAGCTTGGCCACATTTTCCGGCGAAGTCAATTAATAGGTTTTCATTGGCTTGCGACCTCGATTGGATTTCTTGGCCGGAGTGACACGCTTGATACGTAATACGCATATAAAATACGATTTCAGGTTGACATCTGTCATAGTTGTCGTGCTTTAGGTACATCTCCCCACTTGATGTGCTTCATTTCTCCCCATTTGCTACTATTTTAAAGTTGCTACCGCGTCAGTAGCACATCGAATGTTTTTGTATAAGTCCGTTTGAAAGTCAAAAGCCTAATCATTGCTGATTATTTTGTGGGTACTCACCTTTTCGATACGCTTAAAATTTTTTATCAAAATGTTGAATACGCTACTTGGAGAGATACGAAAAAAGTGTGCTATCGAGATGAGTGCTCGAACAAATCTGGCATATTAGGTGAAAAAATGTTGGCAGTAGGTCAGAGCTATCAAACCACTACAAAGCGACATCTATGACCGTGCTTCATAAATCCCCATGCTTTAAAACTCCCCACTTTCCACTATTAAATAATTCTTTCTACTGCGGCAAATTTAGCATTTTCTCTAAGCAAACTACTGTTACAAATTACGTTCAAATGTATTATATTCTGCAAAATTGGCACTTTTTGTTGATATATCACAAGGTATAAGCTCTGTCGTTTCAGCATTTCACAGAAAATCTCTATGAACACTCTCATAAACCTTCGCAAAATAAATGGATAGCATCGAATGCTAGTCAGCTCTTTATATTGCATATTCCACTATGATGCTTTGATGAGCTTTGTATGGGATCATAGTATTCGAAAATATGTCAGGATAACATATGTATATTGTCGCACATATTTAAGTCTTCACTGTGGATACAAGACATAATGTATCTTGAAACAAAATGTCATGGAACTCCAAAAAGACACATCTTGTGCATACTCCAGGTTTATGTCTACTACTATTTTTTAAAACAACTGAAAAACACTGATTTCCAGTCAGTTGCCGCAACCTTTTAGGACATTCATTTGGAAAGCTAGCGAACTATCCAAGACATCATGGACGCATGAATCAAATCATTATAGTAGACTTCAAAAGAATAAGCTAGTGCATATTCAAATGAAAATTTCTGCCTTGTTGTTAGGGAGTGATTTGATTGTAGCAATTTCTAACAAAATTTGTCCATAAATCGGAATAATAATATAATAGCATATAGGGCCTTATCGATTATGGTATCAATCTGGGCTTCGGAAATAACGCCCGAAAATTTTTTGGAAATAACACCAGGAAAATCTATATACAAAATTCTGGCGTTATTTTCATTTTGTTTTGGAAATAAGGCCAAAAACTTTTCTGGCGTTATTTTCTAGTTAATTTTTGGTATGTAGATTTTCCTAGCGTTATTTCCAAAAAATTTTCTGGCGTTATTTCCTATGGCATTATTTCAAAAAATTCTGCTGTTATTTCTTCATTAGTTTTTGGCTTTATTTCCAAAAATTAATGCTGGAAAATTTCTGGTGTTATTTTCGGGAACCCTTCTTTTCTCGATAATTTTTTCTCAGACTATCTTGCAGTCTCCATTGCAGCCTGAGAAAAAATGTTCGATTATCTTACACTGCATATTCGAGAGTTTTTGCTGTGGTCTTATGAGAACGCCTTCCAGTTTTTGATTAATTTCACAGTGCTCTTCACATACGGTTCAGTTCCAGAGCCAGGCAAAACTCTCAATATTTTTCGAATCATGGAATTGGGCACGAATTCACGGATGAAAGCAGTGAAGTGATGTAATGTCATAATGTAAATATGCCATAGCTTTTGTAATTGGCATTATATATCATTGTGCTTTGATTCTTATATTAAAAACAGAAGCAGAATTAGTTAAAAATAAATTAATCTATTGGAAGCCGAATGTTTTAAAACCAATGACATTTTTACATATCATATTTTTTCAGAATGATCTGAAATTGATTTGTGAAATTGAAGCACTACAAAGTTTAAAGAGCTTCACATGAAAAAATCGTCAAAATATGATAACAGATTTCCAACAAAATTTGATATCCTTACCACAAAAGACCATTTCGTCTTAGGAAGAACCATTCAATAACCAATAGATATGTAAAATAATTGTTAAACCTGATGATTATTCTTCAAAAGAAGCTCCCTTTAGAAAGTGCTTAACGTAATGACTGAATAAATGATAAATCAGTGAAGTGAAAGATCAAATTAAGAGCTTTTGAAAACCTCAATGGAACCATTACCGAGGTGAGAATGACAATTAATAAAGACAACGCTTTGGTTGTCGCTGCTGCCATTGCCAACAACTGTTGCTATTGTTGAATTTTAATAAATTTGTTGTTTCTTGTCGTTGTCACTGGTGGCAATTGATGGCACTAATGAATTTGATGAGTTTGTTGTTGTTGTTATTGTTTTTGATGATTTTGTGGTTGTTATTTGCGGTGGTGGTTAGTGGTTGATTAATTAAGCGCATTACTATGGTGAGCAGCATAATAAAATAAAGTAATGCTCAAGTAAAGCGGGATTAATTACAAATTTAATTCAAAGAAAAATCATCTTTTGATAATGCTTAAGTGAATGCTAAAGAAAATTGCTAAAAGTTTAGTTAAGACTTTAATTTTGAATGCTGAAGTGCTTGAAAATCAAAAAAAAAAAAAAATACTTTTCAAAAACTTAAAATACCATCAAGTGCCTTAAGCAACAACTTAAACAGAGAAAAAAGCGCCATATAAATATGCTATGAAAATTTTGTAGTTGAAAGTTTTGTTTACTTTCGCGAGTGTTTACTTTGCACTTAATTAGAAAGTATCTACTTAAATAATCATAGAAACAGTCGGATGTAGGCAGATGATAAGACAGTAAAATATTACAAAAAGCGAGACGTATGGTCGTGGTTAGTAAAGTTCTCACGACCCTTACTTTTGTGGTTCTTGCTTGGGTTATGTTTGCATAGTTGCTTAGTTTGAATTCAACTGATTTGAGTTTGAGCTCAGCTAAAGGTTATGTCAAAGGTAAACAGCCAACTAAACAGACAACTAAAACAACAATGCTGTGAAAAGGATAACGCATGCTTTAACATAAGTTAAATAGACAAACAAAATTCACTAATTTTTGATTATGTTAAGAATGCTGCGCTAATAAATCATCTTGTCGTTGAGGGGTGTATTTTCATGTGACTCCAACCTTTTAATTAGTTTTTTCTAGATAATCTGTTATTGTCAAGAAACGAGTTGAAATTTTGCAGGTGTTTTTCAAGTAGTCACATAAGTCATTGTTAACATATTTTATGTTCATATACCTTTTTGGATGAATCTATTTTTTGATCTTGCAATATCGCAAATAATTTTTAAATTTTTTTTTTGTTTTGTTGCTTAAATGTCATTTTTAACCAGTTTTATTGTCTTATTAGGACATTTTAATGGTTTTTTTTGACCCAAATCCAAAATTTTTAAATTTTTGAAAAATTTGAGAAATTTTCAAATTCCTCAAGCTTTAAAAAAATGCATTCTGTGTTTTCTATATACCTTTCTCGTCTTAAAGACATCAAGCTATAGATCCACATCTATTGAGCAATTTAGGGACTTACAGGGTGTAAACGAATAGGTTACAAAACTACTGAAAAGTGATAGGTCAAGCCTAGACTAACAAAAAATGGCACTTAGAGGAGGGTTCTGAAATTTACCCCTGAGGAGTTATTGCGAAAAAAACTGGTTTTCTGTCTTGTTTTAGAAAAAAATTTTTTCTTAGGTCACCCTAACGTTCTATAGATAATTGTTTTATCGAAAACTTTAAGCTGATTGTATGAGTTTTCTAAGGATGTATTTGATTTGCCTTCGTCGTCAAAGTTAGCTCGTCAACATACAAATGCAACCTTAGGAGTATTTTTCACGATAATGAAACCAACATAAACATGAATACTATGAATTGTAAGCGCAAGCTCTGAGAAAAAACTGGATGAATTCGGACAAAAGGGCGTGGCACATCTCATGTAAGCAACATAATCGAACTTAATTTTCCTCTGACACTAACAATTATAAATGCAAGCTCTGAGCAAAAATTGGGTGAACTCTGACAAGAGGGCGTGGCACCTCCCATATAAGCAAAATTTTAAAAATACTGCAGTGTAGAGTATTTAATGTTTGGCCAGGCTAAAGATTACATCCTTACTAGTTTTCCCGACTTTTTGACTTTGGCGGCCATTTCTGTAAGAAAAAAGTTCTATTATTTGAGACCTTAATTTTAAAAGTGGGGTAACGAGACAAAAGTAATTTCAGAATATAAATTGGCTGACATTTTGTTGGAACTGAAATAAATCCCAGTGTGCCAAACGGACTCGTTTCGAATCCGTAATGGGTTAATATTTTCGTACTTTTTATCCGTTACGAATCCGTTACTGGTCCGTTGTCGGGAGGAATTCCTAAAACAAAGCGAATCTTTTTTTCTTCTTTTATGGATCCGTTTCGAATACGTAACGTACATCAAAAACGGATTCACTTTTAATAATGTTAATGCTGCTTATAAAAAAAAGGAAAATGGTGAAGCGCTTATTTTTAATTAAAAAAAAAAACGAAAAAAAAAACAAAAAAAAAAAAAATACTTACTTGGCCGGGGGTCGAACCCAGGCTCCCGTGGTATTACTTTACACTACTAGACAACTAGACTATTGACCGATAAGATGTAGACGTATCTGATGTTGAGTTATAAAGTTTGTATATTAAAGAAATTTCTGTTGTTTTTTTTTATAAGTATTGTGTTCTTTGTCTTCCCTTCTTTCGATAAAAAGTATTACATACTCAAATTTGCAATCAAAAACGTTTCTTTAAACAAAGTTTGAAAAGTTTTCAAAAAATCATACACAATAAAATAAAAAGATAAAAAAAAACAAATCAAAAATGTTTTTTTCATCATCATTAACATTTATTAAAGCAAATCCGTTTTGAGTTCGCATTTGAAGTATTTACAGATTCGAAACGGATTTACCCAGGTTCGAATCCTACCACAGGTGGATTTTGATCCTTTATTTTTCTTCTTTCTTTTGGTTTTTATTTTATTTTAATCGTTAATAAGCGCATCAAAACGGTTTTTCTGTAAATATACAGCATTGCCATTTTTAAAAGCGAATCCGTTTTGAATTCGTTTTTAAGTACATTTCGGATTCGAAGCGAGTCTATACTGAGGAATTACCCGGGCTCGAGTCCTACCATAGGCGGATCGATAATTTTTTTTTTCTATATTTTTTAATCGCTAAAAAGTGCTTCCAATTGTTTTTTTTATTCAAACACAGCATTAATATTATTAACAGCAAATCCGTTTTGAATTCATTTTTGATGTACGTTTCGGTTTCGAAATGGATCCGTTACCGCGGATTACGTTTCTTATCTCTATATAAACTCGTAACGGGTTTAAAACGGATCCTCATCTGTTTTTGTGCACATTGAGATAGGTTTGTCTAATATAATTTTTTCAACTTAATGCCATCAGTTTTACAATGCTATCAAGTAAACTTTTCGTGAAAACATAGCCGAATTTTTTGCATTTTTAACAACATGTCAAGCAATTCATATTATGGTATTACTTATGTCCCTTTATGTACTTAATCCAATAACTCTCTTGGTTATGTGAATTTCGAAAAATGAAACTGAGAAAAGTTGTTCCAACCACCCAGTATATTTATTATAACATTTGTACATTATTCCCAATTTTTGACATATACAAGTACCTACAATCAAATTGTTTTTCCGGCATACATTTTGGTGGATTTAGCTGAAATATGAAAATAGTAGTCTACAAAATTGCATTAGTAGTTTCGGTCATCCAACTGTGCGTATGAGTATGTGCTGATTTTAAATTCTAGGTCACGTAAATGTCTGGCAGCAGATGGCTTTTAAATAAAATTCAATGTATTTTTTTCTCTCTATTACATACGGTACACGTAAGTACTTTCTATCTTCTTATCCCCCTACCCAAGCTAACTGCCTAACTCTACAGCACAATATGCGTTTTTTTAGCAACAAAAAAATTAACTTTATTTTTTCGTATGAACGGCTCCGTTCCGGCACCCCTCCTGCAAATGGCAATAAATTATGGCATGCAACATAGACATTTATAACGGTAATTGAAATTATTGCACATTGTGCACCATCTTGTAACATAAGACATTCGCCGCATGCGTCTGCTGGTAGCATTTTTTCGTTTTTCCTCAACTAAATATCCCTCTTCCCATTCATCTACTACTATTTTTATACCAAATACATACTACTATTTTTATGTACGATTATTCTCACGTATGTATGTAAAGCGCATTTGCAGTTGGTTGCGTTGCGTTGGTTGCTGCTGCTGCACTTTTATGTGCAATAAAATTAACATACAAACATTTGTGATAAATTGCATTCACGTGCTGTGCATACTAGTGATTTTGCGAAAACACAGCAGTACAGACTGGATTGTGGAGGAGCAGAAAAACAAACGTACGACATTTTTATGGGTATTTAAGAGTGAAGCTGCGTAGCTGCAAATGAAATGCAGCGTGAAATTATGCTGAGCAACTGTCAAAATGTGGATAAAATTCGGTAACATTTTGGGTTAAAGTTAAATGGAAAGATGTGTGGCTGTGTCTTTTATGTGGAAAATATTAAAACTAAAAGACTCGTTACATTAATTTTATGTGTGCGTTAGATAAAAGTCTCAATGTTATTACATATAATGAAATGTTACTCATGCGTCAGGTTGTACAAGTTTTATTTTACTTTACGGGGGCTTAACGTCGCTCTTTGGAGGTCTAAAAAATTTCAAAATAAGTTTTTGATGAATTACGTAAAATCTATGCGTTAAACTACAGAAATTATAGCTGATGTAGTTCTGAACATTTTCTTTTTATAAACTTTTTTTATCATAAAATTTGATCGATTTATAGTATGTGGTGTAGTCCCTAAAGTTGCAAGGTGATACAAGAGGCTTAGACTTAGAGCAAAAAAAAAAAAAAAAAAAAAAAAATGCACCTGAGGGGGTCTTAAGTGTACTCCTGAGGAGTTATATAAAAAAAAAACTGATTTTTTGATTTGCTTTAGAAAAAAATTTTCATGGGTCCCACTAACGTTTTAGAGAAAATTTTTTCGTGATAAACTTTTACGTAGTTGTAAGGGCTTTCTAAAGCTTTACTTAGTTTATTAGGCCTAAAAGGATTTCGCAAAGTCATGGGCCTTTAAAATTCGAGTTTTAAATTTTTTTCCCTACTTTTTGGCTTTTTGGTATGAAAAAGTTCTTATTATCATATCCTTTTATAATTTTTTTTGGAATTCCTTGTTAATTTTCTTTGGTTCGGTGCCACATTTATTACACCAATTTTTAGATTTGAGGTAAGAAAAAAATACTTTTATGCAACAACACACATGTTACTCTCATGCGCTGCCCTTTATCTACCAGAGCCTTCAAATGGATTGTTCTTGAAAAGAATATTTTTCTAACTTTAAATAAAACAAATGTATATAATAAATGTGCTACCAAACTAAAGAAAATTCAGCGAGAATTTTAAAAAAAATTATAAAAAGATATGTTAGAGAGACTTTTTCACACTAAAATGGCCGCCAAAGTGAAAAAGGAGTGGACAAAATTTAAAATATCCACTTTAAGGGTCTAGAAGTTTGCGAAATCCTTCTAAGCCTTATAAACCAAATACATTTTTAAAAAGCCAATAAAATTAACTAAAACCTTGCTGAAAAAAGTCTTCTCTCAAACGTTTGGGTAACTCAAAAAATTGTTTTTGTGAAACAAGTCAGAAACTCAGTTTTTTTATATAACTCCTCAGGGACACATTTCAGAGCCTCAAGTCCAATTTTTTGTTAGTCTAGGCTTCCTCTTACACCACCCAGAAGCTTTGTGATCATATGCATTACATTCTATATAAAAATAGACTAAGGAAAACTGTTCAGCCCTTTTTTAACTGCACTATTATCACGTCCCAAAAGAGAAAATACACTGTCATAGCTTAATCACTAATCCGATTTATATGAAATTTTGTATGGAGATTGGACTGTTTTTAAGTTAATGGGACTAAGCCTCTAAAAATAAAAATATTCTAGCATGGCTTAACTATGGTATCGCAAGGAGTTTATCATATTCGGTATGGATATGGGTGAATGTCACGAAATACCGTAACTCGTAAAGTTGTTGAAATGGTCCAGTAACGTCTAGATCATAATTAGTCTGAAAAACCGCTAAAATCTACACGACGCCTCCCACACTCAATACTCCAATATGGCGCACAGTGGTCGAAAAATCAAAAAAGCTGGGCAAAATTCTGAAAGTTGGTGGTAAGGGGTTGTTGATGATGCTAATTACGAATCCGAACTCCGTTTTTCAAAAAACAAAATTGCTGATCCACAATGGAGGACAAATAACGCTTATCTGGATCTTTTCTCACGAAAGTCGGTAATTTGTGGTTTTTGATGATGCTGATTACGAATCTGAAATCCATTTTCAACAAAATCAAAATGGCGGATCAAAAATGGTGGAATAAATACTGCTAAACTGCATCTATTACTACCAAAAACAGTATATGAGAATTTCTAATGCTGCTTATAACGAATCTGAAATCCATTTTTCGAAATATAATATGGCCGATCCACAATGATGAACGGCTTAATGTAAAACTACAAAAATCAACAAGAAGTCAGAATATAGGAGTTTTTGAGGTCGCAGATTATGAATATGAACTGAATTTTCATTAAATAAAATGACGCACCCAAAATGGCTGGTAAAACATGCCAAACAAAATCTTTTTCTACAAAAGTTTGGATTCCGTGATAATTTATTACGAATATGATATACTTTACAAAAAGTCCTAATAACTATTTTTTGGGCACCTCGGGGAAGCTAATTTTTTTAGGGGATTGTAGAAAAAAGTACTCTTAATACGATGTATGTTGAATTTAGATGGATAGCCGTGGATGCTGTAACATTTATCTTGAACAAATTTTTTTTTGTGTATATATTTTCATGAAATAGTTGCCTATTTATATTAACTGTGATCAAGATAGAACGCTTTGGATTTGAAAATCATATGAAATAAACCTTCACAGAGAGATGCCATTTTCCTATATTGCAAGAAAATGAACCGAAATTATTTTTCCACATGTTTACTGAGACGCTTTATATTAAAAAACAAAAAAAAAAAATAAAAAATTCTTCGCAAGAATAGGTAAACTTCAAACTCTAGTGAGAAGAGTTTTTAGGCACAGAGGTCTTTCCGACCTCTGAAACGAACGAAGAGGATTATATTCTACCAATTCCAACCGCTAAAAGTACAAAAACAACAACTTTGTTTTTTGAATTTTGACCAGCTTTTTTGATTTTCCGACCAGTGTGTGGCGGAAAAAAATTCAATATGGTGGATTTTATTTAAAAATAAAATAATGTGAACCAAATTTCGTGCATGGAGGTTTTTTGGGTCAGTAATCACGATTCCGGGGTCGGATTTACAATATTCAAAATTTCGGATTCAAGATGGCGGTTGATTTTTGAAAATTTTGTACGCCATCTTAAACTCGCCATATTGAATTTTGTAAATCCGACCCCGGATTCGTGATAAGCGACCCAAAAAACCCCCATGCACGAAATTTGGTTCACATTAGTTTATTTTAAATAAATTTCACCATATGTATTGAATTTTTGACCGCCATATTGGAACAGCCATGTTGGGTTTTTTTAAAACATGATATTAAATCTGTAAATCTACTATAGTAGTTGCATACTACTTCGCAATTTCCAATACTAGAAATAAAATAACTCAAAAGCATGACGGAGGGGACACATGACGAAGGGGACATTTCATGAATAACCAATCACACAAAGCAAAACCCCAACTCTTGCTACCGGGCACAATCGACTAAGTTTGACAAACTCTTCATTCCACAATGATGATGCACTAAAAAAATTTCACTTCTCACCAATATTTTGACCATGACGTAGGGGACATCAATTTTTGTCCCATAGTTTTCTCATTTTGTTTCGACCGCAGCAAGTACATGGGAACATTTGGAGAGATTTTCTCTGTTGAGCTTGGTTACTGTGTTGACAAATTTGAAAAAAAAACCCTGCGCGGAAGCCCTCCAAGTCTAACGTGGCGGAATGACTGCGGTAATTTAGAATTACCTGTGGAATATGAAAAATGCGTGGGACAATAGCGATAATGCCACTAACGAGCATCAGAGGGTCAGAATTGGGCTTCCTCTATGATACCTTTCATACTCAATACTGCAATATGGCGGTCAAAAATTCACTTTGTTTATTCAAAAATAACCTAATGTGAACCAAATTTCGTGCATGGAGGTTTTTTGCGCCGCTTATGACGATTCCGGGGTCGGATTTACAAAATTCAAAACGGATCCAAGATGGCGTACAAAATTTTCAAAAATTCCCCCCATATACCAAATTTCGAAAAAATCGGTTGTCTTTTGAAAATTTTGTACGCCATCTTGGATCCGCCATTTTGTAAATCTGACCCCGGATTCGTGATAATCGACCCAAAAAACCCCCATTCATGAAATTTGGTTTGCATTAGTTTATTTTTAAATAAAGTCCACCATATTGAATTTTTGCCACCATATTGGAATGGTCAAGTTGGGTTTTACTTAAAACATGATATTACTGATAAAGTATATCTGCTATAGTAGTTGCATTCTACTTCGTAATTTCCAATACTAAAAATAAAAATAACTCAAAATCATAACGGAGGGGACACGTGATGGAGGGGACACTTGACGGAGGGGACATTTCATGAATAATTGAGCACTACACACACAAAGCAAATCGCCAACTCTTGCTACCAGGCACAATCGACTAAGTTTTTACAGACTCTTTATTCCACTATGATGATGCACCAAAAAAATTCCACTTCCCACCAATATTTTAACCATGATGGACGGGACATCAAATTTTTTCCCGTACTTTTGTCATTTTGTTTCGACCACAGCAAGTACATGGAAACATTTGGAGAGAGTTCCTGTGTTGAGCTTGGTTTCTGTGTTGACAAATTTGAAAAAAACCCTGCGCGGAAGCCCTCCTAGTCTAACGTGGCGGAATAACCGCGGTAATTTAGAATTACCTGCGGAACATGAAAATTGCGTGGGACAATAGTGATAATGCCACCAACGAGCATCGGAGGATCAGAATTGCGCTTGCTCCATAAAAAAAAGCATTTGTTCTTATGGAACTTAAATATGTTCACACGCAGAACATCAGTGGAATATTTTATTTGGCTAAATCAAGCGTGGAAAAGGATTGATTGGTAAAAGGACTATGACGAAGGGGATATTTTCGGTAGTTTTCATGCGATTAAACTTTATCAGGACTTCTTTTTGATTCCGGGATGTATGAACATTACTAAAAATGTTCATTTTGAAACAATGTCATGGTTAGATGGTCAAAATTTCGCATCAATCACGAAATACACCCGTGGGACAGGTGTTTTTCGGCATTTCGTGACATTCACCCATATCCGAGTACATTCATAGAATGAACTTAAGGAAGGTTGCTAAAAACTTTTTGTTGTATTCTTTTAGAGGGCGGTATTTCGCAGATAGACTTGATCATCAAAGAAGGATAAAAAATCTTTTTGTTTATACTGCCCCTTAAGAGAAAATACTCAGACAGTGTTGCCATTGAAAGCTAAAATGCTTAAGTTTACATTTCCGTAGTCTTTTTAAAGTCAAATTAAAATGGTCGAATTTCGGTCACAAGGCAAGCTTTTTTGTTAGTAGAAATATAAAATTTGTCCCGGCTTTTTCAATATTTTAAAATATTTAAATCAAATGGTATCATTTATATAGGCATATTTTTAAGTTGGTTTCATTACATCAAATTAAAGTCTGTTTGAAGTCATTTTCGTAAACCAACTTATTCAAGAAACACAGCTTTTATCTTATAATTATTTTCTCCTATATATTCTTTAAATAATAGACTTAGTATTCTAATAAGTAAATAGCATTATATTCAATTAGTTTTATTGTTCTGATATCACAATACATACGTTTATTTGCTTTTATACGTGATTATAAGTATGTGGTTCAAACGTATGTACATTAGGTACATACATAATATTCTTGGCACTTAACTGCAATGTTTCTTTGAATCTTATAAGACATTCCAATACAAAACAAATTGCTGACCATATAAAAGAGAATTAGAGTTCGCTGTTTTTCTCTTTTTAAAGAAAAATTCCAGAAACAGGATTTGGCTCAGTATAATCATATTTTTGACAATAAAAATGTTTCAAGAAAATTTTCTAAAATTATTTTTTCAAGTAATTTTGACCAAGTCATCTATCATCTATTTTGCACTAAAGACTTGCGTTTTTGTATAAGATGCAAAAATATGCTTGATTTGAACTCTAAATCTGCATCTTTGTTTGATGTGTCTGTATAGTAAGATTTTAAAGAAACATTTCAGTAGCGCACTCCGAACATTCTGACATCTTTGGCGTTGTTGTATCAACCTAATGTACACACATGTGGCTCTCAAAATATGCTAATATTTGCACTAAGCATTAAGCATCTCAAAGATGTGAGAACATACTTATGCAGATAATTGTGTGTTGGTCAAGTTCATATTGAATATTTCAATTAAATTTGTATTTCATTTAATTGAATTTTCACAAATACATGCTCGCACAATCAGTATCCAACAGATTAAAATCCAAATATAAATTTTAACGGACTGTTGCTGAGATTTTTTCCATCAATACATAAAATTTCTGCCTTCTACAAATTATTTAATCAAAATTCTATCAAGAGAAATGTTTCATAAAAATCCCTTTAAAAACTTTTCGCATTTTACAGAACTTCAACCTTTGCCTATGTACCACAACAGCCTTGGTTGCTAAATGCCAGCATACGTCAGAATATAATTTTTGGTGAGAATTTTCGTCCACGTCGTTATGAATTTGTGCTAAAGGCATGTGCACTAAAACCGGATATTGAGTTGATGCCTGATGCTGATTTTACGGTGATTGGTGAACGTGGCATAAATATATCCGGTGGTCAGCGGCAAAGAGTTGCAATCGCCAGGGCACTTTACTCATCCGCAAATGTGGTGATAATGGTAAGTAGATGTGTAGAGTGTAATGCAAATGGTTTAAAGATTTGTACACGGTGAAGCAAAAGTAATGTCATAATGTGAATATGTTATAATTATGATTTGACATTTAAATTATTGATAGATAAAGAACTAATCAACAATAAGCCAACTAATTTGTAATCAGTTGTTTTGCGAGCAACATCTTAAAATGTAGAGCAAAACGTGCACAAACGTGCATCGACTTAAAAGGTCATCAGTTGAGCAATAGCATTCCTTCAACCAAACATCATCAATTTCACACCTTCAAGTAAAGTTTTCATGAAATCAAAATCCAACTTTTTTTTTATATCTATCAAAATGGCAAACAATTCCTATTATGTTATTACTTTTGTTCCTCTTTGTGCACGATTTAGACATTTTTGTGCACAATACATTTTTAAAGAAATTTTAGCTATTTTGAAAATATAAAAAAGGAAAAATATTCCAGCAAATTTCCCTACAATTTTCTTTATTCTTCTCTTTGTAATTTCATTTCATTCTTTTTCCGAACAATGTACCAACATCAATATAATCAAATTCGTTGTTGTCTTCTCTGTGTCATCGCATATTCGCTGTTTCTGGTAACCACTGACCATTTAAAATTGTTTTTTTGCTGTCCAATCAATCTGCTCCAAACAACAGGACGATCCACTGTCGTCATTGGACAACGAAGTGGCGCGACATATCTTTGAGCAGAGTATACGAAAAATGCTATTAAAAGCCAATCGAACTGTCATACTGGTGACACAACAGTTAAGTTTGGTGCGACAAGCAGATTATGTGAGTATGCAAGAGAGCGCAGCTTTTGTATTATGAAGAGTGCATGCTAAGTGTAAGTAGTGAACCGATTACCTGGAAAATAGTTTAACTTTTCGAGTTTTATGGAAACAGCTAATTTTTTATTCTTCATTTTTTATAATTTCTTATTTAATTTTTTTATTTAAATAATTAAAAGCTACTGATTTTGGAAAAAATAGATAAATGATAAGTGATAACTGAAATTCAGATATAGGCTTAAGGTAGTACGGGAACTTTACCACAGAGCACTGGAACTCTTCTATATAAATAATTTACTTTTCACTTGCCACTTAACATTTTTGGCATAAAATCCAATAAGGGGTCTTCTTTAAAGTTTTAGCAGAAAACCGATTACTTGAACCATTAATTTCTAAGACTTTATTCTTCGATTTTTTTATATGAAAGTAAAATTGTATTTTTCTTTATTTCGAATTTCTCATTCAATTTTTCTATTATTAAAATAGAAAGTTAATAACTTAGCATAAAATTAATAAATAATAAGTGACAAGTGAAATTCTGATTTAGATTTTAGGTGTTAATAGAACTTTTCCACAGGACACTTATACTGCAGCTGATAATTTTGCAAAAAATTAATAAATGATAAGTGATAAGTGATAAGTGAAATTCAGATTTAGGTTTTTTTTTTTTCGATTTGGGTAATTTTAGCAAACGATTAAAAAATTTTTTCATTGAAATTTTTACTGATCTTGGTTTTCTTTGATAAAAAGTATTGATAAATTGTAAAATTTGAAAAGTAAATTAAAAAACGAGTTCAAAGTCTTTTTTTGAAGGTTAATTGTCAAATTTGTTCACACCAAATCACTTATAAGTAAAAAATAGTTTAAAAGCTTATCAGTTAAATTGATAACTGATAAGTAATTCTTATGAAATCTAAAATGTTGTAGCAGATCTTATTTATTTGAACTAGAAATTAGAATTACAATTAATTTACAAATTTTAGTGTGCATCATTTTGATAAGTATGTCAAGTTATTTATTATTTGATTATATCGGCTGTATTCTAATATATTGATGACTCAATACTTATTCGACTACAATTTGATTAAGTATTTTGTTCAATATATATTTATGAATTCTATAGGTTTGACAAGTATGATAAGTTATTTAACTTTTGATTATATCGACCATATTCCAATATATTGACCCCTCAATACTTAACTTACTACAATTTCATTAAATATTTTGTTCACTATTCATTGATGTGCTCTACAAATGAATTCGATAGCTTTGATAAGTATGATTAGTTATTTAATTTTTGATTATATTCGTTTCGTTGCATTGTAATATATTGATGACTCAATACTTAGCGGTCAATAATTTGATAAAATATTTTGTTCAGTATAAATTATTATGCCATACAAATGAATTTGATAAGTTTGATAAGTATAATAAGTGCTTAATTTTGTGATGATATTTGATTTGGCAAGTGTAAAACTAACTAACTGTGACTGATGCTTAAAGCTGTAAGCATTTTTACTAAAAAACGAAATAATAAAATCCGATTACTTGTTTAGTTTCTACGAGTAACGCGAGTGATATTTAAGTTGAATTCATAGCAATATATTTAGGAAACACTAAATGATTTTTATCAGTAGATAGCCAGTTTAATCAATTCACCATTGAAATGCAATTTCATATTCAAATTTCTAAAGTCGTCTACCAAATTTGAGTTGTAACTCCAGGGGCTACTAAGTCACTTTTTTGTGGCCAATGAAGTGTAAAAACCTTTAGTTTTTCACTTTATTTTTCAATGTTCTTTTATTTCAAATGCAATATAATCATTCAATTTAATTTGCATCTTTATCTTGCGTTTGCTTTTTCCTCTTTTATTTTTTATCTTCATTCTTTTCTCTTTTATCCTTTTGACAGCTAATTGTTATGAAAGATGGCAGTCTACAGGCAGCTGGCAGTTATAAGGATATCGAGGAGCAACATCCGAATATTGTCAAAAAATGGAATGCAATTATTGCTAAAGCCAATGAAAAGGAAATGCAAAAGTGAGTATCACTTGTATTATGAAAAATACTAATAAATGACATTAAATTAAATTGATATTTGGGCGATAATATTTTTGGATTTGAAGCAAATTAAATTCAATTAGAGATCCATATTGAGATGATTGTTAAGGGTTAACAAACCACGCCTTTTTAGCCAAAACTGTCCACTTTTTTACCCAAAATTTTTCTACA
Organism: Calliopum simillimum; assembly: GCA_951812925.1. Lineage (NCBI taxonomy): Eukaryota > Metazoa > Arthropoda > Insecta > Diptera > Lauxaniidae > Calliopum > Calliopum simillimum. The sequence continues at coordinate 119,310,894 of OX638369.1, read as the reverse complement.
ATCATTAGCTCTCTTCTCCATAAAATACTTTTATAGCAAACCTCTGCTTTTGACTCACATTTATTGGTTTGAAGCTATTTTTGTACTGTTATCCATCAAATGTAAATTGTTTGCTTAAAGTTCTCATTCTATAGATTTCGTCGAAAATGTCAGATACTTTAAACATTTTTTTTCAGCATTTTAACTATACAACCTTAACATTTTATCCTTTACGTTTTATTTCGTAGCGCCGCCGCCATTGGACGTACCGCACGTGAACGTTGGAAATTGTTTAAAAATGTTACAAAAATTGGTCTACAACGCTCTGTCTCGACCTCGTCAGCAGCATCATCTGTTGGTGCTGGTGTTACAACAGAAATTGATGATGAGGCCGCAGCGGAAAATTGTACGTTGCCTGCGGTAAGTAAAAATCTGATGTCCGGTCATAGTCTGGTTAATATGGGTTGTTACCATCGAGCTGGGTTTTTTTTTTTTATAAATCAATTGCTTTATATTTTCGGCAAAAAGATAATCGTGTGATGATGAACATATTTTTGTATAAGTTTATAAGTTTCACCTTAGTTTTGGAGTAATAAATGCTACTATGTATGAAAAATATCGATACGTATTGTTTTGCTCGCCAGTGGCCAGGAGTTTGGCTTCAAAAATTTATAAAGAAAAGGACGTCCTCTTGGTTAAATTCAAAATCACGGGTTGGTGTTTTATAAATTTATTTCATTTTATTTCTTTATTCGATTTCTCTCAACATAATTATAATAATATGATAAATAAAACATGTCTCTCTACTTCCCACAACTCTCTGCTCTTGTGCGTTGCTCTCTCCGCCTCTAGCCGTGGCCTAGTTGAGTGTAGTAGTGGTAAGTTGCCTCGCTCTCACCTAATGCAATAGTATTCTCTTGAACGCGTATTCTGTAACTGCGAGTAGCTGCTCACATCTAACGCAATGGCTACTTTTCTTAAACGTGTGCTCTATAGCCATGAATAGCTGATATAGTATCGGGCTGCTCACGCCTAACGCAATGGTATTCTCTTGAATGCGTACTCTCCAGTCGTGGGTAGCTGATATAGTATCGGGCTGCTCACGCCTAACGCAATAGCTATTTTTCTCACCCCACTCTATTATCTATCCTTCTGCATCTCCTAGGTTCTTCGGAGATAGAGCACACCTGCAATCAACTGATTTATTATCGGGCTTGAATGAGACGCTGTTCCCCCCACTTACATTTACCCGATATCACGCGAAGGCACCACCTCTCACGGTTTGACTAAACCAAAAGTTAGTACCCACTATTAAGAAAACACCCACAAAACAATTCAGCCATGATACTATAACGTAGGTATAGTTATAGTAATTTGAAAATCAACATTCAAAAAACAGTTTTTCTCGACCTTTCGCACCTGATATCTCACGAAGGCACCACCTCTCACGATTTGACTAAGACAAAAGTTAGTAGTCCTTATTAGAAAAATACCCAAAAAAAAAATTCAGCCATGATACTATGACGTTTGCGTAGTTATAGTAATTTGAAAATCAAAATTCATATTACTATGAACTTGTACGCAGTAATTACCTTAAGATAGGATGTCTCCTAAACTGTGGGTCGCACGAAAACAATTAGCACCACTTTTTGATATGAAATTTTCTGAGCTATTAAATTGTGCAGCACCATTTTTTTGTAAAAATAAGCGTTATCGAGATCTGAATTTTCTCGACCTTTGTGCCTGCATAACTTTTTGTACAACAGTGAAATCGGTTTCGAATTTAAGTGCATATTTTGAAACTGCAAAATAAACCCAATTAAAAAAAAATCATGGATTTTATATGTTCGATCGGAAGGTCCAATTTTACTGGACCATATCTCCTAAACTTTTCGATACGATATTTGCTGAGCTACAAAATTTTGAAACCAAATTTTTTTGTAGACATAACCGTTAGCGAGATATGTGCGAAAAAACTGTCTTTTGCACCCGATATCTCACGAAGGCACCGCCTCTCAGGATTTCACTAGAACAAAAGTGCATACCTACTATTGGAAGAACACCTTTCAGCTTTGATACTACACGTATAAGGAGGGTCATCCAAGCGCTGGCTCTTAGTCCATTATATTTTTGTAGACAATCCAAAAAAAAAAAAAAAATATTTTTTGTGATTGTTGTAGTTCCGAAAAATTTGTCAAATTATTGAAACATTGTAGTTGTTGTAGACGAGCAACCCTTGATATTAACCAATCTACTTGAAATTTGGTCATAGAGATGCGTGGCATAAGCAAAGTCAAGTGGAAATCTGATCTTCAGAAAAATGCACCATATATTTGGTGTGTAAAATAAAGGAAATTTAGTTGGCTCTTTCTCAACGCCTTCCAACTTTTCAATATATAGGGTGCAAATGATTAAGTAACGAAGCTTCTAAGAGGTGATAGAGGAGGCCTAGACTAACAAAACATTGCATCTGGTCTTTTAGATTTATCGATAACACTTGAATATCTTTAAGTCATGTCGGTTTTTCGATATTTTTTCGATTGTAGACGACATTTTTGACTTTTGACGGTTTTTTCGGATTTTTCCGAAACACTTGGAGTTCAGTTCAACTTTGCAACCGTTTTCAAAACTTCTCTCATGCGTCTAAGATTCTAAAGATTATTTTGTATGTAACGGACTACAGCGTGGCCTTACATTGGTGGCATTGTCAGCACCACCACCATGGCAATGTTGTGGTTGTAGTTAATTACTTTTTCGCGTTTCTTGCGCCGCTATGTATCATATTGATGACGTTCTGTGGTGGTGCTATGCTTTAACGTTTCAACTCCTCATACTTGTTGATTTTTCATTAACTTAAATGCCTACGAAAAGAGCTGGAGCTGTAAGAGAGTGAAACTTTAAATTTAAGAACTTAAAATGATGATCTGGCGAATTTTAATACCCACCGTTTTTTTTGTGAAGAAATGTTGTGAAACTTTTCAGGAATACAAGCAGACTCAAGGTCATTGACTACAAGATGAGCCACATTTAACTGTTCTTGAAACAATTTACTCCGTTCAATATTCTTAGCACGCACAATATGCTGTAACCTTAAAATCAGTTTTATTCAAAATGATTTACCCCCAAAACTTCTAACTGTAATTTTGCCTGTTTTTCTGCACATCTTTTGAAGTTTTAATGAACCTTTTAATTTGTTAACAAGCGCCAAATGCTTCCCAAACAAAGTTTCATTTTCATCTCTCCAATGTATTGATTTAATTATAAAAACCTCATCAGGAAAGGTTACTGGTGTCAAATATGCGTTAAATTGACCTCAACTTGACAGCGCCACAGGGAACAACGAAACGTACGAAACGCAACGAATCATTGAACGAACAACCACATGAACAGACAGACATCGATCGATTTGGCATAAAACCCTTGTCAAACAGTAACGCTCTTCATTAAAGCTGTCAAACTTAAGAGGCTTTTTGAACTTTGCAATCCACCACACAGTTTGGCAGCGTAGAATGTGACTTATGTGCAAGAAAAAGAAGAAGGAGAAGCTGCAGACCGGTGATATTGATTATGTGGAAATCACATTTTCTGCATGACCTCCAATGATGATGATGTTTCATTAGCAATTTAACACATTTGCTAGGGTATTGCGAAAAGTTAAAGTGAAAATTTAAAAATAAATGTAAGTACACCAGAGTTCGCTCTGAAGCTGCAACTACACCATTTCACTTCGATCACTTTGGGCACTACCTTTCATAGGTTGCAGTCTATCTTCATACCAAGTTCCATATTAATATGTGCAAATCATTGCCGTGACAGAAATTTTCTTATTAAAGGCGTGAAACCACCCTATCCCTGAGGGTCTATCTCTATTTCAAATTTCATATAAATTGGTAACCCGGCTTGGCCATGACAACGTATTTTCCCATTAGGGGTGCCATAGGGTGTTAGGGGTGCCACACATACTTTTTGAATTATTTTTCTTTTTACAATGTTTCCAATAAAAATATATCATAAGAATAAGTTTTTTTTTAAGGCGGTGACAAAGAGGTTGAACTGCTTTGTCTTAGCATATTTAAGTATTAGACTGATTCAAAAATTTTTTTTTTGATATTCACGATTATCCCCAAAAAATCTGAGAGAGGGTGTCAAAAAAGTGAGCTGAGAATTTTTGAAATTTTTCTGAAAGTCATTTAGAGGTCGCTCAACGTCGATTTATGCAAAATCTGGGCTTGATGCGGATTTTATTACGATCTCATAAATTCTCGAAATGTGTTGTATGATATATCAAATTTTTCGTATATAAACGAACAAGAATTAACGCCATCTAGTGTGGATTGAACTCAGTAACAAATATCAACACTGTCTAATATAAAGAACATATAATTGCAAATTCGACCATAGCAGAAGTTTACGCCGTGAAAAGAAATAAAAAGAATAGTTGAAAATGTCATGCCAATAAGCAACTACTATGTATGTATTCTCCTGAGCTCCTAAGAGTATCATAGGGCCAAAATGAAAAGTCTCTATTTGTTACGATATTTTGTGATGACTTTTATCTCTTGCCACGACTTTTTCGATTACTGGATTTAATTCTCAGGTGGTTATTGATCTACCACGCCCTTTATTGCCTTGTGGATTCTACTCAAAAGCTTGGCAATAGACTTCGCTAAGTTGTTTCTGGGGAGAAACTGCTAGGTAGATGAAGCTGCGTGTAAAACGTGTAGCAAAACAAACATAATCAAGTAGTAGTTAGGACAAGGCAACTCTACTTAGCTGTTGCAAGAACCATCGAGAAAGTTCTAGCTACCGCCCAGAGTTTACAAATTTATCTTTAGCATGACAGAAACAAAAGCTATAAGCATATACGGAAGATTTTCTCCTATGAGTAGGTTTATGTATCAGTTATGAGAACCATCAAGAAAGTTCTAACTACCGCTCAGAGTCTATGAAATTATCTTCAGCATGAAATAAACAAATGTTACAAGTGGAGCCGAATAAGCGTATTTTAAGTAGTTACTGCAAAATTGAGAAGGTATGATTCTATGAGTAGATTTCTTCTGCGCTTGCGATAATAATCGAGAAAGTTCTAACTGCCGTCTTGATTCTATAAATTTACCTTCGGCACAAAATATCCAAAAATAACTAGTCGAGTGGTTAATTTTTATAGGAAGAATTGTGTGGATGATGTAAGTTTGTTTCTACGAGAGGGTTTGCAGAACCATCGAGAAATTTCTAACTGAGTATTGCCTGGATTTTATGAATCGACCTTCAACATGAAATTAACAAAAGATATTAATAGATGCGATAAAGCGTTTTCTATGTAGCTACAGCGAAATTCAAGAGGTTTGTCTTCACGAGAAGGTTTGTGAAAACCATCGAGAAAGTTCCAACTATGGCCTGGATTTTATGAATCCAGCTTCAGCATGAAATAAATGAAAGATATTAATAGATACGACAATGAAGAGATTTGTTTTCAAGAGACGGTTTTTGCAGAAACATCGAGAAAGTTCCAACTATGGCCTCGATTTTATGAATCCACTTTCAGCACAAAATAAATAAAAGTATATAACAAAACTAAGCTAACTGAAACGTACACTACGTAGCCACTGCAGGCCTGTTTTGCGAGAATCATCGAGAAATTTCCAAGTATCTCATAGAGTCTACGGATTCATTCTCAACATGAAGAATTTCTTCAGATTTTAGGCTAACATGAATTTTACTTCGTTGGGAAATTTTCAACATACTTTGTTTTTGATCTATTTTTTTTTAAATTTAGAACCATTTGAGAAGGAATTTATAAAAATGCAATATTTTGCTCAGACGACTATGACAAAAACACGGTCTACCCAAATTCTTCTTGATCAAATTTTATTTTTTGAATCAGAACTACCGTGTGTAGGAAAACATTGAAGTAGATAGAAAAACAAAATTTTTTATTCAAAACCAATCAAATTTCTTTTCAAGTCACTTTTGAACTAAAACTAACCAAACATTTTTCCACCTTCCTTTACAGCCTTTGCCAAATCACACAAACAACATGCAAAACTACCCGCTGACACGTAAACGTTCCAGCTACTATGGTTCACGACATCTCATCTACGATGTACCGTTACCCATCGATGAGTGCCAAACAGATGATGTCATTATACGACGTAACCCAAGACGACAACGACGACAACGTACCGACACCATCAACTCACGTTCATCCAGTAGACGTAGCGTTAACAGCAGTAGTTGCAATTCAGGTGAATGGAATCGACGCAGTCTATTAACGGCAAGTTGCAGCAGTGCAACAAGCTATGCCAGCAATCAGACGATACCAGATACCAGCAGCATTGTAGGTGTAGGCAAAGTTGCCGTCGAAGAGGCTGATACTGACAATGATGATATAATGACTGAAGCAGCAATGAATGAAGAAAAACGTAAGCAACGTATACATTCTTGGCAACCACAAACCACAACAGCAGCAGGAACAGCATCGTCAACAACAGAATGTCAGCATCAGAAATTGTCACGCAACATTTCATCGCCGAGTAGCTTTCAACGTAGTGGTGCTGGTGGTCGTTCTCATGATGATAAATATTGGGCAGCAGCAGCAATGGCAGCCGATGCTGATATACAGGAACTGCAGGATGAAAAACTTGAAGAGGAACGTATCAAAAATATGGGTAGCTTTCAGCAATTTATGAGACGCATGTCGGCACGTCGTTCGAATATTTCTAAGAGTAATCGTATGCATCGACCAGTCAGTGCTACCAATTCGATATTGTGAGTATAAAATGGGTTGGCTTATCGTGTGGTGGATAGGGAGATATTTGAGATTTTGTAATTGAATCAAAGACAAAAAATCTTTGTTATTGCATGCAGTGTGTTAAACTTTATTAAATTTCACTATTAATATTTCCAATAATTCATCAAGAATATCAATTAAAGCTCATTATTATTGTTTTCTAAAATGCTAAAAAGTTCACCCCACATTCTAAATTTGAAGACTTTTTGATTTTCCTCAAGTTTTTCATATTTGCTGTGCCATGCAGTAAACTTAACATTATCAGCCTTTTGTGCTTCAGTGAGTGTATGCCAAAGTTCATTAAGTTTCGTATTGAATTCTTCATAAAAAGGTTTGTATTTATCACCGAATTCAATTATAATTTTAACAAGACCATGCTTTTCCAGCGATAGGGAAAACAGTAGGTTCACAACATCTGATAAGTCATCACGTATAAATAAATTCTCCCATTTCAGTATCATACTGTGTTGTTTGTCTAACTTCAATGGCTTAGCCGCAGATTCCACTTCTTTAATAAAATTTTTGATTTCTGTCGTTCTGCTGATCACTTCCGGGTTATTATCATGTAAGCTTTCCATATCCTCAATGGTTTCCTTAAGCACAGGTATGCTATTCTCGACTGTAATGGTGTAGAGTACTGGAAATTTCTCATCTATGAAGTGGTGAAAATTGTTTAAGTCAATTTTATTTTCACCATTGATTGCAGCACTAGTTGTCTAGAGAAATTTTCGATTTATTGATATATTTTGTAATGATTTGTTAGATTTCTGCTTACCTGTTTGAGAAAAATTGCACAAAGAAATATCAATGCGTATTTTCCGGCCATATTTTCACGGTATATTGTTGACTGAAGGTCTTGCAAATATGAACTGTCTCAGAATGCAAAATCTAAGTATATGCCAGTTGCTCTTATACATTTCAGATTATCATATTAGATAGACAGTAGCGCTTGCTGGATTTTGTTTTAGGGATTAAGTTGAAGCATATATTGTAGGCACGACTAAGATTTCTGCGGCCTCACTGTTTAGACAATGTTTTCATATAAAACGACCTTAAATAAGTCAAAAAACTATCATAAAATTTTTCGATTTCACGCTTCGTTTTCGAGGCTTAAAGAATATGAGAATACTGAAGAAATCTCAAAAAAAAAAAAAAAAAAAAATTAGATTTGACGATGATTTTTTATATACCGACCCAAAATAAGCCGAAAACACCAAAGAAAATTTTCGGAATATCAGTTCGTTTTCGAGATATCGTGGCTTAAAGAATACGAGGATACTGAAGAAATTTCAAGAAGACTTAGTTTTGATTATGTTTTTTTATAAAACGATAAATTTTTCGATATCACGCTTCATTTTCGAGACATCAAGGCTTAAAGAATACGAGAATACTGAAGAAATCTCAAAATAGTTAGATTTAAAGATGATTTTTAATAAAACAACTCTAAATTATCCGGTGCCTCCTTCGTTTTCGAGATATCGTGGCTTAAAGAATGCGAGGATACTGAAGAAATTATAGAAAAAGTTTGATTTGACGATTTGAGACTTTTTAATAATCCGACCAAAAATAAACCGAAAAGCCCCATAAAGTTTTTCGATATCACGCTTCGTTTTCGAGATATCGAGAAAATAATACGAGGATATCGAAGAAATTTCAAGGAAAGTTAGTTTTGACGATGACTTTCAATAAACAACCCAAAATAAGCCGAAACCACCGAAGAAAATTTTCGGTATGTCACTTCGTTTTTGAGATATCGTGGCTTAAAAAATACGAGGAAACTAAAAATATGTCAAGAAGAGTTTAATTTAATGTTTTTTTTTTTTTTATCGTGAAAAGTTTTTGATTTCAGTTGTTCTTTTGTTATCGGTATTCTTGTTTTAAATAATGCTGACATTTCTTCAATACTCTCGCGTATCAGGCCTCGATACATCGAAAACGAAACAAGATATCAATGCCGTAAGACTTATTATGCGTTGTTTCATGCTTTACGTAAGTCGTATTATACCATATATGTAAAATAATTACTACAATTTCTTAGGGAATAATACCGACGGCTATTTTTCCAGTATATGCTATTTGTCTCGGTGCCTTTTACATTTGCACCAAATCTCATCGAATTACGAAAATATTGGAATTGCAATTTTCTGTGCATGTTATTGATCCCAGTACACACTATATACATTTGTACCAAATTGCATCTATCAGCGTCAAATAGTTTAAGAGATATCGCATGTATTTGTTCTGATAGGCGTAGCACCAAATGTATTTAATAAAACACACAAGAGCTTAAGCCGATAGTGATGAATAAACCAAGGCCAAGATCATAGCAAATTTGGTCTTGATCTTGGACATTTAGTCGTGGTCCTGGTCTTGAGATTGGGAACCTTAGTCTTAGCCTTGGTCCTGAAAAAACTTCTGACTGAAAAGTAATATTGGTCTTAGTGATCATCATGGCCATGACCAAGACTGCAAAATTATGTGCCTTGGTCTCGATCTCGAAAAATTACCAGACATAGGCTAATTTTGCCCATCGCTATGAACAGAATCAATGGTGTTTGTAATACTAGCTCAAAAGCTCTTGTCGATCAAATGACTGCAAGTATAAAGATTGTGCAATAGTTGACTTTGGTGTTTTTATGACTCTCAACTTTCTCCCCTTGAATTTCACGCCACTGATGTTAAAAGCGATTGCACATTAGTTAGTTTGATTATGAGGTCAAGTTCAAGTTGCTTTCGGAAAAAAACAAAATTTAAGCATTTTGAATGCATGAAGGTACCTACTGACGCATTCGTTGATTCTATAATTCATACTAATTGTTAGTGTTGATAGTGATCTCATTATCATTGTTGTTTATTACAATTGTTTACATTTTTGATTAATTTTCATTATCATTGTTGTTTATTACAATTGTTTACATTTTTGATTAATTTTCTTCATCAGCCAACACATATTGTGCGCAGAGCACAAATTAAGGAAAAAAAAAATATTTTTATTATGCAAATGTTATTTATGAGATATCAAAAGTACAGTTAGTTAGCAAAAATTTTAATGACACTACTGCACTTACTTTAATTTGATAATATTTGATGACAGTATTGCACTCACTTCGCTGCACGTGTATTGATTTGTACTCTATACTCAGTGTACAAATTTTTTTTTGGGTGCTACATTCATTCATATCTGTTACTTTATGCACTTGATTATGAACTGCACTAAAGTAGAGTGAAGTAGTGTCCTAAAAGAAATAAGTATATTCATGCAGATGCCTTTTAACAATGTACAACATTTTTAGGTTTTTTCCAAAATAACAATTTTCTGACAATGGATTTTGGTAAAGTGGACTTAAAAAAACAGACTCGTGTTTCGACATTTTGAGAGCTTACATCTGCATTTTTTTTCGGGAAGGGGGGTAAAAGTTTCCCCCTTTTAACGCATTCTTGTTTTAAATCAACATATGAAACTATACGATCCTTACATCTAAAGTGCAACATGAGTTCAACAAACTTTTGTAGGATATTACGAGGAATATTTTTGTGAAAAACTTTAAGCCCTTGTATCCCCAAATATGGGTAATTTTTACTATTTTCCTAAATACGTACAAAAATTACACCGAAAACGTTAGAATATGGAGTCACAATGTACGACAGAAATATTTGCTATAAAATTTTACTATTATTTTACCACTAGTCGAAATTTCATCTCAAAGGCCATAAAATCGTCAAAATGAAGACTTCTCATATTGCACTTCGATCATACTTTCTTACGCATTATTATTAAGTTTTAAGCAGTTCTTGGCTTCGCTGACCAATAGTGAAATTTTTCGTAAAACTTTTTTGTAGTACATCTTAACCCATTATAAACTTACGCACAAAAACGGTAAATAATGGGTTAATTTGTTTTAAAGAAATGTGGTAGAAAACTTTTAGAAAAAAAGTGCTGAAAAAATGAATGTTAAATCCTATAGAATTAAAAACTAAAACGAATGTTAGAACTGTCAAACAGACTCCCATTACTTTAACATTGATTTTAATCGGAAATCGAAAGTTACAGGAGGTCTACAACATGTCCTACCAGTTTGAAAAGTAACTTTTGGATGACGCCCTCTACAGCAGCCAAGGGAAACTAAAAATAAAAAAAAAAAAAAATTTTTTCATATTTTTTCCACAATATTTAACAATGTCCAAAAAAATTTGGTCAATAAATATAATAGTTTTTTCATAATAAAATTTTTATAAAGTGTTTTTTTGTATTCGATTACAAAAGCGAATGTCCCCAAAAAAAAAAAAAAAACAACACAACACACTGCACTTTCCAGTTTCTATTTACAGTTTTATTTACACAATTCTTTTAGTTATTATTGTATAATATTGTTTATTGTACAATATTACTACAATAACATTTTAGTTTTTCTTTCTATATCAGTTGCTCTTTAATATCTTTCAAACCATTAAATCTGTTCTTTTCATTGTCTTTTTATTTCATTTCTTACGTGTCCGCAGACAACCGTCTTACTATTTCGAGTCTTCAACAACAACTGAGTTCAACTGTCCTTTGTTCGTTTATTCAAAATTTTTTTTGTCATTTTTGTTTCGTTCAAGTTTCGTTTGCTTTGTCAGTGCTGCCATGTCGTCCGTTTAGCTCTGTTCCCACATGAATGTTTGATGCGATTCAGATTTTGTCATTAACCTTAAATTGAACAAATGTGAATAAAACAAAATTTATATTCCGCTAACGCATGCAATATATTAAACTTTATTATAAGTTTTTCTCTTTGAATATTTCCAAGAAAGTATTTGTTAAGTTTTATAATGGAAGATTTCTTCCAATTAAAGCTATTTAATCTTGTTTTACAAAAACGTAAAAGGGTTTTGGTACATTATAAACTTGAAGAACGTTAATTCGTTGACAAGACTCTTATTTTGCTTGTGCCATGCATTAAACTTTGCATTTTCAGTGTTTTGAGTTTCAGTAAGTGTTTGAAAGAGTTCATTTAATTTTGTATCGAATTCATCATAATAATCCATTATGTATTTTCTACCATCTTCTGTTGGTCTTTCTTCAAAACCGTTTCTATTCAATGATATTCTAAACACTAATGTAGCAGCGTCTTGATTATCATCGTTACATTGAAATAGACTCTTCCATTTCTGTAGTAATCTGTGCTGTTTCTCAATTTTCAAAGGTTTTTCTGCAGATTCTACTTCTTCTATGAAATTCGTTATTTCTGTCATTTTGCTGGCGAATTTGGCATGTTTATCATGTATAGCTTCCATATCCGTAAGTGTTCTCTTTAGAATAGGTATGTTATTCTCAACTCTTAACGTGTATATTTTAGGAAACTTTTCTTTTAAAAAGTTATAGAAAGTGTTGAAATCGGTTTTGTTTTCTCCATTAATTGCAGAACTAGTTGCCTAATCACATTTTTGGAATAATTTACATTTATTAGTAATTTGTAATGATTTTGAAAACTCCTACTGACCTGTTTAAATAAAAATATACAAAAAAATATCAACGCGAATCTTCCTGCCATTGCTTAGCTTTATGTTGTTGACTGTAGGTGTTGCAAATATCAACTATCTCAGATTAAAAAAAATTATTAAATATTAGTTGTTTATTAATTTGAGATTAGACAGTAGCGCGTTTGAGATTGAGTATCTGGGGCTTAATTACAAAAAGTATAGATAATACTTATGTTTTTCAATGTGTTTTGTTTGACTTTAACTCATATCAATTTACGACGAATAGTTTCAGAGGCATGAAAAATTTTGGTTTCGAGAAGCATAATGCCTCTTTTCGGCTAGTAATGAGCAAACTAAGTCTTGGTCTCGGTAATTTTTCAAGGTCAAAACAAACACGTTGACATAGCCTTGGCCTCGAGAATTTAGCACTGCTATTCCGTCTAAGTCATTTATAGTTTATAGGGCTGTAGCGCCCGTTTTATTTCTCAATACCAAATTTAGCATCTTAAAAATCGAAATAAGTTTCAACAATTTTACACACTATACGGATACAATCCTTAGAAATATATTTGAGCCCAACACCAAAATCCAATATCAAATCCAATACGATGAAGACAACTATAGTCTTGGTTTTAATTTGCTTATCACTACTCCTGCCCAAAAATTACAGAAGAGCTATAGCTAAGTTTATGATACGAGTTCCGTACAGTTTGTAGTCCAATAGTTCATATGGATTCGGAGATGATTTGAAGGGTTTACGATTCTAAACTTTCTCCTTCTGCATACGCCATTGTTGGCAAAAGCGATTGCACAATACTTAGTACGGTTGTGAGGTCAAGTTTAGGTTATATTCGGAATGAAATGACACTATGCAGTAGGTACGTTTTGTGATTCATTCTCTGATTTTAAGTAAGCACTAATAGTAATCTTATTATCATTGTTGTTTATTAGAATTGTTTTTAGTTTTAATTATTTTTCTCCATGCGTACTACGTACGTAAGTAAATTACACCATCACACAAACATATAAAAGTAGTCTATACATTTGACCACACACATTTATCCTGTAAGACCATGGACTATTCTAAAACTAGTTTGCAAACTACTCCATGGGAGAAACCGAATAGTCCAAATTCTGGTCCCATCACATATAAAGTTCAATTTATGTTTTACATTGTTTGTCATTGGACGCAACTAATTGTCTCCTTATGCGTTACATTTGGACTAGAAAAAGGTCAATTGTCTCCTTATGTAATACATTCGGACCAGAAAAAGGTTAATTTTTTTTTATTTTATTTATAAATTTCAACAAATTTATTTTGAAATTGAAATATTACACAAAAATGTCAAAAGGTTTCATAGACAAATGTGCTAAAGAGTTTGTTTTCCTGGTTCGAATCTCGGTGTGGATGAATTTCTTTTTAAGTATTAATTTTTTATTATGTTATACTTCTGCTATGTTGAACACATGTTTCATTTTCCGCTCCGATGGCTCTTCAGATAAATTGTGTACAAATTAATAGAAATTTAAAATTGGAATTGATAATCACAGAGTGAAGGATTTGAAGCTTAGCCTATCCACGCAGCGCAAGTCATTAGACCGATACCCTATCGTTTGCTCTTCTTCAAGGTCGACGAACTTCCAAACACTACATACGTAGTCAGTAAAGTTATAATTTCACTGATACAATCGATACACAATTGAACCACTTTTTGTACTAATGACGGATTATGCATTACATCTGGGTCATTTTTGATACAAGTGACTGATTTTGCATTACATTTGGGCCATTTTTGGTACAATTGCTAATTTAAGTGAATTTCTTCTACCTTTGGGCATAGTCCGTTTTGGTCTACTTACAAAATAACTAGACCAAAGATGGGACCATTGGAACATTGTCCCCGTCAGTCCTATAGGGTATCTATAATATTCTGTATGTAGTATGGTTAGCTGAATCTGAATACGAGGACAGAATTGCTCGTATACACTCAAAATTTCGAGTTATATTTGCTTAAAGTTGCAGAAAGCGCTGTGTAGTCCCATTTTATTAATGACATCGAATAGCCATAACCTTTCTTATTAAATTATTTCTCCAAATTTTTTCGATTGAACTCTCACTTTCTGAACCATAAACTTATGAATAGAAATAAAGAAAGAGTTATTCGATAGTTCAATGGTGCTAAAAAACGAAAGGAAGAAAACTACTGAAAGAATTAAATTGTTATGAGAAATGAATCTAGAAATAAATGTTTGATGCAATTAAGATTTTGTCACTAAACTTAAATTGAACAAGTGAGAGTAAAACAAAAAAATTGGTATTCGGCTGATGTATGAAGTATTTATATTAAACTTTATTATAAGTATTTCTCTGTGAATATTTCGAATAAAGCATTTATTAAGAATCGTTCATTTACTCCAAGTTTTTACCCTAAAAGCCCTAGTACGTTTATGTACGTTATGTACGTTTTATGCATTACTGAGAGGTTTTTCTAGTAAAAACTTGCAGAAACTTGGACACTTTAATTCCTCGTTTTTCTAGTTTTCCAAAATTGCAAAAAGTTCGCCCCACATTATAAATTTGAAATACAGTACTTCGTTGGAAAGTTTCTTATATTTGCAGTGCCAAGCAGTAAACTCTGGATTTTTGGTCTTTTCTGTTTCAGTGAGTGCCTGCCAAAGATCATTTAATTTTCTATCGAATTCTTCATAAAAATCCACAATGTATTTACTACCATCTGCTGTTAAACTTTCTTCAAAACCATTTCTATCCATTGATTTAGTAAACATCAATGTAGCAGCGTCTTGATCATCATCTTTGCTCTGAAATAGACCATGCCATTTCAGTAGTAAACTGTGCTGTTTCGCAATTTTCAATGGCTGTTCCGGTGATTCTACTTCTTTAATAAAATTCGTTATTTCAGTCATTTTGCTGGCGAATTCGGCATGTTTATCATGTAAAACTTCCATATCCGTAAGTGTTTTCTTTAGAACAGGCATGCAATTCTCAACTAAAAGTATGTAAACTTTAGGAAACTTTTCTTTTAAAAATTTATGGAAAGTGTTGAAATCGGATTTGTTTTCTTCACTCATTGCAGCACTAGGAGCCTAAGGATATTTTTGGAATAATTCATATAATTTGTAATGATTTTGGAAACTCCTACAGACCTGTTTAAATAAAAATATACAAAGAAATATCAACGCGAACCTTCCTGTCATTGCTTAGCTTTATGTTGTTGACTGTAGGTGTTGCAAATATCAACTATCTCAGATTGAAAAAAATTATTAAATATTAGTTGTTTATTAATTTGAGATTAGACAGTAGCGCATTTGAGATTTAGTATCTGGGGCTTAATTACAAAAAGTATAGATAATACTTATGTTTTTCATGTGTTTTGTTTGACCTTAACTCATATCAATTGACGTCGAATAGTTTCAGAGTTATGACGAATTTTGATTTCGAGAAGGATAATGCCTCTTTTCGGCTAGTAATGAGCAACATAAACATAGACATAAACCTTGGCCTCAAAAATTTACCAAGACTAAAATTGCAATTCGGTCTAAGTCATTTATAGTTTATAGGGCTGTAGCGCCCCTTTTATTTCTCAATACCAAATTAAGCATCTTGAAAATCTAAATAAGGTTTAAAAAATTTTGCATACTAAACAATCTTTGGAAATATATGCAAAGACCGAGACCAAGACCAACACCAAAATCCAATATCAAATCTAATACTATGAAACAAACCTACCATGGTCTTAGTCTTTGTTTGATCATCATTACTCCTGCACAAGAATTACAGAAGAAGTATAGATAAATTTATGGTATCGTTCGTAGTCCAATAGTTCCTACGAATTCGGAGATGATTTAAAGGGTCTACGATTCTCAACTTTCTCCTTCTGCATACGCCATTGTTGGCAAAAGCGATTGAAGATTACTTAGTATGATTGTGAGGTCAAGTTTAAGTTATATTCTTAAAGATTATTATGCAGTAGGTACATTTTGTAATTCGTTCTGTGATTTTAATTAAACACTGATAGTAATCTTATTATCACTTTTGTTTATTCGAATTGTTTTTAGTTTTGATTACTTTTCTCCATACGTACTAGGTACGTGAATAACACCGTCACAAAAACAAATAAAAGTGGTCTGAATATTTGACCAGACACATTAACCCTGCTGGCCCACGGACTATTCCAAAACTACTTAGTTTGCAAACTACTCCATGGGAAAAACCGACTAGTAAAAATTCTGGTCCCATCACATATAAAGTTCTATTTACGTTTTACATTGTTTGTCATTGGGCGTAACCAATTGTTTCTTTATGCATTACATTCGGACTAGAAAAAGGTCAATTGTCTCCTTATGTATTACATTCGGATCAATAAAACGCCAATTTTTTTTTTGTTTTATTTATAAATTTCAAAAAATTGAGTTTAATATTAAAATTTAACACAAAAACGTCAAAAAATTTCATAGACGAATGTGCTAAAGAGTTTGTTATATATTTCTGAGCATTGTGCTTCTGGTTCGAATCTCGGTGTGGATGAATTATTTTTCCGAAGGATCTTCTGATGAATTATGTACAAATTAATAGAAATTTAAAAAATTGGAATTGAAATTCACCAAGAGGAGGATTTAAACCTGGGTCTCTCCACGCAGCGCAAGTTATTAGGCCGATACACTATCGTTTGCTCTTCTTGACAGTCGTCAAACTTCAAAACAGTACATACGTAGTCAGTAAAATTATAATTTCACTGACACAATCGATACACAACTGGACCACTGTTTGTACTAATAACGGATTATGCATTACATTTGGACCATTTTTGATACAAATGACCGATCTTGCATTATCTTTGGACCATTTTTAATACAATTTATAATTTATACGTTAGTAAATTTATTCTAGTCTTAGGAGTAGTCCATTTTGGTCTACTTACAAAATAACTAGACCAAAGATGGAACCATTGACACATTGTCTCTGTTGGTATCTATAATATTCTGTATGTATTTTGGTAAGCTGAATCCGAATCTGAGGTTAGAATTTCTCATATGCCCTAAAAATTTCGAGTTATCCTTGCCTAAAGTTGCAGAAAGCGCTGTCTTCAGGGTTATGGTGCAGTTTCAGGAAAAAATGTAGTCGCAATTTTTTAATGGCATTGAATAGCCATAATCTTTTTTTTCAAACCATTCTTTCAAAATTTTTCGATTGGACTCTTACTTTCCGAGATATCACTTTTTGATAAATAAATGAATAGAAATAAAGATATTGTTATCATTATGAATTTTTCGCAGCAATCGTTTTCGAAATTTATTTGAGTATGAGATCGAAATTTGGGATTATGTCATTCTACAGCGAGTAGTCGAGCCGAGGAAAGAGTTATTCGATAGTTCAACGGTGGTAGAAAACAATTCCAAAAAACCGCTGAAAAAATGAAATTCAAAATAAATTGTAGTGAGTAGAAGTGAATTTTTAAATGAATGTTTGATGCGATTAAGATTTTGTCATTAACCTTGAGTTGAACAAAGGTGAATAAAACCAAAAAAAAAAAAATTGGTATTCAGCTAATGCATGTAATATATTATTTATTTATTTATTTACAAGTAATATTATTATAAATGATAAAAGTACCTAATATAAGACAACTAGCTACTAGGGCCAGGGCCGTGCGTAGGATTTGCTCCTGGGGGGGATTTTTCAAAAAAATATTTCTGCCAGGCTATAACCACGCTGACCAAGCTTTTCTTATTCGTCTTAGTGTAAACTACTATTTTGCATTAAAAATTTCAAAATCCCCGATGACGGCACTTTTAGTATTGCCGGCTCCCGGACTATAACGAAATATTATATTTTTAGGAATATTACAATCATTTGGGAGAATAAAATGATGTTACCTGGAAAGTCTTACGGGATTTTTGCAAATGACTTACTTTATAGATTTCGGTGTGCACTTTCAGAATTTCAACGAAAACAGTTCAAAGGTCATTTTGATATTGTAGAAAATTTTATTGGCTACAATATTGCATCACAATATTTTTCTCTTAATGTAACCGTTAAAGAGATATTTATAAAAACTGGTTTTGGACGCCATTTGTCCAATATGGCGGCGCAAGCGAACACGACTCGAGGTAGCAATGTTGAAATTCTGAAAGTGCAGATCGAAATCTATGAAATAACTCATTTGCAAAATTTTTACGTTTTTTTTAGAAAAGTAACAAACGAAAACAAAAAAAAAATATTCATTTTCAATGTAAGCTTCGATGCTGAATCCGGCCTTAGTATTGCTATATCTTGTATGGTCTTCGACAAATCTTAACCTAAAAGTTTTGTTTTTCCATATTTTTGAGGTTGCATAACAAAACATGGACATCTTTAGCCACAAAACCTGATACACAGCTTGAAGCCCCAGTCTTTAATTTCAAAAATCCGAATCTAGCAACCAATTTTTTCTATCATGTCTGAGATCCGAGTTATCCTTGATTTAAAGTACAGAAAAAGCTATTTACAGACATATGGCGTGCATCCAGGCATGATCTATTCCGTTTTGGATATTTTGATGTAAATCTTATCGACCACGCACCAAAAAATTGGACTAAATTCTTGAAAAAGTGAAAGAAGACCGACGCATAAGGTGTCGCAACATCGCTACATAATCTGAGTGAAAAAAATCTTGCTAAACGCATTTCAGTATGTGAACCTCATCTGAATCGAAATGATCTCGAACCATTTTTACGCAGATTAGTTAGGCACTAGTGACTATAAATGGATAACGTATGATAGTTATGTGCGAAAAAGATCATGGTCAAAACGAGGTGAGCCTAACCAAATCGTCGCAAAGCCGGAGCTGACGCCAAGGAAGGTTTTGCTGAGTATTTGGTTGTACTGCAAGGGTCCTGTGTACTACAAGCATCTTCTGCTTGGCCAAACGATTAATTCGGAAGTGCTCTGTCAGCAATTAACAAGATTGAATGAAACGCTCAAAGAAAAACGTCCGGAATTAGTCAACATTAGCCTTTCATCACGACAACGTTAGAGCACACACTTCTTTGGTGATTTGCCAAAAACTGAGTGAGCTTGGTCGGGAAGATTTAATGCATCTACCATACAGCACAAACTTTGAACCTTCGGATTACCATTTGTTTCACTCGTTGCATAATTATCTCAATGTCGTAAAATTGAATTCTCTAGTGGATTGCAAAATGGTCTTGACCGAGTTTTTCGAGCGGAAACCACAGGAATCTTTTAAGGACCGTACTATGGTTTTGCCCGAAGATGGCGAGTGGTGCTCAATAGCAATGGAAAATATTTGACACAGTAAAGTTATTTTGATATATGAAAAAGGATTGGATAAACTAAGCATTTTTTTTGCTATTTCGAAATTCGATTTAAAAACATTTAATTCTTGCGACCTTTGAGCCTGAATAACTTTAAATGTGGCAATGATCCCGATATCGATTTTTGAAATTTGTCTAGAGATATCAAAATAAAACGATTCCTATTGAAAAATTGCTGGTTCTAATTTTTTTGATCAGAAAACTAATCACTGGACAAAAAATTTATATTTTTTGTTACCTACTTTCTTTCTATAAACCTTCATAACTATTTCTAAATGGTATCTGGATAAAATTTTTTGATGGTCTATATTTAAAATATAAGTAAAACAAATAGCTTTTCTACTATTTTTTCAATTTGCAGCAAAAACGCTAATGCAAGGTTTTTATTAAAAATTTGTACCTTCACACATTGCTGAAATGAGCTAACCCATAGCAACAGTCAAAATAACTGTGAAATTATAAATGAAATTATAGGTACGAGTACATATGAGATAAATTCTATTTTATTTCAATACATATTTTCAAATCATAAATATTTAATTTTTTTGGGTAAAATATCTTCCTGGCGGGGTTTGAACCTCCAAAGCCCCCCCGTGCGCACGGGCCTGACTAGGGCTATCGGTCTTGCATGCAATATATTAAACCTTATTATAAATATTTCTCTTAAAATATTTTTAATTAAGTATTTATTGAGTGTTATAGTGTTAGAATTCCTCCAATTAAAGCTCGTTTTTCCTGTTTTCCAAAATTGCAAAAAGCTCGCCCCACATTTTAAACTTTTGGATATTTATATTATTGGAAATTTTCTCATATTTGCTGTACCATGCAGTAATATCTGGATTTTCAGTCTTTTGAGTTTCAGTGAGTGAATGCCAGAGTTCATTTAATTTTGTATCGAATTCTTCATAAAAATCTATTATAAATTTACTACCGTCTGCTGTTAAATTTTCTTCAAAACCATTTCTATCCATTGCTGTGATAAATACCAAGGTAACAGCATTTTGATTATCATCCTTACTTTGAAATAGATCCTCCCATTTCAGTAGTAAACTATGCTGTCTTACAATGTTCAATGGCTTTTCCGCTGTATCTACTTCCATTATAAAATTTGTTATATCTGTCGTTTTGCTGTCGACTTCCGGATGTTTATCATGTAAAGCTTCCATATCCGCAAGAGTTTTCTTTAGAATAGGTATGTTATTCTCAACTAAAAGCGTGTATACTCTAGGAAACTTTTCTTTTAAAAAGTTATGGAGAGTTTTAAAATCAGTTTTGTTTTCTCCATTGATTGCAGCATTAGTTGCCTATGGAAATTTTTGAAAAAATTGTATGTTTTTTTAAGGTTTTTTGAAACTCCTGCTTACCTGTTTGAGTAAAATTGTGCAAAGAAATATTAATGCATATCTTCCCGCCATTGCTTAGCTTTACTACAAGTTGTTGACTGAAAGTGTTGGAAATATAAACTGCCTCAGATTGAAAAATTTTAAAGTATTAAGTCGTTCTTTATTAATTTGTGATAAGATAGACAGTATACATAACACTAACATTTTTCAATGTGTTTTGTTTCACTTGAACTCATATTTATTTACGTCGAATAGTTTCAGAGGCATGACGAATTTTGGTTTCGAGAGACATTATGCCTCTTCTCGGCTAGTAATGAGCAAACTAAGTCTTGGTCTCGGTAATTTTTCGAGATAAAATCCAACACGTTGACATAATACTTGGCCTCAGGAATATACCAAGACCAAACTGGTTTAAGTCATTTATAGTTGATAGGAGTGTAGCGCCGCTTTAATCCAACAATACCAAATTTTGCATTTAAAAAATTGAAAAAAAATTCAACAATTTTGCACACTATACAATCTTTAGAAATTTATTTATGCCCAACAACAAAATTCAATATCAAATCCAATACAATGAAGACAACTATGGTCTTGTTCTTGGTTTGCTCATCACTATTCCTGGAAAAAAATCACAGAAAAGCTATAGCTGAATTTATGGTATAATTCGTAGTCCAATAGTTCTTACGAATTTGGAGATGATTTGAAGGGTTCACGATTCCCAACTTTCTCCTTCTGCAAATGCCATTGTTGTCAAAAGCGATTGCACACTACTTAGTATGGTTGTGAGGTCAAGCTTAAGTTATATTCAGAAAGAAACAAAACTTAAACATTCTTATGCAGTAGGTACTACCACATTCTGTGATTTAAAGTAAGCGCTGATAGTAATCTTAATATCATTCTTTTTAATTCAAATTATTTTCAGTTTTGATTATTTCTCTCTATATTTACTAAGTACGTAAATGAAAACGTCACACAAACATATAAAAGTGGTTTGTACATTTGACCAGTTACATTTACCCTGCAGGACCATGGATTATTCCAAAACTAGTTTGTAAACTACGAGAAACCAACTAGTCATAACCAATTGTCTCCTTATGCATTACATTCGAACTAGCAAAAGGTCAATTGTCTCTTTATGCATTACATTTGGACCAGTAAAAGGCCAATTTTATTTTTTTATTTTATTTAAACATAAATTTCAAAAATTTAATTTAATGTTCAAATTTTACACAAAAATGTCCTAAGGTTTCATTGATGAATGTGCTAAAAATTTTTTCCATTTTTTAATGGTATAGAATAGCCATATTCTTCCTTAAAACCATTTCCACAAAATTTTTCGATTGAACTCTTATTTTCCGAGATATCACTTTTTGATAATTAAATGAATAAAAATAAAGATATTGTTATCATTATACGTATAAGTTTTTCGCGATAATTGCCTTCGAAATTTATTTGAATATGAGATCGAAATTTGGGATTAAACCATTCTACTAAGGGTCCGATTTGACGGCGACGGAGAAAAAAAGGCTCCTTAAAGCAAGAAGAATCGTAGAAGAGCTTACCTCTAATGATATGGAGTAGTACAATTCTAGTGGAGCTGGGAGGGCTAAGGGCCATATCAAGTTCATCGGTTTCATTAGTGAATGCATCATCAAGTGGTACGATCGATCAGCGGAAAGTCAAGGAAACGTATCGTACGCTGAGGAGATTCGAAGGTGGTGAGAAGGACGAAAAGTCCAAGTGGGACTACTTCCGAGGGCGAGTAGAGTGGTAGAAAAGTGTACACAACAATCTGGTAAGCAAACGTCTGAAGGTTCACCGCTTAAGACTGTTGTGACTGGGTCAAACCACCCGGAAGCAGCGGAAAATTTAAGCGGGAACTTCGGCAATGAAAATACAAATAATAGTCTGAATAACCCTATTACTCTAGCGAACGCTCGAGTGCATGAGTGGTCGATGGGTGCAGCTGCTGAGCCATCCCGCAAGGCCCAAAATCCCATAAATTCAGGAGTTGAGACAGGTCTTTTGGGAGCTTCTAGCCCTGGCTTAATAGCCTCACAGCTAACAGGCCACCCCACCCAAAGGCAAGACGCAGGAGAGTTTAAGCAGCCGATTTCACTAGAATCGCAGCCATCCCGCTGCGAGTTCAGAAGAAGCAGGATGTTCCAAAAGAGACCGAACGCAGTATACTGTTATTGCAAACGATAATAGTAAAAAACAGAAAACATCGAGCGCATATAAAGAAGGATGTTTTAAAACGGCAATCGTAGATGAACCTTTGATTGATAAGAAAATTTCGTCAGAAAATTGGAGCTTGTTGGAAAATAGACAGTTACTAGCTATAACAGAAACCTTCAGGGAGAAACTGAGTCTGGCTCCTTACTTTGGGAATATTTATAACAGGGACGGTTTCAAAATCCTTTCCTGCAAGCCTCAGAAGACTCTTGATTGGCTCCAGAAAGCCGTCGCTGGTATAAATGGTCTCTGGAAGAGGCAAGGCTCAAAAATGTACCAAGCCGGCCAAAGATACGCATCTTCATAACGGGCCCGAAGATACCAAGAGAGAGGTAGCAAGAGATGCTGCGAAGCCAAAATATGTATATGTACGCATCAAATGAATGGAAAAATATAAAGATGGATGATCCCACTCCGACAAGACAGTCCATAACGGTGGCAGTAAACCAACAGACTATGGGTCTTCTGGAGAAAAATGGGTCAAGAATAAGTATGGATCTGAGCAGTGTGGCAGTGCGGTCAGTTTTGTGGACGAAAGCAAATCAATCGCCGTGATGAAGGTCCTTCAAATTAACCTACATCACAGCATTGAAGCTTTTGCTAACCTGCTCGTCCACATAACTAAGCACAGCATAGATCTCATACTTATTCAAAAGTCATGGATAAGAAAGAACCATATATGTGGACTAGAATATGATAGCTATAATTTATATGTTATAGCGAACAGCTCTATGTTGAGAACATGTATTTTAGCTACGAAAGAATTAAGAATAGTTGGGCAGAGGAATGAGTTATTCGATGGTACAACATTGGTAGAAAATAATTTGAAAAATCTATTAAATTCAAAATAAATTATAGTGAGTAGAAGTGAATCTAGGAATGAATGTTTGTCATTAACCTTCAATTGAACAAATGTGAATAAAACAATAAAATTGATATTCCGCTAATGCATGCAATATATGCAACTTTATTATAAGTATTTCTCTTTAAATATTTTCAATTAAGTATTATTAAGTGTTATAGTGGTAGAATTCTTCCAATTAAAGCTCATTTTTCTTGTTCTCCAAGATCGCAAAAAGATCACCCCACATTTTAAACTTATGGTTTTTTACATTGTTGGAAAGTTTCTCATATTTCCTATACCATGCAGTAAACTCTGGATTTTCAGTCTTTTGTAATTCAGTAAGTGTCTGCCAGAGTTTATTTAATTTTGTATCGAATTCTTTATAAAAATCGATTATGTATTTACTATCGTCTGCTGTTAAATTATCTTCAAAACCATTCCTATCCATTACTGTGATAAACACAAAGGTATTAGCATTTTGATCATAAACCTTTCTTTGAAATAGACCCTCCCATTTTAGTAGTAAACTGTGCTGTTTTACAATGTTCAATGGCTTTTCCGCTTCCTTTATATAATTTGTTATATCTGTCGTTTTGCTGTCGACTTCCGGATGTTTATCATGTAAAGCTTCCATATCCGCAAGTGTTTTCTTTAGAATAGGTATGTTATTCTCAACTAAAAGTGTGTATACTTTAGGAAACTTTTCTTTTATAAAGTTATGGAAAGTATTGAAATCGGTTTTATTTTCTTCATTGATTGCAGCGCTAGTTGCCTATGGAAATTTTTAGAATAGTTGTTATATTTTATAAGGTTTTTTGGAAACTCCTGCTTACCTGTTTGAGTAAAATTGTGCAAAGAAATATTAATGCGAATCTTCCCGACATTGCTAAGCTTTACTATATGTTGTTGACTGAAGGTGTTGCAAATATGAACTGTCTCAGATTGGAAAATTTTAAAGTATTAAGTAGTTCTTTATTAATTTGTGATAAGATAGGCAGTAGCTCACGTGGGGTTTAGTATTTAGCTAGAGAGCGTATACATAACACTAACATTTTTCGATGCGCCACGTTTCGCCAAAATTCATATCAATTTACGTCGAATAGTTTCAGAGGCATGACAAATTTCGGTTTTGAGGGACGTTATGTCTCTTTTCAATTAATAGTGTGCAAAATTAGTTTTAGGCTCGGTAATTTTTCGAGGCAAAGGCCAACAAAATTTATCAAATCCAAATTTGCTATTCGAGCTTAGCCATTTATAGTAAATAGTGGTGTAACGCCCGCTATTGGGAATTAAGCATCTTAAACACCTTGATAAGGTTCAAAACTTTTGCATACAAAACAATCTTTAGAAAATTATTTATGACCAAGACCAAAATCAAGACCGAGACCAAGACGAAAAATCAATATTACATTCAAGACCAAGACTCAACTTCCAAGACTATAGTATACGTACTGTTGGTTATGGTTTACTCATCATTACTTTCGGCAAGAACATAAAAGAGCTCGAACCAAATATATGGTGTAAGCTTAGACTCACTAGCTCTTACGGTTTCGCAGATGATTTGAAGTGTTTATTATCCTGCACTTCCTCCCTCTGCAAACGCCACTGTTGGCAAAAGCGCTTGCACATTAGTTATTTAGTTTGCTTATGAGGTCAAGTTCAAGTTGTCAGAACCAAATGAAGCTTCTACGTTTCTGATGCAAGTAGGTACTGATAGTAATCTCAATATCATCGTTTTTAATTTGAACTGTTTTTGGTTTTGATTATTTTTCTCCAACTGCCCAATTACTTAGCACGAAAAATATTGATTAAGCAAATATTTTTGATTTTTAGACCTTATATGACTTTGAAAGTCCAGAGTCCATTAAGCAAAAATTTTATTCCATAATAGAACATTCTCCAAATCTAATCTTACATCCTTACACGTGATATTTTCGCTAGTCGTACAAAATTTTAGCATATTCATACAAAGCAAAAAAGCATTAGTGCACCCTATGCCAAAACAAAGTAACTGCACAAACCATACAGCATTTGATGAAAAGAAATAATGAGAATTGCTGAGAATGTTATGTTAACTGAAGGCAACGAGAAACGGCAAAGACAAAGTTTCTTAATAATATTTAATCTAAATTAATTGACCTCTTCTGCAGCTAGAAATTTTTTCTACAGTACTTAAAGAAAATTAAATGCTCCTACAATCTAGAACCTGATGAAATTCCTAGTTGTGTTTTAAAGTTTGGTTTCCTTTGACCTTGTTATTTAATAAATCCCTTCGTTGTAAACATTTTCCTGATTTCTGGAAACAGTTCTTCATAATAACTTTGTTTAAGTCCGGCAGCAAATCTGACATAAAAAATTATAAAGGCATAGCTAAACTCTGTGCTGTTCCAAAAATGTGTGAAAATATCATAACAGACCATATCCAACATCATACAAAGGGTTTTTCAATAGGGACGCTACAAAAGTAGACCGATAAGGACAGCAAACGACGCCATATTTTTCCCGTTCTCTTAACATTTCTCTTTAATAAGGTTTGCCATTTCATCATGGAAAGATATACGAGCCAAAAACGAGTAGAAATTATTAAAATTTACTACCGAAATTCGGAGTCAGTGGCCTCAACTTTAAGAGAGCTACGTCCAATTTATGGTCGTCATAATCGTCCTACCAGATCAACAATTGAGCGTCTAGTGGAAAAAATTTGAATCCACAGGCAGAGTAAAAAATTTTCCCGTGCCAGTAAGACAAAGAAGTGCCAGTAGTGTGCTGCCGCTGAGGCTTCAGTTCAAGAAAGCCCAAATGTGTCTCTCACACGTCGTTCTCAAGCGTTGGGCATCTCTGTGACGTCGTTGTGGCGAATTTTGCAAAAGATCTTGGCCTACATCATTGCAAGGTCAAATTGACGCAAGAACTGAAGCCGCTTGACCACCAGAAGCGTCGTATGTTCGTGAATTGGGCTGAGCAACAACTTGAAAATGATTTGGACTTTCATCCAAAAATCATCTTCAGCGATGAGGCTCATTTCAGGCTGAATGGCTTCGTCAATAAGCAATATATGCGTTATTGGTCAGGTAGAAATTCACACGTACTCCATGAGTCCCATTATCACTACGGACCTTTTTGGTCTATGTGTGGCTAATTTGCCGCCACTTAAACCTAACCTATGAGTCCCATTGCATCCCAAAAAAATTACGGTTTGGTGCGGTTTATGGGCCGGCGGCGTCATTGGGCCGTACTTCTTCCGTGATGATCAAGACCGGCACGTTACTGTGAATGGGAATCGCTACCGTTCAATGATAACCGAACATTTTTGGCTTGTATTGGATGATATGGACTTCGACAGTATGTGGCTTTAACAGGACGGCACCACAAGCCACACAGCGAATGTCACAATCAATTTATTAAAAAGCAAATTTGGTGAACGTGTTATCTTACGAAATGGCGCAGTCGATTGGCCATCTCGGTAATGCGATTTGACTCCGTTGGACTATTTCCCGTGGGGCTACGTCAAGTCTATGGTCTATGCCAACAAGCCAGCGACGATTGATGAACTTCGTACGAATATCGATAGTGAAATTGCAGCAGTATCGGCCGATTTATGATTGAAAACTGTCGAAAATTGGGTTCAGCGTCTGGACTTCTGCAAGCGTGCCGGTGGTGGCCATGCAAAATAAATCGAGTTTCATACATAATGGCATCAAATGTACTTTCACAGGAATAAAGAATTTCATTGATATCTAAAACCGTTTTTGTTTTATTAAAAAAGAAACTTTTGTAGCGCTCTTATTCAAAAACCCTTTATTATGTTCTGTCTCTCTATTTCAACACGGTTTTTTTAAGAGTCGTTTATCTGTAACAAATTTACTTGAGTTTACCACTGCTTAATAAATTTCGAGCAGGTAAACAGGCTGACGTAATTTATACTGATTTTAGTAAGGCTTTTGATAATGTTAATCATGATCCTACTGTACAAACTGAACTTAATGGGTCTTCCAAAAAATTGTGTTAGTTACGCTCGTATTTGATAGGAAACAGCGTGTAGAATTCAACAAAACTTAATCTAAATATATTTCCGTTACTTTTGGTTTTCCACACCTTGGCCCTATCCTATTCTTGCTTTACATAAATGATTTTCCTTCAATTATCAAAAATAGTAAAATTTTAATTTATGCAGATGATGTCAAACTCTATGTTTCACATAATTCACCATGAACACAATATTTACTACAATCCAACCTAAATAGTCTATCTAGATGGTGCCAAGAAAATTTTCAAGAAAATCCGCTCTGAGCTTATCTTATTCCATCAATAGTCTCACTGTGGTAGCTGTAGAGAGGTTTAATGATCTAGGAGTCATGCTTGATTCAAAGCTCCAATTCAAATTCCATATAAATTTGACCGTTATACAACAAAATTTCTACACACTTCCCTTGTTAGGCCTATCTTAGATTACGCAGTGCATGGATTCCATGCTATAAAATCTATAGTGATCAACTAAAATCAGTCTGAAAACAACTTTTATTATTTACACTTTGTGGATTGCCATGGAATCCTGACCGAAATCTCCCTGTAAGCCATTTGAAACTAATCCGTTTACCTTCATTGAATAGTAGAAGGGTAATGCTTAATGTAATTTTTTTTGTATAAAATTATTAAAGGCGAAACAAATTCACTAATTTTACTTCAATCAATAGATTTCAATGTTCCAGATAGAGACTCAAGGCACTTTCGCAATCTGAAATTGTCACCTTGTAGGTAAAAATTATGCACAGTTTAGTCCCTTCCGTAGCATCTGTAACGATTTGAACAGTTTATACCACTTATATTCTTTTGATGACTCAATCGCCATCCTTAAATGTAAAATAATCTTGCGCTTGAACTCCTAGCTCGTGTTGAGTTTTCTCCTTTCTTCTTCAGATTTCGATTTAATATGTAGCTGCTGATGAGTCATAATCTGTAGCTCCAAAGCGTGTATCTCGCGTTGTCACTGATTCGCTGAAAAGCAGAGCAGTCCGGTCTGCTTGTGGTCGGTCACCAACAGTACGTTACACAGATGCGCCTCTCCAGCGGGTGGTGGGATCGAAAGGAACGTTCGTAAAAATAAAAAAGAAAGATAAAACTGCACCGAAATTGGGGCAGTGATGATCGAGTAAACGCTTTCGAAATGTTTGCGTTTGAGATCATTGAAATCAAATTAAATCTATCGAAATTTGGTAATATGCTATGCGAAAACGAGTAACCTTGCGAATGCTAACATGACAAAATCATTCAAGAAATCAAATGAGATCAAAAACATTTAAAACTAGCCGCTTTACACGGCGTTGTTTTGAAAAATATATTTCTAAAATAATGTACCAAAAAGAGATGCGCTAATATAATTATTTTATTTAATTAAACAAAACTATCGCTTCTAAAATATCGGTAAAAGTACAAAAGTATCAAAAAACATCAAAAATATCTATCGATAAAAAACCAAAATCATCAAATTTGGTGTGAGAGTTACTAAGTTGGCAGTACTGATAAAATCACTCTTTTAACATCAAAGTCTATATACTCTCTTCAAGAAACAAAAATGCAATAAATGTAAGAGACGGGAAAGCCAACAACAACTAATAATTCAGGAAGCAGCATAGCATTAACGACGCAAATGCAAACGAAAATTTTTAAATTTCTATTATAACAATTTCATATTAAAAAAAAGAATGTTAGCCTTATGAAAATGAAAAAAAAAGTATGCCAGTATGCTCCTAAGCACAAATGAACTGTTTTAAAAGGCAAATTACTAAAATCCGTTCAGTTATTTTAGCGCTGTAGCGTTACATAGGGTTTTCGTATAATATAAATAGTATAGACAAGAATTGTTGTAGAAAAAAATAAAACTTTTTGTGTATTTTTGCATTCAGTGTGTTAAAATTTATTATATTTTGCCTTAAAATATTTACAATAAATTATTTAGTTCTTCAATTGTGTTCATTATTATTGTTTTCCAAAATTGTGAAAAGTTTGCCCCACTTATCAAAATTATGAAACTTGCGACCTTTTGGAAGTTTTTTGTATTCGTTATACCATTCGCTAAATTGGACATTATCAGCCTTTTGCGCTTTAGTGAGTGTATGCCAGAATTCGCTTAATTTGGTATTGAATTCAACATACAAAAGTTTGTATTTTTTACTAACTCTATACCAATAAACTTCTTGAAAACCATTCTTCTCCAGCGATAGTGTAAACAATAAGTTTACATCTACTTTGGCTTCCATTAGACGAAATAGAGTCTCCCATCTTAGTATCAAACTGTGTTGTTTGCTTAACTTCAATGGCTTCTCTGCTGATTCCACTTCCTTAATATAATTGGTC
The DNA here is from genome assembly GCA_951812925.1 of Calliopum simillimum. Classification (NCBI taxonomy): domain Eukaryota; kingdom Metazoa; phylum Arthropoda; class Insecta; order Diptera; family Lauxaniidae; genus Calliopum; species Calliopum simillimum. The sequence continues at coordinate 119,280,554 of OX638369.1, read as the reverse complement.
ATTTTTGCCATTCTGTAGATGAACTCAGGATTTTTATCACTCAGGATATCAGGATTATTATAACTAAAGCTCTCCATATCTTTAATTGTTCGTCGAAACACATCTACACTAGTCAAAACTGTTGCTGTGTATATTTCGTAAAATAATAGATATATGGTATTGTAAAATGTATTGAAATCGACTTTGTTTTCTTCGCGGATTGCAGCACCAGTTGCCTATGGAAATTTATGAAATAATTGATATATTTTATAAGGTTTTTTAAAACTCCTGCTTACCTGTTTGAGTAAAATTGTGCAAAGAAATATAAATGCATATCTTCCCGCCATTGCTAAGTTTTATGTTGTTGACTGAAGCTGTGGCAAATATAAACTGTTTCAGATTGGAAAAACTATTGAATATAAGTTGTTTATTAATTTGAGCTTAGGTGGACAGTAGCGCATGTGAGATTTACAATTTGGGGCTTAGTTAGAGAACATATACATAATACTAACATTCGATGCGTTTTGTTTTACCTTCTTTCATCTCAATTTACGTCTGATAGTTTCAGAGATATTACCAATTTTAGTCGTGAGGCGTATAAGGCCTCCTTTCTCCTCCTAGTGGTCTTTAGAAAATACAATATTCAAGACCAATAGCATAACCGAGAAAAATGCAAAATACCTAGTAGCAAGACTCAATATCAAAACCAAAATTAATACCAAGACTTAATGTATAATGTATGCATAAGGTTTTATTCTTGATTTGCCAGACACGAATTAAAACAGAAACAATCGAGCCAAATCTATGGTGTAATTCCTAACTCAATAGCTCTTACGGTTCCGTAGATGATTTTGAGGGGATTCGATCCTAAGCTTTCACACTTTGAATACGCCACTGCTGAAAAAAGCGCTTACACATTATTCAGTTTTGCTATGAGGTAAAGTTCAAGTTGTTTTCAGAAAGAAATGAAACCTAAGCATTCTTATGCAAGTAGGCGCTGAAATATTCGTATTAATTGCAAGTACATACTGTCAGTAATCTTACTATCATCGTTGTTAATTTCAATTATTTTTCTCCATCTACCCAATAACTTCATGCGTAAATTATTGATTAAACAAATATTTTGAATTTTTATAACTTATATGACTTTGATATTTGCTCTTTTATTATAATCAGTTTTTTTAATAAAAACAAAATAATTTGTATGGCCACCCTATGCCGTCAAATCAAAAGCAATTGCACAAACCAAACCGCATGTGGTGAAAAAGAAATGGCGAGAATTGCTGTGAGTGTTATGCCAACTAATCAGCTACAACTGAAAGTATCTAGATAAAAGTGTGGAGCATTAGTTTCTTGATTTTACTTGAAAATTCCAATAATAAGCACTATGTATCTAGTATAAAATACGCATTAGATAGTATCACAAAAGAAAAAAGTTCGCTGTAAGCCTCCCATTTTGAAAGCTTATAGGTTTTGATTTTTAAGGAAAAAAAGGTGCCAAGAGCACTTCATAAAATTAAAGCCAATAAAAAACCATAAAATTTATCTCTACAAAGTTTCCTCAAATTGTTGAAATTGAAGAAGTTATAGCGAATCTAAGACTCCAGTACAAAATATGAAAAACAGAATGTTCAAAAACGAAAATCGCCCCCTAAAACTATGAAATATTCTGTTTTTTTAATTTATTTGTATACTGTTTGAAATGTCAAATGTTGAAAAAGAAGAATATTGCATAGTCTTAGGAGGCGATTTACGTTTTTGAACATCCTGTTTTTCATATTATGTACTGAAGTCTTAGATTCGCTATAACTTCTTCAATTTCAATAATTTGAGGAAACTTCGTACAGATAAATTTTTATGATTTTTTATTGGCTTCAATTTTATGAAGTGCCCTTGGCACCTTAGGGTTGTAGAAATTGATATAATGAGTACAACTAGTCGAATAAAACATTTGAGATAAATTACTTCTATGAATGAAATACAGCCCACATTTACAACGATATACTATACTTCATAATCGGACGTCAAATGGCGGAGCAATAGGATCATTTAGCTTCTCATTTGGAGGTCGAAAAAAAAAATTTATGGTTTTCCTTAAAAATCAAAACCGATAAGCTATTAAAATCGGGGGTGCGCAGCATACTTTTTTTTTGTGGTACTATCTAATTCTCACCATTGTCACCTAATTTGATTTCGTTTAAAACTATATACATATATCGAATAGAGATTTTGCAATCATATATTTTGATTTAGAGAATCGAAATTGAAAATTTTTCCAATCAAAATCGAATAAGGTGATATGGCTGATTTCGATTCTGGAAACCAAAATATATGATAGCAAAATCTCGGTACGTTTTAATTTCAATCAAAATCGAACTTGATTATAAGAGTGACTATTTTTCGTTAGAATCATCGAGAAAAATCCTACTTTTCGATGAAATTTTCAAACTTCCTAATTTTCGCCAATTTTTATTATGTCCTAGTAGACGACATATTGATTATGTCATATTCAAAGGATCTGAGATATTTATAGATTTTTATTACAGAAACTGGTCAATGGGTCACTTAAGAAAAGAAAAAAAAAAAAAAAAAAAAAAAAATTGAAAGGGTATAACCTGGCCAAACATTAAATACACTGCAGTCATTTTAAAATTTTGCTTATGTAGGAAGTGCCACTTCCTCTTGTCCGAGTTCAAGCAGTTTTCACTTTGAGCTTGCATTTATAGTTCTTAGTGCCGGAGTGAAATTTAGTTGCATTGTCTCAAAAAACGTTTTCAGTGAAGCGTTTTGAAGCTTTTGCTTATACTCGTATGGGAGGTGCCACGCCCTCTTGTTCGAGTTCACACAGTCTTTGCCCAGAGCTTGCATTTATAGTTGCAAGTGTTTGAGTGAAATTTTGTTGGACTATCTCAAAAAACTTTGAAAAACTTTGGCATTTTGAAACTTTTGCTTATTTGGGAAGTGCCACGCCCACTTGTCTGAGTTCACCCAGTTTTCGCTTGAAGCTTGCTTTTATACTTCTTAGTGCCGGAGTGAAATTTAGTTGGATTGTCTCAAAAAACGATTTCATTGAAGCGTTTTGAAGCTTTTGCTTATATGGAGGGTGCCACGCCCTTTGCCTAGAGCTCGCATTTATAGTTCTTAGCGTTTGAGTGAAACTTTGTTGTATTATCTAAAAAACTTTAGAATTTTAAAACTTTTGCTTTTATTGGAGGTGCAACGCCCTCATGTCCGAATTCGTCTAGTCTTGTGGTAACCATTCATAGTATTTACGTGTATATTGGTTGCATAGTCGTGAAAAATACTCCTAAAGTTGCATTTTGATTATATTTTTTGTTTATGCGGTAGGCAGACGGACATGGCCATATCGACTCAGGAAGTGACGCTGATCAAGAATATATATATATACTTTCATATCTGCCACAACTCCTTCTTTCAAACGGAAGGAAAAGTGAATATACCCTCGGTGTAGGGTATCAAAAAGAAACGCGGAGTGCTATTAAATGAGTGGATTGAAATCTTACGTTAAAATTTGACCGAAATATGGTTACTCGAACATGGAAATTGTTTTTTTGAGGTCGGAAAAACGGTTTTTACTCAAAACCAATGCGTAGTACGAAAAATGTGTATCGGCCAAAAAATTGTAAGAATCGTGCAAAGACGTGTGATTTTTTTTGAGAATTTTTGAAAATTTGAAAAAAAAAAATTTGAAAAAATCCTATTTCCTGGACAATTCTAAGCATTTTTTGCCTTAAACACCTTTTCGTAAGATGCCTTGGTTTTGTAAAAAAACAGTTTTTCCTATCGCATAAAAACAAAATTTCAATTTTCTAGTGGACATACTTCGGACAGTTTTTAACCTAAGAAATTTTTTAGTAATTCATTTTAAAGAATATTTTATATCGATTTTTTTATGTTTGGCAACGTCTACCCTATCTCTGACACTAAACAAGTTATGGGCAAAAGTGTAAAAAACACAGGAGTTCAAAATTTTCCCCACTCTCCTTTTTGATTTCAACCCTCTTATATAATAGCACTTCGCAGTTTTTTCTTTTTAAATGATCCATTGACCGATTTCTGTAATAAAAGTGCGTAAGTGGCTTAGTTCCTTATTGTCATGTCATGTGTTTTAGGACACAATCAATAGAGTATAGGTTTCATAAGACAAATTAACCATCCTACTTTTCGTAAAAGACATCGATTCAATATAAAGCTATGACCGAGTCACGACAGTCATGGTCGATCGATAAAACGCGTTCGAAATGCTTACGTTTGTGATCATGGTATTCAAACAAAATTCAACGAAATTTGGTAATATGACGAATATGCCACAATTCATTAAATAGGCCTTATCATGAATAAATATTCTCGAGAATTTTTTCTCAGACTTCAATGTAGACTTTAAGGTAATCTGGGATAAAATTCTTAATAATATTTATTTGTAGTAAGTTCCAATAAAGCAATTGTGATCAAAAACATGCAAAGCATTTTTTGTAGAAAGAATAAAACTTATAAGCTGTTACTTGTTTTTGCATGCTGTAATTTAAACTTTATTATATTTCGCTTTAACACTTTTAGCAATAATTTATTTAATGTTTCAATTAGAGCTCATTATTATTGTTTTCTATAATTGTAAAAAGTTTACCCCACATTTTAAACTTGGCATTCCTTTCATTTTCTTGAAGTTTCTCATATTTGCCATACCATTCGCTAAATTGGACATTATCAGCCTTTTGCGCTTCAGTGAGTGTATGCCAGAGTTCGCTTAATTTGGTATTGAATTCATCATACAAAGTTCTGTATTTATTACCAACTCCAGCTATAACTTTGTCAAAACCATGCTTCTCCATTGATAGTGTAAACAGTAAGTTTACAACATTCGGTAATTCGTACTTAACAAATAGATCCTCCCATTTTAGTATCAAAATGTGTTGTTTGTCTAACTTCAATGGCTTTTTTAATGATTCCACTTCTTTAATAAAATTGGTGCATTCTGCCGTTCTGCTGATGACATCCGGATTATTATCATGTAAACTCTCCATATCTTTGACTGTTTCTTTTAGCGTATCTATACTAGCCTCAACTGTTAGTGTATATAGTTCGTAAAATTTCTCATTTATTGAGTTGTGAAATGTGCTAAAATCTATTTGGTTTTCTGCATTGTTTGCAGCAATAGTTGCCTAGAGAATTTTTTGTATGGTTAATATGTTTTTTAATGATTTCAGAAATTCTTGCTTACCTGCCTAAATAAAAATGTACAAAGAAATATCAATGCGTAGTATCTTCCCGCCATTGTTTAGCTGTATGTTGTTGACCGCAAGCTTTGCAAATTTGAACTGTCTCAGTGTGCAAAAATTATAATTTTCCAGTTGTTCATAAACTTGTAATTAAACAGACAGTAGCGCTTGTATGAGTAAGTATTTGGGGTCTTAATTAAAGAATATATAAAATATAGCACAATAACCGACTATGTGGGGCCTTCGTCTCAAAGTTTCTCTCTCTGAACACGCGCCATTGTCGACACAAGCGGTTGCACATTATTTTGCTTGACTTGAGGTCAAGTTCAAGTTGTTCTCAGAAGGAAACAATGCTTAAATCATCTTATGTAAGCTGGCTTTGACGCAGTTGGTGATTCTAATTCGAATTAATTGTTTGTGTTGATAGTGATCTCATTATCATTGTTGTTTTATTTTGGATTTGTTTTTCTGTATCAACCCACTTATCCGCGTTAATCTAGTCAAAGTTCTCATTAAATGTGTAGATTTTGTAATTGTACAAGCGCACGGCGCACAATGTGAGATTTTGTCAATATAGGACGTCAAAATGGAAAAACAAACAATATGCTTCAAAATCGATCATATTTTGTAATTTGTTAGAAAATACTCCAATTGTTACGAAAATAAGCATAAAAAAGAATAAAAGAAATGTCATAGGCATGATAACAGCTATCAAACACGTACTATTGAACAGCATGCAAAAAATAAATTTTCAAGCTTGTATCGATAACAAAACTTTGAGCGATCAAATTGAAGTTGTGAGCGTTTGTTTTTTGGCAAAAAGTTTTTTGCATTAAAGGTCAATACTTTCACTAACAATTTTTGCTATACACAACCCTTACGCTTGCACTTAAGTACTTTAATCAAATTATTTTATAATCAGCTAAAAGGTAAGACAAATTTCAAAAATCTTGAATCTTTCATAGACTATAACTTAAAAGTTGGGCGTGGTTAGGCTATGACAAAGCATGCAGTATGAGCATGCATACTCATAAAATAGATTTAAAAAATAAAATCTTGCCCATTTTTTGCCCAAAGGCTACTTTTTTTACAATGACTGAAGTGTTGTAATGAACATTTGCACTGAAATCTTGAAAAAAAAAAAAAAAAATGTATGTTATCTTTTTTAATCACTCCCATTTTTTGACAGTAGTATTCAGTTACCATTGAAATGGTAAATACAAATTTTCAAGTTGATATCTTCATTATAACAAATTTTTTTTTTTTGCAAAAAAAAGGCACATTTGTATGGAAGGTGTAAGTAGATTTTGTCCGATTTTGTTCATCTCTGAACCAAACCTCCGCATAAAGAGTTAAAGCACATATCTTTGAAACTACGGCTAAAATTGAATTTTAACGTCCTAGATTGGCAAAATCTAACACTGTGCGCCGCACAATTGTAATGAAGGTATCAACTTGAAAATTTGTATTTACCATTTCAGTGGTAACTGAATACTACTGTCAAAAAATGGGAGTGATTAAAATAGATAACATCAATTTTTTTGTTCATGATTTCAGTGCAAATGTTCATTATAACACTTCAGTCATTGTAAAAAAAGTAGTCTTTGGGCAAAAAATGGGCAAGATTTTATTTTTTAAGTCTATTCTATGAGTATATATGGTCATTCTGTATGCTTTGTCATAGCCTAACCACGCCCAACTTGTAAGTTATAGTCTATGAAAGATTCAAGATTTTTGAAATTGTCTTACCTTTTAGCTGATTATAAAATAATTTGATTAAAATACTTAAAAGCAAATGTAAGGGTTGTATAGCAAAAAGTTTTAGTGTTGCAAAAAACTTTTTGCCAAAAAACAAACGCGCACAACTTCAATTTGATCGCTCAAAGTTTTGTTATCGATGCAAGATTGAAATTTTGTTTTTGCATGCTGTTTAATAGTACGTGTTTGATAGCTGTTATTATGCCAATGGCATTTCTTTTATTCTTTTTTATGCTTATTTTCGTAACAATTGGAGTATTTTCTAACAAATTACAAAATATGATCGGTTTTGAAGCACATTGTTTTTTTTTTTTCATTTTGACGTCCTAGATTGGCAAAATCTCACACTGTGCGGCGGGAAGATGTGAATCAACGTATGGCTTGTGCTTTGTTTATGGATATACCTTTCAAATTTCCAAAACCAAAAATTGTGCTTCATCCCATTTTAAAATTGAACAAATTTTAGTATATGAGCATAATTATAATCTATTTTGATGTGTTCTGCAATGCTAAATTCAGAATTGCTCTATCGCTAACAGTTCTTGAGTTATGATTACCTAAAAGCTGTATAGCTAACTAACATAATGTTCCCCCATAAAACCCGACTAAGAAAAAGTTAAAGACAAATTTTGAAAATAATAAAGGGTGTTTCCGACCCCTCCCAGGAGTTTTGGACACATACCTCTAAAAAATTTAATAACATTTGTCGATAAGGAAAGTGTCAAAGAAAAGGGAAAAGGATTTTCGATGCAATTTTTTGAAAAACCTATATTGCTTCAGTCGGTAGGCGAAGGTCGAAGAAAATTTTTGGAAATGTTCAGTGTTATCCTCGATCCCTCTAAAAAGCTTAGGTCCCATTAAGTTAAAAAATTTATTCCTCGAATCGATAAAAAAGTGGATCTAAAACTCATAAACGTTGTCGGGCACACCACTGGCAGTTCCCAAAATTTTTCTTTGACCTTTCCATATCCATTGGAGCAACGCAAGTTTTTCAAATAATGGGACCAACTTCAGATGATTTCACACAAAAAAAAGAAGAAAGACCTATATCTTAAAACTTCTCGCTATTTTTTAAGTTAATGACACTTGGATGAATGAAGCGATACTATGTTAAGAAGAATCCCGATAGAATATTATTCAGAGATAATATTTTGATATTATTTTCAAAATCAAACTAGAATCTGGTTTTTTGTTCTACTTAAAATGAGATGGAATACTTTTCAAGTGATCGTCATGAAAGCTTTAGTCATAGTATTGTAGTGCAGTCATAAAATAATTCCAATGTCTTGGATACGTCTTTGTTTTTATTTATTTTTACTAAAATATTTACAAGAATTTGTTTTTAAAGGAATTACTTTTAAGTTATCTCAATTCAAAATGTTCTCCACTGAGCTTAGTCTTTTTTTATTCAATTTTCAATACTCTATCTTTATTGCATTGTACACAGCAAAATTCAAACCAAATTAGAATGAATGCAGATCCATACCAAACTTGGTATAAAATCTACGTATATCCTTCAATTTGGTTTACAAACCGTTTATGCTTGTTCGTATAAAATGTATACACATAAAGTATTAACACATTTTAAACTATTTTTGCTTAAATTTTATAGTATCACTATATAAAAATTTTTATACTTTTTTTTTGTATAAAATTTATATAAAAGTTCGTATGAAAGTATTTTAAACCATTTTATATAAAATTCATATTATGCCCATATAAACCATCTACTTACGTACAATAAATTCCATAATAAAAAAATATCATTCATCTTTTAAAAATTATATTCGAATGTTAAAAGTCCAGAAGTCAAGCTGATACTGCTTCTGCACCACACTTACAGGGTGTTTATAATCAAGTTTATTTAGGCTTCTAATAAGCTTCATAGTAGTTTCCAAAAATACTTTGCATATTTTAAGGCATTAACTGTTGACTTTTAAGACTTTAATCGTTCTGAGCTTGTCCGTATCTACCAATATATCCCAAAGTGTTCAGACTGGCCAATAAAAAGAATTTGTGAACATGTAAATTTCCATATATCAAACTTTTTCTCCATCTCATATTTTATCACTTAGGAGCATCTCTGAAGAATCTGCATCTTTGCCATCTATGGAACTGAGTTCGATTGCCACGGAATCAAGTGATTGGCTTGAACATATCGAAGATGAAGAACCGATTTTAGGTGAGTCAAAATGGGTATATTTTTGTTTTAATGAAGAATGGTCATTATTTTTAAAATGTGTGGAAAAAAATGGTTTTTAAAAATTTGTGTAATGGTGATAGTAAGATTTTTTTTTTAGTCAAAAATGTGATCCTTATTCATGTGCAATTTCGAGATTTATATGAAAAAGATTAAGAGCTAGGTGTATGTCGCTCGTAAAACCAAACTCAAAAATAACTTCCAGAAGTTTTAGAGTCCAAGATATGAAGATCACTAGACCTAAATCATTTTAACAAAGCTCAAATTTTGAGAATAGATAAGGCCTGTTGTATATACACGTCAAAATAAACAGACCTATTGTCTTATACGTAGCTGAGAACCTTTACAATGTGGATATCAGTTCTAAAATGTAGTTGAAAATTCTTAATAAATTCCCAGAATATTGATAAAGTCGAAATACGTTGGTAATATTGAAAAATTTTGTAGTCGAAATATATTGATAAAGTCGAAGTATGTTGATAACTTCGAATCATGTTGATAAAATTGAAACATGTTGATAAGGCCGAAATATGATGATAAGGTCAAAATGTGTTGATAAAGTCGAATTATGTTGATAAAGTCGAATCATGTTGACAAAGTTAAAACATGTTGATAAGGCCGAATCATGCCGATAAGTACAAAATTTGTTGATAAAGTTGAATTATGTTGATAAAGTCGAAGTATGTTGATAAAGTCAAAGAATGTTGATAAATTCGAATCATGTTGATAAAGTTGGAACATGTTGATGAGGCCGAATTATGATGATAAGGTCAAAATATGTTGACAAACTCGAATTATGTTGATACAGTCAAACTATTTTGATAATGTCGAATTATGTTGATTAAGTTGAAACATGTTGATAAGGTCGAATTATGTTGCTAAATTCGAATCATGTTGGTAAAGTTGAAACATGTTCATAAGGTCGAATTATGTTGCTAAATTCGAATCATGTTAACAAAGTCGAAACATGTTGATAAGGCCGATTTATGATGATAAGGTCAAAATATGTTGATAAAGTCGAATTATGTTTATACAGTCAAACCATGTTGATAATGTTGAATTATGTTGATAAACTCGAATCATGTTGATAAAGTGCAAACGTGTTGATAAGTCTGAATTACGATGATAATGTCAAAATATATTGATAAAGTCGAATTATGTCAATAAGGTCGAAAAATATTGATAATGCCGATTCACGTTGATAATGTCGAATCATGCTGATATATTCGAATCATGTTGATGAAGTTGAAACCTGTTGATAAGGCCGAATTATGATGATAAGATCAAAAATGTGTTGAAAAAGTCGAATCATGTTGATAAAGCTGAATCAAGTTGATAAATTCGAATCATGTTGATAAAGTCAAATCATGTTGATAAATTCGAAACATGTTGATAAGGCCGAATTATGATGATAAGGTGAAAATATGTTGATATATTCAAATCATGTTAATAAAGTTGAAACATGTTGAATTATGTTGATATTGTCGAATTATGTTGATAAAGTCAAATCATGTTGATGAAGACGAATCATGTTGATAAAGTCGAAACATATTGATAATGTCGAATTATGTTGATAAATTCGAATCATGTTGATAAAGACAAATCATGTTGATAAAGTCGAAACATGTTGATAAGGCCGAATTATGATGGTAAGGTGAAAATGTGTTGATATATCCTAATCATGTTAATAAAGTTGAAACATGTTGATTATGTTGATAAAGTCAAATCAGGTTGATAAAGTCAAACTTGTTGATAATGTGGAATTATGTTGATAAATTCGAATCATGTTGATAAAGTGGAAATATGTTGATAAGGCCGAGTTATAATGATAAGATCAAAATTTGTTGATAAAGTCGAATTATGTTGATACAGTCGAATTATGTTGATAATGTCGAATTATGTTGATAAAGTCGAATTATGTTGATAAATTCGAAACATGTTGATAAGGCCGAATTATGATGATAAAGTGAAAATATGTTGATATATTCAAATCATGTTGATAAAGTCGAAAAATATTGATAAAGCCGAATCATGTTAATGAAGTCAAAGAATATCGATGGCGACATTTTTGTATCTTTGAAAAATTGTTATACATAATTCTCTCAGCTACAAAATAGTCGACAAATATTTTTTCATGGAAAATCCCATTAGCAAGATATATCTCTTATGATAAGGTTTGGCCGATGATTTTTATTGCAGCTTCTGAAATAGGCATTTATTTAAAAGAACTTACATTGTGTATGATAGTTACTAATGCTTTAGTTACACTTTGCTTACAAAATATTGACTTTGATATAAAAACTAAACACATTTCTTTTTTTATTTACACAAATAGTTAATTGAAATTTTATGCAAACAATGCTGCGCGCACACAAAAACCAATTATTTTATTTGCCACACAACTCATGCTTTCATGTTTTTCTCTTTATTTTTTCAACAACTCCACCACCCCCTCCCCCACAAATACCAGAGGCCAACATCGACTACAGAGATACGCTAAAACACCAACATCAACAATTGCGACCATATGCAAACAATGAAAACAGCGATGAATTTAAAATGGATGACAATACCACTACCGCCAACTGTACGCCATCATCAGCAGCAGCAGCTGCGGGAGCAACAACAACAACAACAGCAGTGCCAGCAACAACTGCAGCAGATGCTGAACGCAAATATGGCAAAATCCCGGCACAAATTTATTTGCTCTATTTACGTGCATCTGGATATTCAATAGTTTTGACATTTTTCACCACTGCCCTAATTTGGCAAAGTTTGCGCGTCTATACAGATGTGTGGCTACGCAACTGGACTGATGACAACAATGGCACAGTGAGTGGTAGTGGCGGTGTTGGCGGAATCGGAAACACCACATACGCAAACGAAACGAAATCAACTATCACCACTGACAATGGCGACGGCATTCATGTCGTATCAACATTATTATCACCAACGGCGACGGCAGCAGCTACATTACAACAACACGAAGTCACGTACTACTTCCAAGTGTACGCATTCATTTCGTGCATCTGCATCCTGATGGCGATGCTATCGACACCGGCCGGACAAATGGCCGGATGTAATGCGCGTCGTAATTTGCACGATCAACTGCTGTCAGCGATTATGCGAAAATCGTTGCATTTTTTCCAGGTTACACCGCTGGGTCGTTTAATGAATCGTTTTAGCAATGATATGGCGATCATTGATAAGGTACGTACTGTAGTGGTTGCAGTTGCAATAAGTAGATGCGTCATTATGTTTGTTTTTGTGGTGTCGTGTTTAAATGACACTTTTGTCATTGGCATTTATTTATTTTTGAATTAAAATAAATCACCCAATGTTTGGTAGTTTGTTTGGTTGTAGTAAATTCTTAGATTATCGCATTCAAATGAAATTGATAAGGCTGTAACGGCGCAAATCACATTATTTGGGAAAAGAGAAAAGCACTGAAAATGTCAAAAATTGTGGAAAATTTTTGTAAAGGCCAAATGTTGATTAAGTCGTAGAATGTTATTAAAGCCAAAGTGTGTTGTGAAATTCCAAAAATGTTGATAAAGTGGAATTATTATTATAAAGTCGAATTATGCTGATAAAATCGAATTGTGTAGATTAAGTCAAAAAATATTGAAAAAGTCGAATTACAACTTTTAATTGTTTTTTGAACTGATAATGATTTGCATTATTAGCTACCGACAATGATTTATCAAGTTAATTGGTGGTCTGAGCTAACTGTTTCCTGTATTTATGTTAAAGATCAATTAAAACACAAAAACAAAGCAAAATGCATCAACAAAAAAAAAAAAAAAAACAAAAAATTTATTGGAAAACTGGTTTGCGTTTCAGGACCTACCACAGGTTTAAAATTGACTACGAGTCAACTACTCATCAGACGCATTTGCCGAACATCGAAAAGAACTTTTCAATCATATCATATTTAACCTATAGCATAGGAAACGCTTGCAAACGAAGCGCTATGCAAAAGTAGTATATAAGTATACTATTGATGACTCACAATAGCAAGGCGTTGCATAAAAAGGGAAAAACCAAAAAAGTTAGCATGATTACATTTGCCGTATTTTTCTTTTTGCTTTGATTCTCGTCTAATCTATGCTAAAAGTTAAATATAGTATGCTTGAAAAGTTCTTTTCGATGTTGGCAAATGCATTTAAATGTCTAAATGGTGCTTAATAATGTCTAAAAATGTTAATACAGATTATGGTTTTTTAAAAAAAACTGCATATATGAAACGTTACGGATACTTTTGAATGAGTTTTATAGGACAAACTGTGTTCAAAAATTTTTTAATATACACTCACTGTCAAAAAACAAAGCCGATTTTAATTTTATAAGATATTTTAAAATTGTTATGTAAATCAATATTTTCCCTGATTTAACTGCCCTTGGTTTAAAATTATTAAGTTTAACATTATTAAGTTTAATGTTATTAGTTATATTTAGGTTTTTCTGGCACACTTTTAGTTTTAAAATGGCCTAAACATTCTCAATCGAATTGAGGTTGGAGCTTTTGCCCGGCCATTTGCTTGACTTAATTGCCAAAAGGTCATTATATTTATTTGCCAATGCGAAAATAAATAGCTCGTTATTGTAAATTTATCGAAAAAATAAAGCAAAACCTAATGATGAGTGGGACATAAGGCAATTTCCAACGATGACAAGGTGCAGAATCATCTTGAAATATGACTTTTGCTAATGATGTCAATATGAACTTCGGACTTAATATAACATTCCAGGAGAGGAATCTCTCCAACCCATTGGCTTGTTATCGCCCCATATGAAGTGCTTTGTACACATTGAAAGCTATATTTTTCATTTTTTTTTTGCGGCGTACCGTGCATCCCAAATCGGAAGTGATGAGACTTTTTTCGCTCCCATCATAGAATATGACTTCAGCCCAATCGTTATACACCAAATTCTTTTTTCTTTACACTAGTTTAATGAGAAAGACCACATTTTGTGTGTGAAAATCGGCTTTTTCGAAGGTCTGCGGGTAAAAAATTTATTTTCTCTCAAGCGGCGCAATACAGTTGAGGTACTTATTCCATAATTTGGTTATCATTTACCTTCGCATCATTATCTCTCAGTTATTTTTTTTGAACGGCCACGTCCAGTGTGACGCGAACAACCTACTATTTTAGCTAAAAATCCTTGTCGACTTATTTTTTGGCCATGAGTGAACATACATATCTTTAAAAATTTAAAATTTTTTCAAGAAAAAATTGTTCGTATATTCTGAAAAACGGAGTGCGTCATTTAATCCATTCAACACGAAATTTTTCTATTAAATTAATTCATTCCATTAATCTCATTCTGTTTACGACAAAATAGTATCATACTTTCATATAAAATACAACGTTTGTCTGTGTCTCCATAACTCGAGAACCATTCGTTCGACTTGCATGATTTTTTCTTTCCTTTGTAGATATTTTGTATAACAAGGCTTAAAAATACATATTTTTTCGAAATGCTTTTGGCTTCGTCCTACTTCTTGGAAAATCTCATTGTTCAAAAATCAATTATCCGATTTGCATATTTTTTGCTTCAGAATACAAGCTATCAGATGACATTTCAGGACAAACTCCTATTTGAAATACGCTCGATATCGCACGGAATATTAAAAAATTCTGACACTGGCACAAATAATATCCTCTGGAAAAATTACCGATGCAGTGAAGTAAAAGAAGACCTTCTGATACTGTTTGACACATATGGATGAGATTAGGTACATACATTTTTAAAGGGTATCGGAAATGGAGGAACGGGGGAACGAAGTCGCTCCCGGGCAACTAGTTCCAATATAAAATAAAATTTATGTTATTGATTTTTAAATTGAAATTTCCACGCTTCAAAAATTTTATTTTGTTGCAAAAATGGATGTACATAAACAAATAAATAAACCAATAAAAATGAAAATTTATGTTGCCATACATTATTACCGCCATCGCCATTCACACAAATAACACACTACAGTACATAAATTCACCCAGCAAACATTTTCAATCGCGGACAATCTTCCATATTTTTGGCGATGCATTTTAAGCTCTTCTACGCGAGCTTTCCGCGATAAAAATTTTCCGCGAGTAAAAGAAGATTCCTCCTTACACTCTTCTGGAAGATTATTGCGAATCAAACATCTTCGCGATGAATATACAACTCTTCCGGGAGAGTTTTGCGCGACAAATCTTCAGCGCGAGTAACAGAAGAATCTTCCTTACACTCTTATGGAAGATCATTGCGAATCAAACATCTTTGCGATGAATATACAACTCTTCCAGGCGAGTTTTACGCGAAAAAACTTCAGCGCGAGTAACAGAAGATTCCTGCTTACACTCTTCTAGAAGATCATTGCGAATTAAACATCTTCGCGATGAATAAAAAACTCTTCAAGGCGAGTTTTGCGCAATAATTTTATTTTCAAAAATGGGTCCAAAATGGTCACTTAGAGTGGTCGAAGACATCTCTGATCATATCCGAAATCTGTTTTCGACCTTTCCCTATCGATTGGTGCAATAAAAATTTTTCACCGAAATGGACCCAAATCGGTCACTTAGAGGGGTCGGAGACACCCCTGAACATGTCCAAAATCTATTTTCGACCTTTCCCTATCGATTGGTGCAATAAAATTTTTTCACCAAAATGGGCCCAAATCGGTCACTTAGAGGGGTCGGAGACACCCCTGGACATTTCCAAAATCTATTTTCGACCTTTCCCCATCGATTGGTGCAATAAAATTTTTTTACAAAAATGGGCCCAAATCGGTCACTTAGAGGGCCCGGAACCAAATCTGGTTATGACCAAAATATATTTTCGACCTTTCCCCATCGATTGGTGCAAAAAAAAAAATTCATAAAAAAAAGCCCAAAACGAATAAAAAAAAGATTCGACTAAGTCTCTTCTGGATGATGGTTTGAAATCGAACTTCTTTACGAATAACCTACAACTCCTTCAGACGAGTTTTACACGATACAAGATGGCCGACTACGACATGACGTCATCTCCTGAGAAATTTCGAAAAAATTAATAATTTTTTTTTCTGAAAGGCAATATTTCTGAGGCCCGGTATTTTTCACGAAGCAAAATGTCAAACTACACGGTATATTTTTAACGGCACATAAATTTTGACAGTTTATTGTACAAAAATTAGCAATTTCTTATGAAATTATTTTTATGTCGCCATTTCATATTTTATTTTTTTTTATTTTTTTTTTCAAGTTTTTTCAAGTTTTTTTTCGCTTTAAAAAACATGTTGCGGAGTGGTCTGTTGACCCTTCCTGGGGATCGTTTGCGGATTCATTTCGGGGAGTTGTTAGAGGATTCTTCTAAAACAATCGTATTCGGCCGGACAATTTCTCACGCCTGAACATTCGCGGAAGAGCAGAATACGACTGTCGCGGACGATTGATTTAATCGTCTAGGCGAATCGAATACGATTCTTCCTTGATTGAAAATGTTTGCTGGGCATCATCACATTAAAATATGTGTATGTGTGTGTGTGTTGTGTAAAATATTTGCGGTTAATATGAATAAAATGTGTGGTGCTTAACATAATTCACCACAATGTGTTATAATTCACTTTCACCACATATAACGCGTAGCGCAGACATCAAAACGGCAGCCTAAATCACATACTTACAACTTTTTAATAGACAAATACACACAATTGTAGCATGTTTTACATAAGGATATGCCTCATTCATAAATATGATAGGGTAGGTATTCAAGGCGCTGAAAACAAAATTTATAATGCTGCATACTTTTCAACGACGCTGAAAAACATTTATCAAAGTAATGCCAAAGCCAGCGCTGTACATTAGAAGCACAAAAATATGACTTTTTCTTTAAAATTTAAACTACACTGAGAGAAAATTTTTCCAAAAAAAGAATATTAAAATGGCATGAGAAAAAACAAATTTTGAGTAAAATTTTTCCAATTTAGAAATTCTTTAATGAATGAAACACTGACCATTGAACAACTTTCCAACAGAATAATATATAAATTTTTGACTAATAAATTTTCGCCTACAAAAATTCATGTTAAAGAACTCGTTCAAAAATTTACTTATTTACCGCCCAATTGTAAATTATTTTATGTTACCCCTAACTTATTCCAAAAATTTATTCATTGCAGAAAATTGCAGCAACAAGTCAACGCTTGTTACAATTCACCTTATTATGTCTGTGCGCCATATTGATTAATGTCATCGTCACACCATGGTTCATACTACTGACTGTACCCATATGTGTTGCTTACTATGCAATACAGAAATTCTACAGGTCTTCATCGAGGTAAGTGCAAAAAAAATTATGTTTTAAGTTGAGACAGTGAGTGAGTTGCAAAGTAAAACACTGAGAAGAAATTGATTGAAAGGTTTTAACCATCATTGGTTTTGACTGTTTCGTATGCAGTTAACATACGGAGGGCATAACAAAAGTTCGCTTAGTTGGTGTCATGTTTTAAATTTTTAGTAAATCAAAAAATTGCGTATAATTTGTTATAGTCTTACGCTTTATCCTTTTAATTTTAAGAAAGATCTGTCAAAATGGAGAGAAAAAAACGTAAAATTCGTGAAACAATGTCAGCAGATATTCCAATGCCAACGCAGCAAGAGATTCGGTTTCCTTTTTTTTTTTTGGATTTCGACGTAAGCTCAAGCCTGTGGAAATATTTAGTGAATGCCAAATAGCATTTAAAGTTAATGCGCCATCCCTCGTGACTACTTCAAAGATTCCAGACAGGTAATTTTTCTGTGGAGGACGAACCTCGAGAAGGCCGCCCAAAATCTTCGACTGATTATGAATGTGTAGCACTAGTTAAATCTAAAATTGACGAAGATCAAAGATTAATCCAGGAAATCATTGCTGAGGAACTGCGCTTGAATGCCATGGCTGTATCGCGAATATTAAAAAATGATCTTGGATACACGAAAAAATCTGCACGATGGGTTCCTAGAGTTTTAAGTGATGCTCAAAAAGAGGCACGTGTGCGTTTTGCTAAGTATTTATTTGAAAAATTCAAAAACGGAGAGTCCAACATTTTCAAGAAAATTTTAACAGGTGATTAAGCATGGTTTTACAAGTAAGACCATGAAACCAAACAACAATAGATGGTATGGAGTCCAGAAGATGCAAATCCACCTGTTAAAGCAAAGCAACAAAAGTCAGAAACAAAAGAATTGATGTCAGTTTACTTCACCAGAGAGAAAATTGTAGCTGTTATTCCTTTGGAAAAAGGTCAGACGGTTACTGCTAAGTGGTATACTGAAACCTGTTTACCAGAAGTTTTCCAAAATTTATTGGGAAAACGCCAAAAAAGGAGCTACGCCGCTACTTTCTACTTCACGATAATGCGCCAGTGCACACAGCTGAAAAAATGACCAATTTTTTGCGCTTTCAGGCATCGTAAAAATTTGTCCAGCACCATATTTCCCAAACCTAGCGTCTTGTGACTTCTGGTTGTTTCCAAAAATAAAAAAACATTTGAGATGGAGAGTCTTCAATGCGGTTAATGATGAAATTGTAAAACTGCAAAAAGCCAATTTTGAAGACTGTTTTTCAAGATGGATTACGTTGAAAAAATACAAATAGATGAAGAATAAAGTTATAAATTCTAAAAATTTTTTGTAAAGTTTTTTCAATTCAACTAAGCGAACTTTTGTTAAGCCCCTCGTATATATTGTACAAAAATAATTTTTTGACTATGGTAGTTTTTTTTGAGCTAAGTGATTTAATTTATAAAATAGAGTTAATAAAAAATATGGGCGCTTGACATTTAAGGGGACATTCGCTTTTGTAATTGAAAAAAAAAACACTTTTAAAAATTTTGTTAAGAAAAAACTATTTTTATTGATAAAACTTCTTTTGGACATTGTTAAATATTGTCTAAAAAATATGAAATTTTTTTTTTTTTTAGTTTCCCTTGGTTGCTGTAGAGGGCGTCATACAAAAGTTACTTTTTAAACGGTACGACATGTTGTAGACCTCCTGTAACAGATTTTTCAAAAATTCGAAATGGATTTTATTCATGAGACTCAAGACTATACCATAAGCTTCTAAAATTCATATTTTTTCATGTTTTGAAGTTTTTGTATGAATATTTATAAAAAATGTGAAAAAATGGTATTTTTTGAGGATAAGTCACCCCCGTAAAAAAAGGGGGTGGTATTTTTAAAACTTTCAGAAGCTTATTGTTTAATATTTTTAATGAGTAATCGAATGCTCTTTGGTTTTTAAATCGGTCCAGTAGATTCGGAGAAAAATCTCCTACCAGTTTGAAAAGTAACTTTTGGATGACGCCCTCTACAGCAGCCAAGGGAAACTAAAAATAAAAAAAAAATTTTTTTTCATATTTTTTAGACAATATTCAACAATGTCTAAAAGAAATTTTGTCAATAAATATAATAGTTTTTTCATAATAAAATTTTTAAAAAGTGTTTTTTTTTTTTTCAGTTACAAAGGCGAATGTCCCCTTAACACAAAATAAGTTATGACATAAAAACAGCATTTGTATAACAATCAATCAGCAAATTAATATGGAAATATTTTGATATATTAAAGCCTAAAAACATGCAACGCATTTCTCGCAACTGCTTTGAAAAATTATAGCAATATGCACTTCAGTGCACCCTGTGCCAATTCAAAGCAAATACACAAACCATATGGCATGTGGTGAAATAAAATAGCTAGAATAGCTGAGAATGCCAACGAGTTATTGTATATAAACGATAAAAACGAAAAAATGATTGAAAGCAACGATCAGAAACAAAATAGGAATGTGGAGATTTTAAAAGAAGATTTCAACCATCAATATCACGGTCTTACTTTTGAAATTTATGAAATTTTGCATTTGATATCACGGCACTTGTTATCAAGTATAAAAAACTATCGATACAAGAGATAATGCCATTCGTTAATCGTGTGAAAACTTCTACGATACATCAATGCACGGTATTCAAACGAGATATTTTTGTGGGACAAAGTAGGGCACACTTTTCATTTTGTTGAAATCAATAGCTCTAAGTTTCCTGAGTAAAAAATCGAAAACTCGGCACTTTTTTTTTGTCTTTAGCAAAATGGGATAGTTTTCATAGATCTTCTAAGGAAAGTAAAACAAATATCATCGGGTTAAAACTACAACTTGACATCTACATTTTTCATGTTTTATGAAAAAAGCGTTTTAAGTTTTTTTAAATTTGTTTTTTATATAGGATTTTGAAATTTTCTGCTTTTGTTTCTTATGTATATTTGGATGACTATATGTATTTCAAAAAACCGACTAGACTGGAGCGTAAAGACGTTTTTTTGTCATGTTTGTGTATACTTAACTAAAAATATGAAAAAATGTAGATGTCGATTTGTCCCTATGTTGATTTCGAATCCGGTCACGAAATTGCTGTATTCCTTATAATTTTTGAGATATTCTAACTAAAAAGAACTAAAAAAACAGTTTTTTGCTATTTTTGAAGCGTTATAACAAGACGAGGTTATTTTGGGCCATGAAACGTGATACGTTGTTTTAAAGGTTCAGTTTTTCTCTTTAAAATGTAATTTAAAGTAGAACGATATCTTTTTTTCTCGGAAATATCTGTGGATATGGAGATACATTTTTGGTATGTTTGAGATTTTGTATTTGAAACTTGAGATCAAAAATTTAGCAAACTTGAAGAAGACCATAAAGTTCAAATGAGGAGTGATTTTTCAAAATGGCTTGTAACCAAAACGAGGCAAAAGTAATGTCGTAAACAATTATGTAAACAGGGACCAAGTTTAATAATTTCTAACAAAATAACAGGCAATTAATATTATGACATTAATTTTACCTCGTTTTGGTTATAAGCTCTTTTGAAAAATCATTCCTCAAATTCGAAATTTCTTGGAGTATATTGAACTTTATTATATTTTAAGTAAATATTTTTAAATACTTATTCTATAACTTTAAGTAGAAAAGCATAATTCTCCAACGGTATAGCTAGCAGCCAATAAAAGAATATAATCTCGATATGCATCTCCGAAGTGTAAATCTTTCCATTTTAATATTAAACTGTGTTGTTGGTCTTACTTCAATGGCTACTTAGTTGATTCTATTCCTTAAATAAAATTGTTGATTTCTGCCATCATGCTGATAGCTTTAGGATTATAATAATTATTATCCTGTAAGCTCTTCATATTTTTAACTGTTTCTTCTAGCAAAAGCTTTGATTTTCTCGACCGTTGCGGTGTATAGCATTGGAAATTTGGTTTTTATGAAGTTGTGAAAATTATTGAAATCGATTGCAGCAAAAATAGTTTCCCATGGAATTTTTCGAATAATAAATAAAACTAGTTTGGATAGAATTATTATTGTAAATAATTTCTTGATTAGACGCCGAAATAAAAAATCACAAAGGAATATCAATGCAAGAAATATCAACGCAAGCCTTCCCGTCATGGTTTAGCTGTATGTTGGTGACTGATGGTGTTGCAAATACGAACTGACTTACTTGTAGGAAATGCAAGTTGTAATACACACAGAAAAAAAAATTGTATTTCCAACAACTTTATGTTTTAATTCAAGAATTTTTGTTGGTTGAAATCTTCCCAACAACTTTTGCTCTTGTTTTAAATACAAAATTGTTGTTAATTAAATAAAATTAAAATTTGTTAAATCAAGTATAAAGTTGTTGAAAGATTAAGAATGGAAATTGTTGTTTCAAAAGCGAAACTGTCAATAATGCCTGAGAATGAAATTGTTGAATGAAGAATAAATGATTGTTGAAATGCCTTTGGTTATACACATAAGTATTTATTCGTAATTTATCTAAGGGTAATAAGCTGAACTTGAAAGATAATTCAATATTATATGACTCATCAGTTTCGAAAAGTTTACAAGAATTAGGAGTAATACAAAAGCAAAGACAATGAGTTCCATGTGAGCTGAAACCAAGAGTTTGATGTTTCTTCATTATGAGCTGCTCAAGCTGAATAAGATTATCTTTTCAATGATGCGTTTGAGTGGAGCTCTAAGAGAAAAACTGATTCTATATGAGCAGACACACTGCAAAGTGATTTTCTTACAGGACAACGCTCGGCTCCATGTTGCAAAACCAGTGACAAGCTACTTGCAAACGCTTAAATGGTAAGACCTCCAGAACCCACCTGATATAGCCACTTCAGATAACCACTTATTTCGATGGCAAATGGCATGGCTTAGCAGCGCTTCCATCCTCAAAAAACATATCGGTTTTCCGAAGTAGATTTCATATGCTATCAGAAAGATAGGAAAAAGTAGTCTCTAGTGATGGGCAGTACTTTGAGTAAAATCTTTCTTACCTTTTACTTTAAATAAAGTATCTATTTTATTTCAGCTATGAATTTTTTATTTTTTTATTGTTTATGATTTAAAAAATCAAAGTGATTGAAGTTTTGTATTTTCTAACATGTCAAATGCGTAAAAACTTTAAGCATTAAGAATGAAATTGTTGATTTAAGAATAAAATATTAATTTCAACAACTTTGAAATCACAATTTTCTAAAAATGAAAAATTGTTGTTTTAACAATCTTTTTTTTTCTGAGTGTAGTGATCTCATTATCATTATGTTTATTTCTAATATTTATACCCTACACCCAGGGTATATTCACTTTGTCTTTCCATTTGTAACGCAGAAAAGGATGCGTGACAGATATAGAAAAGTATATATTCTTGATCAACGTCAACTCCTGAGTCGATATAGCCATGTTCGACTGTCTGTCTGGCTGACTGGCTGGCAGTGTATGGAAATAAATTTTTTGGGAAATTTGGGCAAGATAATTCAATGAAATTTAGTACACTGCCTCCGTCGTCAAAGTTAAATCGTGAGGTTGAAAATGAAAAAAATCGGTCAGCGGCCACGCCTAACGCCCATAAAAAAAAAAATATTCAAAATGCAACTTTAGGAGTATTTTTCACGACAATGCAACCTACGCACAAATACTAAGAATTGTAAGCGCAAGCTCTTGGCAAAAACTGGGCGAATTTGGACAAGAGGGTGTGGCACCTCCCATATAAGAAAAAGTTTCAAAACGCTATACTGAAAGCGTTTTTTGAGATAATGGAACTAAATTTTACTCAGACACTAAAAACTATAAATGGAAGCTCTAAAAAAAACAATGAAATCGGTCAAGAGGGCGTGGCACCTCCCATATAAGAAAAAGCTTATAGTTATAGTTATAGTTATAGTTATAGTTATAGTTATAGTTATAGTTATAGTTATAGTTATAGTTATAGTTATAGTTATAGTTATAGTTATAGTTATAGTTATAGTTATAGTTATAGTTATAGTTATAGTTATAGTTATAGTTATAGTTATAGTTATAGTTATAGTTATAGTTATAGTTATAGTTATAGTTATAGTTATAGTTATAGTTATAGTTATAGTTATAGTTATAGTTATAGTTATAGTTATAGTTATAGTTATAGTTATAGTTATAGTTATAGTTATAGTTATAGTTATAGTTATAGTTATAGTTATAGTTATAGTTATAGTTATAGTTATAGTTATAGTTATAGTTATAGTTATAGTTATAGTTATAGTTATAGTTATAGTTATAGTTATAGTTATAGTTATAGTTATAGTTATAGTTATAGTTATAGTTATAGTTATAGTTATAGTTATAGTTATAGTTATAGTTATAGTTATAGTTATAGTTATAGTTATAGTTATAGTTATAGTTATAGTTATAGTTATAGTTATAGTTATAGTTATAGTTATAGTTATAGTTATAGTTATAGTTATAGTTATAGTTATAGTTATAGTTATAGTTATAGTTATAGTTATAGTTATAGTTATAGTTATAGTTATAGTTATAGTTATAGTTATAGTTATAGTTATAGTTATAGTTATAGTTATAGTTATAGTTATAGTTATAGTTATAGTTATAGTTATAGTTATAGTTATAGTTATAGTTATAGTTATAGTTATAGTTATAGTTATAGTTATAGTTATAGTTATAGTTATAGTTATAGTTATAGTTATTGAAATGCTACTAGATTTCAAAGAAAATTTGTTACATGCTATTAAGTTGAACATTATTCCCTATCCTATGCATTCTGTTTCGAAGTTAACACACCACGTGTCAAATAGTTACCCTCAAAAATAAACGTCACTTACGGCATTTTAATTTCGATTTTTAAAAAACTTATCTTCATCTGAGCGTGTATTTAATGGCCTTTAAAATGACATTTCGCCTTATTTTAAGCATAAAATATGATATTTATAATAGGGGGAAAAGTTTATCATGCTTAAAATAATCAAAATTTTAATGACTTCCTTCTCCGCAGCAAACTTAACGCAAACAAAAATATTTCAATATTTATTTAAGATCAAATTACTACAGGACTCAATCATCATCATCAGCATCAGTAATACGTCCTGTTAACATCACCCACATAGTATGCAAATAATTTATTAATTTAACTCTCGAACAAAGTCTAGACAACTTCTTAAAAGTCATTTTGACAATTCATCAAAATACCACCATCTCAGAGCACATAGATAGATTGCACTGATACAACATTCCCCCATTTGCAAACTTCTTCTTTGAAACCTGACCGTGGCCGCCAGCATTTGGACGCACGCTGTATGTATATGTAATTGAAAATTGAAAATTGTCTTGTACTGCGCTGGATATGCTTTGTCAAAAACTTTACCAAATTATGATTTCAACTTAAAGACGTGGTCGTAGTCTTTTACTCTCAACTTTTTGTTTTCCTCTAAGATAGTGTTATCCTTGCGCTATCCTTGCAGCGCGTGCAAAAAAGTTAAAAAGTTTTCACGAAAACTTTAAAGCAACGACAGTGGTTGGCATCAAAGTTAAAGAAGGCAGGGTGGGGGGGAGTGGTGGAAACTTTAAAATTTCATGACTTTTTTTATTATTGTAATCTTAAATGTAGTAGATTGCGAAGGAAAAAGTGGTATGCTTTGTATGTGTTGCGTGCATATGGAAAATCTTAGTGAAAGCAGTTTCTGTAGTAAAGTTGACTCTAGAAGATTGAAAATCAGTGAGTGTGTGGCGCAGTGACCCCTTTTTTCGCATAAACAATTCGATTAATAGTTTGACAATTTAAAAGTTTGACGTTTAAAATTACGCTAATTTCAAATTGAAACAAAAGTTTTATGCGGCACTAAAATGTGAGAAAAAATTTTGGTGAAAATTTTTAAAACCTTTTGTTGCTTCCATTTGTAGTTTGCAATAAAAGTTATAGTTGCAACTAATACAAAGTAGATAGTATTTTGCTTTTCGTACAAGATTATACAATGATTTTCTTGGAAAAATCCGTTCACTATTAGTACACTTTAGAGCTGATGCTGATATCAGCTAAGCATCAGCAATGAGCTGATTAACAGCATTAAATAAATGTTAGCATCAGCAAAAAGCATCAAAGCTTATACAGCCATTCCATGCCTAGCGTAACAAGATCTGCCACACCCCTTCCGATTTCGTTGAAATTTGGTACATGGTTTCGTTTTATGCCTAATCTTTTAGAAATGGCAAAAAAAAAAATTTGGCGATTTTTTTGTGGCTTGTGGACGGGTGCAAAGTGTGGAAAAATCGATAAATTGTGATAAACTCTCCTCAAATAATGATCAATAACTTCGACATTTCTTAACCGATTTTCATGTTCAGAACATTTTTGGAAAGAAATTGAACTAGGCTATAAGCGCAAAATTATATTTGATAAAAGTACTAAATTTACTGTAAAGTTAAAAAAACAAAAAACCAATTGGCCGCACTAGGGTTCGAACCATGATCCGTCCGCGTGGTAGGTTGGAACTTATTCTCAGCGCTACTGGCGCACATGATGAAAGGTATAAAATTTGTTCAGAAATCAAATGTCTGTCTATTTTTACTAGAATCTTCAAGTCAGAGTGGTTTTATATTTTTATGATATTTACCTAAAGTAAAGTTCAAACATAAAAAATTATAATTATAATTGAAATAAAAATAAATTTATGTTTGAAATTTAGTGTTAACTTCTATAATTTGCTTACTACCCGAGTGGAGTAAAAATTATGAGGCAGATTTTTCTCCGTGTAGAACGGCGGTCATACTTAATAATAATAGAGCTAGGCTCTTAAGATTTGGTACAGATATTTTTTATATGTATTAAAATAAAAAAAAAACCAGAAACTAATTGACCGTTTTTAAAGAATTTCTAGTATAAAAGAGGCGGTGTTGACGGTGCACCACGCCCCTAAAAAAATTAACTAATCATATGACCCAAACGTTTTGACGCAGATAAATGAAAAATATGTGAAAATCATGTGGAAAAATAATGTTCCTTAAAAATATGGGCGGTGCCACACCCCGAGCAACAGGATTGATAAGCATTGCTTCATACAGTACAATAAAGCCACGGAATCATAATTTAGTTATCTATCTGGAATGGAATAAATCTATCCTGGCGCATTTTTTCCAATAACAAAATTCTTTGAAGTGGCTCTATTTATGTCAAGCATGATATCTAAAAGAGTGACCGTATCATATTAATTAACCCTTTAACAACGAAAAGCAAGTATGTTTGCCAACTTCCAATTTGCTTGGCTGAAAGTTTTGTTAGGTCGCAATTAATCGATTTTGACCAATTTTTAACTTGAAATCGTTTCAAGTTTTGGGAATTCGTTATTAAAAGGTTAAGAAATGCATACTTTCATTATGCACAACAAAAGTCAACAATCGTTGTTGTTCTCATGAACATATCAAAATCACGATATAAACTTTACCCATACAACGATTTTCAAGAAAATTCTTAATTTTGGAAGAAAGGGGATAGAATACCCTGAGGCTCCCCCAAAATACTCCCAAGTGTGATACATAATAGGAATTTTATATTCATTTGTCTTTTTTCTGTGTAGCTGTGCAGTGCACCAAAAGAAAAAATCGTATCTGTTTAACTCTGTAAAATCAGAAATAACATAGCACAGTATCATTGATAGTGCCCAAGTGAAAGCTTGACAGCAAAATCTGTTTATAATTTTACACAAAATGAAAACAAAGTTCGCGATAACCTCCATAATCTTGGTGCTCTTATACAGCAACAAACTTGCAAGTGCTTCGTTAGTATATGAACAATATAATTTTTATAAGTTTGATCTCACATAAGATATTTCAGCATTGTACTCTCGGAAAATTACTATCAAACCAGTTGTAAGGATCTGAATGAAGTTCAACTCAAAAGGGACATATTGCAAATACAGGTTGATGTCAACAAAGCACCATTTTATGTTAAATGCAATCATGATCTTGAAGGTGGTGGCTGGACAGTTGTGCTTAATAGATATGATGGCAGTAAAGATTTTAATTGTAAATGGAATGATTGCGTTAAAGGATTTGGTAACATAAATGGTGAATTTTTTATTGGCTTAGAAAAGTTGCATGACATCACAAGTTCTACATTGCATGAGCTGATGTTCCTTATGGAAGATTTTGATGGGAATACCACAATGGCGCATTATGATTCTTTTGCTATAGATGATGAAAGCAATTCATATATGATAAGTGTTTTGGGAAACTACTTTGGCGATGCTGGTGATTCGTTTACATATCATGCGGGGCATAAATTTCAAACAAATGACAAAGACGGCCCAGGTGAATGTACTAAATTAAGAGATTCGCCAGGATGGTTTAATTATTGCTCGGAAAGGTAATGAAGTCACCACTTAAAGTTCATATTCTGTAAGAAAATTCATAATAAATTTCTTATTTCAGTAATATTTTTGGAAAATATGCAAAAGGTCAATATGAAAACAAGGGAGGTGTTAGATTTTGGGGAATGTGTTGGTATTCATTCCGAGGGTCGTTGTATTCTTTGAAGAAGTTGACAATGTTTATCAGACCTGTGGCTCTTTAAATGAAATTTGAGAAATTGCTCGAAATTTTATACAACTATTTTCTTTAAGTATCTATTTGATGTAAAATTTAAAAAGAATTTTAAAAAACTTGGTGATATACGTAAGATATATATATTGCGATGGAAAAAATAAAAAAAACTTTCATACTTTCTATTGTGTTTTAAAGAAAACTAGCATTTTCTGGTTTGCGCTGCTACACCTTCTCTTAAACAAAGGATGTGGCATCTCCAAAAAAATCAAACCAAAGAATGTTAGTTGTCCCGATGCGGTTTATAAACG
This sequence comes from Calliopum simillimum, assembly GCA_951812925.1. Classification (NCBI taxonomy): domain Eukaryota; kingdom Metazoa; phylum Arthropoda; class Insecta; order Diptera; family Lauxaniidae; genus Calliopum; species Calliopum simillimum. The sequence continues at coordinate 119,252,219 of OX638369.1, read as the reverse complement.
TACCATATCTCATCTATGTTAAATGGTATCAGAGACATGACATTTTTTTAAGGGCGTGGCACCGCCTATTTTTCCTTTGAACATTTGTCTTGATATTCTTAATACATATACTGCCGTCCTAAGAAAGAATGCCGTAACTCCAATAAATTTTTATTTCTGTAAAATGAGTTTTTGTGTTTCTTGCTGTTTCGTTTCCTCAACGGTTTCAACTTTAAGGAAAACTAGTTTTTATTCCTCATTCCTAGAGGATTTTTCACGCTCTACATAATGGCAATAGTAGAAATAGCCAATTCTGTAAGTTTCAGTCGAAAATGGAGTTACGGTAATATGTTTTGCATCGCACTACTTCTGACGAAGCTGATACAAATCAAAAATGCCGTAAAGACAACTTTTGATTAAATTTACTATGAAAAAAGAGTAAATCTGAAGAAACACTCTTGCCTTTTGGTGACCAAGACCAATACCAATTTTGTGTCTACTGGTTTTTTCTTCCTGGCAAGCTCTTTTCCGTTGTTCTGCAGTGTCTTTGTAATATTTCCGCTTACGCACAGTTCCTTTTTTTGTAAGAGGGATTTGATCTGATTCGTTATCCGCCATGTGGATTTGAATTCCCTTAAGTTGTGAACTCCAACTTGAATCACAGATTAATTGAACCGGTCATTTTTAAAAGGGGATATGTGTCGGTCGACAGAGAATTATTTTTTGCCTTTTTGTCGCAGATTACTGCTTACTATTATTGTTAGTTAATCCCATCACTAAAATTGCACTGAAATAAGATTTACCAAACTTATGAGGATTTTTCTTAAATTTTTCATAAGTTTCAATTTAGTCACATATCCCCTTTTAAAAATGACAGATTCAATACATCTGAGCTGCTACAATTTTCCTCTGTAGAACCATACTCTAAAATAGATCTTAGAGAAAATTTTACTGACTGACTTGTCCAGAGGCCATAATCGAAACTTCCTACGCGCACGAGATGTGTCATAAAGAAATTTATTTGTTTTTAAAATGATTTAGAGAAATGAAATGATTTTAAAAATGTATGATACTACATACATTTTTATGGAGTTGCGGTGTTTTTGCTTATCATGTGGAGATACGGATTCTTAAATTGTAAAATGTGTACGGGTGGGAGTTACGATAAAAATCGTAGTTGATTTTAAAGGGAAAATAAAGGTATAATGCAACCTGTTCTTGTGGGTTGACGGACAGAACCGTGATGACCCAAAAAACGCCATAAACTCATTTTTTTTTGAAAATTGGAGTTACGGCATTCTTGCTTAGGACGGCAGTATACCAAACATCATTCCTGATCATTAAATATTTTCCGAGACGTTTATATATTGAAAATTAATTTTTAATTGAACTTTTAGTCATATATATGCAAAGATCGATTTACATTAAGGAATGGATTATATGAGTAAAAGTTCAATTAAACATTAATTTTCAATACATAAATGTCATTAAGTAACACACTTAAAAATTCTTAAAAATATTTTCAGACTAAAATTTTTGGTTCCTGCAGCCTTCGGTGAAAAAATTTTTTTTTCCGCTTAAATGTCGTAGAAAGTCAGAAAACACGATAAAAAGAAAATTTTTTTTTTTAAATTTTTGGTTCCGACATCATAGGGAGAAACACACTGGATCCGTAAAAACTACGCGGAAATACCGAATACCTATAAGTTTAAATGTCATGGTAACCGGTCTAGCCGTATGAGAGTCTATATGGGTGATTCTTAGATAACTGTGCTTTTTCGAGTTGTAAAATTGGCAGATAATTTTTTTTGAATTTTGCAAGTTTCTTCATCCTATCTTGTGTAAACACACTCTAAAAACTCACCTTTTGAGTAGATCAACTACAAGTGGGAATTTACGGCTTTGAGGTCGAAATTAAGAAATTTTGCTACCACGTTTGTGACATTTTAGCCACAGTATGGAAAAATGATGGTTTTGAAGCGTTTTTATGAGAGATATATTGCATATAATGACAAATTTACACTTCAAGACTAATTTTGCAACAGTGTCATGTCTCCGGTGGTCCATTTTTTTATACCCTACCGCCCTAAATATCAACTAAGGTTTCTTGTCCTCCGTTTTTATAGCCGTTTATGGTGGATTAGGATCTCCTAATTACGAATCTGATCTTGATTTTTTTCTATTGCATCTGTATCCTTAGTTATCCTTGCTCAAAAGTGAAAAAATCACAGTTTTGACATCTACTTAACAAAAACAGCAACAAGTAAAAATAATTTTTATGAATGAATTTATTATCAATAAGACATAATTTACCATTTTTCCATTGGATTCCCAGTTTCCAAGTTATAAGCCTTTAAAAAAGGATACCTCTCAATAACACACAAAGGATTTTCTGGACCGAAAAATTAACAAAAATGGTAAGTTTTATTATTTTTATCAAAAATATAATTTATCACAAAAATTTTAAGCCCTTGCAGACTAAAATCGGATGAAAAAATAAGGCTCTATTGTAGATTTAGTTAATGAACAGATGAAATTTTGATTCTGTTAATTTGCAAAGCAGTAGTTTAGTAGGCTTATTCACTAAATCTAGCATAGAACTGTCATTTTTCATGCGATTATGGTCTGCAAGGTCTCGAAATTTTTGTAATTAAATATGTTATTCATAAAAATAATAAAACTTGATTTTTTGTTACTTTTCGGTCTCGGAAAATCCTTTGTATGTGATCGAAAGATATCCTTATTTTAAACGCTTATAACTCGGAAGCTGGGAATCCAATTAAAAAACGGTAAATTATGTCTTGTTGATAATAAATTTGGCTGTCTGAATCCATTGACGAAAATTAATTTTACTTGTTGTTGCTTTTGTTCTATAGCTTTAAGTAGATGTTAAAACAGTGATTTTTTCACTTTTGAGCAAGGATAACTCAGGATTCTGATGGTGTAGAAAAATTTTTGTATTAAAAACATAATTAATAGCCCTCAACTAAACATCTGTATACTCAAACTTTACATCGAAATATGTTTTTTTGCAGACTGATAAAAAGTGCAACGTTTGTGACATTTTTGATGTGCCACGTTTGTGACATTGTTTTTAGTTTATCGCTCATTGTGAAGCACGCTTTTGAGTTCAAGATTTTTCCGAAAAAATTTGGGGTCATGTATAAAATAAAATGTACTACCTGGGAGTGCCGAGTGCCAAGTTTGTGACCATAATTTAAAAAAAAAAAACTGTTTTTGTTCATAAACTGCCTTTTAAAACGCAAACAGATTTCTTTTTGGACGCGTCTGGACATGATGATCTTTGGGTGATGGATAGTGATCAGAATTAATGCATATGTGTTGCAGTCTATTGACTGATACAGTAGTACCATGCATTAGTAGCATAATGATTTCAAGAAATTTTTTTTTTCCAAAACTAGGGGACAGTTTTCAATTCGAAATTGTGCCCTCTAAAAATTATTTTAAACTGCAGATGAGCTCAGAATATTGTAGCCTTAAGTATTTGGGTAATTCTATTCTAACGCGTCAAATCATGTAATCGTCCACTAAAACACCACTAAAACACCAATATGAGGTTCTAAAATTATAGCAAAATTTTTTTTATATACATTTAAATAGCCTTTATAAGATCCACCACTTAGTATATCGCTTATTTTACATAGCTCTCGTGGAAAACCAAAAATATGAGTAAAAAAGTAACTCCCCTGGCATTTTTATCATGAATATATTCATCATAAAAATGCCAGGGGAGTTACTTTTTTACTCATATTTTTGGTTTTCCACGAGAGCTATGTAAAATAAGCGATATACTAAGTGGTGAATCTTATAAAGGCTATTTCAATGTATATAAAAAAAATTTTGCTATAATTTTAGAACCTCATATTGGTGTTTTAGTGGACGATTACATGATTTGACGCGTTAGAATAGAATTACCCATTTACTTAATATGTGTAGTAACTTGTTTTCTGTTCTATTTCCGTTTTTTGGTCGTTTTTCATCGTTTTGTTTATAAAAAGTAGGGGTAGGGACATGCCACGTTTGTGACATTTGGGGTATATTTACAAACTTTCACAGTAGACCAAAAATTACACAGGTTTACAAAATAAAAAAATGTCATGGCGTTTTGACCAGACTATGTGTTTCCTAGGGACTATGAAAACCGCTATAAGTTGGGAATCACTGGATGGATTTGGAAAATATTGGTGTCATATGAAATGTATTTTGTTGTTGTTGGTGTTGTTTATGCATTTGTTGTTGTTATTGAAGAATTTCAAAAAAAGTCATACTTCCAAAACTATGAATCCAATTGAAAATATGCGCATAACATATATTTTTAAGGTTGTCAAAATACCTTTCATACAACACCAATATTTTTCAAATCCATGCAGAGGTTCCCAACTTATAGCGGTTTTCGAAGAAGATACATCTGGATCTTCCGATGGCTACATCTCTGAAACTAAGTCCGAGATACCCTTTTTGATCACATATTCTTTTATAGGACTAAGAATTCAATGAACCCCATTTTGACCTCCATATGACCTTGAAATCTTTTTTCTCAGACGTTCTTGAAAAAAACGATCCCCGGATTTAGATTCAGGAGGCCAAAGTCCCTAGGAAACACATTGTCTGGTCAAAACGCCATGACATTTTTTTATTTTGTAAACCTGTGTTATTTGGTGGTAAAATTGATCCGCTCTATTAGAAAAACATAGTTTCTAACTTATAGCGTCATTTTTTGTGAAAAAACCTACTGTATAGGTGAAATCGCCAGACGACACAAAAAGTACAGTTATCTGAGAACCACCTTTATGTATTATACAATTGTATATTCTTTATCGGTCATTGAAATTTATTACACAGGCGCTCAGTGGACGGGCTTGTATGGAACGGCGGTCATATATAGTACCTATTAATATAGCTAGGTTCTGAAAATTTGGTACGGAACTTTTTTTCAAAGTGGGTATCAATTTCCATTAAATTGACCAAAAATGTTACATATTTTGGGTTTTCTTTTTTAATTTTCAAGTTATGAGAAAATAAAAAAAACCAACTTTATAAAAACTAGATTTTGTTTGTTTGTGTATTTCTTCCTAATTGACTCGGAAACTAATTAAACGTTTCTAAAGAAGTTTTGAAATTGTCTTCGTAAAAAAAGGCTTAGTTATGGGCTAAAAAAGTAGACGGTGCCACGCCTTCCAAAAAATTTACTAATCAGATCACAAAAAAACTTAAACGCATATTAATGAGATTTGAAAAATATGTAAAAATCATCGGGAAAAATAATTTGCTTTAAAAATATGGGCGGTGCCATGCCTTGAAAAAATTCATTATTTCTCTGACAATATTTTATGCAGATAGATATGATTTGGTGGATATGCTAAGGCAATTTGAACAAATAATTCTCACTAGAAAAACGAGCGGTACCACGCCCTTCTGAATGCTGATTCATCATATGTCAGAAACTGATTGACGCAGATAGATAAAATCTTGTGTGTATGCAAAGGGTGTCTGCACAAATAATTTTCAATGGAAAAATTGGCAGTGTCATGCCACATGAAAATAAAATACGTCATATGACGAACACAACATGACAAAAATTATAAGGTTTGGTACAATGCATCGCTGTGGCACGTCCAAGTTAAGAGACGGCAATTTCCAAGGGGGCTTAAAAGAGGGGAATGTACTCCATAACTAGTGCACTTTCTAAAAGAAAACCGTCTCTCAAATTTTAGTAGACTGCAGGCTTAAAATTGATATATCTATTATTGAACGTTGCGGAATGTAAAGAAATAAAAATTTATTCTCTCAAAAACTGCAATATGAAAAAAATTCATAAAAAATTTTTTCTCAAAAATGACAGCTGGAACTTTGGGTTTAAATTAAGCATACTTTCCCACATATTATATTAAAAAGTTACACAATTTCTGAAATATGTATTGTATTTTTCATTGTTTCTTAAAGAAACAACTGAGAGTTTATTTATGCTGAAGGATTCCTAGAAATTCATTTGAGGAGCAACGAGGTTGATAAGCACTACTTCATATAGTACAATAAAGCCACGCAATCATAATTTAGTTATCTATCTGGAGTGGAATTAATCTATCCTGGCGCATTTTTTCCAATAACAAAATTCTTTGCAGAGGCTCTATTTATGTCAAGCATGATATCTAAAAGAGTGACCATATCATATTAATTAACCATTTAACGACGAAAAGCAAGTATGTTTGCAAACTTCAAATTTGCTTGGCTGGAAGTTTTGTTAGGTCGCAATTAATCGATTTTGACCAATTTTTAACTTGAAATCGTTTCGAGTTTTTGGAATTCGTCATTAAAAGGCTAAGAAATGCATACTTTCATTATACACAACAAAAGTCAACAATCGTTGTTGTTCTCATGAACATATCAAAATCACGATATAAACTTCACCCATACAACGATCTTCAAGGAAATTCTTAATTTTGGAAGAAAGGGGATAGAATACCCTGAGGCTCCCCCAAAATACTCCCAAGTGTGATACATAATAGGAATTTTATATTCATTTGTCTTTTTTCTGTGTAGCTGTGCTGTGCACCAAAAGAAAAAAACGTATCTGTTTAACTCTGTAAAATCAGAAATAACATAGCACAGTATCATTGATAGTGTCCAAGTGGAAGCTTGACAGCAAAATCTGTTTATAATTTTACACAAAATGAAAACAAAGTTCGCGATAACCTCCATAATCTTGGTGCTCTTATACAGCAACAAACTTGCAAGTGCTTCTTTAGTATATGAACAATATAATTTTTAAAAGTTTGATTTCACATGAGATATTTCAGCATTGTACTCTCGGAAAATTACTATCAAACCAGTTGTAAGGATCTGAATGAAGTTCAACTCAAAAGGGACATATTGCAAATACAGGTTGATGTCAACAAAGCACCATTTTATGTTAAATGCAATCATGATCTTGAAGGTGGTGGCTGGACAGTTGTGCTTAATAGATATGATGGCAGTAGAGATTTTTATTGTAAATGGAATCAATGCGTTCAAGGATTTGGTAACATAAATGGTGAATTTTTTATTGGCTTAGAAAAGTTGCATGATATCACAAGTTCTACATTGCATGAGTTGATGTTCGTTATGGAAGATTTTGATGGGAATACCAAAATCGCGCATTATGATTCTTTTGCTGTGGATGATGAAAGTAATTTATATATGATTAGAGTCTTGCGTAACTACACTGGCGATGCTGGTGATTCGCTTACATATCATGCGGGGCATGAGTTTCAAACAAAAGATAAAGACTCAAATACTTGTACTAGTCAAAGAAACTCACCAGGATGGTTTAATTATTGCTCGGCAAGGTAATACAGTTGTCAATTGAAGATTTTTTTCTATAAGAAGATTCATTATAAATCTTTAATTTCAGTAATATTTTTGGAAAATATGCAGAAGGTCAATATGAAAACAAGGGAGATATTCAATTTTGGGGAATGTGTTGGTATTCGTTCCGAGGGTCTTTGTATTCTTTGAAGAAGTTGACAATGCTTATCAGACCTGTGGCTCTTTAAATGAAATTTAAGAAATTGCTCGATTTGCGCTGCTACACCTTCTCTTGTTCAGAGAGTGGGGCATCTCTAATTAAATTAAACCACAGAATGTTAATTGTTCCGTTGCAGTTTATAAACGTACCAAATCTCATCTACTTATTTCAAATGGTTTCAGAGATATGTCACTTTTTTAGGGCGTGGTACCGCTCACTTTTCCTTTGAACATTATTCGTCCCGGTAGTATATATACAAAACATAATTCATGACCATTTAATATTTTCAGAGGAATAATAAATATTTTTTTTTTTGAAACATGAAAAATGGGAAAAAAATTATTTTGTCAATTTTTGTTTCTGACATCCAAGGTAGACCCTTAGTGCAAAAATTTGTTTAATCTAAAATTTCCTAAAAAGTCATGAAACGCGTAGAAAACACGAAAAAACGAAAATAAAAAAAAACAAAACCAAAAAAACTAATGATGTAGAAACACGCGCCGTACCCAAAAACTAATATATATAAATTTTCACGGTGATCGGTTCAGCCGTTTGGGAGTCTGGAATGAACATACAGTCATACAAACATTTATTTTCATTTACATAGATTTCCAAAGAGTTTTGTAAAACATTAGCGAAAACCTTAAATTCATCAAGTTAAAATGGAAAAGGAATCATTGAAGGTTTTAAGTGACTAGAATTCTGCGATTCTGCAGCGACTGTAAGTTAAAGCGCTTCACATTTGTACTCCAAAATATCTTGTAACATGCCAAAGGAGAAATGGCACCCAAACCATATTACCCTCAGTAATTGGGTGTCATTTCTTCTTTTTAGTATATATCGAATAAAAGTGCCACGAAACGAATAATTATGTTCCGTCGCGCTCGTATTCATCCAAAAACGAAATTGCATTCAATTCTCATGCCTCTCAAAATATATGAAACAAAAGTCGGCCATTTACAATCCGATTTGTTTTTTAAATCCCACAAACAAGTAGTTATAGCAACTGCAGCTAAACTAAATATTTACCATAAAGTCTTTCGTGTTAACTGAATTACATTTCGTTCAAATTTGAATGCTTCTAATGGTGCAAGTATTGAAGTTGAAAGGGGTGCCATATCACTTGGGGGTGCCAAATCTTCTGGGTTTACCCTAAACAAGTAATAATTGTACCATTAGAATGATTTCTTTCCTTTTTTTTTGCATTTCTTATGTAAAGGAAATTTTAAATTTTTCATTTCTTTTTGTTTTTTTTTTCAGAGAACTGCAACGTATTGAGAATTTCACCAATACACCAGTGATATCACATCTTTCCGAAACCATTCAAGGTGTGACAACAATACGTGCCTACAATCAGGAAGCACGTTTTACTGAAATTCTTTTCAGACGCTTAGAGGCGAACACAATTGCATTTACAATATTGAATACAAGCAATCGTTGGTTAGGAATTTCTTTGGTAAGTAAGGGGAGAAAGGGGATTGAAATGGGTGCCATGTATTTACTGCAATAGGGGGGAACAAAAGCAGTAGTTGCTGCAATATACTACAAAAAGAAGCATATTGTTTTAGTTTTCTGTATGAGTTGCTTAAGTTTCAAAAGTATGGAGTATGCAATTGTAAAGTACAAAAGTGTTTTTTGTTCAATCTCAAAACGTGCGTGAATAAAATATCTGATTGCTGACTTCTACGAGAAAGCGAAAGAAAGTTAACCTACATCGTAAGTCAGCGTAGTATTGATTTTTGCATTTAATTGTAAAGGAAAAGTTAAAGGTTTCCATATTTAAAATTTAATATGAAAAGTGAAAAGTTTAAATCAAATTTTATTTGTATGGTGACAAAGCTTTCAATTTTAGTTCAATAGCTAAAACTGAAATTGAAAGTTAAGATGACAATGATGACATAGCAATTCGTTGATATTCGAAAGTATGAGAAAGTACACCTCAATAACTGTAACTGCTGCATTATTCAAGTCATTGGTATTCTTAAAACAAACTTTGGAAGTCAACAAATTCAGCTAACCAGCATATGTTATACAAAGTTATACAACCATAGACGACGAGTCCTAAGTAGCTTCTGTATTCATGTGCATACTTATGTTCATTTGACATACTTAAATTGCAATGAATTTCACTTTTATCAAACTTGAAAACTTGCAAACTTTCAGAGAATTCCCCCATAGAAAAAACAATTAAAATTTGCAAACTTATGAGGGAAGAACCACAATGTGTTATTGGTGCTTAGAAATTGAAATAGAAAAAAACACAATTTATAAAAAGATTTCAAACTTGTAGTGGGAAAATAGCAAGCATCTTTGGCAGAATTTAGACATGAGAGCAGTTGGCTAGATTTTGTACCATAAACTTCACTTAACATGAAATTGACAGTGGAAATAAAATGCGCTTCAAATGGATGGTAACATCGAAATGTCGATACTACTGGAGGCTGCAAAAGTAATGTCTTAATGCGAATTGGCTGTCATTTTGTTAAAAATTAAAAAATTTATTTAGCGATCATAAAACCGTTAAAGAATTTTCAACTATGCAGTAAAAGTTTTAAAAATGTTGGTAAAATCGATAAAAATTTTAAAAATCGCATTATTCGAAAAATGTTGAAAAAATTCGAGTATCTAAGTGGAAAAACTTCTGATAAATCTACAAAAGTTAAAAAACTGTAAAATTAATAAATACTGTTGTTTGAAAGACGCTCAGCTCAATAACAGTAGAATAAGAACTAGTTGAGGAAACACTCCGATAGGTCTAGTGAATAAAAGGATTTTCACGCATATCCTCATCGAGCCGAATTCCAGATAGAAAGCCATAGAAACTTACCGGATTTCCAAAGCAGTCCGGCTTTCAGTTAGTAATTCAAAAACATAAGATCTACTACTGAAAAATCGCACTGATATTGGAAAAATTGCTGCGTCTGGTAACTGGGCGATTGGCAAGCATGCCGCAAGACTCCCTTTTAATTTCTACTGCATGAATGATAACGAGAAGGAATCTCTCGAACACTTTCTCTACAACTGCCTTGATCTATCTAGAGACAGAGTTAAGGCTCCATATATTTTATATATCACCATACTAGGTGATTGTGTTCTGTCTTCTTATTTTAAGGACCGACCCAAAAATATCATACAGTGTCGTGATTTAATAGTTGAGAAAATCCGAAATACTTATTTAAAAAATCAAAATATATTTAAAATTATAAAATTTAGAGAGCGTCGAAAAATAGTGAATTATGAAGCATAAGTTTAAAAAATGTTAGTAGAATCAAGAGGTCGCAATATTTCAGAAAAATTGAAAAAAATTCAAGTTGTAGGTGAATATATTTCCAAAAAATCTAAAGAAGAAAAATTATAGTAAAAAAATTATAAATTCATTAAAAAAGTCCTGTTCCGAAATCCATGTGATTTCAATTACTTTTCACTTCGGAAGCTTTTTTTATGAAAACGGTGAGTCGAACAATTAAAAGTTTTGGAATCTCTTTTGTAGAGAATAACCAATTCTACAAATAATATTCATTTGTGTTAAAGAAAAAGTAACCATTTGGGAAATATTCTTCAAAAAAAAACATAAAATGTCGAAAAATTAGATTTTGTCGATTATTTCCTAAACAGTTACATTTTTGTAACTACAAATCAATATTATTAATAGAACCTGTAATTCTCCACAAAGGAGATTCTAATTCTTTTTACCGTGGGAATAACTATTTTCATCAAAAGCTCTCGAAATGAAAAGTCATTGAAACCACACGGAATACGAAACAGACCTGATAATGTTGTGAAACTCGACAAATTAAGTAAAATGTAGAAAAATTCAAGAACTACTCAAAAAGTATAAAAAATTCGGAAAATCTTGTTAAAATGGAAACACTCGAAAAATCATTGAAAGAAATAAAAATTAGTGATTAATTTGGAAAAACTCGAAAATGATGAACAGGTCAGTATTTCCGAAAGAGTGTCAGAAATGTATAAATGTTCAATGGTGTGCAAATGATAATGATTTATATAAATCGAAAACATTGAAAATACATATATACATATCAAAAATAGTTGCAAAATTCAAGAAAAAAAATTGGGGAACATTTGAAAAAATATTGGAAGAATCAAAAATTAATAAAAAATCTCGAAAATGTGAAAAAAAAAGTCAAAAATGTATTATAAATTAAAAATAATCGAGGGATCAGGAACACGAAGCATATGTTTGATTGCTTGGTTTTTTCAACCCCTCTATAAACACTCTTCATCCATCAAATATATTTCTAGACTCCAAATTTAGAAACGGAACGATGATAAAAACTAAAACGCCTCAGATACGAAATAGAAACGACAATTGGGAATAGGAGTGATTACTTAAAATATATAAAATAAATAAATAGCCGCAAAACATGAAAAATATCAAAATGAAATCTGGAAAATATTAAAAAGATTTGATGGAATATCCGAAAAAAAATTTCGAAAAACCCGAAAATGTTGATAGTAATTACATGTTAGAGAGAGTAAAGAATCATTTTATATAAATAGGCCAACAGAAATCGGTTCACTTCATGTCTTTATACCTAAATTTCAACCGATTTGCTTGTTTTTTTTTTGTTGGAAACGTTGTAAGGTGGAGCGGTGCATAGGATTATATTTTTTTTAAATGGGCGGCTCACGCCCTAAATGAAAAAAAAAACGCTTTCACGTCCAAACCACTGCATTGATTATTACGAAATTTGAAATGGAGATAGGGTTAGCACAAAGGAACGATAAAATGACCACTATGTTCTTAAGTGGGTGGAGCCACGTCTCTAATGGTATATTACGCTTTCCATGCTAAACTCCTGCACCGATTTTTATGGTATTTATTTGTTTCATAGTGGTTAGTTCAAAGCTTCTTAAATAAAAATATGCATAGTCTTTTTAAGGTCAAATTGAAATGGCCGCAAGGCGCACTCTAGTATGTATAAATTGTTGAAGAACTCGGAAATATGTTGAAAATATCTGAAAATGTTTTGAACGACGAAATATATTAAAAAAAGATGGGAACCTTGAGGAACTTGATATGCATTTGAAAAAATATTGGGAAAGTCAAAAATATATGACGGAAAAGACGGTAGTTTTAAGAAACTTTGATGAAAGTTGAAAAAGTATTAAAAAAGTCAAATATATGTACATATGGGTGATTCTCAGATAACTGTACTTTTTGTGTCCTCTGGCGATTTCACCTATACAGTAGGCTTTTTCTTCACAAAAAATTACGCTATAAGTTAGAAACTATGTTTTTCTAATAGGCCGGATCAATTTTACTACCAAATAATTATTGGTCTACTGTGAAAGTTTGCAAATATACCCCAAATGTCACAAACGTGGCATGTCCTAACCCTACTTTTTATAAACAAAACGATGAAAAACGACCAAAAGACGGAAATAGAACAGAAAACAAGTTACTACACATATTAAGTAAATACTTAAGGCTACAATATTCTGAGCTCACCTGCAGTTTAAAATAATTTTTAGAGGGCACAATTTCGAATTGAAAACTGTCCCCTAGTTTTGGAAAAAAAAAATTTCTTGAAAGCATTATGCTACTACTGCATGGTACTACTGTCTCAGTCAATAGATAGCAATACATATGCATTAGTTCTGATCACTATCCATCACCCAAAGATTATCATGTCCAGACGCGACCAAAAAGAAATCTGTTTGCGTTTTATAAGGCAGTTTATGAACAAAAACAGTTTTTTTTTTTTTAAATTAAGGTCACAAACTTGGCACTCGGCACTCCTAGGTAGTACATTTTATTTAATGCATGAAACAATTTTTTTGTAGGATTTGTATACATGACCCCAAATTCTTTCGGAAAAATCTTGGACTCAAAAGCGTGCTTTGCAATGAGCGATAAACTACAAAAATGTCACAAACGTGGCGCATCAAAAATGTCACAAACGTGGCACTTTTTATCAGTCTGCAAAAAAACATATTTCATTTAAAGTTTCAGTATACAGATGTTTAGTTGAAGGCTATTAATTATGTTTTTAATACAAAAATTTTTCTACACCATCAGAATCCTGAGTTATCCTTGCTCAAAAGTGAAAAATAACTGTTTTGACATCTACTTAAAGCTATAGAACAAAAACAACAACAAGTAAAATTAATTTTTGTCAATGGACTCAGACAGCCAAATTTATTATCAACAAGACATAATTTACCACTTTTCAATTGGATTCCCAGCTTCCGAGTTATAAGCGTTTAAAATAAAGATATCTTTCGATAACATTCGAAGGATTTTTCGAGACCGAAAAGTTACAAAAAATCAAGTTTTATTATTTTTATCAATAACATATTTAATTACAAAAATTTCGAGACCTTGCAGACCATAATCGCATGAAAAATGACAGTTCTATGCTAGATTTAGTGAATAAGCCTACTAAACTACTGCTTTGCAAATTAACAGAATCAAAATTTCATCTGTTCATTCACTAAATCTACAATAGAGCCTTATTTTTTCATCCGATCTAAGTCTGCAAGGGCTTAAAATTTTTGTTATAAAATATGTTTTTGATAAAAATAATAAAACTTACCATTTTTGTTAATTTTTCGGTCCAGAAAATTTTTTGTGTGTTACTGAGAGGTATCCTTTTTTTAAAGGCTTAGAACTCGGAAACTGGGAATCCAATTGAAAAACGGTAAATTATGTCTTGTTGATAGTAAATTCGGCTGTCTAAATCCATTGACAAAAATTAATTTCACTTGTTGCTGTTTTTGTTAAGTAGATGTCAAAACTGTGATTTTTTCACTTTTGAGCAAGGATAACTAAGGATACTGATGTAATAGAAAAAAATCAAGATCAGATTCGTAATTAGGAGATCCTCATCCATCATAAATGGCTATAAAAACAGAGAACAGGAAACCATTGTTGATCTTTAGGGTGATAGGGTTTAAAAAAATGGACCACTGGAGACATGACACTGTTGCAAAATTAGTCTTGAAGTGTAAATTTGTCATTATATGCAATATATCTCTCATCAACACGCTTCAAAACCATAATTTTTCCATACTGTGGCTAAAATGCCAATTTTGCAACTCAAAAAAGCACAGTTATCTAAGGATCATCCATATATATGAGATAAAAAAGTATTTAAAAATTGAGATACATGTAAAAAGTCTGAGATAATTGTTCAAAAATGTTACGGAAAAATGTGAGAAATTTCAAAAAACTCGAAAAAAGTCAATAAATTTTGAATGTTGAAAAGGCGGAAAATGTTGAAAAATTCGAAAATTTTTGAAAAAGTCACAATAATAATGATTTAATTATTATAAAAATAAAATGAAAAAATTATTAAAAAGCTCAACATGTAAAAAGTTTGAGAAATCCGAAAAATAAGTAAGAGTTCGGAGAAATATGACAAAAGTCAATAAATGTTGAAGAAGTCAGTAAGTGCGGAAAAATGTCTCATTTGTATCAAATGTCGAAAAAAAGATAGATAAAGTTTATAAATTGTAAATAAAATGAAGTACATCGATAAAAATTAACGTTGAGAATATCGAAAAATGAAGCAAAACTTGTTTAAAAAGTTCAAAATATTGTAAGAAATTCGAAAAAATGTAGGTAAAATATATAAATGTAAAATATTTGAAGGTCAAAATGTGGTAAAAAAAAAATCATGAAATTGGATATACCAACACAAAATTGACCGCAACATTTTTGTGATTTTCAAAACCATTAATTTGGAAGGTGTTGTATACAGCCTAAACATCGATAACAAAAATATCGAAATTTTCAAAGAAAACGCCAAGTTCTCCTTCTAGTGGCAACTACATATTATTAGTCAGCATTTATTTTTGCAAACTTTACATAGGATTTTCTAACTAATTGAAAGGCTACCCACCTGAATACTACGAGAATGTGTCTGTTTAGGTTGTAAAACTTTTACCATGCGATTAAAAACACATGTGTGCCACTGCTGCAGCTATTACTGATGATGTTATTGGCTGCTAAAACTTTGCCCCAACATTTAAAAGAAGCTTTATGCCTTTTATAACTTTTATTTTTTATTTTTTTTTGAAAATAAAGAAAAAGTGTAAAAATGTTTATTATTATTTGCCATAACTTTAACTCTAAACATAAAACTAAAAAAATATATACTTACTTTATTTGTATACTCCACAGGATTACCTCGGAGGTGTCATTGTATTTGTGGCCATCGTAACAGCACTCTGTGCAGCAGCATATAGTTGCCATAACTTAAAGTTGGAGTCAACTTTTAAAACTTTAAAAATTAGCACGGATATACAGCCATCACCATCGCTTGTTGGCCTGGCCATTAACTATACGCTTTTAATACCGATCTACTTGAATTGGGTTGTAAAACTTTTAGCCGATATGGAAATGTATGTGGGATCAGTTGAACGCATTGCTTACTATACAGAGGAAGATGCAGCAGCTGCTGCTGGAACAAAAACAACAGAGGATGTGCCGCAGCATGTTGCTGCTAATGAGTGTAATTCATTGGATGAAACATCAACAGCATCGATAGCAGCTTCAACTATGGACGAACTCACAAGAATAAAACAAGAAGAAGCAGAAGAAACTTTAAAAACTCAACCGCATCAATTTAAAGTTATTGACAATGATGATGATGTTCCTGTTGTAGCTGCAATTGATGCTACCAACGATGTTGCTACTGCTGCTGCATTGAATGATGTTGTTGTACTTGGTGTGCAAAAGGTGACGGATGTTGTGCGTAATGATACGAACAATCAACAGCAACAGCAACGTGCATGTAATGGAGTTAATTGTGAGTTTACCTTTTTATAAAAGTTACAGAGTAACCAGGAATCCGCGGTATTTCCATATCATATTAATTATTCGTGCATTTTTAACAATCAGTAAAGAAAGTTTTAAAGGATGTGGGATAATTCTTTGTGTAAAATTTTACTTTAACTTCATAAGTGTTTGAAAAAACCCGCCGAAAATATGTATAACAGCACTCAAGGGTTGCCTCTCCATGGCAGCTTTCATTTCAATAAACCGCAGCGTCAACCAACCAACCAACCAACCATTTTGAAAGGTGGCTGTTGATGTAAGCAGAATAACGGTTTTTAAGCATGCACTGCTTGCAGAATATGCATGTTATGGTTAGTTTGCTTAAGCAACCATTTTAACTGTATGCGAAAAGTGTTTTCACGTTGTTACTTCCAATATTTTTATGCATTTTTTTCGAAAAGAAAATCATCATAAATCACCTAACAACCACCACTGCTCAAGCGGAAAAATAAATGCTGCATGGGGGAAATATCTTCAATGATAGACTTTTATTTAGTGTTAGCTAAAGTATGTAGTAGAAGTGGTATAATAAAAGTCTACACACCTATCCTCTACAAAAAATAAGTTTTATGAATATGCATAATGAAACAGTTCACGGCATCTTATTCGAGCTACTTTATACATAGTTTTCCATTTTATTCCGAAAAAGGTAGTTTTTTGGAAAAAACAAACCAATCATTTTTGATGTATTTGTTGGTGCTGAATCCGAAAAATTACTCTATCAATTATGGTTTTTGAGATGTTCTACCTAAAAGTTCGAAAACACGATTCTTGAGATTATGCAAAGAACGCAAAAAATTGTTTTGATCTTTTCCAATGAATCCATTGTGTAGTATCTACTATTTAAAAAAATATTCAATAAAAAATGGCTGGGGCCATGCCCCCTAATTCTGAAAAAAAAAAACAAATTTGCCATACCTCTGAAACTATTTGACATAGGTGTTCGCATCACTTTATCTGAAATTAAATCTAATTCACCTGTACCAAATAGTTTCAGAGGCATGGCAAAATTGTTTTTTTGTTTTTTTTTTTTAAATAAGGGGGTGTGGCCCCGTCTATTTTTGTTGAAAATTTTTTTCCCAGTGCCATTAGATTTGTAGAAATTCTCATTTACCTGAGTGAAATATTTTCAGAGATACGACAAATTTCGGGTGGAAGGGGTGTGGTGCTGCCCAAATTTTTACTGGAGCATTGTTCATAAATATACTAAATGTCATCCTCCTATGTCAAAATGTTTCAGAGATAAGATTGATTGCTTCCTTATTTTCATATAAATAGCGTTTTTCCGATCTTTAACGGCCTGGGGGAACGGTCAAATATGTTCCGATCGGGTCCAAATTTTTTTTGCTTAGTGTCAATACCAAGGAGACTAAAATAAATATAGAAAAAAACTGCTTCTTTACCAACTAATTACCTTAAATTGATTTAACATTATTACAGTGCCATATCCTGTTCGCTTCACTTTGCCTGGAATCAAATCTTATTTATATGTGTAAAATAGTTTCAAAGATATGACAAATTTGTTTTTTTTTTCAGAAGGAAGGGGCGTGGTCCCGCGCATTTTTTATTTAAATTTTTTTCCCAGTGCCAATTACATATGTACCGAATCTCAATCCCCTGTGTCCAATATTTCCAGAGATACCACGAATTTTGGGTGGAGGGGGCGTGGCATCGCTAATTTTTTATTGAATAAAATAAAAGATGGGACTGATTCTTTCAATTTAAGCTTCATTTTTTCATATAAATAGCGTTTTTCTGATCTTTAACGGCCTGGGGGCACGGTCAAATATTTTCCGATCGTGACCAAAACTTTTATGCTTGATACTTATACCAATAGAAAACTTTTTAGCCCCCGGGGCCAAGGTTTTTTCATTTGCAGTTTTTGCGATAGGTCTAATGCGCACCCGAAATTGAGTTAAGTTTTATTTATTGTACCAAGAAATCTTTATGTCGGAAGGAAGGCTTGCCGTGTTCTTGTTCCATACTGTACAGTATTAATCTGTTTCAAGTTAGATGTCGCTGATGGTTTGTCAAAATTTTTTTAGGTTAAGCTTTATACAAAAAAAAAAAAAAAAAAATATTTACCTTTAAAAATCCAAAAGATAAGAGTATCATTTTCTTCTTAGAACAAATGTGTTGTTTCAAAATGAAAATTATTAAAATTGGTTGCCAAGGCGTTATATAGTTTCTTCATATATGCAATTGTATAGTTAGCAAGGTTTAGGTTTTTAATCAGCAATTATTACTTAATAAACGATTTAGTTTAATATGCATATTTATTTTTATATTTCCTTTTTTTCCCCTTTAACAGACAAAACGGTACCAATTTCATGGCCACAACGTGGTGACATCAGCTTCGAGAATGTCAGTTTGCGTTATGAGGGGCAGCAAAAAAATGTTATTACAAATCTGACATTAAAAATACCAGCTGGACAAAAAGTAAGTACACATTGAGTAAGTAAACAGTAGGTATATAGTACTATTTCTGTCCTTCAACTGAGTTATGCCCCAGACAGATGTCAACTATAATGCACATTACAGATGCGAAAATGTGAAAATTTTTATTGCATGATTTTAGGCATTTTTTATATACATATTTCATAGACATTTACTAGAAGATGCTTAACTCACTATTAATCTTGTTTTTGATGTTTTAGAATTTTTTGGAAATTTCCTTTTAGTCAATGTCTATGAAATATGTATTGGGTGTATGCATTAATTTCCATCGTTTTTCAGAAGATGTGACTTAAATGTCAGATCAGAAATGTCATATCTGAAGCTTAGGCATCTGCCAACAACTCTGCATCATTAAATTTAAAAATTTTCATCCGCATCATAAATTTTACTGTGCTCCAAAATGTCCGAGTTCGTGCCGAAAAAGCAACATTTGCGGGAAGTTTTACTCCACTACTATATTTCAAAGAAAACAGCAGCCGAAAGTTATCGCTTTCTTGTAGAAGTTTATGGGGACTATGTTCCAGCTGAATCAAGCTGTCGTGAGTGGTTTCAACGGTTTAAAAGTCGTGATTTTGATGTCGAAGACAAAGAACGTCCTGGTCAGGACCAGCTAGGTGTGATTAATTATGAGCTGTTGCCAGGTGGCCAAACCATTAATGCTCAACTCTATCGTCAACGATTGATCCGATTGAAGCAGAAAATCCAGGCAGAGCGGCCAACGTATGCGACCAGGCACGAGTCAATCATTTTCCACCACGATAACACTCGGCCACATATTGCTGCCCCAGTCAAAAATTACCTGGAAAACCACGGATGGGAAATTTTGCCTCACCCGCCTTAAAGCCCAGACCTTGCACCATGAGACTACCATTTGTTCCGATCGATGCAGAATGCCCTATCAGGAATACGCTTCACTTCAGTTCAAGATATCGAAAATTGGCTCGATTCGTTTTTGGCCGCCAACGCCGCGCAGTTTGTTTGGGATGGAATCCATTAATCGCCAGAAAGATGGGAAAAAATAGTAACTAGCGATGGGCAATACTTTGAATAAAATACATTGTACCTTTTTCTTTAAATAAAGTCTCAAATAAAAAAAAAAAAAAACGATGGAAATTAATGCATACACCTAATATTTTAAAAATGCATAAAATTATGCAATAAAAAGTTTTACATTATTGCGTTTGTAATGTGCATTAGAGCTGCCGTCTGTCTGGGGCATTAATTAATGATTGAAATTGAATACGGAATTAAGGCGGTAGACTCAAATTTTTACCGCAAAAGAAAAAAAAAAAAACTGAAATAATTTGTTGTGGTTTTGAGTTAAATTCTTTATGAGTTGTTACTTAGTTAGACTATCAATATGTGTAATGCACATATATTGAAAGTATTTTTGAAATTTTCTAAGTCTGAATTCTTCTGCAATTCTTTCTTTAATATGATGTGTCTCAGTTAAGTTCATTGAACTCATTAAATTGCATACCCAAACCAGTGCAGAAAACTTTACCGAAACAACTTTGAAGGTTTGGTTTGACATTTGGTATTTTTGTGTTTTTGTTTCGGTTCTAAATTTTTGACTTTTATATCACATGTGAAGTTTTTATGTGGTTTCCATTTCGCTAACAGTTTTATGTGAGACTTGTCAGTATGTAATTGTTTTTATTTTTTATTTTTTGATTTGGCTGTCATCTGTTTTGGTCCTAGCTGTTGGGCTCTATATTGTAGACAAAGTTTTTTTATTATTTTATATATCACGCTGTGAAAGTGAAGTTAACCCGTTTTATTTTTTTCAATTACACTTCATTGCACTAAGAAAAATAATATTTGTAACAAGCTTACTGAAGATATGAGATACACGGAAATGTGACAAAAAAATATTTGTGGTCTTTATGGTAAAAATAAAATCAAGAAATACATGTTGACAAATGTGTAGGAAATATATGTTTAATTATCCCTAGTCATTGAGGAGTTATCTACCACTAATCGAAACAACTCTGAGTCCTCTGCACAAACCGAAAAGCATGAGGTGAACTTTGCATGTGGTGAAAAAGCGGCTGCTAGAATCATACAAAAATGTATTTACTCTCTGCTTCATTGTTAAATGTGTGCATATTGTTTTGTAATGCATAAAGTTGAACAGCAACTATATAAAAGTTTGTAGAACTTTCAAGAAAATTCCAATATCGCATCACGTTAGCAAAAAAGGTGAAACTATGTTACGTATACCTATATCAGTTCAGTATTGTTTTAAATACATAGATTTTGTTGTATTAAGTAGAGTAGAACGGGGCAATGTCGTGCACTCAACTTTGACATGCTCGTAAAGCCGTACATCTCAAGCGAATGCGACGAGGAAGCATCCGATCGAAAGATAATTTTGTTGGTTACATCCGTGTGTAACAACATTTGTGTAGCGAGAAATTGTGTTTGTGTAAGTGAAGAAAAAAAAAATGTCCACGACATTACCCCCCTCAAAATTTGGGGGCAATGTCGTGCACTCAACTTTGATATGCTCGTAAATCCGTATATCTCAAGCGAATGCAACGAGTAAGCATCCGATCGAAAGATAATTTCATTGGTTACATCCATGTGTAACAACATTTGTGTAACGAGGAATTGTGTTTGTGTAAGTGAATGTGCACGACATTACCCCAATGGTCGTTTTAAAGGTCAACTTCGATAACTCGGTGAAGCCCAAAATTTTTTTCGAAAACCAAATACTTCTTTTCTTTCGCAGGATATTTCGTTTCAGAAAACACTTACCTGGTATATTTTCCAGCAAGAAAAATTATTTTTCTGACCCGATAAAAAAACACTTTTATCGTCCCGAAAGCGTGCGTTTTGAAAAAAAGGTTACTCTGTAGAGACGAACTGGTGAAAATTGCTAGTACTATATGCATAAGCTCAGTAGGTCAGCAGGTCCCTACCTTACGAACAGTTGGTAAATCATTCAATTCTTTGGGCTAAAACAGCCAGTGCACGACATTACCCCGTTCTACTCTACATAGATGAATAAGTAACTTTATTTTTAGCAGTGTGTTATATGACAGTTTCTAGTGGAAGTTACTGTTGTTTTTTCATTTTGCTGTTGTGATATTGCAATAAAATGTCTCCTAGCACCATTGTCAGTAAATATCACGCATTTGCACGCGCACAAAAATTGCATTGCACAATAAAAGTATTAATTTTATATGAAAAAGAACATATTTTTGTTTTAAATATTCAATATTTTCTTTATTTCATATACTCAGTCTCAGTCTGATTGTTTTTAGTAGTGTTTTGTTTTGTGGTCCCATTCAACGAGCAAAATATTGCATATGTGCTGAAATGAAAGTTATTTATGGTTCAGATAAAAATAATTTTATTTTCATTACTTTATTTTGGCACTTGTGATTCATCATAAATATGCAATTTGATTTGGTGATATTTATATTTCAGTAATTTTAACTCTCAATGTATATTTATTTTTTGAAATTTAATGACGAAAATGAAACCGTAAATGGACACATTGATTTCGCTTTTCAGTGAGGAACGCCATCAGGTCGACGGTAAAATGAGATGTACGAAAAACATAGTGGCGATAACTAAGCAATTTCTTGCGCCCTTAATAGCTTGCGAGATGGAAGTTCATTACGCTTTCCATTACTTTAGATAGCGCAGAACATATTCCAATAGGGTGACTCGTCTTTTTCAGGAACAAGTTGAACTTTGGCGATCTTCCAACATTAAGGGAATTGACTACAAGTGTATGAAATCTTTAAAAGATTGCGCCATAAACGAGTCGATGCTGAAGCACATGGGCTGTGATACCATCTAAACTCGGTTTTTTATTTATTATGCGATTTGTAGGAACTCTTCTAACAACCATTGTTCGTAAGCGTACATTTGGCATTACCTTAGTATTTCTCTCTACGAATTGCAGTGACTGCCTGCTATCGGAGCGAAAATAGTTTTGAGGAAACAATTTAGCCAGAAGATTAGCCTTATCAGCCGAGTCAGTGAAGATTTTGTAGTATATCAAAGGAATTGATTTTTTACGAAAAGCTTTTGCTACCTTTTTGAACGCTGAGTACTTTTTTACGCATATTAAATTCGTACAGTAATATTACCAAGTTTTAATCAATGGCCCCTTATGGATACACTATAAAATTTTCATAAGAAGTGGTGCATTCATTGTCTTTTTGTCTTATTTGATATTTGAAAATACTTTTAATTGTATTAGGATTATAAGTTGCTGCTAATTGCTGTTTTTGGTGTATAAACATAACGTTTTTCAAAACAAAAACAAATTCAATGAACTGAAAATAGAAACTGAAATTACCCTGAAAAGACCGAGTCGGTCTCCAAACAAAAAAAAAAAAAAGGTTTGGAAAAACCGCCCTTATATGCAAGCTTACTTTAAGAGTCTCTGGAAAACAACAAAACCAAAATGGTATTTTTCCATGACTTCGGTAGATGATGGCCGATGTTCATGTATTGTTATAAAGGGCTTAATTAGACCTACATTTTTTCCTCACCTTTTGTAGACCTTTAACGCCTTATTCAACTAGTACGACCTAATTTCTCTGGGTCATATACCCTTAAATGACATTTTTCTTTAAAAAATAAAAGTCATTTAAATATGAGATTGACCAAAAAGAAAGTTCAGAAAAATGAAACAACAAAGCTTAAAGTAGGATAACTCTGTAAGTGCTGATTCGATCTGGCCACTCTTTGCTGCTAACAGTAGTTGAAATCTTTGAAATCATAAACAATTTTTACTCGTTGACATTTCATCATTATTTAACTTTTTAAATGTCACTAAAATGAATACAGAATCGGGAAAAGTTCGTTCTATATTACTTTATTTCTTCGAAAAGCTCTAAACGGCCGCGGAGGCACACAAAAAAGTACTTTATTAGAAAGGACAGTTGGAAAATGGTATGATCAATTCAGTTCTTGAAATTTTGAAGTAAAATACGCACTTATGCCTGGTCGAACATGCACCAAAAAATTAAGCGAAATTCTTTAAAAGATGGAGGGAGACCGCCATACTTATAAGCTGTCGCCACATTATCTTACTCAAAGAAATTTTACTGGCCGCATTTCAGTAAGAGAATCTTATCTGAAACGAAGTGATCTCGAACCATTTTGCACAGATTCGTTATTGGGGATGAAAACTGGATAACGTGTTAAAATAATGTGTGAAAAAGATCATGGTCAAAACGAAAAGAGCCTGCCCAAACCATCACAAAGCTGGAACAGACACCAAGGAAGGTTATGTTTAGTATTTGGTGGGATAGCAAAGGTCCTGTGTGCTACGAGCTGCTTTCGCATGGCCAAACGATTGATTCGGAATGGTTTAGTCAACAATTAACAAGATTGAATGAAGCGATAATGGAAAAACATTCTGAATCATTCAACAGAAAAGGCACTGTCTTTCAACACGATAAGGCTAGACCACATACTTCTTAGTCAAATGATGAAAGTCACACAACACAATATAAGTATTTGATCAGGGTTACCAATATCTTAAATTAACGTGTGCAGAACATTTTTAAAAGTTTTCAATTGCTAAAAATGCACCTTCAGTTTAATGCATAAAGTAAAACTTTTACTTCAATTTTTGGAAGTATGGAATCTATGAACTCTACAATTCGTAAAAATTGTTTATATTACCAATATTTATGTATCATGAACTTAAATAATTTTCTCATTACAAAACGATGTTAGAGAAAAATAACTAAATGAGCCGTTCAAAATGACAATGGTGCAACTCCAAAACGAGACAAAAGTAATGTCATATAAATTATGTGCCATAACGATCAGTTGTTTGATCGATATAATTTTTTCAACTTAATTTCAACAATTCTATATTATCAAGTAAATTTTTTGTGAAAACAGAAATCAGTTTTATTCATCCCTAACAAAATGTCAGCCAATTAATATTATTATATTACTTTTGCTTCGTTTTAAACTTGCACCATTGTCATTCTGAACGGCTCAAATGTACATTTATGCTTCAAGGAAATATGTTATTGAAAGTTTTTTGTTATTTATGACATTAGTTTTCTTAAAATGAATAAGCACATGTAATTATGATATTTTTTTTATTATGAAATTTTTACTGCGTAAGTACCAATATCATTTTTTAGTTCCGAATATGAATTTTATATAAAATGGTTTAAAATACTTTCATATGAACTTCTGTATAAAATTTATACAAAAATAGTATAAAAGATTTTTGTATGGTGACACTATTAAATTTATATCAAAATAGTGTACACTGTATTCATACTTCATTTGTATAAAATTTATACGAATAAGTATAAACGGTTTGAATATCAAGTTGTAGCATAGATTTTATACCAAATTTGGTTTGGATTTGGTTTGAATTTTACACCCAAACTATTTGCGGTGTAGGGAATTACAAAAATTTTTCGAGCAGGAATCCTATGGAAATATTTGAAACTTGGTTTAAGTCAGCTGATCAGCTCAGTTTCCTAAATTTTCTTTCGACCTTATATATTTACATTTTACAAAAAAAAAGCCCAATTAACCCCTATACATCGATATATTCATATGTAATTTTTAAACACCGGACATCACCTGCCAAAAATAAGACGATTTTTTTTTTTGTTTGTTTCCTAGATACTTACTATAAAAGTCAACTTTAAAATCATTTCCGATTATTTTTTCATCGACCTGGCCCAATAAATATATGTACCCATTTTGATTGTGTAACTTGTTAAAGTCGACTTTTAACATGCACTATCAAAGAAATTTAAGGTTTTTTTCTTAAAGCTCAGCTTCGATGTAACTTACAGGGTGGCTGATTCGAAGTGTTACCAATTCAAAAGACTTTATTTTTAGTTTCCATGCACAGATTTTATTGATCGAACGCTATAATTGTTGGGAAATGTTCAAATTTTAAGAATCTACTTGAGATTTCTGATATGGCCACTTTTGGTCTTAACTATGGCCCGTAGACGGTCGAAGAACGAGTCGCATGCTACACGAATTTGATTTTGTGGAAGTTTGCGCCATTCTCGTTGAAGGGCCACTTTTAGCGCATCAACGCTCTGGTATTTTTTAGTCAAGACCTTCTTGTCTAACATACCCCAGATTGAGAAATACTGCGGATTCGCATCAGGCGAATTTGAGAGCCATTATTGAGCAGAAATGAAGCTAGGAACGTTTTTTTCTAACCATTCTTGATTCACACGAGCTTTGTGTGACGGTGTCTTGTTGAAATGTCCATGGCTTGCGACCGAAATGTTTGCGTGCCCACGGTAGTAAAACACCCTCCAACATTGATTCACGATACACCTGGGCGTTTACTTTGACGCCAGCGGCCAAAAAACGAGTGGTGAGCGCCCATCAGCAGTCACTGCAGCCCAAACCATCACATGCGGTGGTGCCTGCGTCCTGGTGGCCAAACGAACATTCAAATTTTCGTAGGACCTCTCTGTCAAGTAAACTCGATCATTTTGTTTGTTTACATATTGCTGGATAAAGTAATTTTTCTCATCAGAGAAGACAATTTGTGACAGATTTCCGGCGGCGTGCAAGCGCAACAACTCCTTGGCTCTATCGAGCCTAACTTTTTTTTGAGCAGGAGTGAGATCATGCGCCTTTTGGAACTTAAGGGCCTTTAGTCCGAGCTTGTTTGACAATATGTGCTGCATTCGTTCACGCGATATTTTCAGCTCGGCAGCCATTTGTCTGCCACTGCGTCTCGGATTTCGCTCAATTCTGGCCTTCACCTTTCGAACCATTTCTGGTGATGTTGCAGTTATTTTCCGACCACCACCATGTCGTTTGGCAACGCTGCCGGTACCATTGTAACGTGTTATGGTCCGATACACAAACAGTTTATTCACTTTTAAATGTTTCAGCTCAGGAACAATTGCTGGTTGCGATTTTCCAGCCAAATAAAGAGCAATCACACTATTACGTTTGAATTCCATTTCGAAAATTTTTTATTTTCAATAAATTGACGCGCAAATGCTTTTGGTTACTTGTTGACAATAGAATGAACTAACATCATGCCAATTTTTAGACAGCTGTCATGTTTCATCTGTCAGATAAGTCTATCTGAAGTTGGTAACAGTTCGAATCAGCCACCCTGTATGTTCTACAATTGTAGTAATTTTGAGTGGTCTTTAGTTATATATAAACGGTATTCACGAAGTAGGGCAGCCAGTGTGGCAAAAGGGTAGAAGAGCAAATCTGCTCTAAACAACAACAAAATACATGAAAGAAATTCAGCTACAAGTTAGCTCTTTTGCTACACAAATCCCTTGAGTAAATTTGAATAGCTTTTCTACTACAGCAAAATATGTCAGAATTATGTTGACATTTGTTTTTAAATAAAATAAATTTTTTTTTTTTTTGCAAATTATAATAAAATGAACCGGCAAAAGGAAAAGCGTAAAGCAGAAAAGACACTAAAAACACTCTTGGACTTTTTTGATTCTTCCGTGGTAGGTATTTTCATAAGTTTTGATTCATTAATTTTGACACTAATATTTTTTTATTTTTAAAAGTAAACAAAATCCAGCTGATTTCGTAGCTCTTTAGCAATGATGCTACAAAGCCGTTCGCTAACTTAGCTCACACTGTGCTTTTTAGCTAGTTTACCATGCCAGCTGCCCTACTTCGTGAATACCACTATAGATTCAATGTATGGCTGAGAGTAGAAAAATACCTGAATTTATAGAAATATCGATATAGTTTTCAAGTTTTTGCTAGTCATAGCACAAAATAGTCATCGTTTTTAAGTTCTAAGAATCATTATGTTCTAAAGTCGCATTTGTTTCCAATAAGTGGTAATATTTGTATGAAAAGAGAATTTTTAGAGAGTGCTAAACCCTAGAATGGTAACAGCAATATTAAAAAAAAAAAAATATATCAGACGAAACAAAAACTGCTTCGCATAAGTCTTTTCAAATTAAATCATCATAAATTGATTAAAATTCCATTGAACTAACAATTTTTTCCTTATTTCAATGGTGCTCTGAATATACGTGTACTTAACAAAACAAAATCCTGAAAACGAAATTTTTATTTTAAGCTCATGAAATTTTTACCATTCAATTACGTTCCGTTTTTTATTTTTATTTTTGTTTTTTTATACGTTATCAACTGTTAATGCATTCCAAGCGGTGATGTTGGTGGTTGATAGTGCCAGTAAGATTGACTTGCTGCTCTTTTTGAAATCCAACGATATCTCTCCATCCACTTGTTTGCTAAATTTGTATTATTTATTTATTTTACTTTTTTTGGTATATACTTTTTTCATTTCCTACTTTTTTTTTTCACTTGCTATTTTGTCTTTTATTCTCTCACTGTAAACGTACAGATTGGCATCTGTGGTCGCACTGGTAGTGGAAAATCCTCAATAGCGTTATCCTTATTTGGTGTATTGCAAACAACTGGTGGTCGTATACTCATCGATAATGTTGACATCACACAAATTCATCCGGATGAGATTCGTTCCAGATTATCGATAATCCCACAGGATGTGCATTTATTCAATGCAACGATACGAGAAAATCTCGACCCTCCTGGTTATTATTCAGATTTGGCGCTATGGAATTGCTTAGAGTTGGCTCAATTGAAGGAGTTTGTCAATAGTGAAATGCCAAATGGTTTGGGTAAGTTGCTTGATGTTGATGTTCTGTTGTGTTGTGCTCTGTGTGTGTTTTGATGTTGTGCTTGTTGCAGGGATTTGTCTTTAGATTTCGTATTTATGTGAATCTGAGGCGAGTGGTAAGGTCATAATTAATAAAAGCTTAAGTTTAGATTTCATTGATGGTATTATTCCATACATACTTTATGCATGAAATAAGTGAGCTGTTGAATGCTTATGATACTATGTGAATTTATTTACGAATTAAATATACGGGAAAAAGGTATTTTGTATAACATGATGGTCGTTTGAGTAACTTTTAATTAATTTAAGCTATTAACATATATAAAATTACTTATATGAAAATTCTATGTAACGCTGTAGCGCAAAATATGCTGAACCGATTTTAATAAATTTTCTTTTAAAATATTCTATTTGTACTGAGGAGCATACTGGCATACTTATTTTTTGATCGCTGGAGGGTTCGCATTCTTTTTTTAAGTATAAAGTTGTTGAAAAAAATTCATTTCATCAGCGATGTCAACTTAGTTAGGGTATTCCTTAAAACACGTAAAAGCCTCGAAAACTTCGTAAACTCGAACAACTGTCAAGTTCGTGTGGATTTTGACAACTATTACCAGTTTACGAGGTTTTCAAGGCACTTACACATTTTAAGGAATACCCTCAAAATTTTTCACAACATTTTTAGTTTTTTTACTTTTACCCATATTTGGCCTGTTTAACGATACTTTGATATCGATATTTTAGATGTTTTTCAATATTTTTGGACATATGCCCATTTCTGATGTATTTCGATATTTTTGGATTTTTTCTGATATTTTAGATGCATTTCGATTTGTTGGGACTTTTACAGAGTTCTTCGATGTATGTCACTATTTTTCGTTACTTTTGGATTTTTATCGATATTTTTGGACATTTTCCCATTTCTGAAGTATTAAGATACTTTTAGTTTTTTGCCGATATTTTCGATGTTTTTCGATACTTTTGGACTATTACAGAAATTTTATACGTCTTTCAATGTTTTTCTATACTCTTGGACTTTAAGATGTTTTTCGATACTTTTACCGATTTTTGCCATATATTTCCATGTTTCTCGATACATTTGAATTTTGATCGATATCTTAGATGTTTTTCGATACTGTTGGACTTTTACCAATATTTTTGATGTTTTTCGATACTTTTAGACTTAAGTTGATACATAAGATATTTTCCGATACTTTTAAACTTTTACCGATATTTTGGATGTTTTTTTGGATACCGATATTTTTAGATGTTTTTCGATATCTTTCGGTTTTTCACCATATCTGATGTATTTCGATACTATTGGATCTATACCGATATTTCAGATGCTTTTTATTCCTTTTGAACTTTTACCGATATTTTGGATGTTGTGCCATACTTTTGGACTTTAACAGATTTCTTCAATATATTCCAATATTTTTGCAATTTTACAGAAATTTTTTATATTTTTCGATACTTAAAGACTTTTATCGATTTCTTCGATGTATTTCCTTATTTTCGATTTTTGGCACACTAAATTTGGCGCTTTTGTGCTTCTAGCGATATTTTGGGTGTTTTTCAATACTTTTGTACTTTTATCGATATTTTTAGATGTTTTTCGATATTTCTGAACTTTTCCCCATATCAGATGTATTTTGATACTTTCGATACTTAGATCTTAGATCTTATTTATAACTTTTGAAGTTTTACTGATATTTTAGATTTTTTTCCTTACTTTTGGACTTTTACCGATTTTTTCGATGTATTTCCCTATTTTGATTTTTTCATACTAAATTTGTCGCTTTGGGTTTTTAGCGATATTCTAGATGTTTTTCAATACTTTAGGACTTAAGTCCATATTTTAGATGTTTTTTCAATACTTTTAAACTTTTATCGATATTTTCGATATTTTTGACGTTTTTCGACACCTTTGAACTTTTAGCGATTTCTTCGATGAATTCCAATATTTTTCAATACTATTCAAATTCTACCGATAATTTGGATGTTTTTTGATATTTTTGAACTTTTGTCCATTTCTGAGTTAGGTATTTCGATACTTTTGGATTTTTATCGATAGGTATTTTTAATTAGTACTTTTACCGACTTATTAGATGTTTTTCGATACTTTTGTACTTATGTCAATAAATACGATAAATAATTCCGATACTTTTGAGCTTTTACCGATGTTTTGGATGTTTTTCAATACTTTTGGACTTTTACCGATTTTTTCGATGTACTTCAATGTTTTTCAGCGATATTAGAACTTTAACAAGACTTTCGATTTTTTTCGATACTGTTTCTTTTAACGATATTCTAGATACTCTTCGATATTTCTGGACTTTTGCTGATATTTTAGATGTAACAATATTATTATAGCAACTGTTTTTGAGATATTATTGCTAAAATGCATTTTTACTATTTATTTTCGTGGGATAAGTGATATAAAGCAAATTGTTGTTTTTTTTTGTTTTTGCGAATAAACCACCGCGAAAAATCAAACGAAACCCGAGCAACGCCGGCTAAAACAGTTAAAATAAAAATTTCCAGAGCATGCACTCCAGAAACTTCCAATTTATTATTTTTAAATTCTTTATTTCTAGAAAGGCAACATTTCAATTACAATATTAACTACATGTCTCTTCTTCTTCCACCTTCCCACAGATACGGAAATATTGGATGGCGGTCTCAATCTCAGCACTGGTCATCGGCAACTCTTTTGTCTGGCACGCGCTATCCTCAGGGGTTCAGTTTGTTTGGTTTTAGACGAGGCAACAAGTTCTTTAGACAGCACTATCGAACGTGCTCTACTTACTGCAGCACATAAGGCTTTTCGTGGTAGAACCATTTTAACAATTGCTGTGAGTTTTTGGCCGCATTAAGTGATTCTTATGTTCAATTTCATTGTTGACTGTCCTATCATGTTTTTTGTACTTTTGTTTCTTAAAATGCAGCATCGGTTGTCAACAATACTCAATTACGATCGAATCATCGTTTTGGAAAATGGTACCATTGTTGAAGATGGCCACCCGCTGGACTTGCAAACGCAAAGGGATGGAGTCTTTCGTTCAATGATGCATTCCGGACGTCCAATATCAATGGCAAGTGACAGTGGCGTATTTTCGAGCGAACAGTATTTATAGGAATGGGAGTGAGTGAGTTGTTTGGGAAAGTAAATATGCTGAAAGCTTTAAGTTTAATTGTAAGTGATAAAGATACTCAATTTTGTGTGGCATTGTATTTGTATTACGCTTTTGTATTGTACTTAGATTTCAATATATGTATGTATTTTGTAAGTTTTGTAAATGTACTTATGTATTTATGTTTAAAATAAAAATATAAAATATATGCGTCGCATTTTAAGTTATTACAGAAGGAAGCAGGCTTACTATGATTAAAATTACTCCTTCATGTACTAGGGAAATTACTAAGTTGGCTATGTCTTCTAACTATAGGAAAATTAAAGTTGAGAATCTACCCTTTCAATTTAAGTCAAAAAAAGTTCGACATATTTCACAGGTTTACAAATGGCGTTTTGATCAGACTATGTGTTTCCTAGGGACTTTGACGTCCTGAATCGGAATTCTGGGTCCGTTTTTTCCAGAACGTCTTAGAAAAAAGATTCATAGATCATATTCACAAATTAGTTTCAGAATTTTAGCGAATTTATCGGTGTCGTGACATAGTCCCCACGGAAATAGTCCCCATTCACGAAGTGGGGATTATGTCCGCCAATAATTCGGACATAGTCCCCATTTCTAAAATGGGGATTATGTCCGCAAGTGTTTCGGACATAGTCCCCAGGAAAAAACGGACATAGTCCCCATAATGATATTTTGTTATCGACAATAGCCGCAGCTCAGGATTTACAACTCCCAAACTCCGCGGCGGCCTTCAGCCGCTGATCAGTCTATAATATATCCAACACCTAGTTTGCTAGCCACAGTAATTTTACATAAAAAAAAACTCCCAAAAATCCAACACCAGCAGAGCAAAAGTAATGTCATAATGCGAATATGACCAATTTTTTTTGAACTAATTTAATTTGTCATTTATTTTCTAGAGTTATGGAGAATAAGTTTACAATATAAGCCGATCAATTTGGTGTCAAATGTTTGCGAGCAACAAATCAACACAAGAGATACATCAACACAGGAGATAATCACTTGATCGACATTATTTTTCAACTTAATGTCAACAATTAAACAATTTTATATAAAATTTCGGGATTTTAAAAAGTGATACCGGAATAAGTTCCGGGATTAAAAATGTTAAAAAATACCCAAAAAGTTAAAGAAATAGTACAAAATGAAATATGGTTTTTAGAAAACTTTCAGTGTATAAGTGATCTATAGACTTATAACTGGACAAAGAAATTGGTGGAAGGAATTAACGCCCAATGAAATACTAAAAAAAAACAAAATAACACGAAAAACAAAAACGAAATAACGGCATTAGAAAATAACTGCTAAAGAAATAACGCCTCAAAAAATATTAAAAAATAAAATAACGCCCAAAAAAATAAAATAACGAAATAAGGCGTAAGGAAACATCGACCAATGAAATAACGCACAAAAAAAAAAAAAAAAAACAAAAAACGAAATAATGCCAAAAAATAAATTGACGTAATCACTCCAAAAAAAAAAAAAAACTGAATAACGCCTAAAAAATATGAAATAACACCCAAAAACAAAATCGAAATAACGCTCAAATTATTTTCATATAAATTTGGGCGATAATCATTTTGGAAATTACGTCCAAAACTTTCGGCTTTATTTCGTTTTTTTTTGGGAGCTATTTCGCTTAGAATTAAAAAAAGAGAAACGTAATAACGCCCAAAAAAAAAAGCGAAATAACGCCCTGATAATTTTCATACAAATAAGTTTTAGGCGTTATTTCCAAAATGCTTACTGCCCAAAATTATACGGTAGTAGTTTGGGCGTTATTTCGTTGATGTTTTTGGGCGTTATTTCATATTTTTTGGTGTTATTTTTTTTTTGTTTTGGCGTAATTATGTCATTTTATTTTGTTATTTTGTTTTTTTAGGTGTTATATGGTCTTATTTTTAGAAACAATTTTTTTTTATAAATAAATTTTGGGCATTATTACCAAAAAAGTTATTACACAAATTTATATAAAAATAATTAGGGCGTTATTTCACTTTAATTTATAGCCGTTATTTCATATTGTTTGGGCAATATTTTATTTCAATAATTGGGCGTTATTTTGTTTTTTTAAATTGAAAAGATGACCAAAAGCTATTTCCTCTAACCGTAATAGTCGTATATGCTTAAAAAAAAAATTATATATTGTATAAAAAAAATTTTTTTTGTTTGCTTTTTCTTTGAGCACAAATATTAAAAATTTTAAAAATTTTCAAATAAATAATTTTTTTAATAGGTTGGGATTGTGAAAATCCCGGCATTTATCGCTGTTAATTCCCACTTTTTTGGAAAACTATTAAAGGCGGTATTCCGGAGCAACGTTATTCCGGAATGCCATCCCTAGTGCACAAAGTATGACTGCAGCGTAATACTGAATTCATATCTAATCATAATCTAGTTTCCTGCAAAAAAGCAACACTTTTTTGGTGATAAGTACGATACCTTATCTCAATTATTTTGTGTATTATTACTGATAATCATGAAATTCAGTATTAAGTTGAACGCTCTATTGGAAAGTTTGTTTTTTATTAAATCAGTTCAATAGAATTTTATAAAATTTTTCAATGAATTTTATATTTTGATTAAAATTTGCGTTACATATTTATATTAATATATTAAAAGAAAAATTTAAAATTTTTTTTCACAGTTGATGGGTGATATATGTTTATAAAATAACAAAAATAATACAAGAAGTTTGTATAAAAAAATGAAACAACTTAATGAAAGATATGAACTTATAAAATATGCATTCTTTGCATTTAATTTGGTATTTATGGTAAGCTTGGTAATAAAAATATTATTAATATACACGACACATTTGAGTAAACTGTGATAACTCCCTCGATTATTGAGTCGCACAAAAAATAATGAAATGTTTATAAAAAAACCCATTCTGTACAAACTACAAATTCAGGAGATAATTTTTAAGAACTTTTATGGTCATAAAAAGCCCGCATATGAGGAA
Organism: Calliopum simillimum; assembly: GCA_951812925.1. Taxonomy (NCBI): domain Eukaryota; kingdom Metazoa; phylum Arthropoda; class Insecta; order Diptera; family Lauxaniidae; genus Calliopum; species Calliopum simillimum. The sequence continues at coordinate 119,217,695 of OX638369.1, read as the reverse complement.
TATCACGAAATCGAACGACGAAAGGTAAAAAGTAATTGATACTCTTTTGTGGAAGAATACATTTTTCATATAAATGTTCGAAAATATAGCTAGGGGTATGTTCAGCTTTTTGCTTTTCCGTTTGTAACGCGTGGCAGATATGAAAAATATATATACATTTGATCAGCATCATCTCTCGAGTCGATATAGCTACTTATGTCCGTCTGGCTGGCTGTGCGTGGAATTACTAAAGGGTGTTTTTTTTTAGAGGTATAGAACTTCAAATTGAAATAAAACACAAGAAAATCGTTTTAATGTCCATCAATTTGGCTTTATTGGAAGGATAATTTTATGCCATTAATGTTTAAATATGATTTCGGGCATGTGGCCGCCGCGGCTGGCTCGAATAAAGCCAATTCTACAGGTCCAATTTTCAACCATTTTTTCGAGCATATGGGGCCGTATGTCGGCAATAACGCCACGAATGTTGGCTTCCAAGTCCCCTAACGTTTCTGGTTTGTTGGCGTAGACGAGCGACTTCACATATCCCCAAAGAAAATAATCCAATGGTGTCAAATCACACGATCTTGGTGGCCAATTGACAGGTCCATTCCGCGAAATTATGCGCTCATCGAATGATTCCTTCAATAAATCGATTGTGACGTGCGCTGTGTGGCATGTAGCGCCGTCTTGTTGGAACCACAACTCATCCACATTCATGCCATCCAATTCGGGAACAAAATAGTCGGTTATCATGGCTCTATAGCGGTCTCCATTAACGGTAACTGACTCTCCAGCATTATTTCGGAAGAAGTATGGCCCAATGACTCCACCAGCTCATAGAGCACACCAAACAGTCAGTTTTTGTGGATGTAATGGCGTCTCAAGGGTCTCATGTAGATTCTCTTCACTCCAAATGCGGCAATTTTACTTGTTGACGTAGCCATTCAACCAAAAATGAGCTTCATCACTGAACAACATTTTACGATGAAAATCAGCATCGAGATCAATCTCATTTTCGGCCCATGCACCAAAATCACGACGCATTGCATGGTCTCGCGGCTTTAATTCTTGCACAAGCTGGATCTTGTAAGGTCGCAAGCCAAGATCTTTGCGCAAAATCTTCCATAAAGTTGATGGACAAAGCTCCAATTGCTGTGCACGGTGGCGAATCGATTCATTCGGGTCCTCTTCAACATTTTGCTCTACAGCGGAAATTGTTTCTTCGGTGCGCACTGTTTGACGTCTCTGCGGATGCGTATTATCACATAGAGTAAACGTAGTGCGAAAACGATCCATGGTTAACCGAATTAATTGCTCTGATGGACGATTATGTCGACCATAAAATGGACGGAGCTTGCGGTAAACTTCGCGAACTGAACCATTATTTTCGAAATAAATTTGCACGATTTGCAAGCGTTGTTCTTTTGTCAACCTGTTCATGATAAAATGGCAAACCAAACTGAACATAAATGACATTAGAGTTGCCAGATTTGACCACAAAATGCCAGTTTTATCTCTATTTGAAAAACAAACATCTAAAAAAACACCCTTTATTTACAAGAAAATTAAGCAAGATAACTTGTCAAAAAGTGATAACAGATAACAGGCAATATTTTGAGCATTATTCTTGATAACGCAACTAAAATACACATCAATACTAAGAATAGTATGTACATTGTACAAACTCTGAGCAAAAGCTAGGTGAATTTGGACAAGTGAGCGATGCACCTCTTATTTAAACAAAATTTTAAAAATGCTATAATCAATGCGCTTTTGGAAATAATCCAAACTCAAACGCTAAGAACAGTAAACACCACTCTGAGAAAAAACTAGGCGAAACCGACTAAGCCGGCGTGGCATATCCCTTAAGTTCATGCAAATTTTACGTACTTTTGTAGAGTAAGCGTTATTTGAAGTAAAAAAACCAAAAATTGCACAATGTCTTGGAATAGTTAGTGCAAGATCTGAGCAAAAAATAGTTGACTTCGGTCAAGAAGGCAAATTTTCCTAAATATTACAATGTAGATTATAATATTTTTGACCAGGCCAAAGATAACACCCTTACTATTTTGTTTTGTTCATAAGTTACGATTTACATCGATAACCATTTTTTCTCTTTTACAGATCACTGGCATTACACTCATTGTGCTTGGCAATGACGTCGCTGATGCATATTCGGAATATGACTTATTTTTAGCACAGAAATTTTTTACGTTACCAATATTTTTAATGGTAATTGGTTCTCTCGTCATCATCATATCGTTCTTTGGCTGGTGGGGTGCATTTAAGGAAAATCATCGCTTGATTTTATACTTTTCTGTGTTATTGAGTATTATTTTCATATTGGAAGTAGTTGCTGGTATCGGTGGTTATGCAGTAAGTGCAGACGCTGAAGGTTCACTTAATAGAACATTATATTACACGATAATGGATTACCAAAAAGATAATTCTACGCCAATATCTATTTTATGGGACTTTTTACAACGTGAGGTGAGATAACTTATTCATAATACTAATATCATAGCTTAGGGTGAAAAACCGTTCCTGACTCTTTGTGGTACAGTCTAAGATTTTTCTTTCTCGCCCCGGGTTTAAAACCAACCCGGAAATGTCTCGGACTTTCATGTAAATTCCGGTATTGTCCTTGATACAAAATGAACGCATATTGTAATAACCCAGTGTGCCAGACGGTTCAAATCTCCGCTTTTTTATCCATTATCGTTTTATTTTTTTTTGAAATTTCTCACGCCAACGGATCAGTAACGGATCCGTAACGGGTAAAAAAAGGGGGATATGAACCGTCTGGCTCACTGGGAAGAATTAAAATCTACAACAATTTTAGATTATAGACCATATACCATATACGTATATGTATGAAAAATCAAAGACCAAAGGTTATGGACCATAGATTATTTATTATTAACAGATTGTAGACTATAGATTATGGATCATAGACTATAAAAGTCAGACCATAGACCATATATTATGGACAGATCATAGTTCATATATTATGGAGCATAGAACATGAAGTACAGATTACAGAATATATATTATGGACCATAGATCATAAACAAAGTTCATATTTTCTGACCATAGACCATAAATCTTAGACATTAGATAATATCTTACTGACCAGAGACCATAAAGGACAGATCATAGATTCTGGACTATAGACCATAAAAAACAGATCATAAACTAGAAATAATAGACCATAGACAATAAATTATGGAGCAATGACCATAAAAAACATCTTTTAGACCATAACTTATGGACCAAAGACCATAAAGGATAAATTAGAGACTATATATTACGAATCAAATGCCCCAGACAGACGACAGCTTAAATCTAGATTTTAGACGTAATGATGCGAATCTTTTTATTGCATGAACTTAGAAATTTTTCAAATACATATTTCATAGAAATTAACTAAAAGACAATTTCTCGATTCAGGGGCCAAAAAATTCTAAAACATCAAAATCAAAATTAATGGTGAGTTAAGCATCAGAAAAGCTAATTGGAATTTTTTTGGACCTTGAATTGTAAAATTTTCTTTTAGTCAGTGTCTTTGAAGTATGTATTTAAAAAATGCCTAAAATTATGCACTAAAAAGGCTCAATTTATTATTTATGCTGTCTACTGTCTGAGACAAAAGACCATATATTATGGATCGTAGACCATAAGGGACAGATCATAGACCATATATTATGGACTATTAGTTTTGCTGCACCTGTATGAAATAATATTTTTCAGTGCCATATTGGGCCATCAACCTATTTGAGCTGTTAAAGAAGAGTCACCTAAAAGTATGCAATATAAATAATATCTATTTTTTGCTATGAACTTCATAGATTTATCATTGCATATACATAACTATATTTAGTTGCTCCCAACATTCAAATGAATTTTAACGTTTTCTTAAACACTTAGTTTGAATGCTGTGGTATTGGTGATTACAAAGATTGGTATTGGATAGTGCACGATACAACCGCTTTACCATTATCCTGTTGTATAATTCGTAACGCTGTCATCGGTTCATTCGATTGCACATCCAGCGAGTTGGATCCAAATCGATTTAGCAGGGGTTGTCTGGTTAATTTCTCCAAATATATTGCTGTAAATGCAGACAGTCTGGTAGAAGCTGCTGTTGTGATAGCAGTAATACACGTAAGTATTGCTTTTATAATAAAAATTATTAAATTAAAATTTAAATGTTCATTTTTTTTTCAGTTCCTCGGCATCATTTTTACTTGTTACATTGCGCGTAAAATTAAGATACGCAACATTAGTAACGATTCTGGAAAGTTCTATAGTTTTGATCAGAATAGTGAAATTATACAATCGAAATCATTAATGAATACCAGTGAGAAAGCCTATGTCATTGAAGGTGTCGTTGTACGTTTCTAATCTTAATAACTAAGCATATGCTAAAGTAACTTAATTGGACGCAATGTAACATGCCGGATTTATACATATATAAAACAAAGTCTTCAGATCAGATTATTAAATATTTTTTTAAAGCAAAAGTAATGTCATAACATCATTATGCTTTATTATTTATGTTGCCGACAGAAAGAGAATAAGTTGACAGTAAGCAAACCAATTTAAAACCATATATTTTGCGAGCAACACTTGAAAATGCTGTAAAATTCGCACAAAAGTGCATCAACTCAGAATCATTAGAGCGATATCATATTTTTGACTTAGCATATTTAATTCTACATTTTTAGATAAACTTTTCATGAAAACAGAATTAAGTATTTTTAATTTATAACAAAATGGTGGCCAATTCTTACTATGATATTACTTTTGATTTGTACGTGCTTTACGATCGTCGAGGATGAAAAAAAAAAAAAAAATGATGTGAAAACATCGTTTCGCAGGTGGTGATAACTGTGAAGATTGAAGTAAAGCAATCATTATAAGTCATGTCTGCCAACTATCTGTTGCTGATTTTTCAAATGGCGGCACTTCAAACATGTAAGAAAAAAAAAATTGCTGTGGAAGGTAAGAAGTTTGGAAAGAGCCACTCACATAACGAATCACATCGTATTATATTTTCGATCAAATACCCTGAGTATGAAAATTGCAGAGACAGACGCTTTTCGTTCTGATTTTTTAAAGACAGACGCTTTTTAGTACTCGTATATGGTCATAGTCCGCAGTATACTCTGCTATTGAAATGCGAGCTATACCTAGTTTGAATTCTAAACTATTAATATTTGATATCTATTTTGTAGAAAATTTTTAGAACTAAAAAATTGCCTCGATGCAGATACACAACTATTAAAGCTTGCCATTGTGTCAAAAACTAAATTTGAAAGGGAGAATTCCAAAACACATTAAACCTAATTTGATTCTTAAGCGAATAGGGAAAGAAAGTTATAATTCCTTGGGTTTACTAAATCAGACAGTTTGTCCATAAAATAACACCACAGCCGTTTAAACCAGCTTCTGCACAGCTCCTATACAGTAGGTGCTCTACAATTCATTGCTTTTTCCTAAGAAGTCACTGTAAGGAGAACTCAAATGCCACGCAACAAGAATTGCGATAATCTCCGCTTAAGAGCCAACACAGAGAGAGACCTGTTAACTGAGGTCTTGAGAGAAAATGCCTTCGCATCATCTCATGAACATCAATAAAAGCTTTCTACAATGTTTTCTCTTTGATTAAAGAGCTAATTTCATTCTTGTTTGTCCAGTAAAGAGTAATGGAAGTTTTTTTAAGGCCTCTGCTGGGCGTACAGTTGTCATTTTTAGAAAAATTAGTCCCTAAATAATGTAATCCCATGCTGAGTTTTGAACAATTAACTTATGTGCTGCCAATGACAAGACCACCCTTAGTCTGAATGTTGAAACGGAGAAGCCACCATCAACAGTATCACCATATTCGGTTGAATGAACGCATTCTTCAAGCTCACCAAAGTTCAAGTCAATTTCGATGCAAGAAAACTTTCCAAAAAAATCAAAGCTGCAGTTCTTAAATGAATTAATTCGAAAACTTTTTTCTTAAAGCAAATTCATGAGAACTTAATGTATTTCGAAAACATTATTCATCCAATAAAATGCTATTTGAAATATTTCTCTATACGGAGAGAAAAAAAATGTGAAGTTTGCAGAAACTGACTGTAAAATGCGAGCAGACGGCGTACTGGCGTAGCTAGGGAATTATTCTAGATTGGACAGGTGCCCATCTGATCAGCCGTTGCAAGCTCTTTGATATAGTAAATAGTATATGGTCGATTTTGCTAGGGTGATGGGTGTTGCCCAACCATGCCATCCCTTAGCTACGCCTATGCTAATATTCCACATTTTTTCTATAAAACTTAATTGAATAGTATGGCAAATTTTGTTTTTTGTTCAATAATTTGGTGGTTATTTGGTCATCTTAAAACAAATAGATTTCATTTTACTTCATTATAATGATGGCAGTGGGATTGATGGCTACTACGTATATGCGCATCTATCGCACGACAGGTTCTCTCGGTTCAAATCTCTCCCAATGCTGAGCACAAAATAAGAAAAAAACTATTTTTTTTTTTAGTTTTTGTTATTGTATTTTTTCTATAACTTTAATTGTTTTTTATTTTTAACTAGCTTTTTTACCCGGCGTTGCTCGGGTTTTGTTTAGTTTTTACTCGGGGTTATTAGCAGGAAAACAATTTATATCACTTATTCTACTAAAATTAATGATAAAAATGCATTTTAAGCTATTTTAAACTATTTTTCAAAATAGTGTGCCACATATAGATGCTCCAAGAAATGTATTTCCTTTATTTCCATAAAATTATGACAACTACAATTCCAGTTAGAGTCAAAATGTAAAGAAAAATATTGAAACACACCGATTTCTCCGGTAAAGGTCCAATAGTATCGAAATATATCGGTGAAATTCCAAAAAGTATTGAAAAATATGAAATACATTGAAGAAATCGGTAAAAGCCGACAAATATCGAAAATCACATAAAATATCAGTAAAACTATAAAATTATTGAAAAATATCGAAATATATCGAAGAAATCAGTAAATGCTCAGGTGTACCGAAAACATCTAAAATGTCGGTAAAACATCTAAAATATCGATAACAGCCCGAAAGTATTGGAAAACATATTGAAAAAAATCCGAAAGAGTTGAAAAATATTGATGCAAACTGAGACACTGACAAAATTACGCGCATACTTAACAACAGATTCTATATTCTTTCTTCAAGAATAAGGAAAAACAAAAAACAATCGTTCTGTGGCATAGCAGTTTTTTCTTGTGGGTATGTAAAAGAAAAATTTTTATTGTGGTAGTGCACATAAAAATCATCTCCAGCTATTATTTTAATGCTCGACATGGCACTAAATCTGTATGTGCAACTCATCATAAAGCATATAAATCATCGTAAATATATAGTCAAAATACTAAAAACACACACAGACGTGGAGGTATGTGAATATGATATCGGATATGCACACACCAACACACATAAAAACAATATTTTGTATTTATACTTAGTGAAGAAAATCAGAGAAATGCAATCTCTTTAGCGGAACAGAAATATGAGAAGTGCTTTTTTTATACAAGCACAATCATACATATTTATGTTTAAAAAAAGGAAAAAAGCTACACATATCGGATTTTTCATATGTATGTGAGCAGCAAAACGTGCCAAATGTCCGTTGAAACAAAATCACCACCACTGAATTGTATGCCATTGGATGTGTGCTCATATTGTTACAATACCACTGACCCCCTTTTCATGTGGAGTATTAAACATATTGAGGAAATTGCTGGAAACAAAATGAAAATGAGAAAAAGAGACATGTACTCAATCATAATCAAACAAACGTGAATGTAAAAATAAAAAAAAAGAAAAGCAAAAATGTAATACACTGAGACACATAAATACTTAAAAACATAGAAAATACAAAAAAAAAAAAAATTAAAAAAAGCCAGTAAAGAGAACCCAATAGAAATACAAGATAATTCATGGTATTAAACGTTTTAAAAATTTTTTTTAAAGTTAAGTCAAACCTTAAACTCTTAAATCCTTTAAATAAAAGTTTGAAAAACTTTAAACTTTGTAAAATCCAGATTAACGATATCGTCTGTTTAAGCTATAACGCATTTACAATAAGTTTGGTATTTTTTTTCCTGAGTGCATTCTTCGATATGATAAATACTCTTAATGTACACAACGGAAACGGATATAGGTTACCGCTACGCGTAAAAAAACCTTATGAAAAAGGTTACAAAAAAAGCAAACAAAAGATGAAAATGGCATTCACGGTGAAGAAAAAATAGCACTACATGCATAAAATAAACCGAAAAAGCGCAAATTTTACACACATACACATACTCCACAGAAAGAAACATAAAAATGTGTTGCATTGCATGCAGGCAATGCTTTATGGCACGTCTTGCATTATAAGTGTGAGCGTCACCGTGTTGTTTTGCGTGTGTGTGATTTTCTGATGCGAAATATATTTTTCAAAGTTTTATTTTACGCCTCATATTGTTGTTGTCCTTCAAAAAGCAGCAATATATAAAAAATATATATGTTTAGTTTTTTTTTTTAGTTTTTGCAGGTTTTGTTGTTGTTGTTTTGTAACAAATGACATTTGCATGATATGAAATGCAAACGCCTGCGGTCGCTTTGTTCGCAATTTTGAAAAAATAAATTGCATTTCTTTGTGATTTGATATTGAGTTGTTTTGACACTGATTTGCTTTAGCAATTAAAGCATAAGAGTAAAACGATCAGCTGTTACTGTAAGTAAGCCGCATATGTGAGGCATTCGAAAAGTTTAGGAAACAGGCAACACATGCATCAATTTTTCATATTCAGTATAAAGTCTGATATTTTGGATGGCATATGTGTTCGGGCCATTTTGACACATGAAAGCTATTTTTATTCTATATACCCAAGTAGAATAGAAGCGCATCAAAGAGCTTTCTGAAGTGCTGATTTTTCTGCCATAGTCGCTTCCGTGTGTTTTTATCCTCGCAACTGGTCAAAAATTTAATTCTGCACGTTAACTTTAAAATATCTGTTTTTAGGCACTAGGGATAGTAAGTGCAACTTTTGAGCGAAAATAAGTTGAGTTCGGACAAGGGGGCGTGGCACCTCCCATATAAACAAATGTTACAAATTGCAATACCGAAAGCGTTTTTTTGAGATAATCCATCCGCCCAAATTTTTCTAAGAATATTAAATAAAAACTTTGAGCAGAAACTAGGCGAACTAGGACAAGAGGGCGTGGCACCACCCATATGAATAAAAAATCCAAAATGCAATACATACAACCATTCCATGCCTAGCGTAACAAGATCTGCCACACCCCTTGGTTTCGTTTCATGCCTAGTCTTTATGAAAAGGCAAAAAAAAATTTTGCGATTTTTTCTTTGCTTGTGGAAAGGTGCAAAGAGTAGAAAAATCTGTAAATTGTGACTCCTCAAATAATTGTCAATAAATTGGACATTTCTTAACCGATTTTCATGTTTAGACCACTCTTGGAAAGGTATTGAATTAGCCTTTAAGTTGTAATTTGTAAAAGGTACTAAATTTACTACTATTTTTGTACTAAAATACGAAAAACGTGCCCAGGTACACCTTTTTTACCTTCCAAAATATATTTTTTGGAAAGACAAAGAAAAATTCTTTCATTTGACAAAATTTCAAAAAGTTATCTTTCAAACTACGGCTGCACTTTGATTAAGAGCATCCGGACTGGCAGAATTTCTCACTGTGAGCAATCATAGGAAGCAAACGAGCGCCTACAAGCACCCAATTTTGTTTACCAATTCAAAGATTTTCATTGTATGCAAGAAATTACCCGAAGGTCTTCTGAAGGCTTTATAATCAAAACGAAGGATATCTAGGTATACAAAGGAGAAATTATGCATGGTAGACTATCAACAGTCTTTTATTGATTCGCTTCCTGGGGCACTTGAAAGTTCCCAAAGGTCATCAAAACGAAGCATATTAAGGTATATTAAAGAGAAAAGATCTATGTCAGACAAATAACAAGCTTTAATCGATAGTTTTTTTGGACACTCAAAGGATTCCGAGTATTATCGGGAAACAAAGAATATCTAAAAGCGCTAGAGGAAAAATATTTACGGCGGAAAAGTTTTTTAGTTAAAACGAAGAATATCTATGGCTTATTATTAACAAGTCTTAATTGAAGGAAGTAAAAATAAGTTTTTACAGATATATGCAATTTTTTAAGTGACGTAATAGGGGTGTTAATTCAAGCTTTTGGTCTAAATCTTCGAAACTATTTGAAACTTTGTAACGGTACTTTCGGAAAAGTTGCTGCAAATGAAAAAACACAAACAAAAATATGCCTAGCAAAGCGAGCAGAGAAAATTAGTACTACTGTTATCCATGGAAGACTGGCTTTTTGTGAATAAGCCAATAAATGCTTACAATCATCTATGAAATACGTGCGAATTTTTACAGAAGTTTTTGAGACACTTTTTATTTTTCAAATATTAATAAAAAAAAAACTCAAAAAATTCTGAAAAAATTCGTTCGTTTTCCTTGGAAAATTGTTAGCATTTTTTGCCGTAAACATTTTTTTTTGTAAGAATAAAACAATATGGAATATCACACAAATTGTGCTAAGCATAATACTGTGTAAAAAATTTCATTTTGCAATGTGTAAAAATATGGCTTTGCTGAAAAAATAAAAGCGTAAAACAAATATTTTCCAAATATTCGACAACGTCTCCAGCCAGCTGTTAACCGTCCAAGCAATGCTTGGTCAAAATGTTTCCCTATAGTACAGTAAAACCAAAACACTCGTCATATAAATGTCGTTAACACGCTATTCTCTGGCTTGATGACAATTTTTATTATAGTTGTTTTTGCATGTATATGACTGTTGCTGTGATGATGTTGCCACAATCAACAACACTAATGATGTTGTTGTAAATGTGTAACTTTTTGTTTCCTAACAGCATATTTGTCATTTTTCCCTAAGGAACTCTTTAAGTGGACAAAACAAAAGTTCAACAAAAGAATGAAATGTCACAGAAAAAGAATGCATGTACATATTATGCGCTTATAAGTAGGCAATATTTTTTTTTCAAAACTAAATAGTATTACTTTTGAAAAACAATGCACCTTTATTATTTTTCACTAAATTCATTCAAGTGTTGATTTTGTTTTCCCTTAATTTGTATTTTTTTTTATTTAATTTCTTTTAGAATTCTCTTTCTTTTTTCCTGCTAATTGCCACTTCGTTAAATTGTTCAAGTTCTTTTAACTGTTGAGACAAAAACAGGCAGACAAACGGAATTTGGCAGGCAATCAAGCGTAGTTTGGTAGGAAACTTTTACGTCACTAACTTAGTGTGGAGTCAATTGAAAAAGAAAACCTCTTCACTATTGAATTCAGTCAGGTGTATAAATTTTTGCTATTTAGGTCAAATTAGTGAGGAAGCGAAATTTTTGTCAATAGATATTGTTTCAAGTAAGTGTTGCCATATAAATTGTTGAAATGTTTTGCAAATTTTTGGCTTGGAAATTTAACGAATACTTTAAAGTGAAATTGAGACTTTGATTCATATGAAAGATGGGAGAATATTTATAAAAAACTTGGGGCTATTACGAAAAATCCATTGATATATAAGAGTTGCGGTTTTGTAAGTGATTTGATGTAGTTTTCGATTTTAGTTAAGTTTTATAAAGGCAAAAGTCGGCGCACCTCGTTTTAGCCCATACACTTATGCCGATCTCATTTTTAGCTAATTATTTTTATTTGATTATTTAATTCTTGCATTTATTTTTTATGATTATGCATTGTTAAGTTAATTCATTAATTTTTAATTGTTGATTGCAATAATTGTTAAGTTTAAGAAATGAATTGTTACTTAATATAGTAAGCGAACGCAACTAATTTAGGAAATTGAGTTTTACCAGTGTCACCCCTGGCACGTCAGTCTTGTCAGAAACAGCTGATGACGGCGTTGACAAGAAACAGCTGATCGAACATGTGGACAAGTAGTATGAAAAATATATATATAGAATTGTTCCTTGAAAAATTAATCAGTCGCTCCCGAGTAGTCCCGAGGTTCAGATCGTAGTAGCAGTCAACAGCAGCAGTAGTAACAGTGGAAGCACTAGTAGCAGCAACAGCAGAAGGTAAGTAATTGTTAACCGTAGTTGTAGTAGCAGTGGCTATTATAGAAACTTGCGTGTAGCGAGAGTTGGTTTGTGGGGACTCGCTTGTTTAGCTGCACTCACAAACACACAACTAGACACTTACGGTGCGTTTACACACGGAGACTCATTTGCTTATGCTGTGTCTGTTGGTACACGTCTTGAAGTGTGCCGACTTGTTGCGCAAACATAGGAACTTAGCACGTAGGCATAGTAAGTTGGTTGTAACACGAGTTGTTTTGTGGGGACTCGCTTGGTTAGCTGCACTCACAAACATCCACCCACACACGTCCGGTGCGTTTACATACGGAGACTCGCCTGCTTACGCTGTGTCCGTTGGTATATGACTTGGAGTGTAGCGATCTGTTGCGCAAACCTAGGGATTCTGAACGTAGACGCAGGGAAATAGCTTACACCTTACGAGGAGTGTTTTTGTAGAAACTCGCTTGCTTAGCTGTTTCCGTTAATATAGAAGTTGAGGCCCGTCTACAGGAATTCCGTACGAAGGCATAGAGAAGTAGCTTTCTACATACAAGGAGTGTTTTTGTGGGAACTCGCTTGGTTAGCTGTTTCCGTACCTAAGAATTCTGCACGAAGGCATAGGCTTCCGTACATAGGGATTCCGTACGCAGGCATACGGAAATAGCTTTCGCCATATGAGGAGTTTTTTTTTGCGGGAACTCAATTGCACATAGGAATTCCGCAAGCAGGTATGAGGAAATAGCTTTCACCATACGAGGAGTGTTTTATGGAACTCCCTTGCTTAGCTGTTTCCATACATAGGAATTCCGTTCGAAGGCATAGAAATTAGCTTTTGAGACGCAAGGAATGTTCGCTTGCTTAGCTGGTTACGTAGATCTACGGTTGAGAGTGCGGGAATTCGTTGTATAATCTAGCTAGTAAGGGTGTGAAACTTGAGTCGAGCAGTTGTCATCCATAGTCAAAAGAAAGCAGGAATGCCACTACTACGCTAGGAGATAGGTTAACAAGAAGGAGTATTAGCGACTGACGTCACGTAAAACTTTCGGTCGGAACTAGGAAGGGATATAAAAGGATATGACTATTATTACTTAGAAATAATATTAAATTAAATATTTAAAATTTGAAATCGCGCCTTTTATTTAATTAAAACGAGAAGTGGTCTCTAAATCAAATAAATTTTTGTAACCGAACCTTTGGCCAACGACGAGTCAAGACCCCTGGCTAAAGTGTCGTTACAGTGTAAGGATATGTAGTTTACTTGTTTTCAAAATGTTAGTTTTAACAAGGATTTTTTGAGTTACTTCTTTGCTGACACTGATGACAATGATTTATTTCTCTTCTTGCCTGACGACAGCAAACTCGTTGCCGTTGAAGATTTCAATTCAATATATTGCTGGACCAATTTTTACATAATTTATTAAAATAGATCTACCCTAATTTGTACGTACATTATTTGTCAAAATAAAATCCAACTAATCTAAATAAATTCAATTTGTTTCGATAGTTACCCAATTAGCCATACTTTCTTCCCTTTTTTGTGAATTCATAACACTTATGAAATATGCATCATCAGCCAAATCAACTACAACCAAAAGTCACTTTATAAAAATTCCAAGTAACAACAATCAACAAATGCTGCTTCATCTGGAGAGTAACATTGAGTAGTTATTGAATGGAATAAAGTAAAATCTGTTACAGAGAAAGAAAAATAAGGTAGATTTGACCTGTCGCTAAAGAGAAATAAACAAAAGCAACTATCAGGCACAAAGTGATGATTTTTACAGCATAAAACGAACTCTGTATATGTAACTAAAGAAAGAAACAAACCAAGAAGGTTCATACAACATATATGTGCGTAGGTAGAAGAAAGAGGTACAATCAAACGTAAGGCGAGTACAGAAGTGAACAAAAGCAACATCCTAATACGCCAAGATGGTTCGTACTTCTTAAAGTAAATTCTGCATTTGTAGCTACAAGGAAACAAATAATCAAACGTAAAGCGAACACAGAAATAAACCAAAGAGAAGGTTCGTACAGTACGAGGTAAATACTAATTACTTGTAGCGAAATCGAGTAAGTTTGTTTCGAAGAGAAAGCATAAGTAAGCTGTTGAGAAAACTATCAACAAGGTTCCAGTTTTGACTGGCAGTTGTGATATATATTTCTAAGAAGTTCCGTGCCAAAGTCTACTGCAACATAAACTCTTTTTTACAGTGTAATTTTTTTGTAATGAAAACGTTTTCAATATTTTTGTACTTTTCAATTGTTGAACAACAACAATAGTTGTAGTAAAACGATCTGTGGCCAAAAAGTATATCCTACAATAAAAATTTCCAAATAAATTGATTGTATGATGATGGATGAATGGATAGTTGCATATTGCTACTGCTGCAAACTACTGCCAATGCTGTTGCTGCTGCTGATTACAGTTGGACTTGGTACTTGGGCTGCTTAAACTGTTGTGTACGTTTTACTTTACTTACAAGTACCATATTTGCTAGTATTGTTCGTTAGTTCTTGTACACTACCCGAGGCAATTAACTGTAATTGGAGACTAAAGTGATTCTTCACAACAACACAGAGTGTGCAGAGTTTTAGGATTTTTCGGTTTTTAATTTGTGTTGAGTAACAAAAGTGTGGCTTAAAATGTTATTGGGTCAATTGATGCTGAAATCGAAAGGGAAATGCCAAAACAAAAAAAGTAAAATAAATAAAGGTGCTGAATTGTATAAGTAGTTTGTGGTAGCTAAAATTTCATGCCCAATTAAATTTTTGCCTGAGTGCTAGCGCATGAAATTCAATTACTCTTTTGCTTTGTAACGTAAGTATATTGTTTGAAGTTTTTAACGATGTTTGATTAAAATTTAGTAAGTTGAGATGAAGGTTTTGAAGCCACCAAAAAGTTTTGTCGATAAAAAAGTGAATGTATTGAATAATTGTACAAATTTTAGATTTTACAGAGCCCAAAAATTAAGAAAAGGATTCAAAAATCATAAAGGAAAAATCTTTCAAAAATAGAAGTAAGATTTTGAGTAATATACAGTACATTTTTAGATTAGCTGGGTATTTGGCCTCAAGAAAAGATGTCAAAAAATTTGAAGAACACTGTTTAAAAACAAACATAGGAAGAACAACCCAAAGACTTAAAAATTTGGCTTAAGCAGCACTAATTTGTCAAATTCCACTCACATAACGAGGCTATCGAGAAGATATTTTTAAAGCCGCAGAATAAGGGTAAGGCTTGATTGGAGAAAGTACTTATGCCAGCAGTCAACTGGGTGAAATCGTTCTATCGGAGTGTAAAATCAATTCGAATTGATGAAACTTTATTTTTTTCTTTGATCGGATACTTTGAAAATAGAATAAAACAATGTCAATCACAGTATGCTGTTGTTGCATATACTTCCTAAGCCCCTAAGGTAATTTTTTTCAAAGCTTAGGGTAGGTTTTTTTGAATTTAGGTGTGAACATTTGTAGGGTTTCATGAAATTTTTTTTTCGTTTTATGTGTCTTAAAAGTGATTTGAATATGAATTTAAGCAGTTGTGGGTAGCTTTTTTTCAGTTGTAAAGTGCTTAATTAGAAGTTTAATTTCGACATTTGTAGTGTTTTCCCTTCCAATTGATGAAAATTTATTGTTTTCTTTATATTTTGACCGGATGCTTCGAAAAAAGTATATAACAGCACACTATTGATGCATGTAAGTACTTAGCAAATAAAGAAATTTTTTCTAAGCTTAGAGATGATTTTTGAATTTTGACCTGAACATTTGTGGAGTTTCGAATTTTTTTTTTTGTTGTATGTGCGTTAAAAGTAATTTGAACAAGCATTTTAGCAGTTGTGGGCATTTTCTTTGGCTTAAGTTAGTTTTTTTCAGCTTTAAAGTGCTTAACTAGAAGTGTAACTTCGACATTTGTAGTGTTTCCAAAATGGATTTTGATATACATGGTGGGCCATTTAAAGTGGAAGAATTTGTTTCTGAAAAAAATATATGAAAAAAACATTTTTATTTATTTTCATTTCGATTTTAATTATTTTGGTTCAAGGAGATATGTTACAGCTATTTTTTGAAAATGATATTGCGTAAATGGCCACCTTTGGCCTTGAGTACAAAATGTGCCCTTTTTTCGGCGTTTTCCATCGTTTTGGCCAATGTATCGGTCGATATGGCGGCGATTTCACGTCGTATGTTGTCTTTGAGTTGAGCTATGGTCCTTGGCTTATCAGCGTATACCTTGGATTTCAAATAGCCCCACAAAAAAAAGTCTGGTGGCGTCAAATCGGGTGGTCCTGGCGCCAGTCAAAATCACAATTTTTCGATATGACTCGTCCGGGGAACAATGGTCGTAACAAATCGATTGTTAGTCGAGCTGTATGGCATGTTGCACCGTCCTGTTGAAACCAGAAGCCATTCAAACCATTTTCATGGGCATAACAAAATCATTTATCATGGCTCGATAACGATCGCCATTAACAGTTTTCGTTGAGAAGTTATTTTGAATGTAAAGCTGAAGGATTTCAGCGCGTTCTTTTGGTGTTTACTGTTCCATGGTAAAATTGTCTTGGAATGACGCTTCCAACGCAGTCGATCTGACAATTCTGTCAAAAGTTATTGAGTTGCCCGATGCTTCCACTTTAAATGGCCCACCCTGTATTATAAATTTGTGTGACAAATTGTAAAGGAAGTATGATTAACTGTATAGAAATGATGTGGTATGTGCAATTTTTACAGACTTGAATGGCTTGAGGTCCTACAGCTTTGGTGATCGTGGTTTGTTGGGTATCTGTGTAAAGATCTGCTGTTTTCATTGATTACTACTGTACTTCTGCAAACTATTAGCATCGGTCTTCTTTGAGTTATAGATTGACGTGTGTTAATAGGTAAAGGTGAATGGTTGTTGACTTGCGATGAGATGATTTTTTGAATTTCGTCGTGAACATTTTTAGTGTTTCACGAAATTTTTTTAGTGCTATGTGCCTTCAAATTAAGTTCAATATGCATGGTAGTCATTTTCCTTGCCTTAAGCTAGCACTTTTTTAGCTTTAAAGTGGTCGACTAGAAGTTTATTTTCGACATTTATAGAGTTTCCAAAATGGATTTTAGTACAATGTAAGCTTGTTAGGAAAATTGTAAAGCAAATATGATTTACTGTGAATGAAAATGTTCAGAAATGATTTGGTATGTGCAATTTGTTCAGACTTGAATGGTTTTTGAGGCTCTAAAGCTTTGCTGATCTTGCTTCGTTGTGCATCTGTATAGTGATTTTAAGTTTTCATTGATTACTATCGTACTTCTGGAATCCATTAACTGTGATTTTCTTTGAGAAGATAGAAATTGATGGGTATTAATAGGTAAAGTTAAATGGTTGAGGACTTGCGTAAAAGTTGTTTGAAAAACTTGAGCTCATCTGTCGTAGTAGTTGATTGACCTTGGAATGCACAATGCTTGTCTGCTGAAAATGGCGTTAAAACTCAGAAAGGAAAAATGCATAGAACCAGCAACCACTTTGGTGAAACTATAGATATGAATGTAATATTTTCTTTTTTTTATTGTTTTTTGTATTGCATTACTATGGAATATTTCATTATCAATTTCAATAAAAGCAGTACTTGACAAGCTCATACCATATTCAATCAATTATTTTAATTTGGATGTGCTTTTGAGTTTAAAAAAAGCTATAAATTGTGAGTAAAAGTATGCAATATGCACGTTAGCTCATCTGCATTGATGCTTAACTCAATATTAACACAAACTTTGCTGCATTTTACAAAAATTATTCCTCATCTATGGTTTTTCGCTCATTTTCTTCGTTTCGTGCATAGTTTAACCACATAATGCTTACTAATATGAGTAAAATTGCTGCGCGATTTTTTTGCTTTCAAACTTTTTCTTCTACTGACAAAAAACTTTTGCCTTCGAAAGACAAATTTTCATATTTTTTCATTTTCCACGCAGATAAAAGGCAAATTTTCAAGGGACAACAATTCCGAAAGGGCAACACTGAATGGATAACAAGCTGATACAGCGCTTTGTGACTTTAGCTGTTTTTTTTTAAAGATTGTGAAAGTTTGCAATTTCCTATAAAAAATTTACCCAAACATTTAAGGCAAAAAACACCGAATTTTTGTAAAATTTGGCAGGTACATTTGACACCGGGGCACATTTGACTTTGCCATTTTCGGTGTGAACACGCCTATTGAACCAAAAACCTGAAATGCAGAAACATAACTAATTAGAGTGGAAGCAACGTAATGAACTTTGGCAGTTCTCTTGCGACTTCTCCCGCGCCAATACGCTTTTTTAACTTTTTGTGTATTTTTTTGTAATTTTCGGCATCTTGTTCGTAAGGGTTTTGCAAATAAATTTGTATTGTTTTTTGAAAGTAAGTATGACAATTTGGCAGCACTAACCTTCATAATTAATAGAATAAAAGTTGTTTTTGTCAAGGTCAAATAGTTTAAATTATAAAATATTTTTAATTCTTCAAGAGATTTTGGGGCACATTTGACTTTTGCCGAAGGGGCACATTTGACGTTCGTGTTTGTGTACCTGGGGCACATTTGACAAAATGACTTTTTTTGAAAAAATTTGAAAAAGTACTCTTAATGCAGTCTTTTTAAATTTTTTTTTTTGGTTTTAATCTTAAATAATCAAAGATATAGGACTTTGAAAATTTTGCGTCAAATGTGCCCAGTCTCCCCTACCTACACTTTTTTTATTAACATTTTGCTATTCAATCACTTAAACATATCATTTGATGACTTAAAGGAAAGGATAACTTAGTTAGAATAGACTTAGCTTGCTTGTAGCAGAAATATTTAACTAAGTATAAGTATTAGGGCTGTTCAAAAAAAAAAATTTTCCGAATTTCCAATATATACTTTGGCATCACGATCTACATCATGACAGAATATCCCAAAAAATTTTTCAGATTTTTAAATTCATATTTAAAGGTGGCTAAAAGCAGAAATATATTTTTATTATTTTTTTTTTAGCATAAATTATAAAATGTTGTCAAACAATTTGAAAAATTTGTTTTAGAGTAACTTAAAAACATTCATTTTGTTTGTTTTTTAATGAACTTTAAAACCTACGTTGTAATTTTGACAAAAAAAATTTTACACTTCTTAAAAAACGAAAAACTGCCCTAAGAAGGCGAAATTTTACGGTTTTTCAAAGAAAAAAGTCATCGTGCTTTAAACGAAATGAACATTTTTTAATTTACAAGATCTCATTCAAAAGAGTTCTTAAAAACCTTCAAGACAAGACATGTTAAGACTTTTTTGAGCCAGCAGGCACGATGACATAACGTTTGAAACATAGTAATGCAGCCCTGGGAAGGGCAAAACGCTTTTTACTCAAGAGGGAGGCATCGTACAAAAAAGTGCCCATGGCATAAAATGCTTAAAATCATCCAAGGAACAAGTGTAAATTGTTTTTTTTTTTTACTTAATTTTAGAAAAAAAAATTTTTCAACGTCATTTTTAATAAACTTTTCAAAAAGTAAAAAGTAAAAAGCGTTTTGCCCTTCCCAGGGCTGCATTACTATGTTTCAAACGTTATGTCATCGAGCCTGCTGGCCCAAAAAAGTCTTAACATGTCTGGTCTTGAAGGTTTTTAAGAGCTCTTTTGAATGAGATCTTGTAAATTAAAAAATGTTCAATTCGTTTAAAGCACGATGACTTTTTTCTTTGAAAAACCGTAAAATTTCGCCTTCTTAGGGCAGTTTTTCGTTTTTTAAGAAGTGTAAATTTTTTTTTGTCAAAATTACAACGTAGGTTTTAAAGTTCATTAAAAAACAAACAAAATGAATGTTTTGAAGTTACTCTAAAACAAATTTTTCAAATTGTTTGACAACATTTTATAATTAATGCTAAAAAAAAAATAATAAAAATATATTTCTGCTTTGAGCCACCTTTAAATATGAATTTAAAAATCTGAAAAATTTTTTGGGATATTCTGTCATGATGTAGATCGTGATGCCAAAGTATATCTTGGAAATTCGAAAAATTTTTTTTTTTTGAACAGCCCTAATAAGTATACTTAACGAAAAATTTTAGAATTGCATTTGTAGAGTTTCACGAAATTTGTTTTTCCTTTTATGTCTCTTAGAACTAATTTGAGTATGCGTTTAAGCAGTTAGGCATTTATTTTGGTTGAAGATCATTTTCCTTCAGATGTAAAGTGCTTTACTAAAATATTAATTTCGACATTTGTAGTGTTTCCAAAATGGATTTTTGAATATTATATAATTTTGGGGTGAATGTTAGTGCAAGTATGATTTAATGGTTAAAAAAGCAATCGCGTGCAAATAATCTCTTCTTAATATCAGACTCTGTACGTAATTGTCTAAAGAAAAATCTGTTAAAATCAAGTACCCTATTCTCTTTTTGATTTGAGCTGCATATACTACCAAAGTGCTTTTTCATTTTTTTTCTTTATATCAAGTATTCCCTTCTTGCCCGTTCACTTTTTTCCGTCGGTAAAATTTTCTTCTAAAAGTTGCAACAGTTTTTTAATTTTTTTCTTCAATGGTATTTCATTTGTTTTTGTCCCACAGATTCAAAACTTTTATCCTTTGTTGTTTGTTTAGGATAGCTTACAAAAGAATATACTGGAAGAAAAAAAAGCAAAGCACATCATTGACATAAAATTGAAAGCGGTTTAACTTTAACGAATGTCGTCATCAACATCGGCGCCAAAGTTTAAGTAGCTTAAATGAGCGGGGTGAAGGCATAGGGAGGAATAGGAAAAATCATTTTTTATGCTACTTTTTTACTGTTTAAAATTCCTCCTATGCTTCAATGAGAATTGTTCGGAAAAGGAAATGTTTTTCATTTTTCTGATATACATATGACCAATTCTAAGAGAGAACGAACCCGATTTTAGGTCGACTATCACCGACTACGCTAAAACTTTTTTCATTGTACTTTGCTCAAAGTACTGCATGGGGCATTGCCGAGAAGATTATACTTATGAAGCGTGGATGGAAAAACGATGGAAAATATCTTTTCAAGTGGTGCCCACGAGAATGTGGTTAATCCGCCTGCCTTGGCAGCATGCACATCGGATTTGGAGGTGCAAGAAACATGCATAATTAGGAATGATTCTCCTATAATCGGAACCATTATAGTTCGTCAAAATTTTAAAATCCTTTCGATTCCTAGGAGTTTTAGGAGAAAACATACATACATGTGCTTTTTAATAAAGTATTTGGTTTATAGGGCTTAGAAGGATCTCACAAAGTTCCAGATCAGAAAAAAATGCTTCTTCAGAACAATCCATTTAAAGACTTCGAAAGATAAAGGGACAGCGCGTGTAGCCGCACATCATATGCAGTGCAATGCATGTGAGTAGCTCGTGTGCTACATAGACAAATATTTTTTCAGACCTCAGGTTAAAAAGTTGGTATGTTAAATGTGCTACCGAATTAAAGGAGATTTAACGAGAAATCAAAAAAAATTATAAAAAGGTATGTTAATAGAACCGTTTTCATACAAAAACGGCCGTCAAAGTAAAAAAAAGGTGAAAAAAATCAAAATATCAGTTTTTAAGGTCCAGAAGTTTTTGAAATCTTTTTAGACCCTATAAAGCAAATACATTTTTGGAAAGTTCAAACAATTTACTAAAAGTTTGTTGTAAAAAATTTTTTTCTTAAACGCTAGGGTGACGAAAGAAAATTTTTGGGTAAAATAAGTCAGAAAATCAGTTTTAACCCTATAATTCCTCAAAAGTACATTTTAGATCCCCCACCTGGTGAAATTTTTTATTAATCTAGATCTTTATAGGACGCATTTTGTGATGGCATGTAAAGTGTTGTAATTTGAAATAAGCAATTTTATGGAAATGTTGCCATTGCAAGGGTTAAGCGTCACAAAAGAAACTAAAAATTTTGCTTAAAGTTTTGGAAAAGTTTCACATAATTAGGTAAATATTTGAACGCATGAATGAAAGAAGAAAAAAGAAATGATGTAAGTAGTCTTTAGTTAAATTGAATTGATCTGCATATTGAGTATACTTTATGATGATTGAGTGGGGTAAAGTGTAACATTACAAAAGTTTTAAAATAAGTGAAAATTGAATAGGGGGAATCAACAAAAAAAAATTTTCCCAAAAATTTCAGGCTTATCTTCAGGTGATGTCTATTTTTATAGAAGTTGGAACAAGTGAAAATTGCTAAAACCAGACACACTTTGATTTTAGCATTAGTTTATGATAATTTTTTTAGTAGTTTTCTGAGAGATGTTACAAGAATTGAATTAAAAAAAATAAATATACAAATAAATAGAATTTAAAAAAAAGTTCATTACTGCAGAAAAAAAGCAAATCTTTTCAAGAAAAAAATTAAATCTTAAAAAATTCTCTCAATCTCTCGCTCTTCATGACTTCAAACTACCAAAGTCAATTGACTTTTCCACAATATTTGCGTAACTAATGTTTACTTTTGGCACATTTTCTGTTTGCTTACTCACTTTCTGTTACTTCACATGGGAATACATACAAGTATATCCTTATGCCATGGCATGCCATACTATAACGTATGTATATATAAAGAAACACATATATATTGAGACTTTTTTTGTGTTAGAATTGCGTTTTCAAGAATTTGCATTTATATTAGTAGTGTGTGAAGTGCTAGAGTAAAATGTATGTGCGAGAGAAATTGAAAGTAAATTGCAGAAAAAAGTAGAAAAAAACAAAGGGAAGAAGTTGTGTAGAAAGTCATCTAAGCATTAGGGAAAAAAAGTTACTAGTCTTCTTTTTGTTATTGGAAGCTTTGCTTAGGGAAGTACATAGCTTTGAATGTGTGCGTGTGTAGTTTTTACTTTACTTGAACTTTGGCTACATGTCTAATGCATCACATGCATTGGCGCTGCAATTGTCGATTAATTTTTATCTGTGTGTGATATTTACTATTGAAAGTTAAAGGGTCTTCTTTAGTAAAATAAAAATAATTTTTTTTTTTTTTTATAATGACAAAAGTATGCTAATATTTGTTCTAAAATATGTAAGGATTTTTATGTACTGTTATGTCGGAGTTTGATGGTAGGTAGACAGCTGTCTTGGATAGTGTCTAGCTTAGTAGCTTGTTACTGCTTAGCATAAATGTCAGGTGTAACCATTATTGCATCATTAGATTTTAACAACGTCAAACTGATAATTTAATCAAGAAGTGTTAAGTATGTGATAAATCGTGTTCAAAGATCCACGGTAAACAAAAAGTATCTATTTTGCTTTCAACAAGCATAAATCAGACATTGTTGGGAAAGTCAAGGAAAAATGCACAAAGAAACACAAAACTAGTTAGTAAGGCTGCTTCCTTTGGCCTGGCCAAACATTATAAATACCCTACACATCAGTATTTTGATAATTTTGCATGTATGGGAGGTGCCACGCCCACGATCCCACGATTTATCTTTAACGACGAAGGTAGTGTATCAAATTTCATTGAATTATCGTGTTGAGTTTTCCCAAAATATGTATTTCAGCCACCCAACCAGCCAGCCGGACATGGCTATATCGACTCAAGAGATGACGCTGATAAAGAATATATACACTTTTCTATGTCTGCCATACCTCCTTCTCTGGGTTACAAACGAAAGGACAAAGTGAATATACCCTGGGTGTAGGGTATAATAATTGTAATGGTGAATTTGGTTACGTTTCAAGATCCACTACAGGTCCACCATCAGACAAATTTGCCGACAACCAGAAGAACTTACAAACATACTTTATTTAAACTTTGGCATAGATTTGTTAAGAATCATAGCAAAATGTGAATATGCCAAAAGTTCTATTAATTTTGACGATTTATTTTGATATATTTTAATATATCTGGAAGCTTTTGTAATTTTACCAATGTCTTAGGCGTTTTTTGATACTCTTGAACTATTTCCCAGTTTGTCGATGCATTCCGATACTTTTGAACTTTTTATTGTTATATTAGATATTTTTTGAATTGTTAACATTTCTTAGATATTTGTCAATATATTTCGATACTTTTGAATTATCACCGTATTTTAGATGTTTTTCGATATTTTTGGACTTTAAACATCTCTTCGATGTTTTCAATATATTTCGATAGTTTTGGACTTTTAACATTTCATCGATGTTTTTCAATATATTTCGATTGCTTTTGGACTTTTACCGATATTTTGGACGTTTTTTGATATATTTGGGTTTTAAAGACTCTTCGATTTTTTTAAATACATTTCAATTCTTTCGTCCTTTTTATGATATTTTAAATGTTAAACGATATTTTTCGATGTTTTTGGACATTTAACATTTCTTCGATGTTTTTCAATATATATCGATAATTTTAAACTTTTATCGATATTTTAGATGTTTTTCGATACTTAACATATCTTCGATATTTTCCAATATATTTCGATATTTTTGAACTTTTACCGATATTTAAGATGTTTATCGATAATTACCATTTCTTCGATATTTTCCAATAAATTTCGATACTTTAGGATTTTGACCAATATTTTAGATGTCTTTCGGTACATAATATATCTTCGATATTTTTGTTTTGGGCTATTAAAGTTTTGTCGATAAATGGGTGCATGTAGTTTTGCTGTTCAGTTCCAGTTTGATTGCAGTACACTGAATCTAAAAGCTGGAGTATTGACTAAAAATGTAAGAGAATTATTCTTTAAAAAACAGTGAATTATTTTTAATGAAATCGTTAAGTGAGATAAGGACATTTTAAGTGATAAAAATTGCACAGGCCCACAAAAAAAAAAAAATACCCTTCGCGAAAGATCAGACCACCTGAACTTTATGTTTTCGGGGTCGCTGAATCCGAATATGGTGCCAGAATAGCGAAGTTGGTTCGCGTTTTTTCATAAATCAAAAATTATGCTGAAAAATTTGAGATTTTTTTCTGCATTATTTCTGTGTTATTAGTGATATTGTGAACGAACTCTTGAAAAAACAAAGATATCACATTCCTGCGTTTTTGGAAAATTTAAAAAAGTATGAAATGAGAGTAGGTGATTTTTATAGACTTTTGATCGCTGAATCCGAATATGACCTCCGATTTGCTCCATTACGTCAGAGATTATCCTTTATTTAAAGTGCAAGAAACGCTATTTTCAGACACATGGCGTACATCCTGAAAGTAGTCTAGTTCACTTTTGACAGCGGCATTAAATAGCCCTGAGCTTCTTCTTTAAAGCGTGCTTTTAATTTTTTTATTTGAATCATTAGTTTCTGAGATATCATCGATTAAAGTAAAGGTATTGCTAATCCCTGTAAAGGACTATATTCAATTTGTATACCTTTACTTCAATGGATGATATCTCGTAAACTTATGATCTAATTGGAACAGTCAAAAATACGCTTTAAAGAAGAAGCTTAGGGCTATTCAATACCGCTGTCAAAAGTGAACTAGACAACTTTAAGGATGTACGCCATATGTTTGAAAATAGCGTTCTCTGCAGTTTAAATCAAGGATAACTCGGATCTCTGACGTGATAGAGCAAATTGAAGGTCATATTCGGATTCAGCGATCAAAAATCTATAAAAATCACCCACTCTGATCTCATACTTTTTTTCATCGCAGGACTGTGTAATATAATGATTTACAGTAATATTCTTTAATTCAGTTTCCTTTTTATAGTTTCAAAAGTAATTTGCTTAGGCTCAAACTATAATAAAACTTCCAACTTGTCACCGTAATATCTTTACTTTATTGTCTGCGGTTTGCCCCAAAATTGCGTTGCTAATGTAGACAACAAAACAAATTAGAAAAAAAGCGAAAACAAAAACGAAAACCAAATTTCCCTAGTTTTGAGCAACAACAAAACCATTTTTCCCAAAATTAAATTGCATACTTTGAGGCAATCTTCTTATTCGCCGCATTCTACGCGTCATAGCACAAAGTGAAATTTTTCATTTCGAATCAACGCTATAACACCCGATGCTGCTGCTGCTGCCTCCATTTACATCAAACCTTCTAATGACTTTGGGCAAAACTTTGGCATTTTCTACTTTTGCCATTTCTTTTAGCGACTACTTACTCCCGCTCCTCCTACACTATACTCTACTCTGTCAGCCAGCAATAACCGCAGTTGCCAGCAACCAACAAATGTTGGCAGTCAAATGTCAAATTTTAGCCTATGCTGCTGCCGCGCGTTATCAGCAACAGCAGCAGCAGTAGCGCCAGCAAGCAGTAGCATTTTCATCAAAGTTTTTTTCGGAGCAACGTTCAGAACGTTTGTTTGCTTTTAATCACGCGCCAACAATCGTCAAAGAAAAAGAAATCGAAAAAGTTTTGCGTAGCGCCGAAAATTATGCTATGGTTTGTTTTTCTTCTTTTGTTAAGTGTGTGTGTGCGAGATTATTTGCTTTCTTTCTTTTATTCATTCTTTTCTTTTGACTTTAAGTTGCTACAACAATCTTAGCGCAATGCTAGCTAGCAATGAGTTAAATGTGTATATGTTGGTTGGGGTATTTGAATGTGTGAGTGTATGTTTGCTGTGCGCTTTTTGACGCATAACTAATTGAATTATTGACAAAGGCCTTGTTTTGTGTTTTCTCTCTTATAATTTATAAGAAAAATAATAAATTTTGCTCTGTTAAGGTTGCCAGATTTGAGCGTAAATATATTAAGTATTATTTTTGTTGTTGTTGCTGTGATTTTTATTGCTTTCGCTTTTGTTTTATTGTTGTTCGCTGTTTGACTTGTTTTGTTTCAATTTCAATGAAATTAACGTAATTCAGATTGATTGGCTGCGTTTTCTTTCACTTATGGATGGTTCCGATGTATGTTGTTTTTGTTGGTTGGAAACTTTATTTTACTGTTGTATCTATTTTATTGTTGATTTTACTTTTTTCGCAGTTTTGTTGTTCCTTGCTGCTGCGCATAATTAAATAGCAATAATTGCTTTGTTTTGTTCGATTTAGTATGTGTGTGGAAATATCTAAGTATGTGTAATATATGCATAAAAACAATTAAAATTTTATGGCATTAATTACTTAGGCTGTTAAATTCAAAAGAAGAACTATAATACAATCATTTGGGAGAATGAAATGATGTTACCTGGAGAGTTTTGCGCGCTTTTTGTAAATAAGTTATTTTATAGATTTTGATGTGCTCTTTCAGTATTTTAATTTTGCTACCTCGAATTGTGTTCACTCGCGCCGCCATATTAAAGAAATCGCGTTAAAAATCAAAATTTTTTACAAATACTCATCTCTTTAACGGTTACATTTAGGGAAAAATATTGCGGCAAAATATTGCAGCTTATAAAATTTTCTATAAAACTTACTACCAAATTGTTTTCGTACGACTTATCGATCAGAAGATATCCTAATTCAAAATTTGAAAAAAAATTTTAAATTTTAAATATACCTATTTATAGAAACTTACTGGGGCTACAAGTTGCATATTATTTTTTTTTTCGTATGATCTATAACTTAGGAGATATTTTTTCAGCAAACCTAAAATTTAGAAAAAAACCGTATTTTTATAATATCTCCAATTTGGAGTGAAAAATCCTATGAGAATTCGCAAACGATTTTTCACTTAATGGGTTCATTTCCAATTGTTCATAACTTTTTAAAGAAAAATAATACAAGACCAACTCATAACATATTTTGAAGACGAATAGTAGTACTTAGTACTGCATTTAAAAGAAATGATCAAAACAATTTCGTGCGTCGTCTATATAACCTCAAAAAACGTGTTTGGGAACTTTTAGGTTAGAATATCTCAAAAATTAAATTTGATGGCGCAATTCTGAGACTGGATTCAGAATCAACACCGACAACTTCATCGAAATTGACTATTTTTGTTTTGGTTTGTTGTGTTTTTTTCAAGTGTACCGTTTTTTGACCACTTTTTAAAAAGTGCCGCACGTAGAAGCATTCCACAGCATTATCCTGGAATAAAATCGCATGTGTTATTTCGCATAATTTAAACGTTTTGAAACCCACCGTGACTACTTATATCCTACACCCAGGGTATATTCACTTTGTCCTTCCGTTTGTAACGCAGAGAAGGAGGCGTGGCAAGTATAAAAAAGTATATATATTCTTGATCAGCGTCACCTCCTGAGTCGATATAGCTATGTCCGTCTGGCTGTCTCGTGGAAATACATTTTTTGAGAAAACTGAGCAAGATAATTCAATGAAATTTGGTACTTTACCTCCGTCGTCAAATTTAACCCGAGGAATTGAAAATGAGCGAAATCGGTCAACAGCCACGCCTACCGCCCATTCAAAAAATATATTAAAAATGTAACTTTAGGAGTATTTTTAACGACAATGCAACCAAAGTAAACATAAGTACTAAAAATAGTTAGCGCAAGCTCTGGGCAAGAACTAGGCGAATTCGGACAAGAAGTCATGGCACCTTCCATACACGTGTATGTATGTATGTATTCTCCTTTAACTCCTAGGAGGAGCATAGGGCCAATATGAAATCTCTCCATTTGTCACGATCCCTTGCGATGACTTTGATCTCTTGCCACGATTTTCCCGATTCTTGGATTTCCTTTTCCAACGACCTTTTCCAGTTGGTTTTGGGTCTACCACGTCCTCTACTGCCTTGTGGATTCCACTCAAGGGCCTGGCGACAAACTTCGCTGTGTGGTTTCCGGAGAGTGTGACCAATCCATCCCCATTTGCGCAGCTTGATCTCGTTTGCTATAGCCTTCTGTTTGCATTTTTGATGTAGCTCGGCATTTGATATAGTGCGAGGCCACCAAACCTTTAGTATACGCCTTAAACATTTGTTGACGAATACTTGCAGCTTGTTTGTTGCAAAATGCTTTACTGAGAGAGTTTTTTGAGATAATCCAACTAAATTTCGTAAAGATACTAAAAACAGCAAATACAAGCTCCCAGCAAAAACAAGGTGAAATCGTACAAGAGGGAGTGGCACCTCCCATATAGGCAAAAGATTCAAAATAAATTTCACCCAAATACTAAAACCTACAAATGCACGCTCTGATTAAAAAGTGGGTAAGCTCGGACAAGAGGGCGTGGCACCTCCCATACAAGCAAAAACTTCAAAATCCTATACTGAAAGTGTTTTTTGAGATAATCCAACCAAACTTCACTCAGATAATAAAAACAGTATATACAGGCTACCAGAAAAAGCAGAGCAAAATTGGACAAGAGGGCTTGGCACCTCTCATATAACCAAAAATTTCAAAAATGCTATACTGAAAGAGTTTCTTGAGATAATACAACTGAATTTCACACAAACACTAAAGGCTATAAATGTAAGCTCTGAGAAAATCTGGGTGAACTCGGAAAAGAAGGCGTGCTACCTTCCGCACAAGCAAAATTTTCGAAATACTGCAGTGAAGGGTATTTAATGTTTGGCCAGGCCAAGGGTACATCGTTACTAGTTTTATCTTGTGCCCTTATATCATATGGATTTTGTATTATGCGATTTTTGTATTATGAGTCTTTTATATCATGTGTTTATTACATCATACGTTTTTTATTTCTTGAAACTTTTTTTAATTAATGTGATTTTTGTATCATGTAATTTTTATATTATCGCAAACTTTTGTTTTATATGCATTTTTAAATCATTCTAACTTTAGTCTCATACGAGTTTTTTCTCATGCGATTCTTGTCTCATGAGATTTTTATCTCAAATTATTTTTATCTCTAGCGATTTGTATCTCATGCGATTTTTATCTCATGCAATTTTTATCTCATCACAAATTTTTTTTTTCATATAATTTTTTTCCATGTAAATTTTATACCATGCGATTTTTATATCATTTTATATTTGACATGTGTGATATTTATTATAATTCCATCTTATATAATACATTTAAATAATTTTTTTCGAGTGTGTGATTTGTTCGCGAAAAGAGTGTTGGGTAAAATTTACATTTTCAACTTCATCAGAGGCTTTTCATATCGGAGGTATCACAAGATACCATCTAAAAACGCACAAAGTTTGGAAGACAGGTTTTTCTTCTAATGGAAACATAAAATATTTTCTGCAATTTTTTGCAAACTTCTTTTAAACTAAACCTTTTCCAGAGTGACTTTGTAAATATCGTATACAGTACCTGTCCATTGAATTGCGAACGATAGCATTTTTTCGTAAAATCAATTATAACCCGCAGAGTGTTGCATTAAAAAAATCAAAAGTAAGGTCAGTTGCATTGCTCTGCATTTCAGCTCTGTAGACAACTATTCAAAAATCAAATCTGACACCCATTTGTGAAAATAATGGGGAAAAAATCTCGATAGAAGTAATTTCAGCTATTCAGACTTTAATATTACTTGAAAAATAAGTGCAATTTGTTGAAGAAAAAGCTAATAAGTGGTAAAATTTCTTCACACCGACAAAGGATAGAGGATTAGAAAATAAGTGCGTGTAAAAAAATGTATTAAAATGGTTACCGGAATTTAAAACCTTCTTAAATTCTCACTAATACCCTGTAATTTAGAAATGGGTGCTAAAAGTGGTATTAAGGTGGAAAAATATATGCATGTAGTAGCTCTTTCGAAAGATGGGGGTTCAAGCTATTCAGATATAGCAAAAAATGTAGGAATCAGTGTTCAAAACTGCAAAGGAATATAAGAATTCACCTACTAAGATAATAAATTTTTCTAACAGCCGAGCAAATTGCAGAGAAAAGCGGAAAACTACTATAAGACAAGGCACTATCTGTCCAGAGCAGTTTATTATGAAAGTGGAGCAAGTCCAAAATGAAGCATAAGTAATATCATACACATTATGTGCGACAGTAATCAATTATTTGTCCGATATCATATTTTCAACTTAATGTTATAAATTCTACATCATCAAGTAAACTTTTCGTGAAAACAACGATCAATTTTACTTATTTCTAACAAAATGTCAGCCTACTCATTATAAAAGGCTAATATACCGGATATTGAGTTGTGGTAAGCTTTTGGAGCGGAAAATAAAAAAAAAAAATTCTGCAGAGAAGAAGAAGTATTTTCAACAAAATTTTGAAGAAGAGCTTGGCTTACTAATGGAAATGCCAAAACAACTGATGATGGTAACGACACGGGGAAATTCTTCAGAAAAGACTGCTGAAACGATTAGCTTTAAATTATTCTAAATTTCATTAAATTTTTCCCATTTCGTTAGAATGTCTTTATTGTGGTCTTCAAATTAATTCAGAAAAGTTCAGTTAAAATGAAAGATACACTTTGGAATTCCATTTGAGTTAATATTCCTGATACTCAGCGGCCGTAAATGTGCATAAAGTCCTTTGTCATGAAAATGACATAATAGCGTCATGCATTCTTCCGATCGGAAAATTGTCTAAACAATCTCAGGATGGAAGAAACAAAGAAGGCAAATGCAAAGTTTTCACAAAAAAAATTTCCCGACTTAACACATATATAGATTTGAGCAACTACGTACATCGCTTGTTTTCTTAAAGCTACCAAAGCCAAGAATAATGAAATCATGCTAGAAATTTTGAAGTTATTAGACAGATTTGTAGACCCATCTAACGTTTGATAGTCTACAGATATTTGAAACGAGTCTGGCTCAGAATAGTTCAAAATGTTTTTTCAATTGCTCGTTAATAAAAAAACTTAAATAAAATACTTTAATTTTTAAGTAAAAAAACGAACAAAAACTATTAAATATATAGCACCTGCAGCTGCTCAAATCATTAAAAAATATATAGAAACAATATGTTGCATACCCATAGGCGCATAACATTTTTGAGTCAAAGCAGTGTTCTTGGCTATGTAAATTGAAATATAAATAAAAAGATTTTGTAAAACATGTGCTTTATGTCAATAACAGACATTTAACACTCTGCGTTTTATAAAAACACTTGTCAATTTCCGCCAATTATAAATGTCATGAACATTTTGCAGCAAAACACAGACAATACAAAGCAACACAAGCGCAACATTTTACAGAAAACGAAAAGAATGAACAGGAAGAAAAAACCCTACTTCTTTGTACAAAATTATTTTCCAATTGAATGCTTTTTTGCCATATTCTACAAAGATTATTGTCAAAAAAGAAAGAAAAGACACAGTAGATGGAAACAATAAAAAAAAAAACAAAAATGCTGACATTTCCGTTCTGTTTTAACGTGCTTTCTCTTCAACAAAGCAAATTCCTTACGCTTCATACATTTTTCATACAAAAATTTAATGTGAAATTTTGGTCTCTGTTTGAGTAAAGGTAACTCTCGCCCATTGTCTGCACATTAAATTCACACATTCAGGCATGGACACTTATACACGCCAGTATTTATATGAAAGTAGGAAATGTCTGCTGAAATGCCAAAATATTTTGAACATTTTTCATTACTTTTTGCTCTACAGATGACATAAATTCCTGCTGTGCTTTTTGCACAATTTACATGTCTACCAATCGTGAGCCTTATTTTGTTCATTCAGCATTTCATTGCTGAGCGTTGGTGAAAAACACAGATCTTTCATGCACACATTTGAATATTATTATCAACCTCATCATCGTTTTCTCTTTCCTACATTCCACTCATCATCATTATTATCAAAAACAGCAACTTTATCTCCATTATCATCAGCATTATTATTATCAGCGTCTGTTTGACTTTTTGTGTAGTAACAGCTCCAAGCATGTTGTTTGTGAAAATTATGTAGCATATCGTTGGGCGCAATTTATGCTTAGAGTTGCTTATGCTTAGCTTAGTTAGCAGCAGACGCTGTGTTGCTTACGAAAGTGATTTTCATGCACATGCTTTCTTAAAAATGTTGTTTTTCAAGTGAAAATTTAAAATGTATCGTAGCCAAAACCATCTTAAAACTAATAATGCAAGCCAATGTTTATGACAGGTCAAAAAATTTTGAAACTGAAAAGTTAAAAATTTTTGAAAAAAAAAAAAAATTGCGGATACTATTGAAAAAATTTTATGAAATGAAAAATGATTTTAAAATTTAGTCACTAATCTATATTAGGTCTGAATTTACAGTCATTACTTAACTAATGACAAGGGTCAAACATTACTATTTTAGTTTCAGTCCTTAGTTAACCGTTAGTTAAACTACCAAATAACATTGATCATAAGTTAACCAACAGCTGCTGATGAAGAAAGAGAATCCACATAAGTTTTGTAAAATTTTAAAAATGCTGTCAAGCATAGAAAATTTTTAATTTAATATCGACGCAGATACTGACGTTGGAAACAAGTTTTCTAAAAATCGACTGGAGCATTTTGTGGAGTAAATTCACTAAATGTACTAAATTTTTTCTAAATATAAATATCAATGATAATTATCAATTATACAGTATACAATTATAATTGTATCTTTCTTAAAAGCACGTGATTATCAAAATCTTTTTTGGATAATCAACAAAAAACCACCATTGCATTGCAATTGTAACTGACCTGTGTTAAGCGCATATTTTTAGTGCATTCAACAAAAACAACCAACGTAAAAACCGAACACAAAAGTAACCCCAGCACTAGAAAAATTCTTTACCAACAATTTAGCAGAATTTATTTACCGCTAAAGCCCACAAAATTTCAAACCCTCTTATTCTCGCAGACAAAGCCAAAGTCCATGCCCAATCCTACCTCAAGTAACCGAGAATGAAAAACGGAATAAAAAAGTCAACAACCATAGATGCCAGCAAGCAACACATACAACAGCATATTGAGCATAAAGTGTGTAACACACATGAACTCGAATAGACACATACATACAGCGACGTAATGCACAAACCGGCATTGTTTCCTCTTCTTTTTTTTACGAATACATTTAAAAATGAAAAGAAAAAAAAAAAAAGTGTAAAACAGCATCCACATGGCAAACAAAGTGGATGTTGACCCAGTGAAATACTAATGATAAACAAAAGAGAAATAAAATAAAATTTAAATGTAAAAGAGAAAGAGAGTGTCCAAAATACACACAAATTCCTATACAAACGTGCTCTTGCTGCACAACTTGTAGCATCAGAGTGCTGTACATTTGTTCTCGCTGAATCTGCAGAAGAGTAGCTGCTGCTTCTTGAGTAGCAACTCGAAATTATGAGAATATTTGTGTGAATTTTATTGAATTTATAAGTGGATTTGATTTGCAGTTGGTACTTAGAAACCTATGCTTCAGTTCTTTTTTAATTATTTCGATCTCAAAAATATTCTCCAAGTAGCTAAACTTTAGCCTTAAGCCATAGTCGTATTCATAGAGTCATAGTCATAGAGTCATTGAGTTATAGAGTCAAAGAGGCATAGATTCAAAAAGTCATAGAGTCAAAAAGTCATAGTCATTAAGCCATAAGTTCATAGAAACATAAAGTCATAGACTTACGGAGTCATATAGTCATAAATTTATAGAGTCATATATTCATAGAGTCATAGGGTCATAGAGTTACAGATTATAGGGCAAAAGAGTAATAAGGCCATAGAGTCATAGAATCAAAGAGTCATGTAGTCATAGAATCATATAGTCATAGAGCCATAGAATCATAGATTTATAGAGTCATAAAGCCATAGGGTCACAGATGTATAGAGTCATAGAATCATGGTCATAGGGTCATAGAGTTATAGAGTATAGAGCCATAGAGTAATAGAGCCATAGAGTCAAAGAGTCATATAATCTTAGAGTCATAGAATCATAGAGTCATACGGACATACAGCCATAGAATCATATAGTCATTGATTCATATAGTTATAAAGTCTTAGACTCATAGAAACATTTAGTCAAAGATTCATAAATTCATAGAGTCATATGATCATAAAGTCATAGAATTATAGAGTAGTAGAATATTAGAGTAATAGAGCAATAGAGTAATATAGTAACAGAGCAATAAAGTAATAGAGTCATAGACTCATAAAATCATAGAGTCCTAGATTCACAAAGACATTTAGTCATTGAGTCATATAGTCAAATACTCATAGAGTCATAGATTCATAGAATCATAGAGCCATGGAGTCATAGAATCACAGAGTCATATACTCATGGTGTCATAGAGTCGTAGAGTTATACAATTATAGAGTTGAAAAGTCATGGAGTTATAGAATTATAGAGTCATATATTAATGAAGTCATAGAGTCATAAGGTCATAAAGTCAAAAACTCATAGAGTCATATAGTTATATAATCATAGAGTTATAGAATTATAAAATCATAGAGTCATAACGTCAAAAAGTCATAGAGTGATACAGTTATATAGCCAAAGATTCATAGAGTCACGTAGTCATAGATTAATAGTGTCAGATAATCATAGAATCATAGAGCCATAAAGTTATAGAGTCATATATTCATAGAGCCATATAGTCACTGAGTCATAGAATCAAAAATTCATGGAGACTTATAGTTATATAGTCATAGATTCATAGAATCATAGAGCCATATCGTCATAGAATAATAAAGTCATTGAGTTATAGGTTCATAGATTAAAGAGTCATGTAGTCATAGATTCATAGAGTCATATAGTCATAGAGACATACAGTTATATAGACATAGAGTCATAGATTCATAGAATCATAGAGCTATAGAGTCTTAGAGCCATAGAATATTTTCGTGATGAAATTTAAATACAACAGGTTTTTGCACAGTATGTTTTGATGCTTTCTGATGGTTAACATTGAGTAAAAGTGTCTGCCATCCGACGCTATGTAGTATGCAACAAAAATTTAAAGTCCACAATTCATTCAACAAATAACAGCAACTGAGCGCAAATCTCTAGAGCATCTCTGTTTCTTTTGGTTCAACTATCAGATGCTGCTGCTGTTACAAATGTTGCTGATGCTGCCGCAAAACAAAAAAATGCTTGCCGACTTTTAGGCTTACAAAGCCGTAACAGAAAATTTCAGTTCTTTCGTGTCAGCCTCAGCGAATGGTCGTATGTTCGTTTAGCTTTAAATTTCTAGCCAAAGTCGTTTTGGTGGCCGTCGTCGTAAGCGTCGTGGTCGTGTCATTGTCGCATTGTGATTTTTTTTGTGTGTTTGAATTGTGATTTCAAATTGTGTACGACGCAAAGTTGTCGTCGTTGATTGATGCTCTCTA
The DNA here is from genome assembly GCA_951812925.1 of Calliopum simillimum. Classification (NCBI taxonomy): domain Eukaryota; kingdom Metazoa; phylum Arthropoda; class Insecta; order Diptera; family Lauxaniidae; genus Calliopum; species Calliopum simillimum. The sequence goes on along the minus strand of OX638369.1, from coordinate 119,181,607 downwards.
ACAGCAGCCAAACAAGAAAAATTACCAAAAAGCAAAATATCAGCCGCAAAATATGCACTAAAATTTTAATTTTTTTTTTCCCTTTGTGTTCGCAGTCAAATTTTAGGCTGTCTCGTGTTGTCGTCGCCTTTAAGTGTCTGCTGTATTTGCGTGTGATGGCTATCGTGTGTCTGTGTCTGTATTCGGTTTTTATTGCAAATCGTGCGTTATCGCGTGCGTCGCGCTTAGACAACAATTTATTGTTTTAATCGTTATTGTTTTGTGTTTTGTGCGGAAGAAAAAAAAGTTTTTGCCAAGTTAAGCAAAAATTACGCAAAAGAACGCAAAAGAAGCAAAAAACAAGGAAGAAAAAAATTGTTAGCCTAATTTTGGGCGTTCATTGCTGACTGTGGCTGGCTGGCTGCACTTCTCATGTGAGCGTTTGTGTATGTGCGAACATGTTTCAGCCTCTTGTGTCATTAATGAGGCATCAGTTGTAATTTTCATTACTCGTGTAGCGGATTTTAATAAAGTAAGCAAATGATGTAAAATGAGGCTGTGGCCTAATATTTTTATATGCTCATGATGTGTGTGGCTTAGTGCAAAAATTAAAATTTTCTCAGCTGCCGCAAAGTAGGCCAAACTTTTTCCAGCTTCTGTATTCTTAAAGCTTTAGTCTTGAAAATGGAACAAACGTTTAAAGTTAATGTGTTATTCGGATATTTCTAATGATTCTTTTTTACATAATTTTGATGAAAAATTTTACTCTTATCATTTGAATGAATTTTTTAGAAATACTCTGAAATTTTATTTTGAAATCAAGTTTTAGTGATTTTTCAATGTTAATATTTTGCTTTCACTTGTTGAAACCTCTTTTTAAACTCTTTGCTTGGAAGGACGGAAGACATGGTATTTTAACCTACTTAATTCGTATACGGGGAGTTTAATGGTTTGGACCTTTTAGCTTGATAAGCTCGTGAAAAAAACAAGTTTTCCTTATTTTCAATAAACATTGTTTTTTGTATTAAAGTTTAACTCATACGGCCTTTTTGTCTTATATTTTGAATCACGAATTAATTAGGCAAAATAAGTTGTACTTTTGTATACAATTTCACGTATCTAAAGTCATTTCTACTTTAAGACATTTGGGGGATATATTTATCTAATGACTTTGCTTAATTGATGCCCTGAAACTATTTGCTAAGAAAAACTAAGATCGTCATTCAAAGAATATGGTTGCTAAAATAAATAAGGGCAGTTTTTATATAGGATTAACGCATTGTTTCTTTTGTAATTACTTTTGTGCAGGAATTAACGGTTTTTATATTGTGAAATTATAATACGAATTGAAAAAAGCGTTGTTTAGAACGAAACAGAGAAGAATTTTTCACTTGTTCACCAATGACCAAATTTTGTAAAAAGTGATGTATATTTTTAGGTGCTGAAATTACTGTTTAAATTGAATATTGATTTAAAATAAGTTTGCAGATATATGCAACGTTTTTTTTTTTTGAATAAAATTCTTTTGCATTACATTGCGATAAGCGTTTGGGAAGTAGAGTCCCGCTAAAAATGAGACATTTTTTTGGGCAAGTAGAATTTCAGTGATAGGAAAAAACTGCTTTGGTTTTGGTTTTGATATTGAGTATTTATTTATCTTGGCCCTGGCCTTGGGCAATCTTGGACTTGAGTATAATCTAGGTCTTAGTATTGGGTATACAATGGGCCCTTTCTCGAGGCGTATGTCAACATTGACAACATGTTCATTTCCCGGATCTAACCTAATCCAACCATAATCTAGGTCTTGGTCCTGATTGATGTTGACCTTAGATATAAAAAATTACAGAAAAAATTTCTATATTTTGACTCAACACGCGTTTTGTAGCTCCATTTTTTCAAAGCAGTTGGATTTTCAATACGGGCATTTTCATGGTGCTGAACGTGACCGTCAAACACATTTAAAGTAGAAAAAAATAATTATACTTTTTTTTAAATTTAATTTTAATACAGTCGCATGGGACGTGCTGCTTTTACAAATAACCAGGTGAAGTTGACTTGGCATCACCTTGTTTTCCAAAGGATGTTATTCGTCCCGATCCATTTTACATATGTACTAAATCTTATAGTCAATATTTTTTTTTTTTTTGGGGAAAGGCATCGCTTATATTCCCAGTGAACATTGTTTGTCCAAGCATTCTTACCTATTTATCAAATCACATTCATGTGCGTTATATATTTTCAGAGGTATGATGAAGTAATTTATGTTAAGGCGTGGTACCGCCATTTCTTCAAGCACATATTATTTATCTTCTTCTTTAAATATTTTCAGAGATATGATGATTTAATTCTTTGGTTCACGGCTTACTTTTCTGTATAAATACTTATATGCCAAATTCTGCAATGGTGTGTTAGCCCTATTAACCTTAAATGATAAAGACCGAATATAAGTCTTTATTTGGCTTATTGTCTTGTCCAAGACAAAGACTTCTGTGGTTTTGGACATTAAGTCTTAGTCTTGAAGTATTTCAGCGTATTGGAGTACCAAGACTCAAGTTCAATACTGATTTTGTTTCTCACTATACAATTTACCCATTTTTTCCATGTACTTTTGAGTAGTCTATGAATCAATTAAGAGTGAAGCTCTGTGAGCAAATTTTTTTGATATTTTATTAGATAAGTTAAGTGGACACCTTGCCTCATACAATACAAATCTTTGACAAACTGGTTTTTCCATGCATATGGAGCAAATTTTAAACATGAATAGAAGATGTTTGTGGGCTGCCGATTTCGATGAAATTCTCACAGTGTGTTAGTATTGATCTAGAAAAGGCTTACATTTAGAAAGATTGACGATGAAAAAAAAAAAAAAAAAACAAAATTCAGAATCTCAGGAACTAAAAAAGAAAGATGCACCCCTTAGCTATTTGCTTATTGGATGAAACATTTGAAATCAAAAGACTTAAGCGATATCATATTTTGTATTTACCATTTAGATTTTGAATTTGCTATAAATTGTACTTTATTATATATGTAATCAAAACTTCTTATAATTTTTTAAATGTCGTATTTACTGGAGTGTGACAATTGCTGTTAATAGATTAACTTTCTAATTAATTTGCTTATTATCATAAGATAGATTGCAAATAAATACTTACAAAAAAAAAAAAAAAAAAAAATATAAATAAAGTTACTAAGCAAAATGTTTATCTCGTTTCTTAATAGATTCGGGTAAAATTGGACCTATGTTGAGAAGAAAAAATGTTTCTTTTCTTAAAATGGGTGATTTCAAATCTTAGTGTTTTTTAAGATTTTTATTAAATTTTAAAAATAAATGGATATTGATCCTCGTGTCTCGTGATTTTTCTCCAGCACGTAAAATTTTTTTTAATAGATTTTTGAAGTTTTTTTACCGCATTCCTGTGTTAAATCGATGAATTTAACTATAAGATCCTTACATCTGAGGTGTATCATGTGTTCAGCAAACTTATGCAGGATATTGCAGGAAATATTTTTGTAAAATCCTGTTTAACCCCCTAATGTGAGTCATTTTTTCCCTGTCCTTAAAAAGGTACAAAAATGACACCTAAAACAGGGGAATATTGAGTCAGTATGTACTACAGAAATATTCGCTCTAAATTTCACTACTAGTTTTTAAACACGCAAAGGTCAAAATATAAGCCCGAAACCAAAAGAATCGTTAAAATCAATTAGAACTTTTCTCATTGCATTTTAATTACAACCATGACGCGTTTACCGTAAGTTTTAAGAATTTTTCTTTTTTGGCAACCCTCAGTGAAATTTTTTGTAGGATATTTTTGCAAAATTCTTTAACCTATTGTGGTTCAGTTTTAGAAAAAGGGGTCAAAAAGACCCATAAAAACAGGATATAATGGGTTAATACATCCTATGAAAATGATCCTTGAGTGATTTCGTTATGATCTTGTGAGAACGAGTTTTGTCCAAAATGTAGTTTTAGAGTTTTACAGTGGGGTGAAATTTGGAAAATATTGATTGATAGAAGTGCTTACTGGCTTTAACGATTTTTTTTTGCTTTCGGGATAAAATTTTGCTTTTTTAGTGTTCAGCAACTAGTAGTGAAATTGTATAGCAAATATATCTGTACTACATACTGACTCAATATTCGCCTGTTTTAGGTGTCATTTTTGTACCTTTCTAAGAAAAAGAAAAAATTACCCACATGTGAGAGTTGAACAGGGTAAAAATTTTATGCAAATATGTTCTTCGCAATATCTTGCATAAGTTTGCTGAAGACATAATACACCTCAGATGTAAGGATCATATAGTTAAATTCATCGATTTAACACAAAAATGCGGTATTTTTGTTTTTTCCATGTACAGTGGATTAAAAATTTTCAAAAATCGATTAAAAAAAATGTGACGTGCTGGAGAAAAACGGTTACCGGACATAATCCCAACGGACATTATCCCCATTTTGGCCATGGGGGTTATATCCCCCATTGGGATTATGTCCGAAAAATTTAATTAAGATTAAACAAAATTTTTGCAATAATCCATTTAAAAAATGGATGTTATAGACTGATAAGCGGTGTTGGACTTTTGGGAGTTTTAAATCCTGAGCTATGGCCGCAGGCCGCCCACTTACCCGTACTCTTATGAAAAATTACTGTGGATAGCAAACTAGGTCTTGCATATATTATAGACTGGCTCGTTACCGAAATATAGCCATATGAAAAATCGAAAAATCGCTCAAAATCCAATTTGTGGCAAAAAGTTGCAATTTTCAGCTGGATAATTTTAATTATGTGTCGCACTGTGTTATAGACTGATCAGCGGCTGAAGGCAGCCGCGGAAACGGTATTGGAATTTTTGGGAGTTGTAAATCCTGAGCTGCTTCTGTTGTCAATAACAAAATATCGTTATGGCGACTATGTCCGTTTTTTCCTCGGGATTATGTCCGAAACACTTGCGAACATAATCCCCATTTTAGAAATGGGGACTATGTCCGAATTACTGGCGGACATAATCCCCATTTCGTGACTTAAACCTTTTATAAGAATTTTCAGCTTTTAGCTCTTTTGGAGAAATAAATTGTAGTTTCAAATTAAGCGGCTCAAATCTATATAAAAAATTAAACAGTTTGAGTTTTGAGACATGATTTTTTTTGTTATTTATAAGACATTTTTTCGTTTTTTAAATGGTTGGGGATGCATCAAATATTTTCTCAATTTTAAAATTTTCGTGGTGTGGGAGCGCTATTCCAAGCCATTTTAAATGTCTCTGTATTTTCTTGCGACTAACATTGCATAAGATATAGTGATCAAATAATCAACATATTTTTATATTTTTTTTTTTGATTTTTGACTTCAGTAACGCCTTAAGCTTACATTGAGTCAATGGTGACTTTTGATATTTTGTTTGTAATGGTGTATCTAGGATATATACCCATTTTCAGTTTTCCTCTAATTTTTGCAATTTTATCCCAATATTAACAAATTTTGCATGGATTGTAATATTGCATCGCAAGCTAAGTCACAATTTAATAAAATCAAACTAAATACATATTACTCATACGAAATGTTATAGCCCATTCTATTATTTTTTTTTTAAAGAATTTATTTCTCTTTTTGTTTGAAAGATGTAAGAATAAATAAACTCTAATCAAATGATTCTAGTTTTAACATATATAATCCTTAATATACAATAGAAAATGTGCAAAAATAAATGATTCGGTTAAATAAAAAATAGCAAAATACCTATTGCTTAAATTTTTGTGGCTATTTCAGATTTTGCATACCCACTTACTTTTTATTTAAGCTTCTTTAAGACAAAACAAGCAAAAATAAAATAAAAATATACAAATTCCTAGATAAAATACAAAATTCAGAATTGAATTTAAAGAAAAAAATCAAAGTTTCTCTGTAAAACTGCAAAATACAAAAATTAATTTGGAATTTATTTTAAAATTTCGATTTGCAGTTACGCATTTATTTTTTGATAGATATACACGTATGTATGTTAATGTAAAGCATACTCTTATAAAGTTTTGTGTACAAAAGATTAAATTCACCTTAACCCATGATAATTGAAACAGGCAACTTTCAGTTGAACTGCATACTTTTAATAAAGGATTTCCTTTTCATTTCAAAACCGAATCGGTACATTACTTCTTATTAGTACTTACATGTGTGCCTTTTAATTAGGTTTTTCTTGGAATTATATTGACAAGGTAATGTTCTCACATTCATGCATACTAGTAGTTATGTGTTTGCATTTGTATTTAGATTTTTTTTTTTTTTTTGAAATGGTTTCATATTCAATTTACTTTTTCTTGAGTAAGGATATACTAGTTTTGGCTAATTGCATTAAAAATTACTCAATATTTGTATGATGAAAGATTTCAAGTTTGTGGAAAAATGTGTTTTATGGAAAAATTGTTCTTTGTGCAATTCAACAGAAAAAATATATCCTAAGAATGTTCTTCTCAATTATGTAAGCAGTATTTGTAAGACCAAGAGTGGGAAAAATTTGACACTTCAGTTCAGTATTGGTTATTCTTTTTTACTGAATTTTAGTAATTTTAAAAATTTAAATAATTTCGATTTATTTCGGAAGTCAAAAACCAGAAAGTGTAAATTTTTTTGAAATCAGAATATCGATATAAATACAGGGCAATACAGGACAGGGGCCAGTTAATGAATACATTAACTACGGAATTCACATTTTAAGAAAAATAAAAGCTCTCAGAGAAAAACGAACACCATAACTTATACTCCACTCGATCGAGTAGTAAACAAATTAAAGTAACGACAGAAAAATCTTCCTACAAAATTCTGGTGTTATTTCCATTTTGTTTCAGAAACATGGAGAAGGATTTATTTCCGAGTTAATTTTGGCTTTATTTCCAAAAATTAATGGCGGAAAATTTATGGCGTTATTTCAAAAACATTTTCTTGCATTATCCCTATAAAGTTATTTCCGGGAGCCGATAGCACAGGTCCACAAAAAAAAGGTCCCCTGCGCGAAAGATCAGATCACCTGAGCTTTATGTTTTCGGGGTCACCGAATCCGAATAAGTTACCAGAATAGCAAAGTTGGTTCGGGTTTTTTCAGAAATCAGCAATTATGCTGAAAGTTTTATATATTTTTAAGCATTATTTTTTCTGAAAAAACCCGAACCAACTACGCTGAATCTCAAATTTTCAGCCTAATTGCTGATTTTTGAAAAAAACCGGACCAACTTTGCTATGATGGCACTATATTCGGATTCACCGACCCCGAAAACATAGAGTTCAGGTGGTCTGATCTTTTGCGCAGCGTATTTTTTTTTTATTTGTGGGCCTGTGTAATTATACGTTTGAACTATTTGATGATTCCATAAAGTACCTAATACTAACAAAACAATATAGTGAAAGAGTATAGTAATATTAACTCCAAATTCACGACATTTTCCATACCTAGAGTAAATTATGCTTTCAGCAAGAAAAATTTTTAGCCATTTTTGCTTTATAATTCTAGTAAAGATATTTATGTTTAAGCAGATGTTTGCTTAATTTACAAATTTTATACCTTTTCAAGGTTTGTGTTTGGTGTTTCTCTTTATCATAAGGACGGATCCCGGTTCAAATCCGTATGCGATTAGTTCGTTTCTTTTTGGTTGTTTGAATTTTATAGTATAGTAAATATCAGAAAAACATGTAGATAACCGTTTTTACTTTAAAATTCTATTAAAAATATTTATGTTTGGGCAGACATTTGTTTTATACACAAATGTTGTACCTTCATCATAAAGGTCAGTTGTGTAGAGGTCTAACAAGTTTGTAAGTAAAATGATATGTTTCTATCACAAAGACGGATTTTGGTACGAATGCTAGTGCAATCAGTTAGATTTTTTTTTTGTTAAAACTTTACAGTAAGGGAAATTTCACTTCACAAAACTTACATTCATTTTCACTCGAAAAGTATGCGTTGCTTTTTTTTGTTTGTTTTTTTCTAGCAATTTTTAAAATAAGGAAAGCGAACCACAACTATGAAAATGAATGAAAAAAAATTCTAGGCATCGCATTCTTTCATATATTGAAAATTAATTTCCTCACATTTCTAATATGTTTTATGGAATTTTTTTTTCCAAAGTTATTTACTAAACTTGACCCACACAAAAGGCAAACAAAAAAGCCACAAAGTATGCAACAAAAAAGCAACAGTTACCAACACAAGTGCAGCGCACCTGACCATAATGTATGTGCAGTGTAAAAGTAAATATAAATACAAACATACACTATAGGCCAACACATAAAACAAGCAACGTCATTTTACATTAGCATAATTAAAATACGCAACAGCCAGGACTTCTACACGTCCTACGTACTAAAAGTATGCAAAGTTAAAATACTCTAGACAATAACTAATGCTCATTTTGTTGTGTGGCATACTTTAAGGTCGAGTTTCGAGCGTCTAATAAAATATGGAAATAAGAAGTGTGAGGGAGGAGAAAAATATGCAAATTATTGCAGAGAAGTTGAAAAGACTACAATGTTTCAGCCAATGTAGTAAGTAGTAAAATAAAAATGTATTCAAAAGCTGCTGCGGCAATTTTATGGCATGACCTGCAGCAACAAGATGAGAAATAGATTCTGAATAAAAGCGTAGATAGTAGCCATCCTTGAACTTTATCGTTTATACATCAGCGGCTTTGCAAAGTTCAGGCGGAGTTTTTTTTTTCATGTCTTGATGCTGCGCTGCATATAACTCAAGTGCAATGCTGTTGTGTACACAACTTGTTGCACAGTGGAGAGAAGCCTATATGTTAGTAACTGATTTTAAAGTGAATAAGGTCTGTAAGTTACAATACCGAGAAATTAAAAAAAATATGAAAAGAACAACATATGTAATTGAACTAAAATGTTTTGGGGAAAAATTTTGCTTACATTTTGAATTAAATACATAGGTTTGTCGGGGCAATAAATATACTACGTACTGAAATAAAATAAAACTCAATTTGTGACAACACAACTGCAACAACTTTTTTGGCAGAGAAAGTGTCACTTTTGCTGTTCAAAGAAATTATACAAATATCTTAAGTTTATTTGCCAAGTAGCGATGTGATTTATATTAACAAATGGTAGCCAGTTTAGCAGATTATATATTGTTCTATAAGAAAATCAGAGTTTAACAGACGGCTGCTGATAGTAACCAAGTTTTATGGCACATTTTCCATTGGATTCTTGCTTATATGACGTATGAGTAACATTTGTAAAAAAATGTCACTCATACGTCACGTGCTCCAAAACAAGTATGGTATACAATTCTGTCCAAATAATCCAAACGAGTAGTAAAATTTGACTGAGTAAAACAGGACAAAACCAATAATTTCTATTGATATTCTATGAAAAATTTAAAAGGGGAGAACTTAGATGTACCCTTCAGGATTTATGGGGAAAAACTGCTCTATGAGAAGCCTTAAGCCAATTGTGTGAGCTTCTCAACATCGGAATTATTTTGTAGGGCTAAAAAGGTTTTGGAAAATTCTGGGCGATTAAAGTTAACACTTAAATTTTTTTCCTATTTTTTGATTTTGGCTGCCATTTTTTTATGAAAAAGTCCAATTAATACACCCTTTAATATTTTGTTTGGAATCCTCCTTAAGTTTTCTTTAATTTTGTACTAAAATTGTTATACCAGCTTTTTGATTTGAAATCAGAGAAAAAAAAATGCTACAATCGGATTATTCCTGAAAAGTATTTTTTTCTGACTTCACAACCGAGTTAAGCAAAATTTAACAAATATACCAAAAAAAAAAAATTATAAGATTGTTTGTTACTAGGATTATTAAAAGAAATTACAATAGTTTAGAAATGAATTTGCATAATTCCGATGTAATTTAAATCCAAATGAAACAGCTGTGCTAAGAGATTTGTTAATGTTCTACAAGAAATTAAAATTTAAATGATGGCCGCTGAAAGTAACCAAGTTTAATTGAACATTTTCCATTTGATACCTGCTTATGTGACGTATGAGTAACATTTGTAAACCAATGTGATTTGTGAATAAATGTCAATCATACGCCACGTGTTTCAGACAAATCTGTCTGCTTAATCGAATCCATGGATTGTCATCTGCAACCTCAAGCATACTACCGTTTACATTAAGTCCGATGGAAGTAAGATCGATATTACAATACTGTGCAGTTAGAACAGCTAATGAGCATTTGTGATTTTGCCATACAAAAGTCTATGTGTGATAAAATAATAGATTATCATAGAAAAATCCACAAACACCATGTATATCGAGTATTTTTGCCCCACTGTCTGTGCTATCCAATCCAATCCTATGGCTTATTTTTTGAGTTGACGCAGTAATGCGTGCCTACTGCATTCACTCCACAATTTTCCTTGGTTTCCTTTTAGCTACCACTACTCCTCCGCATACGTTCATTCACTCACTTGCTTTCTGCAGGCAGCGTAAATTTTTCCAGTCATTTTATTTAAGTTCTTCTGCTTTTGTCTGTAACCGACATACAAAGCTACGCTCAGTGACCGAGTTTTAAGCTGTCAACGTGTTGTTATAGTTGTAGCCATAGTAGTTCTAAGTGGAAGATTGGGAAGGGGAGTCAAACGCTTAACCTGGTTTAGTAGCAGTAGTAACCGACGACGAATTATGAGGTAAAGTAAAAGTAATGAAAGAAAGCATGAAAATGGGGGAACAAAAATATTGTAGCATACTTTTTTGGTGCTCGAGCAGTTGTTGACATTGTCAATGGGATTTTAAAGTAGGAAGTTAAATACTCAGTTGGAAATGGTCACTTCATCATGGTAGGTATACCATAAGGTGAGCTTATGCGCAGCAGCAAATAAATTAAAGGAAAATATGCCAATCTTAAATTGCAAAGTAAAAATTTGTGATAAAAAAAAATTAAAGCTTTAAATACTCTTTGTCGATGAAATAAAGTATTTTGATTAAAGACTGAGCAACTCAGCTGTGATATAACTTAAGCTCAAAAAATGTATTGGAGTTTATTATCCTTGATATGCTGTACCAGAAAATTTACTTTTAAGCTGTGGCCGCTCAGAATTAACATAAATTTTTAGAATTATAAAATAATCTACTTTTCTTGAACATGACGTATGATAAATGTTCTCAAGCAAACAGCATTAAATCACTCCTACGTTACATTATATTATATCTAATAAATAAAGTATTATGATTAAAGATTAAACTACACAGCTGTGATATAACTTAAGCCCAAATTATCTATTCCAATTTATTATTCTTGATGTGGTCTACTAGAAAATTTACTTTTGAACTGTAGCAGCTCAGAATTAACATTAATTTTTGGCCTTAGAAATTAATCTTCTTTTCTTATGATTAATATTTCTTATAAAAAATTTTTTGATTATGTATAACTTCTATGTCCTGTTTATCTTTCCATGAGATGTAGTAAAATTGTTGTTTAATGTTATTTCTAATAAATAAAGTAATCCCAATGTGCACAAAAACGGATGAGGATCCGTTTCGAACCCGTTACGAGTTCATAAAGGTATAAAAACGTAATCCGCGGTAACGGATCCATTTCGAACCCGTAACGTACATCAGAAACGAATTCAAAACGCTGTGCTTGAATAAAAAAAAAAACATTTTGAAGCGCTTATTAGCGATTAAAACAAAATAAATAAAAAGGAAAAAGTTATCAATCCGCCTATAGTAGAATTCAAAGCCAGGTAATTCCGCAGTCCGGGCCCGTTTTGAATCCGAAACATTTGTAAAAACGAATTAAAAACGGATTTGCTTTTAAATATGTTATTGTTGTATATTTACAGAAAAAAACCATTTTGATAGGCTTATTAGCAATTAAAAGAAAAAAAAAAAAAAAACAAAAAACGGAAGAAAAATAAAGGGTAAAAATCCACCTGTGGTAGGATTCGAACCTGGGTAAATCCGTTTCAATTCCGTAAATACTACAAATACGAACTCAAAACGGATTTGCTTTAATTAATTTTAATGATGATATTTTTGATTTGTTTTTTTTTTATCTTTTTATTTTATTGCGTATGATTTTTTGTAAACCTTTCAAATTCTGTTTTTGATTCCAAATTTGAGTATATAATATTTTTTATCAAAAGAAAGGAAGGAAAGAAAGAACACAGAATACTTATAAAAAAACAACAGAAATTTGTTTAATCAATACAAACTTTAAATCTCAACATCAGATAAGTCTACATCAAATAAATCAACATCGTATCGGTCAATAGCCTAGTTGTCTAACGTCACGTGTAAGGAAAAGTAATATCCCGGGAGCCTGGGTTCGCCTCCCGGCCGGGCAAGTCATTTTTTTTTTTTGTTATTTTGTTTTTTTTTAATCAAAAATAAGCGCTTCACCATTTTTGTTTTTTTTTTATAAGCAGCATTAACATTATTAAAAGCGAATCCGTATTGAATTCGTTTTTGATGTACATTAGAGGTTCGAAACGGATCCATAAAAGTAGAAAAAACGATTCGTTTTTTTTTTAGGAATCCTTCCCGCAAACGGATCAGTAACGGATACGTAACGGATTCCGTAACGGATAAAAAGTACGAAAATATGAACTCGTTACGGATCCGAAACGAGTCCGTTTGTCACACTGGAATATAATCAAAGAATTAACTACACTGCTGTGATATTATTTAAGCCCGAATAATGTATTCCAGTTTATCGGTTCTGATATGGTCTACCAGAAAATTTGCATTTAAATTATGGCTGCTAAGAGGCCTTATAAATATAATTATTTCCCAAAACATGACGTATGATTATTATTTCTCTGCAAAAAGCATTTTATTTATTATCACTCATACGTTCTGCTTATTTTTTCAGTACAAACACTTATCTTCATCGTGAAATAGATATATCATGCTACCGTTTCCAAGTTATCTTTTAACACATGTTTATATTTTTATTAATACCTTTTGATAGATATATCTATGCAGAATGAAAACGCAAACCTAGGTTGGAACATGTGAGAATAGATATGATATACTTTCGCCTTTGTGTGCTCTTCGCACAGCTTCCGCAAACACTGGTGACACATCAATACATCTCAATTTCGGACAATCACGCATATGCTCTTCCTGTGCTACTGTATTTGTCACAACAATAACTTCAATACACGAACTATTCATAAGTGGTATTGATGCGCCTGAAAATATGCCATGCGTAAATACGGCATATATCTTAGTAGCGCCAGCTTCCATAAGCTGATTGGCAGCAAAGACACCCGATTCACATGTGTCAGCAATATCATCAAGTAAAATACAAACTTTCTGCTTAACATCACCAACCAACACCCAATGATCTTTATTTCCTCTTTCTTGATCCTTGTGTATGAGTGCAAACTCAACGTCAAGATTTTCCGCCATCGATGTTATACGCTTTGTGCGTCCGGCATTCTTTGAGACGATAACAACTTTCTGCCATTCTGGAATGTTCTCTCTAATCCATTTATTTATCATTGGTTCAGAGTAAAGATTATCCACAGGTATATCAAAGAAGCCTTGAATTTGTGATGCATGTAAATCCATGGTTATAATATGATCAGCACCGGCAACTGAAAGCATATTTGCGACCAATTTTGCTGATATCGGTGCACGACTTTTGTCTTTTTTGTCTTGACGTGCATAGGGATAGCATGGTATGACTGCTGTGACACGTGCAGCTGAACCAATTTTACACGCGTGTATCATTATCAGCAACTCCATGAGGGTGTCATTGACGTCTCCTGCACCAGTCTGTATTATGTAAACATCTTCACCACGCACTGATTCACCAATTTCAACATTGGTCTCTTTGTTGCTGAATTTCTTTGTCGATACGATGCCCATTTGCATATTCAAACGTGTGACAATTTTTTGAGTCAGCTCTGGATGCGATGATCCGCCAAACACTTTCATGCTTGGTAATTTGAAGCGCAGCTTTTGATCACTAGTTTCCGGCTTCTCTGGTTTATCAAGACTTTTATCGCGTAACGTAACGAAATGTCGAAGGCGTTTCGTACAAGTTAATTCAATTTGACGTATGAGTTGTTTAGAAAACATTTGAGAAAAATTTCAATTTACAATTTGACAAATTTGTCAAAGGCAATGTTCGAGAGAAACTAATTTTAAACAAGTGGGTGGGATGAAATTAAAATGTTGATAAATATATAGGGTGTCTCGCATATAATTACGTAGCTTCTAGGAGTTGATAGAAGAGGACTAGGTTAATAAAAAATTGCACCTAATGTGGGGCTTGAGTGTACACATGCGGAGTTATGGGGTTAGAGTTGATTTTCTGACTTGTTTTAGAAAACAAGTTTTTTTGGGTCACCGTTTCGTTTTAGAGAAAACTTTTTTACCAAAAAACTTTTAGTTTATTCTATGAGCTTTTTAAAAATGTAGAGTAGAACGCCGATTATCCGAATTAATTGGGACCGAGGCCGGTTCAGATAATCAAAAATTCGGATAATCGAACGTAGACTGGTAATAAAGAAAAACGAACTGTCTACATAGAATGAAATTTATTAAGTTTAACAAACATAGTTCTACCATAACAGTTGAAATATATCTGGTCTCTAGCGAGCTCCAACTAGTTAAAACGAAACAAATATTACATTTCTTACTTACAGTAGGGGAGGGTACCGGGTATGGTTTCCACTCATATCTTTTGATCAAATGTATATTTTGCTGACATATAAGTGTCAATGGAAAGCTAAAAACCTTAGTTAACTACTGGTGAAGAACAAAATTTATTTCATCAGTTGGAAAAATTATATCAAAAAAATAGTGAAGTGATCATTTTTGAAAAAAAAAATTTGGGTCCGGTTGTGGGCACCCTTAGAAAATCGGCTAAAAATCGGAAAAGGTTTCATTTAACAGAGTTGTTGGTGGTCAATTTGCGTGGCAATAGCTTAAAACAAATTATACAAAAGCCCTGGTCGTATTGGTCCTCGCTTGATGACACTGAGTTGTATGCCGTGGCGCGTTCAGCCGTGGATTTGTTGGCGCGCTTTACCTGAGGTTTGGCTGTCGTTCCCTTGGTTGCCTTAGGCGCCTGCTTTACTGTTCTCACCGCAGCTTTCTATTTCAAATTGAGCAGAACTTCCGGAGAAGTCAACGCCGTGCTTTGCATTGCTTTTCGGCCACGATTCGATGGCTCTTCGGAGTCGCACCTTGCAACGGACCAAACTCATCCAACTGTTAACTGACGTAACGCGGGAAACGGAAGATGTAGATGCCTTAAGTATGTTGAGAACATCTCCTTCGCCCATTTCATTCTCAGCGGTAGCTTCGGTATTCTGCTCAACGGTTTCAACAAACTCAGCGTCTCTGAAAGCATCTGGATCAAATGGCATGATACCGGTTGCTCTGAAACCAGACTTTATTGACTTCGGAGTAAATGCCAGATCAAGTGATTTGTATACTAAGCTAACTAGGTGACGTAATTTCGAGCACTTGTTGGCATTGTTTTTTCTTTTTTTTGCCAAGCTGCACACTGTGACTTGTAGAATGCCTTCACCGGTCCGAATACAGAAACATCCAAAGGCTCCAGCCGATGGCTGCAATGAGGCGGGAACAAAAAGATGTGAACCCCATTCTCAACTGCAATGTTCAGCGCTTCTATCGATAAGTGGCTGGTGTGATTGTCTAGAAGCAGCAGAACAGGAGAAGTTGGACTTGGTTTGGCAAATTATCCACCCAGAATCATTTGAGAAACCGGCAGACCCTGAAGAAACATTGTCAAGGCCTTAGCCTTGCCAACACGCCGCATGCCTTTGATCGCGATAACTCGGCCAATTTTTGTAGGAACAGTTTAAAAGACTGACTCGTCCATATTATAGATATGCGTAGCAGGAAAATGGTAATGCTCCAACATAGCACCAAGTTAGTCGAAGAACTTCTTTATGTTGGTCTTGGAAAAAGCTTTTACGCGATTCAATGCTTTTTTTTATTTTTCCCAGCAACTTTTGAATCAGTTTCTTCTGCGATATCTTTAATGGACTTTTTAGTTCTCTTTTTTCCACTAAAAAAGAGTAAAATGGCATAAGAATTCCATTTAGATTAGTAACGTTGGCATCCACGACGATATTTCAGTAAAACACATGCTTTAAATAAAAAAAGCGGGGTGCCCACACCCGGACCTATTCGGGGCCCATACTCGTCTTTGATAGCCACTTTGAAAAGCAATGAGCAAATTGTGTTGTGTGAACATTTTGGTTGCATTCGGTCTTGAATCACAAATTATAACAAATTAACTACATAAATATAGATTGCACTTAGCTTTTCGATTGATTCATTTCAATTTATCTTATCGCACTTGGAAAATTATTGAAAAAGCTTTTGTGTTGTAAAAAAAATTGTTTCACCCAAGGGTCCCCCTTTGGATGTCGGAACCAAAAATTTAAAAAATTTTTTATTTCGTTTTTTTTCGTGTTTTCTATGCGTTTTATGTTTTATTACGACATTTTAGGGGAAAAAAATTTTTTCACCAAGTGGTCCCCCCTTAGATGTCGGAACCTAAAATTTTTAAATATTTTTTTTCTTGTTTTCTACGCGTTTTAGGACTTTTTCGACATTTAAGTGGAACAAATTTTTTTCACCAAAAGGTTTTTTCCCTATTTCCAAAAAAATTTATTTATCATGATATTGATATGAAGGATATCGTGACAAATAATACACAAGGAAAAAATATACGGTACCACGCCCTTCAAAATGTCATATCTCTGAAACTATTTAACCAAATAGGTGAGAACTAGTACGTATATAAATTGCATCGGGACAATTTACATTTTTTGGTTTAGTTTAATTGAAGATGCCCTACTATCTGTACAAGAGAAGGTATAGCAACGCACGCACGAAAATGCTGATACATTTCTAAATAACATTCGCTAAGAGAATGACTAAAGTTTCATGTGGATTCTTATAATTGGCCTTGGTGACGAGTAATACCTATTGCATGAATCTTTTTTCTGAAAAATGCCCTGCTCTTTTGCACTCTGCCTTCAAATTATTTGAAATACCTTTTCGGGTACAAACACACATAGAAAAATAACTTTTTAATTATCACTAATTCTATGTATTTTCTTCTTTTGCAGATTATTAATAAATATCAAAATCGAGCAACAAAAAAAGCAAAAGTTTTAACTTTACAAAAAAGTAGCTTAAAATATAAATTCAATATTAATTAAAGGCAAGTTTCAAATTAAAAAGAACTTTAAATAAATATGTAAACAGCTAGTCCCAACAATACACTCAACACGCCCAAAAGTATACAACGAAAAAGCAATTTAAATTATTTACCATATTAATGAGACGCCTATGTGAAGTTAAATTTTAATGCCATTGACCAAAACTAAAGTAAAAGTAAACATTTAAAGTCATGTTGTCCCTAAACGAAACATTAAAGGACAAGGACACACAAACATAACTACCATTTACAATAAGCACAAAATATGCAAAGAAATTTGTATACAAACATACATAAAGCCTATTAAATGCCATAGTAGTGGAAAAGTAGAAAGTGAAAATTTATTTTAAATAACGAAAGCAACAACAAATATTGTTGGCTTTGCATAACAAAACTTCCGGGGGCAATGCTGTAAGTAAAAAAAAAATTGCTAGTGTAACGAAATTCACACACAAACAAACATACACAGCTATTGGCATGTTATATTACTTGTATGTAAATTATGCAATATAAATTTTTGCACAAAAGTTATTTTTAATTTTAAACATACGAGGAGCTTATTCATAAAAGTTGAAAATGTGAAGTTGAAATACAAAATTTAAATTGAAATTAATATACGGAAAAGCTCAACAAGTAAATGAAACCAACAGTGAGTGAGAGTGTAATAGAAATTGAATAAAAAAATTAATATTTTTAAAATAAATAAATTTATTGAGAAAGTTTTGTGTGTAATAACCCTATAGGAAATTCAACTGGTTTAAAAGCGATTTAAAACTACTTTTTTTTCAACCACAACCGGTTGAGATTCTGACTTTTTTCCTTGCAAGAGACTGGTTTATTTAACATGGCGATGTCATAGGGGCAGGGCAATTGTCCTACTCTGCATATATTTTCAACTGGTTTAAAACCGGTTTATTTTAAATCGGTAAATAGTTAATTGCCCTACACTGCATATATTTTCAACTGGTTTAAAATTGATCTTTTTTCAATTGGTAAATAGTCAATTGACCAAATCTGATTTAAAAACTAGTAAAGTAGTTGCAATTCCACTACAAAAACTTCAATAATATATATGTTTTCAATTTAATTGAAACATTCATTGGGGATTCATATGGGAACTCAAGTTTCAAAGCCAAATATTAAACAGTTAATAATATTAAATAATAAAAAATATCTTAGAATTAGTATTATTCTAAGTTAGAACATTAATGAAAATTAAATAGGAGCTTAAAGAAAAAAACTATTGTGAAAATGAATTTGAATTGAATTTCTTGATAATTTGACAACCTCAGCAAGGAAAATAAAAAAATTAGAAAAAAATTTGAGATTAAATTTTAAAAATTAAAGTCAAAGTGGTTTTTGCTGCATATAATTTAAACCAGTTTCAAACCGGTTGCTTTTTAACTACGTTTCCAACCGGTTTTTTTTGTAACCGGTTTATGTTCTTCCGACAGGGAAAATTAAAAATTGAAACCATTGTGTGTACTAAAGGTAACAACATGATTTTACCATGAGCTATGAATATGTACGCTTGCTTGCAGCCTCAAAGTATGCAGTCAAAAATTTGCAGCTGGGTGAGTACAAAAAAAAAAAAAAAAAAATATTAAATGTAAATAAAATGTTCAACTTTTTTCATTTGTTTTCTATACAGATTGTTTACGTTTTAGTGCCCGTATGCGTATACATATTTTTATCGTATTGAAAAAAAAAAAAAAAAAAAAAATCATTTGATTTTATTTAACGCTCGACAGCATTTTACACTTCAGCAAAATATAGGTTAAGGTTTTCATGTATGAAATCCATAGCGATTTTTCACTATGACCTTGTGAATGACTATTTTATGTTTGCAATGCATTGAAATTTGTAAGGAAGAAGAAGGTTCGATGATACATAGCTAAATATTTCGCATTTCTAAAAATTATATGTGCAACGAGCCTTTCTGCCAGCGGTTTGGCTACAATAATTTATAAAGAAAAGGATGGCCTCTTGGTTTGAATTCAAAGGCCTGGCTTAGAGTTTTTAATTCTTTATTTAGTTTTTTATTTCCTTTGGTTTTCTCTTGCTTAAAAATACTTAATAATACGAAAACACGTCTCTCCTCTCCCCACGACTCACTGCTCTTACGCTTCTTTCTCTCTGCCAACTGCCGTGGTCTAGTGTCGTGTAGTAATAGTACTGCCTATCACAGACTGAATACGTTCTCTCAAAGATAATATGCGTTCTTGCTTTCCTACGTACGTCTACTACGCCTGATCCATCATCGGGTGTGCGCGTAAGTCCGTTCTTACCATTTAACATTAGCCGTGAGCAACTGATCCACCATGGGGCTACTCACGTCTAGTGTGGTGGTTTTCTTCCCCCCTTCAGTTATTTTTCTCCTGCTCTATGCTTGTCTCCTTGCCCTTAACAAAGGGAGAAAACCAGCTTATACGTTAATCGTTAGCAACTGATTCGCTCCCCTTACCACCCTATGTTTCTTCTTTTGTTCTTTTGTACGTAAGTCTGTTTGCAAGGGATGGAGAGAACACTTACGGCAAATTGATTCAGTATCGGGTTTGAACGAAAGTCTGTTCCCACTACTTAAACATTAGCCGTCAGCAACTGATCCATCATCGGACACCTCACGTCTTATGGTTGGTCCTCCTTACCGCCCTACGGCATGCTCTCTGATCTGCGTATAACTATCTCACACAACCCAGTACTTTTCCCCGCTCTTCTTACTACTTCAGTATCGGGCTATTTGTCTGTGTGGCCCCTCACCTTTGCTTTTACTACAGGCAACTGATTCAGTATTGGGCTACGTGTGCTAAACGAGGCAATTTCTACTATATTCAATTCCTGCTACTACTCTTCCGGTGAGTCAAAATTTATGTTATATTTCTTTGACATCTATCAAATTGGGTGACAGCTGCATGTCAAAAACAGTTGTTTCGCAGTGTTGCCGTGTATATCACTTTTAGTGATGTGGTGGGGATTTTACTCTAAGCTAAATGCATGGTTATCTTTCTTTGCTCACTACTTAATTACAACAATAAATCATTATTTTAATTAATTAGAATTAAATTATTTATATTTCATGTATAATTCATAATTATGATGATTTGTAGGAGGAAAACGAGGATTCGCCAACTTTCCTCCTCACAATAGAGAATTTTACATTGAATAACGTATCAAAATAGGTACTTCCAATTTTTCCAGGAAATGATGTAAATTCGGGTTTTCTCCGTAAAGTACCAGGTAAAAAATATTAATGTTTCCGATTTAGTTATTATTATTATTCCGATTATGTTATACCTGTATACATATTCATATGTCTACACAGACGCATGTAATTTGCTTTTGCTTTTTTATCGAAGCAAAGTTATGACCATTGTTGCTCTCTTATGTTCATATACAATTGTAACATAATCAAATATCACTTAAATTGGAAACATGAAAATTTTTATTACTAGCTACCAACAATGAAAATACATTGATGGTCGGAGCTTACTGTTCAGTGTTTTTGAGTAAAACAACAATAAAAACACAAAAAACAAGGCAAAAAATACACTTAAATAAAAAAAGCAAAAAAATGTATCGGAAGGCTGGTTTGCGTTACTAGTTTCGGGACCCACCACAGGTCAAAATTGACTATAATAAGTCAGTTCCTCATCAGACGCTTTGCCGACATCTTACAGAATTCTGCAAGCATACTTTATTTAACTTTTAGCATAGATTAGACGAGAATCACAGCTACAAGAAAAACACAGCACATGCAAAAATTCCAATTTCTTTGCTTTTTCCCTTTATTTGCATTGCCCTGCCGATATCTACTTTCATATGCAAGGTGTATTGCATAACGTTACGAAGCTTCTGGGAGGTGATAGAAGAGACCTAGACTAACAGAAAATTGAACCTAGAGAGGGGTCTAAAATGTACCCCTGAGAAGTTATAGGGTTGAAACTGATTTTCTGACTTGTTTCAGAAAAAAAATTTTCTTGGAACACCCTAACGTTTTATAGAAAACATTTTTGTGCCCAAGTTTTAGCTTATTGTAAGAGCTTTCAAATAATGTATATAGCTTATGGGATTTAAAAAGGTTTCGCAAAGTTCTGGAACTTTAAAGTTGATATTTTAAGTTTTTCCCCCATTTATTGGCTTTGGGGGAATTTATAATTTGTTTTGAAATTTTTGTTAAATTTCCTTTAATTTGATGGCACAGTTGTCATACCAATTTTTTGGATTAAACTCAGAAAAAAATACTTTTCCGTTTAAAGACTCTAGTAGATAAGGAGCAGCACGAGTAGCGCGCATATCATATGCAGCGCAACACATGCGAGTAACCCGTGTGTTGCATAGAAAAGTATTTTTTTCTGACCTCAATCAAAAAAATTGATGTGACAAACGTGTAATCAAATTAAAGGAAATTCAACGAAAATATCAAAAGAAAAATTATAAAAGCATATGTTGATACGACTTTTTTCATACTAAAAAGGCCGCCAAAGTCAATAAATGGGGAAAAAAAAATAAAATATAAATCCCCGCTGGAAACGTAGTCTTAAACTAAACTTTAAAGCAAAACTTGTTTCTTGGTAAAATTTTTGCTACTACTGGGACACCTTTGGTATATTTTTTTGGTATTTGGTAGATTACCTTAGAGCGCTATATTCCTATCTTTGCTTGATTGAAATTGTGAGATATTTTTAGTTATGGACTCTTGGTGTACTTTTTAAGCAAGTACACTACAAAAACTGTCCATTAGTATTTAGAAAATTACCTAATAAATATAATTAAAATTAATGTCATCTTTGATCACGACTTTCTCTTGAGAAAATGCATTTCTTGTGTTGGATTTTGAACTAGAGGATGCATTTTAGCATGATAATGGTGATGGCATTCTTAGGATTGTTCAAGTTCGGAAGTGAAAACAACAAGGAAATATCTTAATAAATTTTTGTTTTTCTGAAACAATGCAATCATTTTCTTTTTAAATTATTACCTGCACTCACATTCTCAGCAGTAGCGCCACGAAAGAAGAAATTCTGGTGATGAAATGAATGTCAACAATGTGTTTCTAGGGACACATAATCCGAAAAATGCCAAACTAACTATTGTTACTTTGAAAACTTTCATAGCCTAAAGGTTGACTATTAACTAAAATTGCTTTTATTTCTTATTTGTGAGAAACTTTGTCGAAGAACTTTTTTTTTATACTTGACCAACTTTTAAATGTTACAAATTCACATTTTCATTCATTTCCAAAACAAAAAAAAAAAGGATACTCTCAAAAGAACAAATTTTTTTAGCTTTCTGTCTGCTTTTACTTTATTTTAACGCACAATCTTGACAAACTTTAAAATAAAGGCCCACAATAAGAATTGTTGGAGCTCATATTCCGAATTGTTGTTGCTGGCTTTTGTTCTTAACAACTAGTGTAGTAACAATAGCGGAGCATCAGCGATAAGAGTTAACAAGAAAACAAACAACTTGAAAATATGAAAGAAGTATTCGAACTAGCGGTCCTGAATTTTGTTAAAATTAATGTATTTAAATTGTTCCTAGTTCTAATGATGCACTTTATCTTCTCTTCTTATACGAGATAAAATTGTATGTTTCTTTGTACTTATTTCTGTGCCAAAATTTTTTCTCGAAAACGGCTACAGCGATTTTAATGAAACTTGGAGTAGTGTTAGATACTAGCATACAATGAAGAATGAGCTAAGTTTGAACTTTGTAAATGCTCACCAGAGGGCGTGGCACAGCCTTAAATTTTAAATTTGATTAAGTAATAACTCGTAAACCATACAAGGTATTTGGATGAAATTTGGTGAGCGCGTACGGGTTAATAATACCTCATAACGGACAAAAAATGGGCGGGATCGAAGAAGTGCCACGCCCACTTTTTAGCCTTTGAAAATTTTGATCCAATATTACTCGAAAACGACTCCAACAATTTTAATGAAAATTTAGGAGAAGTTACCCCTGCAAACAAGTATTAATATGTTATATGCCGTTATATTGGGAAAACTCGGTGAAGGGCGTGGCACCGCCCACAAAAATATAAAACGGTATAAAAAGAAATCTAATGAAGCAAACATTCTGAAATTAACTGTGAGGAGCCTAATTGCAATAGGGCATCTCTGATTTGAAAGTGGGCGAAATGTCGCCATTGCGCGTGGAACCTCCCATACAAGCAAAATACGTTAAATGCTATTTCTCGCAAATGTTACAAGATATTTTTATGAAATTTGGTATGTAGGTACTACATATCAATGCCTTGTAATAACCGAAAAGTGGGCGGGATCGAAGAAGTGCCACGCCCCTTTTTTAACCATTGAAAATTTTGATTCAATATTACTCGAAAACGACTGCAACAATTTTAATGAAAATTTCAAAGATTTTACCCCTGAAAAGAAGTATCAATATGTGATGTGCTGTTATATTAGGAAAACTCGTTGGAGGGCGTGGCACCGCACACAAAAATATAATACGCTATAAAAAGAAAACTACTAAAGCAATCTTTCTGAATTTAACTATAGGGAATCTACTTTTTATTAGGCACCTACGACCTGAAAGTGGGCAAAATATCACCGGTGCGCGTGGAACCTCCCATACAAGTAAAACAAATTAAATGCTATTTCTCGCAAATGGTACAACATATTTTGATGAAATTTGGTATGCGGACCTGGATTACAAGTATCTAAAGCATAACGAAAAGTGGGCTTTGTTCAATAATGGTAAGGCCCACTTTTTACCAAAATAAAAATTTTAGTTAATAACTCATGCACAAAAAAAAATTTAATGAACTTTCCGAGGCATGATGGTAAGATATTTCAGCCCCCATACAAGAGGCGAAATATTTTGGGTGCGTGGCATATCCCATTTATTTATTTTAGGTCATTCTAATTCTCTTAAAAAATTTGGAGTTCTTGATATTTTTCTATACCATTCGATATTTTCCGAGTTTTTTCTTATTATTTTTCTCATCGGTTAATTTATCATTTTGAAAGCTTTGGAGGTGAAAAGGTACGAATTTCATTGAAAAAAATAGCTATGAATAAAAACATCGACTAAAATGATAAGATAAGATTGTTGACCGAGCAGGGATCGGTCTCCAGGTACTTTCAGTTGTAAGAGGTTAGATTTCTATAGCTCATGCTCATTCTCAGGGGTGTCTCCGATCCCTCTAAGCGACCGATTTGGTCAAATTTTGGTGGAAAAAATTTTACTGCACCAATCGCTGGGGAAAGGTTGAAAATAGATTTTGGACCTGACCAGAAGTGTTCCCGTCCCCACATACTGACCGATTTGGCTTCTTTTTGTTGAACATTTTGATGCACCAATCGATGGGGAAAGATTGAAAATAGATTTTGGACATGACCAGGGGTGTCTCCGATCCCTCTCAGTGACCGATTTGAGCCCACTTTGGTGAAAAATTTTTATCGCACCGATCGATGGGAAAAGGCCGAAAATAGGTTTTGGACATGACCAGGGGTGTCGCCGATCCCTCTTAGTGACCGATTTGAGCCCACTTTGGTGAAAAATTGTTATCGCACCGATCGATGGGGAAAGGCCGAAAATAGATTTTGGACATGACCAGGGGTGTCTCCGATCCATCTAAGTGACCGATTTGGGTCCATTTCGGTGAAAAATTTTTACTGCTCCAATGGAGAAAGGTCGAAAATAGATTTTGGACACGACCAGAAGTGTTCCCGTCCCCACAAACTGACCGATTTGGGCCCGTTTTGGTGAAAATTTTTACTGCACCAATCGATGGGGAAAGGTCGAAAATTTGGACATGACCAGGAGGTGAAAAACAAAAAATTGCACCAATGTGGAAAATTTATTTTGGATATGACCAAATGTACCTATACTCTTGTGACCGTTTATTGCCAGACTCGCTTGTTTATGCTGTGTCCTTTGGTTGCTGACTTGTTGCGCAAACATAAGAATTCCTTACGTAGGCATAGAAAGTTGACTTTGAGACACGAGGAATATTTTGTGGAAACTCGCTTGTTCAGTTGTTTTCGTTTATCTACGGCTTGGAGTGCGCAAATTTGTTGTACAACCTAGTTACTAAGGGTGTGAAGCTTGAGTCAAGGATTTGTCATCCAAAGTCAAAAGAAAAAGAAAGCAGGAATGCCACTACTTCGGTAGAAGATAGGGAAAGGTTAATAAAAAGGAGTACCAGCGACTGACTCCACGTATAACTTTCGATCGGAACTAGGAAGGGATATAAAAGGCTATAAGTATTATTATTTAAATAAAGAAATAATGTTAAATTCAATATTTATTTAATTAAAACAAGAAGCCGTCTCTAAATCATACAAACTTTTGTAACCGAACCCTTGGCCACCACTGAGTCAAGACCACTGGCTAAAGTGTCGTTAGTTAAATGACTGACATTTAACTTAGAATTAAATACCTGTGCTTACTCTAGGTATACTTTTGAGTCTCCATTAATATTTGTTAAACTTAGTAAAATTTCTGACTTTCTCTCAGTACACCTCCGCTTTTTTGTTGCTCTAGTTAAGGTATAAAGGCGTTATAAACAATATACAAGCTCGAAAAAAAACTTGCCGCGTGCCTGTGCCTTAATTTTGAAGTTTTCAGTATCTTTTGTGCTTTACTATGTATTTTGTTTGACCGTATTTTCTCGGTTTCTGGCGCAATACTTCATTTCCGCTTGCGCTAACTTGGGTTTTTTTATTTTTCATCAGATTTGTTTTTTTTTTCTTTTTTCTTTTACTTGCTTTTCTTGTATTTTATTGTTTGCTTTTGGTTTCCAAATTTTATTCTGGTTTTTTTTTCTTTTATGTTGTTTCTATGTTCTGAACTGAAACTGGCCTTATTGAAGGCTTGAACTTGATTTCTTTCAAAGTGTAATCTATCTGCTGGTTATGGGTATCTGATTTCCCAAAGTACTTCATTATACCCACCCAATGTATGCCATTATTACATTTATTATTATGTTTTTCTTTCTTGTCAATTAAATTGCTGGCTTTTGATGTTATCGTTTCTGAACGGAAATGGTTTGTTATTTGTTTATTTTGGTTTTTTCTACCCCAGCGAGATTTAATTCAGTTATATTACTTAACTTTTTCAGTTTTACTACTTTTTTTTGTAATAAAAATCATGAAGTTTTTAAATTAATTACATTAGCTTAAATTTCTAACAAAACTGAACAAAATCGTTGCAAAACCATGCATCTTCTACTTAATATTTTTACTTATCTAACCTTAAATGTGCTTATTCCTGTTCTTTTTTTAACAATACTTTATATGGTGTTCAAAACGATCTAGGTCTAGGTAATATTTTCATGCTTCCATATTCAACCATGCTATTATAAGGCATAGTAAATGCATAGACCCAATGAAACAAATGATTTTGTTCCTAGTTTGATACAAACTTGCAAAATTTGAAACAATTTTTGGACCTTGTTCTGACAATTCTTGCTTCGAAAGTTTTTAGAGTAAAAAAATAAATACACACAATTTGTAAGGTTTAAAGGTATGCTGACTTTAAGGCACAAAATCGTGAGAATTTATTACAATTCCAATAATAACAACAAACAAATGGGCTTGTAATTTATTTTGTTAAATATCTAAACGTATTTGTCGCATTATTTTTTTTTTCTTTCAAAGAATTTGCCAAAAAAATAAAAAAATAAGAAAAGTCACAGCAACAAGAAAATTAAACAAGGCAACACTTGCGCAAGCAACACCTAAAAGTATGCTACAAACAACGGAGAGGATTAAGTTTATCTTGTTCATATTTTTTTTTATAGCCAATCGTTGGTTTTGTCGTGCCATTTCACTGTTATTGTATAAACGAGTAGCATAAATGGCAGGCAGTGCAATGAAGCTGCTATTTCCGTTTCCGGGAATTTTTTTTTCTTTTTTGCCTTTTCACCATTGTTTCGTGTACTCGGTGAACATAATTACTCAAGATGAAATAAAGTGTACCGCCAATAAAGTGGAACATAATAAAATGTGCACCAACCCGCCTCACTTCTTTCTTACTTCTGCCTCATTTATTTTACGTTCTTCTCGTTTCACCATTTATTGCATTGTTTTTCGTATTCTTTCACTTTTACTTTGTACCGTAAAGCGAGTGACGAAAAAAAAAAATGAAACTTTTTCTTCATCGTCTTTTAAATCGCATTCGCAATCGGCGGAGCAGACAAAAAGTCACACTTTTGCTTTAGCGCGCGCGTCGCTATTTGCAGTGTAGTCATCATATGCGCGCCTAAAAGTATGTCGTTTTAATTTTTCTTTTTTGTCTTCATTTTTTGTTATGGTTTCGCTTTAACTGTAACGCGTTGTGTTTGTCTCTACTTCCTCCTCACTTTACGCTTATGTGTGTGTGTGTTTTATTCACTATGTCGCTGTGCTAAATTCCTTTGTGTTCGCTGCTCTTTTGTGTGTGTGTCTATTTGTCTATCTGTCTGTGTGGCTTTTTGTCTATCCATACATTCGTTCATTTGCTTGTTTGTCTCGTGTTTATGTGCTCGGCATTTAATTTTCTCATTGGAAAATTGTGCCAGAAGACAACGGCATTTCAGCGCGGAAAGGGCAAAATTATGTGCTGCTGTCTATGCGGGAGTCACATTTTTGCTGTTGTAATGTCATTTTCTTGTAACAGCTCTAAAGAGGGCTTCACTACGCTTATGTGGCAAAAATTTAAAAGTATTCACTTTAAAGCAAATGATGGGGAAATTTTGCCGGTTGTGATAATTTTGCAGTTTTTTTTTTTGGCTTTTTAGTAAAGTGCATACTTTTATATGGATGTGATTATACAAAAATAAGTTGACAGAAGTGAGTTTCGTAAGTTTTCTGTATATCAGTGAGCCTGAAAATCGATATTTTAAAGACCAAAATATCTGTGCTAAATTCATAGAGCATGCAATACTCTAAAACCATTTTGAATATTGTTAACTTTTTAATAAAAAGGTATTTTTTAGAGCTAAAACTTTTAGATAATTGCATACCTAAAATGTCTCGTGAACGTTCTTTAGTTCGCTCTCGAGAGTTTTCATTTTCTCATGATAGAATTGGCGTGTATCACTAACATCGTTAGTTCATATTATTCTATATAAAACTCTAAAGCCACCACAAATGTATGTTGCTAATACTTATCGCTACGATATTAGGCTCACAATATTTCATTTAATGGTCTCCCAGAATTTATGCCGTAGGGAATAGCGCCAGAAAATTTTTTGGAATGGATGAAAAAAAATTCCTTCAACACTAAAATTAAAGCAGAAAATTTATTACAATCTTCAAAGTTCATTTAGTGGTAGTTGAAAAATGTTCACTATCAAAAAATTAATTTTATTTTAGTAAAAAGCTCAATGAACAAAAAATTTAGTACATTACCCCGAAGTCTGTTTATTAGGTACTCTGCAGACATTTTCTATGAACTTTAAACCATTATTTGGATAACAAAATTGTCTTGTGGCTTTAGTTCTATTTCTATTTCAATAATATTCTAATAAAGTTTATTTTCTCACTTGAGTACCAGACATTCTGCACGTGTTAACTTAACTTCTCTGACTTATCACTTACTTTAGATTATGTAAAGGAAGAAGAAGGTGTTATTGCTGTTGGATTTTAAAGACAAAAATTATGAAAATTTCAGAACTGCTAAAGAAAGCATGCTTGAATTATTCCAACCATTATTTGAATTTTTTCATTATTCGAACCATTTGAATTATGCGAACAATCTGAATTATTCTTTTTTTGTGGGCTTTTTTAGTTTATTTTTTCATTTTATTATACGCAATATAGATATAGCAAGTTCTCTACAATAAGAATATTGGTTTTAGTTTATTTTTTGTGCAAAAAATATGAATCCGAAATCCGTCAAAATATATTTTTGCTAAGCCGTCGTCTAAGTGTTTAATAATTTGAATTATTAAAAAATTTTAATACTGCAACAAACCTTTTTGCCAGCGGTTTTTGTCGCCGGTATCTAGGGGTTTGGCTACAAAAATTTATAAAAGAAAAGGACGAATTCTTGGATAAGTTCAAAGTCGTAGCTTGGAATCTTATTAGTTTACTTCATTTTTATTTCTTTATTCAGTTTCTCTCAATATATTTGTAATAGCATAATAAATAAAGCACGTCGCTCTACTCCCCACCACTCTCTGCTCCTGTGCGTTGCTCTCTCCAAGACCAGACGTGATCTAGTTTAGTGTAGTAGTGGTTAGTTGCCTCGCTCTCTTCTTTTAATGCAATGGTATTCTCTGGAACGCGTACTCCCTAACTGCGGGTAGCTTATATCGTATCAGGCTGCTCACACCTAACGCCACTGATCACTATCCCTCTGTACTATGCTCACGCTATTGACTACAATGCTCTTCAGTACGCGACTAAATTCCCCTTACTCCGTTTGCTACGCTGCTAATTGCATATCCGCACCCACGAATAACTGATGCATTATCGGGCTACGTGTGTTTATTGCCGCGGTCTCTACGCTACTACTACTACTACTTTAACTCAGTTTTCCTCTCGGTTGCTGCTTTCCGCCTTGTCTGCTACTTCTGTTTACTGCTGCTGCTGCTGTTGTTTGCCGGTCGCCGGCCACGCAAAGACTGTCGCGATCAACTGCTATGTGTCCAAATTTATGCTATGATTCTTTGACATTGAACAAATCGAGCGACAGCTGTTGAATAATTTAACATATTCGAATCATTCCAACTATTCGGCTTTTTTGAAGCATTTCAGTTTCTTAACATATTCAAGTTACACCAACTATTCGAATGTTCAATTTATTTGAACCATTCGGCTTTTTCAAAGCATTTCAGTTACTCAACATATTCAAGTTACACCAACTATTGTATGTTCAATTTATTTAAATAATTCGACTTTTTTTTATTGAACCGATTCCATTAATTTCAGTTATCCAAAAAACTTGGCTGCATGCTTTTACAGCTCTGTCCAAAACTTCAAAAACACTGCCCTGGAAACAGCAAAAAAACTACAAGACACAAACGTGGCATATAAATTGAATTGACTACACATAATTTCACGCTTATCACTTTTGATCGACTGACTGACGATGAGCAGCGGTAGGTAGCGTGGGTTTTTGCAAACTTATTTCCCGAAAAAAAAACATCGCGTTATTGTTTGATGTTGTCAGAGCAGCTTTTGTTTTGTATTTTCTGCTTCACCCCCCATCCCCCCTTCCCTGTTCGTTCAGCTTAAGTCAATATTTCGCCGTTGTTATTTTGCGCATTTTGATTTATTAATGTTGTTTGTATTTGACACCCTTCGAGCGAACGAGCTGCCCCAAAATGTATGCTACGCACTTTTCACACCATTACATTTGTTGGCAACTGCTGCTGACTGCTTGCCGATGACTGTTTTTCATTGTATGTGTATATGTATTTGAATGCCAATTTTGCTGTGCCTTTGTAGTAAGTTTTTCTAGTTTTTTATTATTTTTCGCTCTTTGTAGTCCAAGTTGTGTAATGTTGCGCCTATCATAACTTTCGCTAACGAAATGCTTTATTTTTTTTAAGCGTTTGCTGCTATGCAGATGTTTTATTTGCCACAATTTTTTTTGATTGCTGTATGTGTAAGTGTTGTATGTTTTTAGGCGCAGACATTACTCAATTTTTTTTTGTAGAATTTGTTTTTGATTTTTAATTTTTGCGGCGCAGCATTGCGTAAAAAATGAGTTTCCTACCAAAATGCGACCTAAAAAAAACCTTATTTGCTGTTGTTTTAGTTTTGGTTTTTGTGGTTTTTCTATCTTTCTTTTATTTGAAAAAATATTTTAATTTATGTGGTTATTCTTGCTGTTATTTTTATGGTTCATTTTACTGTTTTATAGGCTTTTTTTTGTTTTTTTTTTTGTGGTATAATCTCGAATAGTTTGGTGAGATTGTGCTACATCATAAATTAAGGGGAAGAAAAAAATCATTGTGTAAAATTCCAAACGATTTCAGGCAAAACATTTTTCTTCCAATTGAGGTTGATATATATATGTACATATGTATATATACTTATGTAGCTGCGCGATTTAAATCTTATAAAAATAAACAAAACGTATAATTGCCTTTTTATTTATGTATGATCATGTAAATTTCATTATGGCTAGCGAAATATTTTTACAAATTTCAAAAATCATATTTACAGGAACTCTGCATTTTATTTACTTTTATTTTATGTTTCCTATTGCTGTTTTATTTTTATAAAGTACATTTTATTAATATTTATAAATTCATATGCATACATATGCATGCAAGTGGTATGCGTGGAAGAAAAAACCGTATGAGCACAACAAAGGGTGGCACATAAATATTTGACGTGAAAAAATGTTTGGTTTTAATGAGGGTAAAATTCGAAGATAGTTACTTATAAGTTAGTCCAAAATGTTAACATTGAAAAGTCCTTGGTGGTGAGCACAATTAAAGTATGCTGGATAAAGTTAAAAAAAAAAAAATAATTTAAGCTCACTGCAAATATTTTGAACAGTTTAAGTAAAACTTGAAACTGATTTTGAAATATGCAATATGTCCCAGTATAAATGCTATTTAGCTCCATGCGTCAAAAATGTGATCGACGCTTTCCACCTCAAATTTTTCTATATAAATCATAAGAAAATTGACAAAATGACGGACATTTTATGAAAAATCTTAAAAATAAATTTTTCAAAAAAAAAATTTTTTTTTCCTCAAAATAATTTTTACGGAAATCTTATGAAGAAAAATGAAAAACATTCGTTTTTTAAAAAATTTTAAAAAAATTGAAAAAAAATAATTTTTTTTTTTTTCAAAAATTAATTTTTAAGAATTTTCAAGAAATGGCTGCCATTTTCTAAATTTTTTACATCCAAAAAGTCGTTATTTTGACTAGAAAAAAAAAAAATAAAAAAATACAATCTTATTCCGAGTTCACAATTAGCTGAAATAGATTAAAGTGATATATCATAAAAAAAGGTTTCTACAATTAAGTGAACGCAAAAGCTTCAAAATAAATTTTACAGTTTTTCCAGCTCAAGGTATTGTCTTTATGTGTGAAAAACGCATTTTTGAAAAAAAATCTTTGCTTAGCTGATAAGGAAAAGATTGGTTTTATACCATGGTAAAGGCATACAATACAAATTAACGAAATTTTTTTTGGTTGAAGATTAACATAAAAACTTAATTTCCATTTCTGTACGACAAAAAACATTTGATAATGGAATCGAAGGGTATGCCGAAACACTGATGTTTATTCAAAATCAGAGAAGATAGATCTATTTGAAACTGATGAGAAAACTCATTCATTATTTACTGACTACTACATGAAAATTCTAGCAATACTGAGAGCCGATATTATAAAAAGGCTCAAAGGAATAGAGTTATTTCATCTGTACATCAATTTTACTTAGCCTTATATTGAGAAGTTCAATTACATCAAAAACTCTTGGTGCCGATAAATTTATACAACCATGGTATCAAGTGTTACTAAAGATTTTGAAAGTCAAAACGTAAGAGGGCCCAGGAAGAGAAAGGTACTTTAGAACATGACGAGGTACAATCTCAACAGTACTTTTGGCTTACAAAGTAGTAGTCAGACTAGCGCGCGGAGGGTATATCGCTCTACATATGTAAGCTGCCATATATATCACGAAAAGATGGGTACGTTGTTATGACCTCCAAGTACTTGGTTCTTTGGACCAACTCTCTGACTTATATTGCCTTGCTGTGAGGCGTAGTATCATAGCTGTGTTCAGGAGATGGATACTCTTCGATTATCTTTTTGGTTTAGTCCTCATCAGTGCATTACTATACTGTTTAGCGGTTGCTCTTAAACTGGTGAGCGTCTGCTCACGTTCACTTTAGGGACTGATCCAATACAAAGTCGAACAGCATATGGCAAGGCAGTGCCATGAAATCAAAATTTCCATCACTAACTCTGAACTCTAAGAAAGTTTGATTGGAGATAATCTTGAAACTGTTTTCCCAAAAGTGGACAATGCTCTTCGCATTTTTTTAACTCTTATGATTACAAATTGTACAACAGACCGCTCTTTTCTGAGTTGAAACACCTAAAAAACGAGCAAAGAAGTGTTATGGGTCAAGAACGATTGGACATGAATCGGATGTTCTTCGTCAAATTGATTTTGATGATGTCATTAATGATTGTAGTGATCTGAAATGTAGGAGAAAAGTTTTTTAAAGATGAACAATGATGAAGATTAATTTATGAATTAAGTACTATGCTGTAAATTAAGTAAAATCAAAAAAAAAAAAAAATAAAAAAATTATTTTGATTGTTTTATTGTGTTTACAACCTTTAAATGATATGAATAAGCTGTTTAAATTTTATAAAGAGGACCCCAAAATTTGAATGGCCTAGGGCCCCCATTTGGCTTAATCCGGCACTGTGGCAAGGGATGGATGTCAAGAGTTGGATAGCTCCTTATATATTTAAGGAAGGCTCTATTTGAGCGGACCTCTATAGTGTCCTAGTTCAGTTGGATCGTTGATACAAAACTTCAAAAATGTAAGCTACAATCAACGTATTATTTTGCATTAAGCGAGGATACAGTTACTTAAATGATGATAGTAATCTATGCAACATTTAGAAAACGTTAGGCAGTAATGAATTACACCATTAAAAAGTGAAGTGTAACATTTTTTTTTCGTTCTAAATTAGAACACACATATAGTGTATAGTGGTTCAGTAACATTACTTAATTTGTCCGAGTATGTGACATACCATATAGTGTCATTAATTTATTTCGCCTATTTGTTAACTATTTATAATCATATTATTATTGATATATCCGGAAACGTTTAAAAACTTGATGCTTCGCGTTAAAAAAATTTTTGGCCAATGTTTTGCAATTTTTTAATGAAAAATATTAGTGATGTTTCTTTGGAAAATAGTTATTTTTGAAGAAATCTAAGTACTTTTACCCTCATGCTCTTTGATCTATAATATCTGAAATTATTCCCATTCATTATGGGACACCCTTTCACTCACACATAGTCATACATATGTATGAAAGAGTATGAATATAAATTTTAACTGTTACCAACAATTTGCGGTCGTTTTTTTTTTTTTGGAAAAAAATACGGACTAAATAAATGCAGCAGGAAAAGAACACTACAATGCACATATTGTATAAGCAAACAGTCAAAAGTACATACACACATATGAAGGTAGTGTATGGAAATAATACAAAAAAAAACAACAATAATAAAAGAAACCGCGACAATAAACTCTAACGGAAGCGATTGTCTAAATAAAATTTAATATGCGGCAAATATGTTGCCCGTTGAGAGCAACAAACGAAAATACATAGGTGCTACGAGTACAACGCAGCACAGGGTGGGCTTGATACGCCCACATTTTTATGCTTCCTTATTGAAGTTTATGCGCATTAAGAGGCCTTAGACGTGGACGTGGTGCGACGCTTAATAAAAAATTACAACGCTCCGAACATAAAAAGCCAACAACAACAAACTGCAAAAAATACGACGAGCAGTGCGTTTGCGCAGGTTCATGTGCGGCAGAAATTAAATTTCTTATTTTTTATTGCATACCTTTAGGATTAGCAGCTATGGATACTTTTTATTGTGTTGTGCTTAAGCACATATACAGAGAGCAAACAGTCAGTCAGGTAGTCAGTCATTTGTGTGTGTATATGTGTTTGTCTGCGTTAATGTGTCAGTTGAAGTAGGAGCTGCTTAATTTTTGGCTTAACGTGCTTGGCATATCAAAATGTGTAGCATTTTAAGATAAACAGATTTTTATGTATTTCGTTTTTTTTTCTTTTGGTTTTTGCTGAGTAATGTTGCTTTAAGGTATGCTATAATATTAAGAAAATGTTTTTAAATAGCTCATTGCATGAGAGAAATTAAAATAGCTCGTTGTATATATAGAGAAATGTTATAAAACATTTTGTTATTTTATTGTGGGAATTTTTTTCTGTTTGGGTTTTTTATAAATTTCTCATTTTAAGTATTTTCCCCACAAAATATGCAGCATTATTCGCTTGGAAATAAAATCTAGGATATCAAAATAAATCAATTTTATAAAAAAAGCAAAATTTATCTTTATAAATAATGACTGCAGTTTCTGTTGGTACAATTTATCATTATCCTTTTTTTATTTACTATTTTGCAATAAATAAAATTCACTGTTCCTCACAGTGTAAAATTTGGGAAGTTTAGCGGAAATTCATTAAATTTTTGAAATACATTAAATATGTAAGACTATTCATGTTTTGTAGTAGCTTGGTATATCGTCTCAAAAACCTCGTACTCAGTTTGGTGAATAACTCAGCGGATAAAGTACAAAATGCACCTGAAAGTTGCATTGTATACACAGCTCGGTGATTATCGAAAATATCAAAAAAAAAAAAAACATCCAATAAAAAACATCCAAAACAACATAAAAAACATCCAAAAATAAAAACATCCAAAAATAAAAACACCCAATAAGAAAAAAATGTATATTCAAACAATGTCCACAAATTTTTGGATGTTTTTTTTTTGGATGTTTTTATTTAGATGTTTTTATTTTAGGATGTTTTTTTTCGGATGATTTTATTTTTGGAGGTTTTTATTTTAGAATGTTTGTTTTTCGGATGTTTATATTTTTGGATGTTTTTTGATTAAGGATGTTTTTTTTTTGGATGTTTTTTAGGATGTTTTTATTTTAGAATGTTTTTATTTATGGATGTTTTTATTTAAGGATGTTTGGTTTTTGATGTTTTTTTTGATTTTTATACCCTACACCCAGGGTATATTCACTTTGTCCTTCCGTTTGTAACGCAGAGAAGGAGGCGTGGCAGGTATGGAAAAGTTTATATATTCTTGATCAGCGTCACCTCTTGAGTCGATATAGCCATGTCCGTCTGTCTGGCTGGCTGGGTGTGTGTGGAAATACATTTTATGGGAAAACTTAGCAAGATAATTCAATGAAATTCAGTGCACAGCCTCTGTCGTAAAAGCTAACTCGGGGAATTGAAAATGAGCAAAATCGGTCAACGGACACGCCTACCGCCCATAAAAAAAATATATTCAAAATTCAATTTTAGGAGTATTTTTCACGACAAAATACACATAAATACTACAAATTGTAAGCGCAAGTTCTAAAAAAAAACTTAGCGAATTCGGACAAGAGGGCGTGGCACCTCCCATATAACCAAATGCATCAAAACGCTACACTAAAAGCGTTTCTTGAGATATTCAAACTAAATTCGACTCAGACACTAAGAACTATAAATGAAAGCTCTCAACAAAAATTATTTGAAATCGGACAAGTACTTAGGTATGGCACCTCCCATATAAGCAAATGTTTCAAAATGCTATACTGAAAGAGTTTTTTGAGATAATCCAACCAAATTTCACTCAGACACTAAGAACTATAAATGCAAGCTCTAAGCAAAAGCTGGGTGAACTCGGACAAGAGGGCGTGGCACCTCCCATATGAGCAAAATTTCAAAAATACTGCAGTGTAGGGTATTTAATGTTTGGCCAGGCCAAAGGTTACACCCTTACTAGTTTTATTTTAGGATGTTTTTTTACGGATGGTTTTATTTTTAGATGTTTTTATCTTAGGATGTTTGTTTTTCAGATGTTTTTATTTTTGGATGTTTTTTAATTAAGGTTGTTTCTTTTTTTTGGAGGTTTTTATTTTTGGATGTTTTTTTCGGATGATTTTATTTTTAAGATGTTTTTATCTTAGGATGTTTGTTTTTCAGATGTTTTTATTTTTGGATGTTTTTTAATTAAGGTTGTTTCTTTTTTTGGAGGTTTTTATTTTTGGATGTTTTTTTCGGATGATTTTATTTTTAGATGTTTTTATCTTAGGATGTTTGTTTTTCAGATGTTTTTATTTTTGGATGTTTTTTAATTAAGGTTGTTTCTTTTTTTTGGAGGTTTTTATTTTTGGATGTTATTTTTTGAATGTTTTTATTTTAGGATGTTTATATTTTTGAGTGTTTTTATTTAGATGTTTTTATTTTAGGATGTTTTTTTGAAAATTTGGTACCGATTGTCAAAGAACTGGCATCTTTTTCTCCAGAAATGGGCACCAAAATCAAGAAAACTTGCATATATTCAAACAAAAAACCACTTATGTGTTGGCTCCGGAATTTTCAAAAACCGAAAACTATTCTGATTTTTCGATTAAAACAAAAAGTAAATACAAATATTTTGGAAAAATGTTTTAACGATTTTCTTTTTAGCGCTTTGGGCACAATCCAGAACTCTAATTAGGACTCCGCTGAGATAAAATTTAAATTTTCGAACTCAAATCAGAACTCCTCTACGGGTAGGTACTAATTTTTGGATATTCAGTAAAAAACCGAAAATTTTTCTGATTTTTCGAACAAAATGAAAAGAAAGAATATTTTGGAAAATGTTTGAAGGATTTTCTTTGGAACTCTTCCAGCGCAATCCAGAACTCCAATTGGAACTCATCTAAGATAAAATTTTAATTTTCAAGTAAAACGAAAAGTACGAATGTTTTGCAAAAATGTTACTATGATTTTTTTTTAAAACTCTTCGAGCGCTATACAAATCTCTCATTAGAACTCTTTTTTTTTTGCCAATCTTTCTTGTGTGCTCGTATATGTTAACACAACTTTTCTACGTGAAAAAATCAGTGCTGAGCAAATAACGGCATATCTCCGGTTTTCAGTCCAATTTCACAGAACTATTTCAAATTTTGTTAAATAACTCCAGAACTATTCCCAACGGACCCAGAACTATAACAAAAATTTTCGGCTTTAGGAAAGTTCGGAACCAACTACTCATGAATCAAAAAATCCATCAAAATTGACTTTCGACAACACCTTATCTGATCTCCATCAATATTTGCATAGTGTTTTGCCAATAAAATACTTATGTGACCACGTATTAAGTTTCATAGCGATAGATGCTTTACGTGGGCTGCTGTATATATTTCTGGCCGAGGCAACACTAATGTCAATAGCTAAAATCTGGCATCACAATAATAAAGTTTGACATAGCATAAACGTACTCGTAACGCTTTGATGTGCAAGTGCTATTTGTTTTGCTTACAGTGAATTAAGAAAATTAATTTTTCCATTGATAATTTAAGCGATTGATATATTATGGGATTTTCAACGAGAACAAAGGTTTTTTTCAACTAAGTGTTCATGCAAAATCAAATGTATTGGAATGGATCTAATGCCCAAGGATGCCTCTATCTCACGGTATGTCATATGACGATCTTGCATAATCAGTTCACGCACGGCAATAATGTTCTCTGGCACAACGGCCGTTTTTGGACGACCTTCACGGAATTCGTCTTTGAGCGAGCGTCGGCCACGATTGAATTCATTAAACCAGTTTTTCACAGTGCTATATGATGGTGCTTTATCGCCATATAAAGATTTAAGTTCGTCAATGCACTTTTGTCGTGATAATCCACCTCGAAAGTTGTGAAAAATGATCGCACAAAAATGTTCACGAGATAATTTCATTTTTTTGCCAAATTGATTTATCCAAGTCACTGTAAACAACACAAATGATGGTCGTACGTCAAAACGTCCCAAGTACGTTTATTCTAAAAAATGTCAAGCTTTATTATCGTGTTGCCAGATTTTAGCTATTGACATTAGTGTTGCCTCGGCCAGAAATATATACAGCAGCCTACGTAAGTATTGTGATATGAATTAAGTTCCGCTAGATTCGGTAAATTTAACACTTTGCGCCTTAATGTATACTAAGGTTTTGAGTTATGTGAATTGATTTTTAGTTGTGGTTTATATACTTATATGGTAATAGTAACAAGTATATGTACTTAATAAGCAAACAATTTTAAAACATGCAGAATTTTATTGGAAAATAATGGTATTTTCTTAAAAAAATAAAAATCAACAAAATTTTTATGCCTGAAAGTATGCTTTATGCATTTGATTTTGAAGAGTACGAAAAAATTTACTGATTTTGTGGCTTTTTTACAAAA
This sequence comes from Calliopum simillimum, assembly GCA_951812925.1. Taxonomy (NCBI): domain Eukaryota; kingdom Metazoa; phylum Arthropoda; class Insecta; order Diptera; family Lauxaniidae; genus Calliopum; species Calliopum simillimum. The sequence goes on along the minus strand of OX638369.1, from coordinate 119,142,535 downwards.
TTGTTGTTAAGTCATTGATGTTTGCAGTTTTGGAAATTTTAAAATATATAGCATTAATGTATGCATCAAGTTTTATTTCAAAATATTTTAAATGCATACCTTTCGGATGCAAATGCATATTTTGAGAGTTCTTTATTTAAATTGAATAATTTTTAATATAAAAGAATTTCTCAATTTTTTTCATACACATAACTAGCTTGTTTTAAATTTGAAAGGTTTTTGCTAAAAGAATTTTAAATAAAATATTTAAGTAACCATATTTGTTATTTTAAAAGCACCTAAAAATATGCAACAGTTTTAAACAAGTATTTTGAATGTTAAAATGAATTATTTCCTTAATACTTTAAGTGCATAGAGAATGTATAAATAATTAATTTTGATTATAAATGTTGTATATACATATGTCAAGTGCAAGTATATGCATATAATAACATATGTACATACGAACATTTCTGCTTAAAACATTGAACTTTTGCAAAATTATCAGCATAATTAGAAATTTTCATTTAATTTGTAGCAAAATTCATGCGGAGTTTATTGATATAAATGCCAAAGTATCTGGCACATAATTTTCAATTAAAATAAGCAATGTGCAAATGGCGGCTGATTCCTTACGCATACGAAAAATTTTGCTTTCAATGAAATTATTAAATTATTATTCTTGTGACATAAATCGTAGGCATTAAACGCATAAATCTTGAGAGCACAAATTTGCCAAATTAATAGCAAACTGTGAAATAAGTAAGTCATTTAATTTGCGCCTACAAATAAGTATCCTTGACATAATTTCGAGGACAAACTTAATCACATTGCTTTTCAACAAACATTCAGCAAAAAAAAAAAAAAAGCCATGCCAAATATAATTTATTTTGCGCTGCCTCTATTGCCTTGAATAAATGGCAAATTAAGTATAAAAAGTAACAGACTTACAGCACCTTCCCTAAGGATATCCTAGCTGCTAAAATTAACTGCATAATGTAGCGCTTGAAAATGGCCGCTCAACAATTTATGAATAAATACATAAGAAACAATACAAATTATTTGAAGATGCGACAAAAACTCCTCACACAAAATTAGCATATCCTTGAAAATTAAAATGCGCAAATAATGCTACTCAGCAGCATTTGATTAGTTACAAAAACTTTGTCATAATTTTAATGTTGTACCATTTTATGAAATTGTCAAAATATTATTTACAATTTCGTTTTCCTTTTTTTTTGTGCCATTGTCAAATTAAATCCTTTTTTTGTATTCGTAAATATCCTACCGCTATTATATTTTAATGCTCTGTTAAATTTTTGGGAAATTAGAAAAGAAAGCAGCACAACACAATAGCTTATGCAACAATTTTCTTACTAATTAAACACAAATTTTATGCCACACCCTTTGGGGGGCGCCACTCACAAGCCACACTCATTGTTGCTTTGAAAAGGACGATGAAATCGTACTCACCCACGTAAATGTAATAGCTTGGTAATAGCTTTTGTCTACCATTTCAAGTGCGCGCTGTTGTCATTTTGGTGTAGCATACTTTTTGGCAGCATTTTTTTGGCATTTCTTTTATTTTGTTTGCTTTTCATTTGAGTAACATTTGCTTTTGCCACACGCCACACTTTATAAACAAAAATCTCAAATGGCTGATGCGGCTCTTCTGGCAAAATACCGCAAGTTTAAGAGGTTTTTGGTGTACAGTGATTTGTGGCATTGACAAAATTTTATAAAACTTATAAGGTATGGTTCTTTAACTTTTACAATATATGTGCTCATGGCCAAAAATCCTTTCCCTATTGCTAAGCGTTATAGCTTTTTATACAAAAATGTGCCGAAAACGGTCACTTGGAAAGGTCGGGAACACCTTTGATCATGTCCAAAATATATGTTCGACCTTTTCCCATCGATTGGTGCAATAACATATTGTATTTTCAAAATGGGCTCAATACGGTCTCTTAGAGGCCCAAAATATATTTTCGACCTTCCCTCGTCGATTGGGGCAATACTTTTTTGTACATAAATGGGACCAAAACGGTCGCTTTGAGGGCTTTGGTCATTACAAAAATGTTCCCAAAATAGCCATTTAGAGGGGCCGGTGATACACTCTTGTCATGCCTAAAATATATTTTCGGCCTTTGCCCTTCGGTTAGTGAAATTATTTTTTTTGCAAATATGGGCCCGAAACGGTAACTTAGAGTTGTCGAAGATAATTCTGGTCCCACCCCTGATAATGTCCAAAATACATATTAAACTTTTCCCCACTAATTGGTATAATAAAGTTTTTTAGAAAAATGGGCCAAAAACGGTAACTTAGAGGGTTCGGAGATGTCATATATGTTTTTCCGACCTTTCCTCATCGATTGGGACATTAAACTGCCTTTAAAAAAATGGACCCAAAACGGTCAATGTCCATGGGTACATTCAATAACACTACTGCACTCAAAGGTATTCATTATACTCACTTCACAGTACGAAAATACTCATGGGTATATTCGACGACACTATTACAAACACTCAGTTTGAAAATATTCAATGACACTACAGTCATCACTTCAGTTTGAATATATTCGAAGACACAACTGCACTCATTTTTATTTGAAAATATTTGATGACACTACTGCACTCACTTCAGTTTGAAAATATTTGATGACACTACCGCACTCACTTCAGTTTGAAAATATTTGATGACACTACTACACTCACTTCAGTTAGAAAATATTCGATGACACTACTGCACTCACTTCAGTTTGAATATATTCGAAGACACAACTGCACTCATTTCTATTTGAAAATATTCGATGACACTACTGCACTCACTTCAGTTTGAAAATATTCGATGACACTGCTGCAACCACTCAGGCCACCCAATTGGTTTTTGGGAGTTATCTCAAAATCATAGTTTTTCCAAGGATCTAATGAGTTATGGTCTTAACAATTCTTCATAAAAATGATCCAACAACAAACACACATCGTATAACTCTACCTACAAAGGAGACATTTCATAAAAGGAAGTTATTATTTTATGACTTGAAATTTAAATACTTTGGTTCCACACACTTACACCAAAATACGATGACTTTTTAGCTTATATGCTCTGTGTCTCAGCGTGCCGTGCCACCATCAGAGCAAAAGCAATTTAGAGTTTTTCGACTTTTATTTATAATTTATGAAGGTTTTAACTCTATGACCAAAGGTATTTACTTGTATTTTGTATGAAATTTTGTTTGTTGCCTATTTTTAGGCGGCAGCCTCGCTTGTTTGCGTGCGCACACAAAAAAGGGTTTATTAAAGTAAATTGTTTCCGTTGTTAGTGTAAACGTTTTGTAAGATTATACACACAGGATGGCTAAGGGAATATATGTATATGAAAGGACATCGTTTTCTTTTATGTTTTTATGATTGTAGTCTACGGTGTGTACTTATTTGGCTACATGTCAGCTTTATTTTTAATATTAAGGCATAAAAATAAATGGCCTTTGATTTATAAAGTCAAAGGTCAGATTAAATTAAGTCATAAATGATTGCAGCAGTTAAGTGAAAATCGAAAAATTGTTTAGATGAAATTAAAATTTATTGTAATGTGTCTCGAAAAAAGGTTTGTAGATGGAAAATCTAGAACTGAATCAATTTTTGTCTATTAAATATAAACGTTTTTTTTTTGTGTTCAATATTTGATTGAAATGTAATGAGATTTTAACTATACGACTGAGTTTTAAGCATCATAAACAAAATAATTCTCATCATGAGATTTTGTTCTGCAAAAGTTAAAAATATGCTCAGAAATGAAGAACTAAAAAAAAAGTCGTGTTCTTGAATAATTTCATGATCAACATCTTAATTTCTTCGACAAACATTCAATTGAATCGTATGTTTTAAAGTACAACCACAGGAGCTAAAATCTCACTCCATTGTTATAAAGAACTTTCCCTTTTCTTTCAAATCAAATAAACGCAGCAATTTTCTTTCACCATTATAGAAATTTAACGTTTAATGCCAATGGAAATAAAAAAAAGGTGTGAGTCTTTGCTTGCAATCTGATTTAGCTGGTGCTAAAACCCAGAGAGTGTAAAGTCAGAGGTCTGGGTTCGATTCCGCATGCAAACAACTTTTTTTATGTCATAAATTATTTTTTATATACTTTTGACAAAACCCATAAATTTCTGTAAATAAGAAAAATAATTGGATTTGAACCCATACCTTTGCGCTTTGAAAAGCACATTTTTATCAAAACATATCCAAAGTGTCCTTACGCATGATACTTTAATGCTCTCATTTTGAAGTAGCTTAGACATTTTCCCATTGGGATGGCTGTAAATTGCTTTTCAATTCTTTTGCCTATAAATGCTCGTTTTTATGCTCATAATTTTTTTTTTTTTGCAGATTTTCATAGGTTTTATATTATGTGTTAAATTGTTTTTATATTAAAAAATATAAAAAAAATTACATGAAAAAAGTATTGTGCTTTTAATATTCTTGTTTTTTAATTTTATTTATTACATAATTCAACGATTTTATTACATGGTGGTATACAAAATGATTCACAGTAAATTTGTATTATGCCCATCTACAGATATTGTTTTATGTAGCATAATTTTTGTTTTTGCTCGAAACTGAAAATATTTGCGTACTTAATGTACTTTTGAAATTTATGATGTTGGAAAATATTATAGCACTTAACATTAATATGAAATCATAAATATGAATGGCGAGTACAAAAATAGTCTTATGATATCTACTATGACAATTAATATATTGAGTGAACAAATTTAACTCTTCGCAAAAATTAAATAAAGTGTGTGGCATACTTTTCAATAATGCGACATTTTTCTAAAATATTGTCTTATCTCTCAAGCCTTATTTCGTCCTGAGCCATATGTTTCTTGTAAAAAATAAATTTTTATTATGACACATTTTTCTCTCATGATATTTTTTGTGCCATAAGGAACACAAATTAAATAATTCGATAAAATTTTTTCATGACACATTTTTCTCCCATGATATTTATTGTGTCAAAAGAGTTTTAAACTTAAATAGATATTACTCATTTCCATAAATTTTATTAACTTCCTTTAAATTATATCATGATACATATTATTTCATGATATTTTTTGTTGTGAGGGTTTTGAATTTGATAACAAATTATACATTGGCCTAAAATCGATAAATTTTTCTCAATTATGCTATGAGTCTTTTTTCTCTCATGACATCTTTTTTCCTTAGAGTTTTAAAATTGATTAAAAACTATACTTTTGCATAAGTTTCATAAATTTCTCTCATGTTATATATTTATATCATGAAACATTGTTCTTTCATAACATTTTTTTAAAATTTAAGATAAGAACTTATAATGTCATGAGAAATAGAAATTAAACAATTCGATAAAATTCTTTAATGACACATATTCCTCCTATGACATTTTTTGTGTCATAAGAGTTTTAACTTTAACTACAAATTCTACATTTCCTTAAATTCCATTAACTTCTTTCACGTTACATATTGATACATTATTCTCTCATGACATTTTGTTGTTATGAGAGTTTTGAATTTGATAACAAATAATACATTTTCGTAAAGTCAATAAATTGTTCACAACTTTACCCTGACTTTTTTTTTCTCCCATGACATTTTTAGTCATTAGAGTTTAAAAATTGATTCAGAACTATACGCTTCCGAAACTCCATAAATTTCTCTCATGTGACATATTTATATCATGACTCATTTTTTCTCATAACACTTTTTGTGTCATTAGTGTTTAAAATTTTATTGGAACTTATAAATTTGCATAAATTCCATAAAATTCTCACATCTTGTTTCATAATACACTATTCTCTAATGACATTTTTTTGTCATGAGAGTTTTAAACTTGATAAGAAACTATACATTTCCCTAAATTCCATGAACTTCTCTCAATTTAAACTATGATACATTTTTCTCTCATAACATTTTTTGTGTCATTAGAGTGTCAAACTTATTAAGAAATTATATGCTTCCGTAAATTCCATAAATTTCTCTCATGTTATATATTTATGTAGTGACCCATGTTCCTCTCATAACTTTTTTGTGCAACGAATGTTTAAAACTTGATTAAAAAATAGAAATTCCCATAAATTCCATAAACATCTCTTGACACATTTTTCTATCATACAATTTTTTGTCTCATGATAGTTTTAAACTTTATTACAATAATACATTTCCGTAAATTCAATAAACTTCTCTCACGTTATGTAATATTATAATACATTTTTCTCGCGTAACAAATTTTGTGTCATAAGAATTCTAAAGTTGTCTAGAAATTATACGTTTCCTTGATTTCTATAAATTTTTTTCATGTTATATATCTTCATGTAATATATATACATATACCATGACACATTTCTCTCTCATGACATTTTTGGTGTCATGAGAGTTGTAAACTTTATTATTGTACAAATTACATGAAGTTTTCTTTCGTAATATTATGACAAATTTTTCCCTCATACCATTTTAAGTGTCATGAGAGTTTTAAATTTGTTTAGCATCAAACGTAACTAGATGTATCTCTCACCCATATCCATAACTTAAGGAGACACTGCCACCTTCGTTTCTATACCTCTATGACAGTGCCATCTACTTGTATTTGATGGTACCTTGTGATCAAACACTATCAGACACGTTCAAGAAAAAAGTGGAGATGGCTGCCTTTGCTTCTATACCCCTCATATATATCATGACATATTTTTCTCTCATGACATTTTTCGTTTCATGAGTGCTTAGAACTAGATTAAAAATTTGAAATTTCTGACCTGTTTCTCTCTTATGCTGTATTTTTCTGTAACTCACTCTTTTTTCTTTTTTATGATATATATTTCATTATTAATATCCTTCTTTGTGATATATTTTCTGTACAAAGAAGCAATTTGAAGCTTTTTAAGATTAAAAAAATGTTAGAAAGTTACTTTTGTCTGAGAAAATCGCGTCTAAAGCCGTAACATTTGATGACATATCTTACGCCCTTTTTGTATTTTTCTCTCATAACACATTTTCTCTCATGATATCTCTTATATAATACAATATTTTCTTCTGTGAAAAATTTCGCAAATTTCTTTAATTTTTGTTTTCCATATATATTTTTTATGTGAAATAGATAGATGTACCTGATTTTTTCGAAAATTTCTGCTTACTGGGAAGACATAAGTCTTTTAAAGTCTGCTTTTAAGTCTCGTTAAAAATTAAAACAAAAAATTGCTCAAGCAACTTCTTTGGAAACTGTAAATCTCTTGTCGCCAATTGTCATTGCTTGTCATCGTCCAGACATAAGCAACGATGACAACTTACATCTGTACTCACGTCTAACAACAGCAATAAACTTCAAAATCCTTTCATGCTCTTTTGACTTCATTATGGTAATCCTTTACAAAACACAAAAAAAAGGAGAAGACGTAAAAATCGCAATAAGATTTCTAAAACAGCGACTCTTTTGCTTGCATCATTTATCAATGCCACGCCCACACTCTTGCCCACTGCTTAAGCAGCAATGTATTGCTTAAACTGAACTGATTGCAAGACGCTTTTAAAAATTCTAATATTTGACCTTCGACGGAAGCAAAGAAAAAATAAAAAAGGAGCACTAAATTCTGAAAAAAAGGATTTCCACAGAACTCACTTTGGGACTGCTTAATGAGAAGGATAAAAGCAAAATAAAGTCAAAAAAATGAAAAACGCTACGAAGCTTAATGAAAAATAATAAATAAGTTAAGCAAAAAACTAAAAAAAGGAATAAAATAAAAAAATGAATCCTTTTACCGAACCGCATTAAAAAAGGAGTAGCAGCGCGGCGAAGACAAGATGGCGTGTCTTTTGGGATTCATTAGTTCAAAAGCTTAAGATCAGTTGTAGGAGCAGAAAAAATGCCCCTTACTAAATTTTAAAAAGGACAAATTTTGTGTTGCTTTGTTCTTTTGTTGTATTTGCATATCCTTTTTGTGTTGAATTTTTTCTTTCAATACACTCACAGTTAGCACATAATTTGTACAAATGTTAAGGCATTGAGGAGTAGAAATTGTAATTTGACAAGTACGGTGGTGTTTAACCCAGATTTAAATTGCGCCAAAAGGGATTAATTAGCGTATCTTTTTTTTTTATTTTTTTTTTTTTAAATTTTTTACTTTGGTGTTTTGGTGTACACGCTTGCTTGCGGTAGCATTGAGAAATTACTCTCATTACTCCCCCGACTACAGAGTAATTGAAATTAAAAGAGGCGCGAACATTTTCAAGGTTTTCCAGTAGCTGTTTTGAGAAACATTAATTTGAAATTAATAACATTTTTTTGTTACTTTAAATGGTTTTTTAAAATGAATTTTAAATTGAATGTTACAATATTATGCCTTTGAAAGTGTGAGAAATTTAAGCTTTAATTGTGGGATAAATTTAAATAACTTAAGCAGCGGTTATTATTTTGTTGCCCTTTTTTTAAGTTAGATGGAAGGATTAGAAGCTTAAAAGAGTTAACGAAAAACATAGTATTTTACCACGGTTGCCTTAAAGTTCAAAATAAACTTTGGACGTATTTAGATTAATGCGCTATATTGTTCAAAGGTATGTGAATTGATCAGTGCGTTATAAATTTTCAGTATTAGCGAAAAATATACTGAAAAAAGATTTGTATTTTTATTAGAATAACTGGTTGTCTATCAAATTAAGACGAAATAACTATTTATTGAAAAAGTGAATTATTTCTTCAGACATTAACGTTTCTTGGTATGACCCATAATTCAATTAACTTGAGTTTAGTGGACGTAATCATTCTCTGAAAACGCTACTCCCAATGCGAACAATTAACAGAGTGGCAATTATTTTTCGCATCGCATTACAGAGTAAGACTCCAAATGGTTAATTTATCGCACTAAGGACTGTCCCAGAAAAATTAAATTTTTTTTTCCTTACCTGATGTTATGGGTGTATATATTTCTATAAAACATGACGATTAAAAAACATATATCACTTGGTGAACACACTTCAAACAACAAAAATGTCTATCAATCAAGAAAAAGTAGCAGTCATTTTGTCCACTTACCTTTAAAAGCCAGAATTAAAATATACAGCCATAGCTTAAAAAACAGGTGCATCAAAAATCACTGTCTAAAAAGTTGCTTTGAATTATAGAAATTGTTCTGGCCGCTGGCTTGAGTTCTGAACAAGGAGCCAGAGAATTCTTTTTTGTTGGGGGAAATGTGGCAGAAATGTCAAAGGTTGCGTTAGACTTGTCCTTGACCAAAAATTTACTTATTGGGAGTTGATGTGTATGTCTCCCTCCAGAGATCGCCTGCACGTCGTACTAATCCCTCCACTGAGGATCGTTGGTGTTCCGAAGAGTTTGGCACTGCTTAGCCACATGATGTAAAACAGGGAAAAACCCACACCGGGTAGCGTCCACACGAAAGGAAACAAATATTGTTTTGGGCTTACAAATTTTATGATGAACTCATAATTGAGTATTAGACTTTAATTTTAATTTACTGATTTTACAATTTAATTTATTCGGTGTGAGAATAAAAACGCAGCCAATGCTGTTTCAACGGTAGATTTTAAAAGAAAGAAAATAATGAAAGAGAAGAACAAAAGAATTTGACAGCTATGACCAGTAGGGCATTGTTTAATTTAGCAATGGAGTTGCGTTGCCAAGCACGGGGAATGTTTCCTACTTTTGGGGACAATGCGTGTTCGCATAAACAGATATAGTCAACTTATTTTGCAAAAAAAGAGTTCAGGTAGAACGGTATAGGCCCACAGTTGGTGAAAAATGTGAACCACCTTTTTAAGTAGACTCCCAACACTTTTGTACGAAATATGGCCGCAAGGGCAGGTATCTCAAATCGTATTTTTAAAAACTAAAGAAAAAAGATGGCTGAAGCCCCAAAGAGTTCAAAAAGTACCAGGTCGTTCATATGAAAAGCTTAAGAGGCGAGCCTGAAAGTTATGTGAGGGCTACCTGTCTAAATGTTACTGCTTCTTAATGGAAGATAATTTTTATACCTGTTTAAAGAAAAGTAAATCACAAAATTTCCGAACCAGTATATGGTTTGGCAGGCCATACGCAATTTCGGTCTGAGAAGCAGTTTCTTTGTAACACTGTTCACAATTAATACGAAAATTATATTGATGAATACCTTGAAAAAAGTATTTTGCTATTTATTTATAGGCAAGTACGAACTGCAATGTTTTAGCCTAATTTGATAACCTCTTACCACTCTAAAGCCACCATAGAATGGTATAATAAAAATAATGTAAATTTTGTTCACAAAAATTCGAGTTCACCTAACTGCCCAGAACTTCGACTTTTAGAGAGATATTGAGTTTTTATGAAATCAAATCTTCAGAAGGGTAACTAGTATGGATGTTACATTTGGCCTGCCCAAAATATAATATACCCTGCACCGAAGTAATTTAAAAATTTCGATTGAATTCCTTTAGTTTTTGCTTAGATCTTGCACTAACTATTTCAAGTATCTGCACGAAATTTAGTTTCATTATCTTAAAAAACGCGTTCAGTACAGCTTTTTGAAATTTTTGCTCATATGGGAGGTGCCACACCCTCTTATCCGAGTTTGCTTAGTTTTTGCAGAGCTTGTATTTGAGTAAAATTTGATTGGGTGTAATGGCAAGATTCAGGTGTTTTTTTTTTCTTATTTTTGGAAAACTAATTTCAATCTAAAATTGTTTTAAAATATTTGATTAAAATCGCTTAGTGTGAATCACTCATAATATCGCAATATTCGATATTGAAAATTTCTGATCAAAAGTTATCGATTATGTGATATTTTACTCGCCTAAGTAGTCAACTTCGGTTTAATTTTTCATTTCCGTCTTTCACGTTTAAGAAGTTGCATGATCAAGTAAGTTAATTCATTTTCATAAACTAAATCTTTGAAATTTTTATCAATCAATGCCAATTATTGCAGTGAACAAAAGTCTTTAACCTTTTAAACAAAGGAACAATTTTCAAAACGTGAAAATTCTGAAGAAATTGAATATTATACTTATTCTCGTACTTATATTGGATCGGACACGCGATTCAGTTAATCTTATTATATGGTTTTATATCATCATAATCCATATTTTTTAACTTGATCTTATCAAAGTAAAATCAAAATTTGGTAAGAGAGTTTTAATGTTGTCCGAATTCTTGTTTTCTAATAATGGTTTTGTTGTGTAAAATAGGAATAAGAAGTGATACGAGAAAGAAGTTGCCAAAAAAGTTAGCAAAGTCTTGCTATCACCAACGCAAGTAAATCAGTTGTACGTGTCTTTTCGTTGCGAATAGTGCCAGAAACGGAACAGTTGCCGATCAAAAACAACAGGCCCAGAATTAAGTTTGAACCACAATAACCTGCAGTGTTTTCGTAAAGTGCTTTTTGTTAAGAAACTAGAGAAAAAAATAATTTTCAAAGAAAAGAGGGAAAAACCCCGTAAAATTTTTGCTTCATATGCTGTGGAATGCATGTGCATAGTTTTATGCATTATGTATGTATATGCTATGTATTAAAATCAAAGGTAATACATATGTCATATACATGCATTTCTACAGCATAACATTTGCGTAAACCATACCTAAAAGAATTGTCAAATTATAAAAATTGTGCATGACATCGTAAAATTTTCTAAAACCTAGTGCTTATTGTTAAAATTTTTCTTGAAATCTATGATTACATAGAAAAAGAAGGAAAAGCTAGTTTCAATTTTGATATTAAAATTAAGATTTAAAAGTTTTGATTTAAAAAGTTAATTTTCATATAAAAGAAAAAAAAAAGTGATTAAAATGTTTAGATTCGTCGAATAAGTTTAATCTAAAATAGTTTTTTTTGTAAATAGTTTAAATGGTTGTTTAAAGTAACTAAAACTAACTTAAAATATTTATGTTTAACAAACATAAGTATAATTGAAGATATATATATATGTACGTTTAAAAATTTTATGTACAAAAACTATGTACATCAAAGCCTGGGTTCCAGTTGTTAGCGCTAGCACCGTTGGAAATCGCCTTGCTGTAAGTTTTTTTAATGATTATGATGTATAAAATTTGATTTTTTTTTCCCTATATATAATTGCTTTAAATTTCATAAAACTATATTTTTAAATCTAATATATTGACTTTTTATATGTTTTAAAATACATAATGGATTAAATAGCAACATAAAACATTTACACATACATATAAGAAGTCAAGGTTAACGTTAATACATATTAAATACTTATACAAAAAAAAAATTAAGAGTAAGCATGCAAGGGTTAAATAGAATTTAGGCATTGTTTAAAATTACATGCACTCTCTCTGTAAGTGTAATGTTTCATTTTTTTTTATTATGTTCCTAATTCTTTTGGTTTCTTTTTGTGAGAATCAACATGAGTAAATAAATTGTTTTGAATTTGCGAATTTGATCTCTTTGCATTAGTTAACGATATGGTTGGGATGGTGAGTAACTTTTTACTTTACTGGTTGGGAACGGGAGAGTAAACGAAGCAACAACATCTCCATGCTTCGTATTGTGTAGATCTCTGGAATTTTTGGATTTTGTTTTGGTTACTTGATTTTTACCATATTCGTTTTGGTGCTCAGTTTCCCCATAGGAAAATTAATTTTGTTTTTTGTTAACCACAAATTTAAGAATATTTAATCATATGTGCATGAATATTTTTCTTTATGTAAATCGGTTTATTTAAAAAAATTAATAAAAGAACTCAATTGGCTAACAAGATCCTACCCCACCCGAAGAGCTTAGACCAGGTCCGAACTAGCATGCACTAAGTTAGCCAATAATAATAGACCAGTTTATTACATAAAAATGGCGCCCAACGTGGGGCACAATACAAAGTTAATTTGGTTTCGTTTTTCAAGAATTGCTTCTAAGTTGTATTCTATTGGTGGAATTGGAATTAGTATTTGTAATGAGTGCAAGGTCATTCAGCTAACCAGCCATTAAATAGAATAACCATTATTATTTTCATTTCCGGTTTCACTCACATTCAAGACAACTTCCTTCGGAATAATTAAACTTATGTTTTAAATTTAATCTACCAAGTAGTTGTATTTGTTTGTATTTCTCATTTTGTAAAATTTTTACTTACAAAGGTTTAGTGAATTTTCTAAACTGCGTTTTTGTAAATATTTACGATTAAGTTTTCTTGGATTTTATCCATGGAAAAGTTTTTGTTTCTTCAATTGATCATTCAAATTCAAAATGCCCAAATCTACACAAGTTTCTTTATTTTTAGCTAATGCTTGAATCATTTTCGCAAATAAATTAATCTAATACGAATTTCATAAATTTGATTTCTTTGATATCAAAGAAAGTTTTTTTTAATTTTTTAATTCGTAATCTTTAAATTTTGTTTTGTAATCCATGATGGCCGTACGTCATAGCAGGGATAATTTAGACTTAATTCATGTGCCTGGTGGCATTTGTTCAATCTGCAGCGAAAGCACTACAGATGAAGATTTTTATTTAACGCCATGTGAACACGGTTTTCACAAGATATGTATTTCAAAGTGGCTTTACGAAAATGACTCTTGCCCACTTTGCAGGAAAGTTATAGATAACCATTCTCTTAAAAGTTTTGAGGAACAAGGAGGTCGTCCAGATCTTGAAGGGGATAGAATTAATGCTACTCAAGGAGCCAATTGTGGTACGATTCCTAAAAATACTAGGGTTGCTACCAGGTCTCAAACTGCTATGGGATTACAAGGTAACTGGGATGTGCCAAATTTAGGAAGATCACCTGGGCAGTCTCAATCAAATAAGCGTGGCAGAGGTGGCCAAAGGCAATATAAACAATTGCGTCCTTCTAATGTAAATAACATAGATGAACAACGTTTACATGAACTTATCGATGTTTCCTTAAGAAACTATGATACTCAAAATAATCGTGTAATAAGTCAAATGATTGAGCAATCCTTAGAAAGATTTTTCCAAAATATGAACATAGGGAGATTAAATGTGAATAATCAAAATGACCTTCACACTCAACGTGATTCTCAACGCGCTGAATCTCAAAGAGCAAGGCAATCTTTAAGTCAACAGCAATCGATGCCGCAACGAAATTCTATTCAACAACCGATCGATCGAAATGAAATCGATGCAGGGAATGAAATTTATCATGAAAATAACAGTCGTTCACATTCTGTGGAACGTGATAACTTAGGAACGTCTTCAATTGCAAAAATTATTTTGAACTGGAGGCTAACATTTGATGGGTCGTCAAAAAACATCTCAGTTGACGAATTCATTTATCGTGTTAACTCTCTTACTAATTCGACATTGCGAGGAAATTTTTCTGCATTATGCCAGAGTGCTCATGTGCTTTTTGAAGGCAGAGCCAAGCGCTGGTTTTGGCGATATCATCGCTCTGTTAGAGTTTTAGATTGGGTTGACATTTGCGATGACTTACGCCGTAACTTTAAAGAATATCGTAGCGATTTCGAAATCAAAGAAACAGTACGTAGTAGAAAGCAAAAAGTAGGAGAGCCTTTCGAGAAATATTTTGATGATGTTTTGTCCTTGTCAGATGTACTTAACGTACCGATGGTTGAAGAAGAGCTCGTTGAAATACTCATTCGTAATTTGAGACCTGAAATTAGATTAGAGTTGCTTCATTTAGATATAAAAACATTATCTGAACTTCGCAGATGTTGTAGACGTCGGGAAAATTTTACAGCCGACACACAAAATTTCTCTTCATTTCAAAAGCCTTTATACTCTTCGAAGCGACAAGTTTCTGAAGTAGTGCAGGATTTAGATGAGCCAATGTTAGGCGATGAAGATGTTGCTGCTTTCAACACTTCAAAGGAAAATAACAATAATATCAAATGCTGGAATTGTGATGAAACTGGTCACAATTACAAGCAATGTACCAAGACTAGACGTGTATTCTGTTATGGGTGTGGATTAATAGCCTTCTTTTACCCAAATTGCCCAAATTGTAGTAGTTCGGAAAACCGAAAAAGGGATACCAAGAACAACAGTCAGGGGTATCCCAATCAAATGTTGAAATCAAAAACAAACCAATATTAAAACTTCTTTGTAATAACGAGACGAATCTTTACAACAATATTTTGCCTCAATTAAAACCTTTAATTCCTTTTCATGAACGCTTAATAGCATATAATAAAATTCGTAACAAAATTTTTAAACAAAATCGGTCAGCAAATCGAGCGCGCGATTATTGGTCAGAGATCAATAAAAAGAAAACAAAAATTATATCTACAATTATCTGCAAACCTGATGATATACGCCCTTATGCATCAATATCGATGTTAAATAAACAATATTTAGGGTTACTTGACTCTGGTGCGTCAGCCAGCTGTATCGGTGCTCAGGCTGCTAGAGAAATTGTTAGTAATAATTTGAAAATTAAAAAACTTGAATCTTCAATTCGTACTGCAGATGGATCGGCACAAAATATTTTGGGTGTTATTTTGCTTGACGTGACATACAAAGATGTTACAAAGCCTATTGAATTTTATATTGTCCCTACACTTTCTCAGGATGTGTATTTGGGAGTCGACTTTTGGAAAGCTTTTGCGATTGCAACTAATGTTATAAGTGAAATTTCTAATTTTAATTCTTTGCCAGACATGCACGTGCTCTTTGATTCTCAACATCGAGATTTGGATGTGGCTATAAACAGTTTTCCATCTTTTGAAAAACTCGGCTTGGGTAAGACTACTTTGCTACAACACACCATTGATGTAGGTTCTGCTAAACCTATAAAGCAGCGTCATTTCCCCATATCTCCGGCGGTTGAAAAACTTATGGGTGTAGAGATTGACAGGATGTTGGAAATGGGTGTAATTGAAGAATCTAATAGTGCGTGGTCTTCTCCAGTCGTGTTGGTCAGGAAACCTGGAAAGGTACGCCTTTGTCTCGATAGTAGAAAAGTTAACGCGGTTACAGTAAAGGATGCTTATCCGTTACCCCACATAGAAGGGATTCTCAGCAGATTGCCGCGTGCAGAGTTTATCTCGAGTCTGGATCTTAAGGATGCCTTCTGGCAGATTCCGTTGGATCCAAGCTCAAGAGATAAAACTGCGTTTACAGTACCGAATAGGCCACTGTATCAATACACAGTTATGCCTTTCGGTCTCTGCAACGCCCCGCAATCTATGTGTCGGTTAATGGACAAAGTCATCCCGTACTACCTTAAAGAAAGAGTATTCGTCTATTTAGATGATTTGCTCCTTATATCGGAAAATTTTGAAAGTCACATAGCTCTTTTACATGATGTTGCATATCACATACGCAAAGCAGGGCTTACAATAAATATAGCAAAAAGCAAATTCTGTCTGAAACAGGTAAAATATCTAGGTTACATAGTCGGAAATGGGACATTGCATACAGATCCCGATAAAGTTTTGGCTATATCGGAGTATCCACCTCCAAAATCAGTTAGACAGCTAAGGAGATTCTTGGGTATGACGGGTTGGTACCGACGCTTTATTTGCAATTTTGCTGAAGTATCAAACCCGCTCACCGAATTGCTAAAGAAATCAAAAAAGTTTGAATGGACTCCGGAAGCTCAAAATTCATTTGATAAACTGAAAGAAAAACTTACAACTGCACCTGTATTAGCAAACCCTGATTTCAAAAAACCGTTTCTTATACAGTGTGATGCAAGCCAAAATGGTGTAGGTGCGGTTCTTGCACAAGTCTCGGAAGATGGTACAGAAATTCCAGTGGCATATATGTCGCAAAAATTAAATAGTGCTCAACGTAACTATTCAGTTACGGAGCAAGAATGCTTGGCAGCAGTTTTAGCCGTAAAAAAATTTAGACCGTATATTGAGGGGCAGGAATTTTCTGTTATTACAGATCATGCCAGCTTACAGTGGCTAATGAAGCAAGCTGATCTGAGTGGTCGCCTTGCTCGGTGGGCGCTAAAACTGCAAGCTTTTTGTTTCAAAATATTACACCGTAAAGGTAGTTTAAATGTTGTGCCTGATGCACTTTCTCGTACACATTCCGATGTTATTGAAGAAATTTCAGACTTAAATATTGAGAATTCACCAGATATTGACCTTCTTTCCCCAGAATTTGATAGCGAAGAGTACGTTTCTTTTAGACAAAAATTAATTGAAAATTCTTCTATTTATCCAGATTTTACAGTAGTGAACAAATATATTTATCACCGGACTGAACATTACAGTGGAAATTTTGATCAGGAAAGTGCTTCTTGGAAACTTTTAGTTCCCAAAGGATTGCGTCTTATAGTCATGCAAACCGCTCATGATATACCCACAAGTGCTCATGGCGGCACAGCAAAAACTGTAGATAAAATTCGGCGGTTCTTCTATTGGCCAGGCCTTTATCGCAGCGTTCGTGAATATGTTCAGAACTGTATAATTTGCAAATCTACCAAGCACCCAACTAAGGTACTTCGACCACCAATGGGTAAAAACATGGAGATTGAACGTATTTTTCAAAAACTTTATGTCGATTTAATAGGTCCGTTTCCGCGATCTAAAAGTGGTAACATAGGTATTTTGATTATCCTGGACCAGGTGTCAAAATTCACGTTTCTTTTGCCGATGAAAAAATTTGTTACAAAACACATTGTCAGTTATTTAAAAAACTCTGTATTTGATGTTTTTGGGGTACCCGAGTTTTTGATAAGTGACAATGGCAGTCAGTTCAAATCAATAGATTTCAAAAATTTTTTAGACCAATTTGGAGTTAAACATATTACAACAGCCATACATTCGCCGCAGAGTAACGCCTCTGAGCGCGTAAATAGATCCATAAATGCTGCTCTTAGAGCTTACATTAAAAAAGATCAAAGAGATTGGGATATCCATCTAAGTAGTATCAACTGCGCTTTGAGGAACGCTTTGCATCAGTCTATAGGATTTAGTCCCTATTTCACAATTTTTGGGCAACATATGATGACCCATGGGAAAAACTATGATTTATTGCGAAACATTAATATGTTGACTGAAGGCTGTGCTCCAAACGTTCCAAATGTTCAAGATCGTCATGACAAAATTGCTCAAATTCGAGATCTAGTACGTAAAAATATTAATAAATCCTATATTACGAACGCAAAAACATACAACCTACGCTCTAGATGCATAAATTTTAAAATTGGAGATGAAGTCTTAAGAAGAAACTTCGCTCAGAGCAGCCTTGCTGATAAATTCAATGCAAAATTAGCTCCTACATTTTTAAAGGCGCGGGTTCGAAGGGTGATCGGATCATCAAATTATGAGCTAGAAGATTTAACCGGAAAATTGTTAGGAATCTACCACGCAAAAGATATGCAGGCAATACAATAACCCTTTTGCCTCCCATTTTTCAGATTTCTCTATCTTGCATGTTATGCTGTATCAAAATCTGTTTTGTAATGGCAAGATTCAGGTGTTTTTTTTCTTATTTTTGGAAAACTAATTTCAATCTAAAATTGTTTTAAAATATTTGATTAAAATCGCTTAGTGTGAATCACTCATAATATCGCAATATTCGATATTGAAAATTTCTGATCAAAAGTTATCGATTATGTGATATTTTACTCGCCTAAGTAGTCAACTTCGGTTTAATTTTTCATTTCCGTCTTTCACGTTTAAGAAGTTGCATGATCAAGTAAGTTAATTCATTTTCATAAACTAAATCTTTGAAATTTTTATCAATCAATGCCAATTATTGCAGTGAACAAAAGTCTTTAACCTTTTAAACAAAGGAACAATTTTCAAAACGTGAAAATTCTGAAGAAATTGAATATTATACTTATTCTCGTACTTATATTGGATCGGACACGCGATTCAGTTAATCTTATTATATGGTTTTATATCATCATAATCCATATTTTTTAACTTGATCTTATCAAAGTAAAATCAAAATTTGGTAAGAGAGTTTTAATGTTGTCCGAATTCTTGTTTTCTAATAATGGTTTTGTTGTGTAAAATAGGAATAAGAAGTGATACGAGAAAGAAGTTGCCAAAAAAGTTAGCAAAGTCTTGCTATCACCAACGCAAGTAAATCAGTTGTACGTGTCTTTTCGTTGCGAATAGTGCCAGAAACGGAACAGTTGCCGATCAAAAACAACAGGCCCAGAATTAAGTTTGAACCACAATAACCTGCAGTGTTTTCGTAAAGTGCTTTTTGTTAAGAAACTAGAGAAAAAAATAATTTTCAAAGAAAAGAGGGAAAAACCCCGTAAAATTTTTGCTTCATATGCTGTGGAATGCATGTGCATAGTTTTATGCATTATGTATGTATATGCTATGTATTAAAATCAAAGGTAATACATATGTCATATACATGCATTTCTACAGCATAACATTTGCGTAAACCATACCTAAAAGAATTGTCAAATTATAAAAATTGTGCATGACATCGTAAAATTTTCTAAAACCTAGTGCTTATTGTTAAAATTTTTCTTGAAATCTATGATTACATAGAAAAAGAAGGAAAAGCTAGTTTCAATTTTGATATTAAAATTAAGATTTAAAAGTTTTGATTTAAAAAGTTAATTTTCATATAAAAGAAAAAAAAAAGTGATTAAAATGTTTAGATTCGTCGAATAAGTTTAATCTAAAATAGTTTTTTTTGTAAATAGTTTAAATGGTTGTTTAAAGTAACTAAAACTAACTTAAAATATTTATGTTTAACAAACATAAGTATAATTGAAGATATATATATATGTACGTTTAAAAATTTTATGTACAAAAACTATGTACATCAAAGCCTGGGTTCCAGTTGTTAGCGCTAGCACCGTTGGAAATCGCCTTGCTGTAAGTTTTTTTAATGATTATGATGTATAAAATTTGATTTTTTTTTCCCTATATATAATTGCTTTAAATTTCATAAAACTATATTTTTAAATCTAATATATTGACTTTTTATATGTTTTAAAATACATAATGGATTAAATAGCAACATAAAACATTTACACATACATATAAGAAGTCAAGGTTAACGTTAATACATATTAAATACTTATACAAAAAAAAAATTAAGAGTAAGCATGCAAGGGTTAAATAGAATTTAGGCATTGTTTAAAATTACATGCACTCTCTCTGTAAGTGTAATGTTTCATTTTTTTTTATTATGTTCCTAATTCTTTTGGTTTCTTTTTGTGAGAATCAACATGAGTAAATAAATTGTTTTGAATTTGCGAATTTGATCTCTTTGCATTAGTTAACGATATGGTTGGGATGGTGAGTAACTTTTTACTTTACTGGTTGGGAACGGGAGAGTAAACGAAGCAACAACATCTCCATGCTTCGTATTGTGTAGATCTCTGGAATTTTTGGATTTTGTTTTGGTTACTTGATTTTTACCATATTCGTTTTGGTGCTCAGTTTCCCCATAGGAAAATTAATTTTGTTTTTTGTTAACCACAAATTTAAGAATATTTAATCATATGTGCATGAATATTTTTCTTTATGTAAATCGGTTTATTTAAAAAAATTAATAAAAGAACTCAATTGGCTAACAAGATCCTACCCCACCCGAAGAGCTTAGACCAGGTCCGAACTAGCATGCACTAAGTTAGCCAATAATAATAGACCAGTTTATTACATGGGTTATCTCAAAAAACGCTTTCAGCACAGAATTTTGAAACTTTTCCTTTTATGAGGGTGCCATGCTCTCTGGTCCGGTTTGACCTAGTTTTTTTGAGAGCTTGCATTTATTAATCTTGCTGTTTGAGTGCAATTTGTTTAAGTTATTTAAAAAAACGCTTTCAGTATAAGATTTTGAAACTTTTGTTTTTGGGAGGTGCCACATCCCTAGTGTATTTTGCGTCTGTTATTGCAAATAATGCTCTTATTATTGCCTTTTGAATATATTTTTTGTATGGGTAGTATGCGTGTCCGTTGACCAATTTCGTTCATTTTCAATTCTTTTAGCTAACTTTTACAGCAGAGGTTGCAAATTTCATTAAATTATCTGGCTTAGTAAAAAATAAAAATAAAAATTTCCACAGACAGTCAGTCTGTCAGCCAGCCAATCAAACGAAAATGACTATATTGACTCAGAAGGTGACTCTGATCAATAATATATACACTGCCATATTTTCCACGCTTCCTTATCTGCGTTACAATCGGAAGGACAAAGTGAATATACCCTGGGCGTAGGGTAAAAAAAAGCTGCAAAAAATGTAAAAGATTTCAGATATATGTGGCGAAGGTCGTACGGTACTGTCGATGAAACAACTGTACAAAACTTAAAAGAGGGTCTTAAGAAAAATTTAAAATATTTTATAGAAAATAAATATTTGTTAGTAGTTAAAAAGTTATTTTTATTCGAGAATCGGATAACAGGACCTTGAGTCTAAAAATTTGACAAGAACTGGGACGTAGCTGAAGGTGAATTGAATACTGCATCGAGAATGTGAATAAAAAATCTTACCTAATCTAAGATTGAAAGTATGGTTAACACTTCTTAACTGTAATATGTTTAATAAAGTTTAAAATATTTATTCTGTTCATCCTTTTCTTTTGGGTTTTGTAGTGTAAAATTTTCAAACGCGAATATCTGGAAAACTGGAGTTATAGTTGGTTATATTGGTTCCCCAATAATCATCCCAAAATAACAACCTAAAATGAACCTTTAAATAGAGAAAACGATACTTGAAATATAAGTAGTTTGTAATTTTGATAGCCGAAAGCAATAGAAAAGAAAGCAGATAATGACTTCAAATAAGTGTATAATTGGGAAAACAATTATATAAAAAACTGAAGAAATGAATAATAAAGAAAGAAACAAAGAAATAATGCAATGGAGATATATAAAAAAATAAATAAAAAGAAAGATATAAAGAGATAAAGACATAAGGAAATAATTAGATGAAAAAATTAAGAACAATTAAATAAAGAACTAATTAATAATAAAAAAAAAAAATTCAAAGAAATGGGTAGTTAAATATTTAAAGAAATAAAGATCTAAAGAAATATAGAATTTACGAAAGTAAAGAAATGTAGAATCAAGAATATAAAAACACAAAAAAAAAACAATTAAAAAGAAGAAAGAAAAATAATGAAATAAACAAAGAGAAACAAAGAAATAAATAAAAACTAAATATAGATATATCTTTTACTAAAAATAACTTTCCCTACCCAAAAGAATTTATAATGCTTGAGTACTTTTTAGAACAAATGGTTTTTAAATTTATAGTACCTGTAGACCAATCCCTGCTCGGTCAACAATCTAATCTTGTTATTTTAGTCGATGTTTTTATTCATAGCTATTTTTTGTTATGAAACTTGTATCTTTTTACTTCTAACGGTCATGGTTTCAAAATTATAAGTAAGCCGATGAGAATAATAATAAGAAAAAACTCGGAAAGCATCGAATGGTATAGAAAAATATCAAAAACTAAAATTTTTTATGGTGAAATAGAATGCCATCAAATAAATAAATGGGATATGTCACGCACCCAAAATATTTCGTGTGTTGTATGGCGGCTGAAATATCTTATCTTCAAAGTATCATAACTCGGAAAATAAGAATCTTATTAGAAAAATCCGAAAAGATATTTGGATAAGAAAGAGTGTAGCTATTCGATGCTATTAATATAAAAGAATTTTACTTTTTCTTGTAGCTACACACAGCGTTTTCTTCAACTTCAAGCAAGGATATTTCAAAATCTTGCAGGTATAATGACAATTCTACTGATGAAGACGGATTCAGCGTGAAAAAGTACATAAGATTGCATATAAGAATTAAAGAGTTCTTTCCATTTTTTTTTTGTTCCTGAGTTATTAACCAAAATTTTTATTTTGATATAAAAATGGGCGGAACATAACCTTCTTTTTGTTATGCTTTAGATACTCATGATCCAGATCCGCATACCAAATTTCATAAAATTTTGTTGTACCGTTTGCGAGAAATAGCATTTAATGTGTTTTACTTGTATGGGAGGTTCCACGCGCTCTTTCGATATTTTGCCTACTTTCAGGTCGTAGGTGCCTAATAGCAAGTAAACTCCCTACAGTTAAATTCAGAAAGATTTATAGCGCACTATATTTTTGTGGGCGGTGCCACGCCCTTCAACGAGTTTTCGTAATATAACGGCATACCACATATTAATACTTGTTTGCAGACGTAACAGCTCCTAAATTTTGATCAAAATTGTCGGAGTCGTTTTCGAGTAATATTGAATTAAAATTTTCAAGGGTTAAAAAGTGGGCGTGGCACTTATTCAATTCCGCTCACTTTTGTTACAAGGTATTATTAAGCAGTACCTACATATTAAATTTCATTAAAATATCTTGTAAAATTTGCGAGAAATAGCATTTAACGTATTTTGCTTGTATGGGAGGTTCCACGCGCAACGGCGATATTTTGCCAACTTTTAGATCTGAGTTGCTTTATAGCAAGTAGGCTCCCCACAGTTAATTTTAGAATGATTACTTTATTAGTTTTGTTTTCATACCGTATTATATTTTTGTTGGCGGTGCCACGCCCTTCAACGAGTTTTTCCAATATAACGGCATATTACATATTAATACCTGTTTGCAGAGGTAACAGCTCCTAAATTTTCATCAAAATTGTTGGAGTTGTTTTTGAGTAATATTGAATCAAAATTTTCAAGGGCTAAAAAGTGAGCGTGGCACTTATTCGATCCCACCCACTTTTTGTGTGTTACAAGGTATTACTAAGCCATATCCGCTCACTACATTTCATTCAAATGCCTTGTATGGTTTGCGAGTTATGACCATATCAAATTTAAAATTTAATGCGATGCCACGCCCCCTGGTGAGCATTTAAAAAGTTCAAGCCTAGCTCATTTTTCACTGTATGCTAAAATCTAACATTATCCGAAGTTTCATTAAAATCGCTGCAGCCGTTTTTGAGAAAAAGTTTTGCCCGTTCCAAACATAGATACATGAGTACATAGGTACATAAGTACATACAATTTTATCTCGTATAAGAAGAGAAGATAGGTGCCTATAAGCAAATATTTTTACTCTACGATGAAATCTCAAAATATGCAATAATCATTGGACACAAATTAACTAATTCAATATTCCTGACATTGCTTTGCAAAACAAAGTTTCTTTTTGAATGTCCGCAAATAGTATGCATTAAATTTGAACCAAGTCATCCTTTTGATGATGTCCTTTTTAAAAAAATAACTTTAAATTCATGTTGAGTTCATTTAATATTCTGCCAGTTCACTTCATGACTTTATTAAGATGCACGTGCTCAAAGGCTCAAAAGGTTTCAACTCAACTCAAAATAAAAAAAGTTAAATAAAAAAAAACGAAATAAAGGATACGAAGAAAATCCTGCACAAACGAAATAAGGGAAAACTACATTAAGCATGATTAATGATATGGAAGAGTGATTTTCAAGCAAATAAACGTAATTCATATGAAAAATTAACAACTTCAACAACAACAAAAAGACACTGAAATGACGACAATAAGAGATAGGAAGCACTTTTATTTTTTAAAAACTCCACTCTTTTCTTCTTTGGGATAATATATATAACTGAAATTCAATGAATTTAAATTAGTTACAGCAAAAGAAGACTTACCCAAAAAATGGTGTATTGGAAAGGCATAAAAACAGACCGTTGAAACGCTTCGAAGAAAACGAATAGCCACAAGTTCATAGTATTGGTCAAGGCATTGAACATTTTGGCACACTGATAAAAGAAAATTCAATTTTGCTTTCACCCACTAGAGGCTTTTGCTCATCGTTTGTCCCATTTTTATTTCCTATTAAAATCACTGAACGGTATGGCAAACAGTGCTCCAGTTTTTTACGATGTTTCGTACATACACATAAAGACAAACTCACACACACACACAAACATAGTTTACGACGTCTACCCCTTAGGACATTTGCTTAGTGTGTACTCTACCAACTGCATTTAAGGAAAAAGAAAAAAAGTGCTAGCCAGTTGTAGTAAGTCAGCAACAAGCTACTGCTGCAACAATATTCGAAAGACACCACCATCAAAGGACAGTTTAGTTTATTGCTGTTGGAAAATTATTTCAAAATGTAGTGCTTTGCCGATAGCATTCGGGAATGTGCTTTGATCTTTGAGACTTTCATTTATTGTAAGTTTTCTCTTTTCTTTTTGTAAAAGTATGCGCTTTCTCCAATTGTATGCTATAGAATTCGTGAATTTCTTATGATTTTGCAAAGTGTTGGTTTTGCTCGAAATAGCGTACATACGTACTTATTTGTAAAATAATAATTGCTTTCAAAGAAGTATTTTTCTAAATTCGACTCTTTTTATAGTTTTTGTACAAGCGCCAGATGATGCACGACTTTCGAAAAAACATTTTTTTTCTGCAAAATATTTTTGACACTTTTAGTATTATAGAAATTCAATATTTTTCTCTCACTAAATCCTGTGTTTTTTAATGCTACAAAGACTGTCTATTGTTTTCGCTTTTCAAACAAAAAACTTTTTATTACTCAATAAAAACAAAACGAAAAAAAAACCCCCTCTTATTGCCGCTCTTCAGGAATAAAAAAACAGTGATTGCTTTTGCACTGTCATAAAGTAGTATGTAGTAGTAGGTATGTAGTAAGCACAAAAAAGGACATTCTTGGAATTTTATTTATTTTCATTTTCGACGCACTTTTATAGCCAGCACAGCTTAAAGTTAAAGCACACTCTCAGCAGTGTCAACAACTAAGGTCATATGTTGCTTTTGCAAGGATTTTATTTTGAAAAAAAGTACATACGTGTATACGCAATAGAAAGTACTTACACATAGATATGATTAAGTATGAAAGTACATATGCACTAGTTCTGGTACTCGTATATAAAAATTTTTTTTGGTTGAACCGCAAGAGATTGGAGTTTTCTTTGTGTCGGGTTAACGCAGTTTTTCAAATTTAAATTGAAAAACCTGAAATATGTACTTGAATGACCATCGTAGATGTGAATTTTTTAGACGAAACAGAGGCTTGTAAAAATAAAAAGTATTGGAAAAGCTTTTAAAAGTAAATCGTAGGCATAATACCATAACAAGACTTCTATATTTTTGATGTACCAAACAAGAGATACTTAAGAAGTAGTTTCATTAAATATATTGAGAATTGTAATGTATGTGTATGTATTCTCCTTTAACTCCTAGGAGGAGCATAGGGCCAATATGAAATCTCTCCATTTGTCACGATCCCTTGCGATGACATTAATCTCTTGCCACGACTTTCCCGATTCTTGGATTTCCTTTCCAGCGACCTCTTCCAGTTGGTTTTGGGTCTACCACGTCCTCTACTGCCTTGTGGATTCCACTCAAGAGCCTGGCGACAAACTTCGCTGTGGGGTTTCCGGAGAGTGTGACCAATCCATCTCCATTTGTGCAGCTTGACCTCGATTGCTACAGCCATCTGATTGCATTTTTGATGTAGCTCGGCATTTGATATAGTGCGAGGCCACCAAACCTTTAGTATTCGCCTTAAGCATTTGTTGACGAATACTTGCAGCTTGTTCGTTAGTTGTTCAGTAACAAGCCACGTTTTGCACCCATATAACAAAACCGATTTCACATTCGAATCAAAAATGCGCATATTTTGTTCAGTTGAGCAAACGCGCCTTTCGCTTTTGCTATTCTTGAGTTGATATCCTCTTTTGCTCCACCATCCATGGAGATAATGCTGCCTAAATACGTAAAGCTATCGACGTTTCCGATGTCATCACTACCAGCTCTAAACATGATGTCATTCCTGTTTGCGTTTAACTTCATGCTTTGAGTCTTGGATACGTTAATTTTTAGGCCGACCTTTTGTGATTCCAAGACAAGGTCTTCAATTTTGCTTTGCATATCTGAATGTTTGGACGATAAGAGGCAGATGCCGTCAGCGTAGTCGAGATCTTCCAGATGTTCGGGTAGAGATCCATTGGATACCCCTTTTGGCCTTATTAAGAGCTTTATCTAGGATATCATCAAGAACGATAAGGAAGAGTGATTGTGATAGTAAACACCCCTGCCGTACGCCAGAATTTGTGGTGAATGTCGGTGACAACAACCCATTGTGTAACACACTGCATTTAAAGCCTTCATACCTTCTGACTCCTTACCCGCAGGGGTGAAAATTGACATGCCTAAAATAAAATCTGTCCATACATGCGAAAAAACGACGCTTTGTTTTAAAATGGGACTAGAAAAGCTTACCTTGTAGTAGGGGCGCCCAATTGAAATTAAGCGGTTCTATCCTAAATCCCAAAAATAATGGAAAGTTTTATTTGGTCTATTTACCAAAAATTTGCATACTTAGATATTATTTGTTGTTCAAATATTAATAGAAATTCCAGATCACCAAAAAAATCCATAATTTTCAGGTATGTTCTGGAATCCGATTCACTTTGGAATCGGAATGAAAGCAATTTTCAAGAGCTCTGCATTTCAATAATTAACATCAAATCAGATTTATGTTTCGGTAAATCGAAAAAAAAAACATTAGCAAATTTTATTTGTTGAAAGGCAAATCCGATTATGTCTTATTTGTTCGAATGCAGAGCTCTTGAAAATTGCTTTCATTCCGATTCCAAAGTAAATCGAATTTTAGAACATGCCTGAATATTTCCTGATTTTCGAAATTTGCACTCTGTGGAATAAAACTTAATATTTTTATGGAGTTGCAACGGCTTGATCATTTAAATGATTAATATATGGTTTTCTCAAGATTTTGTTCCCGTTTACACCTCATTTTGGAGATTAATGAGTTTTCCTTCAGCAAATTTTCTGTATTCTTTCAACGCTCCAGTTTTGTAAAATTATTAATAGTAAAACTATTTGAGATGCATCAATCAAATTCGATAACTAAGGTAGTATAATAGCATCTAGCCACTTGTTCAAAATGGACATGATCGGATTAAAAACATGCTCACCTGAAATTTCAAATCGCCATAACTTCAGGAATATTTGAAATACATAACAATAATATTTAATATCTGAGATGAAATTGGTAGCATCGAGCAATTTGTTGATAATGAGCATGATCAGCTCAATGACTCGCCCACCTTCCATATAGTCCAAAATTTGAAATCGGCATAACTTCGGGAATATTTCAAGTACAACAATTATATTCGGTATCTGTGATAAATTTAGTAATATGTAGTTTGTTGTTGAAAATCTTCGTGATCGGATCAAAGACACTCCCATATTCCATTAAGTCCGAAAAAAAAATTTTTTCAATCGGTCAGATTAAGAAAACCCTTATAAATAATCGTCAGATTAAGGATCAGCATGACCAAGTTATCAATAGCCGTGTTTTTTTGACGCGTATATACAATTGTGGATACCTTCAAATTGCGATAACTTCTGAACGGTGAGTCGTACGATAAAAAGTCCGAGGGTCTTTTTCAAGGAGAACCACATGCTCTACAAATAATTTTAATCTTTTGTAAAAAAAAAATAATTATTTAGAAGTTATTTAAAAAAAAGTGATTTTTTGCCATTTATCGGCGCTAACCAGTTTTTATAAAATACCACCTTAAAAATAAATTTTTTTAAATATAAAATGAAAGAGAACGTGATTCTCCATAAAAAAGTTTCTTGGAGTTCTATTGTGTGACTTACTGTTCATGAGTTATCGCAATTTGAAGGTATCCACAATTGTATATACGCGTCAAAAAAAAACACGGCTAATATATCTATAAAAAAATTTGATGCGCTCCAGTTAATCCAAATGGCTATTTTTTACATTTTTAAAAGGTCACCACTAGCTTGCGACACCACCGAATGGTCAGTCTTTTGACAACGCTTATGTATGGCGACAACCAAACACTCAATTTAATACTAAAATTATTCGCTCTACAGTGAAAAATGAAATGGTTTCATAGTTTATTGGGGCTATAAATCCATTGCAGGTGTCGCGATTTGGGTGTTTATCGATAGTAAAATAGATGAGTTTGGATACCTTATCATTTTGAAAGATAATATTAAGCAAAACGCTATAAAACATGGTGTTGAATAGAATATTGCATTTTACCATACTAAAGATCCAAAGCATTCTTTCCATGTAGCGCAATTATGGCTGATACCAAACTGTACCAAGCTATTATAAACGCCACCTCAATCATCTGGCATCATCGTGATAGAAAACTTATGGACCGAATGGAGCAAGAGGCTCTAGAGCAAGACATCACGCAGCATAAGGAAGAATTGGTCAAAGAATGATATGACATTCAATCGGATGTTTGCTCAAATTTAATAAAATCCAAGAAAAATCGTTCTCAACAAATCAACAAATTATGGAAGAGCCATATTTTAATATTATTTTTTAGTGTTCGGTTGGACGTTTGGGCACCAAAACGTGAGCTTTTCCAACTAAAATCTTCTATTAACTTATACCAAGCACTCACAAAAAGCTAAACATTCTGTCCGGATAGTCGCTTGAACCACTGTATATACTTCTTTTTTATTCATAGTTCATTGACTTTTCTTATAAGAATAAATTATTTTACTGACTTCATCTTTTGTATGCCAATTTTCCTTATTAAAACGCTTTCAGCAGTAAAAATTCAATTCAAATCAACACATTTTTTAAATTTAAATAATTTGGCCACTTTTTTTTGCCATTTTCGGCTAAATAGTTAAAGAAAAAGCAAACAAAAAATGTACAATAATTGTAATAAAAGTAACAATTGCTCATAAATTTCCATTTCCTTTATTTTAACACAAAAAACAAAAATAATCCATAAAAACAGAAAAAAACATTTCAACGCCAAAAATTATGCAATGTTAAATGACGACAACCAAAAAAGAAAACAAACGAAAAAATCAAAAGATAATCGCCTGGGTCGTTGCGCAATAAAGCCAAAAAAAAAGCGTAACAAGAACGAGAGATGCAGATGAAATAAGAAATGGGCAACTAAACATAAATGCTTTGTAAATAATTTTAAACGGAAATGACGTAGATTATGCGCCGGAAGCCGGATATAACTCGGCCATTTCCGTAATTTAAATTTATAGCAAAATAACGAAAAAAGAACTGAAAAAAACGAAACAAAGCAAAATAAGCAAGAAAAAAGTCCAAATGAAAAAACAATTGAAAATAAAGCAGCGAGTAAATAGAAGAAGAAGAAAAAACCAACAACAACAACCAAAGCCGAAAGGAAATAAATAGTTGTTGTAATGGGGCCTGCAAAAAGTGAACGTTAGTGTTTTCGGTAATTGAATGCAACAAAGGGAAGTGCGCAATAAATTTTGATTAAAAGTGGAAAGAAAGGGCAGTCTGAATGCCTTGCTTCTTCATATCAGTTCAGCATGGAAAGTGCAATCATGAAAATAAAAGAAACTATCAAAAGGTTAAAAGGAAAACTAAAAGCGAAAGTCTTGCTATTTAGAAATTGTTGAAGTCTGAGTTGCTTTAGACGAAAATGAATATTTAATAAAAGTGTTGAGAGATATTATTTATAGGGTTATAAAGTTTTCAAAACGAAGCTCAATTTCATAATGATTCAAGAAAAAAAATGTAACTTTTTTTTCTGGGGCTGATACGATGTTATTGGTTTATGTTTGAATCAAGGAGAAGATTTTGCTGCCGTGGGATCCCAACTCCAAGGAAATTTTTGTTTTTCATACAAATTTGATGCAGTCTAAATAAGTTGTATGTTACGTTTACAAACTTAACTTGTGAAGAGGAAAGTTGTCGGAGACTCGGTTTCCTTCTACAAATCATCGCTACGTATAAAATGCTTATTATTATATATCATATTTTTATTTATACAAAAATTACTAATCATTTCGTAGTTTCTGGCTATAATATATTATATATATTATTATTTTTTAAGAAAACCAACTCAAACACATGAAATGTAATCTATTTATGACTGTTAAGGATTTACTATTGTAAATAAGTACTTAGCCAAGAAAAATAAGTTTAAATTTAGCTTAGGGTAAAATCCTCACCACATATGCAAAACCAGACGCAACGGCAACACTGCGCAACAGCTGTTTTTGACACGCAGCTGTCGCTCGATCTGTTTGCTGTCACAGAAACAGAAAATAAATTTAGATACACAGCAGTTGATCAAGACAGTCTTTGCGTGGCCGGCGACCAGTGAACAACAGCAACAGCAGCAGTAAACAAAAGTAGAAGGCAAGGCGGTAAGCAGCAAGGAAACAAGTCATTTGATGAGTTAAAGTTGTTGTAGTAGTAGTAGTGGGGTGTAGTAGAGTAGAAACTGCGGCACTACCCAAGGGGAAAAATTTCTAGCGCTTCTGATCCAAGCACTTCAAAAGTGCTTGTCCCCATAGAAATTTAGAAGCACTATCCCAATGATTTTTTATAAGGCTGCAGTTAGAACAATGTGAGTTCGAACCCAGCCCGGGAGATTTTTTTAAAATTTTTTTTTACATTTTTTGCTTTATTTTTTTTATTAAAATATTTTTTATTCAACATTTTTTATTTCACTTTTCTATTTTTCTTTATCTTATTAATTTACTTTTGTTTAACTGAATTGAAATTGATTGCACAATGATTCCACATAAGGCTGCAGTAAGAACAACGTGAGTTCGAACCCAGCCCGGGTGATTTTTTTTTCCTTTTTTTTTATTTGTTTTTGCTTTATGTTTTTTTTTTTACTAAAACATTTTTTATTCAACCCTTTTTTATTTCACTTTTCTATTTTCCTTTCTCTTTTTTATTTACTTTTGCTTACTTGAATTGAAACTGATTGCACAATGATTCTATGTAATGCTGCAGGAGCATTTGTATGTCAAATTCTGTTTGGACAACATTTGCTAAATATACAAATTTAATACTTCTTCATATCATCGAGCATTGGTGTAGTGGTCTAAAGGGTTGGTAAATGTAAGAAAAAATATCTAGCACGCGGACAGTCGTGGATTCAAATCCTGGCGCGGCCAGTTTATTTTTGTTTTCTTTTTTTTAATTTTATTGAAAAAACGCTTACCGCAGCATTTCAAATAAACGCTTCAAAAACTCTTTTTTGGTAAGGCTGCGGTAAACTTTTGCTCACTTACATCCTATGACATGCAATGTTAAAAAGAAAGTATTGTTCTTACGGAGCGGAAGTGCTTATTGGTGAAAAGGATGCACTTTAGAAGGGTTTTTGAAGCACTTCTTTTCCCCTTGGGAAAACACATATAGGCAATAATAAATCAGTTGCCTGTGATTATTAAAAAGGTGATGGGGTCACCCAAACGAGTAGCCCGATAACGTATTAGTTATTCGTGGATGTGATCTAGTTTCAAATGAATTCAAGTATGTAAACAGCAGAGCAGTAAGCGGAATAAGAGGTATTTAGTCGCGGATAGGAGAGCATTGCAGTCTATAGCGTGAGCGTAGTATACGGTAATAGTGCTTGCGGCTTAAGTGCAAGTGGGGGGAAAACAGCGTCACGACCAGGACCAATAATAAATCAGTTGGTCACAAGTGTGCTTTTTCTCTCTTCGAAGTTCAATGGAGATGCAGAAGAATAGATAATAGCGTGAGGTGATAAAGATAGCCATTGCATTATGTGTGAGTAGCCTGGTACAATATTAGCTGCTCACAATTCGACAGTACGCGTACACTCGATACTGTATCAGCTACTCACACCTAACGCAATGGCATTTCCTTTACCACGTACTCTCTAGTCGTGAATAGCTGAAATAGTATGGGGCTGCTCGCATTTAACGCAATGGTTTTCTCTTCAACGCGTTCTCTCGAATCGTGGGTAGCTAACGACGTTTTATTTACTTTATTATTCTAGATATATTGGGAGGAACCGAAAAAGAAATAAAAATTAAGTTCATTAATGAAACTTCAACCTGTGACTTTGAGTTCACGAAAGAGGCCGTCTTTTTTTTTATAAATTTTTGTAGCCAAACTCCTGGCCACCGGCAAGCAAAATCGCTGGCAAAAAAGTTAGTTACAAACTTGTTTTCAAAAATATGAACGAGATTTCTTAATTGGACTATTTTCTGCGGAATAATATAAAAAATTTTTTAATATAAGTAATAAATTTTTTTTTCAAATGCCGACAAAAGGAGCACCGAACGACGTGTTGATGCATTAATTTGTTGATGAACACTCTTCAATTTAATTGTTCTTTTTTAAAGAGGATTTTCAAGTTAATTATTTTGAATTTTATAAATTTTTCACGGAGAAAATATATCTTTTTTATGTTAATAGCTCAACGATAATCCTTACCACAGGGAAAAGAGTTTTATTTAACTTTTTATTTCTACACTGACTATTTAATTTAATTAATTGCATGTTGCAAGCGCATAATTTCAATGTTGCGTTCAATTTAATTATATGCACTTGGCGTTAACAGGTAATAAAATTGACCAATTCCAATAAATGACGTGTTTATCATTTCAACGGTGCGTTAAACAAAAGAAGAAAAAAATTAAATTTTTATATAAAACAAACGCTCTTAATTAACATGACAGTAAAATTAAATGCTTAAAAAAAATGCATCAAAGTGTAAATGCATGTGCGTGTTATTCCTGCTTGTGTGTGTGAATTTGTGGGCGTGTTGAAAATTTGCAATTAAATTAAGCCTCTTTCAATTGTGCATGCATTTTTTTTTTTTGTTTTGTCAATTTTTCTGCTGAATGCATTAACTTTTTATTTAAGCTTATTATACATATGCATAAGCTTAATGAAAAATTAAATGCTGTTATTAAATTAAACGCCTAAAAATATGCTGCAATTATTATTTAACAATATCAAATTGGCAGTTAAACTGCTGCCATGTAGTGGAGGTTTTGGTTATTGCGTGTGTGGTGCTAAAAGTTCATTTGTGCGTTTGCTGCACAAACAAATTAAATTTAATTACATTTGTTGCATTATGTTTCATAGTTTTTTTTTTATGTTTACCACAAATTATGCAAATTTTATGCTGCATTCTATTAAAAGGTTATTTAATTATTTATGATTAACTTCATTGAAATATTAAACTTAAAATTATAGATAAAACTTCCTTTGTTTTGCGTTTTAAAAATATTTTTTTAAAAGTGTAATTGAATTTTATTTAGGGTACGGCTTATCATCCTTCCAGCGGTTTTACCGTGACTCAGGCACTAGCCACTCAAAACACATACAAATGTTCTCTATTTTAGGCTACATTTCATAACTAACAAATTTCTGTGAGGACAAAAGTTGGCAGCGCCTTCTTTTTGCCCACATGACAGTGAATTTTATTTTAAGTTACTTTTGGTTATGCAAATTATTGAATTTAGAAATCGTCGTACAACTATTTGATAGTACTAAATATAAGCAAAGTTATTAAATACTGCTCAGGTTAGTACATTAAGATATCACAAACAAACTGAACTATTGCATGTCAGAAGCAAGTGTGCGTCAGAAACAGCTGGTCTCATTTTGCCACTATCATGACCATGAAAAATTACTATAAGTAACCAGCATCAGTTGAGTTCAAAGCAGTTTATCACGGGCCAGCAAGCCCAGCAGTTGCACAGGGAACCAGCGGATCAACAGGTAGTTGAGAAATAAATAGCTAATTTATTTTCCTTTTTCCCTTTTTAGTACTGAGACCTCTATACCGACCACGTGTAAGCACTTGTGCTCACAAAATCTTTCTCTAGTAGAAATCGCCTCTCGTAAAAGACTTTGTGAGAGCGTCTTTGGATAACATTCTATCTCTCTTAACCAGACTACGATAGAATCAAGAGACAAACGCAAGTATAGAGAAAGAAAAGAAAGTTACGCTTCTGATCACCAGAACTCACTTGACATCGAGTGTGTTGGTAGCTTTACTTTACTCTCATCTTTGGTATTCCAGTAGATGAGAGCAAAACTCGCAAGAGAAATATAATATTGCATAGTATTCGAGCCGTTTTGGCAAGCTTTCAAAGCATGGACACAAAGGTTTTATTTCATTTCACCAGACTCATGTACAATCAAGCCAACGATGTGTTTGACTGGGCTCGAAGTTGTCACACTTTGAGATAGAGGTACAACTATGTACTACGAAGATTTGCTGTAAGAGAATGAAAACAGGCAAAAGTAATTAAGTGAGCATAAAAAGAAGCATT
The DNA here is from genome assembly GCA_951812925.1 of Calliopum simillimum. NCBI lineage: Eukaryota > Metazoa > Arthropoda > Insecta > Diptera > Lauxaniidae > Calliopum > Calliopum simillimum. The sequence goes on along the minus strand of OX638369.1, from coordinate 119,107,590 downwards.
TTTCATGCACAGGTAGCAACTGTGCTCCACAGACCACACAATCAACGTCGCCTTGTGAGTTAAAAAGAGAATGAAGTGATCGTAAATAGAAGAATAGACTACGAGATACTCCTTGCAGGCAAGACAAACACAAAAAGCACGTATGCAGACAGGACAATGCGACTAGGAGGGAAAATAAGTAAAGAGACAACGACGGTACTCGAAGCGACACCATAATACGAGTCTGAGAAAATACGCCTCGCAACTCGAACTTCTATCAGTGTCAACCAGGTAATGAAAAGAGATGAAAGACTAAGAATACCATAATTCGGTTTAAGTACTTGCAACGAATAATAAAATCAAAAATAAAAGCTTAAGAAATTAATTTTAAGAAAATTGATTAACAGTGGAAACAATTAATATAAACACGAATTTAGAATTATATTTAATAAAATCTTTATTTTGTTTTAAAAATTTGTGGAGATAGGTGACTGCAAATAAATAAATTTTTGTGGTATGAGTCCTGAACATGGCGAGCTCAAACCTTGGCTTCAAAAAGGTTCGTTACACTTTAAATAAACCAGTATTGCGGTTTATAGTTCAGTTTAGTTTAGCTTAGCTTACTTCAGTTTATCTTAGTCCAGTTAAAGCCCACTTATATCCTTGAATAGACAATAGAATGTTACGTATTCTAATGTCTTAAAAATTAAATTACAATTAAAAGGGAGGCGCACCAAACATTGCGACTTTTTTTTGTCAAATGTACCTTCGTGACGAGTAGACGTATTTTTATCAGTGTCCGCATTTTCAACGCATTTTTCAAAGTTAATTACCTAATAAGCGGCCGAAACATCTTGATAATTAAAGTATTTTACCTGCTTTTTAAGTCTATTGAAACTCAATTTCGTTCGCTAGCTCGCTAGTGTTTTTATAAAGAATTTGATAAAATAAAAACTTGTTAAACAAATCAAAATAAATCTCGCGGCAACATGAGTCATCATCAAATGGATAAGAGATCCGCTACTCGTAAGTTAATAGCCGCCTCTTCGACTTCTCTTAGTCCAAGTTACACGGGTGAGTCATCGACAAGAGCATCACCTACGCATGATGGTTTAACACCTACGCTGGCTGCAGCAATACCTACGAAAGCTGGGGAAGACCTCGATAATCGTCTAGATAACTTGAAAGAGTGCATCGTAGAACAGCTGACTAATACACTCAAAATATCTGAAGAGCGACTTATGAAAAGGCTTGGTGAGGTTTCCGATGCACTGACTAACATAACAATGTCTATAACAAATTTAACTAAGAGAGTTTCGGCCGTCGAAGCTACCTGCACTGATGTCAACGACATGAAATCAGAGATAACTAAGCTGAAAGAAGAAATCGATAGCATTAAAATCAACAACACTCCAGGAGTTCCCCAATCTTCTGCGCTAAGTGCTGAAATAAGTGAGCTCAAGAAAAAAGTAGAAAAATATGAGAACGATTCGGTAGCAACTGACGTCATCATCAACGGGATTCCTCTCTCTACTGGTGAGAATTTGCGCTATTTATTCTCAACTATTTGTGCCGCTATCAAGTGTAATGTGCCAATGTTACGAGATGTTTTTAGAGTAAAAAGCCAAAACAACAACAATAACAACGACCAAGGCAACAACAGAAACAACACTAACAATAGCCCTGCGATTGTTTTGAAACTTGCATCTGCATATGATCGCAATTATGTTCTTAGGGCTGTTGCAATGTTTTGCAGATCAAAAAGACGGCAACTAGTGCTTAATGATATTGGCTACGGTGGAAATAAAAACTTCTATCTGCACGAAAGCCTCACCAAAAACAATCACTTAATATTGATGCATGCTATGCAAAAGAAGCGCGAAAACAAACTTATCGCAGTATTTTCTCTACGTGGAAGAGTTTATGTGAGAGTAACTGAGGATAGTGAGCCCTTGCTAGTGCTTAACAAACAGAGTGTTGATGAGAGTATCACTGCCCTACCAGGAGAAACCGTGGATTGAGAAGCTGTGCTTGTGTGCAACTGAGAGAGCGTTGAATGCATCACTGATATAAGTAGATAGGGTGGATTTAATTTGAACTTTAAAAGAGCATACTAAAGTTTTACCAGGGCTATTAAATTTTCTAGGGTTATTAAATTTTTACTGGGGTTTTTTAATTTTTTATTTTTATTTATTTATCTTTTTGTTTTAATTTATTCTAAGTAATGACTACTACCAATTTCTTTTATAAATTTCCCAAGGTCTGTTATTTTATTTTTCCTCTTTTTTTCTATTACTTTCACTTAATTAACTTCTATTTCTTTCCTATTTTATTCCTTTATCATTTTTTATTTCCTTTCTACTTTTTTCTGTTATACATCACGGTTATTATTGTAGTGTTTGATGCTGTTTCTGAACTGCATAGTCTTGGCAAGTAATGATGAATCGTCTAGTGGTGCCATAGGGAACTATAAAGCTTTAGTACATATTTTATGTAGGCAGTATAATGGTTTGAATGTAGTTCATTTTAACGCAAGGAGTTTGAATGGTTTAAAACTTGATTACGCTAAGTATATTTTTGAAAGCTCGCTAGTGGATGTCGTGTGTGTTTCGGAGTCATGGTTTAAAAGTGAATTGTCAGACGCTTTCTATAACATTAATGGTTATAAACTTTTTCGAAATGATAGGAGTGAAAGAAGGGGAGGCGGGGTTGCCATATATTGTAAGTCCAGTCTTAATGTAAAGTTAGTCAATAAAAGTAATGAAGTTTGTGAATACTTAAATGTTGAAATATTTGATAATAGTAGTAAAATATTAGTTTCGTGTGTTTATAATCCCCACAGATGTCACAGCCTTGAACCATTTTTTACTGATCTCAGTAGTAGGATAATTTCTTATGACTTTTTTGTTGTTTGTGGTGACTTTAATGTAAACCTGTTGAAAAATGATCCTATAACTGATATTTTTTGTCAACATTACACTACATGTGGTCTGACAATAGCTAATGCAGACGTCCCAACTAGATATGCACCTAACTGTGATCCGAGTTTGCTTGATGTGTGTCTTATTTCGGATAGCTCCCTTCTGCTTAAATTTGATCAGATGACATTTTTGTCAGATCATGATTTGATCTTTTGCAGCCTTAATATTAACCTGGGAAGAACATCATCATCTAGTTTTTGTTATTTTGATTATAAATCAACTAATCTTGTCTCCCTTAGTGAGAGTTTGTCTGCTATAAATTGGAATGAGTGTTGGCTGTATGATTCTGTGGATGAAAAGCTGAATGTGTTAATGAATAGTCTTAATGTTACATTTAATCGTCATGTTCCTATACGTAGAGTGCAAGTTATTAATAATAGTTGTCCTTGGTTCACAGGTCGCGTCTTACTTGCAATTAAAAATAAAAATAAACTCCATTCCAAATGGAAAGCAAATAGAACAGATGAAAACTGGAACATTTTCAAAAGATCTCGGAATGCAGCAACGGTTTTAATTAGACAAGAAAAGAAAAACTTCTTTGCATCGAAACTAAATACTAATTTGGGTTCTAAAAAATTATGGCAGAATATAAAAAAATTTAAAGTAGTTGGTAAGGACCAAACCGACTGTAATTTAAATCCAGACCTACTTAATGATTTTTTCCTAACTAGTAGCTCAAGTTCTTCGAATGCTGTCTCTTATGATGACTTTCCTAATATTGAAAATTTCCCTTTTCCTCAGTTCCACTTCACAACTGTTAACGAAGCTGAGGTAAGCAAGTGTATCTCATCGATTAGCTCTAATGCTGTTGGAGTTGATGGCATTCCCATTAAGTTTGTTAAAATAGTTTTACCTTATATACTTGCGCCTATTACTCATGTAATAAACCACTGCATTACGTGTTCCCGGTTTCCTGAACTATGGAAGATCGGCACGGTAACCCCTATTGCTAAGACTACATCTGCCTCTGAGCCTAAAGACTATAGACCAATAAGCATTCTGCCTGCTTTAGGAAAAGTATTCGAAAAAATAATGTATGACCAAATCAATGAGTATTTAAATGATAATAATTTGTTATCTCCTCTGCAGTCCGGTTTTCGTTCGGGTCATAGTTGTTCGACTGCTGCCTTAAAAATTGCTGATGACATTCGGTGCTTCCATGATCAGAATTTTTTGACCCTTCTCTGTCTTATCGACTTTTCAAAGGCCTTTGATTCCGTCGATCATAACAGACTTTGTTATAAGCTCAAAACTTATTTTAACTTCAAGTTTAATGCTGTTAATTTAATATCACACTACCTAGAGGGAAGAATGCAACGGGTCAAAATAGGGACTACATTCTCAAGCCTTAAAGTTATTAACTCTGGAGTACCTCAGGGATCTATCTTAGGTCCCTTACTTTTCTCTATGTTCATTAACGACATATTTTCGACTTGTGAATACTCTAAAGTACACGCCTACGCTGATGACATCCAGATTTATCTCTCTAGACCTATAGGTCTTATTGAAGACTTGAATTACCGACTGAACTCAGACTTGTCCGCACTGAATCGATGGGCCGCTACCAACTTGCTATTTATTAATCCCACAAAATCTAAAGTGCTGCCAATTGCAAGATTTGAAACAAGCCTTATAGATATTCCGCCCTTGTACATTGGGAATACTCAGTTAAATGTGGTTAATAAAATAAAAAACCTTGGTTTCATTTTTAACTCTAAACTTACTTGCACTGACCATATAAATACCACAATTGGAAAAATATACGGAACCTTACGCTATTTACGTACCTCAGAAGACTTTACCCCTCTTGAGACTAGACGCAGACTTGTAGTACAATTGATTATGCCTCATATAACTTACTTTTACGTTGTCTATAGTAGGCTAGACTCTCAGTCACAGCACAAACTCCTTGTAGCTTTCAACAATGCGGCTAGATATGTTTACGGTATCTCTAGATTTGAGCACATTTCTGAAATAAGTAAAGGAATTCTTGGCTGCGGTTTGTTGGAGTATCTAGATATTCGCAACATAATGTTCCTTCATAAACTAGTCTATACTAAAAAGCCTGAATACCTTTTTGAAAAACTAACTTTCCCTCAATCTACTAGATCACTCAATTTCATTATTCCTAGGTACAACTACCTGAATAGCTCTAGATTCTTTTTTATAAGCACCATTAGACTGTGGAATTCATTACCCATTAATATCAGACAAATAGCTTTAAGAAACAGTTTTAAGCATGCCGTAAATAACTACTTCTTAAACTCTCGCTAACTTTTTTATTCCACTTTCCACTATCTGTTTTCTCACTTTTTATTTTTATTTATATGCTTAATTATTCTTAGATTATCAAGTTTTGCTATATACTCTTGTTTACCAAAATTTTTATTTTTTTTTGTGTAAAATCAATTAGTTAAGAATATATTTAAGCTGTTCACAAGTATATTTATATGTATTATTGATGTACTATAAAAGACTATGTCTTGCTGTACAACCCAAAATAAAATAAATAAAAAAATAAAAATAAATAGTAAGAGAATGGTTTGAGCATCGGATAATCTGTGTCATAAAACGGCAAGTTCACCACTGTAAGCCCCTTCTTCCCAAATATCACGAAAATGCATTTCAGTTCGATGGTTGCCAGTATATAGTCCAATTAAATTGAAAATTTGACTCAAGTTGTGATAATTTTTTCAAAATTTTTTTTTTAATTTTTTGCCAAACCCACATGAACAAAAATCTATGAAAAAGAAACAATTCCACGAAAGCAAATTATGAGAATTATGAGAATTATGAATTTAGTTTAATATTTCTAAGAAATAAGAAATATATTATTTACCTCTAACAAGAAATTTTTCAAGTTTTCAGTCTCTCAAGGATAACAAATTAAATTCTTGAAATAATACATGTATAATATGATTGAATTTGAATGGTGTGTGTTGCCATATTGTGGCACACATAAAAGCAAAACAAAATATTAAAATTTATTCCTGGTAAAACCAATTTTCGTATGAGTGCTGCCGCTGTTGCTTCGACTTAAGATGTGAAAAAAAAAAAAAAAAAATTCCTAATGAAATTCAGAGCAGATTTATTTTTATACTGCCATTTGGTGCACAATGGAATCATGATGATTCCTCGCTTACATTTGGGGAAAGAGTTTGATGCTGCAGTAGCATCACTTGGTTTTATTTTAATATTTCATAAGCTGACTTAAGCTGCCCTTCAACTTGAAACAAAAGCTGATTTCATGCGATTTATTTCGTTTCTCTACCAGCAGCTGAATTTTGGGTGTAACAACAGTGGCAGTGGTGGTGGTAGCAGCAGCTGGCACATACATATATGTTATTGCTGTGTGTGTTTGTAACGAAACTGCTGTTTTGCATACTCTTGCAATTGAGTGTAAAAAATTGGAATGAAGTATTTTAATAAATCACATCAGCGCACTTTGTTATAAAATGGTGAAAATAATAACAAAAAAAAAAAAAAAAAAAATTTAAAAATCCATCGAATAATTTGCTTATGCATTGTTGTAGTAAAAAAGAGATGGCTGTACATGTTCCACTACCATAGCATAAAAAAACCAAATTTAATTTATACACCACTCATTCATATTTCAAACAAAAGAACATACAGATACATAGCTATGCAAACATGGAAGTACTCATGCATGTATGTATGGCTACAACCCATTTATAAGTGGATGTATGCTGAAATATTTCAAGGCCATTGTTAATTGGCGCTTTAAGAATATTTAGATGATATTAGATTGAGTCTTTAAAATCATAAAACTTCTACTAGAAGTGAGCAAATAATTCGTAAGGAAGACTATTTTTCTGAGACGAATAACTATACAATCCTACTTCGTCTTTTGTAAAATTTCTGGTGAAGCTCTTATTATCTTGCATAATGTTTTCCTTCCTTAAAGCAGACAAGAAGTGTTGAAAGTTTGACAGGCTCAAAATCATAACGAATGTGACTTAATGTACCTAATAGCAAGACTACAGTCTGTTTTTTATTCGGAAACATTTGCTTTTACAAATCTTGTATTATTCATATAATTACTAGGCTAATTCAAAAAACATTTTTTTTTTTTGGAATATCCACAATTATGGCAAAAAATCTGAAAGAAGATGACAAAAAAGGCAGCTGAGATTTCTTAAAATTTTTTTGAAGGTCATTGAGACATAGCGCGAAATGTCGGTGGTTTTTATTTTATAACGATTGCTCGGAATGATCAATGCAATGTATCAAATTTTTTGTCTTGAATCAAGGTGTATAAAAAAACTAGTAACTGGAAGCAAAAATTAACCACATATTGTTTTTTTAGCTGAAATGCCCAGAAAAAACGTACTTTCGAAATAAAAGTCTTCATTTGGGATTAAAATGTTTCTTCCAAATTAACCATAAAATTATGCAATACGCTATTTTCTAGAACATAAAGAGATTTATTTAGGAGCAATTCCACAAATGTATCATAAAATAAAAACATAATATTGTTGCCAAAGCTGCTATCAAATCGCAATTGAACTCGTAAGCACATTACTTATAAATATTGCTAATATGAATGTGATAAAGATCATTGCAGGATAACGTATGTTTTCATATGTTTGCATTTAGTTATTTCTAACCAAACACTAAGGAAAAAAAAACGAAGCACATCATTAGGCGCCACCCAGGCATATGGTGCTATAAGAGTAAGCAACTGCGCCTGAATATATACAACAAATATTTAAAACAGCAAAGAATACAAACGTAAACACAAAAACAATACAAAATAATATTCACAACCAACTTTGCACTATGGTCGTGGTACACTGAGAAAAATAGAGTGTTGCAGTCAAATAAAAAGATTTTCCAAAGCACATATTTAATAAACAAGGGAAAAATATGGCGGCACGGATTAGTGGCTTTGACTAATATTTAACTTATGACTCTGAATCCGAGCCTAAAACATTCAATTATATTTTTTTTTCTGTGTTGGAAAAACTACGTATAATAGTTGTCTCCTTTAGCTGACTAGAAAGCGAGAAAAATGTTCACAACCGCCCTGGCTTTTGGTTTGATTTCGCACAACAGCAGCGCACAAATTCTCTGCAATGTTTTTGACGCCATAATATTAAGTATCCTTTTTACATGCCAGCGATTATCTAAAGGACATTAGCACCAAACCAATGAACTCGTAATACGTGAACTTGGAATATGGTAGTGATATCTAAACATATGTAAAAGAACATTGCTAAATCTTGTTGTTATTGAAACAAAACTGAACATTCAAGCAGACTAAAAATTTTGCGGGTTATATCACAAAATGCTTAGTTTATACCAAGGAGTGTGAAAAAATTTATTTTTGCTTGAACATGAAACTGGGGTAAATTGATCAAAATTAAAAATTTTCAACAATGCGTGACAATAAAGATTGATGGTCGAGCTTAAAGATTTTTTACTAATTTTAGAGTATTACCTATTTCATAAAATAACACAATAGATCTTTTTGATTAAAACACAATTCTAAAACTCAATTTTAAGTAGGCATGCCAGTGTAATGCATTTGTCTTCATAACCTAAGCCGCACCTGGGCCTATGGTACAACTGGCTTCATTGACAACCCATACGAAAAATTTCGAAATTTATATAAACTTCAAGGTAGCCCCTCAAACGCTTTTAATCATCATTATCAAGATCGTATAAAAAGAAAAATTTCTCAAGTGAGCCATCTAATTTAAGCGTAAGAAATTCTTTCAAAAAAAGTTGTTTTTTTTTTAACAAAGGATTTTTTTTTTTAAGTATTTAACATGGAACACGGAATGAAATTGTATATTTTGTAGGACCAAATTTTTTCATTTATTATTGAAAATCCCTTTTTCAAATAAATAAAAATTCATGCAACTTTTTCGCATTTGAGAAAATTTTAAAAAAAAAATCACACTCCCCATATATCGTCAATCTTAGGCCAGATTCACGAAAGTGCAAATTTTTCAGTTTTGCACTAATGTTGTTTTCTTATACAAAATGGTTCAATAAAGTTATGCCAGAAGTATGAAAGCTATATCTGAAGTGGCTTGACAGCAAATGCAAAGTTTATTACACGAAAAAGCAAAATTTACATATCATTTTCATATTTAAAAAAATTTCAAATAGCAATTTCTCAAATTCAATAATTTTCACATTCGTGAATCTGGCTCAAGAGTGACGATATAAGAACTATATCCTAGAAAAAATAGGTGGAACAATCGATATTGGTTCAAAAGTTATTAATAATATAGTGATGCCGTGCAAGGCTTTTTTCAGCAGTGAAGAAAAACAAAGCATTTTTCGAAAAAAGTGCATATGGCATAAAATTTTTAGAATCGTCTTAGGAATGAGTATGAGTTTTTTTGGAACTTTGTTTTTGGACTGATTTTTAAAAATTATAAAATGTCTAAGAAAATTTCTGAAAAAATTCACACCTATTTTTTGGTCGGTTCTAAGCATTTTATGCCATGCGCGCTTTTTTTGTAAGATCCTTTGTTTTTCTATACTACTGAAAAAAGCCTTGAAAGGCCTCACTATACTGTTAGTAACTTTTGAACCAATATTGATTACCCCAATTTTTTTTTTCGTTTGTTGTGCAGATTCCAAAACTGGCTACAGAATCTTTCTACCTTGTGTGGATTTCGAGGTATCCCAAACTGAAAGTGAAAAAACCGACGTTTTTTCTGATTTTCAAATTAAGTTCCAGGACGCAAGATTTTTTTCTGCTCTATTCCATAAAATGCACTGGAATATCTTGCTCTTTTCCTTTCAAAAAAAAGTGATGAATGGTCATCTACGATTTTTTTTTTCAAAGTTATGGCCATGTGTGATACCTGAATAATATAAATTGTTGGGCTGCTAGAAATAGACATTCCCAAAATTTAAGTTTTTAAATCACTGACCAAATTTTTATTGTTTTGTTCTTTATCTACTGTCGGAGCAAAGAGCCTGTACAAATCTCTTCCAGCCTTCAATTTTCTTCAACATATACCCCATTCATGTATTTCCTGTTCCAACCATTGTCTCTAGAATTCCATTCATAGGTTAAATTTTTCTATTTTTTTGAAGATTTTGCTCTAGGCTTGACAGAGTTTAGATTTGGACCTTTACTTTAATAGAAAATAACTCAAAAGCAAGAGATCAAATTAAAAAAGCCAAAGAGTAGAGCTTACTCAGGTAGAACAATAGCTCTCTGGTGACATTGGAAGAACTGAATTTGTTGAAAGTGCGCCAAACGCTAAAAAACAACGACTTTTGCACTTTTAACCGAGAATATTTTGTAGTCTTTATACACTCGTCAGAATATCAGACCTCAAGATTTGTTAAAAATACTCTTGCATTCACATAGAGCAAAACACAAGGTTTTCTTCCTTTTTATTTAATATTTAGTTACCAATACCGAGAAAACTATTATAATTCACTTTACATAAATTTTATGAGTAATATGATATAGGAATTTTAAAACAAATTTATTAAAGGAATTTCTTGCATATATAAGTATGTTACTTACTGATTAAATATCAAATCAATTTCATTTGAATTCATTAAAATTCTTATTCAACCTACATGCTATATCCTTCTATTATTAACTTAATTGAACTTGGTAACATGATGCTCCGTGTACACAGATAATCATTAGAAATTCTTTTTGTATTCAAAAGAGCAAAAGTTCAGTTTAATTTTTAATTCAATTTGTAATTTATAATATATACATTTATTTCTATATATATATACTTATATGTGCATACATGTATTATTATAATCAACAGCAAGAGATTTTCTTAATTTTCTTTATATTAAACCACATTGTACGAGTACATATTGTGTCGTCTTTGTTTCATATGCAAATTTTGTCATGAACAAATATTTCATCATTGTAATACTGAATTGGTGGTATAGAAATGTTTGAAAGCATCCTTTTGTTTGGATGAAAGTCACTCGTATAATGGGCTTACAAACACTTGTAGGGTATATATATATGTTTATGTATGTGAAATAGAAATTTCAGTTACATTCATACACACAAGCGTATGTAATTTAGAGCATATATCCTTTTTGAAGTTTTGCATCATCAGGGCGAGTCATGCAAATTGTGTTGCTTCAATGGTGAAGCAGCACGTTTTCTTCAATTATGCCTGAGCAATTGTGTGTAGAAAAAGTCTTTTGTAGCATAAACATATACATCTAAACAACTATCATTTGATTCATATATGTACATAAGAGTGGCACAAAAAGACTTTAAAAACGTATATTTTTATTTTAAATAAATAGTTTTTGGCTTTAGTCAACATTTTCTGATTTCTTCAACATTTTTCAACTTCTTCATAATTTTTTGTCTTAATCAACATTTGCAGACTCCTTCAACACTTTTCAATAAACTTATTACTAACATGAGCTAAAATGTTTTAAAAATTACTAATTTAGGCATTAAAAAAGTGTTAATATTTTTACTACCTATATATTAAGTGCCTCTCTAATGTATCTATACACACTTACACTATTTTAAAATGCACATTAACTTCAATTAAGATTGCGTGCGTATGCGTATATGTGTGTACGGAGGAAATAATTTCATTGCTTTTAATATTGCACACACATTTTCACCAACTGTCTGTCATAGTCGTTGTGGTTGCAACCCAATGGCAAAAAATTGGTGAGATTCACTCACAAAATGAAGACTTGAGAAGGACGTGGATATCTGTGGTTTAAATTTTTAAATTGACTTTATTTTTCTGGAGCAAAATAAAGCAATTGTGATGCAGCATTTGCAACTGGCTTCGTATAACAAAATATGATTGAAAGTGGAAGTTGTGAGACAGTCCCGATGAAGTCCTAAAATTTCTGTAAGGTTTAATGAAACTTTGTACATGTTTATGTGAAACAGAAAATGCAATTAGCCAAAATATCTAATTAAATTTGTGGATATGAACAATACAAGCAACTTGGCACAACATGACGTATGCGTAATATATTATTTATTTAAAAATCAGAATGTCGCACAACTAAGTCATTTGCCTTGTATTGAATTTTGCTAAATACATAATTTTCTTTATATAATATAAACAAAAATAAAAACAGGGTGTACCTTAAAATAGTATAAAAATATATCATAAAAAAGCTCCCGCGAAATTTAATCATTAAATTTCCACATAAATTTGCAACGGCGCAAAAAAGTTATTGCCACAAATTGAACACACAAAATGAAGCGTTAAAATCAACTGATAACGCCACATAATTAGGCCATAAGGTCATAAAACTAAAGCACCAACAACTTTACACATAGTAAATGCTGCACAAATACACACACACACATACTACGATAAACAATATACACATGCATAACAGCAGCGGCAATGACCAACTCATAATTTGTGCATTAAATTTGACCACTAAATGACCGAACACTAAAATCATAATATTAAATCGCTACCATTCATGTGTATGTGTGAATGCTCGCTAAGTGTTAGTGTTGTTTTGCAATGATTTTGTTCTTGTTTGTTTGTTGTTGGCAGTTGTGTTCATTTGTTGTATGTCGCTTGTTGTTTTGCGGTATTTTGTTTCGTTAGAGTTTAGTGATTTATGTTCATACAGAAAAGTTTATTTCGCTTAATTACCAAAAGATAACGCGCGTGGCATAATCGAAGTGTGCAAGTGCGTGTGAAGTTTGTGGTTTTCGAATTATAGCACAGTAGGGATTTACTTGTAAGTGCATGCCACTAGAAGTTAAAGTTGTATGCTTTTAAGTGCTTCAAAGTGTCAGGTTACTTGCCACTACCGAGGAATTCACGCGTAAGCATAATTTGAAAATTCGGCACTGGTGAAAATGTACGAAAGCAGTCATTCTATACCTAGCGTTACAAGAATTGACCTCACCCCCTCTAATTTTGCTTAAAACTTGGTATATGGCTTCGTTTCATGCTAAAATTGATACAAATGACAAATATTTTTCGATTGTTTTAATGGATTTTGGAGGGGTGTAAAAAGTTAAAAAATTGGTTGATTGTGACAAACACTCTTTCACGTAATTATCCGAAACAGGAAAAAGTGACATTTATTTTAATGGCATCGAATAGCCATTTCTTCCTTATAAAAATATGCCTCCAAAACTTTTCAATATGTTTCTTACTTTCCCTTTGAGGGGAGAGTATTTCAGCCCCACACAAAAGACGAAATGTTTTGGGAGCATGGCATAGCCCATTTTTATGGGCACTAACATATTTCATACCCTGCATTTTAGCTCACTTCGAGTATTTTTTTGGCCATTAATCGGTTTTTTTGATACTAATACTATACAATTTCTTTCTTTTTATGGGACCTTCTTTCTCTTAAAAGCATAATAACTCAGAAAGTAAGAGCTCTATTGAAATAGTTTGAAAATGTTTTTTGATATGGTAGAGTGTAGCTATTCGATGCATGTATAATGGTAATTCTGAGGATGCAGTTCTGAACTGATTTTCATGTTCAGACCATTTTTTGAAAATTATTGATTTATGCTCTAAGCAAAATATATTTTGTGTAAAGTAAAGAAAAAAAAAAGCTTTTAAATGAATGATAAATGAAAATGGTTTATTTTATGGTTTAGAAGTTATGATATTTGAACTTTTCAACAACACGAAATTTACCTATACCGATTCACAAAACTCACAAAAAATGATCTATTAATGGTACATTAACTAACCGATTTCCATGTTCTGACCTATTTTCGAAAGGTATTAAATTGGCTATTAGAGCATAGTCTGCTTCAAGACAAGTACTATTTTTACTACTATTTTAGTGGTTAACTTATTAAAAATATCCCATGGCCTACTTTTAAGATCTTTTGAACTATTTTTTCCAGAAAAAAGACAAAACTATCTTTCATATGAATTTAATACGAAGATGTCGTCTTTACCGAATTAAATATGCAATACAGCCTTTACCGATAAAGATGCCATCTTTATATTAGATTTATGTGAATTTTTTCAAAACAATACTTTAAAAGACTTAAGGGGACGGACATTCGCCTTTGTAATTGAAAAAAAAAAACATAAAAAACACTTTTAAAAATTTTATTATGAAAAAACTATTACATTTATTGACAAAATTTCTTTTGGACATTTTTAAATATTGTCTAGAAAATATGAAAATTTTTTTTTTTATTTTAGTTTCCATTGGCTGCTGTAGAGGGCGTCACCCAAAAGTTACTTTTTAAACGGTAGGAAATGTTCTTTATGATTAATCGAATGCTCTTTGGTTTTTTAAGATCGGTGGAGTAGATTCGGAGAAAAATTTACTACCAGTTTGAAAAGTAAGGGAAACTAAAAATTAAAAAAAAAAAAAAAAATGTTTTCATATTTTTAGACAATATTTAACAATGTCCACAAGAAATTTTTTCAATAATTATAATAGTTTTTTCATAATAAAATTTTTAAAAAGTGTTTTTTGTTTTCAATTACAAAAGCGAATGTCCCCTTAAAAGAAATAGTACTTTTTGCTAAAAAGCTGAAAACATACTCTGTGCTAATAGCTTGATTAACTTCTAAATTTTGGTTCAAAAAGCCTTCATCGGATATTAAAGTCAGTTAAATTTGAAAACTGTGAATGACAAGATAATATTAAAACAAAACTGCAAATAATTTCCTTCGGTTTTGTGATTATTTATGACTGTTTCGAGACTAAGCTATATCTCTCGCATTAAATTTATATATCGTAATGATATAAACACAATTTTTTTAACCAAATGTCATCAATTCTGAACAAGCAAACTTTTCGTGAAAACGGAACCCCATTTTATTAATTTGTAATAAAATCCCAGCCAGTAATTTTCATGACATTACTTTTGCCACAAAATAGACGTTTTCTCATTAAGCCGACGATATACAAAAATTAATGTTTGTATGTCTGTCTGAACCAAAAATTTTTTTTTTCTTTTTTTTTGTGATTTCCACGCGTTTCATGCTTTTTTAAAACATTTTAGTGTAAAAAAAATTTTTCACCCAATGGGCCCCCCTTGCATGACGGAACGAAAACTAAATTTTTTTTAATTGTTTCGTGTTTTCTACACTTTTTATGATTTTTAACGACATTTTAGTGGATACAATTTTGTCTCTCTTGGATGACGGAACCAAAAATTTAAAAATTTTTTTTTAATTTTTTTGGTGTTACCAAAAAATTGATTTATCATATGTATGTCGCAGATAATGTTTGATTGTCAATCAACAATATGTTGGTTGGATGGAGTTTTACTACTGTGCTTCAAAATACTTGTTGGAAAAACTTGTTTAAAGAAATGAATTTGATTTAATTGTTAAAATGGAAAATTTGATTTGAGAAATGATTAGAAAATTTGGAATAGAAAAATTAAGTTTACGTTTTTAAGCAAGAGTAGTAAAAAACCATCGCGATTAAATAAATTCGCCAATATGTATATCTGAAGATATTTAGCCGATATGGATGAGATTTTGTACGTGTATTAAGAGTATCGTTAGAAATAATATCCGAAAATCGGCGATGTCCCATCTCTGAAATTATTTATCGCATATTGATGTGATTCGTTACGTAAATAAATTGCATTGAGACCATTTACATTCTTCAATTTTATTTAACAAGAGAATGTGTAGCAACATTAACCGGGAAATGCTAGTCACCAAATCAAATCAAATCAAACTTAGTTCTGTCGAGATTTATTTTGAATCTTTGTATAAATCTCAAAGGGGACTATGGTAATTATGACAATTGGCATTAAATTAAAAAAAAAAAAATCAAATGAGAGATGAATATTAAAGAAAAAAGGGTCAAACATTTTTATTTTATAGCTATTGACATTTGCTGTCAAAAATAAAACTCTTCCGAGTGGTGGAAACGGGTTAGATTTAACGAATTGGTTTGTAAATTTTGGCAAAACTAATTCTTCAAATGAAACGTAGTATTGGTGTTCGTTTTTAACGAAAACACTTTCATTTAATTACTTTATCGTATAAAAATTCGGTAAAACCAACCTATCTTAGTGAAAGTTCTCTATTTTTTCAAGACCAACTTATCCATGACTTGTTTGATTATTGCCACCATGAATTTTGGTCTAAGTATCAGTTCTTCAAAGTTTGATTGTTCTTTCTAAAATCTTGTGAGCGTTAAAAATAGTCTTAATTGCATTTACTTCACTGAGCTAGCAGTTTGTAGTCCAAAGTAAACACTATAACCGCAATGCACTGTAATCAAACCAGTACTGAACTGCATTACTACATGCTAGCCTTTTAAATACCGTTTGCTCCCGACAATTGAGTATTTCAAGCAAAATCTAGATGTCATTCTCATTACTTGTTTCTACCACACGGATTTCTGTAGCAGATTATGATGGTTTGGTATGTCAGAAATTCATTGCATGCTTTTAGGCTTAATTTTATTTTAAACTTTAAGCACAGTGTAGGCCTTTAAAATGTTTTGTTTTGAATATTGCTACTGCATAATTTTGCTATGAAGAAACAACATTAATATGTAATATATTTACGGAAGAATTCGTAGTCTAACATTTTCTTCAGAATATTAACGTTGATAAGAGAATTTAGTTCGTATTGTTGTACGTTTTCGTATCACTAATCGGTAACGCTTGACAAACCGCAGTTAATTAATAAATAATTGGAATGCCAGTGGTATATTGGATTAAAAAAAATAAAGATTTTTCGACCACTTAATTTCAAAAATCTTATAATGCAGTTGCATATAAAAATGTTTTACTAAGAAGGTGCTGTCAATACTTTTTCTAAAAAGTCATATTTTTTCCAAAGAAATTTGGTTTAAAATATCTCTATGAAATGCAGCGTTTCCAGTTTTCTCGAAAATTACTGAGGTACATATAGAAACGTATTCAGACCATAAAAAATTAAACGTGAGAATATCCTCTTGTAATTTAAGTCAAAAAAGTTTCCGCATTTTTGCGCCAATTGGAAAATTTATTAATTTTCTTATAAAGGTAATTTGTGAATTTGAATGCGAACTTGCAATCAAAATAATTGTGTATGAAAATAATGCTTTGCATACTTTTAGGGTGAAATCATTTTTAAGAGGAAGGCATGTCCGTTTACATATTACTCCCATTTTTGGAATTTTATAGGATTAGAATAAACGCCCGATTTCCCTTATCCCATATTCTAACATTTGCGTATTCCACTAATTTTTTTAAAAAATTCACAGCATATTCATATTTAATGATCCTAATCATATTTACGAAAAGAAAAAAAAAAAAAAAACAACAAAATGTCTAGACAAGCATATGTCTAGATTGAGCCAACATACGAGCAACACTGTTAGGATTGATAATGCAATATGAAACAAATTGCTATACATAAAAATGCTTTTCAGTCACACATCTTGATTCCAAATATTTGAATAAATCAACAAATAAAGGTTTTACCTGAAAAGTTGGCAACAAAAAATTCATTTCATGCGTCTGTAAGCAATTTTCTATAAGAGTGTTTGCAAAAAAATGTTTGCTAGACGATTTTTGCTGCCAGCAATTTACAAAACTGCAGTAAATGCCACAAACGATGCTAACGCTTAGCGCTTACAATTTCAAACACATATAAATCTACACTTATGCAAGCACACAAATGCATTCATTGCTCTTCAAAATGTATGAACATACATGCCATGAAAAACGGTGCAGCCAAAATTTTAATTAAAAAATGTTTTATTGTGCTGAGTATCATCCTGCGCTCATTGAAATTTCTAATGTGTTCGATTGTTTTCGTCTTTTTAGCAACAAAAGCAACGTTTAACATTGATTTTTTCATTAAACACACAAGTGCATAAAGCGGCAAGCTGTTTTGTTTTTTTGCTTTTGTCCTTTTTTATTTCGCACGAAGGACATGCCCGCAGGATATGCCATAAAATTGTCTCTGTGAAAATTGTTTACATACAATGCAAATGTAAGCGGAACGGTAAACAAAATAAAAGTGACAAAAAAGAAAATCGCTTGACAGCAAGGACATGAAGATGTCCTGCGGCGCGTTAATGAAGTGGGTTGGCATTGGGGAGCTGACATTCAATGAATATAGCTGACTCTGCTGATAAGGCAACATCAGCGGTACGCAAAATTAAATGAATTAACAGAATTTAATTTATTGCATTAATGCCAACTCACTGCGTGTCTCGCTCTTTCTCGTAGTCTGTGCTCTGGGTTGGACTCCTTTTGGTTTTATGTTCTCATCCTTTAGATGCTTCAATGGCAGTGTGACTGACCGCAGGGGAAAAAAATTTTTTACAACTTTAATGCTGGTTGCCGCATGATCTGTACGCGCTGATGATGGCAAAGTTGTTGCTGTTGGAGCAACTGTGCCATGGCGCTCATTTAAATGCCGCATTTTATTGCTTTGCAAATTAAATTAATTCGCTCGTTTATCAGTGATTCAATACGATTTGCATTTATTTTTTCAGTTGCTTTCAGTATTCTCCTTTTTAAAAAAACAAATGATGCATAAAAATTACCAATTATTGTATAAATAAATTGTGGTCCTTTCAAATATAGGTCAATAGGGGAACTTCTTTACATCAGCAATTAAATGGCACTAAATATTATATGGTTTAACCCAAAAAATTAAGCAATGCTCATTGTTGCGCATTTGAGTTATATTTTCGTAGTATTTTCTTGCGAAAAATTTGAATTCTAGATAAAAATTGGCACAGTTTGCTGTGATTTTGTAAAATTTATTATAAACGGTTGCTACGCTTGTCAATCTGAACTTATATGGTCCAATTTAGCACAGTTGTCTGAAGACAATCTTGTACTTATATTGTCTGTTGTCTGCTTTCATCCACTTTCCAACAGCAGTGTTAATGCAATTTGAATTCTTTGGCAGAATTTTGGTTCAAGAGCAACTTGAAGTCATCAAGAACACCCAAATATTAAAAATACCTAAAAAAAAGCTTTCTCAATGATTTCAAAATTCCAACCACAACCTTTGCTAAATTTAACTTAAATAAAATTACAACACCATCAAAGAACCATAATTTTACAAAACATTTCACTTTCAAGCTTCATCAGCCCATCGCACTCGGTCGTAAGGTACGCAATCAAACGGATATAAATGCTTAAGAATTTTAAGCTTTTTCTTTATGCCACCACAACCTTAAAGTATGCAACATATAATGTATATAAGAAATAAACAATGACGATACGTGCGTGACAAAAACTCAATGAAAGTGGTGGGCTGCATTAGAAAATCAAAACACGTGCACACGGAGCTTACAAGCAAAACAGCCACAACAGGAAAAAAAAAAGAACCAGCAAATTTTTTAGACCAGGATTTAGGACTAAAGACATGTTTATTTCCGTTTTAAGATATGACTTATCACAATATATGTTGTAGGTATGCGTGCAGGATTGCGTACTCTAACGCTGTATGCGTTTGTTACTCTCTGTTGGAGAGTCTGTTCATCTGGGTGATGGCATTAAAATTTTCACGCACAAATACACACACACGAAATGCTGGCGATAGCAAATAGAAACACGCATACAACAGCACACGCACGTCTTATTGTGGCTATTGAAAATATGAGTGTAACAAAAAACACAAATGAAATATTAATGCGTTGCACAAGAGAGAGTGTCGGGAGAGAGGGAGAAAAAGAGAGCAAGGAAAGCAAAAATGGGCCAAAAGAAAGACAACAAAAAAATGGGATTGAATTGTTGGAAAAATTTATGAAGTTGTGAGAAGGCATGTGAAAAACAGCTTTCAGAAAATGTGCACCAATTGGGACTGACATAATTTAATATACTTGCAAGTGAGTGTGCGTGTGTGCGTGTGGAAAAATGCTCACCATTATCACCACAAGAGTGTAATTGTGTTAGCATGTCATATGATTCTTTTTTTTTTTCTTTGGGTTCTTAGACTTAGTTACGTTGCCATAATTTGGCGGTTTTACTCATTTGACAGCTGAGGAAATTTAATTTCTTTTACATTTTTTATGAAATTTTCTTCTTTTTAAATGACTTACAAATTAAACTATGCAACACAGAAAAAGATTTTCCATTTTAAATCTTTTTCTTGTGTGATGCTTTTTGAACTCAGAATTCGAACAGAATTTTCATAAAAGTCAATTTAAAATAAAATACAATGTCCTTAAAAACAATGATATCAGATTAAAGTGGGCCTTGAAATTATTTTTTAAAAGCTTAAAAATTATGAGTCCTTTAGAAAATAGATTAAAAAAAAAATTTCAAAAATAGTTTGTATTTTTTCCATGTAGGTATGTTCCAAAATATTAAAAAACTTAAAAAAAAACTTTTTCAAGAATGTTTTTATTTAATTTTTATTCTTAAAAGTTCTTCATAAAAAGTATTTTTGACTTTTACTCTTAAAAGTTTTTTATAAAAGTTATTTTTGACTTTTGATTTTAAAAGTTTTTTATAGAAGTTCTTTTTGAATTTTACTCTAAAAGTTTCTTATAAAAGTTATTAATGACTTTTACTCTTACATAAATGTTTTTTATAAAAGTTATTATAGACTTTTACTCCTTAAAGTTCTTTATAAAAGTTATTTTTGACTTTTACTCTTAAAAGTTTTTTATAAAAGTTATTTGTGACTTTTACTCCTAAAAGTTCTTTATAAAAGTTATTTTTGACTTTTACTCTTAAAAGTTTTTTATAAAAGTTATTTTTGACTTTTACTCTTAAAAGTTTTTTATAAAAGTTATTAGTGACTTTCACTCCTTAAAGTTCTTTATAAAAGTTATTTTTGACTTTTACTCTTAAAAGTTTTTTATAAAAGTTATTTTTGACTTTTACTCTTAAAAGTATTCTATAAAAGTTATTATTGACTTTTACTCTTAAAAGTTTTTTATAAAAGTTATTTTCGACTTTTACATTTAAAAGTTTTTATAAAAGTTATCTTTGAATTTCAGTCTTAAAATTTTTTTGAAAACTTCCCCTAAAATCATGACGCTTAATTATTAGATCTTCCATGTTAATATACCCTACACCCAGGATATATTAACTTTGTCCTTCCGTTTGTAACGTAGAGAAGGAGGGGTGGCAGGTATGGAAAAGTATATATATTCTTGATCAGCGTCGCCTCCTGAATCGATTTAGCCAAGTCCGCCTGTTTGGCTGGCTGGTTGTCTGTGGAAATACAGTTTTTGGGAAAACTGAGCAACATAATTCAATGAAAGTTGGTATTCTGCCTTCATCGTCAAAGTTAACTCGAGGGATTAGAAATGAGCGAAAGCCGTCAACTAACACGCCTACCACCCATAGAAAAAATATATTCAAAATGCAATAATAAGAGTATTATTTGTAATAAAAGCAACAAAATACACATAATTACTAGGAATAGTAAGTGCAAGCTCTGAGCAAAAACTGGGCAAACTCGGACTAGATGCTCAAAATATTATACTGAAAGCGTTATTTGTGGTAACCCGACCAAATTGAACTCAAACACTCAGATCAATAAATGCAAGCTCTGAGAAAAAATATGCTAACTTGGACAAGAGGGCGTGGCACCTCTCATATAAGGAAAAGCTTTAAAAGAAACCGACTAGTCCAAATGCACATATAAAGTTCTATTTACGTTTTACACTTTTTGTCATTGGGCGTAACCAACTGTCTACTTATGCATTACAATCGGACCAGAAAAAAGTCAATTGTCTCCTTATACATTACATTCGGACCAAAAAAGGTCCAGTTTTTTTTATTTTGTTTATCAGTTTCCACAAATTTAATTTGAAATTCAAATTTTACACAAATTCAAATATTACGCGAATGAGCTAATAGTTTGTTATATATTTCTGAGCAATATTTTCCGGGTTCGAATCTCAGTGTGGATGAACATTTTTTTATTAATTTTTTCAACATAAGACAAATTGTGTTCATATTAATAGAAATTTAAAAATTGGAATTGAAAATCACCGAGTGAAGGTTTTGAACTCTGGCATCTCCACGCAGCGTAAGTCAATAGACCGATACACTATCATGTGCTCTTCCTCCTAATTGACGAACTGCCAAACAGTACATAGTCATTAACGATATAAGTAATTTCACTGATATAAGCGATACACAATTGGATCACTTTTGGTACTAATGACAGATTATGCATAACAATTGGACCATTTTTGCTACAATTGTCCGACTTTGCACTTCATTTGAACCTTTTTCGATACAACTTAAGTAAATTTATTACAGTTTTAGGTGTAGTTCATTACGGACTACTTACAAAAAAACAAGACCAAAGATTGGACTATTGAGACAATTGATTTCGTCGGTCCTACTGGGAAGCTTCAAGCAAGTGACGCGGATCTGCACAACTACTGACACAGTTAAAAACTTATCTGTGAGTTAATATGGAACAATTCAAGTGGGCATAAGCTTTGGACATCTAGGTCTTAGAGTATTAAAATCTATTGACTTGTGTAAATTAACACAACAAAATTTAATGGTGCCTTTTAAAAATTTTGCTTAAGTACACATATGTACGTACATGTATCCCATATAAATACCAATTGTCTTTTTGCTTGTGGCATCTTTTCATAAGCTCTCGCTTACAAATGCTAACGATTTCTTATATGTTTTTATATTCTGAAATGCCTATTGTTTTTATTAAAAATTTCTGTTGCCGCTTTTGAGGCATGCATGCATGCATATACAACACAAGGCTTTATTTAGCACAAGCAAAAATGTCACACATATCTCGACAACATGTGATATTTTTTATTTGTTGTTGTTTAATTGTAATTTTCATTACGAATGTAAAATAAAAACAAATATTTATCTAAGATGGCATGTTGGTAACAGCAGCTGGCGTCGAGATGCTGTCAAATATTTGAATTTTTTTAAGAACATTTTTGTTTCAGACACATGTGAATGAAGTCTCTTTTTCATTAAATTTGAATATCTTATTGTTAGTTTTAAAGGAATCTGTGTACATTGTGTATCTTTTTTGATATTTTTCTTATCGTTCAATAAACTTTGAATTTTATTATTGGGTGTGTGTATTAATTTCCATCTTTTTTTTTTATTTGAGACTTTATTTAAAGAAAATGGTACAATCTATTTTATTCAAGGTATTGCCCATTGCTAGTCACTACTTTTTCCATCTTTCTGGCAATTTATGGATTCCATCCCAGAAAAACTGCGGCGGCTTGGCAGCCAAAAACGAATCGAGCCGATTTTCGATATCTTGAACTGAAGTGAAGCGTATTCCTGATAGGGCATTCTGCATCGATCGGAAAAAATGGTAGTCAGATGTTGCAAGGTCTGGGCTATAAGGCGGATGAGGCAAAATTTCCCATCCGTTGTTTTCCAGGTAATTTTTGACTGGGGCAGCAATATATGGCGGAGCGTTATCGTGGTGGAAAATGGTTGACTCGTGTCTGGTCGCATACGTTGGCCGCTCTGTCTGGATTTTCTGCTTCAATCGGGTCAATTGTTGACGATAGAGTTGAGCATTAATGGTGAGCATTAATGGTTTGGCCACCTGGCAACAGCTCATAATGGATCACACCTAGCTGGTCCTGACCGGAACGTTCTTTGTCTTCGACATCAAAATTACCACCTTTGAACCGTCGAAACCACTCACGACAGCTTGATTCAGCTGGAACATAGTCCCCATAAACTTCTACAAGAATGCAATGACTTTCAGAAGCTGTTTTCTTTGAAATATAGTAGTGAAGTAAAACTTCCCGCAAATGTTGCTTTTTCGGCACGAACTCGGACATTTTGGAGCACAGTAAAATTTATGATGCGGTTGAAAATTTTCAAATCTTATGATGCAGAGTTGTTGACAAATGCCTAAGCTTCAGATATAACGTTTCTGATCCAACATTCAAGTCACCATGTGTTGATGGTGACGTCTTTTGAAAAACGATGGAAATTAATGCACACACCCAATATTTAACTTCAAAGATTTTTAAGACTATTTGGTATTGCTTGCGTTAATTTATTGTACTTAGACTTTTAGCCTCTTCTTCTTGAAAAGTGATTGTTTGCTAGAAATTCTGTCATTAGAAATTTAGATACAGAACTTTAAGCGACCGGCAGTTTTTTTTATATATTTTTGTAGAGCCAAATGAATTCAAAATTTTGTTTAACATGATAAGCTAAAAATTTTAAACTTTAGAGATTTTTCTGCCATAAAATTTATAGAACAAGATCTCTGTTTTATTTTCAGTAAGAAAGCACTATTGAGTGAATCACTTATGTGACGTTCGCTACACGTTTTTAGAAATCCGAAAAAAGTTTTTGGAGTTCTGAGTCCGTTGGGAATTGTGATTGGAGAGGAAATTTTGCAAGAACCAATCTCAGATATAGCTTTTAAATCACGTATATAATGAGGAAAATTTTCGCATGCGGTAAGTTATCTCATGCGAGAAAATATCGCATGAAATAAATACCGTTATTGGATAAAACACGCGTCAAACCTAAAAACCTTTCCGAAAATATTATATGAAAATAAAATTTTATTTTGATTACATTAAACACTAAAAACGTTTCCACCTACTTAATACAGGCAATAGAGAATTTGAAAAAAAATATCATGAGAGACCCCGTTAGAAAAAATGTCACATGAAATGAGTACCAGAATTGGATCAAATACGTTTCAGAAGCAAAAGCTGTAGCAAAAATATATTCATGAGAATAAATATTTATTTTGACTGAATAACCTCACTGAATTAACTTTCCACTGACTTAATACAAGCAATAGATTTTTCTAAACTAAAAAATATTATGAGAGAAAATTTTCATGCGATAAATTATCTCATATCGGATGATATAAATACCACAGTTGCATAAAATATGTGTCGAGTCGATAAGTTATCTCATGCGATACATTATCTCATGCGAAAAATACTGCATGAGATAAATACCATAATAAAAAATAAAATACGTGTCAAAACCAAAAACTGTTGTTGGACAAAAATCGGAGTTGTGCCTTTTTTGCTCAGCGACACATTTTTTATATTGAGAAGGTGTGATAACATTTTTGAGCTCACAGGAAATAGTTCTGAAGTTCTTTATATGAGTCGCTTGGAAGCCTATGATGTTAAGTCCAAAAGACAGAAATATTTTGAAAAATTGCATGGTACCTGGTTGATGGTAGATTGTTCTACACAAAAGTTGACACATTTTATGAGTTTTTGTCATAATTTTGGCCTTTTACTTAAACCGTCTTAGATTAGCTTCTTTATGGCAAAGCTTGATATTTCAAAAAGAAAAAGAAAAAAGAAATCTTATACTCTTATCCATTATTATTACTTTATATCCAAATTTTGTGTTTACTTCAAATTAATCTGATAAATATCAAGCATATTTCAGCGATTAAAAATTACTTAAATCATCAAAGCTCAGCGGTTTTTGTCATTGCTTAGTAAGTGATATCAACCAAAAAATTTCTAGTTAAGTGTGGGTACTAAGCCTCAGGAGACAGTTTGACAATCAAAAAAAAAAAAAAAAATGTTATGCAACGATAATTTTTGTTCCAATATTTCTTTGAAAAATTTTTACAATTTAACGCTGTTAACCACAATAATTTTCGGATATAAAATGTTCAAGGGTAAAAATGTAAATTTAAAACAAATAAATCTGTCCATGCTTCAAGCATTATCATTTTATTTTCACTTCAAGTGACTTTATATAATTTTCCATTTTAATCAAATGAATTCAAGGCTACCGAGAAAATTTTTTGATTAAATTGCTTAATCATTTGTAAAATTGTTAATAATCAAAAGAACATAAATTGCTAGAACTCAACAGCAGCAGCAGCAACAGAGTTTTCAATTAAATTTTCTAATTGGGCAACAATTTAATAGGGTGAATAAAAAACCAGCGTTAGTATAAAAAGTACTGCAAATCATTCCCTGAAGTAGCGTAATAACAACCCAAAAAAACAAGAGTAAATCAAATTCATAGGAGAAATTTTTGGAAATATAATTCATGTTGCCTGCTTTTAGGCGGCAATAAATAAGAAAACTTTTTCCTTTTTCCTCATACCTACATAACAAACACAAATAATAAAACATCGAAAAATCTGAATGTCTACGTGCCTGCTTGACTGGCTTTTGCTTTTTCATTTCATTACCATTCACAATAGAGCGCAGAAATAAGTTGGCCGTGTGGGACAACATTTAAAGAAAGCGAAAAACAACATAAAATGATGATGCTGTGCTGTCAGAATATATTTTAACGCTCTAATAAATAACACGCAGAAAATTTGATAACATTCACTCACACTCACAACACAACTACAATGACGATGACGCGCCTACGCAAATCGCACAAAGCCTAAAAGTATGCAATTTATTTATATACAGTAAAAAGTATTGCCAATGAACCACAACAATATTGAATGAATGATAGAAGCTTATGGTATTTTGTGTTGTACCCGCACTGCAAGTTTATGATATATTTACTGATTTGCAAATTGGGGCAAATAGTGCATATGAATGAGTGATTCTTTAAAGATGATCTAAACAATTCTCTGCAGATTGTATCAAAAATATTAATTTAAAAAAAAAATCGAAATGTGCCTATTGCACTAAAACTTTAATACCTTTTGGAAACTTCGTTTATTCTGATCATGAAAAAATAAGCAAAACAACAATTAACATACAATAAAAAACAAAAACTGATTTTTTAAAATTCAAACAACTCAAAACTTAAAAAACTGACTTAGCATTTATCACTTTTATAAAGACGATATACCCCAATTCATGTTACAGTTGACTTCCAATTTCTTTTTGCTGCAAAAATCAAATGCCACTTACAAAATTACAACACAAAACCGCCAATAATTGAAGTTTATAAAGGGAAATAAAACAACAATCAACATCAAATTGTAATACAATTAACACTTCGTGCATGGATGGATGATGGTGTACACTGTGCAGTGTGCACGTGGTGTAATTGTTGTTAAAGCAAAAAGTCAATGCTCAATGATTAGCTTATTCAATTGGAAAATTTTCTTCAATAAAATTTAACTTCCATGTCAAAGTTAATTTATTGGAAGCATCAAGTGACACAGCAATAAACGTTACTGAATGTGGTTGGTCTGTTTTTCTGAGTATTTTTATACAGAAAATTTTAATTGTACAATTTCTTTGTATTATTTTCATAATACATAGATTTAGCGTGATTTTCTAATTTATTTCCGTTGAAAATAATTATTAATTTT
The DNA here is from genome assembly GCA_951812925.1 of Calliopum simillimum. Classification (NCBI taxonomy): domain Eukaryota; kingdom Metazoa; phylum Arthropoda; class Insecta; order Diptera; family Lauxaniidae; genus Calliopum; species Calliopum simillimum. The sequence goes on along the minus strand of OX638369.1, from coordinate 119,080,481 downwards.
TAAGATAAGTTTTTTGGTTTTATCTATGCTATATTTTGCTTATTAATCAATATCATCTTGCAATAATGGTTATTAAGTCTAAACTTTAATTAAAAAAAAAAAAAAATTATTATAATTTATAGAATTTATTTACATTTTTAAAGAAATGGCTTTAGTAAAATCTTACAAAAAACCATATGGCAACCCTGAAATTTTTAAAAAGTTTATCTGAGCGTTTCTGAAACTAAAAATATGAATATAAATATAAAGTATGCTTTAAACGAAATTTTGAAAAACAACCAGGTGGCAACCCTAAAAATTTATGTTGGATTCTTACGAAAGTTGAGGAGTGTTTTTTCAAAAGGACTTATAACCAAAACGAGACAAAAGTAATGTCATATACATTATTTGCATAATAATCGATTAGTGGATAAATCTGATTTTTTTAACTAAATGTAATTAATTTCAAGCCATTAGGTAAACTTTTCGTGAAAAAAGAATCCAATTTTATTTTTTTATAACAAAGTATCATGCAATTAATATTATGATACTACTTTTGCCTCGTTTTGGTTATAAGCCCTTTTGAAAAAAAACTCCTCAGTTTATCTCGGCGTTTTAAGACTAAAATTTATATATTTTCTTAAATATATGGTTAAAGTAAAACTTACAAAAAAAAAAACAATGTGGCAAGCTAAAAATTTTAATTAAATCAGAAAAAGTATGATTTAATGAAAATTTTGGAAAATAATTAGGTGGCAACCCTAAAAATTTTCTTTGGATTTTTACGAAAGTTTGTCTTACCATTTTAATACTAAGATTTACATTTTTCTGAACTTTCATTATGATCGGTATACTAACGCGTACGAGATACGACTAGTACAAACTATGGCGTACGAGGTACGTGTAGGATTCCACTCAAAAATATCAAAAAAAATAGACATCCAAAAACAAACATCTAATGAAAAACATCCAAAAATAAAAACATGCAAAAAAAAACATCTAATAAAAAACATAAAAAAAATAACATCCAAAAATAAAAACATCCAAAACAAAAAAACATCCAATGAAAAACATCCAAAAATAAAAACATACAAAAAAAAAAAAAAACATTCAACGAATGAAATGAATAAAAAACATCCAAAAATAAAAACATCAAAAAAAAAAAACATCCAATGAAAAACATCCAAAAACAAAAACATCCAAAAATAAAAACATCCAATGAAAAACATCTAAATATAAAAACATCCAATGAAAAACATCCAAAAATAAAAACACCTAATGAAAAGCATCCATAAAACAAAAACATCCAATGATATACACCCACAAATAAAAACATCCAAAAAAAACATCCAATCAAAAACATCCAAAAATAAAAATATCCAAAAATAAAAACATCCAATTAAAAGCATCCAAAAATAAAAACATCCAAAAAACAAAAAAAAAAAACATCCAATGATATACATCCACAAATAAAAACATCCATAAATAAAAACATCCAATGAAAAACATCCAAATATTAAAACATCCAAAGAAAAAAAAATACAAGAAAAACATCTAATGAAAAATATCCATAAATTTTTGGAAATTTTTTTAGCGGAAATATTTTTTTTTGGATGTTTCTATTTTTGGATGTTTATATTTTAGATGTTTTTTTTGGATGTTTTTATTTTTGAATGTTTTTTTTTTTTAATATTTTTCATTGGATGTGTTTTTGGATATTTTTGATAAGCACCCACGTATAGTACAAGGTACGAATAGTACGAACTTACCCAAATTCACGTACCTGTGCGAAATTCAAATTCACGTGATTTAGAGGTATGTGATTTCATATACCCATTTGTGAGTTCGCATACTCACATGTAGTACAAATTCACATGACACGACAGCTCTAGTTTATGCGTATTTTTTTAAATACTAAAAATTCAAAAATGAGTTTGGCATTTTCCTTTGCAAAAAGGCAATTAAGGTGGATCACTATTTCGAATTCAGACAAATCGGACCGCCAAAAAGTTGCAGAAAATTTTCTTAGAACGATCTGTTGCCAGGCTTTTCTGTGTATTACCTACAAAGTTAAGAAAAGTATTGCAAACAAACAAATATTGCTGCTCATAAGTATGAACATCCATTTAAGCTGTCCTAAGTATTTGGAAAAAATGTGTTGAAACGCCACACAGCGCTTAAGCCTTAAGGAGCAACCATAACGAACAGCACCCATGATAAAAGCAGAGAATACTTAGCAAATACAAACAAAAATATTCAAAGTAAGTCATTGTCATGAAGATTATAGCGATAGGGTTCAATAGAAACGATTTCGAATTGTTTTCTTTTAATATTTCCTGCTTTCTTTACCAATGTTTATACATAATATGTATGTGTTTGTATTAATATGAATCACATATGTAGATGTGTTTAGAAAGATATCTGTAAAACTTTTAGCCTTATGAATATTTTTATGCATTTTATTCATATAACTTTTTTATTGCAAAAACATAAGCCACCAATGGTAATCGGAAGAAATGCCCCTGTGTAACCAGCATCAATATATTTATTGTGTATTCATTTCAATTTCTATTTGGTTTTCGTTTTCTATTCACATATACGTACATACAAACACATGGACATTATGCACACATACATATAAAGATTATAATATTATATCAGTTTTATGCTGGTTAAGTAGGCAGCAACGACCAGTTAGAGAGACAGTTAAGCGCATTTAAGGCCATACGAGTTGGTTGGCTATGACTATGATAACAAGTTGGAAATGAAATGAAAACGGAAGAAATAAAACTTTATTACAACATTTAAGAGGAAAAAGTGTGTCAGTAGGTTTACGATGAAATGAAATAAAGGAAACAATTTTTATTGTTCTATATTTACCTTTACATATATAGCACCTTTATGCATTAGAAATACACTTGAAACAAAGAATATCTTTACTTATACTTTAAGATCAAGTGGTTGACCCAAGTGATAGATTTTTGATTTTACCAAGTATTCTATATGTAGGTACTAAAAAGCTTCAAAATTAATATTTTAAATTAAATCAAAAAATTTATACTAAAACAAAATGATATTGAACAAAACAAAAAGTATTCTGTATGTTTCTTTTGTTATTATCACGGTACTAAATTCTTACAAAAATTATCCAGTTTTCTTGAGAATGTTGCCACATTTACTAAATAAAATAAGTTTTTAATATTCTTAGATTTCATTTTATCAAGTTATAAATATTCTCAGATTTCATTATAATACCCATGTCGAAATTCATAAAGATCAGTGCAGTCATTTAGTCGTGACTAAGTATTTTCCTCTTAGGGGCTATGCCAGGCCCATTTAAAAAAACCGACCAAAAAAATATTGTAGTTGTGATTTAGCCGTGACAGCGTTTTTCTATTAAGGGGCGTGGTATTGCCTACTTAAAACAAAAAGTTTTCAAAATCTTACCTCGAGTTTCAGTTTATCTTTGCACCGAATTTCATCAAAATCGGTAAAGCGGTTTGCCCATAACAACGTGTTTTATTATTAGAGGTGGTGCCACATCCACCTAGAACACATTCAGTGTGTAAAAGCCATCCTCGGCCAAGAGATTTCGACTGATGAAAAAATTATTACAATCGGCTCTCTGGAAGATATCGCTCAAAGCCATTTTGGAGCTTATATAAATTTCTAAATGTTTCATATAGGTTGACAATGAAGTTATATATCGGGTTTAAAATGAACCCAAACGCGGCCAAACTTATGATGGCAACTGCCATCACTCTCGTGGACTTAATTTTACTTAGTCAGCAAAAATCCTTCGTCCAAATAGATTTCCCTTTAGTACCAGGGACTATTCCAAAACTAGTTTATAACATAAACCATGGGGGCGGCCGACTGATCAAAATTCTGGTCCCATGGCATATAAGGTTCTATTTAGTTTTTGCATTGTTTTTCATTGAACGTAACCAGTTGTATTCTTATGTATTACATTGAGACTAGAAAAAGGTCAATTGTCCCCTTAGGCATTACATTCTGAACAGAAAAGGTCAATTGGCTCTTTTTCAAAATTCAATTTCATAAATTTTAAGTTAAATATGAAATTCACACAAATACTTTAGATATTTTCACAGCCGATGTGCAATTTGCTTGTAATATGTTTCTGACCATTGTGTGCTGGGCTTAAGTCCTTATGTGGGTAAACATTTATTTATTTATTTATGTTAACAAGTGTTTCATTTTCCGCTCCAAAGGGAATTAATTGGGTTAATTAATATAAATTTAAAATTGGAACTGGAAAATACCGAGGGTGAACCCGGGTCTCTTTCTGTACATCGCAAGTCGTTGAACCAATACACTATCATTGATCATTATGGGCAAACTAAACTAAACTATTAACTTTAAAATTTTACTGACAACATTGATACTCAATTGGACCATTTTTAGTACTAATAACATATCTAATGCATTACATTTGGACCATTTTTGATACAAATTGCCGACTTTGCATTAAATTTGCACTATTTCTTTTACAATTGACATTTTAAGTGACTTTATTGTAGTTTTAGGTGTGGTCATGTTGAGACTACCTAAAAATAGGACAGTTGAGATAATTGTCTTCAGCGGTGTTACACGGTTTACTTCGTTCCCACTAAAGACAATCCAAAGATTTATATGGCCTCAGAGCAGCAGCGAATCATAGTTCCAAAATCGCAGCACGCAACTTCAGAGGAAGATCTATGAAAACAACTCTATACGAGATTGCACGTTTAGTTAAAAAATCTATTCGTCATACATATTGCTATCAATTATCCTCCTTTTAGCAGAAGAATCCTGCTTTTTGGTGATATATTATGCTAAAACCAGTCATCTGAATTTTTGTTTAAAAAACCTTATTTTTTGACATTAAAATTTTCAGTTTCCAAATTCACATTTGTCAAACTAAAGAAACAGCATAAGTGCAAAGCTAATTTTGACATAATTAATTTGACAAAATCTATTTGTGACTATCGAACGTTGCTTTGCTTAGAACCAGAGACGTGAACCGGATGAAAAATTTGGTCGGTTCGGTTCAGCAGTTCGAACCGTTTTTGCACTTTTGGATTGGTTCGTAAAATGGTTTTTGTTTTCTTTGAACCGAGGTTTCGGTTCGGTTCAACGGTTCGGGAATTAAAAAAAAAACTGTGCATATTTGTGCTATTTTTATTCCGTATTAAAACAGTGCAAACAACTTTTTAAATGATGTTCCTGAAAGTACATGTTGTTGTAGGGAACCGCTGGATGGATTTGTAAAATGTTGGTGTCATATGAAAGCTATTTTGACAGCCTATAAATATTTTGAGCATATTTTCAGTTGAATTCATAGTTTTCGAGATATGACCTTTTTTGAAATTTCGTGAATTTTTCAATTACAACAACAAATAAGTCAACAAGATCTACAACAAAAACAACAACAACAGCAGCGACAACAACAAAATTACTTTCAATGACACCAATATTTTCCAAATCCATCCAGGGGTTCCCAACTTATAGTGGTTTTCATAGAAGGTATATCCGGATCTTCCGATGGCTATATCTCCGAAACTAAGTCCGAGGTACTCTTTTTGATCACATATTCTTTTTAAGGACTAAGATTTCAATGATTAAAAATTTGTTTCAGAATTTTAGCGAATTTATCACTAAACGGACCCCAGATTCGGATTCAGGACGTCAAAGTCCCTAGGAAACACATAGTCTGGTCAAAACGCCATGACATTTTTTTTTTTTAAATTGAAACAAAATTATAGCCATGACTAAATTGAATAACTCTATAGAGCATGCCAATATTATTCGAGTACTCCTTGATACCGTTTTGTGCCAACATATCTATGAATATCTTCTTTCCTTATTTGAAAACTATCTTCAAATAAAAAAATATTTTTTTAATTTTTCGAGAATTTTGTGATTCTTATGCGCAAAAAATGGTATCATGGAGTACTTAAATGTAATTGGCATTCTCTAAAGAGTTGTTCAGTTCATTTTTGGTTACAATTTTGTTTTAATTGTGTGGCAAAATATGGAGAGGTTTGGTAGGTATGACCAAAAATGGTATAATTTTTCAGCATTTTTGTGATTTTGAGGCCCAATTTTTTCTTTTTTCTTTCCTTCAGCTACAACTTGGTTTAATATAGAAAAACAAAATCTAGAAAGGTTCACGTGGTAAACAAACATGTTTAACAAAAGAAAAAATGAAAAATTTGGAAAATATGTCCATCGAAATTTGGTCGAAACGAACTTTTGAACCTTTATAAAAAGCGGTTCGGTTTTTGGTTCGGATGAAACATTTGTAGAAAATTTCGGTTCGGTTAATGGTTCAGTTAATAAGTAGAAAAACTCGATTTTCCTGCTCAAAACCGGTTCACGTCCATGCTTAGAACTGTCAAATAATGGGGCAAAAATGATGCTCAAAAGAAAGATCTATTGCCGGTGCTTACGAAGAAAATCTTCCAACCGAAAGTTGCGGCGAAGAAAATCTTTTTTTTGAAATTGAGTCGAAAAAAAATCTTTTTATAAAATGCGGCGAAGAAAATCACTTTTTACAAAATGCGGCGAAGAAAATTTTTTTATTTAGTGAATAAAGAAATTTTTCCTATTCCTTTTTTCGAAAAAATTTGCATTACTAATCGCAAGAGTGATTTTTTACGCTACATTTTTAAAAAAGAGATTTTCTTCTCCGCATTTTGTAAAAATGGGTGATTTTCTTGTCCGCATTCGCACAAAAAATATCTTTTTCGCCGCAGTTTGAAAAAAAGGATTTTTTGTCCGCATTTAAAGAAGAGATAGTCTTCGTAAGCACCGGCGCTTTATGCATACCAATTTTTTTTTTGTTTTCACGAACTTTGTCGTGACATAAGTATTTTGACATTATCTAACGCATAACCAATGTTTTAGAGCAAATATTGTGATTCGAACGATTCAAATTCATTTCGATTATTTGGAGTATGATGAGCTCGAAAATGTCAAGAAAATTTTTTCGCTTGAGCAGTGTTGCCGTCTTCATAAAAAAAATATTTTTTAGGTATGACTTCACTTCAACTGATCTGTAGAAAGAACGGCTAGTCTGATTTTAACTAAAAATATTTCGTTTAGAAGACAATATAATTATGTTTCTTATGATGTAATATTTGTTGAAAACAATTAAAAAATAGTCGATTTGTAGTGGTCAAAAGCTAAGTTTTTGATTATATTGCGTCACGTTCTGGAGAATCAAATGATAGTTTAGTCTATGATGCTCTTCTATTCATTTTCCTATCAAAAATTCTATTTTTTGATACACAAAACATGTCAAATAATGGTTTTTGGTATACTTATACTGTTTTTGGATTAAAAAGTGATGAAGATGTTGGTCGTCAACAAAATTCAATATTTGCCTTCTTATATAGCAAAAATTCTATATACTTTGATATCAATGTTAAAGTACCTAAAGAAAAAAATAAGTGCGAGGAGTCTAAAAAGATGAAAGACAAAATATATAGACAGATCTCTACGAAAAGAATTAGATATATGAAAGCACAATTATTATTTTTCCATGCCATAATTAAGTTGTAAATTCAAATCAATCAAAAACTAACCCTTATCATAATATCCTTTAATGCGCTTAATCAAAAGGGCACAAAGGTCAAACATCAAAAGTAAGCAAAAGCTTAAACTTTTCAAATTAAAATCAAATGTAAGAGAAATATAATAAATGCTACGCAATACCTGTGTCATTTTCAAATTCTGAGATTACAACAATTATTAAAACAACAAAAGAAAATCTGAAAAATTGAAAAATCGTTTATCCTTAATAATTTCAAGCCTGATTCGACACGGACAAATATTAGCACAATATTATATTTTTTTGTAACTGTGTTGCCACTTTTCCACACCCCGATACAATAATTTTTTACCTTGGCAGCTGGACCCTTATCCAAATAACTCATAATTGTTGTTGTTATTTTCTATCGCTTCCCCACCCCAACCCCCTTCTACACCTCAAAACTTTCCAGCATTCATTCAGTATCTCGTTGATTGCTGGCAAATTGCGAAAAATGTTTTTTTTTTTGATTGATTAGGCAGTTGATGAAGGTTGAATGAATTTGTTAAAGTTATAGTCCGGGCGGTTGGGGGATAAGCAGAACACCTGTTAAAAATTTATTATTATTAAAAAAAAAAAAAAAAGTAAAATTAAAAGTTTCATAATAAAAAATGAAATGCAAAATAAATAAAAAAATTTTTTCTAACAAAACGTGCGCATTCAGTCTGTGAATTGTGATGAACGTGCACCGGCAGTCTGTGACTAACAGAATATCATCCTTTTGAGTTTGTGGTGGTGTCGGGACGGGCGTACGCTGGCTGGCTGAATGGCTGTTGTAAAAATTCATCATGCGAAAGTAAAAAATTAATATCGAAAATTTCATTGATGAAAGGTCGACCGGATGGCAATTGATTAAAAACATTTTGTTGGCGTTGCTGCCGCTGCTGATGCTCAACAAAGGCATGTCTGCTGTCAGTTTGCTGTTGACTCTGATGGCTGTGATATTATTAAAGCTTCATCGTCCTCCTCCCTCCCGCTTTTATCATTTTTCGCTAGCAGAATAATGGATGTTTTTCATATATCTACTTTATATACTATATGTTTGCATGAAAAAAGCTTTTATTGAATTTGAGTTGAGATTAACAATCTTTGTTTGAATTATTTCAAATATTGTTAGCAATTGATCAATAAAATGTGAATAAAAAATAAAAAAAAAAAAGTTTTTATTGAATCCGGGCTTTGATTAAAAATTCTTTGAAACATTAGTTTTTTGTATCATCTGTGGGATCATATGGCCCACACAAAATTATTTTATTGTGCGAAGGAATGGCTACTACCTTCAATTCCCTTTGAAAAGTAACCTGACCGATTTCCTTCCTACTCCAGTGAACGCTTTCATAATTTTTTCAGACAGCCGCGTTTTCTACTATAGGTGGCAAGAGTAATGTCTTCATGTAAATGTGCAATAGTTTTTGGGACAATGAACCTAAAATACATATAAATACTAAAGACGGTAAACTATGCTAATACTGACATGAGGGCAAACACGGACACTGATAACAGTATATGCAAGATCTGAGCAAAAACGATGTGAGTTCAAAGAGAAGGTCGTGGCACCTTTCTCATAAGCAAATTTTTGAAAATACTGCAGTGTAGGGTATATAATGTTTGTCCAGGCCAAGCTTAACTTTAATTTATGAATTCTACATACTCGGGTAAGCTTTTCGTTAAAAGAAACCTAAATTTCTTTTTTGATAGGTACTCTTAAAACATATAAGTACCAAGTCTCATCTTTTTGGAAACAAAAACAATATAAAAATATTTTTGGTTTCGAAATCCCTTAGGTGAAAATATTTTTTTTCACTAAAATGTCGTAAAAAGTCATACAACGCTTAGAAAACAGGAAAAGAGAAAAAAAAAAAATTAAGAATTTTTGGTTCCGACACCCTTGGGTGAAAATTTTTATTTTTTTCACTAAAATGTCGTAAAAGGTCATGAAACGCGTAAAAAACCGGAAAAAACGAAACAAAAAAATTTTAAGAATTTTTGGTTCCGACATCCGAGAGGTCTTTTGGGTGAAAAAAAAAAATGTTTTTCCACTAAAATGTAAAAACTCATAAAACGCGCAGAAAACACGAAAAAACCAATAAAAAGTTTTGAAAAAGTTTTGGTTACGACATGCAAGAGGGGACCCTTGGGTGAAAAAAAAAATCCAAAAAAACTAATGACGCAAAAACACGCACCGGACCCGAAAACCAATATATATATAAATTTTCACGGTGATCAGTAAAGCCGTTTGGGAGTCTATAGGGAACATATAAGACATTCGCTCTTATAGATATAGATTCTGTACTTGGTTTTCATCTATGACGTCAGGATTTAGATCAAGGTCAAAACTGTTATGTCTTGGCGTTGGTTTGCTCATCACTACTTAGCTTTACTTTCGGTCTTCAGAATAAGCTATGAAGTGGTCTTTTATGATTTTTTCTTAAAACTTATAAATAAGCCAACGCTCAGAGGATAGCCCCATTTTGAGACAAGATGCTAGCCTTGAACTTAACTTCTAGAATCACTGCACTTTTTATAGTTTCAGCCATTTTTCAGGCATGCCCGCTGAGTTTTTCGACTTTGTAATACTTTGTTGATCTTTGACCCGACATCTATTACTCAAGGCGTGATAGTAGGTATATGCTTTTTATTTTTTTGTGATAAGTTATTTTCTTTCTATCCACAAAAATCTGTTTGCAATAACAGAATCTAGCTAGATCTCATTTTTTGGGTTTGTTCTATTATAGGATGTACCCTAGGGCTGTTCAAAAAAAATTTTTTTTTCTATTTTCTTAGATATACTTTAGCATCACGTTCTACATCATAACAGAATATCCCATAAATTTTTTCGGATTTTTAAATGCATTTTCAAAGGTGGCTAAAAGCAAAAATATATTTTTAATATTTTTTTTTTTTAGCATTAATTATAAAATGTTGGCAAACAATTTGAAAAACTTGTTTTAGAGTAACATAAAAACATTCATTTTGTTTGTTTTTTAACGAACTTTAAAACCTGCGTTGTAATTTTGACAATAAAAAATTTTATACCTCTTAAAAAACGAAAAACTGCCTTAAAAAGGCGAAATTTAACGGTTTTTCAAAGAAAAAGGTCATCGTGCTTTAAACGAAATGAATATTTTTAATTTACAAAGTCTCATTCGAAAGAGCTCTTAAAAAACCTTCAAGACAAGACACGTTAAGACTTTTTTGGGCCAGCAGGCTCGATAATATAACGTTTGAAATATGGTAATGCAGCCCCGTGAAAGGCAAAACGCTTTTTTACTCAAGAGGGAGGCATCTTACAAAAAAGTGCAAATGGCATAAAATGTTTAGAATCATGCAAGGAACAAGTGTGAAATGTTTTTTTTTTTTTTTTTTAAAATGACGTTAAAAAAAAATTTTTTTTCTGAAACAAAATAAAAAAATAAAGACAATTCACACTTGTTCCTTGCATGATTCTAAGCATTTTATGCCATTCGCACTTTTTTGTAAGATGCCTCCCTCTTGAGTAAAAAGGCGTTTTGCATTTCATGGGGTTTCACACGTTATATCATCGAGCCTGCTGGCCCAAAAAAGGCTTAGCATGTCTTGTCTTGAAGGATTGTAAGAGCTCTTTTGAAAGAAATCTTGTAAATTAAAAATGTTCATTTTGTTTAAAGCACGATGACTTTTTTCTTTGAAAAACTGTTAAATTTCGCCTTTTTATGGCAGTTTTTCGTTTTTTAAGAGGTGTAAATTTTTTTTTTGTCAAAATTACAACGTAGGTTTTAAAGTTCATTAAAAAACAAACAAAATGAATGTTTTTATGTTACTCTAAAACAAATTTTTCAAATTGTTTGCCAACATTTTATAATTAATGCTAAAAAAAAAATAATAAAAATATATTTTTGCTTTGAGCCACCTTTAAAAATGCATTTAAAAATCTGAAAAAATTTATGGGATATTCTGTCATGATGTAGGACGTGATGTCAAAGTATACCTAAGAAATTCGAAAAAAAAATTTTTTTTTAACAGCCTTAATGTACCCTAGCAGAGTGGGCTCTAATGTTCTAAGTCATCATATATGTATGCAGAATGTTTCCATAAAGCAATTTATTATTTTGTACATACATATATCAAAATTATAGCACTCTATAAACTAATCTTCTCAATTTCACTTAACATATTTCTTTAAATTTATCTTTTCTCTGACTGATAAATGAATATTTGTAATTCCATAGAATTTTGTTATCTTGGAAACATTTCTTGTGTTGTCGTAAATTCATTAAAAGTGTAATTACTTACTTTGTATTTGATAATGAATTAGCAGATTAGTAAAAGTTCTAAGCGTTAGTATATATACTGCATATTTTTCAACAAACATTTCACTGAGGCATAACGTGTCTTCCATACAAGATGTTCAGCATAACTTTCTCATTAACGTTACTACTGGGACTATTGGTCTGTGCTTATACACAAAAGCTGCCTGAAAATTGTGCCCAAGCAGTGCTTGCCAGCAAACGTAGTGGAATACATCTAATACAAGTAAACCCAACAAACAATATAGGTACCACACCCTTTTATGTTTTTTGTGAGCTAGATCCTGCAGGCGGTGATGCTTGGACTTTGTTTCAACGTCGTCAAGATGGTGCAATTGATTTTTATCGCAATTGGAAGGATTATAAGTATGGTTTTGGCAATCTCGCTGGAGAATTCTGGATTGGTTTGGATAACTTAAATCAGCTAACGCAGGCTACGCTACAAGAACTTTGGGTAGAAATGGAAGATTTTGACGGCAAAAAAGTTTCAGCCAAATATGATGCATTTGCTGTTGGTAATGAAAATCAGGAATATGCTTTAAATATATTAGGTAGCTATACGGGAAATAGCGGTGATGGTTTGCGTTGGCATCAAGGCATGAAATTTTCAGCACGTGATAAAAACAATTCTGGTGAACAAGATTGTCCCAATTTGTATACGGGTGCCTGGTGGTTCAATCAATGTCTTCATAGGTATGGTATGGTATTTGCTTGGATTGAAATGATTTTCATTGTTTTTTTGTTTTTAAAATTTTTTTTCAGTGATTTAAATGGCCAATACTTAAAAGGTGCTGTTGGTGTGGCAGAATTTGCAAAAGGTATTGTCTGGCATGAGTTCCGTGGTCTACAATATTCGCTCAAGTATACGCATATGGGTATAAGGCCAAGAAAGTGATGTGTGCTTTTTGTTTGCTAATCAGCAAAGTATTTTCAGTAAATTGTTGTTGATATATTAAATGTAGTTGAAGAAAATTAAACAAATATGATATTATGCTTATAAGATTGAAACATCTATTGATTATTTTAACATATTATGTATATATCTCGTTATCTATATAATTTATTTTTATAAAACTTGTTTTTGGTAAGTAACGTTCATATGTACCATGTTCTGGACTTAAAAATATAATACCACTCTTACTTTTTTGTGACATCTTAATACATTATACATGGTGTCCCGAAAGAAAGCTTATATTTAGTGTACCAATTATAAAATAAGTAGGGTATTTATCGAAAATATGTTTATTATTTATTAAGGAACACAATTTCGGAATTTATTCCTTAAAAATAATGTCGTCCAAATGTAAACCCTCGCATTTTGATGATATTGAAAAGGCAGGTGTCGACCGTGGGAACCATACGGGTGAACCTCCGAAAAATGTACCAAAATATGCCTATTTTTTTTGCATGCTTTTTTTATTAATTGAAGATATAGAATATGATGACCATAGTATTTGACACCTTTTTAAAAAATTAATATAAGCTTTCAGGGTTGCCATATGCTTTTTTTCTAAGTTTCGCTTAAGCAATATACTTAAAAATTAAAATACAATTTAGGTCTTTTTGAGGCTTAAATAATATTTGGAAAAATCCAACTTAAAATTTTAAGGGTTGTCACACGTCTTGTGCAATATAAGAAAAGTGAATCGGAGCGTTTCTAAATCAAAAATTTCAATGTAGTTAAGAAATATGAATGAATTAACCGATAAACAACAATGTTTAGTATGAGAACCATTCACCCAGAGTAAATTTGACGAAAAAATTACTGTACGGGAGAATGCCAAAGTGTTGCAAAAACAGTAAAATATCACAATGAAAATAGCAATTATTTTAAAAATCTTGAATCTAGTGAATTACCGCTCAAATTGCTTATTGATTTAGTTACATAGAGTTAAAAGAATATGTATAGGAATATAAAAAACCCTTATAGGGAGAATGCCACACACTTGCGTTCTTTACAAAATGTTTAAACTTTGCTTTACATACCCTTCAGGGTTGCCATATGTGTTTGTTTAAGTTTCGCTTAAGCAATATACATACTTGAAAAATTAAAATCAAATTTAAGTCTCAAAACGCTTAAATAAACTTTTGAAAAATCCAACTTAAATTTTTAGGGTTGCCACATGTCTTGTCCAATTTGAGAAAAGATTATCTGTGCGTTTCTTACGCCAAAAACTTCCATTTAGTCAAAAAACATGAGAATTAAATAAGATTTAAAAAAACCAGGTGGCAACCCTAAAAATTTTTGATATAGTTTTGAAAAGTTTATTTAAGTGTTTTAAGACTAAATTTTTATATTTATTTTTAAATAAATGGTTTTATCAAAATTAGCAAAAAAAAAAAACGGGGGGAACACCGAAAGTTTTGTAAAATTTTAAAAAAGTTTATCTGAGCGTTTTTGAAATCAGAAATTTCAGTTTTATCAAAAAAAGTAAGAATCGTATAAGATTTTCAAAAACTACTAGGTGGCAACACTATAAATTTGTGTTGGTCACGAGGTTTATGCACAGTCCTTAATCATAAAAAGGAAACTTGGTGCAACAAACTCTATTGAATTAACAAATAAACAACAGTGTTTTGTAACAGAACCCAGAGTAAATTTGACGAGAGAATGACTATGCGGGAGAATGACAAAATGTTGCAAATACAGTAATACTGCGATGAAAATAGCAATTATTATTACAAATATTGAAACAGGTAGATAGCCAACCTAATTGCTTATTGATTAAGTTATCTTAAATTCTTGAAATATGTGTAGTAATTGAAACAACACTTAGAGGGAGAATGACACACACTTGCGTTCTTTACAAAATGTTTAAATTTTGCATTACAAACCTTAAAATTTTCTGCAAACAAATGAATCGAAACATTTTTACAACAAAAGACTAAAGCATTAATGAAAATATTGACAAGTTGAAGAAATTCACCTTGCGGTAATTCTGCACAGAGTCTCCTTAACGCTGTTTATTGTTTCTAACTTACAACCTTGTACTTGAAAATTCTATAGATTTGGTAATTTCACACATTTCCTTGAACTTGGTGTGTTGCAGGAGAAAAAGTGAAAATTTCTTCATCAACTTTTCCGCACATTGAAGATTTTTATCGTTAATTTGTTTTACCACACAACGCAAACATTGGAAAAAGTTTTGTTTTTGTTTTGGTTTTAGCCTTCGTCTTTAGCCTTTGTTGCGCTAAGCCCGCAAATGAAGCGCACAAATTATCTTGAGTGTTACGAGCTATTAGTAAAAGTTTAAGAGATACGGCGCGGCGCGGTGGGTGAATGTTTGTTTTTGAAACGCTGCAGTACACACAGCGCCACAGCATGAAAAGCAAATTTGACGCTTTCAGTCAAGAGCAGATGCATGGATGGATGATGGAAAAAGGTAAAATCATGTGAAGGGTTTTTCGTTTGTATAAGTCGTGGCAACGTTTTGTAAATTTCTGTCTGTCAGCTTGTATTCGATAAAAACCATTACCTTGTTTCTGAGGTACCTTGACTTTGCGCTTGTTGTTGCCTTTTTAGTTTGGCTGCTTACCTTTTGCTTTTTTTTCTTGCAGGGCTTATCCCAAAGCTTTCAATAAACTTTATCAAAGATTTATATTTTTTGCATAAATTTTGAGGAAATTGCTTTGGTTTGGTTGTTTTTGCGGTTCGTTTCCACTTTTTTTATGGGTTTTTAGTCTCCTCAAAAAAGGGGCAAATTTGAATATAAGATTTTTTTTTCTTACCTCAAACCAAACAAGTGTTCATCAGGTTCGTGGGTTCAAGTGTAAAGTTTATTTTTGTGCGAATTTAACACAACAATATTTTGGTCTTTTGCACTTCAGTGTTTCTATCCCACACTGAAAAGTGTTAAAAGCTGATGTTTCAATTTGGGTTTGATTAGGCAAGAAAGGTTGAATTTTTGAATTGTATACCTTAACTACCTGCGTTATGGGAAAATGGCATAAAAATTGTATGTAAAATATTATTTAATTAAATTTTCTAAAATGTTTTTATGTTATGTGTGTTATGTATGTATGCAAATAAGAATTAATTTATAAAATGATTTGTAATTAAATAATAATATTTTTTTTATCTATTTTCAGCTTTTTGTTGCCATAATCACCATAGCGCCATTCAATGTGAGTTAAAAAAACATATAATTTAAATTAAAATTCATTGAAAATGAAATATTAATTAATTGCTGGTGTTAGAACAATTAATATTTATATTAATTATTATTTATTTTAAATGAGGTTGATCATTAGAAAACAAATGGAATTTAAATTCAACACGTACGTCAATAATTTAGACTGAACTGTAGCAAAGTATAAACAAATTCCATTAAAATCGTAGAACCGCAAAATACTCTGGAAAACTCTAGTGTTCTTTATTTCCTCTTGCAGCATTGAATCTTGAAAGCTGGTGCCTTTAATTGTCTTCAAAATTTCTCTGATTGAAGTATTTTTGAGCTACCGAAAATTGTAGACCATTTTTAACTTATAATGCTAGCAAAAATTATACTATTTATTTCACCAACTCGGTTATAGAGAAAAATGAGTGTTATACAATAATCTTTACTCCACTCGAGTAGTAAAAAAATTAAAGTTATTAACACATCATTTCAAAAATAAATTGGGGGAACTGATGCTATTGTGGTATAGCTAATGTTTTGGTGAAATTTGCAAGAGAACCGTTAGATCAATTTCAGCCAAATTTTTTTTGGAGCTGATTATTGGGGTATTGGCTACAGAATATATTTGAATAAAATATGAGCAATTTCATTAAAAACAGTTAGTGAGCAACATCTGAAAAAGATCAAAAAAGCTGTTTTTAAAAAGTTGGGAAGTAATGTGGTATATATGGTGGCACAATGTGGTATATATACAGATCAGTACTTGTAAAGTGGGCTGGTAATGTGGTACATATAAGTAGGGTAATGTGGTATATTTAACCATACAACTAAATAGACAGTTTGAAACGTATGAAATAAGTTTCTAATAACATTTACATTGGTTCTCAAACTCATAGTTTTTATAAAAAAAATAAACTGCTCAACTGGTCTTCATCCGTTATATCCACCAAAACGAGAGTGCGCATTTTTGATTCGAATGTGAAATCGGTTTTGTTATATGGGTGCGAAACATGGCTTGTTACTGAGCAACTAACGAACAAGCTGCAAGTATTCGTCAACAAATGCTTAAGGCGTATACTAAAGGTTTTGTGGCCTCGCACTATATCAAATGCCGAGCTACATCAAAAATGCAAACAGAAGACTATAGCAAACGAGATCAAGCTGCGCAAATGGGGATGGATTGGTCACACTCTCCGGAAACCACACAGCGAAGTTTGTCGCCAGGCCCTTGAGTGGAATCCACAAGGCAGTAGAGGACGTGGTAGACCCAAAACCAACTGGAAAAGGTCGTTGGAAAAGGAAATCCAAGAATCGGGAAAATAGTGGCAAGAGATCAAAGTCATCGCAAGGGATCGTGACAAATGGAGAGATTTCATATTGGCCCTATGCTCCTCCTAGGAGTTAAAGGAGAAAACATTCATACAAATAATGCTAAGAATATCAAGAAATATTCATATACCACATTAGCGAATCCCGACCATACCAAACTGGCCAATTTTTAGAAATTACAAAATTCGAAAAATAAAATGGGAAACTTTGTGAATTTACACAGTAAAACACTTATTTCGCAATATTTAGCACTTACATTTATTGACTATAAATAAAACTTCACCAAAAAGCAACTTTTTCTTAAAAAATCAACCACACGCGACTTAAGTTTCGTTCAACTGACACCGGAAAAATTTTGTTTGACAGCAGCACATCCCTGGTTTTTCATGTTTTATGATAGGATAAAAGCAGTGAAGTTCGCAGGTTCTTTCCCAAATCGGAGATATATGACCATACCACATTGAAAAACTATACCACAATAGCATCAGTTCCCCTACCCTATTTTATGTAACCATTTTGACTTTATATTTCTGGTAAAAATATTTATGTTTGAACAGATATTTGCTAAATATACAAATTTTATTTCTCTTCATCATATAGGTCAGTGGTATAGGGGTCTAATAAGTTGTAATTGTACTTAATTGTATTTACTTCTACTTTTTTGTTTGTTTGTTTGTTTGTTTTTTTTTGAACTTTGCCGCTCTTGTATGGTTTGTTAGAAGAATACCAATTTAATTTTTTCAAAAAATAACTTTATTGTAAAGTTTTTTTGAAAATTTCGAATTGACTAAAACATTAATTTAAAATTTACTTCATCGGGGAGTTGTCAATATTATGACTTGAAATTGTAGTAGAATTTGTTAGAAATAAATTAGTACGAACTAAGTAGCTGTTTTTTCCGTGCACAAGGTGATATAACTATGATCTCTTTCCAGAACTTCAGCTCTCTTTCTTTCTTTGACTCTCCAGGTTTCATTCCACATCCAGAGAAATTAACAAAACGTCTGTCTCAAAATTAGCAATTTCTTTTTAGAAGTTTTCAAAAACATTTATCCTTAATGGTTTTTTATAAAAGTTTTTTTTAAAAAATTGGCCCAAATTGGTCATATCGAAATCTATTTTCGACCTTTTCACATCGATTGGTGCAATAAATTTTTCTTTCGAAAATGGGCCCAAAACGGTCACGTAGAGGGGTCGGGGGCTCCTCTGGTTGTGTCCCAAATCTATTTTCAACCTTTTCTCATCGATTGGTCCAATAAATTTTTTTTCACAAATTGGCCCAAATCGGTCACATTAAAGGGTCGAAGGTACCCCTCGTCAAGAACAAAATCTATTTTCGACCTTTCTCCATCGATTGGTGCAATACATTATTTTTTCAAAAATGGGCTCAAATTGGTCACTTAGAGAGGTCGGGGTTGCAATAAAAAATGTTTAACCAAAATTGGCCCCAAATTGGTCGCTTAGAGGGGTCGGAGATACCCCTGGTCATGTCAAAATCAATTTTTTTTTGCAAAAATGGGCTCAAATTGGTTACTTAGAGAGGTCGGAGCTCCCTGGTCATGTCCAAAATCTATTTTCGACCTTTCCGCTTCGATTGGTGTGATAATTTTTTTTGCAAAACCGGTCACTTTTTATCATCCAGCTCTATAGATAAGCATTAATTTTTTATGCTTTTCAGTCACTATATCTTTTTTCAAGGTATTTTTTTTTTGACTTGTTTTTATTGTATTCAAAAAAAAAAAAAAAACTTTTATTTGAGAAGTTTTTTGAAAACTTTCATACAAAATCTTTTATGATAAAAGTTTTTAAAAACTTTTATAGAAAACTTTTGTTTTAAAAAATAAAATAAAAGTTAAAGTTTTATTTTTAAAAATAAAATAAAAGCTTAGTAAAACTTTCTCAATTAAAAGTTTTTAAAAACTTTTTACCATCGAAGTTTTTATAAACTTCTATGCAAAAAAAGTTTTCAAAAACTTTCATTTTTAACACTTTTTGCAAGAAGTATAAAAGTTTCAAGAGCTGGTTTAACCTAACGCTCAGAGAATGATCCCTAGTAATTGCTTGAATATAATGGTGGCATTCTCGTGGAGGCCGAACAACGAACAGTGGGATGTTTGCTGACGCAAAAAGCATAGGACGATCGAGTGCTTCGAGAAAGAATGCAAATTGATAGAATCAATTTACATATTTCTTAAGGGCGCATCCTTTAATTATACCTACAAAAAAACTGATTAAACACCCTACGTTACGGTGGTGTTCAAGAAAGTCGATACTGAAGATAATATTTGCGGCCCCTATTAGCTTAAAAATTAGCCGCTTAACTCGGTCTAGCAACTCCAAATATTTTTTTTTAGCCCCGGCATTAGGGCTGTTCAAAAAAAAAAAATTTTTCGAATTTCCAAGATATACTTTGGCATCACGATCTACATCATGACAGAATATCCCAAAAAATTTTTCAGATTTTTAAATTCATATTTAAAGGTGGCTCAAAGCAGAAATATATTTTTATTATTTTTTTTTTAGCATTAATTATAAAATGTTGTCAAACAATTTGAAAAATTTGTTTTAGAGTAACTTAAAAACATTCATTTTGTTTGTTTTTTAATGAACTTTAAAACCTATGTTGTAATTTTGACAAAAAAAAATTTACACTTCTTAAAAAACGAAAAACTGCCCGAAGAAGGCAAAATTTTACGGTTTTTCAAAGAAAAAAGTCATCGTGCTTTAAACGAATTGAACATTTTTTAATTTACAAGATCTCATTCAAAAGAGCTCTTAAAAACCTTCAAGACCAGACATGTTAAGACTTTTTTGGGCCAGCAGGCTCGATGACATAACGTTTGAAACATAGTAATGCAGCCCTGGGAAGGGCAAAACGCTTTTTACTCAAGAGGGAGGCATCGTACAAAAAAGTGCCCATGGCATAAAATGCTTAAAATCATCCAAGAAACAAGTGTAAATTGTTTTTTTTTTTTTTACTTAATTTTAGAAAAAAAATTTTTTCAACGTCATTTTTAATAAACTTTTCAAAAAAAAAAAAAAAAACAATTTACACTTGTTCCTTGGATGATTTTAAGCATTTTATGCCATGGGCACTTTTTTGTACGATGCCTCCCTCTTGAGTAAAAAGCGTTTTGCCCTTCCCAGGGCTGCATTACTATGTTTCAAACGTTATGTCATCGAGCCTGCTGGCCCAAAAAAGTCTTAACATGTCTGGTCTTGAAGGTTTTTAAGAGCTCTTTTGAATGAGATCTTGTAAATTAAAAAATGTTCAATTCGTTTAAAGCACGATGACTTTTTTCTTTGAAAAACCGTAAAATTTTGCCTTCTTCGGGCAGTTTTTCGTTTTTTAAGAAGTGTAAATTTTTTTTTGTCAAAATTACAACATAGGTTTTAAAGTTCATTAAAAAACAAACAAAATGAATGTTTTTAAGTTACTCTAAAACAAATTTTTCAAATTGTTTGACAACATTTTATAATTAATGCTAAAAAAAAAATAATAAAAATATATTTCTGCTTTGAGCCACCTTTAAATATGAATTTAAAAATCTGAAAAATTTTTTGGGATATTCTGTCATGATGTAGATCGTGATGCCAAAGTATTTCTTGGAAATTCGAAAAATTTTTTTTTTTGAACAGCCCTACCCGTCATATATGTGTGAATTAAATGAATTTAGGTGAAAAAGACACTACGAATATCAATGAGATCTAATCGAATCGATTATCTATACCCCACTTGGAGATTATTTTTATGTCATTTGCCAAACTCAATCTCCGCAGAACTGAGACTCTATTTGAAGAAATATAAATAACAAATGTAACTGTCATCCGCAAAAGAATAGATTGGGCTTGAATTCAAAGACGGAAGGTCATATGTAGATTAAATAAAAAGAAAAATGTGCAGATAGCGCTGAGTTCTGGAGAACTCCAGCATTAATGGTGTGTACAATGAAAATGAAACCATTCAGAAACAACAGAGATCATATGGTCAATTAAGAAGCAAACAAAGAATCACTGACAACATATGCAATTAGTTTCGATACAATAATGCTTTCGCGAAAAAAGTGAATGCATTGATAGATCGTCTTCTGTGGAAACCAAACGTATATTGACGATCGCTAAGCAAATTGTTATGCTAGAGATAATTCACAGATGTTGATGTCGAAAATCGATTATGATGATTGCTGCCTTCGCGGGAAGTTCTCCCGGTTCAAATCTCGCCCAATGCTAAGCACAAAAAATTTGTTTTTCTTTTTAATTGTATTTTTTTTAATTCAGTAGTTTTTTTTTATTTTAGTTGTTTTTCTTTTTTTAACATAAATTAAAAAAAAAAAAATTAAAAAATTATATTCCTGTTTAATTATTTTTACTATCGTGTTTGATTATTTTTACTATGCTAATATTAAATTATTTATTTCTATCTTTGGAAGTTTATAGAAAATTCTAAGGCAAGTTTCAATAAATAAGTAAATTAAACGGAGATTGACAAAAGTGCAGTAATTTTTTAACAATTTTTGCTACGAAAATTATAAATCTTTCTTTCCGTTTAGTCAACTACCTATCCTTTTATGTACTATAACACAAATATCGATGCACATTGACAACTGATGTTATTTACAAAAATGATTAAATATTCTCAACATGACATTAGGTACTTTGGTCACATTGATTAAATAATCACAATACGACATTTCTTTTGCCAGATTGTATATAAATTTTCAGACTCTAAATTGGGGAGTTCATATTCACATGATGTCATTACTTTTGCCCTACCTTAAATATAAATTTTTTGAAATATGTACGCCTCATCACTCTAAAAAGTCCTTCATTTTACGCAAATATTGATATTGCCATGACTATAAAGTACTCTTTCATGGTGTGGTAGTGGTGCCGTATAGTTTTAAGTAGTAAATGGGCTTTTATAATGTATGTAAATAAATAAATAATAAAAATAACTTTAGCAATTAGAATTATGGATGAACTTTATTTGCAAGAAAGTTATAGATATGTACATAATAATAATATCTGTTGTTAAATTTATGATACAAAAACTTTATTTATAGCCATCATAAATCTACTGCGTATAAAAATGTTGGTAAGGAATACGACGCATATGACTTGTTGTAAATGAATTATTTTGATTGGTGAAGATGTGCTATTTTTGATTTAAGCGTGGTGAGATATTAATAATATTTATTGTAATAAAAGTAGCTTTATGTGCGAAACGTTAGAAGTCATCTGAGTATAAATCACGTAACGCTGTTGACTTGTTTACGAGTACTGAAAGAAAAAAAGGCAACTATTAGATAATTTGTCAAAGTAATAATTATGCATTTAAAGAAAAGTATTGCACAAAAGGTTTTTCATTCATCTGCCAAGTGTATTTTGAACGTTTTTAATGGTACTAGAGGCAGCTTTATAGTTTAGCAATTATATATTATTTGCTCCATGCTATACATACACCTTATTGATGCTTACTGTTCTAGAGTTTTGGGTAATCTCTTCATTATAACCTTCAAAGGCTTACATATCATCTCTTAGTTATCATGAGAACATTCTGAATGATTCTGGCGACAGTTTTATGATCTAACAAGTACATATAATTTATCTTATGCTATACACAAACCTCATCGATGCTTGCATTAGCGATATCGGTAATGTTTCTAGAGATATTTTATGGCAAATACGTAGATTTAATAAAAAAATTAAAGCATTTAATTCAACATAATGAGTTCTCAGAACATTAAACTTTAATTTGATTTAATTTTTACCAAAATACATCTTAACGAGTCAGTTAAATTGTCAATTTTACTCCAAAAACATCGTTGTAACATTTTAATTTAACTTAAAAAGTAGGTCAAAGGTAAAACACTTTTACCTTTACACACACATACACGTTCTAATTAATTTATGCAAGTAGCATATTTTTCTTATTTGTAAGAAATTTTCGCCTACCTACTTTGAATTTCAAAGATTTCATTAAAAAATTCTACTTAACTTTTACTTCCACATTTGCATACCAACTTAAATCCTAACACATACACAAATTTCAAGACAGCAGCCTCATAGACCTTTGCAAATATTTGCTATAACTTCAATTACTCATTGAGCAGAAAGAGCTATTGTTTGTATGCGTATAAATGTGTGTGTGTGTGTGTCTGTAAATGTGTGAATTTGGTTTCCCCCAATGTCACAGAAGATGAAGTCACTGAATGCTGCTGCTGCTTTTATGAGAATTTTGGCAAACCTCTACAAAAATTTACTTTTATTCCACAAGAGTAAAGAAAGAGAAGAAAAAGAAGGCAAAATTAAAGGCATAAAGGATCTTTCTTTGCTGGTATTTCTTTCTGCTTTATTTGTTTTTATTTGTCAAATACTACTACATGTCATTATTTTATATGTTGACTTAAACTTGATATATTGTAGTACATAGATACATGGATACTCGTAAATGTGCCCATTAGTCATACATAGATATCTAGATATACCCAGTAAACATAATTGGCAAATGAAAAGTTTTATCAATGCATCCACCGCGAGTCACTTTTTGATGCGATTCAGGGGCCGGGCCACTTTTTTCGAAGACGAGCACGGAGACACCAAAAATGTCAACTCTGAGCGGTACCACATTATGTTGGAGGACTATTTTGTTCCAGAGGATGAAGCTCAGGGTCTGAATGATATTTGGTTTCAGTAGGACGGTGCTACACCTCCACAATTTGGACTTTTTCCGTCGCAAATTCCCGAACCGTGTAATTTCTCGTCACGACGATTTGAATTAGCTGCCTAGATCGTGCAATTTAACTCCTTTAGACTTTTTTTTGTGAAATTAAATGAAGAATAAAGTCTATGTAAATGATCCAAAGACGATTCCAGGTTTGAAAAGCAATATTTCATCGGTGATTAGGGCCATTCCGGAGGCCATACTGCAAAATGTCATCAAAAATATGACCAAAAGATTGAAATATCTTCGGAATAGTTGCAGCGAAATAATTTTCCACACATAATCCTATTGTGTGACCTTTCGATTCAAATTAAATATTTAGAAAAATTCCGAACCGTTTGCGTTTTATTTTGTAGAAAATTTGTAAAATCAAAGCAACCAAAATTCACAAGTATTTATTGTCAAATAAATATTAAATCTTCTACTTCACTTCAATAAGATATCAAAGAATAACGACGTGTTTTTCTTGTCACAAAGGTTATGGGCCCAGACGCCCAGATTGAAAAAATTTAAAAAAAAAAAATTTAAAAAAAAAGGGAAAATTAATTTTGTACGAAACTTTTAAAGAAAAATTATTGCTGCTATGGCGAGCTCATTATTAGCTGTTGAAAAGCTGGATGGAGAGAATTTTTCGATTTGGTCGGTCCAAATGAGGAGTCTGCTGATTACGCAAGATTGCTGGTCGGTCGTCGAGTCTACGTTGGATGGTAATGCATCGGCAACGGAGAAGGCAGCATGGTTGAAGACGGATAGCAGGGCGTTGGCAATTATGACTCTTAATGTGAAACCATCGCAGTTGATATATTTTAAGGAATGTAAGACTTCCAAGTCAGCGTGGGATAAGCTAAATGGTATTTATAAGGCCAAAGATCCTGGTCGCAAGGTGAATTTATTTAAGCAGTTAGTGCGTTTTAAATTTAGTTCAAATCAAAGGTATGCTAATCAAATAAACGAGTTCAGTTCTATTGTCGAAAGCCTTCAAGAAATAGACATTAATATTCCCGAAGACATTTTGAGCATTATGTTGTTGTGTAGCTTACCAGTAAGCATGGAAAATTTTGTTGTAGCAATCGAATGTCGCGAGTCGTTGCCTTCTTTGGATCAATTAAAGGTTAAAATATTGGAAGAGGAGCATCGTCGTGGGGATACGGGTGAACCGAACGGTGATCAAGTGTTTTCAATCAACTCTGCAAAGCGAGCAGGACAAGCAACACGAAATGTTAGGGGCTCTGCAAAAGACTACAGACAGCATGATGAGAGTTGTGCTAATCAACGAGCAATAGATGGTAAAGAAAATCAAAAGCGAAGAAACATCAAATGCTATTCTTGCGGAATGCGGGGACATATCAAATCGCAGTGCAAAAATATCAAGAACAGTACCGTAAATTCAGTGGTTCCAGCAGCACTCGGTATAGGAAATATATGGCAGAATAGAGATAACAATCGCTGGATTCTGGATAGTGGAGCTTCTGCTCACATGTGTTACGACAAGAGTTTGTTCTCGAAGCTTGAAAAATGTGAACAGAAGGTGTTTCTAGCATCAGGTGAAAGTGTTTTAGCACATGCCATAGGTAAGGTACCATTACAATCACCTTTTACCGATATTATATTGGGTGAAGTTCTGTATGTACCGGAGTTACAATCAAATTTTTTGTCAGTTAGTAAAATAGTAAAAAATGGCAAATGCGTTATTTTTAAGGATGAGAAAGCATCAGTAGAAACAAAAGACAAAGAGATTTTGTTTGTTGCAGAATTATGTGCAGGATTGTATTCTACAAATTTCAAGAAAGAAGAACAATGTCTTATGAGTGCAACAGTGGAGCCTCAATCTGTTTCTTGGCACAGAAGGTTCGGACACTTGAATATTACAGATTTGTGTAAATTATCGCAAAATGAAATGGTTCGAGGTATGAAACTTAGTAAATTGGATAAGTTTTCATGTGTTACATGCGCTTTATGTAAAATTTGTAATAAACCTTTTAATAGTTACAAGAATATTTTTACAAAGAATGTACTTGAGATAGTCCATACAGATATATGTGGCCCGATGAGAGTACGTTCTGAAGGAGGGTCGGTATATTTCATGACAATAATTGATGATTTTTCAAGGTACATTCACACTTATTTTTTAAAGCAAAAGTCTGAAGCCTTACAAGTATTCAAAGAGTTTGTATTAAATGCAGAAAAACAAACTGGTTATAAGGTGAAATGTATGCGTAGCGACAATGGGAGAGAATACGTGAATAGAGAGTTTGAAAAATATCTAAAATCAGAAGGAATTGTTCATCAGAGGACTGTGAGCTACACGCCATAGCAAAATGGCGTTGCCGAAAGGCTAAACAGAACTTTAGTGGAAATGGCGCGTTGTATGTTGGAAGATTCAAATTTATCTCAAAGTTTGTGGTCAGAAGCAGTTAACACAGCAACATATCTTCGAAATAGATCCCCAACTCAGATTTTGAATAAAAAGACACCATATGAATGCTGGTTTGGACGTAAACCATCAGTTTATCATTTGAAATCGTTTGGATGTGATGCAGTTGCTTTAATGAAGCATCCTGGAAGATCAAAATTTAATCCCAAGGGTGAAATGTTATCATTTGTTGGATACGCTGATCATACTAAGGGTTACAGGCTATACAATAAAAGCAAGAGATCTATCGTTATATCAAAAGATGTCATATTTTTCGAAAACTCATTTTCAGGAAAGAAAAATAAGATAAATGAGGGCTCCTCCGAGGATGAAAATAAGACGTATTTTATGATTTTTAACAATCAAGAATCTGGTGAGAATCAAAGTTCAGGCGATCAAATAGATAATGCCGAAAATCAAGTAACAGTTGATGATGGTGTAGTGACTGATAGTGCAGTAGAGGTTCTCTCAGAAGATGAAATTCATGAAAGTAATGAGGAAATGCTAACAGTTAATGAAGAACCGAGAAGAACGAGAGGCAGGCCGAGGATTCTCAGGACTGGTCGACCTGGTAGACCGAGAAAGTTGTTTGTCACTGAAAATAGTTCTAATGTAATTAATGAACTCAAAATTTTGTCACGAGATCCTGTGTCGGTAAAGGGAGCTATGACTGCTGAAAATGCGGTAAATTGGAGAGCAGCTATGCAGGCAGAGTACGAGTCATTGTTAAGAAATAAAACATGGGAGCTCGTAGAATTACCAAAAGATAAGAATGTCATTGGATGTAAGTGGGTCTTTACCACGAAATACAGGGCAGACGGAAGTATTGAAAAATACAAAGCTCGTTTGGTAGCGCAAGGATGTTTTCAAAGGTACAATATTGATTTCTTTGAAACTTATGCACCTGTGGTACGACATTCTACAATAAGATTAATATTGGCCTTAGCGGTGCAGAACAAATTGTTGGTAAACCATGTTGATATAACTGCAGCTTATTTAAATGGAAACTTAGATGAAGAAGTTTTCATGTACCAGCCCGAAGGTTTTGAAGATAAGAGAAATCCAGGAAAAGTATGCAGGTTACTAAAATCGTTGTATGGGCTTAAACAAGCTGGAAGAGAATGGAACAAGAAAATCAACGAAATATTAATTAAAATTGGATTCGTGAGATGCAAGTCTGACAGCTGTGTTTATATAATGAGAAAGAATAATGAAATAAGTATTATTGGATTGTATGTTGACGACATAATATTAGCATGTTCTTCAGAGAAAACAATGCATGACATTGTAGAAAATTTAAACAAGCATGTGATTGCTGTGGACCGCGGATCAATTAGCTATTATCTTGGAATGGAAATCGAACGCAATGGTCTTCGAGGAGAAATAACTTTACATCAGAATCGTTATACCGAAGAATTGTTGGAAACATGGGGAATGTCAGAGTGCAAGCCTGCTAGCACACCACTTGCTTGTGGTACTGTGTTAGAAAAGTGCAACGATAAAAATTGTGTGGGCGGAGATATAAAGCAATTTCAATCGTTGATGGGAGGATTAATGTACTTAGCAATAATAAGTAGACCAGATATTGCTCATATTGTATCGAAGCTGTCGCAATTTAATTCTCATCCACATAAGGAGCACTTTGCTGCAGCAAAACACATACTGCGATATTTAAAGAGCAATACAAAAGCTGGTTTATATTTTAACACTGATAACGATATTTTTTGTTACACAGATGCGGATTGGGGTTCGGATGCTACAGATCGAAAGTCCTATAGTGGTTTTGTTTTATTTGCTGGAAGTGGACCTATTTCGTGGGAGTCTAAGAAGCAAAGTGTTATAGCCCTTAGTTCTATGGAAGCTGAATATATAGCCATGTGTCAAGGGACTAAAGAAGTGGCATTTCATCGAAGCCTTTTGAAGGAGATGGATTTTAAGCAACAAATTAAGAACGCAACTACCATCTTCTGCGACAACCAAGGAGCTAAATTTCTTGCAACTAATAAGACAACAAAGAAACGGAGCAAACATATTGATATTAAGTATCATTTTATAAAAGAGCAATGTAATTTAAATGAAATCAATATTGTTTATGTTCCAACAAATGAAAACGTTGCAGATGTTTTGACTAAATGTTTGACTAAAGTTAAACATAATAATTGTATACAAATGTTAATGAATTGTTAGTTACATATATAATTACTATGTTATTTTTTTTTTTTGTTATAGTCAAATGGTGTTTTTTGGTTGAGGCAGAGTTTGTAGAAAATTTGTAAAATCAAAGCAACCAAAATTCACAAGTATTTATTGTCAAATAAATATTAAATCTTCTACTTCACTTCAATAAGATATCAAAGAATAACGACGTGTTTTTCTTGTCACATATTTAAAATCAAATTCTTCATAAAACACATCCTATTTATTTTACTGGGCTAACATATATTACTTTAATATCGATACTTTAAATTTAATGCACTGCAATCAAAGCACTACTGGACTGCAACCTTAAGCACAATATTTTACTCATATGTTTGTTATCCGCTTTTGGTGATTAGAATCCTTAAAACTACTTAACCTTCTTGTCGTACATGATCAAAGCTTCAAACCATCTTCTCTTTCCTTTCAGTTGTAGCTAACTGGTATAACATAGTCAGATATTCTCCCTATTTCTTCTCACTACATGTTTTTTAGTTTGTGCAGTTGATTTGATTTGTCACAAGGTGCACTAAAGTTTATTTTTATATGCAATTTTTGGTTGGTCTCCTCCTGCTTGTCGTCCCTGATCATAGCTTCCAATCAACTTCTCGTTGCTTTCGGTTGCAACTAGTTTGTATAATTTAGTGAGATATCCTTGCTATTTCTTATAACAACATGATTTTGGGTTCGTGTACTTGCTAGGATTTATCACAGGGTGCACTGAAGTTTATTTTAAGCAAAAATGTTTAGTTGGTCTCATCTCGTATGTTCTAGACATGGTGACGCAGTTAATCAAATTTCATAGCAAGCATTTCATATTTATCTTTCAGCACTGTAAAAAAATATAAAAAATGGTCCATGAAATCTAAAAACAACCAAACGTATTTCTTGGACGATTGTAAACATTTTTTACTCCATAAACATTTTTCTTGCTTTTGAGTAGAATCCGTTTTTCCAACAGCGTAAAAAAAATGCTTTGTTCAAATAACCATATTTCGGTAAATTTTTAACCTAAAAAACTTTTAAAAATTCATTTTAATGAAAATTTTATCTACTTTTTTACAAAAGGCTATGTCTATAGCTATGATTGACCAAGAAGAGTTAATGACAAAAAAAGTAAGAAATGCAAGAATTTTAAATTTTTACACAAGCGTTTAGGCAAAGAAGACGTTCAAAAACTTCGAAAATTTTTTTAAAATTAAAATGTTGAAAATTGTAAGAATTGAAAACAAAAAAAAATTAAAAAAAATAAAAATTTTCTTTTATTTGAAATATCACACCTCTCCCCACGTGTTTTAAATAAAAAGTGCTTGCACTCAAAATGTTTTTTTGGGGAAATATGCGGAAATACCACTTTTGAGGTTATACATTTAACAGGAGGGTAATTGTTTGTCTTAAAACCTGATAAAGTTTTCAAAAGTTTCATTATTTTTCTTTAAAACTCATTTTAATATATACCAATATCTTTATTTTCCTCCGAAATATCCTTACCTAAAAAAAGTTCCAAAATGCACAAAATACGAAATTACCAACATTGGTTGATTTATACAAAAAGTTGCTAAAAATGATAAATTACAAGTGAAAATGATTAATATTAACCAAAATTTTCTCCATTCTTAAACATCATAATCCTTTTTAAGAACTTTCCATATAAATCAACCAGTGTTGGCAATGGCGTATTTCGTGCATTTTTTGAACTTTTTTTAGGTAAGGATATTTCGGAGGAAAATAAAGATATTGGTATAAATTAAAATGAGTTTTAAAGAAAAATAATGAAACTTTTAAAAATCGTATCAGGTTTTAAGACAAACAATTAACTGGTCTAATTATATAACCTCAAAAGTTGTGAAAAAATCGTACATGTCAAAATTTCAGGTTAGAATATCTCAAAATCCAGAAGTGATAGAGCAACAGATTCGGATTTAACATTAAAAAATACATTAGAATTGACTATTTTTGTTTCTATATATTGATTGTTATTTTTTTTGGACGCAAAAATTAAATTTTTTAATAGAAACACAAAAAATTAAGTAAAAACGCTATATCTCGTAATCGATATTTTGTAGGGTTTTTGAGTTTACTGTTTTTTAGTCTACAAACAAGCAGGTTACTTTCTGCATACTCTTTTTTTGTATTCGTTTTAGTAAATTTTTTTTTTTGGTTTTAGTATAGAGCACAGTGTTAAAAAATGGGTTTTTTGGCCCTGGTTTGAAAAAGTGCCGTTCACTTTGAAAAAAGAGCTATATGTGTTTGATCCTAGAGGCATTCCGCATATTTCACCAAAAAAACATTTTGGGTGCAAGCACTTTTTATTTAAAACACGTGGGGAGAGTTGTGATATATATAGATTTTGTTAGCTGGGAGTACAAATATGTACTTGAACTTTTAACATCTATTACATGCATGAATGTTTTGTATATGACACATGCCCGTACATATTTCATTTGAGTTTGCGCGTTTTTGGCTCTAAATATTTGCATACTTTGGGGAGCTTTAATGTGTTTGTAATAAAGCCATCAATTGTACACAAGTTAAGTAACAAAAATAGATTAAATATGTGTAATAAATTTTAAAAAAATGAAAGTATATATACTGTAATATTTTGAAGATTTTTTATGAATGTTTAGTTGTTACAAAAAACCAAAATACTATAAGTAAATATATAAATAATTAATTTTTTTTACCACAATAAGAATTAGGTTAAGTTAAATGAATGAATTTTCGGAGCTTTCAAACAAAAGTCATCTTAAAATGGCTATAGGCAAAGAAAAATTTAAAATTAACTTTTGAATTGTTGCTTGTGAGAAATTTGATTCTTACTCAGTTAAAACTAATTCTATTATTATCTTTAACAAAAATGTGGCTTATTCGCATTAAGACATAACTTTTGCCAAAGTGTAAATAAGTTTAGTTTTCTAAAGCATAATTTTTCTGTAAATCATTTCTTTGCATTAACTAATTTTCTAAAAATACACATGCAGAACAAAAATTTAAAACACACTTTCAACAAGGTCAACTTTCAACTGATTTTATTTTAAGTGCATGTTACTAACACAACGATAACAATCCAATTAACGCCTAAAACAGAAAAATTCACAAAAAAAAAGCAAAATAAAACCACAATGCAAGTGTCAGTGTTAGTGGCATTTAATGGCATAGACAATAAAATGAGATAAAATAAAACAAAAAATAAAATTTTAAATTAAAATAATGAAATAATTAATAGAAATCTAATTGCATTTTAATTTAACTAAGTATGTTCACAGTGTGGTAAGTGGTAGTTTTGCATCAAGTGTGCTAAATAATCAACAAATAACTTTTAACTGAATTTATTTAAGGTCAGCCATTGGTCATGTAAATAAATTTGCTAATTACAATGCAATTAGTGAGTGGCGAAAATTAAATTTAAAACAAAAATTTCAGAAAACTACTCAATTTCATGCCAATTATTTAAATTTATATCATTATTGCTCATAACTTTTTGTATGAAAAGACCATGGCATTGTCTATGCGCTGGGATTCATAGTACGAGTATCGCACAAAAGGAACTTATTTCAAAGATACTCCGCACTATCAAGGAAGCACCATGGTATCTAAGTAATAACATCACTCATATGAACTTTAGTGCACCAACGTTTAAAGACAAGTCTAGCTAGAACAACTTCGAAGCCACCAAAATCAGCTGCTGCGCACTTCAGAGAGTACTTAGATTCAATGTAAAAATAAGTGGTGAAATAAATAAGAAATTGTCTTTGAAATAGATTCTTCTAGTTTTTTCAGCCACCTCAACGTATTTTTCAAAAAGAGTTCAAAACCAAAAGCAACTGGAATCACACAAAATATAAAACAGGCTTGTCTACACTAGTCGGCATAATTATTATGACAAAATCTACATATTTGTGATTATCGAACATTTCTTTGCTTTGAACTTTTCTCAAAAAGAATTTGAAATGAAAAGTAAATTAGAATGACACGGAATTTAGTATAGGCCTGTTTACTCTAATCGGCGTAGTTATTATGATAAAATTTATTTTTGACTATCTAAAACTGCTTCGCTTTGAACTTTTAAATAGCGATGCTCAAAAGAATGATCGTAAATCAAGCTAAGTATATGCCTACAAAATATTTTCTCGTTTACCGCAAACAAAAACATTTGTTATGACACAAGTATTTGGACATCATCTTAAGCATAGCAAATGTATTACAGCAAAAATTGTGATTCGAACGATACAAATTAGCTTATTTCAATTATTTGGAGTGTGCTAGGCCATAATATACTATCTGAAAAAAAAAAAAAAATCGGTTTTGGTCGTCCAATGTTGCCATATTCGGGAGAAATCGACTTTTTCAGGTATGACCTCACTTCAGATGTTCGGTAGAGAGAACGGAATTCCACACAAATAATAAACGTTTAATTAATTTATGCTCAAAAACAAGACTGTATTTACAGCTACATACCATATATTTTCTCGAATTTTGTAGTGACATAAGTATTTTGACATAACTTTATGCATACCAATTGTCTTAAGAAAAATTGTGATGCGAACGACTCAAACTTATTTCGGTTATTTGAAGTGTGCTGAGCTAAAATATATAAAAAAAATTTGTTAGCCTGTGCAGTGTTGCCGTACCTATATGTAAAAAATCGGTTTTTTCAAGTATGACTTCTCTTCAACTGATCGGTAGATAGAACGGCTGGTCCGATTTTAATTTAAAATATTTCGTTTAAAAGCCAATTAACTTACGTTTCTTATAAAGTATTATTTATTAAAATCGATTAAAAATAGTTAAGCTGTAGTGTTTAAAAATTAAAATTTTTATGATAATGCATCATTCCCAATTTAAGTTATTCAGAACTAAATATTTGAAAAAGCTCAAGTTTTTTAACAAAATCGAAAGCTTAGTTTCTTACAAAAGTTTTAAGCCCTTGCGAATCACGATCTGCCAAAATTTTTTCAAATTTTTGGGCTTGAAAGCGGAATAAGTCTATAGAGATGGCAAATATATTGTGCCCTAATAAGCAGTTATTTGACCAATACAATTTTTTCGTAAATAATTTTATCAAAAACAATCAATTTTACATCATCTGGTCAAATTTTCGTGAAAAAAAATTCCAATTTTATTCATTTCTAACAGAATTGCCGCCAAGTTATACGTTACTCACAAATAGATTTTGTCAAAATATTTATGCCGATTAGTGTACTTACTTTAACATCATTTAATTTTGGCCTTGCTTCCATATTTTGATTAATAAAATTTAAAAAGTTTTTTCGGAACAAAACTGCCAAACAAAAAATACGCAAATTTGTTTTGCCTTAAGGAAAAAGGACAACAAACTTTGTACAAATTAGGTGAGCCTGTCAGCGTTCAGCAATTTGTAAAAATTTGTTTATTTTACCCTCTTTTTAGCGTATTAGTGAATTTAATTTTTGAGACCGAAATTTTTGTTTTCATTTTTTGTTTTTGGCTTCTCACTGTCAGTGTTTAATAAGATTTTTAAAGTTTTAAATGTCATTGTAAGCATTTTTCTTAAGAATTCAGTGCTTTGAGGTATTTTTACTTGAAAAATGATTGATAAAAAAATAGTGGGTGTAATGTAATCAATTGGCTATGTGAATGGTTTTGATTTCTAAACATCTGATTCTCTTAATTTGATATAATTTTCTTGCAAATTTTTAAATGTATGTCAACTGGCTTTAAAAGGCTAAGATCGAAATTAGAGAGCAAAATCAGAGCAAAGCGTTGCAAAGATCATGTTGGCTATGGCAATTGCAGTGGGCACTTGGAGCAAAGCGTGAAGCGGCGCTTTAAATAAATATTTATTTGTATCTTTTTCATTTGCACTCATTACACAGAAGAATTTTTATTTACTTTACGGAAGATGGCAATCAATTACTGTTGTTTTGAAACCAATGCGCTGCTTTAATAGCAAATTTTCTCAAAACGTGGCTTTTGATCGCAACCTTAGTCTTTTAAAGCCAGTTGACATACATTTACGCTAAAAAATTGCAAGAATATTATATTAAATTAAAAGAATCTGATGCTTAGAAATCAAAACCATTCTGATTGCGACCTAAGGAAATTCTTTGCAAAGATCGCTTTTTCTTGATAAATTTGTTGAATGCGAATACTTGCCCTTCATTACAGGCTCAAGACCACTAGATTAACTTAGTATTATTTGGATAAAATCCTCCTTTTTAGGTAGATTTCCAGTTCAAAACACTTTCAAAGATAAATATTTTTAAGCCTATTTTTGCATAAATTGTGATCAAATACTCGTACATAATTATTCTTTCAAACTAAATAATTTTATTGTATGTTTTTGACTTTTTGATTGCTTCCGTTGTTGAATATTGACATAGTTTTTTTCTTCTGTACAACATACAAAGGCGCTTTTATGTTAGACATAAAGGCATAATAAAATACATTTGTTTTGCATATGAAACAAGGCAAAAAAAATAAATTTACATACAAAAGAGGACAGATTGTAAATGTATTTAAAAAAAATCTGTTTGTGTGTGCATATATGTGTGAAGAACTTGCTTGTAAAAAGCACAACAAACCATAACAAATGTTCAATCAACGCATAAAACAAGTTATGCTTGACCACACACTCTAACAGCAGAATGGTATGTGAAGCGCCTAAAAGTAGCCTAAGCGCTCAAATTGTGTAAGGTTTTCAAGAATCACACATAAGCGCACTCTCTCTCTCTCTCTCTTGCTCACCTACTAATGCGCACACAATAGCAGCTTTTGTGTTTTACATTCATTAACTATTCATAGAGCAGCAATCTTTTTTTGTTGTTTTGCATTTATTGTTGGTGTTTTTTTCAAAATAACTACAGCAACAACATGCACAATAACAACAGCAATAACAACAATTTTTGTGAATACAACAACAAAAAAGAACCATAACCTCTTTAAAAACGAGAAAAAAGGCAAACACCCCCTTCAAGTAGCAACTTTACAATTTGTTTTCTCAGCCTAAAAATATGCAAATTTATTTTTTTATTTTACGGCCAACCGGAGCACAAAACCAATCACATCATATGAAAGTATTAAAACATTTGAGTATTGAGGAAAAGGAAGCATAGGAAAAAAGAGGGAGTGAACACTAAGGACTTGAAAATTAGATGCAGTGGAAAATTGGCCACAAAATTAAATTGTCAATAATGTCGACAACTTAATTTTCCGAAAAGATTGTATATACTTACTTGCATGGACAAAAAGTCAAGTCAATAGGGTTTACCATTTGAGCAAAACTTTGTTACGTGCCTTGAAAAACTATATGAAATACAGCGTACTACTCTAAAGTGTTGCTTAAGTGATGGTTAAGCATTTTGATTAGAAAATATATTGAAAGTTAAGTCATCGCAGTTATTAAGCACTCAAGTCCAATCAAATAAACTCGAAACTAGCTTAGAAATTCATTGAAAAACTTAATACGCTTAATTCGTAATATAAATTCAGAGTTCTGTAAGCAACTGGTCATATATTTGGGTAAATAACCATCATTTGTTCAGAATTATTCTGAGGATTGGGTATAATAACCAAAAATAAATTATTGTTGAAAAGTCTGATGGTTGGGCCTATCATACTGCACTAGTCTCTCAAAACTGGAGGAAGCAAAAGTTTTGAGGGGCAAAAACCAACGCACCAACGGATTGACTGATTGCATGAACTAAGCAAAAATTAACTATGGAATCATACCTTGAACTATATAATTAGACAGAACTCGAAAGTATCAGAGTGATTCATACGGATTTCATATCGAGGAAACTGAGATTCAAAGAAGCTACTTCAGACATAGTTTTGGTCCGGCAAAGAGTGTTCGGAAGATTCCTATTGCTAGATATCATGCCTATAATTATAATATATATAAAGTGATTTGAAATCGGTAGAACAGCAGAAAATATAAGAATCCTGGGACTATTTTGAACAACTACGTCAACTACGCTTCAATTTTATGAGAATTATAGAAAGAGTCAAATTACACAGTGCAACACAAAAAATGCCCCTGAGGTCTCATAAAGTTTTTCTGATAGGTATAGGTAGGATAGGATAGCCATTTTATGGCTCCTCAAAGCTTAAAATTCGCGTTTTATATGAAATTTTGAGATTTTATGAAAAAACCATCTTATTATGAAATGGTGCTCATGTTCTTACCTTTAATTTTAGATATAGCACTTGAGAATCCGCATGGTAGTTTTTGTTTTATAAGCAAAACTGTAAAAATTTTACAATTTCAGTATTAGAAGACTTTGTGATGATTTTTTTTTTTTATTTGCCCAAATATATGAAAAATAATATACATTGAAAATGGTTTTGCTTATAAAACAAAAACTATCATGCGGATTCTCAAGTGCTATATCTTAAATTAAAGGTAAGAACATGAGCACCATTTCATAATAACATGGTTTTTTCATAAAATCTCAAAATTTTATATACATAAAACGCGAATTTTAAGCTTTG
Organism: Calliopum simillimum; assembly: GCA_951812925.1. Lineage (NCBI taxonomy): Eukaryota > Metazoa > Arthropoda > Insecta > Diptera > Lauxaniidae > Calliopum > Calliopum simillimum. The sequence goes on along the minus strand of OX638369.1, from coordinate 119,043,370 downwards.
AGGAGCCATAAATGGAAAAAATCATTGATACACATATTCGGTGAAATACGTGAATTTTTATTTTTCATAACATATCAGAAAAATTTTATGAGACCCCAGGGGCAAAAATTTTTTTCCATTTTGTCGCACTGTGTTATTACGCGGAAAAAGGGTTCAGGTAGAAAAGCCAGTATAGACCTACAGTTGATGAAAAAGGTTAAATGCCTTTTTAAGCAGAATCCTAACACTTCAGAACGAGATATGGCTGCCAGAGCAGAAACCTCAAAATTTTCTATAAACAGACTAAAGAAAAAACTTAAGCTAAGGACCTACAGAGTTCAAAAAGTACCAGACCGTTCCCATGAAAAGCAGTAAGAGGCTCAAAGGCGAGCTTGAAAATTATATGTCGATTACCTGACTGAATTTGACTGCTGCATAATGGACGATGAAACATACGTTAAAGCAGATTTTAAATAGCTACCAAGACACGAATTTTATACCTGTTCGGAAAAGAAGCAGGTACAGAGCAAATTTAAAGAGAAGAAAATTACAAAATTTCCCAAGCAGTATATGGCTTAGCATGCCATATGCACCTGCGGTCTGAGAAGCAGTTTTTTTGTAACACAAGGCACAATTAACTCGAAAATTTATATTGATGAATGCCTTGAAAAACGTCTTTTGCCATGTTTTCGTGAGCACGGGGTACTGTAATGTTCTGTCCCGATTTAGCAACCTCTCATTACTCTAGAGCCACCATAGAATGGTACAATAGCAATAATGTAAATTTTGTACCCAGAAATGCGAATCCACCTAACTGCCCAGAGCTTCGATCTGTTGAGAGATATTGGGCTCTAATGAAATCAGATCTTTGGAAGAGTAAAAGTACTGCAAAAAATTTAGAAGATTTCAAAAATAAGTGGCGAAGGTCGTACGGTACTGTCGACGAAACAACTGTACTAAACTTAATGAAGAGACTTAAAAAAAAGTAAAATATTTTAATATAAAATAAATATTTGTTAAAAGGGTAAGGTTATTTATGTTTCTTATACTACTCATTAATAAATGAAAAATCAATATTTAAAAAAAAAATCATTACGTATTTTTTCATTGATGAAAAACAAAGTATTAAATTTTTCGGGGCAGTTCTTAGTTAGCGCAAGATCTGAGCAAAAACTAAGTGAACTTGAAGCTACGCCCCTCTGTTACAAATAAATTTTTAAAAATACTGCGGAGTAAGAGTCTAAATTTTTGGCTAAGCCCAGGGCAATATCTCTCTAGATGATGCTTATCTTCGTTAATACTTTCCAGTATTAACTAACAATTTTGACGTTTGATCTTTGACTTTCGTTTTTTAGAAATCTTTTGTCTCTCTTTTACGATATTCTGATGCTTTTCGACTTGTAAATGTTTTTTTGTACTTTTTTGAAGACTTATCTACATTTACAATATAAACTTTTTGACCATTGCGGCATTTGACATTTGACTTTTTAAAAATTTTTCAACACATAAAGATTTCTTGATATTTCTGGTTCTCACCAACTAATTTAACTTTTTTCATATATGTCAATATATTTTTTTATAATTTCTTGACCATCCCGACATTGTTTGACTTTGAAATTCTCGATTTGTTCTTATTTTTTAATTTTTTAACTTCTTAAAATTGATTCGACTTTTTCAATATTTACGAGTATCGATATATTTTATACATTTTTGACGACCATTTGGATATTTTTAAGGGTTTTTAAATTTTTTTGAAGATCTGATATTTTTTAAACATTTTTAACATGGTCAACAAAAACAGTTTTCTACGAATACGGCAACACTACAAGAAGAAAAATATTTTTTTTTTTTTAAATTTTTTAGCTCATCATACTCCAAGTAATCGAAATAAATTTGAGTGGTTTGAATCACAATTACTGCTGTAGAACAGTGATTTTGCGAAGTTGATGTCAAAATACTTATGTCACAGTTGAATTCGTTATTTTTAGCAGAATAAAAATGCAAACAGTAAACGAAAAAATATTTTTGTGCATATACTTATGTACTTAGCTGTAAATACAGTCTTTTTTGTGCATCATTTGCGCACCGAACTATTTGACAGTTCTAATAGTTCGAAAGTCACAAGGAGATTTCGTCAAAATAATTATGCCGACTAGTGTAGGTTCACTCTTTAAACACTTTTAAACTGAAGTGCAATAAGAAAAAATTTTTATTTTTTAAATATTTTGCTTTATTCAGACTGTATTAAGCAAATTTCATATAAATTCTGCTTATCAAACGCTTTTACACACTTCATTTTCAAGCCACCTTAAGGCTTTAGCATATTTATGCAGATGATTAGCTTTGCTTAACACAAACTATAGCAATAATAGCAATAACAACAACATTTACAAAAACAACTACGGCAAAAATAATCCAAAGAAGCCATAGCAGCGAACATATGAAATTGCAAAATCCTTTTGTAGTTGTATTTGTATGTATTTACTTCCATACATATGAACAAATCCTTAGTGAACAATTTGACTTTAATCGTTGTACAATACCACAGAGAGACTTCTATGAGAATGTACCCAGTATTGTGTGTGTGTATGTGCATGTGTTAATATATATGTGTCACTCTAATACTAATGCATGTCGTCGTTTCTTTGTACATATGTGTTGAAGTGTGCTCTCAGTTCCAATTTATAAATAAATGTCCAAAAATTTGTTTGGCCAACATTTGCAAAATGAAATGGAAAATTTTGTAAACATTTTTCCCATAGGCGTTGTTTTTTGTGTGTTCTACTCAGTGTTGTCATTGTTTTTGTTGTTGTTGTAATTTTAAAAAAGGACATTTGTTCAAATACATGTGTTTGTCTTTTACTTCTGCAAGAGTAGCAACACTTTGTGGTTTTTCCTTTGTCTAATATTATTTGCTAAACAAACTTGAAAGCATTAAGAGCAGTTTTTTTTTTTTGTGTGAATAAGGCTTTCTTCGAATTGGTATCTTGGGGATCTTTGGAGCTTTTCAGTGTGGTACCGTTGAATGGAAATTATTTTCTAAATATTTAAATATTATTTCAAAAATATTCTTATTTCTTTTGTCCTTGCAGCATATGAGTATGGCGCTACATTCTCAACAATTCGAGATACTCTTATTCAGGTGATGGTCAATATTTTGTTTTCTGTTTATCAGATTGGTTCCCTTTGGCTCTAGATTTTGTTTTTAAAAACAATAAAAAATTTCGAATTTTAAATACTTCACCCTTTTATTGTATATCCTGGAAGTATGCTATATTATTTTTGAAATTTTAAACAAAACAGAACAAACCAAATAAGCCATATGACGAGCAGTAGTATATTTTCGTAAATGTTTAGAAAGAAAATACAGGGATTGCTTCTATGACAGTGAAATTTTGTATGCTAAATTAGTTCTAGCTACTTAAGAAATATTTCAAAAATGGACGTGTGACATCAACGGAGACGCATGTCTCCCAAAGAAAACGAGCTCAAATTCTTTAAGCCTAAAGATATTTAACACATTATTTCCACACACTTGCATAGCAAACTCGCATTGAAAATCACATGAATTTTTTTAGAAAATTGAGTGAATTGAAATGATTCAAAATTTAAAAATAATATAATATACTTTCAGGATAAATGGCAAAAGGGTGGTATTTTTGATATTTGAACATTTTTACTTTTTTTAAAAAATAATGGGGGTATTCCTTAAGACGTGTAAATGCCTCGAAGTCCTAGTAATGGTTGTCAAAATCAATATGAACATTGAAATTTTTACAAACTTACGAGGTTTTCGAGACTTTTAAACGTTTTAGGGATTATCTTAATTGATTTTGACAACTATGCCTCGAAAATCTAGTAAGCTCGTAATAATTGTCATGATTTTGATGAATACTCTAAAGATCTTTCCGAAATATTCCAGACTATACGTAGGCTGCTCGATATATTTCTGGCCTAGGCAACAATAAGTGTTGCCAGGTGCAATTTGACATTTTTATTGGAAAGTTTGATATTTTTCAGCATAAACGTACTCAGAACGTTTTGACGTACGACCATCATTTCTGTTGTTTGCAGTGGCTTGAAAAAATCAATTTGGCAAAAAAATGGAATTAACTCGTGAACATTTTCGTGCGATCATTTTTCACAAATTTCGACGTGGATTATCACGAGAAGAGTGCATCGATGATCTTAAATCATTGTATGGCGATGAAGCACCATCTTATAGCACTGTGAAAAACTGGTTTAATGAATTCAATCGCTCAAAGACGAATTCCGTGAAGGTCGTCCAAAAACGGCCGTTGTGTCAGAGAACATTGATGCCGTGCGTGAACTGATAATGCAAGATCGTTATGTGATATACCGTGAGATAGACGTATTCTTGGACATTTTTCCCATTAGCATATATTTGATATTGCATGAACTCATGGCCGTAAAAAAGGTTTGTTCTCGTTGGATCCCGCACAATTTGGCAATCGCTCACAAAAAGGGCCCGTGTCGATTGAAGCAAAGAAATGTTGAAAAAATACGATCGCGGTGCTTCAAAAGACGTTTATAAGATTGTCACAGGTGACGAATTATGGATCTATGCGTATGAGCCCGAAACAAAACAGCAATCGACCGTGTGGGTCTTCGAAGACGAGCCAAATCCAACGAAAGTTGTTCGTGGAAGAAGCACTTCGAAGCAAATGATTGCCTGTTTCTTCGGCAAAACTGGTCATGCGGCAACTGTTTCTCTTGAGCAACGTAGGACGGTCAATTTTGAGTGGTACACTACAATTTGTTTGCCTAAAATCTTCGGAAAAATTCGAAAAACGAACAAGAGAAGACGAATCATTGTTCACCATGACAATGCGAGCTCTCACACATCGGCTCAAACCAGCGCCTTTTTGACCAAAAAAAAAAACGTCAAATTGATGAGTCATCCGCCGTACAGCTCTGATTTGGCACCCAATGACTTCTTTTTATTCCCGCACATCAAGAAAAAAATATGTGGTCAACGATTTTCGTCGCCAGAAGATGCTGTTGAAGCGTTCAAAAACTATGTTTTGGAGGTGTCTCAATCGGAGTGGAAAAAGTGCTTCAACAATTGGTTTAAGCGCATGCAAAAGTATATTAATTATGGTGAAGAGTACCTTGAAAATCAACAAAACCATTTTTGATGATAAACATTTGCATTTTTATTATAAGGCCAGAAATATATCGAGCAGCCTACGTATAGTAGACAAACAAAAAATTTTTCCAGCTCATGAATTGTGTCAAAATGTTTTTTTAAAGGTTTTTCAATATAACCAGGAACAAATTCAGTTACTAGCAGAAAAATATTTTTTTTTTTCGCGTACCACGCAAGTGCTCCTGAGTCATTTTTATAGAAGCTATTTCTCGAGTTTGTTTTGAATACTTCAGTTAGTACCTTCGAGCAAAAGCTTACAATTTTGATCCTTCTAGAATCTAGATATTTATTTCCGATCTTTTTGAAAATTTGCTCTGCAAAGCATTAAATAACGCTATAATAACGAATTTTGTATTTTTTTTTTATATATTTTTTTATTAACTTTGTCCAAGTGTGTGCTATTTTGAAGCCTTTAAATATTGTTAAATTTTGCACTGACAGCACAAGTCATTGCAGACATCAATTACGTGAAAGCTTTTTGCAATTGTTTGAATGTATTTGCTGTTTATTTTTTCATTGTTGAGCCGACGCACTTTGTATCACTCAATTATTTAAATGCATTAAAATGCAACCCCCAAGGGTATGCAACAAATAAATGAATAAATTGTTTATCTCTTTGGTATTCAATTGTTTGTTTGTTTTTGATGTTTTTTACAGCACCACATCATTATATGTATATATGTTTAATAATTAGTCTGTTTAAAAATTGTATTGTAGAGTTACACTGAAAAAAAAAAAAAGAATAATAATATAAATTTTACGGATTATCTCGAATTTAATGAAATTTATGCATTTTCATTTAAAATTGAAATAATTTGCTGAGTGTGTTATATTTTGTTGCTTTATTCCCCATAGCAAGTGGATGTTTTCATCTTTCGCGTATGCTATTGCTCTTAAACAAGCAGTAGCTGCTGTTGCTGTCAATGTTGTGGCTCATGTTGTTGCTGTTTTTGTTGTTGTAACTGTTTCATGCAGGTGCAAATTAATGCAGTTTTTATTTTTTAATTTTTACAACACTTTACGCAAATATGTTTGGAAAAGATTCTAGCTGCCCCAGCGGGAAGTTGACAATAGCAGGAAAATATTTCTTGAAAATGGAACATTTTGTAGTTCCCAATAAGATGGATAAAAGTTTTGTAGCATGTATCTTATGTATTTAGTCAAATGTATTTAAATTTCAGCTAAAAGTTTCTAATGTAAAAAAAAACTTATGTAAAATTAAAATTAAAATTTTTTAATGCGATAATAACTAAGCAGAAAAGATGCTCTAGATCACAATAAAGCATTTATATCTTTAAAATGACCTCAAATACGGAGAAATTTCAACTTACTACACTTTTACTGTTAGTCATAGCTTTACAATATTAATTTAAAAAAAATCTGTGTTCTAGCAGTTAAAAAATTTAAAAATCGAAAATTAAAAAAACCCAGACTATCCTTTATATGCTGGTTATAAATGAATGTATTTCAATATAGTTGCTTCTTATGAAACAAAGTCAAATCAACGCCTAACATTTATAAAAATATCAAAAAAAAAAAAGTTGAGTTATAGTTATATAAAGTGTGGGCCCCACGTCAGGCGCCACTCGTATAAAAATGATTTTATTGATAATAAAAACTGAATGATTAAGATATACTTATGTAGAATAAAAATTCTACTTTTTACGGGACGGCACCAATGAAATTTTCGACAATGTAATGAAAATAATTTGTTTGGTAATAAAAGCTGAATTATTTATATATAGTTAACATAGAATAAAGTTTTCCTTTTTACAGAAAGGTACTAATGAAATTTCGAGCGATAGTTGTTTAAAGTGTGGTCCCTACGTTGGGCGCCAATCTAGTGAAAATGATTTTATTTCTAATGAAAGCTAAATGATTTATATTTACGTAGGATAAAAACTTTAATTTTTTACCGCAAGGCACCAATGCAATTTTGACTAATAGATGTTTGAAGTGTCGACTCCACACTGGGCGCCAATCTAATGAAAATGATTTCATTTATAATAAAAGCAGAATGAATTTTATATTTACATAACAAAAATTATACATTTTTATAGAAGGGCACCAATGCTATTTTGAGCAATAGTTGTTTGAAATGTGGGCCCTACGTTGGGCGCCAATCTAATAAAAATGATTTGATTTATTGTAATTAAAGTTGATATATTTATATATAGAATCATGGGAAGCATTTAGCTACATGCGCAGCAAGGAAGCATCTCTCCAACATGGGATTAGCTCAGAATAAATTCTATAGATTCTGTTATGAAGAAGAAGAAATACCAGAACATATTCTATGTCACTGTGATAGTCCAGCAAGACACAGACTTCGTTACTTTTTTTATCGCGAACTCCTACTTGTGAGGTTTGGTGCCTTACCCTCATTTGACACACTATGAGTAATATAAATCTGTACTTTTGCAGTACTTATTAATCAAATTACTGCCTTTTTAAGAAATTATGACTTATTTCGTGCACGATCAATCGAAAAAGAAAAAACTGAAGGAAATAGTTCTGTGAAATTGGACCAAACATCAAAGTAGTTCTGATAACATTTTTGAACTCACAAGTAAGAGTTATTGGGTTCTTTATATATATTTTTTTTTTTGAACAATAATATTTCCATTTCCGGATTCTTTAAAAAATGCGAAATTTTTTTACTGATTTTTTTTTATCAAAATAAAAGGTACAAATATTTTAGAAAAAAAATTCACTACGTTTTCTAAGAAACTCTTTGAGCGCTATCCAGAACTCCAATCAAAACTCCTCTGTCATTTTCTGATACTTTAAAAAAATCCGATTTTTTTCTAATTTTTCGGTTAAAATGAAAAGTATGAATATTTTGGAAAATGAACCTGGGTTTTTCTTTTGAAATCTTTAAGCGCTATCCGGAACTCTAATCAGAACACCTCAACGATAAAGTTTTAATTTTCGGATACAGAAAAAAAAAAAAAATTATCCAAAATTTGTCTAATATTTCGATCGAAATAAAAGTAACAATATTTTGGAAAAATGTTAGAAAAATTTTTGTATGAACTTTTCGAGTGCTATCCAGAACTCCAATCAGAACTCCTCTACAATAAAATTGTAATTTCCGGATACTAAGAAAAAAAACGAAATTTTTCTGATTTTTCAGTTAAAATGCAAAGTTGGAACATTTTGGAAAAAAGTTGTAAGGGTTTTCTTCGGAGCTAATTGAGTACTATCCAGAACTCTAATCAAAACTCCTCAACGAAATAAATTTTTATTTTCGGTTACTCAAAAAAAAAAAAAAAAGTAACCGAATTTTTTATTGATTTTTCAATCAAAATGAAAAGTACGAAGATTTTGAAAAAATGTTAGACAATCTTTTGTTAGAACACTTCGAGTGCTATTCGAAAATATAATCAGAACTCTTCTACGATAAAATCTTCATTTTCGGATACTTAGAAAAAAACCGAAACTTTTCTGATTTTCCGCTTAAAATGAAAAGTTGGAATATTTTGGAAAATGTAACAAGGATTTTCTTTAAAACTCTTTGAGCGCTCTTTTTTTACAACAATTATTTATGTAAAAAAATTTTTAATGGAAACTATTTTGAATTTTGTGAAAGAATTTTAAAACTATTCCACACGGACGCAGAACTGTAGAAAAATTTTCTGTTTTTGAAAATTCCGGAGCCAAATTTATTTGAGAAATAACTCAATTCATGTACTGCAAGGTAAAAGCCTGCTCAACAACAGTAATGAAAGCACTTATTTTTAACCAAATTATGTACTGCAGTTGTTTCGTACTGGGATATTTCCCAATATTATACGTGCATACGTGTACGTGCGCATACAATGTATGTGTAGCGTAAAAATACGCATGTTTTCAACGCACGCACGCAAACACGTCAACATTTGTATTTAACGGAAAATCAGACACTTTTCCGTTTCCGTTAACAATCAGCAACATGGCAAATGCGTCTGGCTGATGTTGCTGCTGATGTGCGTTGGTCTTATTACACTGCTATTGTTTTGATTGTTGGTGCTATGTTGCTGTTATTTTTGCTCCTGTTGTTGTTGTTGCTGCTGCTGTTGCCATTGTCGTTAATTGTCATACACACACAACATGTTGCTACTGACATTTATGCGCTGTGTGATGTTGTTGATTTTGATGCGTCCGTTTACTTAGTTGCTGTTATTCTGGCTACTAGTTATTACTGTTGTTTGCTGCTACTTCTGTTCATCTGATGTTGTTGCTGTTGCTGTCGTTGTTGACATAAGTTGTGTTAATGTGACAACAGCAACAGGAACAGCAACAACAACAACAGTAACTGACACTTTATTGCATTGTTTTGCCGCCGTCTGCTTTTGCATTGAAATTGTTATTTTAGCTGTTGCTGTTGCCACCACTTTGCTGTTGACATTTGCTTTCAGCAATTTTTTTTTCGAATTTTACATATGTTCTTTTTTGCTATTGTTCTAACTTTTCAAATTGTTGCTGCTTTTTTTTATAGCAAAAGCAAATTTCATATTTGTTGTATGTTTGGCTTCCATTGCAATTGCTGTATATGACATTTGCTGACCTCTAGCAAACGCATTCGATGACTGTAGTTTCAGTTTCTTTTCTTTCAAATTCTTTTGTACAAGGCTGCTGTATTTTGCGACCATAATGGTCCTGATAGGCTTAAATTCAACTGGAAAAGACCGTCGGAGAAGGAAATTTAAGAATCGAAAATGTCTTGAAATTAGCTAAAAGGCTTCGCGAAAGATAATCATAAGATAAAGAAGTTGCTAGATGGTTCCCCAAAAAATCTATTCAATGTGCATGTGCTCAAAACCATGTTTATTATGTAGAATGTTTTTCAAAACAAATGGCACTTTGGGACTCCTGGGCCAAAAAGCCCATTTTTTAGCACTGGGCTCTACCTATGTATATACTGAAATCAAATATAAAGTTTGATAAAAACGAATACAAAATATTGGTAATTAGAAAGTTTCCTGCCTATCCGTGTATTGAAAAACTGCAAGCCAAAAAATCCTATCTGATATCGTTTACGAGATATTGCATTTTTAACAATTTTTCTGACTTTCTGTTAAAAAAATATAGGTATATTTGCATTTCAAAAAATACATAATAACACAGGCACACAAAAAAAAAAGTCAAGACCCAGAGGGTACATCCCTCAAGCGTCAAGTACTGCGGGGCGCTGAGCCCGAAAATCGTTTTTTTTATTTGTTCTAAAAAATTTGAATGTGTGCATATTGCTAGGTTTTTGGGTGCTCCGAAAGCAAAAATAATGTCAAAAAATTATTTAGAGTACCAACTCAACCCCTAGTAACCCGCTTACAGCCCCTCAAGAGGGATGAAATAACGCTTTTTATAAAAATTTATAAAAAAAGTATATTTGTAGGTTTTTGGTGAACTGGAACAGAAGATGACAAAAAAAAAAATAGTTTAAGTAGCACCGGTACCCCTAACACCCCCTCCGAGGGGCTTAGAATTTCACGTTTCATAAAAATATAAAATGTATTGGGTGTACAACTTAAAAACCGGAATTTTTTAGCGAAATTTGATGCTTTATTGTGGAAAAATGTTACAATATATTTTATTCAAAGTATTGTCCATTGGAAGCTACAACATTTCCCCATCTTTCAGGCAATTTATGAATTCCATCCCAAAAAAATTGCGCCAAAAATGAATCTATCCAATTTTTGATATCTTGAACTTAAGTGAAGCGTATTCCTGATAGGGCATTCTGCATCGATCGGAACAAATGGTAGTCTGATGGTGCAAGGTCTGGGCTATAAAGCGGGTGAGGCAAAATTTCCCATCCGTTGTTTTCCGTTGTTTTCCAGGTAATTTTTGACTGGGGCAGCAATATGCTGCCGAGCATTGTCATGATGAAAAATTATTGCTTCGTGTCTGGTCGCATTTTCCGGGCATTTTTCGATGATAGCACGCTTCAAACTTATTAATTGTGTTCGATAGAGGTCACCTGTGAGCATTACAGAGCATTACCTTGGCACCATGGATATTTGCCTTTGGCTGGGAAGGTCCTGGTTGTCCGGGCTTCATATATGAATGTTTGCGTTTCGGGTTGTCGTAATGGATCCATTTTTCATCCCCAGTCACGATCCGATGTAAAAATTACTTTTGGCAGCAGTTTTCTTTGCAAAAAAATGAACCAACTGAACCTCCCGCAAATGCTATCTTTTTCTCCAATTTTCGAAGTTATTCATCGTGAAAAATAATAATGATGCACACAAGATAAAATTGTTTTGTTGACTGATTTTGACAGCTGTCAAATGTACCTTCAAAATGACATATATATAAAGTTCGAGCTTTCACGATATTTGTTAGTACGGACATCCACCGTCAAATTCCGGTTTTTAAGTTGTATACCCAATATATCAACTTTTAGGTTTTTTGGTGCTCTGAAACTAAAAATGACGTTTCAAAATTATTTTAATCACCAAGTAACCCCTTAGCAGCTCCTTATAGCCCCCGAAGAGATAAAAATTGGGTTTTTTATAAGAATTAAATATGAATGTGCATATTTGGGTTTTTTGGTGCGCAGGAATCAAGTTCAATGATAAAAAATAATTTTAGTATCACATGTACTCCCTAACACCCCCCGCAATGGGGTCAAAATTACACTTCTTATAAAAATATAAAATATATATCAATTTCTAGGTTTTTTGATGCTCTGATACCGAACACGACGTTAAAAGATGATTTCAAGCACTCAGTTGCCTTTAAGCGTCTCCTAAAAAGAGGCATCCCCAATAAGTACTCGTTAGGAGGCACTTAGAGGGTTATGGGTGCTTGAAATCAACTTTTAACGTCGTATTCGGTTTCAGAGCTCAAAAAAACATTAAAATTTATATACATTTTATGTTTTTATGAAACGTGAAATTTTAGCCCCTTTAGAGGGTGTGTTAGGGGGTACCTGTGCTACAAAAATTATTTTTTTTCGTCATCTTCTGTTGCAGCCCACCAAAAAACCTACAAATATATAATCTTCATAAATTTTTATACAAAATTGTTATTTCATCCCTCTTAGAGGGCTACTAGGGGGTGACTAGGATGTCCAAATTATTTTTTGATATTATTTTCGCTTTCAGAGCAACTAAAAACCTAGCAATATGTACACATTTGAAATTTTTAGAACAAGTAAAATTCTAACTCCTAAGGGGGTTTTACGGGGACGCACAGTGGTCTAGAATGCTATTCTAGCTGGTCATAACTCTTTCCTGGTTATTTTTTATAAAAAAAAATATCAATTTCTATGTTTTGGGGGTCGCTGACTCTAAATCTGATAACGACAAAATTGTGGTTAAGGGGGTTTTTGAGGTTGCTGATTTCGCATTTGGTATCTTTTTATTTGTAAACAAAATGGCGGATCCAAAATGCCGGACAGTTTTCTTAAAATTTGACTATATCACAACAACTTTGTGGCTTAGGAGTTTTTTGAGGTCATTGATTTCGAATTCGGTATCATCTTTTTTGTAAACAAAATGGTGGACAATTTTCTTAAAAATTAATTATATCACGACACAATTGTGGTTAAGAGAGTTTTTCAGGTTGCTGATTTCGAATTCGGTATCATTTTTTTTTTAAGCAAAATGGCGGATCCAAAATGGCGGACAATTTTCTAAAAAATTTATTATATCACGACAAAATTTTGGCCTATATGGGAGGTGAACTTGTCCTTGATTTAATCACACCCATTTTCACCAAATGACTTATTGCTATTAATACTAACTCAGATATTAAATATTATTGTTGTACCTTAAATATTTACGAAGTTATGGCGATTCCAAATTTTTGGTTAAATGGGAGGTGGGCGTGTCCTTGATCCGAACACGCCCATTTTCAACAAATAATTAGATGCTGCTAGTACTATATCAGAAATCGAATTTTATTGTTTTACTTCAAACACTTTGGTTGTTATTAGTTTTACGAAACTGGAGCGTTGCAAGAATACAGAAAAGTCGCTGAAGAAAAACTCATCGTAGTCCATGAAGGGGAGTGATGGGGGAGTAAGATAAATATGCAAAACTTTTAGAGAACTTTATATTACACACTTAAATGATCTTACCGTTGCAACTCCATAAAACATATTAGTTATAGTCCACAAAGTGCAAAATTCGTAAGTTTTGGAAATGAAATTAGAGATTTTTTGTGATGATCCGAATATCCTTTTTATATTAAAAAAAAACTAACATCTAAGTAAACAAGTCTTCAGAAAATAGATCAAATTATCTTTACCATAAGTTTCAGGAGGTTAAATGATTTAAATTTAAAGATACACTCATTTAAATTTTCACATATTTTAAAAGATTTTTGTGAAAAATTACCATTTTCTGAATTCATCAAGTTTAAGAAACTCAAAAATGGTATTATTTCTTGGTATTCTGGTACTTGAAATATATTACCTAGATATTTAACTTCAAATTGGTCCAAAAAAAATATTACTTTTAACCCAATCCCCGCCAGTGATGCCATACGGCACAGTTAAAACGCACTACCCGAATGTTCACCAAAATCATTTTGTAACTTTTTCGCGCAGGCTTGTTGTTTTTTATTTGCGTAGAAATGTTTGATCTATCATTTGATGCATTCCACGCGTAAATATTTCATCAACTTTTCAAGCGCGGGCGGAGAGGAAGTGGTCATTGAAAAATTATTCAAAAAAAATCGATTATGGCATAGGGACGTCGGCGAGTTGGAAAAAATTATTTATGTGTATTTCGATTTTGAAAAAAGTAATTATGCCAAATTGAAGAGTAATACAGTAGTTTTTGAAGTGTATTTATATTTTTCCATAAGTTGTTCCTTACTAAGTGATAGGCCTGAATATATTTTAAGTGTGCCATATGGCATCACTGGCGGGAACCGTTTATGTAAAGCTTAGAGGTAGATTAATTTCCATTTATTTCAATAATTTAATTCATAAATAATTTATATGGGGAGAATATGTATCTACCTGGGGGGGCTTAAACACCAAAAAAACGCACCCCGTGTGAGTGCGCCTGGGTGTCATATGAATTTTTCGAGCCTTTTTTTTATGAAGACGTGCTGTAAATGATTGTGGATGCACTTAACTATTGGGATTATGATTATCTTTGGTTACAATGCTTGTAGTTAATCGTAAGGATTGTTGGATCATTAAATCCACGATTTTTGCTGGCATGTCTTGAAATAGTTTCAATCAAATAAGCCTTTTTATTCACTTTACACTGAAAAAACACATTGATCCCTTTCACCTTGAGCTTCATTTGATGAGTCCATGACACCGTATTTCAGACTGCTCTCATGCAAACAGTTTATTCGAGCCAAACTTCTTCGATTTAGATTCATTGCATGGTGTCTCAACACTCTTGGAGAGTATTTGGTGTCCTTTGGTATTTACCGAGGAAAGTATTGTTGTATTCACTTTGTGGCAGCTCTATTACAAATGTTCAACGCCCTTCCTGACGACGTTTGTGCCCTCCTTTTCCACTTTTACTTCGATAATTTATTAACTGGAATCCCAGTTTTAAATTATTTGCAAAGCCTAGGCTACAATGTAACAGGAACCACAAGAGAAAATTGCATTCCACACAAATGTCCACTTCCTGGAAAGACATCATGAAAAAAATAAAACAAAGAGGCCATATCAAATTTGCAGAAAACAAGGAATTTGACATCGCCATTGCAAAGTGGAATGATAATAATTGCGTTTAAGTTGCTTCTACTTCACATGAAAGAACGCTACGCTCTTTTGTAGAACAGAATGGAAGCGTATAATGGTCGAAAGTCTAAAGGCAGTCGAACAATATAATTAATGTATGGAAGGAACTAATCGAATGGATCAAAATTCACGTTTTGATGAAATCGTTCATTACGTTGGTGAATGCGATCGACTTAGATGTAAAAATACATAGACAGTGCAAAAACCCAATCTGAAATAGGTGCATAAGATGCGATGTAGATTTATGCGTTAGATGTTTCATCAATTATCACACTACCGCGGATTAGTATGCCAACTTACCATTTTTAGTCAAAAAATATGTATGCATACGTGTAAAAAATGGAGTTTTAAATAAAACTCAAAGTCAATTTTTTGCTAAGAGGTTTTCGCCAGTGATGCCATATGGCATCAGGGCACCATGGAAAAATGGGACGTGGTCGCTGAAAAAGCTAACCGGATTTGAACTCAGGAATCTTCTTTTACCCCCCAAACAAAAAACCACCATCAAATTCAAAAAAATAAGTGCTGGCGGGGAATGGGTTAATACAAAAATTGGAGTTATGACAATTTTCGAGCTCAGCGCTCCCCAATACATGTCGCCTTGGGGGTGTACCCTTTGGGTCTTGACTTTTTTTTTTTTAACAAAAAGTAAACAGTTTCGAAATAGTTTTTGCTTCCAAATCTCAATTGCTCTACACTTCTTAATTTTCAGATATTCTAACCTAAAATTTTAACATATAAGGTTTTTTTCATCACTTTTGATGTTTAATAACAAGACAAGACGTAATAATCAGCCATAAAACCTAAATTGTCCAAAATATGTCCACTAAAACATAGAAATTTGGTTTACGCTCTCGGAAAAATGGTTTTTATTTAAAACCAAGGCATCTTACGAAGGAAGTGAATAATACAAAAAAATGCTTAAAATCGTTCAAGGAATACATGTAACTTTTTTCATAATTTTTGGAATATTTTATAATTTTTCAAAACTAGGTCCAAAAAAAAAAAAAAAAAATTCTAAAAAAATTTCTGGAAAACTCTCACGTATTTCTTGGATGATCCTAAGCATTTTTTGTTGTTTACACTTTTTACGTGAGATGCTTTGGTTTTGAGTAAAAACCATTTATCCTACCGCATAAAGAAAATATCCATGTTCCATTGGCCATATTTCGGTAAAGCTTTAGCCTATCTTGGATCCTAAAAAAGATATAGGCAAAAGAGTAAAAAAACAAAAAATCGTTTTTTTGGTTTTTTTTATTTTTTGTCTTAAATTTTTTGGTATAATAAATTTTTTAAAAATTTTTTGAGTAAGCCATAAGTTTTGCTTCATTCGCTAGATATTTTCAAAAAACTGTAAGCCGTATTTCTTGGAAAAAAAAAAAAAAACAACAAAATATTTGCATATACACGCTTGCTTTATCTATTTGAAAAATGTTGCCTCTGAACATATTAATTTTTTCTATTAATAAGAGAATTTAAAGTATTTTTTTTTTTTTTTTGCTATAAAATATGCATACACATAAATATTTGTTTTTTTTTTTTTCAAAGCATCAAGTAAGTTCTAAGCACTAGAATTGAATCGGTCATTGCAAAAACCTCATAAGTCACAAGAATGGAATTTTTCAGGAATCCATAAAAACTATTTTATTAATAAATAATCGATATTTGAAGAATTTTTTTTTGTGCCGAATATAGTGCTTGAGTTCGAATAGATTGAAATGTAGAAAAATTTTTATAGTTTATTAAGATTAATTATAGAAAAAACTGAAAAACTGTTTTAACAAGAAACGGTTAAAATGGTGTTTAATTTAAACAAAACAATCATACATGTGACCTATAAAGATTACTCATGTTTTAATGTAGAAGTTGGCCAACTGAACTGATAAAATACATAATGTATGCTCTTCCGGAATGATTTCTTGAACATTCTCGAACCGGATATCTAAATATTGATGTTGAAAGCAATTAAAACAATGCAATTTTAAACGGTCAAGCACAGGCATAGTTGCCACTGGGGAATGCAATATCGGTGCTAAATATTGATACCGGTATTCGGTATTGAAATATTTTTCAAAACTGGGATTCCGGTATACACCGTCATAAAAATGGAATGAAAAAGAGGGTGAATATGAGTTACAGCAGTCCGTGGAGCATAGATTAAAGATCTATTTCGGCAACATGCTTCTACTGTTTATTTTGTTGATAGTAAAACAGAACTACATATATTATTAATCAAAAGAAAGTCATTTTTGTCAGCAGATATTCTGCGTTAATATTTAAATCTGTAACAGCTTTTTGAATAACAGCTTCTCGTTTCTAAAACCGCTCTAGCATAGTGAGCTTACTGTTCCAGCGAGTTTTGCAATCCAACACTAACTGAAGTTCTTTTCCGAACTCTTCTTTTACAAATTTTTGCAAAATTTTATGGCTTTTTGTTAGTGATTTACGAAATATTTACATAATCAGCCGAAATTTTTCAACAACAGGTCTAACATGGTCCTCCGATTAATTGCCTGAATTTTTGGTATTACTTGTGTTGTCGGATTTTGATTCAGAATCAAAAGTGTAGTTAATATTTTGCGCATAAATTCTTAACACTATTTTTTCTTTTTAAACAGGAGAAATATTTTTAATTTTTTTTTTTAAAAACAAAAACAAAACTTTAATACCGAAATACCGGTATTTGGCATATTCCAATACCGGTTTCTAGGTATCGATTTTTAGACCGGGATCCCAGAATACCGGTATTGCATTCCGTGGCTGTTGCTGTTTTCTAGTAGTGCACGCAGAAGTCACTGGCTCAAGTGGTTTAAGTGATTAACGCCAAATTACGCGCTTCTATTTTGAGGGAAGGAATGTTATGACTTACATGGCTTTTACGCAGAATGCTCATCTAACTTAAAGGAAGCGTTTGAAGTAATAAAAGCATGTTCGAAAAAAATGTGAGTTATGCGGTTTCTGCAATGATTGATTGAATTATGCACATGAATGAAAAAAACATATATTCGAGCAAAAATATTTATTTGTTTGTGTATAAGTATGTTATGAAAGTTTTCAAAAAAAAAAAAAAAAAAAAAAAAAAACAGTCATTTATTTCATTTAAATTTTGTTGATTATAGAAATGTCTTAATTTTTATATTGTAGTATTGTATTTATTATTATTTATCATTTGTTCGTGAACTGCAGCAGATCGTGGTCTCAACGAAGTTGTCAGTTGAATATCAAAACCTGTTCAAGACGCGGTTATCTCCGAAATAAGATTTCCTATTGTAAGTTATACATACCATAGAGAGAGAAAATTTTAAATTAAAAAAAAAAAAAAATACCAAAAATAAAAAAGAAATATTGTATGTGCGTATTATACTGATTAAATTTTTTTTGGTTTTTTTTATTTTTTTGCTTTCAAAATGGTTTCATTCTTGCAAGGAAAAAATAATAAATCTGGTGCAAGGAGAGTACATAATATTAATACTTATTTGCAAAACACTGATTTTAGCGACCTTAGAGCCTGATTAACTTTTTATGCGCACAATGGACTTTTTACACATTCTTCGTTATGCTTTAATAAAGACAATTCCGGTGAAAAAAATTCACTTGGAATTTTTTCGCATATTCCAAAAAAAAAAAAAAAAAAAAAAATTAAGAAAGAAACGAAAAGAAAACATATTCCTAACGGATTGAAATTGTTTAGATATGACACAAATCCTTTTGTGTAGGTGTAGAAAAGAATTTTATAAAAATGTACCTATTAACTATTGTGACTACAATAGAAAATTTCTTACGTTATTCAATATGTAAATAATTTGTCGTAAACTGGAAATGTTTATTTTAAACACAGAGCCTACAGGAATAAGTGCCAACAGATCAAAAATATTCCTATAATGCAAGTGAGTTGAGTTTTGTGAAGCACTGAAGCAGAACTGGGTAGTGATCGCTGCTATAAAGATAGCTGGCAATCTCCCACTGGCACCTTGGACTAAGCTGAGGTTAAACTACAGTCCAATCCAAACGTGTAAAACTAATATGACATGAAAAGTGTGAACACTCGATAGGGTAAAAATTTAGATTCATCCCAAAACCGAAATAAAATACGTTTTTTTTTTTTAAATTTGTTTTATTTCATTCAGTCTCATAAAAGCACAAAAGCAGGTGCATAAAGTGAGCTATGCAGGTGTGATGAATTTTTTTTACGATTTTCAACTACATGGTCGGAAAAACGCATTTTTACTCAAAAGCAAGGCATCTTAAAAAAAAAGTTTGTACGAAAAAAATGCTTGGCTTAGAAATTTTTTTATTTAGCCTTTTTATACAGCATCAAAAATAGCGAAGAATTTTGTCCCTTAAATTTAAAGATCAGGATATCTCAAAATCCAGAGTAATTCTGCGACTGAGTTCAGATTTAATTAGGGTTTCCTTAAAACGTGTAAATACCTCGAAAACCTCGTAAACGCTTTATAGTTGTTAAATTCGTAATGATTTTAAGGAATACGCTCAATGTAAGAAACACATTAAAAATTCCTATTCTTGCTTCTTTTCGCTCACTGCCAAATGGTTCAAATTTTGAAATATCGTATGGGCTCTGCCCACTTAAAAATATGCTATTCATAATCCAGTCAAAATGGACTCAAAATGGGCTTCTAAAATAACATACTAAATGAAGTGTGTAAAAAGATATTCATTTTATGAGTTTCATTTTTTTATAAATAGATGAGAACAAAGATGGGCGAAGGTTCGGGCCTTAAAATAAAATTTCGTGGGTGCATATGCAGACTCGGTTCTAACCACTAAAGGCAGAAAATTAGAGGCCCGTAAGTCACACAAAGGTTGAGAAGCACAAACTTCGAAAAAAATCTGTGTTCAAGTCAAGTCAAACAAAAAGACAAATGCACACAATGTCAAATGTTTGTTTTTTCACCTTAAAACAAAAAAATTATATTTTTGCGTGCCCGTTATTTTTGTAAAGTGCTTGTTTTATGTTTGGCTGGGCTGGAACCAAAAATGTAGGCCCTCTTTTATCTCTAATTGAGAGTAAATATCATTTCGAAAGCTTTCAAAAACCTTCTTTAAATTTTATTAATGAAAAAATAATTTCTGCCGAAAACCGGGCCCTTGTAAAAACTTCGGGCCTGGGGGAATCCCCCCTTTACCCCCCCTCTCTCGTCAGACCTGTTCATTGCATATGATCGCTTTTTTCTCACTGATCCACGTAGAAACATGAGTACAAAAGATAACGAGAGCGTATACATCGTATCTTAAAATTTAACGAACTTTCGCACGAAGTTCTGATTTGCGGTGTCTGTCAGACTACGACATCAGCTGGAGAGCGTTAATTTTCTACAAAAAGTTTTCTAGAAAAATATCGAATTTTGGATCCGTTCGCTAGATATTTTGAAAATACTGTAAAGGGTGCATTTAACCTGCTCCCAAGGATTTTCACTTTGATTGATTTCAATTGACCGATTTCTGTAATAAAAACAAGTGAAAGTCTTACTTCTTTTTAAGCATGTTTTTACGACGACCTAATCAATAGATCTAATTTCTTGTTTGAATCCTGGAGTGGTATATTCTTTTTTTTTTGTTTTGTTTTTATTTTTTTTTTTATTTGCAAGTATAACTTTTTCAAAAAAAAAAAAAAAAAAAAATTACTACACAGTAAGGTTACTCGAATCATCTGAATTGATTAAAACTGTAAGGTAAATTTTACTTTATGTGGGTGTTTTCACTATTTTGACTTGAAATTCTAGTAAAATAAAACGTATATATACATATCTTCTTGTGCCTTTTGTTTTCTTTTAGAACTTTGGGTCTCCACATCATTACGCTCGCCGGACACTACTGAGCACCAAATTTAGCCGCAAAATAAATTCTTGTGTAAATATCAATTCATCAGTGAATTATTTTAACTAAAGAAGAAAATTAAACAAACATGACCACCTCACAATATGACTCAATAGCAGAAGAATACGAATATTATGTTAAAACCAATCCTATGCGTAAAATTGATGATGACACGATATTCAATATGACTGGAGATGTATCACGCAAATCTATTCTTGATCTTGCATGCGGCACTGGACATTATTCACAAGAGTCTTATCGTCGTGGCGCATCAAAGGTTGTTGGTATTGATATATCACATAAAATGATAGAAGTGGCCGAAAAAAAAGCAAGAATTGAAAATATTCCTATTAAATACCAAGTGTCTGATGTCATGAAAGTCGGGAGTATTGATAAATTTGATATTGTTTTGGCAATTTGGCTTTTTAATTATGCATCATCTTTAGATGAACTTTATGCCATGTTTAAAACTTGTTATGACAACCTTAAAGACAATGGAGTCTTAATTGCCTATACTGTAAATCCAAATTTTTCTATAGAAAAAGGGAATTTATCAAAATATGGATTTAATATAATATCAGAAGAAAACATTGATGCTTGTGTTCGTATGCGAGCAGAATTTGTGACACCAAATCCAAACAAAGTTACTTGTTTTCGTTGGAGTTTGAATGATTATGAGAAAATCCTTAAAGATGTAGGCTTTTCCAAATTTAAATGGATAACACCAACGATTTCCGAAGAAGATATAAATAAATATCCTAATGGTTTTTGGAACACATTTATATTCAACCCAACTCGAATTGGGTTGATTTGTTTGTTATAATTGTATAATATAATTGTGCAAATATTAAAATGCTGGTTTATTTTAGTTTATGAACAAATGCTGTATAACATATACTTTTACATATAATTTCTTTTTATTCATTTTCATTTCCTTTTAAAGACTTTTTAGACATCATGTCTATAATTTTTATAAAAAATGGTGAGTTATAAATAAAAAATGGCGATGAAAATGTGAAGCTGATTAAAAGTTAGAATCCTTAACACACTTTTTCGTCCCGACAGATCAAGGCAGGGAGTGTTGAGAGCGGATACTTCATTTAACATCCCTGAGGTAGCAAATGTTGTTTGAAGCGATTGTTTTTCCACTTTAAAGGGCTAAGCAAAATACACCTGACAAGACGTAACTAGTAAATTCGAGTAAATGGAAACAAATGTTGATAACCAAAATGAACGTACGTAACTGATCGAAAGTGAACGAAACATTTTGACGAGACGTTTTGTTCAGTAAGAACTAGGGATGCCTACCTTTGAGCTTTTTGACGATCCTGGGATTTCAAGATTATAAAATTGCGATCCCGTGATTTTTCGAGATTAGGTATGATTTTTATTTTGACATTAAAAGCACACTTTTTTGTTAGAATATCCCAAAACTCTGGATTTGCGTCCCTAATTGCCACCAAACCAGAGATGTCACACCCTTCTACTCGGCGAGATCTTCAAGTCATAACATTAAAAAATAACATTTCTTGGAGAGTCTTGCAAAAAAGCAATCACCTCCAGATCAGCATATTAGAAACCGAAAATTACCCGATTTCGGTTAAAAACCATTCTTACAACTCTAGCGTTCTACCGAAGGCAAACCAAGGTCTTAACATCCATGTTAAAGATTCTGAAAACCCGAAAGCTTAATAACAAAAGCGGTTTTTTCAGTTCACACTGAAAATTTGTGGATTTTGCTCGAATTTCGGCATAAAAATTTAAAAATAAAGCCGCATGTTTTTGAATTCAGCATCATCCAATAAGTGTCCCAGACATGATAGAATGGATGAAAAATACAACGGGTGCTCACTCGGTGAACCGAGACCTGTTCACACCGTAAGTCACACTTGCTGAGTTTTCCCCATATATACAATTTCAGTTAATGTTTTTCTGTGTTAACTCTTCGAAAAAAATGTTTATAGGCAATGCCTATTAGGCATATTGAATAGGCAATGCCTATTAGGCATACATAGAAGTTGCTCCTTCATTTTCAAATATCCTAGCCCACTTTTTATTATTCAAACTGTAAATTTTTTGAGGAAAAAGACAACTGAAAGTGAAGAAAAAAGGAAAATCAGTTCGTTTTCAGCTTTGGTTTTTCGGCGTTCGTTTAATGCCTCCACATATTTACTTTATATCGATTATTGAATTTAAATTGATTCAATAAGATTTACTTTGTAACTGAAATGTGTTAATTAGTATAGTAAGAAATTTGAAGCCAACTAACAAAATAGTTGTACGATTGTGTAATGGATTAAGTAAAATAATACAGTATGGCACCACTAGTAAACAGCTTTCGCAGCAATCAGCTGTTCATCACACTGAGGTGAGTTAAGATGATTAAAACCTCAGTGTAGGCAAAAAATATTTTCATTCCAGCAGTGACCGGCAGCGAGTAAAGGTAGTAAGCATAGCAGTTATTGGTAGGTAGTTAGAACGATATTGACCCAAACCGATACTGTGAGAGTGGGAAACCCAGTAATTAGGGGTATTTAGATTAGATGGGTATTGAGCCAAGCCGATACTGTGAGAGTGGGAAACTTAGTAGTCAGGAGTATTTAGTTAAAATAATATTGAGGCAAGCCGATGCTGTGAGAGTGGGAAACAAAGTTGTTAGTGGTATTTAGTTAGAATAGTATTGAGCCAAGCCGCTACTGGGAGAGTGGGAAACCCAGTAATTTGGGCTAAGCCGATACTGTGAAGGTTGGAAAATTAGTAATTAGGGCTATTTAGATTTGAACGGTATTCAATCAAGCCGATACTGTAAAGGCAGGACTTTCGAACCAATTGTAACGGGCAAAAATATGTGAACTAGGTACCGTTACGACCTTTCGGAGCAAATTCTCACAAGCTCGTAATGCTTTGAATCAAAAATCAAGTATATTGTAAATTTACCATAGGATTACCTTTAAAAAGCCGCTTACTACGCAAAAATTTCTCAAAAAAATCAACTTCACTAGCGTACCATTTACGATATGAACTACTTCAGTTTAACGATTATTACTCCAAAACGTCTTGTACTAGTTTAAAATTTTTAAGGGTTTTTGAAAGCTTATAATATTTAAACATCTTGCGGAAGTTTTCTACTTCAGGGTTGATGAAGAAAGCCATTTAAATTAAAAATTTATGTAAAGAAAACAATTTTTTGTCTCTTGTCACAAGACATACATATATTAAAAATTATAATGACAGGTGTTAGAACAAAAATTGTTGCCAAGGGTCATATCTATTATTATCAGCAATGAAATTTACGTTTTTCAAAAGTCTCATTTTAGCACCTTGCTACGTATATGTATTTCTTGGAAAAAAAAAAGTTTGCATATACACACGCTTTATTTATCTATTTTTAAATTAAATGCGTTTAAAATATGTTGCCTTTGCATACATACATTTTTTCTGCGAAGAAAATTTAAATTAATTTGTTTTTGTTATAAAAAATGCCCATATATCCGTTATATCGTCGCCCGAGTTCTCATTTGCCCCATACGCATATTTGTTAAAAAAACAAAAGTAAATAACTTGCGTTTGTTTCGACAAGAGATATGTTATTTTGCTTTTTTAACGAATATGCTTATGGGGCAAAAGAGAACTCAGACGACGATATATATTTTTATTTTGCGTGAAACCACTAACTAATTCCTAAGCAACACAATTGTAAACATGATTAAAATAAACATATATTTGAGCAAAACCGCTTAAAAAACACTGCACGTATGGGGCGTTCCACAAAAAATCGACCAAGTTTCATGGGTCATGTCTCCGTTTAACTTAAAAATTTTTGTTCCATATAAGACCATAAATAATGAAAAAGTAATGGTACAAAAACCAAAATATTTAACTTTTATTTATATTCGATTATTTCAAAAACCAAAATATGGAAAATTTTGAAAAAAAAACATGCACATATATTTGCATACATATAATCTATATAAAAAATATTTTCTTTTGAAAATTTTACTTAAAAATTCAAATTTTTTTTTTTCAAAAATTAGTCAAAAAAAAAAAAAAAAATTAAAACTTTCCAAAAAAATTCAAAAAAAAAAAAAAAAAAATTACGCTTATTCCTTGGTCATTTGATGCTTTAAACATTATTTCGTAAGATACCTACCTTCCTCTTCGGGTAATGTGATATAGGCATTTTTGTTTTTTAAATTACTCGTAGTTTTCAAAGCGTAGCTGCTATCACTTTATGTATTATATTTTATTGATGTATTGTGCAGTATATTATGATTTTGGAGTTTTTTAGCGTCAGCCAATCTTAAGGTATTTCAACAAAATTTAAAAAAGGCAAAAAAAGTTAAAAAATAAAATTGGCGGGTAATGTGATATACTATATCCCAACAAATTGCATTTTCGGCAAAAAGATCATCGTGTTATGAAGAAACTTTAGTTGTGGAACTTTAACTTCAGGTAAGGAGTGATAAACATTACTAAAATCGCTTTTACAAAGCGTTAGCTCATTTTTCTTAAAAACTGTGACCTTTATATAAAAATGTTGGACCAACAAATTGTTAACAAGGAAAAACGTTTTAGATTTGGGCCAAAAAACCATCGTGCCTAACATTTTGCATTGCAAGTGGAACATCAAATATTTTCGATGCCAGAAGTGCACTATATCACATTACCCGAATTTCAGTTTTAAAACAATCAGGTTATTTTCGAAAAACACACTCTAGCAAATAAAAAATTCAATTGATTTATGGTTAGGTATATTCACCCACTAGCAGAATTTACTATTGCGGCTATGATATCAATTTTAGTTTAGGCTAGATCCTAACATAAAGCACACGCAAATAAAGTTTTTTTTTTCACTGTTAAATCGATTTTACCACATTGAAGGCAGAATAAATAAAGGTGGGCGCTCAAAAACTTGCAGCACGTTTCTTTTTCAGTTACTGTGGTGTTGACGAACAAATCATTATCGAGAGTTGTTTATTTAAGGAAATATGCTGGTATATCACATTACCCGAAGTTACTCTACTCTGAATTTGCGCAATACTTAGGGCTTTTATCAGAATTTTTTTTGAAGTTTGAAAAATGCATCAAAAAATCTGAAAATTTTAATTTTTTCATTCTCTGTCGATCAAAAAATTTTTAAGTTGATCCGTGAAACTTGGTCGAACTAGCGTTGTGCGCCCCATGCATATATTTTTGCGAGGTTGCATATTTTTAAAAGTTTTCCAAAAAATAAAAATGATTTTTTATTTCACATAATTTTTGTTGATCATAGAAATGTCTTTATTTTTATTGTAGTTATTGTGCATTTGTTCGCTAACAGCAGCAGATCGTTGTCTGAACAAAATTTTCAGTTGAATATCAAAATCCTTTCAGGACGCGGATATCTCCGAAATAAGATTTTTTGTTGTAAGTTACATATGAAAGAAAAAAAAAAAAATAAAAACAATATTAAAATAAATTAAAAAATAAAGATTAAAAAACGAAAATTAATTTCTTGGTGCAACTGACTGAGCAGTTTTGAAAAGGTCACATCTTCGATTTTCAAAAGTTTTCAGGAAACAAAAAAATTCATTTTATATGTAAAATGGGTTGCTGATTCCGAAAATCGCATATATTTATTTTAAGGCGTTAAAAATAAATACCAGTGTCTCGTCGATTTTCTCCAGCACGTCAGATTTTTTTTAATGGATTTTTAAACATGAAAAAAACAAAAATAACGCATTCGATGAATTTAACTATATGATTCTTACATTTGAGGTGTATCATGTGTTCAATAAACTTATGCGGGATGTTGCGGGGAATATTTTTGTAGAAAACTTTAACCGTCTAAAACCCGTACATGTGGGTCATTTTGACCCCCACATGTAAGTCATGTCGTGAAATCAAAAAAAAAAAAAAAAATAAAACAATAAAATGTGTCAAAATACTTGTGAGCCCTAACCGATTAAGGAAAAAATATTTTTAAAAAAGTTCATTGATACCAAGACAAAGCAACTCATTTTTGATTAATTTGTTCAAGGCGAATCGGTATCCGATCTTAGAATTCCTCTATCACTTATAGTTTTAAAGATATCCTAGCATAAAAGTTCAAAAACTTGATTTTTGAGGTTATGTAGAGAATGCATGGAATTGTTTAACTCTTTCTCTCTAAATGCATCGCAAAATACCACCCCTCGTCTTTAAAATAAGCTATGAGCTGGTGATGTGTGTTTTTTTTTAAAAAAGTTATGACCATTTTAAAGTGACGCATGCAGTAAGAAGGGCCAATAATATTAATATTTACCGGTGGTGTATTCTCTTCTTTGTTTTAAGTGCAATTTTTATGGTAGAAAGTAATTTTCTAAACAGTTTCGATTATATCTGGTGATAAAAAAACTAAGACGAATGAGGCTAGTATTATACTATTCGAAAGACCTTGAAATTTTCCATAAAAATTTTATAGACCTTTTTTTTTGTGAAGATTATAAATCGTTGGTTATTTAGCTGTCACCTAAAATGAGAAGATGATGAAACAAAAACAAAAATTTGAAGCAGTCTAATGTAAAGAGTTTTTCAATAAGAGCGCTACAAAGGTTTTTTATATAAAACAAAAACGGTTTTGGATATCAATGAAATTCTTCATTCTTATAAAAGTATATTTGATGCCATTATGTATGGAACTCGATTTCTTTTGCATGGCCACCACAGGCACGCTTGCAGAAGTCCAGACGCTGAACAAAATTTTCGACAGTTTTTAAGCATAAAGCAAATACTGCTGCAATTTCACGATCGATATTCGTACAAAGTTTATCAATCGTCGCTGGCTTGTTGGCATAGACAATAGACCTGACGTAGCCCAATAGGAAATAGTCTAACGGAGTCAAATCGCATGACCGAGGCGCCCAATCGACTGGGCCATTTCGTGAGATAACACGTTCTTCAAACTTGGTTTTCATTCATTGTGACATTCGTTGTGTGGCTTGTGGCGCCATCCTGTTGAAACCAATTATTGTCCAAGTTCATTTGGGCCAAAAATATTCGGTTATCATTAAAAGGTAGTGATTCCCATTCACAGTAACGTGCCGGTTTTGATCATCACGGAAGGCGTACGGCCCAATGACGCCGCCGGCCCATAAACCGCACCAAACCGTAATTTTTTCGGGATGCAATGGTGACTCATGGGGTACGTGTGAATTGCTGCCTGACCAATAACGCATATTTTGCTTATTGACGAAGCCATTCAGCCAGAAATGAGCCTCATCGCTGAAAATGATTTTTCGATGAAAATCCGAATCATTTTCAAGTTGTTGCTCAGCCCAATTCACGAACATACGACGCTTCTGATGGTCAAGCGGCTTCAGTTTTTGCGTCAATTTGATCTTGTAAGGATGTAGGCCAAGATCTTTTCGCAAAATTTGCCACAACGACGTCACAGAGATGCCCAACGCTTGAGAACGACGTGTGAGAGACACATTTGGGCTTTCTTGAACTGAAGCCTCAGTGGCAGCAATATTCTCGACACTACAGGCACTTCTTTATCTCACTGGCACGGAAATTTTGTACTGTGCCTGTGGATTCAAATTTTTCCACTAGACGCTCAATTGTTGATCTGGTAAGACGATTATGACGACCATAAATTGGACTTAGCATTGATGAGCTTTCTCTATGTAAATGCACCATTTCATTATATCTATCTACATCTAATGTTTTGCTATGGCGCTGAGGATTTCCACCAATTTAATGACGTACATATTTGATATTGACATATTAATAGAAATACACTTGTATTTATACGCACGTTTTTAAGCAAAAAAAATCGAATTTATAAATAGCACACACTTCTCAAAACATGAAAATTCTGATAACGGATTGTCTACATTTTTAGAGGCAACAATAACAAATTTTTGATTGATTTGATTGGCTGTAGGCAATTTTGGAAAATCAAGTTGCAGCTTTTGGAATGGTCTTTTCTTTTCTGCTTTTGGACTGTTAGCCAAGAGAGAAAAAAGGTTTTCACTTAAATCGACTGGCACAGGGGTCATATTTACTTTATTTTATGCCGAAAACCATTGAACAAAAAAACTTAAATATCGCTCTTATGTCCGTATACTGCGAGGAATAGTCGAAGACTGCGGCTTTTTTATTGCCAACAAATTAATCTGTTTCAAAGTTGAGTTAAGTCACGTGCAAAAAAAATCGTAAATTTAAAAATTGTGAGGACAAAAATAGTTTTTAATAAAATTCAAATAGGCTCAGTTCTGTTGATGTAATAAATTCAAAAGAAAAACAAATCTTTTTAAAAATGTTAATGTTTTTATAGTTTAGTTTTTGTTGTGTTTTCTCTCAGACTTTGTATGAAAAATATTAATTTTTCACGTGTTTATTAATTTACCTAAATTTATTACTATTGCGGGAGAGGACTTTTATTGTTGTTAATTTGACATACACATGACTGTAGTAAAATGCTTTTCCGAAATTCAAAAAAAAAAAAAATTCAAGATGACGTCCATAGGAAGTTCGATGCAACTTTTGGAGACTCACATATTTGAAAATTTATAGCTCCTCAGCTTTTTATACGCTTTTAATGAAATTTTCAGAGTGAGTGTAAAAAAATATGAGCTTTTGAAAGAAAAATTAAACGGGAAAAAATTTTTATTTTAGGTATAAAAAAAGTTTTTTTTCTTTTATAAAACTAATTTGGGGCTTGGAGCACCCTTTTTTTATATATATTTGTATTGAAAAGTAAATTTTATTATAGATATTTTGCAATCCTCAAAATTGTGGAATCTTTTATAGTTTTGCTTCATGTTGTGCTTATCAAGATTCGGTAGTGCACGTGCGCTACCATATCGGGTTGCCAACGTCCGGATTGTACTTTTCTTTTTCGATGGCTCCACGTGAAATTTTTTTTTACAATATTTATGTAGAATATTTTAACCAAGCTTTTGAAAAAAGGGGTCTAAAAGACCCTTAAAATCGGGATATAATGTGTTAAGATGTCCTACAAAATTGTATCTTGCTTTATTTAACGTAAAGTAAATATGTAAATGTAAATATATATCCGCTTGTGTCTTATTTTCTTTTAGAGCTTTTTGGTCTCCATATCATCATGAACTTTATACACCTCTGACCACTAAATTTAGCCGCAAATTAAATTAACTGTATTTTATTTTTTTAACCAAGGAAGGAAACCAAACAAACATGACTACCTCACAATATGATTCAATAGCAGAAGAATACGAATATTTTGCTAAAAACAGTCTTATGCGTAAAATTGATGAAAACACGATATTCAATATGACTGGAGATGTATCACGCAAATCTATTCTTGATCTTGCATGCGGCACTGGACATTATTCTGAAGAGTTTTATCATCGTGGCGCATCAAAGGTTGTTGGTATTGATATATCACATAAAATGATAGAAATGGCCGAAAAAAAAGCAAGAGTTGAAAATATTCCTATCAAATACGAAGTTTCTGACGTCACAAAGATCGGGAGTATTGATAAATTTGATATTGTTTTGGCAATTTGGCTTTTTAATTATGCATCATCTTTAGATGAACTTTATGCCATGTTTAAGACTTGTTATGACAACCTTAAAGACAATGGAATCTTAATTGCCTATACTGTCAATCCAAAATGTTCTCTGGAAAAAGGGAATTTAACTAAATATGGATTTAAAATAATATCAGAAGAAAACATTGACGATTGTGTTCGTATGCGTGCAGAATTTGTGGCACCAAATCCAAACGAAATTACTTATTTCCGTTGGAGTAGAAATGATTATGAGAAAGTCATAAGAGCTGTAGGCTTTTCCAATTTTAAATGGATAACACCAACGATTTCCGAAGAAGATATAAATAAATATCATAATGGTTTTTGGAATACATTTATATCTAACCCAACTCGAATTGGGTTGGTTTGTACGTTATAATTGTATGGGCAAATGTTAAAATGGCGGAAGTCATTACAAGTAAACTTTTAGGGAAACCAAAAAAAACTTTCAATGTTGTCTTTTTGATTCTTAATTTCTATTTTACTTAAATTAAAATTTACTCTTTGAATTAATAACAGTAGTGGCTATATCTAAAATGCTTACAATATGAAGAAATATTTATTTTCTTAGTAATTTAAGTTCATTAAGAAAAACTGTATAAAATATACTTTTGGATATAATTTCTTTTAATTGATTTTTATTCCCTTTTAAAGCCTTTTTCCCAAATTCAACTTTAGATGTCATGTTCTTAATTTTTATAAAAATTTTGAATTAAAAATAAAAAAAATAAAATAATATTGAAACTTTATTTATTTGATTTCCTTGTAGTGATGGAAATGTGAAGCTGATTTAAAGTTAAGATTCTTAAAACACTTTTTCGTCCCGACAGATCAAGGTAGAGAGTGTTTATTTGTTTGGCATTCTTTAGTAGGGTGGAAGTCTCCACATGCAATACAAATACTTCGATGGGTACAATAGGATCTTGAGTATCCGTATCGTTGGCAATTTGTACATTGAACTGGATTTGTCCGCTTATTTGGCTCCTCAACAGATATTTTTTTTGGGAAACAGGAGTTGTAACGAGTCAATTGGATGAGGTTTGTTAGCTTTGTATTTTTATTTTTGTATCAGATTCGAGTTCAACTTTATATAAGTGTGCTAGGTTTTTGTCTCGATTTATAATATTATCCACCGATTTCACCTTAAAATTTCAATTTCAATTCGACTACGTCTACTCCAGGTTTAATACCCCTTTGCACTACTATAGTGCTTTTACTGCTCTTTAACTGATATGTATAAAAGGTTTTTCTGTTTTTATGTAGGGAATTTGTAATAGTTCGATATTTTGATTAGATGTATATATTTATTATAGTTTCATCTATATTCCCTTTATAGAGGGGCACGACATGGAATGTATCGCTACCGATTAGTTGGCTTATGTAGTTAATAAAACTGTTGGATTTTTTTCGCGCAAAAATATACTTAGGTGGTGGTTTTTGAGTAAGGGTGAGCTGAGTTGACTTTTCTAACATTGCTAGAGTTGCATACCGATTTCCAGATAAAACATCATTACTCTCGTTTGTTTTTGAAAATTTTGGGGTGTTTGACGTATTTGATCGCTGGCTTGACTTTCTTTTCAAGACTTTGACATAAGTATCTGTCCATGCCTCGTTGCTTAGGAGTTCTGCTATTGTTTTCCGGGGTGTATCCACTATTAGAAGCATTATTGTTTTCAGCGTGTTGTTGTGCAGCTGCATAATATGTTTGCTGAGTGGGTATTGAAGTAGAGGTAAGCACATCATTAGGATTTGGAGATTGATTCAGGTCGATTAAGTTTGTCGTTGTATTTTTATTTTTGGTGTACTAGTTTGTTGGTTATTTTGATCGAGTTCACTAACTGAAGTGGATCTCATCTTTTGGGCGTTAGTCACAATTTTGACAGCATATGGCGTAGTATGGCATTGGTTTTGCGAGTTTTCAAAGAAAATGTGGGTTTGGCCATCACTTAGTGGAGGTGTTCGTTGTACTCCCATCATTTTCAACGGATTTCTTTCATTTACCAAAGAAAACGGTAAAAGCTTTTTGTGCTTTAGGTTTGAGTCTTTGGTGTTATGCAAAGAGATTGGGAAAAGCTTTTTGTGAGCTTTTTGTAAAAAGCTGTAGTTACTTTAATATTGGCGGGATCGATCAGCTGTTTATATTTGCCAGTATTATTGTTGGTACAAATTTAATAAAATTTACTAGCTTACAATACTGCTGTCCTTCGTTGACAATCAAAGTACCTCCAGCAAAACAGTTGGACTTCAACTTTCGCAATCGCAGCAGATGCAGCACTTTACAAGTCAACAAAATTTAACTTTTTTATTCACTTTAAAATATAAGTTTTTTCGAGTTTAATTTTGTTAGGCCTTAATGTTAAATTTTAATCAACTCCGGAGGCGTGGCAGATATAGAAAAGTATATATATTCTTGATCGGCGTCACCTCCTGAGTCGATAAAGCCATGTCCGTCTGCCAGACTGTCTGGCTGGCTGTGTGTGGATATACATTTTTTGGGAAAACTGAGCTAGATAATTCAATGAAATTTGGTTCTCAACCTTCGTCGTCAAAGCTAGCTCGGGGAATTGAAAATGATCGAAATCGGTCAACGGACACGCCTACCGCCCATATAAAAAATTTCAAAAATGCAACATTTGGAGTATTTTTCACGATAATGCAACCAAAATACACATAAAAATTACGAAGTTTAAGCGCAAGCTCTGAGTAAAAACTTGGCGAATTCAGACAAGAGAAAGTGGCACCTCTCATTTAAGCAAAAGGTTCAAAAGGCTATATTGAAAGCGTTTTTTGAGGTAATCGAACTAAATTTTACTCAGACACTAAGAATTATAAATGCAAGCTTTAAGCAAAAACTGAAAAAAATCGGAAAAAAGGGCGTGACACCTCCCATATAAGCAAAAGCTTCAAAACGCTAACTGAAAACGTTTTGTGAGATAATCCAACCAAATTTCACTCAAATGCTCAGGACTATAAATGCATACTGCTGTGTAGGGTACCTAATGTTTGGCCTGGCCAAATGTAACACCTTGCACTACAATTTACATTGTATTTTTTTTTTCAGATGACCTATAATTTAGGAGATATTTTTTAAACAAATCTAAAATTTCGAAAAAAACCGTTTATTCAAAATAGCTTCAAAACGGTTCATACTAGAAACAAAAATTATGCATGTATTGTGTAGAACGTTCAATTTTCTTTAAGGATATCTTTGAAGTGTTTTTTCGTCAGACTTACCCTTCATGACATATCGCGACTTGAAAATCATTCAAAATTGAACACTGTACTATGCGCAGTACTACATTAAATTTTGAATGATTTTCAAGTCGCGATATCTCATGAAGGGTAAGTCTGACGAAAAAACACTTCAAAGATATCCTTATAGGAAATCAAACGTTCTACACAATAAATAAAAATTTTTTTTTCTAGGAAGAACCGTTTTGGAGCTATTTTGAAAAAACGGTTGTTTTCTAAATTTTAGGTTTGTTTAAAAAATATCTCCCAAATTATAGGTCTGAAAAAAAAAAAATCATATGTAAATTGTAGCGCAAGTTATTCCCTATAAACAAATATTTTTACTTTAAACATGTGGCTCACCGTTCATGAGTTATCATAATTTTAAGCTCAACACATCACTGTGCCTATTCATAAGCGGCATTCACAATTTTATAATTTTTTGTCGAATTTTGAATTAGGATATCTCCTGAGTTATAAGTCGTACGAAAACAATTGAAGTCATTTTTATATAAAATTTTATTGCTCCACAACATTTTTCTCTAAGTGTAACCGTTAAAGAGATATTTGTAAAAAACTGATTCGAACACGAACACGATTTGAGGTAGCAAAGTTGAAATTCTGAATGAGCACAATGAAATCTCATTTGCAAAAATACCGCAAAACTTTCTAGGTAAAACTACTAAATGACTGTATTAATAGCAAAAAAAAAAAAAAAATGTTGAATTTGCATATATACATTTTTTCTAAGAAGAGAATTTAAAAATAAAATATATTTTTATTTTTGCAAGAAACACTAACTTTCTCTTAAGAAATACTATTATAAAGTAGAAAAAAGATACATACCTACATATCTTCAAGCAAAAACGCTTATAAACCACTACACTATTATTTCATTAAATTTTAGTTGATCATAACAAAGTGAACAGCAGCAGATCATCGTCTCAATAAAATTGTCTGTTGGACATCAGAATCCTTTCAGGACGCGCATATTTCCGAAATAAGTTTTTTTTATTGTAAGAAATTTAATTAAAATAAAAAAAAATTCCAAAAATAAAATAAATAATAAGTAAACTAAAAAAATAAGGAATAAAAAAGAAAATTCAATAACTTGTGCAAGTACAGTGCCGATAACAAAATGGCGACATTTTTAAAAGGAATTGTTTTTAAGATGTAAAAATTAAATTAGTCCGTACACACATCAAATGTAAATAAATTAAAAAAAAAGAAAATAGAGAAGTGAAGTAAGAAAAGTGTAAAATAAAAAAAAAAAAAAAAAAAAAAAATACAAAAAATACAAAAAAAAAAATATAAAAAAATGACCCACACTAGGATTTGAACCCGCGCCCATGAATGCCAAATATTTTTATTATTTGTCGCAAGCGATAAAAAGATTTGGGTGCAACAGTTCATGAAATGGTTCGACCAGGCTACAAAAATACTTCCGATGACTTCTTCTGTATAAAGTGAAATATTTTTCCTAGTGTTTGCTGCAAATACTAATCACTAAGAATAAAATCTAAATATTTGCTTGAAAGTATTTGTTTTAAATATTCGGTAATTTGCGGCAAATTCTTTCCAAACCATATTTTTTCTGAGTGTACTTAAGATTTTTTACAATAGTTTACTGATATGCTGATATGTTGTTTACTTTTACATTTCACACCTTAAGAGCAATACTTTCTAAAACTGTTGCTATTTTGTTTACCGCAGCTGTATGTACAAGTACCTACATTGACATTCATAAACTATTTTCCAACTTCATAAAACAAAATTTTTGTTTATTCTTTTTAAATGAATTATGAACAAAATGCGCTACATCGGATCAAAATTGGTGCTTTTTAATCAAAATCAGAGATAAAAGATTTTTTGTACTGCACTATAAATAAACACTATAAAAAAATAACCAAACAAAATACATTTTGTTTTTCTACAATAATTTCAAATTTATATTTATATATATATTTATATTTTTAGCTTAATTTTTGCGAATTTTTGGAATATTTTTAGAATATGCGTAGAATATGTTTCGCATTTTTTTTTTTGCATATTTTTATATGCTGTTATAAATCAATTCTATGGGGCATTATATACTATACCGGATAGCATTTTGCTTTTGCATCTCCGATTTTTTTTAAACTTTTTTGTCTTATAGTACTAGTTGAGATTAGCATCTATGATTTTTTTCAATGGGGTAGTATGTTTAGAAAAGGTTGGGGAGGAAAAATTAATGGGGGTCGATAAACATTTTTTCCCTCTCCCGGCAATGAGGACTTTTTTTATATTTTTATCAAAATTTTGTATGGGAGCCCCCTTAAAGAGTGGATAAAAGGGGTTAGTATATTGTAAAACAATGTTGAAAAAAAGAATTAATGGTGTCTGTGGAAATTTTTTTCCTTTCTCAGAAACGAGTGTTCTTTTTTTTAATATTTTCATAAAAATTTTTTTGGGGCAGTATGGGGTTGTATTTTTGAAAGAAATGTTGAAGAGGAAAAATTAATGGGGGTCGGTAAGCATTGTTAGACTTTTCGGGCAACAAGGAATATTTTAGTGCTCGGTCACTCACTTTTTTGTTAATTAAATACTTTAAAAAAATAGATCCCATCGTTTGCCCATTCTAAGCATAGTTTTAAAATTTGTCAAATTCATTTAAGTTTTCTTGGAAGTTTTTTTAAAAAAATCACAAATAAAATTATATAAAATATATTTTTGTTTTTTTTTTTACAAAAATTATCTTAAACAAACAAAACTTAAAAAAAAAATTTCATGACTCGGTTTATTATTGACGGAGTTATGAGTAATTGCACGGGGACCAAATTTATAGTTTTGACTATATATAAAATTTCAAGGGTATACCTTTGATGTGCCTCCGTTTCGGTTGCTGCTGCTACGATGATTGTAGAGACGCTCTGAGCCCGCTGGGCATACACGCGATGGCAACGAAAATTCTCTGGCGATGACCATGAGTCTGATCCTCAGACCGCAGTCGTTGTGGAAGACCTGTAGTTACTTTGGAAGTCGCCTTTTATGAGCAGGAATCGTTGCTGTGGGCGACGACGACACTTCAAAGAGAAGCTATGAATTGTCTTTGCTTTTACGTGAGCAATTAAGAAATTTGCATAAAAAAGATAACGCAGAACACTTTGTTTTAAGTTAGCTTTACTTTTATTGTCAAATGAACTATATAAAATTAAAAATTAGTAATAAAATTTACAAATATAAAGAGCTGCAGTTGCTTGCTGCATGGTTAGTTTCAACGGGTGAAGTTTTTCCCATCTTGAACTTTAGACTCGCTTAAGTGTCAAGCTAAGAATTGTGCTGAGAAATTGTCAGCTATTCATGTTGTTTACGAGTGAGCAAGACGGCAGCACTCGCTAGTACTAAAAAGCGGTATACATACTTATTTCAAGTTTTGATAGTTGACTGTAACGAGTAGTTGCAGATTGTGCGGATGGGTAGTGCTGCCGTTCATCGAGTTATTACAATTAAGTTTGGGGATTTAAGGTTTGCTCATTTTCCCGCATAAGCAATGAGCATTTCAAAAAACTATCATAATAAATGTTGGTTTTGCAGCGTTTTTAGTTTTTCGAAAATTTATATCTTTGAAAAGGCTTGATGAACAAAATTGATGGATGCTAATCTCAATTAGTACTATGAGACAAAAAGTTTAAAAAAAATCGGAGATGCTAAAGTCAAGTGCTATCTGAAACGGTATGTAATGCCCCATATGTACCAAACCTCATTGATTTACTTTAAATAGCTTCAGAGATATGATGATTTAAATTTTTACTATGCTTAATTTTGTAAAATCTAAATGTTTCTCTAAGTTAATACAATAAAATGATAAGTTTTTAATAACTTTTTATATTTTGATCGTGGTGAACCGTTTGGCAGAAATGACCATATACAGAAGAATAGAAATCCTTCTGCATCAAAGTTCACTAAATAATATATCTCTTGTGTCTTTTATTTTCTTTTAGAGCTTTGGATATCCGCATGATCTGACCACCAAATTGAGCCGCAAAAATAAATTATTGTATAGATATCAATTCATCAGTGAGTCATTTTGTTATTTTAACTATGGAAGGAAATCAAACAAACATGAATACCACACAATATGATTCTATGGCAGAAGAATACGAATATTATATCAAAAACGGTCTTATGAATAAAATTGATGAAGACACGATATTCAATATGACTGGAGATGTATCACGCAAATCTATTCTTGATCTTGCATGCGGGTATGGACATTATTCTGAAGAGTTTTATCATCGTGGCGCATCAAAGGTTGTTGGTATTGATATATCCCATAAAATGATAGAAATGGCCGAAAAGAAAGCAAGAATTCAAAATATTCCTATCAAATATGAAGTTTCTGACGTCACAAAGATCGGAAGTATTGATAAATTTGATATTGTTTTGGCAATTTGGCTTTTTAATCATGCATCATCATTAGATGAACTTTATGCAATGTTTAAGACTTGTTATGACAACCTTAAAGACAATGGAATCTTAATTGCCTATACTGTCAATCCAAATTGTTCTCTGGAAAAAGGGAATTTAACTAAATATGGATTAAATATATTATCAGAAGAAAGCATTGATGATTGTGTTCGTATGCGTGCAGAATTCGTGGCACCAAATCCAAACGAAATTACTTATTTCCGTTGGAGTTGGAATGATTATGAGAAAGTGATAAGAGCTGTAGGCTTTTCCAATTTTAAATGGATAACACCAACGATTTCCGAAGAAGAGTTAAATAAATATCCTAATGGTTTTTGGAATACTTTTGTATCTAATCCAACTCGAATTGGGTTGGTTTGTACGTTATAATTGTATGGGCAAATGTTAAAATGGCGGAAGTCAATACAAGTAAACTTTTGGGAAACTAAAAAAAAAAAGAAAATTTTCAATGTTATTTGTTTTGAAATTAAATTAAAATTTACGCTTTGAATAAATAACAGTAGTGGCTCTATCTTAAATGTGCACAATGTGAACAAATGTTTATTTTTTTAATAACTTTAGTTTATAATAAAAGCTGTATAAAATATACTTTTAAATATAATTTTTTTTTATTGATTTTCATTTCCTTTTTAAGCTTTTTTTCCTAATTCATCTTTAGTTTTTAATTTTTATAAGAATTTCAAATTATAAATAAAAAATTGAAAATAAGATTGAAACTTCATTTATTTGATTTCCTTGTAGTGATGGAAATGTTAGAAGTTAGGATCTTTAAAACACTTCTTTGCCCCGACAGATCAAGGTAGGGAGTATTGTGAGAGGATACTCCATTTATTTGTTTGGCAATCTTTAGTGGGGTGGAAGTCTCCACATGCAAGACAAACACTTCGAAGGGTATAATGGGATCTTGAGTGTCCATATTTTTGACAATTTGTACATTGAACTGTATTTTTCGGCTAGTTTGGCTCTTAAACAGATATTTTTCTGTGAAGCAGGAGTTCTACGAGTAAATTGGATGAGATTTGCTAACTTTGTATTTTTTTTTATGTATTACGTTCAAGTTCAACTCGATAGAAGAGTGCTGGGGTTTTGTCTCTATTAATAATATTAAATACCTGTTTCACCTTAAAA
Source organism: Calliopum simillimum (assembly GCA_951812925.1). Classification (NCBI taxonomy): domain Eukaryota; kingdom Metazoa; phylum Arthropoda; class Insecta; order Diptera; family Lauxaniidae; genus Calliopum; species Calliopum simillimum. Next base: position 119,004,318 of record OX638369.1, on the reverse strand, counting down.
CATTATGCTTCAAGTGCTTCTTTAATTTCGACTACAGCACTACTATAGTGCTTTTATTGCTCTTTAACTGATATGTATAGTAGATTTTTCTGTTTTTATCTAGGGAATTTATAACGGTTTGATATTTTGATTCATTGTAGATTTTTATTAAAGTTTCTTCTATATTCCCTTTACGGAGGGGTACGACATGGAATATATCTTTACCGATTAGTTGGCTTATGTAGGATATTAAACTGTTGAAATTTTTTCGCACAAGTATATACTTAGATGGTGGTTTTTGAGTAGGAATGAGCTGAGAGGCTATTTCTTTCATTGCTAGATTTTCAAACAAATTTCCAGATAAAACATCATGACTCTCTTGTGTTTTTGAAAATTTTGGGGTGTTTGATATATTTGATCGTGGGCTTGACTTTTCAAGACTTTGACATACCTGGTTGCTTAGAAGTTCTGGTATTGTTTCCCGAGGTGTATCCACTATAAGCAGCATTATTGTTGTCAGCGTGTTGTTGTGCAGCTGCATTGTATATTTGCTGAGCGGGTATTGAAATATAGGTAAGCACATCATTAGGAATTGATGATTGATTCAGGTCGATTAAGTTTGTCATTGTATTGTTTGACGTAGGTAGCCTGCTGGGGTTATTTTGATCAAGTGCACTAAGTAAAGTGGATCTCATCTTTTGAGCGTTATTCACAATTCCGACAGCATGTGGCGTAGTATGGCATTGGTTTTGCGAGTTTTCAGAGAAATTGGGGGTCTGGCCACCACCTGGTGGAGGTGTTCATTTTACTCCCACCATTTTCCAGGGATTTCATTCACTTATATAGGTGGCAACCATCAAAAAGAACGGCAAAAGCTTTTTGTGCTTTAGGTTTGAGTCTTTGGTATTATGCATAGAGATTGGGAAAAGCTCTTTGTGCGCTTTTTGTGTAAAGCTGTAGTTACTTTAATATTGGCGGGATCGATCAGTTGTTATGATTGACAGTACTGTTGTTGGTAAAAATTTAATAAAATTTTCTCGTTGTCTTTCGTTGTTAATCAAAGCACAGGGGCACTACAACTTTCACAATCGCATCAGATGCAATTTAACCAAATTTTACTTTTTTATTCACTTTAGTATATAATAATTTTCAACTTTTAATTTTGTTAGGCCTTTGAGTTAAATTTTTATCAACTCTTTTTTATTGTTGTTTTTTTTTTTTACTTTTATTTTGGTGGTCGACATTAGTTCATTTTGTTAGTTTCTTTAATTTAAGATTTCCATAGGCATAGCTGCATTAATATTTTTTTTTGTGTGGGTATAATAACGTATGAGCCATGAATTCTCCCAACCGACTGTTTTGCTAGCAAATAGATTGACGGATCTTGAAACGGTGTATCCCAATAAAGTAAAAGTTGTTAATAATTTTATTAATATGCTGCGTGCAAACTGGTCATTATCTGAATATACTAAACTTTTCGTTATATTGTTCTCTAACTACATGCCAGATGTTTTTAGATCCAATGTAAGCTTTTAAACTTCCTAGAGAAAAATCTTCTGTCCTTACAATATTAGAAAGCAAAGCGTCTGTCTTTTTAATTTTCATGCTAAGGAAATTCAAGAGAATTATTACGTTTAACGGCAGACACAATGAAATGACTTAGTAAAGTTTTAATTTTTTACATTTTTTCCAAAATTACAGTTATGTTTCGCAGCAACATTGGAATGGCAGACATGATTTATTTTATTCCTTATGATGTTATCTTCACAAGATATGTAGTCTGCCTGACGACGAAATTACATAATTTTTTTAGGTCATAAAATTTTAGAAAAAAATTGATAACCCAAAAACGCAACCCAAAAAACGTCTGGTGCTTGCAGTTACCTAATATTTGAAGCTATCCCCATTTTTCAAAATAAGTCACAGATACGATGTTACGCATCACATAGCAAAGTACTTTTTTTTAAATCCACTCATAAATGGCAAAAATGGCTTGTATTAATTGATTTACTCCAATCTTTGGAAAAAACGTAGTATAACTGACGATGTTATCACATTATTTTCTCGGCCACAAGCTCCCTCACTAATATGAAAGGTTTTTTTTATACCCTACACCCAGGGTATATTCACTTTGTCCTTCCGTATGTATATTCTTGATCAGCGTCACCTCCTGAGTCAATAGAGCTATGTTCGTCTGTCTGGCTGGGTGGCTGGCTGGCTGGCTGGCTGGCTGGCTGTGTGTGGAAATAAATTTTTTGGGAAAACTAAGCAAGATAATTCAATGAAATTTATTGCACAGCCTCCATTGTCAAAGTTAGCTCGGGGGATTGAAAATGAGCGAAATCTGTCTACGGACACGCCTACCACCCATACAAAAAATACATTCAAAATGCAATTTTTTGAGTATTTTTTACGAAAATGCAAGCAAAATACACATAAATACTACGAATTGTAAGCGCAAGCTCTAAGCAAAAACTGGGCGAATTTAGATAAGAGGGCGTGGCACCTCTCGTATAAGCAAAAGCTTTAAAACGTTATACTGAAAGCGTTTTTTGAGATAATAGAACTAAATTTTCCTCAGACACTAAGAATTATGAATACAAGCTTTAAGCAAAAATTGGATAAAATCTAACAAGAGGGCGTGGCACCTACCATATAAGTAAAAGGTTCAAAACGCTATGTTGAAATTAGTTTTTGCGATAATCCAACCAAATTTCAATCAAATGCTTAGAACTATAAATTAAAACTCTGAGAAAAAACTGGGTGAATTCGGACAAGAGGGCGTGCCACTTCCCATATAAGCAAAATTTTCAAAATACTGCTGTGTAGGGTATTTAATGTTTGGCCAGGCCAAAGGTAACACCCTTACTAGTTTTTTTTTCTTTCAAAAAATATATTTTGAAAGTGTAAAGAGTGAACAACGGAGCGGTTTTAGTTGCTAAGTACTAAAATTGTAGTAAAATAAACACTTTTTTCAAATATAAAAAAATTTACTTTGAACTTATGGCTTAATTTAGTAGCTTTCGAGAAGTGGACTAAGCATGAAAATCAGCTGAGAAATGTCCAAGTTATTGACAATTATGCGAGGAGATTTTATCACAATTTAGCAATTTTTCCACTCTTTGCACTCCTTCACAAGGCACAAAAAAATCACTAAACTTTTTTATGGCTTACCATATACGATACCATGTACCAAGTTTCAGTGAAATGGCAAGGGTTGTGGCAGATCTTGTTACGCTTGGCATGGAATGGCTGTATTACAGAATAACAACAAAACTATAATATAAATTTCTTTGTCTATATATTAATACGCAAGACAAAAACTTGTGCAACTTTTCCAAAAAGTACCAAAATTATTAAAGACATTTGTGTTCTAATTTTGACCATAAGTGCATCATGCATTCTTATATAGGTACTCGGGTGACTAGTCAGCCAAAATGCGAAATCTAAACATCGACAAAAAAAACTGATCAATAAAAAAAAAATAAAATTTTATTTCTACAGTTTTTGCTCTTAAAATTATCTTATTTAAGCATTCTAAATATATGGACTCCCTAAACTGACTGAAAACATATTTTTTAAATGAAAAATTTGAAATAGTCACCCGAGTGATTCTTAAGCCAAATGAGGGTTAAGAAATGTTGCCTTTGCACACATAAATTTTTTCTAGGAAGAGAACTTAAAAATAAAATATATTTTTATTTTTCCTAAGAAATACAATTAATTATAAAGCAGAAAAAAGATACATACCTATATATATATTCGAGCAAAAACGCTTATAAGACACTGCACTCTTATTTCATTAAATTTTTGGTTGATCATAACAAAGTCATAATTTTTATTGTAGTTCGCGAACAGCAGCAACTCATCGTCTCAATCAAATTGTCTGTTGTACATCAGAATCCCTTCAGGACGCGAAAATTTTTTGTTTTATTGTAAGTTATAAAAAAAAAGTTATAAGTTATAAAAAAAAAAATAGTTTTAAATATAAAAAAAAAAAAAAAATTCCATAAATAAAATAAATAATAAGTAAACTTAAAAAATATGGAATAAAAAGAAAATTAATTAACCTGTTCATGTACAGTGCCGATAAAAAAATAGCACCATTGGTACTGTTTTTAAGTTGTAAAAATTAAATCAGTCCGTACAAACATCTTTTGAACATAAGTATCTACTATACGTATTAACTCGGTTTTGGAAAATACACTCTAAAAAAAATTGTTTACCACAAGTGATATCGGAAGTAAAACACGCCAAGCGTACCAGCTAAAAATTTTTTTGTCTACGATTTCGCTTAAACTTGACAATATGGTACGTCCGGTGTACAAGAACAATAATCCGGGAGTATTTGGTCCTAGTATCATTTGTTGTTAAAATACAGGGTGCTGAAATTGGCGTTTTTAGTAATTTTCATGAAAAGGGTGTTTTGTTAAAAATTTAAAGCTTACACCAAAGTTTGTAAATTGGTATATGGAAGTAACTGGTCCCATTCATTCTTAAGCATTCTTTTTATAAAAAAAAAAATTACTCGGTGAAAAAAAAAATTTTTTCACCACAATTTTTTTAACTTAAAAATACTTCTGAATTTCTTTAAAAAAAAAAACCCTCCTTGATTTTTTTTTGATGTACTTTAAATTAGTGCATAATTTATAAGCTTTACAATGAAGTATGTCTCCAGATGGGATTCAGTCTCTAGATGAGAGTTTTTGGGTTTTGAACGCCCGCGGCAGGCAAAACTCTTTGTTTACTCAAGAGGAAGGCATCTTACGAGAAATGGTACCAGACATAAAATGCTAAGAATCGTCCAAGAAATACGAGTGAAATTTTTTGGAAAGTTAAAAAAAAAAATTTTTTTTTCTTTAAATAGTTTTTGAAAAAATTTTTATACAAAAATTTTTCAAAAAAAAAAAGATTAAAAAAATTCGATTCTAAGCATTTAATGCAGTACACTTTTTTCGTAAGATGCCTTCCTCTTGAGTAAACAATGAGTTTCGTCTACCGCGGGCGTTCATAGCCCAAAAACTCTCATCTAGCGACCGAATCCCATCTTGATGCTTCATCCACAATCAATACGGGACTTGCAGGTAATTTTTAAAGCTTTTTGCTCATTCTTCTTCTACCCGCGCTGGTAGCAAAACGTTTTTGTAACCAGTCACAGCCCGCTTAAAAAAAAATTAATGAAAAGGTTCGAGGACGATGAAGTTTTTTGTTGGATTCTTTTCAGGACATCATTCGGAGTCAATACTGACAAGAATCCAAATCGTAACACGCGCCGATTTTAAAAACGGACAGTTTGTCTTTTTTTTAAACGAATACTTTCAAATGTTTGCACTAAATACCGTTTATATGAATCGTTTAATATAAATTGATCATTTGACCTATATAAGTTTTTGAAATAAATATCATCAATTAAACACTATCAAGTAAACTTTCCGTTAAAACAGAATCCAATTTTATGGATTACTGACAGAATACTAGCGAAATCACATTATGACATTACTTTTGTCTCTATTAGAATTCTCAAAACTGTGAGGCCGGATTCAGATTCAAAATTAACAAATTCATCGAAAATGTTTTTTTTTTGTTTTGAGTTTTTTTTAAACTATTTTCCGACTTTTTTTAAAAACTGCATAAATGAAAATGTTTGTTTTTTCCTTTTCAGTGAATTAAGTACGAACAAAATGAGCTATGTCAGATCAAAATTGGTGCTTGTTAAATAAAATCAGATATTAAAGATTTTTTTGACTGCACAAAAATAAACACCATAAAATAAATAGCCAAATAACATACATATTGTTTTTCTACAATAATTTCAAGTTTCTCAGAACATATAAAAGTAAGGAATATTTTTTGCTTATTTTTGGAATATTTTTAGAACATGCGTAGAACACGTTTTGCATTTTTTTTTTGCATATTTTTATGTGCTGTTATAAACAAATTCTAAAATACAGAAAATATACGGGGCATTATATACCATCCTGGATTGTATTATGCTTTGCATCTCCGATTTTTTTGAAACTTTTTTGTCTTATATTACTAGTTGAGATAAGCATCTATGATTTCTTTAAATTTTTTTTGTCAAGCCGTTTCAGAGATATAAATTTTTAAAAAACTAAAAAGCTGCAAGAATAACGTTTAGTACTTTTTTTTGAAATGCTCAGAACTTTATCAATAGTCAACCAAGTCATGAAATTTTTATTTTGTAGTTTTGTTTTTTATAGAAAGTTTTTATAAAAAAAAAACAAACATTTTTTTGTTATAGTTTTTTTTTTATTAAAATTTCAGCTTTTAAAACTAAACTGCTATGATCATACTCTTCGATTGTTTTAAAAAAATTTCTAAAAAAACTCTAATAAATTTGACAAATTTTAAGATGATCATTGTTGGAAAAGGATAAAAATGTTCACCGACTCCCAACTGACTAGTTTAATATATAAGTACACGGAGACCGATCCCTGCTCGGTCAACAATCTGATCTTATTATTTTAGTCGATATTTTTATTCATAGCTATTTTTTGTTATGAAACTTGTATCTTTTCACTTCTAACGGTCATGCTTTTAAAATGATAAGTAAACCGATGAGAAAAATAATAACAAAAAACTCGGAAAGCATCGAATGGTATAGAAAAATATCAAAAACTCAAATTTTTTTGGTGAAATAGAATGCCCTAAAATAAAAAAATGGGATATGCCACGCACCCAAAATATTTCGTTTTTTGTATGGCGGCAGAAATATTTATCTTATCATCAAAGGATCAGAACTCGGAAAATAAGAATCCTATTGGCAGGCCTGACGAGAGGGGGGGGGACGGGGTAAGGGTGGGATTCCCCTCGGGCCCGAAGTTTTTTAGAGGGCCCGGATTCAAGCACAAATTAATAAAATTTGTAGTAGTTTTTAGCAAGCTTGAAAAATAGATTTTAAAGGCCCCGCATAAACACAACACAAGCACTTGAGAAAAAGCCCGGGCCCGCACAATTATTTTTTTTTTTTTTCAAAGGAGAAAAAAAAAAAAAATTATACATTGTCTGCTGTCTAATAAGTTTTTTTTTGTTTAAATTAACTTACTTTATTTTCATTCTAAGTACTACACTTATATAAACATTATATTCCATAATTTTTTCCAAGAATGTTTGCCCTTAAGTCCCTTACAAACTATATAATTAAGTCCAAGTCAGTCCTTCGATGCTACAATCTACTTCAAACCCTCAGCAGTAAATTTGAAGCATGCCTGAACTGGGTACCTGGTCACCAAGGTATAGAGGGCAACGAAATTGCTGATGAACAGGCAAAAGCAGGAGTGCTACTCGATGGTGAACCGTTAAGCGTATCACTTCCCTTACAGTACCACAATGTTATATATCAGAAATCGCTTTACTGTGAGGCTAACCTAAAATGGATCAACTCAAATACTAGCAAAATAACCAAAAATTTTTGCCCAACTTTCTGTAAAGATAAAACCGACTACCTTCTCTCTTTATCTCGTAAAACATGTAGAACTGTTGTGGGAGCCATCACTGGACACTGTCTTATTGGTTTTCACGCTCATAGAATGGGCATTCTAGCGGATAGTAGGCGTCGGTGGTGTAATGAAGACGAAGAGGAGAATTTGGAACATCTACTGTGTTTTTGTCCAGCGCTTTGCAGAACCAGATTTAAAACCCTTGGACAAATGTTTTTTAACAATCTTGAAGAACTTTCAGATACTGGTCTAAGGCCAATAAAAAACTTTGCAATGGCTTCTAAAGCCTTCACGCTCAAGCCTGAAGAGGGCTGAAACCCCATTATTACATCTAATTAATTACATCTACGCGACTCAACGTCCGGGATGATGTGGTATCACTACGGACCTTTTTGGTCTATGTGTGGCTAATTTGCCGCCACTTAAACCTAACCTAACCTATCCAAGAATGTGCTTCTAAGTTTGGTTGTGATTTACGAACCTTCACGGGCCTCTAAGCTTAAGCCTTTTGTAGTTAGGTTAGAAAGGCCGAGCCCGTCGCTGCAAAGTAGAGCCCCGCGGGCCAAGAAAAAAACCCGAGCCCGTGCCTATCTTTACACTCAACTATAAAAAATATAAAATTCATAAAATTAATATCCTTTTACACGTTTTATAACTTAAAAACTGGAAGATACCGAATCCTGCCTTTAGTAAAATATTAAATTTAATTCTTAAATTGAAGTATTTAAGAAAAAAAAAAAAATAAAAAATTAAAAAAGTTATCGGTTAGTTCTTTCTTATTCCATCCAAAACTTAAAAAGGCGATTTCCCAAATACATAAGTATGTAAAGTTGGCGTTATGAGGCTAAACAGATAAGGTTTCAAAAAAATTTCGATAATTAAAAATAGACTTAAAAATTGCAATCCGCTTTAACTTTCGCTGTAACTTTAAAACTACTGATATTTCAGAAACATTCTTAAATAAACTTTTGTGAAGAGTTACTAGGACAGCATTGTCTTAGAAAGAAAATGAAATTTGTTGTACAAAGATGGCAATTTTTTAAGAAAAGTTTTATATACAAGCTAAAAAAAATATAATTTATTATTTATTTAATTTTTAGACCGAAATCTTTTAAGAAGACAATATTGGCCTAGACATTTTCTACAAAGTTTGACTTAAAAACATCTCCGAAAAAATGAATAGCTAGTACATTTTTCAAGCTTTGATCGCAGACCGGCTCAAACCTTATTTTTTGAACTTTATTTTATGAATATGACCGGGATGCAAACAAAATCACAACTTTACACATTTCATACATATCTATCGTGAGCATCCTTGCGTTTACGGAAAAACAATATTCGCTCGACGATGTGATAGTCTCGAATAAAAAAAATCAAGTAGTGGATGGGGCCCGGTATATAATTACCCCCGGGCCCGGATTTTCTCTCCACGCCCTTGCCTATTGGAAAAATCCGACAGGATATTTGGATCAAGAAGAGTGTAGCTATTTGAAGCTATTAAAAAAAAGGATTTCACCTTTTCTTGTAGCTACGATGTAAGACTGAACATAGCGTTATATGCAAGTTCAAGCAGGGATATTTCAAAATCCTACAGGAATAATGACAGTTTTGCTGATGAAGACGGATCCAGCGTCAAAAAGAACATAAGACTGCATATAAGAATTAAACAGTTCATTCCATTTTTTTTTGTGCCTGAGTTATTAACCAAAATTTTTATTTTGATAAGGAATCGGGCGTGGCAATTATTAAACAAAGCCCTTTTTTGTATGCTTTAGATTCGCATAACAATTTCATCAAAATATGTTGTATCATTTGCGAGAAATAGCATTTAATGTGATTTACTTGTATGGGAGATTCCACGCGCAACGGCGATATTTTGTCTAATTTCAGGTCAGAGATGCCTTATAGCAAATAGGCTTCCCGCAGTTAATTTTAGAATAATTACTTTATTAGTTTTCTTTTTGTACCGTATTATATTTATGTGGGCGGCGCCACGCCCTGCAACGAGTTTTCTCAATATAACGGCATATCACATATTAATACTTGTTTGCAGAGATAACAGCTCCTGAATTTTCATCAAAATTGTTGGAGTCGTTTTCGAGTAATATTGAATCAAAATTTTCAAGAGCTAAAAATTAGGCCGTCCACTTTTTGTCTGTTACAAGGTATTATTAAGTCGTACCCGTTTACCAAATTTCATTTAAGTACCTTGTATGGTTTGCGAGTTACGACCATATCAAATTTAAAATTTAATGCGATGCCACGCCCCCTGGTGAGCATTTACAAAGTTTAAGCCTTGCTCATTCTGCTAATATCTAACATTATCCAAAGTTTCATTAAAATCGCTGTAGCCGTTTTCGAGAAAAAGTTTTTCCCGTTCTAAACATACATGAGTACATACAATTTTATCCCGTATAAGAAGAGAAGATATAACAAAAATGATGAAGAGGAAAAACTGATGGGGGTTGATAAAAATTTTTTCTACTCCATGAGGCCATGAGGATTTTTTTTGATTTTTTTATCAAAATTTTGTATGGGAGCCACCTTAAGGAGTGGACAAAAATGGAATAGTATGTTTAAAAGAAATGTTAGGGAGGAAAAATTGATGGGGGTCGATGAACATTTTTTCCCTCTCCCGGCAATGAGGATTTTTTTTGTTTTATTTTTTTTTATTAAAATTTTGTATTGGAGCCCCCTTAAAGGGTAGATAAATAGGGTTAGCATATTAAAACAACATTTTGGAAAAAAGAATTAATGGGGGTCTGTGAAAACTTTTTTCTAACCCGGCAACGAGGATTTTTTTTTTAATATTTTTATAAATTTTTTTTTTTTTTTTGCGGCACCCCCTTTAGAAGTGAAAAAAATGAGGTAGTATTTTTGAAAGAAATGTTGGAGAGGAAAATTCAATAGGTAAACGTTGTTACCCTCTTCCTGCAATGAAAAATATTTTACTGCTCGTTCACTCTCTATTTTGTTAATTAAAAAATTTAAAAAAATGTATCCCATCGTTTGCCCATTCTAAGAATAGTTTTAAAATTTGTCAAATTCATTAATGCTTTTTAAGAAATATTTTAAGCCAAAGAGTAGGGGAGATGTGTGTATATTGGTTCGCTTTTCAGTTTTTTCAATGTGCTGGATTTTCCAAAAAAGTTTCTTTAGTTTTCTGATTTAGATATATTTCTACAATGCTTGCACCATCAAATGACGTGACAGTGATATTTCTATGTCTTACCATTGAGTGGAAATATTACTTTTTCCGTTCCAATCTCAAACAGTCCAAGGTACACCATGCAACTGTTGCGTGGCAACCGACACTCAGACCAAGGTACACTCGGATCAAGGTACACACATCTCCCCTATAGTCAGTCATTGATAAAAATAGCAAATTAGTTTTTAAAGTTGAAAATTTAATAAAAAAATTATTTAAAAAAAATTTTTGTTTCTTTTAAAAAAATTATCTTAAAAAAACAGAACTTAAAAAAAAGAAAATTTCTTGACTCGGTTGACTATGGATGGAGTCATAAGCATTTAAAAAAAAAAACTAATAAATGTTGTTTTGCAGCTTTTTTAGTTTTTTGAAAAGTTATATCTTTGAAACAGCGTGATGAAAAAAATTGAAAAATCGTGGATGCTAATCTCAACTAGTAGGTACTATAAGAAAAAAAAAGTTTAACAAAATCGGTGATGCAAAAGTCAAGTGCTATCTGAAACGGTATGTAATGCCCCATATGTACCAAATCTCATTCACGTACTTTAAATAGCTTCAGAGATATGATGATTTAAATTTCTAGTATGGTTAACTTAGTAAAACCTAAATGTTTCTCTAAGTTAATACAATAAAATGATAAGTTTGTAATAACTTTTAATATTTTGGTCATGGTGAACCGTTTGGCGGAAAAGACCATATACAAAAAATATAAAAATCCTTCATCAATGTTCACTAAATTATATATCCCGTTGTGTCTTTTATTTTCTTTTAGAGCTTTGTATATCCACATGATCTGACTTCCCATCTAAGCCGCAACAGTAAACTACTGTATAGATATCAATACATCACTGGAGTATTTTGTTATTTTCACTAAGGAAGGAAACCAAACAAACATGAATACCACACAATATGATTCTATGGCAGAAGAATACGAATATTTTGCTAAAAACAGTCTTATGCGTAAAATCGATGAAGACACGATATTTAGCATGACTGGAGATGTATCAGGAAAATCTATTCTTGATCTTGCTTGCGGGTATGGTCATTATGCACAAGAGTTTTATCATCGTGGCGCATCAAAGATTGTTGGCATAGATATATCACATAAAATGATAGAAATGGCAGAAAAAAAAGCAAAAATGGAAAATATTCCTATTACATATGAAGTTGCTGATGTTACAAAAGTTGGGAGTATTGATAAATTTGATATTGTTCTGGCAATTTGGCTTTTTGATTATGCATCATCATTAGATGAACTTTATGCCATGTTTAAAACTTGTTATGACAACCTTAAAGATAATGGAATCTTGATTGCCTATACTGTGAACCCAAATTATTCTTTGGATAAAGGAAATTATACTAAATATGGATTTAATATAAATTCGGAAGAAAAAATTGATGGTTGTGTGCGAATGCGAGCAGAATTCGTGGCACCAAATCCAAACGAAATTACTTATTTTTGTTGGAGTACGAATGATTATGAGAAAATCATAAAAGATGTAGGCTTTTCTAAATTTAAATGGATAACACCAACAATTTCCAAAGAAGATATCAATAAACATCCTAATGATTTTTGGAATACATTTATATCCAACAAATTTCAAATTGGTTTGGTTTGTACTCGAGAAGTTGGGGATATGTGAGACGCGGCATGATAATAAAATCTATTTTCTAAAAAAAAAAAAAAATCCTATTAAAAAGTTTTGTTACACAATGTTTGCTATCTAAAATAATTTTACCTAAACTTTACGAAAATATCACGAAAAAAGAAGTTTCATTTATTACAGATTGAAGCCTTTACCTTTTGGTCTTCGAGTTAAGTATATTATTAGAAAAGACGTTTATACCATCTTCTCATACACTTAATATCCCAGATTAAAATAAAGCAATTGCAAGCAAAATTTACGCTTAAATGAATTTTGAAAGTTGAATCCAGGTAACTTTGTAGAACCAGCATAAATTTGATAAATATCAAACAATAATATGGATCTATTTATGTTATAACATACACACAAACACAACAAGTCAATCAAATAAATAACAAGCATCAAGATGAAATACCCAAAGAGAAAAATTTCTAGCGCTTCTTAAGAAAGCACTTGTTTTCATAGCATTTAACAATAATTTTGTTTATTGATTTCTTAAATTTTTTTTTTTAAAAAGAATAGAAAGGAATAAGAACAAAGTTTAAAAAAACCAAAAATTTCTTAAAAATAGAAGCTTTACAAGCCCACATCAAAAAGCTCTATAGCCTGATGTGCTAAGAAGTTTGTGATCTAAAACTAAACCAAGTAGCATAAGTTCGAATCCCAGTATGAGTGGTACATTTTAATTTTTAATTTTTGCTAACACCTTTGGGGGGACCGGTGGGTGAATTTTTTTTTTTTTTTTTTGACTAAAATGCCGTAAAAAGTCATGAAACGCGTAGAAAAAACGAAAAAAAAAATTTTAAATTTTTGGTTCCGATATCCAAGGGGCCAAAAATATTTTGTCCACTAAAATGTCTTAAAAAGTCATGAAACGCATAGAAAACACAAAAAATCCAAAAAAAAAACAACACCAAAATTTAATTTTTGGTTCCGATATCCAAGGCGGGACCCTTTGGTGAAAAAATATTTTTTCTACTAATTTTTACAAATTTTTGGTTCCGAGAAACGCGTAGATAACATGAAAAGAAAATTTTTGGATCCGGGAGGGGGCCCCTTGGGTTAAAATTTTTTTTTTCACTAAAATGTCGCAAAAAGTAATGAAACGCGTAGAACACACGAAAATAAAATTGAAATTGAAAGAAAAGCGCCGTACCCGCAGAAACACGCACCATCTATAAGGAACAGTACCTGGAGACCGATCTCTGCTCGATAGACAATCTGATCTTAATATTTAAGTCGATTTTTTTATTGATAGCTTCATTTTCAAGCATTCAAAAGGAATACTAATAAGAAAAAACTCGGAAAGTGTTAAATCTGTATCGGAAACAATAAAAAATATCAAAATTGATGGTTTTGGTGTAATAGAAAAATACTAAATTTCAATAAGATTTAATAATTGGTTCTGGATAAATAAGCTATAGAATAATTATTTCGAGATATCCATACCTGAAGTTTAAAAAAACGCTATTTTCAAGCTTACGGCGTAACTACATTTTCTTTCGAATGTCATTAAAATTAACCTTCGGAATTTTCCAATAAAACTCTTACCTTCCGAGTTATGATCCTTTGAAAAGAAGGTTTGTCAGCCCCCATGCAAAGGACTAAACTGTATTAGTATCCAGAAACCGATTTATGGCCAAAAAAAACCCTCAAAATGAGTTGAAATCTGTTGCAGGGTATGCAGTGTGTTAGTGTCAATAAGCGGAATGCCTTAAAATAAAAAAAAAAAAAAAATGGGTATGCCACATACCCGAAATATTTCGTCTTTTGTATGGGGGCTGAAATATCTTATCTTCATAGGATCATAGCTCGGAAAGTAAGAGTCCTATTGGAAAAATCCAGAAGGATATTTTGATAAGCAAGAGTGGCTATTTGATGCTTTTAATAAAAAGAATTTCACCTTTTCTTGTAGCTACGTTTTCTTCAATTTCAAGCAAGGATATTTCAAAATCCTGCAGGTATAATGACAGTTCTGCTGATGAAGACAGAGTCAGCGTCAAAAAGTACATAAGACTGCATATAAGAATTAAAAAGTTCATTCCATTTATTTTTGTGCCTGAGTTATTGACCAAAATTTTTATTTTGATAAAAAAGTGGGCGTGGCAATTATTAAACAAAGCCTACTTTTCGTTATGCCTTATATTCTCATGATCCAGAGCCGCATACCAAATTTCATCAAAATATGTTGTACCATTTACGAGAAATAGCGATATCGAATCAAAATTTTCAATGGTTAAAAAGGGGGCGTGGTACTCATTTGATACCGCCCACTTTTCGGTTATTATAAGGCATTAATAAACAGTACCTTCACACCAAATTTCATTAAAATATCTTGTAACATTTGCGAGAATTAGCATTTAACGTATTTTGCTTGTATGGGAGGTTCCACGCACAACGGCGATATTTCCCCCACTTTCAAATTAGAGATGCATTATAGCAATTAAGCTCCTCACAGTTAATTTCAGAATGTTTGCTTTATTAGTTTACTTTTTGTACCGTTTTATATTTTTGTGGGCGGTGCCACTCCCTTTTCCCAATATAACGGTGTATCACATATAAATTCTTGTTTGCAAAGGTAACATTTCCGAAATTTTCATTAAAATTGTTGGAGTCGTTTTCGAGCAATATGGCACTTCTTCTGCAATAAGGTATTATCAAGCCATACCCGCTTACAAAATTTCATTCAAATACCTTGTATGGTTTGCGAGTAATAACTAAATCAAATTAAAAATTTAGAGCAGTGCCAAGCCCTCTGGTTAGCATTTACAAATTTCAAACCTAGCTCATTCTTCATTGCATGGCAATATCTAACATTATCCGAAGTTTCATTAAAATCGCTGTAGCCGTTTTCGAGAAAAAGTTTTGCCCGTTTCAAACATACATCCATAGATAAGTACATAAGTACGTAGGTACATAACTACATACAATTTTATCTCGTATAAGAAGAGAAGATACAGACATACATGCGCTGCAAAACAGTAAAGCTAAGGTAAGCTCTCCAACAATTACATCCTGGGACATTCAATGATGAAAAGAAATAATGATTCTTATGGAATGTAAGCGCTTATTGCTGAAAACGAAGCGCTGCAGAAAGCCCTTTGAAATTTTGTATCCTCTCGGGTATGTACAAACAAATAAATACCTGGAAAACATTTGTGGCGCAACTTTTTGTTGTCTATGTATGACAATCTACCTTTATATTTTCTTCGATTAAATTGCGCATTCTACGAGTATGCCATGGGATAACCAGCAGCTGTTTGTTATTTTGGAAAATATTGACACAGGAGAAGAAGTTTTTAGTGCTTAAAGGGAAAAAGCCAAGGTAAATGCTGTTACCATGCTGACTGCGGATATTACCTACGGTTATTAAACGAAGCGTTAAATTGTTAAATGAGAAAAAAGGACAATATCCTAAAAGAAAAGCTGCTGGAAATGAAATAGACTCTTGAAGTAGTAGGGATTAAGGATTTTAATCGTAAGTGAGTAGTATGAAAAAAAAAAAAGAATTGACAAATGCCAGCTGGAATATATTCCAGCATGTGGAGAAAAATAAATTGAATTTTACTCAAGATGAAATTCATTAGTTTTGATTGTCTCATTCATTCAATTTGCTATGTTATCTTTGTAAGTATCTTACGAAATGATTTTTATCCCAAAACTGTTTTAGTCTGTTTTGCGTTTTTTGTTGAGTGCTTAAAATTTCTTGCAATATCTTTGATTTCATTTATTTATTTGAAGATTAATTTTCTGGAGTAGTTATGCCTTGGAAACGTTGAAGAAAAAACCACTGCAGAGACACTTAAACTTCCTGTATAACCTTCGATTATAATTTATTAATTCAGAAACAATGTGTGAAAAAGATATAAAAAATTCTTAATTGCCGAGAGAGGGAACAAATTTTCATCGACCACCATTATTTTTCTCTCTCCAACATTTCTCTTGAACATACAAGCCGCTCTACTCCCGTTTTCGTCCCCTTAAGGGGGCTCCCATATAAAATTCTGTTAAAGATATGATGTTTTTATGAGATCCTACTTAAAGAGGGGAAAATTGGGGATAGTGAGTTCCAGAAAACTGTTGGAGAGGAAAAATAATGGTGGTCGGTGAACCTTTACACTCTCCCGACAACAATTAAATTTTGGATAAGAGCCACTTTAAGGGGTTCCAAAAAGGCAGAAAGTATATTTAAGAGATAAAAAAAGTTTTGAAAAAATTTTAATTTTGTAAAAACACTAGCTAATCCAACTAAATTTCCCTCATTCAGTTAGAACAGTCAACACAAGCTCTGAGCAAAATCTAGCTGAACTCGGACAGCAGAGCGTGGCATCTTCCAAAGTAGCAAATGCTTGAAAATGCTATAAAAAACGAGTTTTGAGCTAATCCAAGTAAATCACTCAGACACTGAGAACAGTAGGTGAAGGTTCCGACCAAAAACTATGCAAATTTGTGTAATTGGTCGTGGCACCTCCCGTACAAGCGAACTAGAAAATACTGCAGTGAAGCATATCTAATGTTTGGTCAGGCCAAAGGAAACATTCTTAGAATTTTTTTTTAAGTGGGCGGTGCAACGTCCCCAAATAGAAAATATGCTATCAAAGCTTAGCCACTTCATTGATTTTTAAGAAATTCGGTATGGAGATAAGGTTAACACTAAGATTTTCTATTTTGTACCAAATAGCAAAAAAGTACTAAAACTGTCCAAAAAGTACCAAAATTATTTAATACATTTGTGGTAAAATTTTGACAACTGGGCGATTCTAGTACTGTTAAAACTTAATCGAAAGGCTATTCTCAAAAAAATTGGAGTTGCAAAAGTCAAATAATCTACGATTTGGCATAGAATGTGCCATATTAAAAGAAAAATGATATCGAAACTGATTTGGTCTAAGACTCATTAGGCCTGAAACTACTTTCTCAATAGTCGCATGATTAAAATTGCATACAAAATGCTGCTGTGTCTTTTCTATCCTTTGAGTTTTATCTATCTAAGTGGATAAGATACCATAAAATCAAATACCAAAAAGAAATATGGCAAGAAACTAACGATGCTGATGATGACAAAAAAAAGGTACTGCTAGAAATCGTATGCACTTTTGTCAACTACAAAATGCAGTAAAGTCCCTAACACACACTTGAGCTCTTAACTCAAAGTTATTTGCAGTGATGCAGCAGCATAAAGCACCCCCACGTTATGTGTTTTTGTGTGAATCTTTTGCTTTTTCTAAAGGAAACAGCAACTGCACACACACACAGACAGTTTGGAAAATGAAAACGACCCCAAGAGATAAAATGATGAAATGAAATAAACGAACTACGCAAAACGCATAAATAAACCACAGAAAATACCGCAAACACGTCAATATTCTGAGTGAGTGCAACCAACGGTTAACGAAAATGATGACATTTCGTCCAACATTTTGTTTGTCATCACACAGCGCACTACGTCAACTTGACAGCAGCAGCAGCAACATCATCATCATCATCATCATCATCATTAACATTGTTATCACCAATAACAGGCAGAAAAGAGCCGTCGTCATCGTTAGCTCGTCTGTATTCTAAATTGGACGTCAAAGAGGATTTTGTTTTTTTGCGTTTTAACCAGAAATCCAAGAGAGGACAAAATTTTTAGTCTTTTTTTTTTACTTTTGGCTTGGATTTAGCTAGCGAAAAAAATCACTGTTTGTACAAAGCAATCGGTTGGTTTGTTTATTCCCTACCCTCCAAAAAAAGAGACCACAAAAAAGGGAGTTGGTTGAAAAAATAAGCAAACGGAAATAGAAAACGTTTCGTTTCCTCAAATTGAAATTACGAAATTCCGCAATTTATGTTTGATACTTTTGCAAAAATTTCCTCTCAAAAATAAATCCGTTTTTTGTTTTTTTTCTGTCTTTATAATTCTTCCTTAGCTTTTGCTCTGCTTTGCGTTTTTTAACAGGAAGGTAAGATAGTTAAGAAAAGAAAATCTGCAGCTCGAATTTTTGTTGGTTTAGTGCTGCAGTCCTTATGAAATGTCTCAACTTAATCGCCACAAATACTGCCAGCATTGAATATCAATTGATGTGACTTCATATGGCGTATCCTTAGCCAGCAGTTGCCTATTCTTGTTTGCACTGAGAAAAACAACAAATTTCACTCCTTTTTTTAGCTGTAACTCTAAGTTGGATACGAAAATTGATATGTGAGTGATTTTTTCTATAACCACCGAATGTTGCCTTGCTAATCGGGTCGATTTTGGTGCACCAACTACCAATGTTGTTTACTGTCTTATAGATGAATATACTATACATATCATTCCTATCATATCTTTGGACTTTTGACAAAACAACCTTACTTGAAATAGGCAACTTTTTTTCAGGAGAGCCTAAAAACTGATTAAATACTTTTCAATAATGTGGCTCAATTTCGTTGATGCAGCGTTGAATCTCCTCTGTTTATACATTTTTATTCATCTTAAAGTGTTGGCTGTCTAATAATTTTTTTTTTTGGTTCATAACACTTCACGGCACGAATGGCGCTATGTTCAAACCTTGCGTGAACTATGGGACACTCTTATATCTGTGGAACAAGAAATCACAGAGACATGGCGATTATACAAATAAAAGCGTATTTGAAGTTTATGTTTAGGACAAATATCCTATAGAATTGTCTTATCTCGACCTAAGTTGTTTTGTCAAAAGGCCACAGATATAACATATCGTCTATCGCTAATAACCCTTTGAGATGATTTCTTTGATTTGTAGCTACCTTTTTCAGGCAATTATTGGCTCTTTCTACTTTCCACTCCTTGCTTTCTTGAGTCAATTGTAATTTTCCATGTATAAACTTTTATTGTTTCCGAAAAAAGTTTAGTTCGTTCAAAAGTACGTTGGTTTTTTTCGCAATGATTTGCATCTGATAGTAAATAGATCAATTCCGAGCAAGTTGTTAAAAAACACTCTCGAAGCATTGAGTCTCCACAATACTCAATAATTGTGTATAGAGATTAGTTTGTGAATTCAATTCTCTTCAACAACTTTCTAATTTAGAGAATTTTTCGGAAAGTTGCGTTTTAGGATACTTTAAGGGCCCCACTCAAATATCACAGGTTTACAAAAAAAAAAAAAAAAATGTCATGGCGTTTTGACCGGACTATGTGTTTCCTAAGGAATTTGACGTCCTGAATCCGAATCCCCGGTCCGTTTTTTTCCAGAACGTCTGAGAAAAATTTTTCAAGGTCATATGGAGGTCATGTGTCGTTTAGTGATAAATTCGCTAAAATTCTGAAACTAATTTTTTATCATTAAATTCTTAGTCTTTAAAAAGAATATGTGATCAAAAAGGGTATCTCGGACCTAGTTTCGGAGAAATAGCCATCGGAAAATCCGGATATATCTTCTATGAAAACCGCTATAAGTTGGGAACCCCTGCATGGATTTGTAAAATATTGGTGTCATATGAAAGGTATTTTGACAGCCTATAAAAATGTTTTGAAAATATTTTCAATTGGATTCATAATTTTTGAGATATGAGCTTTTTTGAAATTTTGTGAAATTTTTCAATTACTACAACAAATAAATCAACAACACCAACAACAACAACAACAACAATAAAAACAACAACAAAATGCCTTTTATACAACACCAATATTTTCCAAATCCATTCAGGGGTCCTCAACTTATAGCAGTTTTCTTAGAAGATATATATTCTGATCTTACGATGGCTATATCTCCGAAACTAGGTCCGAGATACTCTTTTTGCTCACATGTTCTTTTTAAGGCCTAAGAGCTCAATGATTAAAAATTTGTTTCAGAATTTATCACTAAGCGACACATGAACCCCATTTTGACCTCCATATCGACGCATGATACGAAAAGTAGGATGATTCAATTCTCCTATGAAAAGTAGGTTTTCAAAAATTCTTAGACGAAAAGTAGGACGTTTCAAACTTATTTGGACGAAAACTAGGTTGTTTCATTATATATGACGAAAACTAGGTTTCTTCGAAGTTTTGTGTATAAAAGTAGGACGTTTAAGTTTTTATGTCGAAAAATAGGATGTCTGAACATTTTGGACGAAAACTAGGACGTTTCGATGCTTTGCAAGAAAACTAGGTTGACGTTGATTCTTGCAGCATATTTTTGGTGAAAACTGGGGTGTTTCTTATTTTGTTACATCAATTTCCTTATGTTAGTGAAATATTTATATCAAGTATAAGTTACTAAACGAAAGAACGATGAGAAACCATATATAAAAATGAAATGGTGTCCGTATGTAGTTTATGAACGCAGAAACTGCAAGACCGATTTACATAATTTTTTTTTTTAAATTGTTTGGTATGGTCTTCAGAAGGTTGTTAAGGGGGTGGGATGAGGGGAACGGGGGTCGCACCCCCCATACGAAAAAAATACAAAAAATGCTATATCTCTACAGTTATATAAGTTATGATTATGAAAGTTGACGAACTTATGGATAATGTACATATCTACCATTCACCATGCAAAACTTGGGGGATATTGGGTGTAGGAGAATTGCATCCACTTTTCAAAAATACACAAAATGCTATATTTCTTCACATATCGCAGATATCGTTATAAAACTTGGTACATACATGAATATTCTATCTACCATTTACTTTGAAAAACTTGGGCGGGGGGGTGAGAAGGGGGAGTTGCACCCTTCATACAAAAAATGTATAAAATGCTATATCTCTGTACCTATGGGAGCTATGATTACAAAAGTTGATACATGGATATTTAAAAACCTTGGTGATTGGAAGAGAGGGGCGATGGAGATGGATGGGACTTCGTACGTAAAGGCATCGGAAATAGGCGAACGAAGTCGCAGCCAGGCCAGCTAGTATCTATATATAAAGAGGTAAACGAAATCGGTTCAGTCCGTTTCTATCCCTAAATTTCAACATATTCACTTGATTTTTTTGCTGGAAAGGCTGTGAAGAGTAGCAGTGCATAGAATATTTTTTTAAGTGGGCGGTACCACGCCCCTAAATAGAAAAAACCTTCTCACGTCTAAGCCACCGCATCGATTTTTATGAAATTTGTGATTGTTAGTTTGCTGTAGTTTTGTTTAGGCTAATCCACGTTTTATTTTAGCCATCTCCGCTGCTGTATGTTTAGTTCGAGCATCAAAACAATAAATATTTAAGCAGATTTGTTAATGACACAAGCGTTCTAGGTCATGCATAAACTAAAAAAAGCTCACAGGGAAGGCTAGGGTTCATTTAAATACATAAAATAAGTTAACAAATTTTTATATGCGCTTATGATATAATTCACCCTTTTTTTTGTCGTTCAATATGAAACATCCTATATTTCGTCTAAAAGTTTAACACAACCTAATTTTCGTAACAAATTATGAAACTTCCTACTTTTCGTAAAAAAATTTGAAACGTCCTACTTTTCGTCCAAGAATGTAAAACATCCTATTTTTCATAAAAAAATATGAAACATCATACTTTTTGTTAAAAATTATGAAACGTCCTACTTTTCTTCTGAGAATATAAAACATCCTGCTTTTCATAGAAGAAATGAATCATCCTACTTTTCGTATCATGCGTCGATATGACCTTGAAATCTTTTTTCTCAGACGTTCTGGAAAAAAACGGACCCGGAATTCGGGTTCAGGACGTCAAAGTCCCTAGGAAACACATAATTCGGTCAAAACGCCATGACATTTTTTTTTTTTGTAAACCTGTGTATTTAACATAAGGCTTTCAGTTGTGATTTTGGCATTATGTAATCAATCCATAAGACTTAATGGAGAAAATCTAAGCCAAAAGTCTCCCAGAATTCATAAAAGATAGTTGTTGGCGAACTCTTGTCAAATTATGGTGAACAGTCGTTTTGCGTGACAGTGCTAGATTTTTCCCTCTCGTCCTGGATTAAAATACGTCCCAGATTTTCATGAATGTCCCGGAACTGTCCCATGTTTAAGATAAATGTATATTGTATTGTGTAATTTATTTTATTCTACAACAATTTAAGTTTATGGATCATACACCATAAATTACAAATCCAAAGGTAATGATTCTAAGATCATATATTATTGACCACAGACTATAAA
This sequence comes from Calliopum simillimum, assembly GCA_951812925.1. Taxonomy (NCBI): domain Eukaryota; kingdom Metazoa; phylum Arthropoda; class Insecta; order Diptera; family Lauxaniidae; genus Calliopum; species Calliopum simillimum. The sequence continues at coordinate 118,981,960 of OX638369.1, read as the reverse complement.
TTATGCACCATGGACTATAAAGGATAGTTCACAGATAAATAATTATGAAACATTGACCACAAAAAATAGATCACAGACGCTAATTATGGATCATATACCATTAAGGGCATAAAAACCATAAATTATGGACCATAGACCATAAATGACAGATCATAGAACAATTATTATGGACCATAGACCGTAAAAACAGATCATAGATCATATATTATGGACCATAAATAATAAGAAACAGATCATAGACAATACATTATGGATCATATACCACAAGGGGCAACCATAGACCATAAGACACAGATTATAGATCATATATTGTGGACTATAGACCATAAAGAATAGTTCATAGAACATTAATTATGGACCATAGACCATAAAAAACAGATCATAGATCATATATTATGGACTATAAATAATAAGAGGCAGATCATATGCCATATATTATGGACTATATACCATAAAAAATAGATCACAGACTATATACCATGGATCATATACCATAAAGGGCATAAAAGCCAGGGATTCTGCACCAAAGACCATGAAAAATAGATCATAAATTCTATATATAGACTATAAATGATAGATCATAGAACAATTATTATAGACCATAGACCATAAAAAACAGATTATAGATCATATATTATGGAACGTAGACCAAAAAGATAGATCATAGACCATATACTTACTATGAACCATATTTCATAAATAACAGATCACAAATCGTAGATCACAGACCATAGATTATGAACCAAATACCATAAAGAACAGATTAAAGAACGCATCAAAAATCATATATTATGTACCATAAATCATAAACTGTAGACTATTACATTTACGTCAACTGTATAAAATAATTTTTTTCCTGTCCCGGACTGGGCCATCAAGAAAGTGGTCAGCCTATGTTAGATCGTAAGTACCTAGTTGTTTCCGAAGAAGAGATTCCAGCTTTTTGCTGCCTCCAGTGAGAAGTATTTTCGCTAGCACTTTGTAACGGATTAAAAAGTTTTATACCTCTGCAGATGTCATCTGCCTATCGATAAGCCAGTGTTTGAATAAGCGTTCTACTTTAGGAGAATACTTTCAAGATTTTGCCTACATTTTGATCAGCATCTTTGCCTTTCCTATATCTGTCATAGCGCTAGGGACTTCTCTAGTAGAACGACATATGATGAATGCTAATGATTTGTGATGCACAGTTGATGGTCTTCAAAAATGCATCTTTTTAGCGGATGGGCCATGATAGGGTATTTAGAACGTTTTGCTGTATTCAAATCGTTGAAAAACTCAAGAAATTTGTCTGTGTATTTTTCGAGAAATATGTCTTTACCAAAGAAACCAGAGCCTTTGTAACTTATAGTATGCAAACTATGGCTTTGATCTTGCTCCACTCCACCTAAACTTATTTTGTTAAGGCACATTTTTCAAGTATTTTTTGCTGTGTATTCATATGAAGCTCACCAAATCGCTTTTCTTTATATTATTTTCAAAATCCGTTACCAGCAATTAGGATTCATTTCATAAGATTTATATTTTATTTGATCTTTTCTGGATTACTGATATTTAGTTTTATTAAATTTTCCGCTTTAGTGTTGCCAACTCAATGAAATGCACATTTGTAACTTAGAATAACAGTACAATTTTTTATTTACCCTTTTTAAATTATTATAAAAAAAAAAAAATGCTAACTCAGGACTATCATGATTGTTATTATTTTCTATTTCTGAGATTTTTTTTCCTGTTGAGAAATTTTTTTCAGTTTTTCATCCTTTATTGGATTTGTTGTAATTTGTAGCTTTTTCACTTCAACTTTGAAGTTTTACTTCCGTGCAAAAAAAGAGGCGGGCTACCAAGAAGAAGCTGTAGGTACACGAGTGCTTTGAAAGCATGGATTACTTGCTTGCTTACCTGCTTGTGGTGTGGGAATTGTCTTCATTTAGAAAAGTTTTGTGGGTAAAAAATAACCACCACTTAGGGTTGTGCGCTTCCTTCACCCATAATGTAGTATTCAGTTGCTAATTGAGTAAATTGTTTGCGCAGCGTTGAATTAATGAGGTTCTGGTAGGTTTTTCTTAGTATTATTATTTTTTCTAACTACGATGGTTAGCTAAACTTTAAAAAAAAAGTTATTGGCTTAGTTTCTCAGGCGGTAAAAAAATTGAATGCAAAAAAATAGCAGTTAAGTGGATTTTAATAGAAATAATTGAGAGGAAAATGTAATAAAATCAGGTAATCAGGTAACTGAAATATGTTTTAGTATTCGCGAAAGTGTAAAAATGTTATATAAATTAATTTTAAAGAAAAGGTAAATATCACATCAGAAGAATTATGATATTATATGGACCAAAATTTGGTAATATTAAGGAAATATATACATTATTTAGAATTTTATTTTCTATCATTAGCATTCTTAAGAGTATTTATGCACAAATAGTTCAATTTCCTATACAATAACTTTTTTTGTTTTTATCTTTTCAGATGTTTAATGGCTTCGGCATCACAAATCGTTTCTCAGAAGTTCGTGACTGAGAATATATTAAATATATTACAATGAAACTTTCCGGACTAATTAACTTGCAATAGTTGTTTTGAGGTAAGTTATTGTTTTCAACTAAACATGTTAAGTTTTTGTATAAAAATTATTATACAATATTTTTTAAAAAGTGAGAGCTTACACTGCAGCATATTTCTGACAATAATTTATCAGAAGTTTCATATTTAAGACTTTAAGTTGTTTATTTATTAAAAGATTGAACTGATGTAAGATAAATAATTTTTTCCATCCAATTTCTTAACCTATGCAGAAATTGTGAATAATTTAGAATTAAATTAACATGGTTAGGTCTCTCCTCAGCCCTTGCTACGTATTTACATAGAAACTTTTTTAATTTTTATTTTTTGTCGAAAAATAGTCAGAGACCTTCACTGAACATCAAATTTTTTGGATAATTTAAAAAATCCAGTTAAGTGGTAAAAATTGAGGGGGAACAATATACGAAGGGTTCATTTAACGCCACTTAGGCATCTTCAGACCAATTCTGTTCATTTTACGTTAGGTATGTGAAAAGCACTTGCAATTTTTGACAAAAATTATATGTGTTAACAAATAGTTGGATGATATTGAAATAGATTAAGTAAAAAAGAATAAGTACAATATGGCAACACCAGGAAACAGCTGTCACAGCAATCAGCTGTTCACCACACTGAGGTGAGTTGGTATGATTATAACCTCAGTGTCGACAGAAAATATTGTCATTCCGGCGGTGACTTGCAGCGAGTAAAGGTGGTAAGCATAGTAGTTAGAGGTATTTAGCTAGAGAGGTATTGAGCTATGCCGATACTATAAGGGCGGGACGAAGGTTAGAAAGCCATTTTGGTCGTGATGTACTCGTTCGTATAGAGTCATGTCAATTCTGCGAAGCCGGAAAGGTCGATAGTCAGGATAGTTATACTTATACATGCCGATACTGAGGAGCCAGAATGGAAAATATAGACGTAGAGCCAGCGCTTGGCTGACCCTCCTCATAGTATCAAAGCTGAATTTTTTTGTGAGTGTTCTTCCAATAGTAGGTATGAACTTCTGTGCTAGTGAATTCCTGAGAGGTGGTGCCTACCTGGAATATCGGGCGCAAAAGGTCGAGCAAAACTGTTTTTTGCAAATATCTCGCTAACGGTTATATCTACAAAGAAATTAACTGCCACAATTTTGTAGCTCATTAAATTTCATATCGAAAAGTGGTGCAAATTGTTTTCGCACGACCTATAGTTTAGGAGATATGGTCCAGTGAAATTGGACTTTCCAACCCAACATATAAAATCCATAATTTTTTTTCTTCTAGTCAGGCACAAAGGTCGAGAAAATTAGTATCTCGCTAACGCTTATTTCTACAAAAAAAATGGTGCTCCACAATTTTGTAGCTCAGAAAATTTCATATCAAAAAGTGGTACAAATTATTTTCGTACGACCCACAGTTTAGGAGATATCCTATTTTAAGGTATTTTCCGCATGCAAGTGTTCATAGTAATATGAATGTTGATTTTCAAAGTACTCTAACAACGCCTACGTCATAGAATCATGGCTGAATTTTTTTGTAGGTATTCTCCTAATAAGGAATTCTAACTTTTGTTTTAGTTAAATCGTGAGAGGTGGTGCCTTCGCGAAATATCGGGTGCAAAAGGTAGAGAAAATCAGTTTTTTGAAAGTTGATTTTGAAATTACTGTAACTATGCCTACGTTTTGGTATCATGGCTGCATTTTTTTGTGGGTATTCTTCCAATAGTGGGTACTGACTTTTGTTTCAGTCAAACCGTGAGAGGTGGTGCCTTCCTTAGATATCGGGTGCAAAAGTTGAGAAAATCAGTTTTTTTAAAATTGATTTTGAAATTACTGTAACTGTGCCTACGTCATGGTATCATGGCTGCATTTTTTATGGGTATTCTTCCAATAGTGGGTACTAACTTTTGTTTTAGTCAAACCATGAGCGGTGGTGCCTTAGTGAGATATCGGGTGCGAAAGGTAGAGAAAATCAGTTTTTTGAAAGTTGATTTTCAAATTACTATAACTATGACCGCTATCTCGCGAAGGCACCACCTCTCACGGTTTGACTAAAACAAAAGTTGGTACCCACCACTGCAAAAATAGCCACAAAAAAATTCAACCATGATACTATGACGTAGGCGTAGTTATAGTACTTTGAAAATCAACTATTACTATGTACACTTGTATGCGGAAAATACCTTAAAATAGGATATCTCCTAAACTGTGGGTCGTACGAAAATAATTTGCACCACTTTTTGATATGAAATTTTCTGAGCTACAAAACTGTGGAGCACCATTTTTTTGTAGAAATAAGCGTTAGCGAGATACTAATTTTCTCGACCTTTGTGCCTGAATAACATTTTGTACGACAGTGAAATCGGTCTCGAATTTTGGTGCATAATTTGAAACTAAAATATAGGCCGACTAGAAGAAAAAAATTATGGATTTTATATGTTGGGTTGGAAAGTCCAATTTCACTGGACCATATCTCCTAAACTATAGGTAGTGCGAAAACAATTTGCACCTCTTTTCGATATGAAATTTAATGAGCTACAAAATTGTGGAAGTTATTTTTTTTATAGATAAAACCGTTAGCGAGATATTTGCAAAAAACTGTTTTTCTCGACCTTTTGCGCCCGAAATCTCACGTAGGCACCACCTCTCAGGAATTCACTAGAACAGAAGTTCATATCTACTATTGGAATACTCACAAAAAAATTCAGCTTTGATACTATGAGGAGGGTCAGCCAAGCGCTGGCTCTTAGTCTAATAGATTAATAGTATGGATAGTTATATTGGCGATTCGTTCTCGCTAGTGTTTTGGCACTTGTAGAGGGGACAGCACTAAACATTGGTCGTTGGGTACTCGCTTGAGCTATGCTGATACTGCGGAGCCGGAACGGACAATAGAGGAATAGATCGATAGTCGGGCTAGTTATATTGGCGACTTGTTCTCGCTAGTATTTTGGCACTTGTGCGATAAGGACGGCTTGTTTTGAGCTATGCCGATACTGTGGAGTCAAAACGGACAATGGAGTGAATACATTGATAGTCGTGATAGTTGTATTGGCGATTCGTTTTCGCTAATGTTTCGGTACTTGTGCAAAAGAGACAACACTAAACCATGGTCGCTGCGTGTTCGTCTGTATTGAGCTATGCCGACGTATTGAAGCCAGAATGCGCAGCAGGATAGAGCCACAAAGAGAAAAGGGAGCAAAGCATGACGATTGTATCAATTGTAACGCGCAAAAATATGTAAATAAGATATTGTAATCGTAAGAAATTTGTAAATAAAAGAAATAAAAGAACGAAAACCGTTGTTTATATTCAATTTAAATTGAAATAATTATAATTGTTAACCCCTTCTCCGAAATAAAAATATTTTGTGATGCGAACCCTGTCCACCGGCAAGTCAAGACCTCGGCCGTAGCAAAAGCTTTGTCACAGCATATATCTCAAAAGAAGTCAATAAGACCTATAGAATTTTAGAGAAAAACACATTTTCCGGTATTTTCATTACCGATTGCTTGCTGTTTAAAAATCATGGCAAAAAGTCTGATAAGTTATCAAATTCGGTGCATTCTGAAAAATTTTTATCATAATGTGTGCACAAGATCCAAAGTTACGAGCGAATTGTAAAGCGCGATATTTTTAAATTCCTAAAAATACAAAAATCCCATAATTTTTATGATAGCGCCCATAGTTAAGAAGAAATCAGTTGTGAACAAAACAAGAAAATACTCGCACAGTAAAATCAAATAGAGTAAACTGTGCCTAAGTTTCAGAGCAGCCGTTAATAATCGACTTGAAAGTTCATTCATACTTTCTGAGTAAGGCAAGTTTTCTTAATTTATCATTAATCTACAAAAATTTAAACTTTTTTGGACTGGTTTTAAGCAAAATATTAAATCTTTATTGCTCTGCTTTTTGCTTTCAAAATAAATTTTAATATTTAAGTGTATCATTTTTTATTAATACTAATTATAAAAATTTTTTTAAGTTATATTATATCTGTGGCAACAAACCAGAGTAGCTTAAGTCGACATAAGTGAAAATTGAGTTTTCATGCTATAATTATTCAGGTTTTCAAAAGGCTTATTTCTGTTCAACCTTTTCCAAAAAATATCGTGTTCAAGCAAAGTTATTATGCTTTATTTTATAGCTTAAGTTTTTTCAAATAATTATACGTTTGCCAAAACATCTTAAGTCAAGTAAGTTTCCGGTCATTTGTTTCACTGTTCTATAATTCTTTTAACAAAAAAACTTAAACCTACATGAGCTAAAAATATTTCAATAAAAAAAGCATCCAAAACATCTTATCTACAGTTATCCCTTTGTTTCAATTTTAGCAGAAAATCTTATGTATAGTTACAATCGTTACAAACCACGCTTAAGCTTGAACAGAACCGCTTAATTTTACTTAAGGCGCTATTTTTATCAAAACAAATTTTCACAGAAAATCTTAAGTATAAAACAGTAAAAATACAGGATTTCTAATGATTTTTTTTTTTAAATTCGCCTCTCCTCGTCTTACTCAATCCATTAACTACCTCTGAGATTAAAATAATTGCAATAAAACGGAACAGAAATAATTTTTCACAAAATAGCCAATATCTCAAAACGTCGATTTTCGACATAAGCTACTCTGGTTTGTTGCCACAGATATATAATTTAAATAACGAATGTCATCATATGGAATTTATGTCATCATCATTTTGTGCATTCTATGCAAATACTTAAAGTTAATTATAAAAAAATTATTTCGTAATAAAACTTTTTCTAGTGTATATTTTCGTAAGCATAAACTTAAATATTTTTTTTTTTTTTTGTAAAATTTTTGTCTTTAAACATAATTTTAATTTTATTTATAAATATTTCGGTAAGTAGCAAAATATATTTTTTTTAGATTTGTTTTAACTTTAAGGCTATGAAATTTTTGGCTTTTATATAAAAAATTATTGCTTTCATATTGTTTTTATATACCTACACTCTAAAAAAATTAATTAAAATATCCATGAAAGGCGACAATTTTCTGCTTGCCACTTTCCGCTAGAAATCAATATCCCAACCGCTTGTCTCATCTGGCGGATCATGATCATGTTCTGGACCACATGGCACAAAATATTGTATATCAATATTGCTATTAATGGGCCGTTTAATAGGCGAGATCCATGTTTTGGTTTTCAACTTTTGCCAATCTAAGCTATAAAACCAGCTACAAAGAGAGAAAAATTTTCATTTTCAGAGATATATCGCTGGTTTGTTGAGCTTCAGTTCTTACCTATGCTTCTTAATATCCTGTATACCCTTGCGTTGATAACCCAAACGTTCGACTGGCAATTGCTTGCATAGCTGTTTAATCAGACTTTGCGCAGATTTTGGTATTTTTGATGGCATCTGTATAACATCGATGCCACCAAGTATTTGTTGGTAGATTTTTATTTGATTTTGTCCCCTAAATGGTGTCTTACCAACGAGTAATTCAAAAATTAATATACCAAGCGCCCAATAGTCAACGGCACGATCATGACCACGATCGAGTATAATTTCGGGTGCAACATATTCGGGTGTACCGGCAAAAGTGTTGGTCTTCTGATGTGGCGGTACGTGTTTGGCGAAACCGAAATCGACCTAAACCAAAAAAAATAAAGTTTAAGAAAATAAATAGATTTTTCATTAGATGAAATGCAAGTAACGCACTTAAAATTTGAATCAAATTATGGGAATGTGTCTTTTTTGTTATACTATAAAATTTCAGCTTTTTGATTCAGTATATACATGTTTTCGTTTTTTATATGGAAACCTTCACCACTGTCACTTGCGTTTCATTTTTGTGTCATTATAGCAAACTAAGATATTATTTGTCATTATGAAACTTATTGAGAACTATAAATGCATATTTTATTTTATTCAGCATACATTTCTTCCATATGAAACGTGAGTGACGCTGAAAATTTAATGGTTTTCTTTTCGTGAAAAATATTGATGTTTTCACAAATTGGCAATTGCAAGTACATATATATTTAATTTAACATCCATTGGAAAAAAAAAATGTCACTTGCGTTTCATTTTGCAAAGCTACACAAAAAACAGCTTTAGTAGCTTTTGATAGAAAAATATGTTAGAATACATTACTATTTAATGTTCTATATCATAAACATCATTTTTTGAATAACAATTTAAAATACTTTTAAATGAAACGTGAGTGACACCTGCGTAAAAAATATGTTTTTCTGTGTTGAAATGATTTCTTTTTCCCTATTTCTCATTGTGAGCTTCGGCGGCACACATACGAGTAGATGCACAATTTTTTACTGGCGTCACTTGCATTTCAGTATGCTATAAATGCCTTGGAAATGTAATGTGCTGTGTACATACTAAAATTTATTTACACAGTTTGTAAAGCATCGTTTTTGTAAACATTTCCTATAGTAATTTCGAAAAATGAAACGTGAGTAACGCCTTAAATTATAAATACAACGCTGCCTTATACTTTGCAGAACTTTTTGCGTTTGTTTGATAGAAAAGAAAGAACTTATTCGCATTTACAAAAAGTCTGTTAATATCTAATTATCATACAAAAAATTTCTGCGTCACTAGTGTTTCACTAGTGCGATATTGTTGTTATATTAAAAATAATGGTATACAACGTAAGCAGAGTAAAACGTTTTTATATTACTTGACGAATTTCATTACGTAACTAATATTGAAACGCAAGTTACGCACACAAATAATGAATTTGTCGAACGTTTCATTTTTTAAATGCATGGCAAGCTTTTACTATCTTTGAAGTGCAAATTTGGCAGAAAAAAACAGGTTATGTATATATGTCACCTGCGTTTCAAACATAAAAAAACTTAGTTTACAGCTCGTAGAACTTATTTTGAAAGCTACGTGATGACTAATAAGAGACAAAACATTAAAGAATACATATCCAAAAGCCATTTTTTAGCGTTACTTGCGTTTCATTTTCACTTATATGCTATATGATTACAAATTTTGTTATGTTTCTCTGGTTTACTTAAAGCTAACGTACTTTACCTTTCTAGTACTTTCACTATATGTTTTTTTATAAGTGAAACATGAATGACATATGAAGTATGTATTTGCTTCAATTTTTTATATGATTTTTGAAATACTTCTAAATAATAAAATTACATAAATAAAATTTTACAAAGAAAAATATTTATTTATTTATTTTTTCGTCACTCATGTTTCATACTTTTTGCTTTATTTTCTTGTATGACGCTGTTTGTATCATAAATTATGCTTTCTTGGATATATATTCTACATACTCACCAATTTGCAATAGCCATCTGTTGTCAACATTAAATTTTCCGGCTTCAAATCCCTGTAGATAATGTTACGGGTATGTAAAAAATCAAAAGCCTCCACTACACAACCGGCTATGAAACGTGCAGTCTTCTCATCGAAAAAGCGGCGCTGCGACATAACCGTCCAGACATCACCGCCCATACAGGCCTCCATAAGAAAATAGACGAATTTGTCATTTCTAAATGTTTTATATAATCTGTGTGATCGAAATAAGAAGCAAAGTTATAAAATCATCAAAAATTCAAGAAATACACAAAAATACCCACTCGATTATGAAAGGACTACTGCTACACTTCATCATAACATGCTTCTCACTATATACATGATCGATTTGATCCTGTTTGACAACATCTATTTTTTTAATAATTTTCAAGGCAAAAGTCTTTTCCTGATATGTCACCAAATCGACACGCCCAAATGCGCCTGCACCCAGAGTTGCAATCTTTTTCAGTTCACCCAATTCTATGGCGGCATATTCATTAACAAACTCTGATTTACGCTTGCTACCACGCCATACTTCATCGGATTCCACAGGTTTTTCACGTAGTTGCGGTATTGTGCCCATGTAGCTGATGAAGGCTCTATGAAAAATATAAAAAACAAATCAAAAAGAGCATTGAAGTTACATATACAATGTTGGGTAAAAATAATGTCATATTATCAATTTACAATAATTTTTGGCTTATATGTAGAAGACAGCTAGAGAAGTAGTTGGCAATTAGTCTATAAACTGTAGACGTCAAACGTAAAAAAATGCAATTAAGTAATTGATAATGAAGGAAAAGCATAAATTTAGTTTAGAGTAAAATCTCCACCACATCACTAAAAGTAATATACACGGCAACACTGCACAGCAGCTGTTTTTGACACACAGTTGTTCAGTTTGTTAGATGTCAAAGAAATAGCATAAATTATGATACACAGCAGTGTATCGGGACAGTCTTTGCGTGGCCAGCGACCAGCACACAATAGCAGCAGCAGCAACCAGGAGGGAAACAAGGTACTTGTGAATTTCAATCAGTGCAGTCGCAGTAGTCGTACGTGTAGTAGTAGTACGAACTGGTACATAGGAGCTACCGCACTAACCATACGCAGTCCGATAATGAATCAGTTGCCTGTCATTAGCGCAAGAGAGAGGAGCCACACAAACGAATGAAGCGATAATGAATCAGATATTCGTAGGTGCGACCTAATTTCAAACCTATTTTTTTCTTCCAAGGGGGCAGCAGCGTAGCAAGTAGAGCTGGGAAAAGTATTGAGTTGTGCGAGATAGACATACGTAGATTGAGAAAATACAGTAGGGCGGTAAAGAAGACCACCACATTAAGCGTGAGTAACTCGATGATAGATCAGTTCCTCATGGCTAACATAGAAGTGGTGAGAACATACTTGCGTTCAAATCCGATACTGATTCAGTTTGCCGAGAGTGTTTTCTCTCACTATTAAAGGCTAAGGGAGACAGCCATAGTGCAGGGAGCAAAATATAACTTAAGGAAATGAAGAAAACCACCGCACTAGACGTGAGTAGCTCGATGATGGATTAGTCGCTCACTGCTAACGTTAAGCAATGAGAACGGACTTACGCGTACACCCGATGGTGGATCAGTTTTACGAAGGAATGTTCTCTCTCTCTCAAAGAAGAAGTAGACATACGAAGGATTATTTTCGAGATAACGCATACAGTCTGTGGGGTAGATTTTCTATGGCCATAGACATGACACTAAACCGCGGTTATGGGTAGAAAGAACAATGAGTAGCAGCAGAGAGTGATGGGGAGAAGCGAGGCTTGTTTTCGTATATTTAAGCAAGAAAAAATCAAAGGCAATAAAATTGAAATAAAAGTATTAAAGCTCTAACCCGTGTCTTTGAATTTAAACCAAGAGACCGTCCTTTTCCTTATAAATTTTTGTAGCCAAACCCCACCGGCTAGCAAAACCGCTGGCAAAAATGTTCGTTACAGTCTTAAAAAAATATTTTCGTTGAAGCAAGAACGAATTTTTTCATTCCTTGTCTAATGACGGCAAATTTATATTATAACACTACTTTTTCCGCTAAATAAGATATTTTCGTTACTCTTACTCTCGATCCAATTTGAGCACTTCAGCACCAGGTGGGTCAGCATAAACGCTTGCCTGGCGACAATCTGCATTCAACAGCGCCTGCTCACCAAAATAATCACCACGTTTTCGCCGATCCACAACACGTTCGATATCATATTCATTTTTCTTCTTAATGGTCACTGTACCGCCACGTATGATGAAAAATTCATTGCCAACTTCACCTTCGCGCACAATGCACGTATTTGTTTCATAGAATTTCTGTAAGGAAAAAACGCAAATTTCTTTCAGTGTATCCAGCATCATTATAAACATCATGCAAACTTACACGTTGTAGCAAATCCACCACACGATCGAGCACATCTTCGGATAAATCTTTTAAAAATGGTGCTGAACGTAGAAAATTTAAATTTTCCTGTCTTTCGCGTGAACCAGAGATGACCATAATGTTGCGGAATTTCTCACGATCAATTTTCCAGACGCGTGCAAATGTTATGGCTGAAAATTTGATAAGTACTCTCGAAACATTATAGACTCCAAAATATTTGCAATCTGTTACCTTTAATTGATGCAAAACGTTTTGCATTATATAAAATCGCTAATTCACCAAAAACTGTTGCTGGCCCCAACATACCAATGACTTTACCATTTTTGATAACTTCAAAAGAACCCTCTTCGGAAACAAATATCTCAGAGCCTTCTTCATTTTCATTTATAATAAAACTATCTTTCTCATAAGTGGTCGGTGACATGGCACCGATGACCATCTCTTTGCGTTCACTATCCATATAATTGTTGAGAAAGTCATTCTTCTCAATGGCAGTGCGTATGAGATTGCGTGTGCTATTCGAAATAAAGAAAGATTAGAGGTTTTAAACAATTTTTTCTAATATATCTCATCAACTTACTCCTCATCTTTATCGATGAATTCAATTTCGATTTCTCTGTGAACTGGCAGATTGGAACGCATATGTATAAGACCGCCTTCAGCACGGCGAGATTGCGGTGAACCTACATTGTTGCTGCCAACGCTATCTGTTGGTGTGGGTAGATTATCCTAAGGGAAGTTATTTATGATATATATAGTAAGATTATAAGTTATTTGTTTTAGAAAATTACGTTTTCTAAAGAAAAATTAAAAGAGATTCTAAAAAACTTAAAAACTCGACGATATAACTCGCTAAAATGAAAACTTTTCTTGAATTAAAATCAAAAAAAGAACGGAAAAAACCTTCCGAGTATAAAAAAATACTGAAGTTTTAATTTTCTATTAGTATTTCTATAGTAAGTATTTCTATAGTAAATAATTGTTTTGGAAATATCCTAATCGACATATTCAGTCTTTTAAAATATTATAATTCATAAAATATCAAACATAAGCCGCAAATTGCTGAAAACAAATTTACCTCGACTTGAACACCAGAATCACGTCCATTTAAACTAGTTTTTGTTATTTCGAGATTTTCTTCCTAAAAAACATATTATTTCTATAAAAATTAATTTTAGATATCTCTGGAAAGCTTAAAATACATTATTTGGAAGCATAATTTTGGAAATCCTAAAAAAAAACACACTGAAATTAGTCATTAAATTTGAAATTGAAGAATTAAGTAGCACAGACACAGAAAAGATAGAGATAGAACGAAAATTTATGCTTTTTGAATGACTAAGAGCCAATTTCACATTGTTCAGTTAAGCTTTAACTGGAACTTCAACTGGCACTTTGACATAAAATTTCATACAAAATTTTTATTTATCTGAAAGCTAAATTTTAACTGAACATTGTGAAATCGGCCCTAAATGTTTCCTTTGCCCAAATGATGGAAAAAGTTGCTTTATTCACATCGCTAGAAAGAACCAGTTTACTCGCCTAATCTTAAAACACTGAAGTTAGCATCTGGTTATTAACATATTAATCTTAAATTGATGGGTTTAACCATCGATGAATTGAGTTGGCTATAATTGTTTGTATAGTCTGTTTGTACCCTGTTTCATATGGTTTTGATGTGTGTATTCCAACATTTTAGAATTTTGTACACCAACTATATTTTTCGGTTTGAAACATTTAATAATTTTTTCATATTATCCACTTTATTGCTCAAAACAAAAATTTTTCGAATACAACATTTTTTTGCCTTACTTTGTTTAATTTTTGGATTATCTTTCGGTTTCATCTTTAGAAGATTTTAATATTAAAAATAATTTCAGTTCTCAATTTATTGCAACTCTGTCGAAATTTTTTAACTATTTTTTTTTTTGAGTTTGCGAATTCTTCACAAATTTTTGTCTTCAAAATAAATTTTCACTTGAGATTCTTCAACAAGAAATTACCTTATCGTCACTGACAAAATTTTACTGAAGAGCTAAAAATATGAAATAAGAATAGAGTGTATCCGTTCTGAACAATTAAAAAAATTCATACTTTTTGGACACTTTTCGTACTTTTTGGACACTTTTAGTACTTTTTTTTTTTGCTATTTGGTGCGAAATAGAAAAGCTAATTTATTTATCATCCCTGGTATAATTCAAGCGAAATATAAACTGAACAAATAACATGAAGTCAGTGCTATGCTTTTTGCCTTTTTCTTTGTGATTTTATCTTTTTTCAGCTCTGTTTGGCCGTGTACTTGTTGTTAATATTGTATTTAATTTTACCTGGCTTAATGGAAAAATATTAACATAATTTTTAATTTGTGCACATCTACACATAAATACCTTTCTAATGGTGTATAGTTTAAAGTCGTACTCCATTTCTAACATAGTAAAAAAAGATGGACAAGTTTTTGTCTTGCGTATTAGTATATAGATAGGTTGAAAAGAAAGTTTTCTCAAAAGTTAAATGAATTTTTAAGTTCTTAATAAGTAACTTTAAAATACAATTCTTAAAGACAAGAGCAAATACTTCACTGAGGTATAGTAAATGTTGTTTTTGAGCAGAAATTTTTGTATTTGTTTGAAGAAAAAAAAATAAAAAAATATGAACAAACAAATCGAAATTAAAAAAAAAAGACAAAGGTATGAAAGTAGAAGAAAACAAGAAAGCTGATTCAACACTTAGAAAGTTTCTGATATACAGGGTGTATTGCATAAGGTTACGAAGCTTCTGGGAGGTGATAGAAGAGGTCTAGACTAACAAAAACTTGGTGGGGGTCTAAAATGTACCCCTGAGGAGTTATAGAGTTATAACTGATTTTTTGACTTGATTCAAAAAAAAAAAAAAATTTTATTGGATCACCCTAACGCTGAGAAATTGTCCGGCCGAATACGATTGTTTTAGAAGAATCCTCTAACAACTCCCCGAAATGAATCCGCAAACGATCTCCAGGAAGAGTCATCTGGCGGCTCCCCAAGATGAATCTGCAAATGATCCCCAGGAAGGGTCAACAGACGACTCCGCAACATGTTTTTTAAAGCGAAAAAAAAACTTGAAAAAACTTAAAAAAAAAAAATAAAAAAAATATTTTAGTATGAAAAAGGTCCCATTAATATACCCTTTTATAATTTTTTTTGAAAACCTCGTTTGATTTTGTTTAATTTGGTGGTACATTTGTCTTACCAATTTGTTAGTTTGAGGTCAGCAAAAAATACTTTTCAAGAACAATACGTTTGAAGGCTCCAGTAGATAAAGGGCAACGCGTGTAGCTCGCACATCATATGCAGCGCTATGCATGCGAGTAGCCCGTATGTTACTTAGAAAAGTATTTTTGTCCGACGTCAACTTAAAAACTTGCTATGACAAATGTACTACCAAATTTAAGAAAATTGAACGGGAATTTCAAAAAAAATTATAAAGTGGTATATTAATAGGACCTCTTTCATGCTAAAATGGCCGCCAAAGTCAAAAAATGGGGAAAAAAAAATATCAAATTTAAAAGTCCAGAATTTTGCGAAATCCTTTCAAAACTTATAAACCATACACACTATCTGAAAGCTTTTAAAATTAGCTAAACCTTTGCCATAGAAATGTTTTCTCAAAAACGTTAGGGTGATCCAAGAAAATTTTTTTCTGAAACAAGTCAGAAAATTTGTCTTAACCCTATAACTCATCAGGGGTACATTTTAGACCCTCTTCCAGGCGCAAGTTTTTGTTAGTCTGGGCCTCTTCTATCACCTCCCTGAAGCTTCGTAACCTTATGCAATATACCATTTATACTTAAGCAAATATAAATAAAAGGTACTTCGAAATGGTATAAATATGTATGTACGAAAAGTAATAAGTATGATGTGTTTGCCGTTTATATTTATCTTTGACTATTTCAGTCAGCTAAAATCTGAAAATACATTTTAAATAAAATTTCTTTCTCTTTTGGATTTTAGTTAGGGAGTTGGTGCCCATTTCGGTATGTGATAGCTTCGTCGTTAATACTTACAGGGCATGTAGTACCCATCCATGTGATTAAGAACAAATAAGTGATTTCTTGATATCGCGCTGATTTTTTTTTTTTTAATCGTATTTTGAAATTGCAAGAAAAATTGCTACCATATACGTACGTCATAACATCGCGTATGTCATCAATGTATTGTATTAGAGTTTTACATCATAAAAATAGTTTCGAGGTGACAAACGTCCAGAACATTGATTTTGTTTTTATAGAATTTAGAAAATGCAAAAAAAAAAAAAACAAAAAATTGCTACAATATGTCATAACATCGTCATTATGATTGATTAGGCTTTGTTTTAAAAGGTCTATTAAATGAGGAAAACAAGACAACAGACGTTATGGTCGCTGATTTTACCTACAAACCATTAAAAACGGTTCTTACGCGTGGTTATTGCAAATAAAGTAAAATGGAGTTCACTTCTTCACTATTAAAGTTAGAAAACTGAATTTTTACACAGACCGACATAAAGTTTAGAAAACAATTTTAGTTTGAACTTAGTCCAGCTTTTATTTCTATAGCAGAGTATACTATGGCCTATGCAAATATACAAAAGGCGTCTGTCCTTGAAAAATCAGCCTGCAAAGCGTCTGTCTGTTATATTTTTATTTGAAAAATCAGCCACAAATTAATAGCAAAAATAGCTTATATTAATTGATTCACTTATTTATCACATAATTTTTTCGCCACCTGCTAATATGGGAATATCCGAAAATAGTCTTCGCATATATGACTCAGGTTTTCAGAAAAATTTTTTTTTCTTCATATTCTGTAACCAAGTATGGAATATATTCTTAGATGTGTAAAATAAAATTTCCAATAAGCGAACAAGAAAATTTCGACATGAAGGGTTGTTAGAAGGTCGTTTTACCTAAGAATTTTTGGAAAAACGAGATTTCCGATAACGTACGGGAGAGCACACATTTTGGAAGTAGTAGATATGTTACGGTCGCACCTTTCCAAATATTCTCAATTAAAATTCAGAAAAATCGTATGTGGGACATGGTGAGCAAATGGATTAAAGAGTCTAAATCACTCATGATGGCCACATAACAGGTCCTAAAACTCTGAAAAAATTCGAGAAAATTCTTGATGAAAAATAAATCGATTAACTTTCTGATGTTAATATGATTTAAGCCCCCCACGCCGAGCCAAAAACACTACATTTCGAATATCGCCAAAAATCTCTAGGAAAAAAATCAAACAGGCCGAAAAAATTTTTTTTTTTTTCGTTAAAATCATTTCAATATCAGGGTTTGCGTCAAAGTTTTTTTTTTTGGTTCTGTATGAGGGTCGATACGCTCTAGTGTTCACACTAATCCCCAACTCAGGCAAACTTAATGCATTAGCTTTACAAAGTGTCAACTGGAAACCGACTGCTCTTCAATTGCTAAGCTACTTAAAATTCTAATGCTACTCATGCTTACATTTCCATTAATACTAGTGTTCTTCCAGTCATTCGCCAACACTTCCAATGATGCTGCAGTTTCTGCAGCAAACTTCGCTTTACTTTTTTTCAAACGCACCGCTGACTTAAGCGACATCAACGATGCCGATGGTGACAGTGGTGTCACGGGTGTTGGTGGTAAAGGCGGTGGAATTGGAATATGATAATCAACCAGTGTAACTTCAGATTTCGTTTTTCGATGCATTGGAGAGGGAAGGGGATGAATTTTAATTTTAATGCTTCGCTGTGATTCGAACATACAATCGGTTAATAATATCTCATTCGAATGTCTATGGTAATCTGCGGTTGCATAAAGAGTATCTGGCGTCGTTGGTGAATCACATGATTTATGTGATGTTTGTGTATTTAATGACAGCAAATCTTGTTGATTATGTGTACTCTGACTTTTGGCAATATCATCGCTATGACAGATGTAAAATTTCACCAATTCCGTGTGACGCATTGGTGTTGGTGTTGTTGGTGTTATTGCTTCATTTGTTGGAGTACTTATGGTAACCATTTCCGTATCGGAAACATAACCATTTTGCTGCAATGTTGTTGTATTTGCATCCCCATTAGCAGCAACAGCAGCAGCATCAGCAGCAGTAGGTGCAGTGGCTGCTGGAGGAACATCCTCCGATGTCACCGCAGCAACTGTAGTGGTTTCCAAATTTGATGGTGCCTCATATGGTAAAGCTGTTGGACGACGTTGTTTGACAGGTTTAAGTTTGGGATGTGGATTTTGAGTGAAACCCGGTTTGGTAGTGGTGTTTGTATTGTTGTTGACGTTGTTGCTGTTGCTATTGCTGCTGTTAATGCTGTTGTTGCTAATGCTGTTCGCATTTTGTAGTTTTGTACTGATGCCTCCCTTGTGAAAGCTGTTGCTGTGGTGGCTGCTGTTGGCCTGTTTGTTGGAAATAAATTTCTTTGTAATATTGTTGCTGCTATTGTTGTTGGTGTTATTGTTGTTGGTGCTGTTGTTGTTGATATAATTTGTGTTATTGCTGATGTTGTTGTTGTTGTTGGTGCTCTTGGAAAATTCACTTTGTCGCGGTGAATTTTCGCTGGTTGGCAGATTTTGTTGTTGTTGTGTTAGCTGTTGTTGTTGTTGTATTTGTTGTTGTTGTTTAGAAAGCTGTTGTGTACAGAAAAATTTGTTTAAACCATATGTGTGTGTGCGTGTTTGTGCGTGCGAATATTTTGTGTATTTGTTTTTTTTTTTTTTTTTGTTTATTGCACATTTAGTAGCAGATTTAGTAGTAGAATTTAAGCAGGTAAAAGTAGTAAATTGTAGTTCATATTGTTAGCACAGCGTTACATACATATAAAAGACACATAAAGAGATTAGAGTTATATTTGTTAGTTAACAGTTTTGGTGAATTTAGGTTTTTTTGCGCTTAGACTTTTGATATACAAATTTGATTAAGTTTTAAAAGAGCCAACTTACCGTAGTGTTTTTCGGCGTAAATATTGGAGTTTCTTCGCGTCGTGCATAGCGTCCAATTTGCTGTAAAGAAAAACAAAATAATTTTTTAAGATATGTTTAATGCAATAAATGAAAGAAAAAATTTTTTTTTTTTTTTAATTTTTAATAAAAATCATTTAGTCGTATGCGGCCATTAAGAAAACTTTACATTTTTATAAAGCATTTATTGCAAGTTACATTTATTTTTGAATTAGGTCCCGAAATTGCATCGGACAGGAGATATTTGCAAAAAAAGAAATTATAAGAGGCCACGAACCAAAATTGATATTTGTCTTTAACATTCAAAGTAAAATATATTAATGTTGAAATTGAGTATCTAACTCATATCGAAATGAATAGATACTTATTTTGGAATAACATTACTAGCGGCCACCAACCAAAATAGACGATTTTGTTCAAAATGTCAATTGAAATAAATTTTCTTTAGACTGAGCTACATAAAGCATATCAAACAACACATAATTGCATCGAAGCAGGGTAATAATTTCATTAAAATTGTAGACATGAGTCTTTGCGTCCCTTGACAAAACTTGACATTCTAAGAAGATTTTTAATGCATATTGCAGTGGTTCTTTTGTTATGTTCAAAAGTTACATCGAAGTGAAGATATCTCCTTCCAAGAAGCAATACAAAATTATAAGCGACCTCAGATTTAAATTTACATTTGCCCTTAGCATTCGAAGCAAAACGGTTTATTGTTAAAATTGAGGTCCCAAGTCATATCGAAATGAGTAAGTTCTGACTGTTGTATATAATTTCTAGCAGACACTGACCAAACAAATCAATTTGAAAATGTTGTCAAGTGAAACTAAGTGATTTTAAAATATAATTTTTTCAGTACATCAAACACAGGCGTACGATTGACTGACACATTCTGCGACATTATTTTGGCGACACATTTTGTGACATTATTTTGGCTATACATTTTTCGTCATTATAATGGTGACACATTTTTTTACATTTTGTGCGAAACATTTTTCGCCACATTTTTGGCGACAACTCAAATTGACATTATTTTGACGACATATTTCTCGACTTTTTTTTGCGACAATTTTCGACACTATTTGGGCGCCACATTTTTTGACGGCACATTTTTCGACACTATTTTGGCGACACGTTTATTCAACACTTTTTTGGTGACAAAGTTTTTGACACATTTTTGGCGTCACGTTTCTTGACACTATTTTGGAGACACAATTTTCGACACGTTAAGGCGACACATTTTTCGATAAATTTTTTCAACACTATTTTGCGACTCATTTTTCGACGCTATTGATTTGGGCGACATATTTTGTAACACTATTTTTAAGACTCATTTTTTTGACTCTTTCTTGGCGATTCTGGTGGCCATTTTTCGACACTATGTATTTTGGTGACACATTTTTTGACACTTTTTTGGCAACATATTTTTTGACACTATTTTGGCGACACGTTTTTTGACACTATTTTGAAGACACAATTTTCGACACGTTAAGGCGACACATTTTTCGATAAATTTTTTCAGAACTATTTTGCGACTCATTTTTCAACGCTATTGAATTTGGCGACACATTTTTTGACACTATTTTCAAGACGCATTTTTTCGACACTTTTTTGGCGACACATTTTTTCGACACTTTTTTGGCGATTCTGGTAGCCATTTTTCGACACTATGTATTTTGGTGACACATTTTTTGACAATTTTTTGGGGACACATTTTTTGACATTATTTTCAAGACGCATTTTTTCGACACTTTTTTGGCGAAACATTTATTCGACACTTTTTTGCCGACACATTTATTCGACCCTTTTTTGGTAACACATTTTTTCGAAACTTATTTGTCGACAAATTTTTCGATACATATTTCGGCACTTATTTTGCGATACATTTGTAGACACTATTTCGGCGACTTATTTTTCGACACTAATTTGGCGACTCATCGACTCTGTTTAGGAGACACATTTTTCGACACTATTTTGCCACTCATTTTTCGACACTATTGATTTTGGCGATACATTTTTCGACACATTTTTTCGACACGTTTTTGGCAACACATTTTTCTACGCAATTTCGGAGACATACTGATACGACGCTTTTTGGCGACACATTTCTGCACTATTTTGTCGACTCTTTTTTTGTGACACATTTTTCGAAACATTATTTCGGCGAAAAATCTTTTGAACCCTTTGAGTGACACATTTTGCGTCACTTTTTTGACGGCACATTTTTCGGCATTTTTTGCAAAATATTTTCGACACGTTTTTCATTTCATCCCGTTATAGCTCATAAACTATAGGTACAAGCTATTTTGATGAAATTTAGTTGATAGGTGCCGAATGTGAATACCATATACCGGGCAAAAAGTAGACGTATTCTACATAAGAGCATTCTTTCTAGTTTTTCCAACTGAATGTATCCCCACAGTGATATAAATACTTTTTAATATTAATATCAAAAACAAAAATCGTTAAAAAAGCTCAGTAGCTTAAAATTCAGTAGATACTCTAAACTGAGTATGTAAATTCAGCATGCAAAATGTTCCCCCACAATTTGACACTTAATTTGATGTAGGGGGCGTATGCACAAACTTCATTTCCTCAATTTATGCATACATATTTTAATCAAAAGTAAGCAAAGCTAAGCACAACGTTAAGCGGCTCACATTCTTCCACGTGATCTAATTAAGTTTTCACATAGCAAGTCAAAAAAAAGTTGCAAAAATCAAGTTGCAAATAACTTGAAAATGAAGTGTAAAAGATGAAAGAAAAAAAAAAAAAAAACGACACATTTTATGACAAAACCGTTAAATTAAATTTTGACTTTAAATCTTCCAGTTACTTCCTAAATTTATTGCCATTTTCCTGCATTAAAGTAATTCAATTTTTGTTGTGTTTTAAGATTTTGATTTTTTTGAGGGAAGATTTTCTCAACATCCTCTTACAAACAAAAATTCTCGACTGGCTGTGAGCGTGGTGTTGTATAAGGGGCAAAGTTATAAATTCCAGAAATAAGTGTTGCATTTTATTTTTAAATTCTTTCTTTTGTATTCACAGTTGTTCGTTTAGCCCCCTTAAGCAATTTAAGACGATTGTCACAATCTGTTACCCTAATTCACAAGAGAGAGATGATACACAGTCCCAGCTACTTCTCCACTCACATTACATGTTCTATCATAGCACGCTCAAGCCGCCCACTAAATCGTTTCGTATTGAACCTCTGCGTTTGATGGATTTTTTATGCATGCAAGTCCTTATATCATTTATTGCAGAGGAAGGATGGGAAGGGGCAAAAAATTTACAACTTCAACAATTGAAAATTTTACCTAAAGCGTTTTTTCTTTGAATAAATCGCAAATTTTCTTAAAGTTCAGCGACAATGACAATGAATGAGAGATGTGAAAAACACACTCACGCAATTTTTATCTCCCACTTTCTTTATTTTCTTTCTGCTGTCTTTTTACCGATTTTGTCAAATTCCTCCCTGCAGGCAACTGCTGCTGCTCCTGCTGCTGGTTTAATAAAATGCGTGACATAGACGCATTTAAACGTTGTGTCAAAAATGTTTCCAATGATCATTCACACGCGCACACTAATCCCCAGCGAGAAATGGCTGACATCAAATATATCTATGCATTGGTAGCTCACTTAAAACTTGAAAAGTTATTGTGTAAAAGCGTTATGTGTAATTCCGGGTACATCAATTTCTAAAGGATGTTCGGCTATCAAAACAGGGACACCTTAGTCTGATAACTGCATCTTCACGCTTTGTATACAATCTGTTGATTGTAGTTTTATTTATCTTAATGTAAGGTACGTTTCCCTTAGAATTTCAAGTAAAACATGTAGAATATTCTAAGGGGACAAGCTTTTAGATTAAAAGCCTTTGTCCTACATATGACTTTCACCTCGATACCAATCATCTTCTGAATCGCTCAAGGTAAATCTGCTGATGAAAATCCAATGTCTCTGGGTATATTTTATACTGTAAGAATTAATCGTTTCTGCATTCTTGGAAACAATTTTATTTTTTTGCAGCGTTATAGAACTAAGTAATTTCGAATTCGTTGTTTAAGATTTTCTCGAAGTGAATGATCCATGGTTCATCCATAACACTGTGGAACAATTTCGAACTTTTTTTAAAACACATTAGAAAATCCAAAAAAAAATTATCCGTTTCTCTTAGTTTTTCTCCAGCTCGTCACACTTTTTTTTAATCGGTTTTTGAAGTTTTTTTATCCACTGTTTATGAAAAAACCAAAAATATCGCGTTCTTGTGTTAAATCGATGAATTTAACTATATGCTCCTTAAATCTGAGGTGTATCATGTGTTCAGCAAATTTATGCAAGATATTGCGTGGAATATTTTGGTAGAAAATTTAGTGAAATTGAATAGCAAATATTTCTCTATTACATACTGACTCACACATGGAGGTTGTGCAGGGTTAAAATTTAATACAAAAATATTCCACGCAATATCCTGCATAAGTTTGCTGAACACATGATACACCTCAAATGTTAGGATCATATAGTTAAATTCATCGATTTAACACAAGACTGCGGTATTTTTGTTTTTTTCATGTACAGTGGATAAAAAAACTTTAAAAATCGACTAAAAAAAATGTGACGTGGTGGGGAAAAACCACGAGACACGGGTATTTTTGAGCTCCAGGTTTTTTTTATGGAACGCTTTCATAGATTGTTCCCCCTTATTGTCTCTTAATATCAGTAAAATCTGCAAATGTAACAGCCACGCATTCCATTTTCTACAGCGTATGTAATTTATTTGATAGCAGTTAAGATCATTGCTCTATTTAGACATTATTGATTCATTATTTTTCTTGATCATAGAAGCTTCAAATAATGCGAAACACGCTCTTTGTATATGAAACTGATGAGAACTGGAAACACTTTTCTACCTTTATTCCCTGAAATTAGGCTCTGTTTCTTCCACCTTCGAGCTATACATCATGCTTAATTTCTTACTTCCTCTTCTTTTACTACTTTCTTTGCTTATCTCATTTACATTTATCATTTTTTTCTTCAACTTCTCTCAAAAGATTTCCCTTAACTTTTTTTCAATTTCCTATTTCGCTAACCTTTTGCCCATGTTTTCTATTTTTCTTGTCTTCTTCGCCGTTTCTATTTCTTCTTCTTATTTTTTTCCCTTTTGTTTTTCTTTCCGATTGCTTCATACTTTTCTTTTTTCACTTTTTTTTACCTCTAGATCTAGATAGTAGATGTTTTTCCAACTCTCTTGTACTTTTCCCATTTCCCGTCGTATGATACTAATAAATTTTTTTTCAATTTCTCCATAATTTTCTCTTTTGTTTTCCTAAAAGTGTAGACATACTTTTTTCCTCTCCCCTCTCCACTCTTCGAGAATCGCTATAGTACTCGTCAGCCTGGCAAACGTGGAGCTCTACTGATTTAACCGTAGCCATTTTGCTTTCTTTCAGTACATGCACCTAATTCAGGACAGAACGATTTCCTTAACTATATGCTGGAAAACTAACTGGTACTCCTTTCAAAATTATGTTAATGCTTTAAGCTTGACTTCAGCTTCAGCTTCAACTCTCCGAATAATTGTTTTGGAACTAAAGATATGTCTTCAGCATGCTCACATCATTCATATTCCAGTGTTTACTATTTTGAAGTGGAGGAAGTATTACTTCTTTAGGATAGTATACTAAAGATTTAATTGTTCGTCAATAAAAACGAAAATACTTTCTTGGTGCTCCAGAATAAATTTGTTTTACTTGTTTTGTACGAGAAACTATTGTGGTAAATGTTCAATGACGTTTTAAAGATAGACAGAACCTTATATTTGTAGGATTTTATCTGACAAACACTTGTTTTGTCTTTATTCGAAACAGAAGTTTCTCAAATCAACAAAAATGTGTATCTCTTAAATGGTTGGTACTATAAATCGAAGTTTTAGAATTCATCTATCAAGCTCAATTGCTTTAAAAGCCCTAAAAAGAGAACAATTTTATGAAACCCTATTAAAATGCCACCAGTTTCAATTGGGTTTTTCAAAACTTGGTGATACTACATGTGTCAATTATGTATGTGTTTTTGATTTCAGGTTTTTCAGAGTTTTTTCTTCTCTCTGTCCCTACTGATTTTTCTCGGTACCAAGTTGTTTGCTACTGCCGCTGTGTTTTATTTGATGCTTCCGTTTGCTTTTTCTCTATTGATAAAATGGGGGCATAAATTCGACAGAGTGAAAAAAATGTAAAAGAACAACAAAAGTTCAAGTTTTACAACATGTCAATACATGAGTGTTGCCACATGCCAAATGACACCTAACGTGAATTCTTGTGCGCGCCCTTTTTCACGTTTGCTGAAGCCACGCAGTGCGAGAGTAGCGTTACCCAAAACGCGGCGCGTAACGTGACAACATCAAAAGTTTTGCATAACAATCGAAATGTCACATTTTAAACATGTCGTTTGTGGTGGCGGTTACAGCGGCGGGTGTTGCCAACTGTTTTAATCTCACCGGTGTTTCAAGAAGTTTAGGTAGCATGGGGAGTCCATGGTGTGTCTGCTTAGACTCTGGAAATGTTGTAGCACAGCAGTTTATTTTTTATTTTTTGACAGTTTTGGCGTGTTTTGCGTTTTTTATTGTTTCGCGTTGTTTGATATTTTTATTTGAGCTGCTTAATAGGGGTTCGTTTGACAGTTTTGTAGATGAAGTTGCGCGAAATAAGCATAGAAAACTAAACTTTTTTTTTTTAATTTAGAGACAGAGTTTATGATTTATCTATTGCTCAAAAACTTTGAAAATTTGAATCTTAGATTATAAATGTTTATGACGTTGCTCAGTGGTAAAATCTAACTTTTATCATTCTTAAAGCTAACATTCTCAAAGTAATAATTTCAAATAAGTTTTTTTTTGTTTCAAAAAAAATCATTGTCCTGCACAATATAAAAGCATTGTCAAGTTACATGCCGAGTTTCCACAATCCTTTTAAAATGATTGCTTAAACAGCATATGTATTTCTAATGGAAAACTGATGAGCCCATTCTGTGGAAGTCTGTTTTTGTCAAAGAAATAATAAGGACCAATTATAGGATTGTAAATTCAAAGGTTCTACACCATATATCTTCCATAAACAGCATTCTTAATTTTTGACGTATCTTTTCAAGCTTGAAATAAGTGCGTCAAAATATTTTACCGAAAACCATTTCTGTGAAAATGAGAAAAAAAGTTTGCCGTAAACAAAGGCTTTTTAGATATTCCGGAAACCTTATAGTTCTTTAGAAAACACTTTTGGCTCAAAATCAACTCAAAACTATCTCGAAATTCCAATATCGTAAACTTGTCCCGTGAAGTCGTCTGGCTAAAAAAGTAAAGATGGCCATAAAAAGGAGTTTTTTGGAATTTCCAGGAAAATTTAGAGTTTATCGAAATCAGCTCGGAAATTCTATGACAAAAGATATTGTAGTCAACTTTTCAGTGAAATCATCTTGCTGAAAAAATGAAGTAAGGAACGTTCAGCTTGCTTGGCTGTTTGAGTGGAAGATTTCCCACACAGCTCGAAATTACTGTAAAAAAGCTCAAAATACTCAACGCAATATCTACCAAACTCATTACACTCACTATACGGACTGTTTTTATACCCTACACCCAGGGTATATTTCTCCTTCCGTATGTAACACAGAGAAGGACGCGTGGCAGATATAAAAAAGAATGTACATTCTTGATCAGCGTCAACTCTTAAGTCGATATAGCCATGCCCGTCTATCTTGCTGTACGTGGAAATAAATTTTTGGAGAAAACTGAGCAAATATTTCAATAAAATTTGGCACACTATAAACTAAAACTCTTAACAAAAACTGGGTAAAATTGGACTAGAAGGCGTGGCATCTCCCATATAAGCAAAAGCTTCAAAATGCTGTACTGAAAGAGTTTTCTGAGATAAATTTCACTCAAATTTTAAAAACTATATATGCACGCCCTGAGCTAATACTAAACAAACTCACGTAAAGAGGGCGTGGCATCTCCCACACAAGCAAAATTTTCAAAATACTGCAGTGCAGGTTATTAAATCAGGAGTGTCCGTACCAAAGGTCCTAAGTACCATTACGAGGCAAAAGTAATGTCATACATATTTTGTGCCATAATAATCGGTTATATCACCGGTATAATTTTTCTAACATAATGCCATTAATTCCACACCATTAGTAAAATTTTTAAAGAAAATAGAAAACAATTTTAATCATTTCTAACAAAATGTCACCCGATTCATATTATGACACTACTTTTGCCTCGTAATGGTATTTAGGCCCTTTGGTACGGCCACTCCTCAAATGTTTGGCCAGGCTAGGTTAACTGATGCTATTGTGGTATAGTTTTTCAATGTGGTATGGCCGCATATCTCCGATTTGGGAGATATGCATTTTTTGCAAAAAAAAATTTGTAAAGAAAAAGTAGCTTTTTGGTGAAATTCAATTTATGTTCAATTGAGGTAAGTGAAAAATATTGCGAAGTAAGTGTTTAACTATGTAAATTCACAAAGTTTCCAATTTAATTTTTACAATTTTGTAATTTCTAAAAATTGGCCAGTGTGGTATAGGGGGGCTTTGCTAATGTGGTATATGAACATTTCTTGATATTCTTAACATTATTTGATGGCTGTTTATTTTTTAATAAGAATTATGAGTTTGAGAACCAATGTAAATATTGTTATGAACTTATTTCATACCTTTCAAACTTTATATTTAAGTTAAGTACACCACGTTACCCTGCTTATATGTATCACAATACCCGCCCACTTTACAAGTACTGATCAGTATATATACCACATTGCACCACCATATATACTACCTGCCCACTTTTTGAAAACAGCTTTTTTGACTTTTTTCAGATTCTGCTCAATAACTTTTTTAAATGAAGTTGCACACATTTTTTTGAAATATATTCTGTAGCCAATACTTTAATGAACAGGATTAAAAAATTTGGCTGAAATTGATCTAATGTTTCTCTTTAAAATTCCACCTAAGCATTAGCTATACCACATTAGCATCAGTTCCCCTACAAGTTTCATTCTTACTAGTTTTTTTTTGTTAGTTTCTTC
Organism: Calliopum simillimum; assembly: GCA_951812925.1. Taxonomy (NCBI): domain Eukaryota; kingdom Metazoa; phylum Arthropoda; class Insecta; order Diptera; family Lauxaniidae; genus Calliopum; species Calliopum simillimum. The sequence goes on along the minus strand of OX638369.1, from coordinate 118,953,666 downwards.
ACTATTCTCGAGTTTTTCAACAATATACAAGCTTTATTTTTCTTTTTCGAAATATTCACCCTTATCATCTGTTCGATTTTGATTCAAACTAAATCGAATTAAGACTTTGTTATCATATATTTTGATTTCCAGAATCAAAATGTAAAATTTTTCCAATTGAAACCAAAGTGTATGATAGGGCTGATACTATTTTGATTGAACATTTATTTCGATTCTGGAATTCAAAGTACATGATAACAAAGTCTCAATTTGACTTTATTCTAATCGAAACTGAATTAAGTAAAGCATTTTTTTATATCTTTTCTCAACTATCTAAAGACAAGTTTTTTTAATGTATTTTCCTTTCATTTCATAAAAATTTTTAAAGTTTGTACATCATAAGTATTTTCTCTCCCCTTAGCTTCAGGAAATAATATATCTTTCGTAGCTTATCACCAGCTTTCCTTTTTGACACACATTTCCTTACATTTCTTCAGATTTCCTCAAAAAATTTACTTCAGAAACTTAAGCAAATAAGGAACCAAATATCGAAGGCTATCAAATTATATACAAACAGAGATACACGCGCACAATACAAACACAAATAGCTACGAAGCAATACAAATGTTTATTTGTGAAAAGGCATAGAAAGATATGAAATTCCTGGTTACATTGCAACAAAAGAGACACAATGAAAAATACACATGCAACATTGTTAAGTTTAACAGTTGGCTTCTTTCTTGGTGAATCCTTAAAAAGAAAAAAAATGAAATATTTAAACGACCTTGACAATGTTATTTGATTTGTGTTTTTGCACTTTTTTTTCACCAAAAATGTCTACGTATATTTATTTCAAGATATATAACGTCAACAAAAAGAAGCCGTATCAGCAAAGTATTCTTATGATAAATATTACATTAGTCTCATAATGTGATTTCTTTTTTACTTTTCTTGTGTGCTTTACCTTCCGACATTAGTGATAAAGGTATCGTCGTAATATAAATGCGAATACAAATGTTATAACAACATCGATAAGGTCACCCACCAACTAACTGTGTGAGTGTTTGTTCATATGTCGGTATATTTTCTGACGTTAAGGTATGCGTGAATTTAAGGTGGCACTCCGAAGGAATTCAAAATACAAATATTCAGTTTGCACATGCTGAATTCGCTTTCTTATGGTCTGCTCTCGTTGTTTCTTTCCATCGCATTCACAGGGTGCACTGAAGTTTTTTGCTTGTTAGTAATCAAAAATGCTTTGCATGTTTTTAGGCTTTGACTATTTTTCGCTTACTTTACCGCTTACATGTAGTAAAATGATAGGAATAAGATGTCTCCGTGAAATTTGACCCTTTGCGATAAATTTGATCTTAACTCGCATATCTATCTACTAATAATGAAATTTCATATAAAAGTGAATTTTTTTCTAGTAGCTTTGTAATTTGTAGAAAGGCCACCCTGATTGTTAAAATGTTTAATCACAAAATGTCATCAGCTTTATATCATTGGTAACATTTGGGTTTATTTTCTCTTTTCAAGCTTATACATATGTATGTAGTAGTATGTCTACGTTTGTTTACCATTTTTTTTTTTCCTTTTTCTCAGCAATTTCTCTTCTTGAGGCTGGCCTTTCTTATCAAAGATTTTAACGTTAACGCCGTTTAACGTCTACGTATCGAAGTCTATCGAATTTTCTTCACAATTTGCAATTTTTCAGATAAAATCTTTATTTGGAAATTTAATGTTTTTCTTATTTTTCGATATAACTTTTAAGGGAAACTGTATAATGAATTGTCAAAAATGTAATATTTTTCTTCCGTTTATTTAATTTTATTTTATTTTCTTACCAAATAAAAATAATATTATAAATAGTTATTGGACTCAGTTTGTTGATTTGAAGGAGTTTATATTCGATGCCTAAAGTTGCAAGGTACTTTCAAAGATTTTTATATCAAAAACTTTGGATAAAATCAATCTATACATCTACAAAACAACTATATTGTAGTAGTTCTTAGACTATTGACTTTTGTCATATAGAATGAAACTAAGATAGGTTTCGTTTACGGAGGGTGGAAGTCAAGGAGGGTGGAAATTCCACCTTTACAGTTTCTACAATACAACAAGCGAAAGAAACAAAATCTCGTGATACTCAATGGGATACTTTTTGCAGAAAATTTAGTTTCCCATAAAAAAAAAAAAATTTTAACCAAAATAAAAACTAGTAAGGGTGTTACCTTTGGCCTAGCCATATATTAAATACCCTACATTTCACCTCTTTTTTAAGTGTTTGAGTTTAATTTGGTTGGATTATCGCAAAAAACGCTTTCAGAATAACACGTAGTTTTCCCTCAGAGCTTGCGCTTACCGTCGTTAACATATATGTGTGTTTTGTTTGCATTGTCGTGAAATATACTTTTAAAGAATACATCTTTTGTATGGGCGGTAGGCGTGCCCATCGACCGATTTTGTTAATTTTCAATTAGACGAGTTTACCTGAATGCCGAAGGCAGTGAACTAAATTTCGTCGAAACAATTTTAACATCCAGAAAGACAGGCAGACATTACTTTATCGACTCAGGAGGTGACGTTGATCAGGAATATATATATTTTTCTATATCTGCTACGCCTTCTTCTCCACGTTAAAAACGGCAGGACAAGGTGTAGGGTATAAAAATGCAAAAGCATTGAATTCTTGAGTTTTTTACTCTTTTGTCCATACCTTTTTCTAGGTTAGAGTCAGGTATAGATATTACCAAATGTAAAAAAAAGAAACAATTTTCCCTCACAATGCTTAACCCATTTTTGCCCAACCGGCAATTTTACTTACCAGCTCTCCAATTTGGCGCATAGGCTCATATATTTTTATATTTTAATTAAATCATGATAAATGGACTATTTACTAAAAACCACTTGAAGGAAATATTTTTGGCACCCCCTCTCACCTGTCAGATGAGTTTTTATGAAGGACTAAAAATCATATAGTTTTTAATAAAAAAACAAAAATGTTTTTAAAAGTATTTTTTATTATTTTATATGTTATTCGGATAGCGCTTGGTGCAATCATTCAAATGTGTGTTAGTGGGACCATCCATAGGTCACCTTGTATGATTTATAGAGGTGAAAAGTTGGGCGGTAATTTCACTTACCAGTAGGCCAATATGTTATGTCTTTTTGTAAGTTTCGTTTGGCTCCATTTTATGAGGTTTTGACAATTAACTTAGATATTCGTTCAGTATTTACTATAAAAATGGTCTTACTCTCATATTTTTAAACTCTAATTGATTTTATGCACCAGTAAGTCGGTATTTTTGTCATTTCGTATGTTTTGTAAGTGGCAAGTGACTTCATATTCTATTTTCAGTAAGTCAAAATTCGCTGTACTTACTAGTTGGAAAGCTTTGTATGTTTTTGGTACCATTCGCAGCATAACAATTTTTGTGCTAACTTGCCAGAAATCAACTATCACCCAAAAGGTACTGCAAAAAGATATGGTCGTAAAGAAGGAAAGCTTATACAAATTAACATCCGCAATCGATTGATCAACATAGTCTAGTTAATAAAAAACTTCTTCATCCGAAGCTGGAAATCATATGCATACTCCTTAGTGAATTTTGCCACTAATTTCTGCAGCGCTTACTGCGTGGGGCGTTGCTGAGAAAATTATACCAATGAAGCATGGATCAAAAAACGATGGAAACTAGCTATCTAAGTGAAACCAACCAGAATGTGGTTAATCCAACAGCCCCGGCAACATGCACATCGGATTTGTAGGTGCAGGAAACATGTATAGTTAGGAATGATTTTCCTATAATTGGAACCAATATTGTTCGCTAAAATTTTGGTAGACCGAGAACTACCTGGAAAAAGTAGCTGGATAAGGAAATGTAAGAATCGGTCCTATGCTCCTCTTAGGATGTACAGGATAATAAATACCACAGTATTATTGTTTAGAGGGGGTCAACAAGCTTTGTTATTCTTGTGCACATATGAGGAAATAAACGTTACTCATACGTCTTTTTGCAAGATTATTACAAATTTTGGGGGGAGGACCCTTGAGAAACCACCCTATATATTTGCCCCTGTGCATAATCCTCATTTTGTGTTCAGTTTCCATGTTTTGGCCATGTTATTCTAAACAAAAGTCCACATTTTCAATAAAAATATATGAAGTTTTAAATTTATCACTTAGACGAAATTTCTGTACATATGAGCCCAATGGTAAGTGAAACTACCATTTCATAACTCGAAAACCACAAACACTAATTTGATGAAACTTTAAATATATCTTTATTACACTATTTTAAGGCATCTTATTAAGTTTCATCGCAATCCGTTCAAGAATTCTTGGTGCTGGCAAAAATGGGTTAATTGAAAAATTTTTTAAGATAAAAAATTTACTGAAAAAACTATGGTCGGAGAAATGATTTTTACTAAAAAGCAAGGTGTCTTGAGCAAAAAATGCTTAGAAATGTCTAAGGTATGCGTGTGAATTTTTTCAGATTTTTTGGAACTTTTTTAGTTTTATTTTCTTTTACCAAATTGTTGAAAAAAACTATAAAACGTCCCTAAAATTCTGAAAAAATGTAGGTACACAAGTTTTTGGACGTTTTCTCTTTTTTACAATAAAAATAAATAAATAAATAAATTTCTTTTGCATCTTGACGACCTGGGTTAATGTCGATAAGGTGTGACGCACTACCTTGAAAATGCATAATCAATGTCGACAGTCAGATAGCTACATTCAAACATTATCATGCATTGTACATACTTGCAGCATTATTGCAAGAGTGCACCGAAAAATATGTATAAATTTCAAAAAATTTTATTTACTAAAGCTTATAATACCACAAATTAAGAGAGTTCAATTTTATATACTATTTTTGTTAGGAACTTTTGGGAATTGCTTGGGGAAAGTGTTTTCCAAAAAAAATGAGAATACTTTTAACGTGTAAACCGGTGTGAATGAGTTTGCTTTCGACGAAATGTTTCTATATGACTTTTTAAATGTAGCTAAAAATACTAAAATTTTTACTTATAAAAAAAAAAAATCCACAAAAAATATTTTTTTTCTCCACTCTTAAAGCTCAAAACATTTTACCACATTTCTCGTCATATCTTAGACAATATTTGATTTTATCATTTCCTCTTTCTTCCATTGCAAATATTGAAAAGCAGCAAAAAAGTCACTTTATGATATTTTTAATATCCCAACAGTTGATTAATTATTTACACAACTGCAATTTATTTGCTCGAATTATTTATTTAAATACTTATGTACTTACATACATCTATATGTATGTACATGCAAACGTGCATATTCAATTTGTTTACTTTCGGTTTTAACTCTTAAGTAGATTTGGAATAAGCTGTTCATTCGGTTCGTTTATTTTTAAAGCCAAAACTTTCAATATGAAAATAAAAATTATTTAAATTAAACTTTTATTACCGTACTGTATACACGTGTGTTTATTTATTTAGTGATTTGTACAAATTTGTTGTTTATTTTTTATAAAAAGAAAACTTTCAGTCCAAACATTTGTTTTTATAATTCTGTTTAAAAACTTTATGATACTAATTTATTCAACTGGTTAATCTGAGTAAATTTTCATTATTTCTGCAACATTAAAATAGAGCGAAAGTCGTACACTGAGAAAACAGTATGATTATATACATCAAAATTTTGTAATAATTAGCAAATAATATATTTGATATAGGCGGATCGAATATTTGATATTATTTAATGAGTGGCATATTGGAGCAGTTTTATTTGTTCAATCGTATATTTGTTAATAATTACCAAATATACGTTTGAATATAAATGCGTTTATTATTTTGAACTTAGTCCTTTATTATTATTAATCTTTTTATTAATTAGGAACTGATATGACAATATTTGCTGGGATCACGCAGCACAGTGTGAGATTTTGCCAATCTAGGACGTCAAAATTCAATTATAGCCGTAGTTTCAAAGATATCGAGTTGAAATTTTTTATATATGCTTTAATTCTTTATGCGGAGATTTGGTTTAGAGATGAAAAAAATCGGACAAAGTCAACTTGCACCTCCCATACAAATGTGCAAATGTAAGAGTTGTGTACAGCAAAAATTTTTAGTAAACGTTTTGACCTTTAATGCAAAAATCTTTTTTCCAAAAAATAAACGCGCACAACTTCAATTTGATCCTCAAAGTTTTGTTATCGATGCAAGCTTGAAAATTTGTTTTTGCATGATGTTCAATAGTACGTGTTTGATAGCTGTTATCATGCCAATGGCATTTCTTTTATTCTCTTTTATGCTTATTTTCGTAACAATTGGGGTATTCTCTGACAAATTACAAAATATGATCGATTTTCAAGCACATTGTTTTTTTTCATTTTGACGTCCTAGATTGGCAAAATCTCACACTGTGCGGCGATATCGCAAAAACATAATATTTATTATAAATTAAAAATAAAACTCTTCTCTGAAATTTGAATGCAGTCGCCAAGTTGCTAAAAAAAAAAAAAAAAATAACACAAAAAAAAATCTGGTCTGGGTGGGGATTGAACTCATAACCCCGGGGCATTTTTTGTTCTCTGTTAGATACTACCATAGATTTATTGTACCAGCTACATTTGTAACTTTGGTTCATTGCAATCGTAAGAGGGAATCCATGTATAGCGAATTGTAACCCTGCCGCGCGTATTGAATTCTTTAAACCTCTGAACGCAATGACCGAATGTAAATTACTGAATCTTACAGCTTAACAATCAGAACTATATTATAACTTAAGATGTTCTACATATACATATTGAAATGCGAAATAGTTATAACGAATCACAAAGTCAATCAAAGTGAAGTAAAAAAATAAAATAATTACTATCAATACTTGTTAAATTTTTTCTTTGACTTTTTGTTTAAAATTAATTCAAAATAACAATCACTACAAACGTAGAAAAAGTAAGCTCAATGTATAAGACGTTTGACGGATATCCTGGGGGAGCATGTTCAAACCTCAGACAAGAAAGTTTTTTTTTAAATAATTTTTTTTTTTTTTTAGAATGCATTTTTTTTTTTTTTAAGTAAAGCAAATATTTGACATTCCATCAAACAGATATCAGTTTTGGCCCAATCAACAATATTTCAAGGTCCAATTAAAAGCATATTAATATATACCGAAATTTGTTAATTATTAACATATATATTCTAAAATGTTCAGTCATATATATTTCTATGAGGGAGACATACTATTTGCTCAGTGTATCAAATACGGTAAAATAACCTACTTAAGTCCACTTTAGGTTAATATTGTTAAGCTTAGTAAACAATATATTATTGGTGAAATTGGTTTTCTTTTTTTTTTGGGTACTGTACGTATGTAGGTACTAAATATGTACTAAAATATCGCCGGAAAAATTATAAAAAAATTTAAAGCAGAACAAATGGAAACTTCAATTTACCGAAGTTCGTTTGCCTCAATTGAATTTTCCGCAAAATAAAGATTTAAACAAAATTGGGATATAAAAAGCATAAAATGCTTAAAGCTTTAATGGAATAATGATTGGGCGCTATATCATCTTCAGTTAATTGACATGGGCTTAACTTTACTTATTATTTGTAAAAATCATAAAATCATTGCTAAGCACAAAACTATAAAAATTAAAAAAAAAAAATTAAATTAAAAAACTTAAAACCAATTGACAAACCACAAATAACTAATTTATGTAGCAATTGAATTAAAAAATTTAATGCCATTAAATCAAAGCAACAACAAATAATACGTTATCTCACTCTCCAGCAAATACGGCCAAAACAGAAAAACCTCTCAACTTTATGTTACGCATACAACTTTATGCATGCGCTATGATATGATATGCTTATCATAAGTGCCACTATAACAACAACAAAAACAACAATAATTTCAACTATATAGGAAACAACAACAATAACAAGAGTTAAGTAAATAAATACGCTAAGGCTTACAAATAGTTAGTATATGATAAAAAAAAAAATAGAAAAAATATAAATTATAAACACTCAGCGAGCGCCACTTTGCTAAAACTTATAGGATTTCACCCTACTTCTACGTTTATTTTGAAGTTTGCAGGTGTTCTCCGCAGATTCGACCGCAGATTGATAACTTTTTTTTTCAAAATTTCTATTTATTTTCTCCAATATCGAACATTTTGACAAGGCAGTATGCCAAACTATTACAACCCGCAGTGGGCTTGAATTTGTTTGGACCTCAAGGTTTTTGCTTTGCGGATTTTAGTTCCTTAGGAACAACAAAATTTTAAAGTTATCGCCTGAGCCCTTTTCGAAAAACGAACACGAAGAACAGAACTAAAGAATGTAGTCAAAAAATCAAAAAAATGGCATACCCTCTCCTGTTCCAAACATTTCTAAGTTATATACAGAACGTATGAAATTTTTTCGATTTTTTGATTGAGTGATTTTTAGTTCTGTTCTTCGTCTTCAAAGTGAGTTATAGCGTGGTCATCTGTAATTTGTTTTTCTCAAGAAAAGGAGCGATTATAAAATTTAACAACGATCATTTTTATTAATTTCTAACAAAATGTCAGTCATTTCATGTTATGACATTACTTTTGTCTTTTATTGTCATCTACCCTTTTAGCCCATATTAGCACAGAGGGGTAGTTTTCTACCCCTACTAGTACAGTCATTTGGTAGTTTTACCTGGAAAGTTTTGCGGGATTTTTGCAAGTGAGTCATTTTGTATATTTCGATGTGCTCTTTCAGAATTTCAAATTTGCTACCTCGAGTCGTGTTCGCTCGCGCCGCCATATGAGAAAAATGGCGTCCAAAATCAGTTTTTTACAAATATCTCTTTAACGGTTACATTTAGAGAAAAATATTGTGGTGCAATATTGTAGCTTATAAAATTTTCTATAAAAATAATCATTCAATTGTTTTCGTACGACTTACAACTCAGAAGATATCCTAATTCAAAATTTGAAAAAAAATTAGTAAATTGTGCATGCCGCTTATGAGTAGGCAGAGTGATGTGTTGAGTTTAAAACTACGATAACTCCTGAAAGGTGGGCCACAGGTTTAAAGTAAAAGCGTTTGTTTATAGGGAATTACTTCCACTGCAAGCTTTAAAATATTGTTTTTCACATCACATATAGTTTATGGGATATTTTTTCAACAAACCTAAAATTTAGAAAAAAACCGTTTTTCCAAAATAGCTCCAAAACGGTTCGTTTTAGAAACAAAAGAATTCTCGCATTTCGCAGAACGTTCAGTTCCCTTTAAGGGTCTCTCCCAACTATTTTTTCGTCCAACTTACCGTTCATATAGTATGGAGCATAGTACAGAATTTAACGTTCTATAATATTCCAGAAATTTTTTTTTTCTAGATCGAACCGTTTTGGAGATTTTTTGAAAAAACGGTTTTTTTCTAAATTTTAGGTTTGTTGAAAAAATATCTCATAAACTATATGTGATGTCAAAAAGTAATAATTTAAAGCTTGTAGTGGAAGTAATTCCCTATAAACAAACGCTTTTATTTTAAACCTGTGACTCACCTTTCAGGAGTTATCGTAATTTTAAACTCAACACATCACTATGCCTACTCATAAGCGGCATGCACAATTTACTAATTTTTTTTCAAATTTTGAATTAGAATATCTTCTGAGTTGTAAGTCGTACGAAAACAATTGAATGGTAATTTTTATAGAAAATTTTATAAGCTTCAATATTGTGCCCCGGAATGTTGGCTATCATTTATGTTTCACGATGACCTTGGGTTCACCACGCCCACATCAACACTTCGCAATAATCGAAATTCTCCACAAAGACCATGTTACAAAAAAAAAAACTAAAAATGTTTTAATATCTAAAATGACAACATCAGCACTTGTTTCGAGTTGCCTAAAGATTGTGGTTTCAATATGTGAAAAAATAATCCGGTGTCAAAATTGCTGGGGTAGTTTTCCACACCTTGGGTCAATACGTAAATATAAACTTTTCAGATAATTTTTACGTTTTGTGAAAGCGACGCCATATTTTGTGAGCATGTTATGTTCTGATTCCAAGTTCTGAAGGTTTTTGACATGCTGAAAACGATGCCTTAACCAGTTTCAATCTATCACGTCAGATTTTTGAGATATTCTGGTTTCAAAGTCAAAAGTAGCTGTGTTTCGGGCATTTAGCTTTGAAGTGCGCAATATGTTCATTTGGTCACGCGTTCATAGATGATAGGAACTTATAAGGATTTCAATGAAACTGAATGGAATAGAATATGAAACAGTTTTTGAAACATTATATCAATTTAATATAGTTTTTTTTTTACTAATGCCAGGATTTTAGCCTTGAAAATAGGAAATTTTCACGCTAAGAACCCAATATGGCTACTTGGTCACCTGTACATGGACCACTGAAACATGAACGAATTCCTATGAAACCAAATGGGATCTATAGAACATACTATAAAACAGTTTTTGAAATATGACATTAGTTTAATGTAGTTTCTTTTTCTTAATACCAGGATTTTGTTCTTCAGAATAAAGACTTTTCATACTGAGAACCCAATATGGCTATTTGGTCACCTGGTAATGGGCTACTGGAACATGAATACATTCCAATAAAGCCAAATGGGATTCATAGAACATTTAATAGCATTTGAAACAATATATTGGTTTAGTGTAGTTTCTGCTTCCTAAAACAAGAATTTTATCTTTGTATTATCTTTGAAAATAATTACTTTTAATACAAGTGAGCCAATGTAGTCACTTGGCCACGTGGTCACTGGCCACTGGAATATAAATATGCACTAAGTGGTTAACAGGTGAGTGGGCTCCATTGATCACAGAATAAAATTTAAAAGGAGATATCAATGAAACTTTACAATTTTTCAAATAATCTTCACAAAAACCAATATGTAAGTATTAGCCCTAGGAATAAAAAACTACCACAACCGTTACTCGAAAATCGTTTGTGATATCCAAAAAATTTCAACGGATTTTTCTTGTTTGGACCCAAGGTAGCGTGTGTTCAAAAATTCTCAAAATAATTTCAACGGGATCGGGTACCGGGCCGATATAGGTTAACATTTGCCTATTCAAATGTGTTCTCAGAAAATATGTCGTAAAAACGTTTCATAAAAACGTGTCTAAAGAAACTGTTGCGATGAATTGTCCCAGAAATTGTTGAAAGCTGTGTTGCAAAAAAGTATCGGAAAAGTGTGTTGGGAAAAATTGTCGCTAAAAAGTGTTTCAAAAATGTGTTGATAAAGAGTGTTGTTAGGAGGATCGAAATAAATGTTGCAAATAAGTATCGAAAAAAGTGTCGTAAAAGTGTGTCGAAAAAGAGTGTTGCGAAAAATTGTCAGTAAAAATGTTGGAAAAATTGTTTCAATAAACTGTGTCAATAAAGAGTGTTGTAAAACAATATCGAAAAAGTGTTGCAAGAAAGTGTCGAAAAAGTATTGCAAAATATGTCGAAAAAGAGTGTTGTAATAGAAGGATCGAATAAAGTGTTGGAAATATGAAACGAAAAAAGTGTTATAAACTGTGTCGAATAAGAGTAATGCAAAAATGTGTCAAAAAAGAGTGTTGTTTAAAAGTGTTGAAATAAGTGTTGCTAAAAAGTAATGCTGTAAGAAATTCCAAAAAAAAAAGTTTCCAAAAAGTTTTCCAGAGATGTGCCAAAAAAGAGTGTTGCCAAAAAATTGTTGCAAAGATGGGTCGAAAAAAACTGTCTCGACTTTGAAATTTTACTCCCTCTCCCAAAGAAGTCACACAGCAACTTGTTACAATACAGAGCCGTCTCTGCTAAAGATATGTAACAGAGTCCGACATCAGCGTCATGGCAACTTTTTATGCTTGTTGCGTCGTGGATTAAATTCACGTTCAAGGCCATCAAAAAAAAGTAAAGTTTTTTAAAATTTTGTAGGTATTTAATGTTATTGTTTACTCAATATATTATTAAACTTTTCTATTATTTCAAACAAGAAACCTAACACCTTTTTCAAGATTCCATGGCACGTCACTCTCCACTATTCACACACATACAAGCGTGAATATAAACAACGCAATATACCAAGCTACTTGATATGCCCAACAAATTTATAGCGCAGTCTGTTAACGTCACGTTTGTTCATTCTCTGCACTAAAGGTGTTTTTGATTAACTCAATTAATTACTTAATAAATTTTGATTTTGCCTATTTGGCTGTTATCTCTCCGCTGCGTTATCATTCATAACTTTTTTGTGTTATCATATTTGAAATTCACCACAACAAGTGAATGTTTTGATAATAAATTTCAATGATATTGATATGAATTCACCAAATGTATATGCAAAAGTAAATGACACAATTTGTTTTTGTTAAGAAAAAATAAAAAACTCACCACACTTTGTTTGGTATCCAATAGTGTATCCAAATTTTCATCCTCAGCTGGATTGAAACTACGTGTCTTTCGCGGATGCAAAAAACGTGGAAGGCACGACATGTTGTTGTTTTTGAAAATTTTACTTAATTTTTACTGCTGCGCACTATTTTTAGTAGTTAATTTTTAATTGATATAAAATAATAAATTTTAATTAAAAATAAAATTATTATAATTTTTTTTTTTTTTTAATGCATAATTGCAATATTTACGCTTTAATTTTCTGTTGTTTTTATCATTTCTTTTTTTTTTTAATTTGTGTTGGTTTGTTAATTAATTTTTTCCATATATTCGAGCTCGAAATTTTCTTCTAGAAATTTCATTTCTTATTTCGTTCTGAGAACAATCACTTAATAAATTTTTTTACACACATTTGTCATAGCTCACATTTACACGTTCACGCTGTATTTTGCTTTTAATTCGATTTTTCCGTTATGTTAATACAGTTTGAAAAAAAAACATTTTGTAAATTTAAGTACATATACATTATGAGTCACATTTTCGATAACAGTTGATAAATCTAAGTTTCATAATTAATTTGTATAACCATGTTGTGCAACAAAATGTTTGCCTGTCTCGTAAAACTATTTGTTAGTTTTTAAAGTAATTTACCGAATGAAATATAAAGTCTGTATAACACCATTCACAATGCTATGCATATGAATAAATGTAAGTTTCCAAAGCTTCTTAACAATTTTTTTTAAAATACAGACCAGGTTAAAATGGTATTTTGTTTGGAACAAAACTTTTCATTCATAATTGAAAAATAACTATTTTAAATAAATAAATAGAAAAATATGCAACTTCTCCGTGTATGAAAAAACTAAAAAAATCTAGTAAAGGTGCAACCTTTGGCCTGGCTAAACATTTAATACCCTACACTGCAGTATTTTGTGAATTTTGCTTACACGGTAGGTGCCACACCCTCTTGTCCGAATTCATCCAGTTTTATCTCAGAATTTGAATATAGGTAAATTCTTAGTTTTTGAGTGAAATTTAGTTGGATCATCTCACAAAACTCTTTAAGTATAGCATTTTGAAACTTTTTCTTATATGGGAAGTGCCACGCCCACTTGTCCGATTTCACCAAATTTTTGTTGAGAGTTTTCATTTATTATTCTTAGTGTCTGAGTCAAAAAACTCATTCAGTAAACGTTTTCAAGCTTTTGCTTATATGAGAGGTGTCACGCCCTCTTGTCCGAATTTGCCCAGTTTTCGCTCTGAGCTTGCGCTTACAATTCGTAGTATTTACGTGTATTTTGGTTGCATTATCGTAAAAAATAGTCCAAGAGTTGCATTTTGAATATATTTTTTGTATGGGCGGTAGGCGTGTCCGTTGACCGATTTCGCTAATTTTGAATCCTCCGAGGCTGTACATTAAATTTCATTGAATTATCTTGCTTAGTTTTCCCAAAAAATGTATTTCCACACACAGCCAGCCAGCCAGCCACCCAGCCAGACAGACGGACAAGGGTATATCGACTCAAGAGGTGACGCTGATCAAGAATATATATACTTTTCTATATCTGCCACGCCTCCTTCTCTGCGTTACAAACGGAAGGACAAAGTGAATAAACCCTTGGTGTAGGATATAAATATGTACTCACTCTCCGCAAATCTAGGGACTACATCCTAGAAATAAAATTGGGATAATCGATACTGGCTCAAAAGTTATTTGCAATATAGTGATGCAATGAAAGCCTTTTTTCAGTTATTTTCAAGGCAATAAGAGAGGCTATCGTTATGATAAGTTTTGAAGTAAAAACCATGTGTTATAATCCCAGTGTGCCAAACGGACTCGTTTCGGATCCGTAACGGGTTCATATTTTCGTTCTTTTTATCCGTTACGGAATCCGTTACGTATCCGTTACTGATCCGTTTGCGGGAAGGATTCCTAAAATAAAAAACGAATCGTTTTTTCTTCTTTTATGGATTCGTTTCGAACCTGTAACGTACATCAAAAACGAATTCAAAACCGATTCCCTTTTAATAATGTTAATGCTGCTTATAAAAAAAAAGAAAACAGGGTGAAACTCTTATTTTTAATTAAAAAAAACAAAATAACAAAAAAAAAAAAAAATTACTAGCCCGGCCGGGAGTCGAACTCAGGCTCCCGGGGTATTACTCTTTCATACACGAGACGTTAGACAACTAGGCTATTGGCCGATATGATGTTTACTTAACTGTATAGACTTATTTGATGTTGAGATTTAAAGTTTGTATATTAAACAAATTTCTGTTGTTTTTTTATAAGTATTCTGTGTTGTTTTTCTTCCCTTCTTTTGATAAAAAATGTTATATACTCAAATGTAAAATCAAAACATTTTTTCAAACAGAGTTTGAAAAGTTTACAAAAAATCATACGCAATAAAATAAAAAGAAAAAAAAATCAAAAATATTTTTTTTATCATAAAAATTAAATAAAGCAAATCCATTTTGAGTTCGTATTTGAAGTATTTACGGAATCGAAACGGATTTGCCCAGGTTCGAATCCTACCAGAGGTGGATTTTTACCCTTTATTTTTCTTCCTTTTTTTTTCTTTTTATTATTTTTTAATTGCTAATAGGCGCATCAAAACGGTTTTTTTCTGTAAATATACAGCATTAACATATTTAAAAGCAAATCCGTTTTGAATTCGTTTTTACATAAGTTACGGATTCGAAACGGGCCTGCACTGCGGAATTTAATTTTTTTTTATTCGCTAATAAGCGCTTCAAAATGTTTTTTTTTTTATCTAAACAAAGCGTTTTCAATTCGTTTTTGATGTACGTTACGGGTTTGAAATGTATCCGTTACCGCGGATTACGTTTTTTATACCTTTATGAACTCGTAATAGATTCGAAACGGATCCTCATCCGTTTTTGTGCACATTGGGAAGAAACAAAAATTTTACAGTTGATTATTATATACATATAAACTGAGCTGAATTGAGATAAATATGCTAGGAACAGTCCTTTTTTATAATTTTTTAAAATTTTTTTTAGAGATAAGATAACAATGGATATTTAATAATATGATAACTATTGTCAAAATGGAGGTAAACGGATTAAATTTAATTTTTTTTCTCATTTTTGAATGAAATGTCCTTTATTAAGTAACATTGAGTTATTTACACATAAAACTTGCTTCCAACGGATCTAGATTCTATTGGTTCCTTGGTTTATAGAGTTTGAATTGATTAAGAACACTTCTCTGCAAGGAATAATACTTTTGAGCTACGAAATGGATTTTTATCACGCAAATTTAATAAAGAATCACTATACCATTTAGAGGGGATTTCACAAAACTGAATATAAATGAGCAATATTTTTACCATACCATATGCACAATCTCAGATTTATATTATCTGGGTGCAATTATTCAAATCAGCTGTAACATTGTGACATTTTTATCTTAGATTACAAGTGGCATTATAAAAGTTCCGGTATACTACTGTTTTAATTATATTTAACTTTGAATAGATAGTAGCAGGGTAACTGCGGGCATTAACACCGGAATATAATCAAATGATGCACGCCGGTTTTTGTAATTGCTTATGTGATTCATTGTCTATTCATTCCAATAAATATAGTAGAAAGCATTGGAACATACATATAGCTGATATATATTACTAAATCCTGATCCTATATATAAACACAATGCATGGTGGGTTAGAACCTATAATATGAAAGAGAAATAGACAAATCCAAGCATCTTATGACGTTTTCTTATATTACCAATGAAAGTTTTAAAATTTGAGAAATTTTGAAAAAAGTTAAAAGAACTAAAAATGGTTTCAAAGTTGTGTTGTTATTGTTTCGGAAATTCTAAGTCTTGAAACAGTAGATAAATTTAGATCAGTTAGTTGTTAATTGAGAAGTTCTTAATGTTTCGAAAACTGTCGGAAAAATAACATAAGGTTGTAAAAAATCTGGAAAAATTAGTTAAAATCCTAAAATTTTAATCCAAAACTTTAAATTTCTTGTAAATTTACTTTATTCTCGGAAACGTGCAAAATTTTTAGTTTGTTGTTATCGCGTGAAATTTGTTAATTCTTAAACTGACACTTTTGATGCATTAAACTTAGTGTGTCACAAGATAAGTTGTAAAGCATTTGTCACTAAACACTTCATAATTTATCGCTTTTGCTGTCAATCTAAGTGAATTTAAAAATAGAAAACTATTTTGCGTTGGAAATATATAGGGCATACGATCAGGAAAAATGTTGAGAAAATTTGTCTTTCAGCGCTTTTTTATAAGCTTAATGGTGACAATAGTGGAAAAGGATCCCGAAAAAAGTGGCACCAAATGATAGAAATAGTCTTAAATTGAATTTTTTTCTCTAAGTTAGTTGAAATTTTATAAGCAGATTTTCTTGTTGTTTACTTTGAAAATCGTGGTTTAAGTCAGGAACACTTATTTCGGGCAAAACATGGATTCATATTCGAGAAACAGTCGAAACTTTTCGAAGTTCTCCCTGATACAAATTGATTTTAAGTTCACAGCTTTTTTTGCACAACTTTCATATTGTTTTAAGCTCCTTACAACAAATTTTCATGCAGCAAATTGTGTCTGACTTTTAAAATCCCAGAAACTGCTCAACTAATTTTGATATATGTCGTAGGATGGAGAAAATGGGAGGCGCCATGTCCCCTAAAAACAAAAAATGTCAGCTCCCAAGCCAATTGATGTGAATGCATGAAATTCGATATAAACCTTAAGAGCATATGGAAAAGTATGTATGCAAAGAGCATTCAAAGAAGTAACGTTCATTGGAAAATTGGGGCACTACGCCCCCTAATAATCTAATACGCCATATCTCCGAAACTATTTGACGCAGATTGTTGGGATTTAAAAAAAAAATTGGATGAATCAATGGAAGAAATACTAAATATTCACTGGAAAAATAAGTGACGAAGCGCCTCGCATATGATGAACTTTATAAGATATACTCAAGGCAACGGGAGAAGTGTCATATCTCTGAAATTGTTTGACGCAGATGGATGAGATTTGGTACATACTATGTAAGTAAAGAGGACAACGCGTCCCGGGATATTCTTGTTATGTATAATATTCAAATATTTCAGCAATACGGGAAAATGTTAATATTTTAAAATTAAAGCCTCTCAGCTCCAGCACTATATACGTATGTTAATGTAAATGGCCCATGTTACTTAAGTTAATAGTGCACTGAACTTTCGCTCCCTCAACAGCATGTATCTTGTTTCTTGGTACAATCCAGCTATACTTAAAGATTAAAAAGAACAAATCCAAGAAAATCTAAAAGAATCATCAATATCAACATTATTCGAGTTTTGAAAAAATTTTCGACTTAGGCAACAGTTTTCGGCTGCTTCAAAATTCTTCGATTTTACACAACATTTTTTCGACTTTATCAACATTTTTCGACATTATCAACATTTTCTGATATTATCAACGTTTCTTGACTTTTGGAGCACTTTTCGACTTGTGCAACAATTTTCGACTTAAGCAACAATTTTCGACTTTATCAACATTTTTGATTTTATCGGAATTTTTTCGACTTTATCAACATTTTTCGACATCAGCAACAATTTTCGACTTTATTAGCATTTTCTGATTTTACCAACATTTTCTGATTTAATTAACATTTTTTCGATTTCATCAACAATTTTCGACTTTATCAACATTTTTCGACTACATCAACAATTTTCCACTTTATCAACATTTTTCGACTACATCAACAATTTTCGACTTTATCAGCATTTTCTGATTTTATCAACATTTTCTGATTTAATTCACATTTTTTCGACCTTATCAACAATTTTCGACTTAAGCAACATTTTCTGATTTTATCATAATTTTTTTCGACTTTATCAACATTTTCCGACATCATTAACAATTTTTGACTTTATCAACATTTTCTGATTTTATCAACGTTTTATGACTTTTGGAACAATTTTCGATTTGAGCAACAATTTACGACTTTAGCAACGATTTTCGACTTTATCAACACTTTCCGATTTCATCAAAATTTGTTCGACTTTTTCAGTAATTTTCGATTTCATTACCATTTTTCGATTTTATCAAAATTTTTTCGACTTTTCAAAAATTTTTCGATTTTATCAAAAAAATTTTCACTCGAGCAAAATTTCAGGACTTTGTCAACATTTTTCAATATTTGAAACAATTTTCTCATAGGTAATCCAAGAAAAACTATTTTTATTTTCATGTTTTGTGCCCACGCAATCAAACGTACTATTTTCACGCCATCCGTTCCACATAAAAAGGTTTATTGACTGCAACCCATTGTACATAAATTAAATTTTTTATCACGACGTTCATTCGCACATTCCTGTCTGTCCTACACACACACAAACACGCACTCATACATGCATCCGTTCAATTTAAATTCGCAAATCCATTAATTTCCACATTAAAATCCAATTATTTATTGATACGGAACGCAATTGGAAACACTTAAATATATCCGGCACAGCAGGTAATACCACGTTGGCCACATTCATTTCATTCGTTTGCCAAAAAATAATTTTACGTGATTTCTTCGAACATTTTTTTTTATTCCGTCACAACAACCACTTTATATTTGATTACCAATTTTGTTGTTGTTGTTTTTGCTGTTGTAATTTCCACTAATTTACTGCCACCCAATGAGTTTTTCCGGATTTATCACTGAATGAAAGAAAATTTGTTTTCCACTTGGTTTGCATTTCAATTGAATTTTTTTCTGTGAATTTTTTTGCATTCTTCTCAAGTTTTCCAGCACTTGTTGGGGAAATTAGTTTGCATTGCAACGCGCAAACACACGCATATTAACAACATGCAACACAATCACTACCGCATGTGGCGGTTTTTTATGTTATGGATGTTTCACGTAGAGGTCCTGACGGCGTAAGCGTAATTATCGTTGGATTGCATAAAAAATTCAATTCTTGAGCACGTCAGAATCGCGCACAACATAAACGAAAACTTGCCCATTCAAAAATGCATATTCCACGTCACAATCTCAGTATCCCGAAGTTACTTGCATCCAAACCTGCCTTGCCTCTGTACCTACAGCACACTTGAGGATCTGTCAGGTATTGCGCGTATTGTACTCAGTAGACTGCAAACATTGCAAGAATATAGCGACCGAACCATTCGACGAGAACTCTACTACCACGTGAAGCACCTGCCGCTATGGAAGCTGATAACTCGACTAATTTACCGCAGCCGATTTTAATTGGAAATTTACTACGCGCTGATGTAGCGTTGCCATTCCGCTGACGTCCGCCACACACCAGCACCCAGTGGTGTTGTGAAACACCCACAAGCAAAGCAATCACAACTACACCGCAAGAGCTCAGCACAGCACAGCACACATACACACAGCATTTAATACAATGAAGAGGCACAAGTGTTGTTGCTTTTGTTATTTCGATTTATTTATTTTCTTATTTGTAGTCTTGTTGACAGTATTGGAAACTGTTGCCGTTGCCGGTGTTGCTGCTGCTGCTGATAAAGTTTGATAGCAAAACGTTTGAAAAAATAGTCAAGATAGCAGTGGCGGTATATAAATTTTTCTTTGATGTACAAACTTTTCAGAGAGAATATTTCGAAACATTGATGTTTGATCTTTCAATGGCTGCTAAAAATCAATGGAAATGGCTAAGATCACCATTGTGTTCCAATTAATACTTTTTTTGAAATTTTCAGAATTTTTCGACTTTTTTAGACCTAAAAAAATTTTTCAAAATTTCTTACACTAGTTTTGACTGAGTAGTCAATATTTGTGACGCATTGCCATCTTTTCTTGCTGAAGGTCAAATTTAAGTTTTTGATACCATTAAATATAAGACAAAGTTCTTAAGAGAACGCAGAGAGAATAGATTAAACATTTCTTAATTGGTAAGGTTACAACGGTTTTATAGTTCAAAAATTATAGTTTTGAGATAGTTAATATTAAAGTTTATAACAGGTTTACTATATATTTTATACCTTGTGTTGAAGTTTGGAATAATAGATTTTTGTTTCATGAGAATTTTTCGACTTTCTTAATATTTTTTCGACTTCAGCAACACTATTCGACTTTTGGAACGACATTATCAACATTTTTGATTTTTTGAACATTTTTCGAATTTAGCAATATTATTCGACTTTTAGAACATTTTTGGACTTCAGCAACATGATTCGACTTTTGATACATTTTTCGCCTTTATCGATATTTTTTCGATTCAGCGACATTTTTCGACTTTTGGAACATTTTTCGATTTAAGCAACATTATTCAACTTTTGATACATTTTTCGACTTTATGCATATATATTCGACTACAGCAACATTTTTCGACTTTTTGAAAATTTTTTGATTTTAGCAACATTATTCGACTTTTGATACATTTTTCGATTTTATCGAAATTTTTTCGACTACAGTAACATTTTTCGACTTCAGCAACATTATTCCACTTTTGAAACGATTATTGACATTAGGTAGCAACATTTTTTGATTTTTGGAACATTTTTCGACTTTAGTAACATTATTCAACTTTTGATACATTTTTCGACTTTATCGATATTTTTTCGATTACAATTGATGTTATTTACTAAAATGATTAAACATTCACAATACTATATTCACGATATGACATTACTTTTGCCAGATTGTATATAATTTTTCTGACTCTAAATTGGGGAGTTCATATAAGATTTTTTACTTCAGCAACATTATTTGACTTATAGAACATTTTTCGACTTTAGCAACATTATTCGACGATTATTGACATTATCGAAGTTTTTTGATTTATGGATTTTTTTCACATTTTCGATATTTTTTGATTTTTGGAACATTTTTCGAATTTAGCAACATTATTCGACTTTTGGAACATTTTTCGACTCTAGCAACATTATTCGTCTTTTGGAACATTTTTCGACCTCAGCAACATTATTCGACTTTTGATATATTTTTCGACTCAGCATATCGATATTTTTTCGACTTCAGCAACATTATTAGACTTTTGGAACATTTTTCGAATTTAGCAACATTATTCGACTTTTGGAACATTTTTCGATTTTAGCAACATTATTCGAATTTTGATATATTTTTAGACTTTATCGACATTTTTTCGACTTTAGCAACATTATTCGACTTTTGATATATTTTTCGACCTTATCGACATTTTTTCGACTTCAGCAACATTATTCGACTTTTGATATATTTTCCGACTTTATCGAAATTTTTTCGACTTCAGCAACATTATTCGACCTTTGATACATTATTCGAATTTTGATACATTTTTCGACTTTATCGACATTTTTTCGACATCAGCAACATTATTCAAATTTTGATATATTTTTCGACTTTGTTGACATTTTTTCGACTTCAGCAACATTATTCGACTTTTGGAACGTTTTCCGATCTTAACAACATTATTCGACTTTTGATACATTATTCGATCTTATCAATATTTTTTCCGATTTCAGCAACATTATTCGACTTTTGGAACATTTTTCGACTTCAGCAACATTATACGAATTTTGATACGTTTTTCGACTTTATCAATATTTTTTCGACTTCAGCAAAATTATTCGACTTTTAGAACATTTTCCTACTTTAGCAAAATATTTCGATTATTGCCATTGTCGAAATTTTTGACTTTTAAAAAAAAATTTTCGACATTAGCAACAAATTTCCATCTAAGCAAGATTTTTTGACTTTATACACATTATTCGACCTTAGCAACATTATTTGAGTTTAGGAACGATTTTCGAAATTATCAAAATTTTTTGCCTTTATCAACATTTTGCGAATTCTCAGCAATCAACAATTTTCTACTTCAGAAATTTTTCTCAGTCTTATGTTCACTCAGAACAATTTTCGACTTAATCTACATTTATCGACCATATCAAGATTATTCGACTGTTGGAACAATATTTGACTTTATCAAAATTTTTTTGACACTATCAACAGATTTCTACTTTTGCAAAATTATTCGACTTAATCAAAATTTATCAGCTTTTGGAACAGTTTTCGATTTAATCATTATTCCTCAAAATTTTTTTGATCAGCATTTTTCGAACATAAATAGATATTTTCGAATTTATAATAACTTTTTTTTTTAATTTAATAAATAGATAAAAAATCCGCCCTTGTATCGAATGAGCAAGAATATCAAAAGAACACTCTTATCAATGCGTGGCGTTTCATTTAATTTAAAAAATTGAAAAGAAATTTGTAGAGTGAATTCAAAATTGAACGCAAAGTGGGGCGATTAAAATCAAAGAAGACAAAGAAAAAAAAGCCCAACACATAGAGAGCGAGACGATTATTTTGTTGTTACCAAACAAAGAAAATCAGTTAAAAAGCATAAAAAATTCCAAGATAAAAATTCGAATAAAAAAATGATTGCAGGAAATTGTTCAGAAATGCGTACTTTTCAGTTTTTTGTTGTTTTTCAATCTAAAACAAGAGATATAACAACAATAAAATTAAGAAAAAATTTTTTATTTTCTTATGAACTTTTTCGCTTTTTTTTCTTATTCAATTGTTTATTTATTAATTTTTTTAATTGGTTTTCCGTGTTTACATACATAAGTATGTCGTACTTTACTTGTAAAATAAAAATAAAAATGAAGCGACAAAGATATGCAAACAAAAAGAAACAAAAAAATCTACATCTTTTTTGTTTACTGACAGCGATAAGAGATTTCATCTCATCTTGTTTTTTTCTCTGGTGATAAAATTTTTAAAATTTTTTTTTTGTATTTAAAATAGCTATTTTTAGCTTTGTGATTAGAATTTTTTGTGCTTTTTTTTTAAATTATTACTCATCTGTTTACTTTCGCTTTATTTGGTATTTACTGGAAAATTTACTGAATTTGTAGAAAGTGTGTCATTTATTTAATTAAGTATTGCAGTTCTTGAAATACTTAACCCGTAAATTGATAAAATGGAATAAGCATATTCTCGACAATAAGAATAATTGTTTCATGTTGATTTTTGTACGAAAAATACGTAACCGAAATTCGTCTGTATATATTTGCTAAGCTGCCAATTTTATAAGATAAAAGACCATCTATAGACGGTCTTGCTGAAGACAAGCGTATGAAGTAACATTAGTCAAACCGCAACTTTTTGTTGCGAACTTTTAATACGATAGAAACATTTGCCGGTTTGAGCGTAGACATTTTCAATTTACAAAATAATTGCGTTACAATGAAGACCTTCTACAGACGGTCTTACTGTGTAAGGGTTAAGTAAGCATCACCCTTTTGCTTCCAACTATTTAAGCTCAAAAATATATGTACAACAGATCTGTTGCGCCTAAAACTGAACAATTGAAATTGTTTTTAGCTATTCTTTAGCTGAAAATCTTTCATAAATGATATTCCACAATAGAAAATTTTTAACCTTCAATGCTCTTACGCAGCTTTCAATTTTTATTGCTTACTTTTAGGCGCTTAGTGCTCTAGCAACCAACTGTCAATTAGTTGTCATTGTTTGCAAACACTTCGATTGACAGTTGGTCTATCTGTCAGCATGCATTTCTTTGGCTGGCGGCACAATTGGCACAATGGCACTGCCAATGATTTGACATGGCCATGACTTGGTTGCGGGCAACAATTTATACGTGTACTGTTATGTGTGTTATTATGCCTAAAAGGCAGCATAGACTATTCTACAGAAACTACGAGCTGTTGGCCAATGGACATTTAAATAGAAATTGTTTAAAAAATAAGCTTTTGTAGATTCATGTTTTCAAATTCACCAAGTTTCTCAGAAAAATGTCTTCTCCTTAAAACTCTTTTCGTCATGTACTTTGAGTAGCTATTGTCTTGTTTTTGTTGTGACTTTCTTAATGATTCCACTCCAGTGCTTGAGCATCTTAAAAGTGACCTTACCTCTGCGCTTTTCATAGAAAAATATCAAGAATTGACTGTGGGGGTTAAAGTGTTTGCTTCATATTTCGAACAGGTTCTATGTAAGACAGGCTATCTAAACAGTGAATGTTATATCAAAACACTCAAAAAAAAATAAATATCTCCTGGGAAATTTAATGCCAGACATGGAAGGGAATTCAAAAATGTTAAAGTCAAATTATTAAATGTTTTTTGTATGTGTATATTTGCGCTAAGGAAGTTTGTATGTATAATGTAAGATTTAGCTTAAGTATAAAAACAGTTATTCTACATGTGTCTGTGTGTGCACATAAGTAAGTTAGCACTTGGCTTTACTTTAATATACAACATTGGTTACATAAATTATTTCAACACACTCGCTCTCTCTAATCGTATATCCCACACAAAGCATCAAAGCTGCTAAGAAATTCACCACCGGATATCCGCATGCTGCAAATAGCATCTAATACACATATTTTACACATTTTAAATGCATAACTGTGTGTGCTTATGTGTGTAAAAGTATGTTTATTAGGGTGCAGCACTTTTTCAAAATAATGGGAAAATTATTGGTTGCATTAAAGATTATCTTGGGAGCAGGCCTTATAACAAAGAAGGCCCGCCCGGGGCTTAAATGAAGGTCTAAACGACAAAAATCATTGGTTTTTCGCAGTTTATTTATTTTGTCTCAAAAACCATAAAACTATTGGTAGTAATTCATCCTAAATCTTTGAACAGGATTAATTTTCTACATTTTTTGTTTTTTTCTCATTGCTCTACAGTGAAGATTGCCCTATGGAAGTCCCGGAAGAAGTTCAAATTTTTTGATTCAAAAAACGGTTTTTTTCTTATAACTCAAGATACAAGAGACACACAAAAACTTTAGACCTCAATAAATGTAGGAAATCTGTTTTCCTATAGTTTTGCTTTGAAATTTTTACAGTTTTCGGGATATAATAGTACACATTTTTTACGGTATCTAGGGTATACAGTCGCTCATACTCAAAAAAAGCCGTGTTTGACAAAACTTGAAAAAAATCCAAACTCTCAGGCTGAAATTCGCAAGGAAACTACCAACCGATTTTAACCTTCTTGGTCCTGAAAGTTGCGCTGTTTATCGTCCTTTAACGTAAGGTAATAAACATAAAAAAATCTTTAGTTGTGGATGCAAAGTACACTGTGAAACAAAAATACCCAAAATCAGAATTTTACAAAAAATACCAAGTATGTAAAAACTGTCATATCTCGCGGAAATTTCGACCGTTTCCTACTTTAAAGACCACGTTTAAAAGCTCTTGACTTGTTCATTAGTTTCTTATCACAATTTTGGGTATGTTTTAAAAGAAAAACATAAAAAGGTCGCTTTAACATGATATACAATTATTTTTAACAAATTTCGGCCTCTAGCGGGAAACCGTTTACTTTTGGAATAAAGATTTCAAAGCAAAACTATAGGAAAGCCGAATTCCTACATTTATTGAGTTCTAAAGTTTTTGTGTGTCTCTTGTATCTTGATTTATAGGAAAAAAAACCGTTTTTTAAATCAAAAAATTTTAACTTCTTCCGGGACTTCCATAGGGCAAACTTTACTATAGAGCAATGCAAAAAAAACAAAAAAATTTTGAATATTAATCCCTTTCAAAGATTTAGGATGAATTACTACCAATAGTTTCATGGTTTTTGAGATAAAATAAAAAAAAATGCGAAAAAACAATGATTTTTGTCGTTTAGACCTTCATTCAAGCCCCGGGCGGGCCATCTTTTCGGGGGTTTTGACCAAAACTAAGTTTGCAGTTTTTGTTTTAAGATCTTAATCTATGATAATTTTTGATGCACTAATTTTTTTTTGAATTTTGCTGCACCCCAATATTTATGAGCATCATGTTAGTGTTTGTATTAGAGTGAATCTTTGGTCTTTGTTGCAGAAATATGTGTTTTTTGATGTCGTCTTATTAAAATTTTATTGTGATCCTCAAAAATTTTATATATCATACAAAATGTAACATATGTTATGAGATATTTTCCAAAACTTCTTCTTTCTTTAAAAGCTTTTGTTTTCCGAAGTGCTTTGCTAAACTTTTTCATATATAACAAATCACATACTTTTGCGTCAGATAGTTTCAAAAATGTGAAACAGCATAGCAGCTGCTGATGTGTGCAAAACCTGCACATTGACCGTTTTATTCAGACTTTTTGCAATAGTTTGCTTACGATCTAGTGATATAAGTATTTGACGAAAACTTCTATTTCTGCGACTCAAGCAGTCGAACAAAAGAAGTCCAATGGAAAAGGTTTTGATAAATTGATGAAGCTGTGAGAAACGAAATACCTCAACTTAATCCTGAATGTTTCACTTTCTATTCATTCGGGAATCTCACATTGTTCCAATAAATAGGGGAAATTTCTTTTCTCTGTGTGTTGTTTAGATTCTTTAAAAATATTTTTTTTTTTTAAGATCACTCTAATCCACATATACTTACATACATACTTAGGTTATTATAAAAGTACATTTGTGTTCGTTATTGGAAATGTGTGCGTATTTGCTATCCAACAAAGTCAAGCTTTCAATTTCCTCTGTGCGCATATTTAATCAACTTTGTTCAGAATTTTCAATGAGTTTTGGAGCTCTAGTGGTTAGATTTTTATTTTATTTTTGGTTATCTCAATTTTATTTAAAACAAATTTAGATGAAACAAAAAAACTAAAGATAAATAACCAAAATGCAACATAGTAGGGGAACTCATGCTATTGTGGAATAGGTAATCTTTTATTGATATTTGCAAGAGAACCGTTAAATCAATTTCAGCCAATTTTTTTTTGCTGATCATTAAAGTATTGGCTACAGAATATAATTCAATAAAATGTGTGCAATTTCATTAAAAAAAGTTATTGAGCAAAATCTGAAAAAAGTCAAAAGAGCTGTTTTCAAAAAGTTGGCAGGTAATGTGGTATATATGGTGGCGCAATGAGGTATATATTCTGATCAGTACTGATAAAGTGGGCGGGTGATGTGGTACATATAAGTAGGGTAATGTGGTATACTTAACCATGCAACCAAATATAAAGTTTGAAAGGTATGAAATAAGTTCATAACAATATTACAAAATTCTAAAAATAAAATTGGAAACTTTGTGAATTTACACAGTTAAACACTTATTTTGCAGTACCTAGCACTTACTTTTATTGAATATAAATAAAGCTTCACCAAAAAGCAACTTTTTCTTGACAACATTTTTTTGCTAAAAATCCGGAAAAACAAAAATCAACCACACGCGATTTACGTTTCATTCAAATGACATCGGAAAAATTTTTTTTTTTTGGTCCATGAGAGCGACACATCCCTGGTTTTTTATGTTTTCTGACAGGATAACAGCAGTGACGTTCTCCAGGTTCTTTCCCAAATCGGAGATATGCGACCATACCACATTGAAAAACTATACCACAATAGCATCAGTTCCTCTAAGTATGATTGGGATGAAAATTAAGAAAAAAAAAAAATGTTTTACCTCTCACTCTCATTTGGAATTGAAAAAGCTTGAAAATATTATATCAGCAAAAATGTATCTACACATCCATACATTGGTACCATATCTTACACTAATTACGAATTATAAAAAATTTTATGCTGGAAGACTTTGTGCCAAAGCATAAAAAATTGAAATGACAAAGACCCAGTTTATCGTTAGCAAAACCCAGTTTTCAAAGACATTGCACATAAGTTGCTTGGATATAAAACAAAAATTTTGGCGCACATTTTGAGGTATAGCTGACTCAAATTGAAATACCTATATAGCCAACTAAGGCTAAGATATATCACAGATATACGATTTTTTATAATTTTTTCAAGGAAAAAAACTTTATGAAAGAAAAAACGTTTGATGCCTTACTTAACCGTAAAAGTTATTTTCCAAATTCTAGGTTACATAACTTTTTGTGTCCGCTCTATGCAAGATCATAATGGATAATCGGCTCCACTCGTCAAAAATAAATTTTTACGATTTTTATCGTATGTTGAGCTCTGATCGCCCTTTGGTAAATGTGTCCATCTACCTGTTGAAATTACGATTATGGCCAAACGGATAAAGCTATACGCATTAAATTTGGTTCAGTTAATACTTAGTGTCATTGCCTGACATTTATTTAAAATGGGCATGATAGGCTAATCATCAATGTACCATATTTTATATATCGAGCCAGTTAAAGTTCAACATAAAAATCTAGATGCAAAACGTCGAAGAAATGTTCCTGGGCTCTTAAGCTTCTCAAAAATTTAACGTTGTGAAAAAAACTAAGTATCACAATTTACATTTAAAATGATATGTCGCAACCTTAAAGCAAATTTACTGTAAACTAGTAATATTTGCAGTCGCGTCTTTTTATGCTAGACACGTCAGTATATTAAGTTTTAATAAAAATACTCCCGTGTGGCAGATGAAGTAGAGAAAGTTCATGAATTTGTTTTAATTTTACTTTCCCTGAGGTCGAATAATAACGAAAAGGCTAACTTATTGACAAGGGAGTAAAGAACTATTCCTTAGCTGAGGTGCACATTAACCATAAAGTATCAAGAAATTTCGCTAAATATCCTTGACAATCTGAAATTCATACAGAAGTAAATATCTACCGAATTATTATATGAGAGTAGCATTGACATTCCAAAAAACACCAACTTCGTCTTCGTCTGAGTTAGCGATTTTAGCAAATCAACGTAAAATCAAATTACTCAGCTCAACTCGAAAAATTTATCTGTATACGACTGCTACCGTTATGACTTGATGCCTTATATTCCATAGTATCAAGACATTCGAAAATCTTACTAATACTTTTAAATAATTTTATATTTCTAAAACTGATCAATAAGTATAATTAACATAAATATAAAAAGAGGTTTCAATAAAGCTTTGTATTATTTTGATCAGACTCATGCAGCTACGTAATTTTTGAAGATGCAATCAATTTCAGCATGAGATATACCGCCTCATTTTTTCGAGATATCTAAACTCTAAATTATACAAAAAACTGTTTAAGGCACATAGCGTAGTTCCAAAAAACATTGTATTTAATTGTTTTTCAATATAGGGCCAAACATTTAGAGCCTAAAACTATACAGGGTGGTTGGAATTCGGTAGAACACCGGAAAATATAAAATTTTCGAGACTATGTATTCTGAACAACTTTTCTTTGTTCCATTTTTCAAAATTCGCAAAACTGACGGATATATAGCCATCGTTAGATTAGGATATAGGTTTATAAAAACTGATATAAAATTGGAACTCCTGCATATATTTCACGTTTTTTAATTCTTCCAGGTGAACCTTTGCTTTCCGAATTATCATCCATTCAAGTAAAGTTGTCTTCCCTTCATACAAATATAACTTATCCCTTTATATGGAATTGAGTTAACTTTACAGCCGTTCTGTCAATATAAAATCTAAGCTAATCTACTCAAATATATAGAAGTTTTCTGTACATTTCTAACCTAATTTAGTTTCAGCAATTTTTTAAAGAAATAATCACACATTTTTTCTTCTTTACAGGTGGTCCAAATGTTTGAAAATGAAGGATTAAGTTGAAACTTGAAAAAATTTAAACGAACGGAAAGAAAAGTTTAGATAAAACCCACAATTAAAAACAAAAATAAAAAAAATGCTATAAATAAACAACAACAAAGCAAATCTAATTAATTAGAGAAGAGTGAGAGAAAAAGTTAAAAAGAGAGCAAGCAGCAACATTTTTAAAATGAGTAACAAATGATAAAAAGTTTATCGCACAAAAAATAGCAACAAATATGTGGCGTACGATGTAAAGACCAGCAAATAAAATTCATATCAAAATTAAATTAGATACCAAAAAACAACAACAACAACAACAACAATTCAGATAAGGCAATAGCAATTGCTACAACAACAACAACAATTGAGAGCACAAAGTACAACGATAAACAAAGTCGATGACGACTTTATTGCTGCAACAATTGTTGCTATACATGCTGTTGCTGGCATTACTATTACCTACGGCAACATATGAGCAATTGAGTGAAAGTGAGAGCGTTGGCCGCGTGTATCAAAAGAGAGCACTCTACAGTACAGTGAAACCGTTGAAAAGAGTTGAAAAAGCAGTGGAACAGCGCAAAAGTAACGAAAAATCATTAGACAAAAGAACAAAAACAAATTACAAGCAACAAAGACAATACAATGGCGCAACATATGTGCAGCATGATGAAGCAACATTTCACCAGCCCAACCATCAAGCAACTTTGCAAAAAATGGAAGATGTCAACGCTGCTGCAAATCAAATTGCGCAAAAGTCACAACAACGCCACAAACGTCAACCGTCGATACTGAATGTAGCGGCTAACGACCTGGAGACACAATTGAATTTGCCCGTTGTACCAATGCCAGCACCACCACCATTTCCATCAACAAAATATGGCAGCATTTCAGCTTTTGGTGGTGGTGCTGGTGGAGCAACAGCAACAAAACAACAAACAAAATTCACAGCAGCAGCTGCATCACATCCCTCTTGTGGTGGTTTGCTAAAACAACGTCATGGCATCATTCAGACACCAAATTTTCCGCATAAATTTAATGTACCCATTGAATGCGTTTGGATTATTGATGCTTCTGAGTTATCTGCAACAGCAGTAGCTGCATATCGCTCATCATCATCAGCAGCGACAGCAACTGCATCGTCGTCATCGAATGTCTCCATTGTTGTCTACTTGACACAACTGTACGTGCTGGGTGGCCTCAAATTCACCGAATACATGTACTACTCAGATGATTATAAAGTACCGGCACATCGTGTTTTTCAACTGACCGAAGATGATGTGACGCAAGCTTCCTCTGTGCAATTCAATAGTCAGTACTTGGAGGTGCGTTTCAGCATGTCCTCTTTGGATGGCACACATTTGCGTGCGCTGGATCGTCTGCTCGACGTTTATGGTTTCAATATAACATATGAAATACATCGGGAAGTGAAACCCTATCAGTGCAATACGTTGCAGTGTCGCTTTTTGGGACATTGTTTTGCAAAGCGGGATTTCAGGTGAGTGGTGCTTTCTTTGTGCTTTAAACTAAGAAAACAACCATAAAATTTATTAAGAAGTTTTTCAATGCCTTAAGGCTCTTATCGATTTCTTCGATGTTTTACAATACTTCAAGACTTTTGCTGATAATTTTTGTTTTTCGATATTTTGGACCATAGTCCAGATGTTTTACCGATATTTTACATGTCTTTTTTAATCGATATTTTAGAACTTTTAACGATATTTTGGATGATTTAAACCCTGTGGACTTTTGCAGATATCTTGGATGTTTTTTGATACTTTTGGTACCTTAATCGATATTTTATATGCTTCTCGATACTTTTGTGTTTTTACAGACTTTTTTTTCAGACTTTTACTGATATTTAAGATTTTTTTGGATACTTTTAGACTTTAATCGATGTATATGGGTTTTCGATACATTTGATACTTTTGAATTTTTGCTGATATTTTGGAAGTTTTCCTATACATATGGTTTTTATTCGATATTTTAGATGTTTTACAATACTATTGAACTCTTGTCAATATTTTAGTTGTTAAATTTTTCTGAAATCAAATTAAATAGGTAGGTACGTACTAATATTAAGGAATCTGCTTTTGGCACAATTGTTTTAGCATTTTTTAGTGCTTTCTTGCTTACAAAGCACATTTTTATTATTTATTTTAGTAGAATAAGTGGTATAACAAAAGCGTTTTGTTTTTTCTGCGAATATCCCCAAAATAAGACAAATCCCGTGAAACGCCGGGTAAAACCGTTCGAAGTTTTATTTACAAATGCTTGTATGATAATAATTTTGCAACGCTTTGGAGCAATATATATTGAATTGATATTAATCATATTTCCCTTAAAACAACAAATTTGTGCTAAAAAAGAAACTGGTATTTTCATTTTTGATTTTTCTGGAGATGAATGTAATTCTTTCAGTACATACTTGCAAAAAAATTTCACACAAGCACAAAAATGTTCGTTAATTTTTGGCTGTTTATGCTTACCTGCAGTAAATCAGACAAGTACATAACTAGCATCTGAACTAGTTCTAAATAGAACAAATACTTATTAGTTCCGCCATAACTAATTTTAATGTAATGAACTGACGATTTTTCAATGTTTCAATGTTGATGTCTTGCGAATTGTCGATTGTCTTCCTACGTATTATCTTTTCACTAGTCTAAAGACAATTGTCTCTTTATGCATAACCTTGCATCAGTCTAAAAACAGTTTAAAGTTTGGCTTGCCTTCAAAAAAATAAAAAAAATCAACGGATTCTGAAAGCAACCCGAAATATGTTAATTGTAATGATATTTAGCATGTATAAGTATTTTTTAATTCGCAGTGTAAAATTTATTTTGTCAGTTTTTGAATTATTACTTAAATTTTTTTAAAACTTACAATAGTCTGAATATATATAAATTTCTTCGCTCATTTGCTGAAAACCGTGACTAAATATTTATGCCACTGGTCTGATAAGCATAGTCATGGTTTTCAAAGAATAATCAGTACCATGAAATGAATCCCAGTGCATTCCTTTATTATAAAAACCAGCCTCTTTTCAAAATGACTTTTTAAATATTCTCCAAAAATGTTACTGAAATTAAAAAATTATTAAAAATTTTCTTATAAATCCAAAAACCAATTTTAACCACTTCATTACCTTTTTGAACAATCATGATTGTGTGCTGCATCAAACCATCCTGGCGAATTTTTTAGTCTAGCGCAACCATATGATGTGTCTTTATCAGTAGTATAAAATTTATGCCCTGCATGGAATGTAAAAGAGTCACCGGCGTCACCAGTGTAATTACCCAAAACTCTTATCATAAAAGAATTACATTTGCTATCCACAGCAAAAGCATTGTAACGCGCAGTTCTGGAGACGCCATCAAAATCTGACATTATGAACATAAGCTCATGCATTCTAGAACTTGTGATGTCATGTAGGAGTTTTAAGCCAATAAAAAATTCACCATTTAGGTGACCAAATCCTTGAAAGCATTCTTTCCATTTGCAATTAAACTCCCTGTTTCCATCGTATCTATTTAGCAAAACTGTCCAGCCGCCACCTTCAAGCTTGTGATTGCATTTGACATAAAATGGTTCCTTACTGACATCAACCTATATTTGTATTATATCCTTTTTAAGTTGAACATCATCAAGATCCGTACAACTAGTTCGATAGTATCTTTCCGAGAGTACATCGCTGAAATGGAATCAATCAATTAAAGAATCAAAAGTACCTAATATTGTTTATCTAAACACAAAAAGTTCTGCTGTAAAATCGACTCTATTCAGTGTTTTTTATGCACTTATTTTAGAGCAGATTACTTAATGACACCAAAATTGTGCCGACTTTGTACTTTTGGAGTGCTTTTTACACTTCTAAGTGTAAAATGTGCACCAATTTTGGAGAAACTTTCTTTTGGATATTTCTTGAAATCTATGGACTTTTACAGATATTTTGGATATTTTTCGATACTTTTAAAGTTTTTCCGATATTTTAAATATTATTCGATACTTTTTGACCTTAACCGATATTTTCGATACTTTTAAACTCTTATGTTTTGCAATATTTACCGATATTTTAAATGTTTTTCGATACTTTTCAGTTTTTACCGATATTTTTCGTTACTTATCGACTTTTACCGATATTTCGTATGTTTTTGGATACTCTTGAACTCTTACTGATATTTCAAATGTTTTTCGATATTTTTGAACTTTTACCGATATCTTGAATGTTTTTCAATACTTTTAAACTTCAACCCATATTTTAAATGTTTTTCGATACTTTTGGACTTTTCCCGAAATTTTGGATGTTTCTCGATACTTTTGAACTTTCACTGTTATTTCGGACGTTTTTTGATAATTTTGAACTTTAGCCGATATTTTTGATGGTTTTCAATGCTTGAAAGTTTTTTGGAACTTTTGAACTTTAACCTATATTTAGATTGTTTTTCGATATTTTTGATTTTTCACCGATATTTTGGATACTTTTTAACTTCTATGTTTTACAATATTTACCGATATTTTAAATGTTTTTCGATTTTTTTGATTTTTAACCGATATTTTAAGTTTTTTTCGATACTTTTTTTCCGAAATTTTGAATGTTTCTCGATACTTTTAAACTTTTTAAGGTACTCAATATTTTTTAACTTTTTCTGTTATCTCGGATGTTTTTCGATACTTTTGAACTTTTACTTTATTTTAGATGTTCTTCAGTACTTTTGGATTCTCTTTCACTGATATTTTAAATGTTTTTTGATACTTTGAAAATACTCTAATTCTTATGAAATTTGATGTAGAGGTGGAATATGCCCCAAGGAAGGAAACTTAAGAAAATTTTGTATGCTAGCTGTGTCATGCCCTGAATGATTACTACGAAATTTCGAACAGACTGGATCTCGAAAAGGAATAGTGATCTTTTTTCTGTGCATCCCTTCCAAAAGGAAATAGGATGTAATTCAATTTGAAGATAAACTTCGCCTTCTGCATCCAAAAAAAGTTACTACGTAGATGAGTTTGAAGAGTTAAAATAACACTATTTTCAATTTTTATATAGAACAACTCCAAAATAGTGTTATATTAGCACTAAGCTTTTTTGTGTTTGTAAACTTACGAAGCCACTGCGAAATTGCTGATATATAAAAAGATCAAAATTATGGGTACTATTGCCAATTTTGTTTCCATTTTTTAAAAAATTTAAAAAAATTTAACTTTGATCTTTTATTGCTGAAAGTTTGTACGATACTAAGCTGCATCATTTCTAAGTATCATACATTTCACATTTCATATAATATTTTTTTGCATAAAATCAAATGAATAACAACATTTGAGTTATAGGAATTTCCACAGAAATGTAAGCCGTGAGCTTAAAAATTTAATCATCACATTTCTCAAAACATTTGACATAAATACTTGGACGAGATTTGATACATATGTATGTATAAAGCACCAAGATAAATTTTGTATTCTGAGAAAAATGTTTTTACCATCCATCAAAAAAAATCACTTTAACAAAAAGTACACGAATGCTATTGACATGGTCTGAAGAGTTGTTTAGTTCAGTGGTTGGCTACAATTCTTTTTTAATTACACAGTGTAACATTTTTCAAGTCATTGACGGTGAACTAAAATCCGTTATAAGGCGTCGAAAGTACTCGCCAAAATAAGTAATTCTGCCAGAGCGTTTTGCAAAGTTGACTCATATAAAGATTTTATGGTCATTTTTGCGATTTTAAGGCTTTAGATTAATTTTTTTCGGTTAAGTTTGTTCGGCATTTTTTTCTTCTATACAATAGCTACAACATTGATGAAGTCATCAAAACAATATCTCGGCTCGTTACCGAGATATAGCCATATGAAAAAATCGAAAAATCGCTCAAAATCCTCAAAACCGCTCAAAGTTGCAATTTTCAGCTGGATAATTATAATTATAATGCTGAAAATTGCAACTTTTTGCCTCAAATTGGATTTTGAGCGATTTTTCGATTTTTTCATATGGAGATATAGCCATAAAGCTACTTTGAGCGATTTTGAGGATTTTGAGCATTTTTCGCCTTGTACACTTTTTTGTAAGATGCTTTCCTTTTGAGTAAAAAAATATTTTTGCCTTCCGTGGGCGTTCAAAAGCCAAAAACTCCCATTTAGCATCCGAATTCCGTCTTGACTCATACATCATTTTAAAGCTTATAAAAAATGCTTTAATTTAAAGTACTTTTCAAAAAAATCGAAGGGGGCTTTTTTAAAAAAAAACTCAAAAGTATTTTTAAGTGTAAAAAATTTTGGTGAAAAAAAATTTTTTCACCAAGAAATATTTTTTTATAAAAGAACACTTCAAAATTAATAGATTTACCAATTTACAAACACCATTTTCATGGAAATGACTAAAAACGCCAACTTCAACACCCTGCATTTCAACAACAAACGGTACTGGGAC
This sequence comes from Calliopum simillimum, assembly GCA_951812925.1. NCBI lineage: Eukaryota > Metazoa > Arthropoda > Insecta > Diptera > Lauxaniidae > Calliopum > Calliopum simillimum. Next base: position 118,917,470 of record OX638369.1, on the reverse strand, counting down.
CAAATCCTCCCGAAATGTTGTTGTTGCACCCCGGATGTACCATATTGCCAAATTTGAGCGTAATCGAAAATTTTGAGCTGGTACACTTGGCATAGAGTGCTTCATATTTACATTTGGAAACACGCAGATCGGTACCTTTCCTCTGTTGGTAAAAATACTAGATCGGATTTTGTTTGAAATGAAAATATCTTTGTTATATTAGTAATCTTTAAACAAAAGAATTAAGAGCTAAAAAGTTCTGATAAAAGTTTTTTATAAAGCACATGCTGAAAGTTCCAGGAGCATAGATCTCCGAGGCATTGAATAAACTTGCCAAATGTCAAAACTTCAACGATTAAAAAACTAAGTTGCTAATTTTACCATTATCCACCTTATAATCAACTATTTAGTTCTTGATTCATATTTATCTCTACGTAAAAAATCTCTTCGAGCCTTCATGAGAACTTTAAGGAAATGTTACAAATTTCAAAACGAGAACAATTTTCAAATTCCTTTGCCACAATCAAACAAATTCATAGAGTCATCATCATTACACGCTCGCTTAACACTCAATACTGACAAGTGCACTATTTTCACTGCCTTATCGGCATTTGAATACAAAGGCGAAATTTAACCAATTTACGCTTCAACTTTACACAAACGTACGCAGCTTAGCAAGCAAACTGTGCGTACACAAGTGTTGCATTGTGCCTTTACAACACCCCTGCACCGCATCCCGAAACTTTGTTGTAAAACAATTTCGAGTGCTGAAAGCGAAACACAGAAAATTCAAAAAATATCTTGTAACACTAGGCATATACACATGGGTTATTGAAAGTTTTTCTTTTTCCAAAAACATAAAAACTAAAAATAAATCAAAACTTTTTCGTTCTCCCCCATTTCATATGCATGCATGCATTGCGGCATGTTGGCAACGCTGGTAACCTTGCAACTTGCACCAACATACCGAACCACAAACGCATGAAATTCCATTGAATTCAGTTGTAGTGAGAAAATCAAAATCAAAAAATTTTTAGACTGCTAAACAATGACGATGATGATGAAAAGTCAGGGGTGAAAGGGAGCTAGTGAGGTTGCAACACCGTACGTATGAGTTACTCTATTGTGTGCATAAATAGTGGTCCTCTTGTACTCTGGTGAGTATTAAAAAGGAACTTGCTCGCCCGCTTGCTCTGATTCTGTAACAGCAACAGCGTAGTGGCAGTGATTTTGAGAAATTGAAATTGGAGCATCAAACATGCAGTTAGTGAACGAAATTCAAGGCAGCAGGAAACGGAAACCGGATGATGAAAGAAATTTTAAATGAAGTACAAAAATGCATTGACCGGAAGACAACTAGCAACCTGCAATCACTGGCATATATCAACGGTATGCAGCAGCGCCCCACAATACTCAATGACTACTCGTATATGTTATTTTGTTTGTATTAAGGTGGATCTTACAGGTATAGTTTTCCAGAGAAATACTTAAGTTTATATGCGATGTGAAACTAAAAAAAAAATTACACTTATGTTGTCTAAAATATGCCGCTAAAGAGTTATGCTGTTAATTCTAATTTTCTGACGTGATTTAGAAAAAAATAAAAAAAAATTGGGTCACCCAAATGTTTTAGAGAAAATTTTTTTGTAGGCAATCCAGCTAATTGTAGGTTAATTGTATGAGATTTTTGAGAGTGTATTTGCATAAAAGGGTTTAAGTGATTTCGCAAACTTCTAGACCTTTAAAGTTGATGTTTACATTTTTTCTTACTTTTTGACTTCGGTGGCCATTTTGGTATGAAAAAGGTCCAATTAACATAACTTTGTGAGGAGGAAAGTTGGCGGAGTCGCGTTTTCCTCCTATAAATCATCGCTCGTAATATTATAGTTTAGATCATATTCTTCTCTATCAGTTTATACTTTAATTTGTATAATTATTAATCAAAATAACTTTGCAAGTATTAAACCGGTAAGCAGCAAGGGAACTATATATTTAAAGTAGCAAGGGAACTATATATTTAAAGTAGTATGGCATGAGTAGTAGTAGTGGTGTAGTAGCATAGTGACATAGTAGTGGAGTGACGTAGAGATCGCATATAAAGTAACATTGTTGTGTAGGGGTGACGTAGCCCGATACGAGATCAGCTACTTCACGGCCATAAGCCACGCGTTACAGTGTTGCCAGTTTATGGGATTTCCCCCTAGATTTAGGGGATTTTAAAAGGCTTAGTAGCAATCGAGGGGATACTTTATTTAAGGGATTTTAAAAAGGTCTAGGGGAAATCTAGGGGATACTTTTATGTAAATGTAAAGAAAACCTTATTTTAAAATATATAAAATTACATTATAGTACATGTTAACAAAAATATCTATATTTATAAAATATATTGAAGCAACATTCACTTCATTTTGAAATTAGGATTTTTTTTGTTAGCAAAATATGAATGTTCCATATTTTGGGGAAATTTTGTCAAAAGTCCAGAATTTGAGGGGTAAATTTCGTTTTTTTTTTTTTTTGGTCGCAAACATAACATTTTCTATTTAGGAGAAATTTCGTCAGAAAACCAAAAAATAGGAAAATAGGAGAACCTACCTAGCAACACTGACGCGCTAGAAAAAAATCCTGTCGTGTAGGGGTGACGTAGCCCGATACGAAATCAGCTACCTCACGGCCACAAGCCACGCGTTTGAAGTAATATTGTCGTGTGGAGGTGACGTAGCCCGATACGAAATCAGCTACCTCACGGCCACAAGCCACGCATTTGAAGTAATATTGTCGTGTAGAGGTGACGTAGCCCGATACGAAATCAGCTACCTCACGGCCACAAGCCACGCATTTGAAGTAATATTGTCGTGTAGAGGTGACGTAGCCCGATACGAAATCAGCTACCTCACGGCCATAAGCCACGCGTTTGAAGTAATATTGTCATGTAGAGGTGACGTAGCCCGATACGAAATCAGCTACCTCATGGCCACAAGCCACGCGTTTGAAGTAATATTGTCGTGTAGAGGTGACGTAGCCCGATACGAAATCAGCTACCTCACGGCCACAAGCCACGCGTTTAAAGTAATATTGTCGTGTAGGGGTGACGTAGCCCGATACGAAATCAGCTACTTCACGGCCATAAGCCACGCGTTTGAAACGTTTTTGTTTCGTAGGTGGGAGCAGCCCGACACGATAACAGCTACTCACGACCATCAGCCATGCGGTCACGACTGCAGCCATTGCATTAGGTGCGAGCAGGACAACAAATCACTACTACACTCAACTAGGCCATGGCTAGCGGCGACCAGAGAGCGACGCATAGGAGCGAAAGGATGTGCACCACATTCTCGACTGCAATGTCCAGCGCTTCTATCGACAAGTGGCTGGTGTGATTGTCTAAAAGCAGCAGAACAGGAAAAGTTGGAGTTGGTTTGGCAAACTGAATGAAATGCCGCATATAACAAACAAATTCCGGTTGAGCCATCCACCCAGAATCATTTCGAAAACCGGCAAACCCTGAAGAGAATTTTAACAGCCCCACTTAAGGAAAACACCTTAATTAGTTCCTTAGTTTTTTTTTTCCAGTAACTTTTGAATCAGTTTTTTCTACGATATCTTTAATGGACTTTTTGATTCTTTCCTTTTCACTAAAAGAGCGTAAAATGGCATAAGAATACCATTGAGATTAGTAACGTTGGCATCTACGATGATATTTCAATAAAACACACGCTTTAAATAAAAAAAGAGGAGTGTCCACACCCGAACCCATTCGGGGCCCATTCTCAGCTTTAATAGCCACTATGAGAAGCAATGAGCAAATTGTGTTGTGTGAACATTTTGGTTGCATTCGGTCTTGAATCACAAAATATAATAAATTTCCTACATCAATATAGATTGCACTCAGCTTTTCGATTGATTCACTTCGATTTATCGCTCTTGGAAAATTATTGAAAAAAACTTTTTTGTTGACTTTCACTTATTCAAAAATTATTTTCTTCTCAGCATCAAGCAAATGCGTCTGTTTGCTCCCGTAAATGCACAAAAACTTCATGCTGTCATTACACGCGCTTAACATTTGTCAGAATAGTCGCATATGTTTTCTGTCAAAAGTTACGGGGGGTGCCCACACACGGACCCTGCCTGCTGGCGGTACCCTTCCCCTAGTTAACAAAAACGTATTCAAAACATATTAAGGAAAAACTAAACTATGCCTTTTCTTTTGAAATTGGAAGGTCTTTCTCAACAAAACTGTTGGATCCTTCCCATCTGCAACAGGCAACTTTTCGATTGCACCTGGGATAAGAAAAGAAATTATACGTTTATTTTGAAATTTTATGAGAAAATTTGTAACTTACCCATAGGACCTGGTTCACAACTGTTTCCAAATTATCTGCATGGTAACTAAAGGTGAGATTGCCTAGCACTTCCCAACTGAAAATTTCGATGCGCATCCTCAAGATGCAATAACGATGCGCGTCCTTCTCGCATCTAAAGAGCTGATTTGTATGCGCTATAGGAAGGCAATTGGCAGCTTTGTTGTTCTGTTTGTTTTTTTTTTTTTAAATTTTTTACTGTCATCCAAAAAGTATTCAAGGAGCATTTCTGGTAGCGAGTACAAAGCGCATCCAAAGAGCATTTCTGGTAGCGAAAGCGAAGCGCATCCGAAGAACATTTCTGGTAGCGAGAGCGATGCGCATCCAAAGAGCGTTTCTAAATGCGAGAGCGATGCTCATCCGAAGAGCATTTCTGGTAGCGAGAACGAAGCGCTTTCGGTCACGTATTAATGTGCAAAACCAAATAAATCAATAGGTCAGCTTCGCAAGAGCGCGAGGATGGAGCAGTGGTCTAGCGACTGGCACTGCAATTGAGAGTTGTAACAACCGTGAGGTCATCGGTTTGACTCTGGCCTAGACCATACACAAAAGTTTTTCAACTTGCAGTTTTTTGATTATAATTAATTTAGTTAAATAAAAATAATTATAGTTAGATCAAAATGAAGAATTTTTGTGGCGAAAAACGTAAAATTTCAATGAAAAATTTATTTTTTAAATATTTTTATTGTCATCCAAAAAGCATCCAAAGAGCATATCTGAATGCGAGAGCGATGCACATCCAAACAGCATTTCTGGATTCGAGAGCGATGCACATCCAAACAGTATTTCTGGTAGCGAGAACGAAGCGTTTCCTTCCAATGACATGCCAATGCTAATTTCAGCGCTTTGGAAACGAGAGAGATGCGCTTCATTGCTGCTTTAGAGCGCTTCAGTAGCGCAATTGATGTGCTCCATTCCCCAATGGGCTTATACTAGCATAAGCCCAAAACTCTTCTGTGGAGTAAACAAAAGCTTCAAAAACAACTAACTTAATCTGCTGAAAGTCGCCCTATAAGCAACTGAGGAGCCCAAGTAGGCATACGGCAGGCAAAAATTCTGATCAATCCAAGACGTGTTCAGGAGAAAACTGTTTAAAATATCAGCAGAATATATATAAAAATTTGCACCGAAATAATGCCATGTCAATGAAAATTTAAAAACAAACTAAAAAAAATGGGTCTGGTGAACGTCGATTCCTGCAGACTCTGTGAAGAGTATTTGGAAGCAGCAGAGCGTATTGTGTTGTGTTCATTGACTCGCTGTGATAAGACCGAGTTTAGATCCCAATGATTTTGTAAGATTTATCCTACGGCAATGGCGACTGAAATGTGGCGATATGAAATGTTTTGCAAAAAGTATTTAACTTCTTTCTCAATTTAAAGGTCACTGATAAAAACCCTTTAGCGGCACTTGAAAGAATTTTCTGAATTGCTAAATTGCAATTTCTTTGGCAAAACACATGTTGTGTCGGATATTAAGGCCTTTAACCGACATTAGTCTAATCCCAATGCATTGCAAATTATTTCGTTTTAGCATGCAGCCATGCATGTTTAGAACGATTTTCATATATTAGAGTGAATCAAAAGAAAAAAAAAATAAAACAAAAAAATTCGTTTTACGTGCTAAGAAGAAATATTCTTGTCAACAGTAGGGCGGAAATTTACCAAATAACTCAAATTTTATAAAAAAAAACCAACGTTTTTCAGAATTTTTACTTTTTTATACAAAATAATGAGATAGACTTTACGGCATTCGAAACCCGATCGAACACAGCAGATTTTAAACAAAAAAAAAGTTAAAATTGGCTTACAGGAATCAAAGTCAAAGCTCGTCTGTTTTTAAGCTCAAAAATACTATTTTTGTTTTTTGATATGGCCCACAGGTCAAGAAACTCGGTTTCAGGCAATACTATATGTAGAATTACGTGTCCAAGCAAATTGATTAAAATACCATACCAAAAAGTTTCAACGCGAGATTGTCGACCTGAAAGTTGGAAATTTTTCAACTATTTTACATTTGAAACACTCTGACAGCTACTAAGGTATAAGAAGGTATATAAGCAGCTGTTTTTGAAGTTATAAGTCCAAGTGCTCTATTGGCTAAAGTAATCTGATCAGCGCTAAAAATACCTTCATAAATCGAAAACAACCAGAAAAAAGAAGACAAAATGTGGCTAAAAATTTTATTCTGTTTAGTGGTATTATTGGCGTTAACCAATGGGGACCAACTCAACGATAACAAATCAGAATCGATGATACCGCTAAAGCCTAGAAATATGGTAGATGAAATAAGTGACTTGATTGGTTAAAACTGCAGACACCACTGAATTTTTAACAGATTTAGAAGTGAGATACTTATGTTTTAAAACTAAATAAATTTGTCACTTGATATTCCAATATCGAATATATGTAATACATAATTGAATTTTTTATTTGTATAACATCCATTGATGAGGACACGGTTATTAGGTTATTGTTCACAAAAGCGAATGAATGGAATATTTTATTTTCGAAAAAAGTTGGCATTTGTGCTTTAAATATTTTTGACTACAGTACTTCCAGCATTTGATAGCATCGCTCAAAATTTCATCTTATATGTGAAGCAATCCACGTCGAGTGTACCAGCTCAAAATTTTTTTTTCTCCGACTTCGCTCAAATTTGGCAATATGGTGGATCCGGTGTGCAAGAACATCAATCCGGGAGGATTTGATCCTAGTATCATTTGTTGTTAAAATACAGTGTGTTGAATTTTGCGTTTTTAGTCATTTTTTTTTTAAAATCTAAGGAGTTTTTTTTTTTTTTGAAAAAAATTCAAAAGTATTTTTAAGTGTAAAAAATTTTGGTGAAAAAATTTTTTTTTATAAAAAGAACACTTCAAAATAAATTGGACCAAAAACTTAGATTTATCAATTTACAAACTTTAGTGTAAGCTATAAATTTTTGAAAAAACACCCATTTTCTCATGAAAATGACTAAAAACGCCAACTTCAATACCTGTATTTTAACAACAAATGGTACTAGGATCATATCCACCATATTGCCTAATTTGAGCGAAATCGGAGAAAAAAAAATTTTGAGCTGGTTCACTTGGCGTGGATTACTTCATGTATTAAATAGACAGACGAAATGCTTAATTTCTAAAAACTTGAAAATACGACTTAGCTCAGGGCCAAAGTTAACTAATAACAGAGTTTAACCAACAAAATATTATTTTCAGCTATTAGTTAACCATTAGTTAAGCCCTCACATTTTATTGGTTAGCCATTTGTTAACGTACAGCTTATGCTCCACATAAGTTTTGCGAAAATTATAAAAAATGTTTTCGGACGTAGAAAATTTTGAGTCAGATATTAACGACGAATTTTCAAATAGTATTGTGTTTGACGTCAGCAACAATTTCTTAGAAAACACCCACATTTCTTTTTAAAATATGAAGCCAAGGAATTTTATGACAGATTTTGCTTCCACGCACAGTTTAAGATTTTGTCAAACTGGATGCTCTTAATGGAAAAAATTGAAGTGTTCCAAATTTAATGATTTTTTGGAATATGTAAGATAAATGTCCCGTTGTTATCTTAATGAACTCAAATCGGAATAACAATAAATCCATCAGTTAGGTAACGTCCAATAAATATGACTTATTAGAATTGTTTGGCCGGGCACCAAACTTTTACCTTTTAAGGTGTATTTATTCTCAATTTCAAGGGGTTACCTTTTATGTCCCTGATGTGCTGGTGCTCCATAAACGACGTACTCCAAAGCATCAGTAGCGTCTGCACAAACGCAAGCGTTGATGGCTTTTATCCCTTGAGGAATGACGCAAGCCTGAACTCCAAATTCGCAGGCCGATTCTAAGCCCGTAGGTTGATTCCGCGAACTGCACTTCCTTCTTACCCCAGGGAAAAAAACACTCACTTGAGGTTAAGTTTATTTCACGTACTTTTTTTTTTTTTTTCGAAAAACAGACACTTCTTTAGTTCTAAGTTATTTAGGTATTTATTTTGACTTTAGGTTTAAGTTATTTTATAAGCAAATATACTTTAGGTTAGAATAATTTTACTTTTTTAGTAAACGCACAAACTCGTGCCGTTGTGTTACAGGTTTAGAAAATCAAGAGTGAGCATTTTTCCCAACTTGAACTTTAGACATCAAGTGAGCTGAGCAGTTGTCTTTGCGCTAAAAAGCATTCTATACATTTTTCCAAGTTTTGATCATTGTCTGTATCGAGTAGTTACAGATCGAGTGAGTAAGTAGTGTTGCCGTTCGTCAAAGCATCAAACTAGAGTTTGGGAGAAAAAGTTTACGCATTTCCCCGCGTAAACAAGAATGTTCATAAAAACTTTATTATTCAACTTGAATAACACTCACACTTTAAGTGATTAGAATAAAGTCGTTCGTGCATAGTTTTCCAAACGATTTTTGTTTTCATAAACCTTCATAATTTATTTTAAAGTTATGTTCAAAAAAATATTTTAATATCTGCGCTTAAACAGTTGATTTCATTAAGTATTTAAAATTGAGACAATTTTCAAAAATCTTATATTTTTCATAGACTAGATATATAGACGAAAGTCAGCGCACCCAGGTTTCTCCCGTACAAATATGCCGATCTCATTTATTTTTATTTGATTATTTCATTCTGTCATTTATTTTTTACGAATATGCATTGTTAAGTTAAATAAATACATGAATTCATTAATTTTGAGTTTAAGGAATGAATTGTAATATAGTTAGTGAACATGCCTAATGTAGTAAATTGAAATGTGCCAGTTTCACCCGTGGCACATCAGTCATTGTTAGAAACAGCTACTGATAGCTTTGACAAGAAACAGCTGATCAAACATGTGCACACGTAGTACGAAAAATAGCAATTATTCCGTGAAAAATCAGTCAGTCACTCCAGAGGAGTCCCGCGGTACGCATTGTAGCAGCAGTCAACAACAGCAGTAACAGCAGATGGAACCGGAAAAAACGAAGGTATTGTCAACCGTAGCCGTAGCAATAGTGGCTGTTGTATTAATTTTCTTAGCAAGAGGTGGTTTGCGGGGATTAGCTCCACTCTCAAACATACAACTGCACACGTCCGGTGTGTTTACACACGGAGGCTCGCTTGTAGTGTCCGACCAATTGATCGGCTTCGACCAAAAAACGCCTTTGGCCTTCGGCCAAAATAAGTCGAAGTTGTGGCCGAAGCCGAGTGTTTGTAACTTCAAGCATAAAGCGACTTGATGATTTAAAAAAATTAAATTTAAACAAAATGATTGCTATTGTAGTGAATTTGAGCTTTCTTATTATGAATCTGAACTTTGTTTTTTTTCTTTTATGTCAGAATCCTGAGTTATCCTTGCTCATAAGTGCAAAAATCATTGTTTTGAGATCTACTTAAATCTATGCAACAAAAACAGTGAATAGCAAAATTTAAAAAATGTCGAGCCCTTGCAGAACAAAATCGGATGATGAATGGCCGCTCTATTTTTGAGAGGTAGTGCTTTCGTGAGATATCGGATATAAAAGTTCCAGAAAGTCAGTTTTTTGGTTTTCCAATAGTAGGTAGAGTAGAACGGGGCAATGTCGTGCACTCAACTTTGACATGCTCGTAAAGCCGTACATCTCAAGCGAATGCAACGAGTAAGCATCCGATCGAAAGATAATTTCATTGGTTACATCCATGTGTAACAACATTTTTGTAGCGAGGAATTCCGTTTGTATAAGTGAATGTGCACGACATTACCCCAATGGTCGTTTTAAAGGTCAACTTCGATAACTCGGTGAAGCCCAAAATTTTTTTGGAAATCAAATACTTCTTTTCTTTGGCAGGATATTTCGTTTCAGAAATCACTTACCTGGTATATTTTCCCGCAAGGAAAATTATTTTTGTGACCCGATGAAAAAACACTTTTATCGTCCCGAAAGCGTACTTTTTGAAAAAAAGGTTACTCTGCAGAGACGAACTGGTGAAAATTGCTAGTATTATATGCATAAGCTCAGTAGGTCAGCAGGTCCCTACCTTACGAACAGTTGGTAAATCATTCAATTCCTTGGGCTAAAACAGCCAGTGCACGACATTACCCCCTGCACGACATTACCCCGTTCTACTCTATGTTCTAGTCAAACCGTGAGAAGTTGTGCCTTCGTGAGATATTGGGTTCTGAAGGTCGTGAAAATACCTTTAAATAAAATATAAATTGTACGAAAATAACTTATGCAACTTTGCAATTTTGAGCGGAGTACCCTTATTGAATAAGGAGAGTTTGCCTGATATTTTCAAAAAAATTTGCTCTTGTATTGGTCATTCTACACCTACGCTCAGTGATGTTTTTAGAACAAAATCCAAAAACAACAACAACAAGCCTGCAATTATTATCAAACTAATGTCAGCTATTGAGCGAAACAAAATGTTCATAGCACTTGCTGCTCATCGCAAGAGGATCAAACGTCAGCTGTGGCTTAGTGACATTGGGTATGGTGGTGATATTCCGTTTTCGTTGCATGAGAGCTTATCTGCATCAAACCGCTCTATTATGCTGCATGCGGTTAAGAGATTTCGTGAGAATAAAATTGCAGCTGCTTTCTCAATACGTGGCAGAGTGTTTATGAGAGTTACACGTGAGGGTGATGCTATTTTGGTACTCAATATTGAAAGTATTGATCGTGAGGCTGGCATTGTAGCTACAAGTCAGAGCGAGGCTTCAAGTCAGAGCGAGGCTTCAAGTCAGAGCGAGGCCTCAAGTCAGAGCAAGGTTAATTTAGTGTGCAACGTTGAGATTGTGGCTGATATTGACAGTTAGAGTGCATAGTTCCGAACTTTTAATTTATTTTTTTTTTTCTCTTCGCGTTAATTTTTATTTTAAGTAGTGTTTAAGTTAAATTAGATATTTTCAATATTGTAGCAATATTTTTAGTATATTTCTATTTATTTTAATTTTTATTTTATTTATTTTTTGATTTTATTTATTTACCTATCGTTTTCTTCTTTTTAATTTTTGCTTAATTTCTTTTTAGAAACCTGGCTTTATTTTTCTTTTTTCCTTATACTTCTTCTCACCTCTTTGAACTTTCTTTCATGTTTTCTTCTATTAAATCAGTATTGTTTGAAGCGGCTACTTGTTTCTCTTGTTTTGCCTCATCTTAGTAACTATTCTAATGGCGCTAAAGATAATTACAAAACACTAATAAATATCATTTGCAAACAATGCAATGGTATAAAGATTGTGCACTTTAATGCCAGAAGTTTAAATGGTCTGAAGCTTGATTATGCGCGGCTTATATTTGAAAATTCCCCTGTTGACGTTATTTGTGTTAGTGAAACGTGGTTCAAGAGTGAAATAGCTGACTATGTTTACAATTTTAAGGGTTTTAAACTCTTTCGTAATGATAGGCATGATAAAAGAGGTGGTGGTGTAGCTACCTATTGCAGGTCTAATTTAAATGCAAGATTGGTTAGTAAAAGTAGTGATGTTTGTGAATTTTTGAATGTTGAAATTGTTGATAGCAATGTTAAAGTATTAGTCTCCTGTGTATACAACCCCAGTAGAAACTCCAACTTTGTACCTTTTTTTACTGAACTCTCAGGTGTGTTGATTGATTTTGACTTTTTTGTTGTTTGTGGTGATTTCAATGTGAATATACTAAAAAATGATTCTGCAACTGAACATTTTTATTACAATACTACTACATGTGGCTTAAAAGTTGCAAATTCAAATTTTCCTACTCGCTATGGACATGATTGCGAGCCTAGTCTCCTCGACATTTGCTTAGTTTCTGATAGCTCGATTTTACAAAAATTTGATCAAATGACCTTCTTGTCTGATCATGACTTGATATTTTGCGGTTTGAATATAGATTTTAATAGTACTCCTACAAATAGTTTTTCTTTTCGTGACTATAAGTCAATTAATTTAAATGCCTTAAATTATGATCTGTCCAATGTTTGTTGGGATGACTGTTTGTATTGTGTTTCTGTTGATGAAAAACTTAGTGTATTTATGAATAGTCTGAATGTTATTTTTAATCATCATGTTCCACTTCGTACCATAAATATCTCAAACTCCTGTTGTCCTTGGCTTACTAATCGTGTAGTTACTGCTATTAAATAAAGAAATAAGCTTCATTCAAAATGGAAACGCAATAGGTCTGCAAGAAACTGGGAACATTTTAGAAGGGCTAGAAACTCAGCAACTATGATGTTAAAGCAAGAGAAAACAAATTTTTTCAATGCGAAATTAAATTCCGGTCTAAGCTCGAAACAGTTATGGGCTAATATTAAAAAGTACAGAATATTTAGCAAGGAGTCAATTGAATGTAATCTTGACCCTGATGCCCTTAACAATTTTTTTCTGACTACCAGTCGTTCGAATGGTAGGATTTGTTCTGATTTTCACGGGTCCTTGAACAACTTCTCTTTTCCATCGTTTCAGTTTTCAAATGTTAATGAGGATGATGTGTTGAGATGTATCCTAAAGCTAGGCTCTAATTCAGTTGGTTTCGATGGCATGCCCTTAAAGTTTATAAAATTGATCTTACCATACATCATTGTCCCCTTTACACACATCATTAATCATTGTTTTACTTGCTCTCAATTTCCTGATTTGTGGAAAATAGCAATTGTAATTCCGATTGCAAAAACGGCCTCTGCCTCTGAACCTAATGATTTTAGACCTATTAGTATTTTACCTGCATTAGGAAAAGTGCTTGAGAAGTTAATGTCTGAACAAATGATGAAATACCTCAACTCAAATAATCTGTTATCTCCACTACAGTCTGGCTTTCGAGCTGGCCATAGTTGCTCGACTGCTATTATGAAGATAATTGATGACATTCGGGTTGCCTATGATAATGATTTCCTAACTGTACTGTGTCTTATAGATTTTACTAAAGCTTTTGATTCGGTGGATCATAATCTTCTCTGCAATAAACTTAAAAATTACTTTAAGTTTTGCCCTAGTGCAGTAGATTTAATATCAAGTTATTTGTATGGTCGAAAGCAGAGTGTTCGAGTGAAAAATGCGTTATCTTCTCTTGAGGCAATTAACACAGGAGTTCCCCAAGGATCTATTTTGGGTCCTCTCCTTTTTTCCATCTTCATCAATGATATTTTTCTTGTTTGTGAATTTTCAAGCGTGCATGCTTACGCAGACGACATTCAACTGTATATATCTCGACCTATTGGACTTTCAGAAGACTTAATTTACCGATTGAATTCTGACTTAGCTTCGCTTTATAAATGGGCTGTCGCTAACGCACTCCTCATTAATCCACTCAAATCAAAAGCTTTACCCATTGCGAAGAGTGATGCCAGTCTTGTTGACATCCGTCCCTTGTTTATTGGTACTGCCCAACTTGACTATGTGAATAAAGTTAAAAATCTTGGATTTATTTTAAATACAAAACTGACATGTACTGACCATATTAACAGCACTGTAGGGAAAATTTACGGAACCTTACGCCTTTTACGAATATCTGCTGCCTTTACTCCTCCTGAAACGAGACGCCGACTTGTACTACAACTTGTCATGCCCGCAATAACATATTTTGATGTTGTATATTGCAAACTTGATTCCCAGTCGCAACATAAGCTGCTTATGGCTTTTAATAGTGCTACTAGATATGTTTATGGTGTTCGCCGTTTTGACCATATCTCAACGATAAGTATGGGTATTCTTGGTTGTGGTTTGATGGAATATTTAAATATTCAAATTTTTTTGTTTTTACATAGGCTTATCAATACTCAAACTCCAAGGTATCTTTATGATAAACTACATTTTTCGCAATCAGCTAGATCATTTAATCTGATAATTCCTAGGCACAACTTCCTAAATACTAGTAGGCTTTTCTTTATAAGCGCCATTAGACTTTGGAATACGTTACCCAACTGTGTAAGACGGGAAAATCTAAGTAATCGTTTCAAACGTGCTATTTATAACCAGTTTTTACTTTAACTTTGACTTACTATTCTTTTTGTTTTTTTCTTCCTTTCTTTCTTCTCTCACTTTTCTCTCCTTACTTTATTAAAGTTTAAATATAGTTTTTCCAAATAAAAATTATTAAATGTAATATGTAATAAGTTTATTCAATTCCACTTATGTTATATTGCTCATTGTTGTGCTATAAAAGACTAAGTCTAAAGGCAATACATCTGTTATTATTTATTATCAATAAATTAAATTAAATTTTCTCTATGAAATTTTCTGAGCTACAAATTCGTGGATCAAATAAGGGAAAAAATTTTACAGAAAACTGATTTCGTCGACTTTTTGCACCCGATATCTCACTTCTCAAGATCTACTTCAGTAACGGCTTCTCCGAACAATGCAAAATCGGCACTAAGCGTTATATCTTTGGCCTGAACCAAACTTAATATGTAGCCTATAGTGCTACAAATTGAATATACTCTGAGAGTAGGGTATAAAATTTTAAAATTAATGAACCTTTTGCTTCGGCTATGGCCGAAGGTTATAAAAAAACCGATTAATCGGCTTCGGTCAAAAAGTGACTTTCGGTCGGACACTACTCGCTTGTTTATGTTGTGTCCGTTGGTATACGACCTGAAGTGTGCAGACTTGTTGCGCAAACATAGGCGTAGGAAATAGCTTTCAACATACTAAAAGTTTTTTTGTGAAACCTGGCTTGTGTAGCTACTTCCGTGGATACAGCAGTTCCGTACAAAGTCGTCGGGAATGAGTTTTCTTTATATGAGGAGTGTTTTATTGGAAATCGTCTGTTTAGCTGTTTCCGTAGATACAGCGCTTAAAATTCGCCGGCGTATTGCGTAAACATAGGAATTCCGTACGTAGTCATAGAAAGTAGATCTTGAGATACAAGGAGTGCTTGTATAGCTGTTTCCGCAGGTCCATGATCTGTTTCCGTTGATCTACGGTTTGGAGTGCTAAAATTTGTTGTACAACCTAGCTAGTAAAGGTGTAAAACTTGGATTGCCACTACTACGCTAAAGGAGAGGGGAAAGGTTAACAAGTTGGAATATCAGCGACAATATTTAATTATATATTTAAACTTAAAATCACATCATTTATTTAAGTAAAATAAGAAGAGGTCTCTTAATCAAATAAGTTTTTGTAACCGAACCCTTGGCCACCGACGAGTCAATACCTCTGACTAAAGTATCGTTAAAATATACATACATACATTACTCTTTTCTGAAATGAAAAGACTTGCAATCATCAACGAAAATTCCTTACCCACTAAGTGAAATCGCAAAAACTTTGTCAAAACACCAATCAACAAATGGAATTCGCAAAGTAATTTAAGCGTAAAATTTCGCATACACTTGGTAATTTAATTCAATGACCACCGAAATACGTCCGCGCACCATTACGCATTTAAATTAATTTCAATAATTTTAATTAAATCAATTAATTAAATTTAATCGCCCATTAGAGTGACGCTGTCGATGTAGGCAAAGCGAAAATTCATTGCTTTTCCCACGCATAGTACTCTCAACTGCTTGGCTTATCCTTATCAAGGACTCAGCAGCAACATGAAATGTTAACGTTAATTTGCTTGTGGCCTTGCTATCGAAAAATGGTTCGAACTTTTGTGAATTACAAAAAGTTTCGATTTTAAAGCAAATGGGGATAATTTTCTGTTTTTTTTTTTTTTATATTTGCGACGACTTGTTTTTATTCCGATTTCGTTTGAGTTTAAATATGCAAAGCACAGTTTTTTTTTTTTTTTTTGATTTTTGTAAAATTTTGTTTTATTTGCCAAATTCATTTTTATTTTATTGCTTAACAAACAAATGGCCAAAAAGTTTGATTTTTATTCAACATTCCCCCTTTTGCATTTTGGTTTTGCTGATGTGTGTGCCTTTAGTTATAAGTTATTGACCAGAAAATTTGCTACCAGTTCACAAACTTTTTCATGTTGGGGGAGTCAGTTTCAAAAGTTTGAACTTTTTGTTTATTTTTATGGCATTGTTTGTTTCTCTATTTTTTTTTTTTTTGTGATTTTTAGTGGGTAAAATTCCATAAAGAGTGTTAAATGTTAGTAACAGAAAAAATGCGCCATTTTTATGAACGTTTGTGGATCAATCAGGGCTTATCAAATCTTTGTAAAATGGGTTTAGATTTAAGATCACATAAATATGCTAAAAAAAATATTGGAATTTTTTATAATATTATCGGAATAGATTTATAATTGTGTTAGAGGTCTGCACAATATATTTTATTGGAGTTTCAAAACACGCTATTTCAATACTCGTTATAAAGGGTTTTTCAATAGAGGCGCTACAAAAGTAGACCGACAGGGACAGCAAACGACGCCATATTTTTCCCGCTCTCTTGACATTTCTCCTCACTAAGGTTTGCCATTTTATCATTGAAGCCAACATCGAGTAGAAATTATTAAAACTTACCACCGAAATTCGGAGACAGTGGCCTCAACTTTAAGAGAGATACGTCCAATTTATGGTCGTCATAATCGTCCTACCAGATCAACAATTGAGCGTCTTGTGGAAAAATTTTAATCCACAGGCACAGTACAAAGTTTTCCCGTGACAGCAAAACAAAGAAGTGCCAGTAGTGTCGAGAATATTGCTGCCGCTGAGGCTTCAGTTCAAGAAATCCCAAATGTGTCTCTCACACGTCGTTCTCAAGCGTTGAGCGTCTTTGTGACGTTGTTGTGGCCAATTTTGCGAAAAATTCTTGGCCTACATCCTTACAAGATCAAATTGACGCAAGAACTGAAGCCGCTTGACTACCAGAACCGTCAAATGTTCGTGAATTGGGCTGAGCAAAAACTTGAAAATGATTCGGATTTTCATCGAAAAACCATCTTCAGCGATGAGGCTCATTTCTGGCTGTATGGCTTCGTCAATAAGCATAATATGCGTTATTGGTCAGGCAGCAATTCACATGTACTCCATGAGTCACTTTTGTATTCCGAAAAAATTACGGTTTGGTGTAGTTTATGAGCCGACGGCATCATTGGGCCGTACTTCTTCCGAGATGATCAATTCCGGCACGTTACTGTGAATGGGAATCGCTACCGTTCAATGATAACCGAATATTTTTTGGCCCGAATCGGATGACATGGACTTGGACAATACGTGGTCTCAACAAAACGGCGCCACAAGCCACACAGCGAATGTCACAATCAATCTATTGAAAACCAAGCTTGGTGAGCGTGTTATCTCACGAAATGGCCCACTGAGTCGTGCGATTTGACTCCGTTAGGCTTTTTCATGTGGAACTACGTCAAGTCTATGGTCAATGCCAACAAACCAGCGACGATTGATGAACTTCGTACGAATATCGATCGTGAAATTGCAGCAGTATCGGCCGATTTATGCTTGAAAACTGTCGAAAATTGGGTTCAGGGTCTGGACTTCTGCAAGCATGCCCGTGGTTGCCATGGAAAAGAAATCGAGTTTCATACATAATGGCATTGAATGTACTTTCACAGAAATAAAGAATTTCATTGATATCCAAAACCGTTTTTGATTTATTTAAAAAAACTTTTGTAGCGCTCTTGTTTAAAAACTCTTTACAAGACATGGTGTATTTCATTTACCAAGTACTTCAGTTTAGAGTCGCAAGCAAATGTCTTGATCGAATTTTGATATAAAAGCAGAAAACCGGATACATAGACATATACTACGAATCATCGTCCGAAAAATGCCCTCCATAATTCTAGTAAATGTTGTTTTACCACATGCAAAACTCACCTTATACTTTTCGGTTTGAGCATATGCTACAAACTGGATTCGATTATTGGTACAGGGTGCAATGAAATGTATATTTTTTATATTTTTGCCAAATCATTAATTTCACTGCAGTTTTTCTACTTACACGATTTACATTGACTTGAAGTATTTGATTGTTCAAAATATAGTACACTAAAGAACTTGTTGGAATCAAGTCTTTTTTGCCACTGATAAAACAAGACAGTGTTCTTCAGTGTCAATATGATATCTCAGTATAGTAAAAATTTGAATATTTCATTTTTTTTGCATCAAATATTTCAGTTCAGAGTAAAACATACAAAAAATAAAAGGAATTGAATCAGGCGCATTACACCACCTAAACAAATAATTTCTGAGCACTCTATAACTCTGCAACTATAGGAGATATGAAACGTAAAGTACATGGTAAAAGAAAAGACCAAGAGGCATTATACCTCTGGACAGTTCTATTGTACAGTTAATTTTTTTTTTTTTTTTAATTTTAAGTTTTTCAATTCTCTGCATACATTTTTATAAATTAATTTTTTAATGAGTTCACATTCTCACATTCTCAAATTGAGTTCATTGCACTTAATATTTTTTCTTTTTATGATTTCAATATCGCTTAATTGGATGTGTTTTTTCCATATTTTTATAGGATGTCATAAATAATGAAAATGTGCACTTTTACTTCCTTACAAAAGTGAAAAAAAAACTTTTTTCACTTTTTTAATGATGTCCTGAAAAGAAACTCGCTCCAACTTTCGTTTCATGCACGCGCAAAAATACAACGAGTTCTCTTGTGCGGAAAAAATTTTAAATGAGATTTGTTTACTTTTTACAGTAAAAAGCACTGTATGCATACGATTCGACAGTTGTGCGACTACCCCAAATGGAAATAAAACTTTCAATGATCAAAAATATGTGATTTTTATAAATTGCAAACAAAGCATTGCCTGTTGGGTCATCGAGTAAAAAGCAAATACATAAAGTGACTATATGCCAGTTGCTTAACCCTTTTATGTATGTTAGTTCCCTCGTATAACACTTCAGGTACGTTTTTTTCCATTTGTTGATGACTACGCGGAATGCCACAGCCACAACCAGTGACAATGAATTTCTCACCCACAATCATCATGTGGATTTTTCAACTTTTACTTGTCACTGGGTCCCTTTTTCAGTTTGTTTTTGAAAGGGTTAATGTGTTTTTAATGTTGAGCAATATTACTTCTATTGATGCAAATGGAAATTATCCATGCTTGTTGAATCTCAAGTATGTTGATAAAGCTGATAAGTTAACGTTTGAAGCAAAAGTAATGTCATAATTCAAATGATTCGTAGTTTCTGTAGCTCTGCAAGTGATCGTTTTGGGCCTGCTTTTGACAAACAATTGGTGCATTAAAGTTGATTTAGAGCAGATATCACAGGTCATATCCAAAATATATTTTTGGCCTTTTCCCAGCGATTGGTGCATTACATTTACATAAATGGTCCCAAAAACGGCCACTTAGAAGTCCCAAAACAACTTTGGTCATATCTAAAACATATTTTTGACTATCTCTCATCGATTCGTTCAATTAAATGTTAAAACGCTAATTTGGAGGACCCCGAACCAGCGCTGGTTATGATAAAAATGTATTTTCGACCTTTCCATATTGATTGGAGCACTAAATTTTGTTTATAAAATGGACCCAAAATGATCACATAGAGTACCCGGATACAACTATGGTCATATCCAAATAATATTTATAACCTCTTCCCAGCGATATGTGCAGTTAAATTTTTTTACATAAATGGCCCACAAACGGTCACTTAAAATTCCCGAAGACACCTCTGGTCATATTTAAAATACCTTTTTGACCTTTTGCCCATCGATAAAAAATTTTTTTTTTATGAAAATGGGCCCAAAATGGTCATTTATAATTTCGACCTTTGCCAATAAATTTTATTTACAAAATCGGGCCAAAAAGGTTACGCAGCGGGCCCAGAGACACTTCTGAACATGTCGTGTCATTTTCGATGTTTGCCCATGGATTGTTGTATATATACCGGTTCGATTTTGTATGAAGCAAAATAAAATCATCCCAAAATCTACTCAAAAGTTAGATGGAGAAAATCAAATGGAGCACTTTTATTTCTACTTAAGGCTCATTTTGGCTAAAAAACATGTTTTTTGGTCATGACACTATTTTCATTACAAAATGGATATCCAAGTGTGCTTTAGAAACAAAGACTATGTACTTAAAAAAATTTTTGGTCTTTTTCATAAACATTTTTTTTATATAATATCAATAAATAACACAAACAACAATTATGATATATCAATACGTATTAACACACAAACAAAACTGGCAAAAGTCGGCTTCGCAGCCGGGCAAGGCTGGTGCAGTGGTAACGACTTCTGCTACCAACCGGGAGGTCCTTGGTTCAACTCCCACCCATGCCAAAAACACAAAAAGTTTTCAAACTTGCAATTTTTCAATTATAATTAATTTAGTGAAATAAATATAATTATAATTACAACAAAAATAGTCTGATGAGTCTTTGTGGCGAAAGACGAAACATATGTCACTATAGCCGTGTTTTTAATCCGTTCCTTAATTTGTCATAATTATGTGTTAGAAAAACGCATTGATAGATTTATATGTAAATCGATCTTTGCAAATATATGACTAAAAGCTTAATTAAAAAATCAATTTTCAATATATAAATGTCATTAAGTAACACACTTAAAAATTCTTAAAATTTTTTTTTGGGGATATAGATAATATTCGCTTCCCAAATCGTTTTTTTTTTTTCAAGTTTTTCGAGTATGCAGTCGGAAAAACGATTTTTTATACAAAAGCAAAGCATCTAATGAAAAAAGTGTACGGCAAAAAATGCTTAGAATTGTCCAAAAATTTAAACAAATTAATTTATTTTATTTTTTGACAAAGTTTTGAGAAATTATAAAATAAGCATTTTTTGCCATATACTTACATTTTTTTCATTAGATGCCTTGCTTTTGAGTAAAAAATAATTTTTTCACCCTCCTTATTGAAAAACGTAAAAAAATCGATTTTTGGAACCAAAGTCACCAAAAAAAAATTTTTGAGCACCAACATTTCTGTAACAACATAATCTTTATTTCTAAAGCACTTTTAGGTATAGATTTTCTAATGAAAAAAGAGTTATGACCAAAAGCATATTTTTTAGCCACAATAGGCCTTCAGTAGAATTAAAAATGTTCCATTAGTTTTTCTCAGAATGAAAAAAATAACACTAAAAGTATTTACATTAATCAATTTAGTTTAAAAATATTCATTACCACATCCGATGACACTACTGCACTCTTTCGGAGTACGGTGCGGCATCCATTTATATTTGGTTTTCAATGTACTTGGCTATAAGCTGTTCTGAAGTAGAGTGCAATAGTGTCATAAAAGAAATGAATATATTCATGCAGATACCTACATAATCTCACTTTATTAGAGCTAAGTGTTTTGCGAACAACAATTCAAATTGCCGTGAAACAAGCACAAATGTGCATCAATTCTGAGAATTGTGTTTTTTCTGATATCATCTTTTAGGTTTAACATCAGAAATTCTATTTTTAAAGTAAATTTGTCAAGAAAACAGGGTTCAGTTTCGTTAATTTCTATCAACATGGCAGCAAAGTGTATAAGTGTAACCATTAAAGAGATTTTAGACGAAATTTTTCCAAAGGGGTGGCGCAAGCGAACTTGATTCATGGTAGCAAAGTTGAAATTCCGAAAGAGCGCATCGAATTCTATAAAATAACCTAAAAGTCCCGCAAAACTTTCCAGGTAACACCATTTTTTTCTTCTACCTATTAAAAAAATAAAAAAATCTAAAAATTTGAATCATAAATTGTACACAATTATGAATTTTTTTTATCTAAAAAGTTAAAGTGAATTCCGATTTTTTTTTTCAACTCAAAAGAAAAATTTCATATTTAAAAAATAATATATTCTTGCCGCGTCATCACTTGTAACATGCACTATCATGATGTGTAAAGTGTTTATGTGTATGTTAAGTTTCACATAAAATTCATGATATGTATGTGTGAGCAAACGAAAGTAGCAGCAACAGCCGCTGCAACAACTACAACAAAAATAACATTAACTGCAACAGCAGCAATAACAATAAGAGCAGTAGTAGCAACCAACACAGCAAACTTAAATTGCCTTCGTGAGCAAACACACACCGAAATACACATATTACAACCACATTGAACTGATTAAAAAAAAAAAAATTACGATTTTTGGAAATAAAAAAACCCAGAAATTCTGAAAAATTAGAAAACAGAGCTAAGAACTTTTATAAATTTTTTTAAGGTTACTTAGAGGTCGCTTATCGCCACTTTACACAAAATCTCTACAAAAATGCTCGGAATGAGTAAAACAATATCTCAGTTCTTGAATAAGAATTTTTTTTTTTTAGAAAATTTACACCCACATTATTCTGTTTCCATGTGTCTTTTTGATACCTCCTTTTGCGTCAAACAACTAGATTATAGTGGGCTAAAGTTCATTTATCTTTTTTCGTACAAAAGTTATCTTCCGTAGAAGTTATTATCATTATCACCTATTCTTATGCTTTTCAAGAGCTATAAGACCTCTTGCGATCCAAACATTAGCCAGTTCCCTATATACCGGGTACTCCAAAGTGATAAAACCATAATTTTGCGTCACACTAGTGTTCAATTTTCTCTAGATTGTACATAGTTTACTATCATCTCTTATAATTGTGCAATCAGTAGCTCTAAAGTGATCAAAATGTCTGGACCGATCTTGTTCTGATTGATGAAAAGTTCCTGGTTTCATACACTTAATGTTTTCATCGTGCAGAATTTATTATTAAGTTTTAATACCAGTCTTCAAGACTAAACATTTCATAAAATTCGTTTTTTTACAAACAGGTTTGACTTTACCGTGGCATAAAATCCCTTTTCTTATGCGCACAAAAACTTTATTTTACTGCAAAAAATAGTCTTTCACATGTACAGATCATACGTTGAGCGGAAAAAACTAAAAATTTAAATTTAGTGCAAAAATGTTTTACCGTCTCACGGCCTTAACATGGAGATTTTTTGGTATTTTAAAAGTTTATTGTAGAAAATGAATATATAATTATAAAATTATAACTTTCAGATAATTCATTGTGTTTCTTGTCATTAACTTATTATGATAACTTTGATCTGTTTAAGGAAAGTTTTTTTTTTGGTTTTTTTCTAGTCAAAATTACGGCGTTTTTTGTATCACTCTAATGCATACATATGCACACCCTTGAAAAGAAAAATGACCACGATACAGATTTTTGTTCCTGTTGGCACTTAAGTATGTAGCTGTTATTGTTGTTGTAGCTCCTTTGGAGCTGTAGTATTGCATTACAAGTTGGTTTTGAATTTGCATTGGCCTCAGCTTTGATTTTATGTGAATAAGCTCTTATTTTCATGTTAGTGTCATATAATCCGGGCGCATTCCCATATTTTTCAATAGCATCAGCAATGTTTAGAAAATATTTAACTGTTTGTATGTAGTTACGAAATGTTCCTACTTAGGAGAGTCATAAAGAATTGGAAAAATATGTTTTAACATTTTTGAAGATTTTAAATTTTATAAGTGTAAATTGAAAATAAAAAAGTTGTGGATGGTTTTCATAGAACAGAGAGCGATGTTATTTTTTCAAACGTAAGCAAGTTTTGTGATTCTAAGATTTCCATCTCCAACTACTTACCCTGCAGTAAAAATATGAGTCAGTCTACAAAAAATATTAGTTCACGGTTAGTACTAGCCCGAAACTAGTGAAAAAGGGATGCAGTGGAGGCCAGTTTGATATCAGTTTTTAGTTTGTATGGGTAAACAAATTTGTATCGTAACGAAAACAAACCACAAAATCTGTTTTTGCTTTTGTGTTTTTTAATAAGTCTACTTTACACCACAACACACAAAAAAGAACAGTTGCTTATGTGTAAAAGGGGTTGAACTCGGACAAGTACTGGTTGATAGAGGACTAGTTAATAAACTACTCTTAAGCTAGTTCGTTTGCCTGCAGGTTATTTAAGTAAACAAAAGGTGAGGCGATATGTTATGCTAGATATAAGTAATACAGGCTTTTCTTGTTTGCTTTTGTTAACTCCCTCTGCTCCAGCTCTTAACGTGTTATATGGGCCAAGTGACGTTATTTTGTTTAATTTACACTCGAGTCATTAGTGCCTTTTTATCCAAAGGCTTTAAAGTAGCTGCGTCATTATTTGGAATTATTCAAGCAATTACTGAACAGCTGTTGCATGCAAATTTTTTTTCTCTAAATTTGTTTTTTATTATCATGACCAATTGTTTTGTCCCAACTGAATTGGTGATTTTTCAATTTTTAATCAAATTTCAAAATGCAGTTTGCATGTCAATGGCGGCGGCGACATTTTATTTGTCGCGGAACCGAAATTGTTAAATTTTATTAACACTTTTTTATGTTTTTGTTTTCTGTTTACTCATTTGAATATTTTATCCATTTGTTATGATGCAATTGCATGAGAATTTGAAATTTGGCAAAACTTTGTCACACAAAATTTTCGAGTTTTAAATTTTTTATCACATGTTGCCAGGAAAAGTAACAAAAAAAAAATCGAACTTTTTGTGATTAAAGGTTTTTTGCTTGCAATATTCTATTTGCAAATGCATAAAAAGTATATATAAATTAAAAAAAAAATATATTTTATTAAAAAAAATAACACAAAATTGAACCAAACGACTCACTTACAAATCCAAATCGATGCATTGACAATATGCACAAAAATTAAAATTGACATTTAATGCGCGTCATGCATGCATGAATGACGAAACAATTTTTCACATAAAAAAATTGCACAAATGTTGTTGACATTTTAGATATTTTTTTTTTGTTTATTTTATGTTTTTTAAGTTTTTATAAATATTTTTTTTTTTGTGATTTTATTGTTTAGTTTGTTTGCAAGCAGCAGCGGCGTCATTTGTTGCATCTTTAATGCTGCACAATGGGATTTTTGCACCATGTTAATTATGCATCATGTTATGTTTGTTGCCGCATGGCATAGTTTTAGTTATTGCATGAATTTATGCATTTCAGGTTTCATCGGCCAATGCTTAATTTTAAATAATTTATTACTGTGCACAAATATTCTTTCAACTACAGTTACATATGTTTGTTTTGGCTAATATACCACTTATAAATATTAAACAAAAGGATTTGTTTGTTTGAATAAATATCTCTTTTTAATCAATTCAATAAACCAAATTACCTGATCTGACATATATTATGAATGAGCATTCGTTGATAGTAATTTTATATCTGACCTATAAATTTTAAGTAAAATTATTATAAAAATATTTTTAAACCTTTAGTTTATCATATCTCATATTATCACCTCAACACTTCAACTAATAACTGCCCCAGAAAAATTCGATACTTTGATCTTCATCAATAAAAAAATACGTAATAATTTTTTTTTAAATTTTGTTTTTTTATTAATTAATGAGTAGTAAATATAACGAACATAAATAACCCATCACTATTAAAAAATGTTTATTTCATATTAAAATATTTTACCTTTTTCTTAAGACCATTCATTAAATTTTGTACAGTTGTTTCGTCGACAGTACCGTACGACCTTCGCCACATATTTTTTAAATCTTTTAAATTTTTTGCAGAACTTTTACTCTTTCGAAGTTTTGATTTCATTAGAGCCAAATATCTCTCAATAGATCGAATCTGTGGGCAGTTAGGTGAATTCGCATTTTTGGGAACAAACTTTACATTATTGCTATTATACCATTCTATGGTAGCTCTAGAGTAGTGAGAGGTTGCTAAATCAGGCCAAAGCATTACAGTATCCCCGTTCTTACGAATAAATGGCAAAAAACGTTTTTGAAGGCATTCATCAGTATAAACTTTCGAGTTAATTGTGCCCTGTGTTACAAAACAACTGCTTTTCAGACCGCAAGTGCATATGGACTGACAAATCATATACTGCTTGGGAAATTTTGTAATTTTCTTCTCTTTAAATTTGCTCTGTACCTGCCCCTTCTCCGAACAGGTGCGAAATTTGTATCCCGGTAGCTGTTTAAATCTGCCTTAACGTATATTTCATTGGCCATTATGCAGCAGTCAAATTTAGTCAGGTACTATAATCGACATATAACTTTCGAGCTCGCTTTTGAGTCTCTAACGGCTTTTCATGGGAACGGTCTGGTACTTTTTGAACTCTGCAGGCTTTTAGCTTAAGTGTTTTCTTCAGTGTGTTTATTGAAGATTTTGAGGCTTGTGCTCTGGCAGCCATATCTCGTTCTGAAGAGTTAGGATTCTGCTTAAAGATGCGTTTCACCTTTTTCACCAACTGTGGGTCTATATTGGCTTTTCTACCTGAACCCTTTTCCGCGTAATAAGTTGACCCTTTCTATAATTCGAAATTACCCTTTGGACAGTGACTTTTGATGCTCCTGTTTTTTTAGCTACGGCTGAATATTTTAATTCTGGTTTTTACAGGTAAGTGTACAAAATGAGTTTGCGCTTTTTTTCTTGATTGCTAGACATCTTTATCGTTTGAAGTTTGTTTACCAAGTGTTATATATTTTTGTAATCGTCATGTTATATAAAAAATAGCACCCATATTTCGACCTGCACAATCATCAGGTAAATCATAATCTTAAAGAACAAATGTATCAAATTTTTCTGGGGGCAGTCCTTAGATATCATAAATTTTCTACTTTTAAGAAAAATCCATTTTATATTTTTGAAAATATTAATTGACACTGATTTTAGACTTTTCTGGCTTTGTTTTACTTATAATACCATCCAACATGACTTTGCATAACTGAACAATTCCAATATATTCTTAAAATTTGCCTTAAAATTAGTTATAAGTGTCTTCTCGAGCCGCTAGATCAACTCGATTTTTGAAGTTTTCCACTGCTCTGTGAAGTTTGCCCTGGAAGGGCCTTCCCATTAAATCTATACTACATATTTGACCGATTTTCATTTCCTATAAGGCACAACGCAGCACATGTCAAGCACACCCAAGCACAACTTTTTTTTTGGGAAACTCTACAAAAGCTGGACCAACTTCGCATAAAAAAAGGACCTCCCCATAAAAAGTGAATCCTTGGACCGATTTTTTTTCTAATACAGCACAACGCAGCACAAGTGAAGCATACCACGGCACAACTTTTTTTTCGGGAAATTCCACAAAAACAGGGCTTACTTCACGCACATGCATTTCTCGCCATTGGTGGCCGTTGGTGAAATTTTCCGTATAATATTGTTGTGCCAATACTTTAACCCATTATAGCCCAGATTTTGAAAAAGGAACAAAAAGACCAATAAAAACAGTTTCGTAGCATTATCAACACATGGCACCATGAGGAAACATTATACTTTTTTGTGAATCACTGCATATGCACAATTTGCAAAATTTTCAAAACTCCACGCTTTGTTCAAACTGATTGCTCAATAAAATCAAAGATTTTTTGTTAAAAAAGAAATGTCCCGGTTTCCAGTATCAATCAGAAATCGATTATGCCAAGCCAACTTAGTTCAAGCTTAGTTTAAGAACTCTAAGCAAGCTGAGAAACTTAAGTATTCTGCACTGCTATGAAGAAGCCCTTAGAATCTTAGGCACTGTTACGTGCTGAATATTAACAAATTAAACTTAGTACCTCTGGATAACAAGTTAGTACTCTAATATGGGAGACATTGGCAAAAATATGAAATCAAATTTCCGATTGTCATATATCTTTAATCAATTTCCCTTTTTTTATAATTTTTTTTTTATAGTGCAATTATCAATATTTTTGTTTATTAAAAAACTTTTCACATTCTCATAAAATTGTTTTTTATTTTGATTTTTTTCATTAAAAGTGTTTCAACTTTGCAGTTTTCTCTTTTTTTACGTTTTAACACGTCAACTGTTGTCAAACTTGACCGCAATGTCGTGTGTCGTAGCGGTTGCTGTGGCTGCTGCTGCTGTGACATTGGCAACTGTTGCAAGTCAGTTGACAGTAAAACGCAAGAAATTAAAATGAAAAAAATACAAACAGCAGTGTAAATAAAATTCATTGTGGGCGTTCAACAAACCGCAGTTGTCAAAAATTTGCAGACGATTTTTTTGCCAAAAAATTTAATGCGCAGTGATATAAAAGTAAAATTGTTGAAATTGCCGAAAAACATATGCTTTACAATAATATATTCATATAAAAATACCTGTTACTGTTGATTGGTGAATGTATTCAAAGCAATTTATTTTGATTATCTCTGTAACTTAAAATCATTAAACACTTATGGGATTTTAAAGTATTGTTGGTGCGCTGAAACATTTTTGTTTTTTTGCTACAAAAGTTCACTTTGTTAAGCTAAAAATTGAAACGCCGACTATACAAAATATATAAATAACTAGGTATATACAACAATATAAATTTATATATACCCGTAAGTATAACAACTTTAAAAGAGTATAATAGCAATACAAAGACAAGTTACCTACACTGTATATCATAAAAAAGTTGGAAAACACAAATGCCATTAGCGCTCTTGGGAAATTCGTTTGTTCCGACATACCAGACCATGAAAGTTTTGTTTTCTATTTTTAGTTGTTAAGGTTTTATTTTGGTAACAAAACTTTGAAATTTAAATTTGAGCCAAAAAGTAGCAAGAGAGGAGAAAAATTTATAGAAAAATAAATAACCATTTAAGGAATATAACGCAAGTTAAGAGATGTTCTTCACGAACTGAAAAAATAAAAAAAAAAAAAAAAAAATAATAAAAACAAATAATTAGTAAAGTAAATACATATAATGATATTTAACTACGTTCGACATTAAAGACGTCAAAAGCATCAAAATTTTCAAATATTTTAAAAACTTTAAAAAGTATCAAATTACTGAAATCTACGCAAAATGTTGAAAATATCGAAATATATTGAAAATGTTTGAAACGGCTAATAATAAAGAAAAAATCTTTAAAATAACAGTGTTTTTAAGTGGCGATTTTATTTTTTATGGAGAAGTTACGTAATTTCTGCTAAAATATTTTTATACGTTGTTAATCTTAAACTCTTATATTATAAGCGATACAATATGTAGCTTTGTGAGGTTTTCTGTTAATATTAGTGAGACAAAATTTTATGGGAGTAAGCTGGGGAAGTTCAAAAAAAGAGGAACTAAAATGTCTCCAAAGTTTCATGGTCGCGCAGAAGTGCTAGAGAAGGAAATAAAATTTCACTGACCCTCCCCCGACTATCCCTCTACAACATTATTGTAAAACAAATGCGCTATTTCCATTCTCTTATATGGATCTATAAAAAATTAGTTGTCTCCAAAGTATTCTGATGTGGAAAAAAGTTAAAAGACCGCCATAATTTATCTCTCAACAACCTTTCGCTTAACGCATTAATTTCCATCGTTTTTATTTTTTATTTGAGACTTTATTTAAAGAAAATGGTACAATGTATTTTATTTAAATGGTAGTCTGATGGTGCAAGGTCTGGGCTATAAGGCGAGTGAGGCAAAATTTTTATAGATTTCCCATCCGTTGTTTTCCAGGTAATTTTTGACTGGGGCAGCAATATGTGGCCGAGCGTTATCGTGGTGGAAAATGATTGACTCTTGTCTGGTCGCATACGTTGGCCGCTCTGCCTGGATTTTCTGCTTCAATCAAATCAACTGTTGACGATAGAGTTGAGCATTAATGGTTTATCCACCTGGCAACAGCTCATAATGGATCACACCTAGCTGGTCCTGACCAGGACGTTCTTTGTCTTCGACATCAAAATCACCACTTTTGAACCGTCGAAACCATTCACGACAGCTTGATTCAGCTAAAACATAGTCCCCATAAACTTCTACAAGAATGCGATGGCTTTCGGCAGCTGTTTTCTTTGAAATATAGTAGTGAAGTGAAACTTCCCGCAAATGTTGCTTTTTCGGCACGAACTCGGACATTTTGGAGCACAGTAAAATTATGATGCGGATAAAAATTTTCAAATCTAATGATGCATAGTTTTTGACAGCTGCCTAAGCTTCAAATATAACGTTTCTGATCTAACATTTAAGTCACCATGTATTGATGGCGACATCTTTTGAAAAACGATGGAAATTAATGCATACACCCAATACTTACCCATCCTCTTCATAATTATTAACGTTTACCTATCAGTTTGTTATACAAAATCATTAATTTTCTACTAGGGCCCCCTTAGACAATGGAAATAGAGGATTTATATGTTCCCCAAAAATTTGTTGGGGATAGAAAATAATGGCGGGTCGATGAAAATTTATTTCCTGTTCTGGCACTTATTCGGAGATAATTTTCGAAAATTTTAAATACTGTTAAGGCCATACTTCTACACGATTTCTCACCAAGCTAAAATTTATCAATTTAATACAAAACTTTCACAATTGGCAACACTTAATGAAAAAGCACCTGCAGCTGTGGCGCAATAAATTTGTTGCATATTTTTATGCGCATAATTTCAAGTAAACATATTTACATTTTTATTGTTATTTTCATTCACAATCAAGTGCTTGTTCTCTCTGCTGCACCACCAGCAATAGTTGTTGAGATATTTTCAAATTATTTATTGTTATTGCGCTGCTGCTGTTGCACCTTTTTAACGCCCGCTGGCAGCAAATATCTCATAAGCGCAATAACAATATTGTTTGTTATTGCAAATTGAATTCATAGCATGACCAATGAAATGGAAGTGACAGCAGATAAGCAAGAAAAACACTAATGAAAAGAGTAGCGGCATCAGGAAGACACTATGGAAGGAAATTGCTGCTGAGAAAAGTAGTTGGGGGCGCGCGCCAAGAAGCCTTGCTGCGAAGTTTTGCTTGATATTAATAGTAATAAAGACAGAATTATGATATGAAATCTTTATTTTTAACAAATTAATAAAATTTATTTCGTTAGATGGTGTTGCTAAGCAGTAATTGCAATATTGAAAGGGATACAAACAGTTTTTGCTTGGTTCTCAAAAACAGGCTTTATTTAAGTCAAAGAGCTTATACATATCTTTTGAAAGGAGCAAAACAAGCAGATAAAGAAACTAAAATCCTAAAGATTTCCTTTAATTCTGTTTTTTGCAGTGTTTTGACATTTCTTTAGAATTTTACCAAAATGATTTATCACATTTTACGCTTCTAGGAATAAGTTCATTAAGCAAAAACCTTTCAAGTGTCTCAATCCATTTTCGTACACTGACCAACTCAGAATTCCTTTTATCAATTTAAGTAATACAGACTAAAGATTCTACTTATGACAAAAAAAAAAAAAAAAGAAACTTTAATTGGAAATCTTTTAAGTACGTATGAGTACCAGCATTATAGTAACGAACAACAAAAACCAGGAATTTCAATCATTTTCAATGTACTTAATGTCATTTTCAATTTCATTTATATCCTTAAAGAAGGGGTTTTTTGCTGCCGTTCGCTCTGGCCTCTGCTCTCATTGTTACCAAGATAATCGCTTACAAAATCCATTAGATAAACAATACTTCTTCTAATGCTGCCGCTGCTGCTGCTGTTGCTGCTGTTGCTGCTGCTACTGTGTCTACTGCTGTTGTTACTTTATTGCTGCTGAAGCTGCGTGTTATTTTAAGCTTTTCTTAGAGACAGACACACACCTTCTGCCATGCACTGTCACAGATGTCCTACGTTCTTACGCCCCAACTACTCCTTCAATCAAACGTTGCTTTTCCATTAATTTCTCATCTGTGTTATGCTTCAATTACGTGCATCTTTCAAATCTGTTGCGTGTTTCTTTCTCTTCTCTTTTTCTACGTTTTGTTGTATGGCAGCAGTCAACAATTGCAGGAGAGAGCAAAGTAGGAGCAAGCAAGAAAAAAAGCAAAGCAATTAATTTTGTGGCTTCAGAAGTTTGCGTTCACAAAAGTTCAAATAACAAGGAGCTTGTTGAAAAATCAAGCGGATAAAACCGATATAGCAATTGAAAAATCTTTGAGGTTTTTTACTTAACTAAGGGGGTTTTTCACAAAAAGTTGGAGAAGATTAAAGGATTATTAACATACTGATGTGTACGCACAATAAACACAAGATAATCGATATAAACAATGCAAATGAAACACACAAAATAAACAAGAAAAATCAGACAAAAGAAAAATAGATAGACAACTATGACAATGATGACAGTCATGACAAACATGGCAAGCCTGACAAACAAAATAAACCAACCAAAAAGGACAAATAAGGAAAACAAGGCTGTTAAGACAAACAGCAAAAAAAAAAAAAAACAACACAGAAGACAATGAAGACAACCAAGACAGTGAAGGCAATGAAGACAATGCAGACAGTGAAGACAATGAAAGCAAAGAAGATAGTGAAGACAATGAAGGCAATGAAGACAATGGAGACAGTAAAGACAATGAAAACAATGAAGATAATGAAGACAAATAAGACAAATAAGGCAAGCAAAGCAAAACAAAACTAAAAAACTTAATAAGACTTAAATACAAACAAGACAATCTAAAGAAACAAGACAAACCGGACAATCAAGACAGATAGATTACTCGAACTGGAGTTGGAAATGGGTTAAGTTATGATTTTGAGCAAAATATTTCGTTTTTTTATTTTTTGAATATTTGCATTTATTTATGGAATAACTACATACTATTTTCATTTCTACTCAAGAAGTCTTTTATCACTTCACATGCACTTCAATGTCTGTTGCTTGTGTGCGTTTGTGCCTATATGTATTGGCAGCTATATACATACATGTGTACTACAATATGTGTAGACACTTGTGTTGCTTTTCGGTTTTTTATTTCAATGCCTTTTCATTTAACTCGAAATTCTTCTGTTGCAAAACACTTTGTTTGCAAACGAAGTGTACGATTCCTTTGTGTCTTAACACTTTTTTTTTGTTTTGCCGAATTTATTGCTTGGTCTTTATGTGAGCGCCGTAGTACTAAGAAACTCTTATATGAGGACATACAATCATGCTAACAGCCGCACCACATTCGCATTCGTAGCACTAATGCCATTTCACACTTATTTTGAATTTTCTATAGTCTGCTTTTAGGCATAAAATACTCGCAAATGCCTGCATGTATGTGTGTTTATAGCGATTTATTTATATTCTTCAACTTGACAATTTATTATTCCTCGTCTGAGTGAGTTGTTTTTGTTGGTTTGCTTTGGTTTTCTTTTTTTGTTGCTTCCTTTTCTTGTCGTTTCTTTTCTTTACAATGTAGTAGTATTTATTCATTCATTCATTCAATCTTTCAATTTAGCTGGCCAGAGATTTTCTGCTACGAATATAGCACCAGCTTGCTGCCACAGATTTTCCGGTCGGGATGAAAGCACTTCTTTAATGTGTTCCTGTGTGATAAGATAATTACTTTTAGTGCATACTTTTAGGTGGCAGGCCATAGGAAAGATTTATTGAGCAATTAAAGAAACGTAAAGAATTTGCTTCTAAGTAAAATTGACAGCAATAATGAACAACTTGAAATTGAATAAAATTAATTATGTATTAATATTGAAATATTGCAATTATACTCATTCTTTATATTTAGGGAATATTTGAAGTACCTACTTATATGTACGTATGTATTTAGCTACATTTTTATACAGTCACTTCCGCTACAGCATTGAATTCATTATAATCTGATTGTTGCCATTTTTTTAATTTATTAACACCAAATAACTTAAAACTAGACAAAACTGACTTAGTGTTTTTCACTTGAATAGAGACTATATGTTTGTCCAAGTCAATATATATGTCGTAGAGTTATATATTGGCACAACGAAAATAGTTTCGTATAGAACGTAATGTAGCGCAATATATAAATTGTATCTGAATAAACAAATAATGTTGTCAATGGCAACGCACAATAACAAATTCTACTTTCTATTACGTTCCGTTTGAATTTTGTAGTTTAGAAAACGAGGCGAGAGTTTGAAACTCTTTCCGAGTGTGGCCCAAAGCGATAGATATGTTTTGATATGAGAAAGATAGAAGTAGCTATATGTAGCTATTTGAAATGATTTTGTGAGAGAAATATTATGAGTGGAAATGAAATGCGTAGACATAGAACAAATAGAATGGATTGCGCATTAGGCAGTTAAATAAAAGGATAGCTGCTGAAAAGATTCATCGCTTTGGGACTCACTTTCGTTTTATTATGAAATTTCCGGAATTCTGACGTGGGCGAAGCTTTGAGAATCGACAGCTTTGTTCCGACATCAGAAGTGGGATCGCCTGTGCCCAAGGAAAATCAAGACAAAATTTGCGTGTGATTCCAGAGCCGAAAAATTTGATTTGATGTACACGGAGAAAGTAAAGATAAGTGGAAATGTTTTTTTTTGCAATGATTTGTTTAATAGGCAAAAATTGCATTGAGTATTAGTTGTTTGCAGGTTCTTTTAAAAAGGCAAAATATAATAAGTGAGTTGGTGATTTTGTTTGCGATGATTACTTGAACAAAATAATAATAATTAAAAATTTAATAAAAGAACTATCTTTATGGTGCTCGAGTGCTGAGAATACTTTGGGGAGCAGTATAATTCTTATATATCTCAATAATTGTGAAAAATTTGTGTCGTTGGTTTTCATTGCAATAGTTCGTGGTGTTATTTGTGATTAGCTACGCTAATAAGCATTTTAAATGGACTTCCGAAAAAGGGGAAGTGTATTTTTGGCAATGCAAGTCGAATAGTTTTGAACGCTGAATGAATAGCTTTGCCAGTTGTTCTTGCCCATTCAGTCCAGCTTGACGGTAGATTCCTGCGTAAATTCTTAACATCAGACAAATAAGAGCATCTTGCAACAGGAACTAAAATATTTTATATTTTCCAAAGGAAAAGAGTGCAACTTTTGCCGAATGCCATAAATTGTGAAAATTAAAAAAAAAAAAAGTGAATGGTTTACACAGTGATGGAGCCAAAAGAGTTAATGTTTATGTCAGGCCATTCCGATTCATTTTGTTTTGATTCGATTAAATAACCAATGTTAAAAATTTCTTGGGAAAAAGATTTTACTTATATCGTTGTAGTCTCTAATGACTTTGTACTTTACAAGTGATGTCAAATAGTATTATTGGTGAAGTTTTGTTTAATATTGCTAAGGTGAAGGGTCGAAGTACTAGATTTAAAAGCAAATTAAAAATTTGTGTTTTTTTTCAACTACGTTTTAAAAGTTTAATGTTCAAGAGATATTTTTCACTAGTAATTTTACACAACAATTCATAATACAAATCTATGCTTGAGTTAAAAATCCAACGGCGACATAGTTGTTCTGGATGAACTTTGGGGGATGACTTTACCAGCTAGTCCTCGTCCAACGTTGATGGCTTTTTGTGATGTGTAGGTTTGTGTCCAAAGCTGGGTTGATGTTTATGTTGATTGTTGAAATTGTGGTAAAACTTGATGTTTGTGATCCCGTGAAATTGATGTTACTTGTATTTTATTGTGTTTGTGTGTTAAATTAAACTTTTATGTTGTCTTGTGAAATTTGGTGTTGTTTACTGCGTGACTGGTTAAAAATCAATGTCGAAGGCGGCCATCGAACGAAAACCCCACATCGAGTTTTCGTTCAATGTGATAGCAGCGCTTTCAGTGTGTTGGGGGCCGTTAGCAGAAACAATTTGTTTGTGCCGTAAACACACGGTTTACGTTGTACGTAAACAGATGTCATTTTCGATAGGTATTTAAAATATAATGTGGTGGTTAGGTTAGAGTGGTGGTTTTGCGATACAAGCTAGAAACCTTAAGTAGATTTTCATGTGTCATTTTAATATTACATGTGTTGATCGATAGACTGGCACAAGTGGATTGAAAAATTTAATTACCTAACTAATAATATCTATATCCGAAGAGTCCTATTGAGGTAATTGAGCAGCGAGCCGATTTCTGTGTTGGCGATTTCGTTGAGTGCATTGTATAAAGGTTTTCCTTGCGAATTAAGTCTGGCTCTATCTAGAACTGGACAGTTGCGGAGAAAGTATTAAAGAGACTCTCACTTGTTTATATCTAAGCAGCTTAGATAGAGGGAGTTGAAAGAAATACCTAGTTTTCGGCATGGTTGCCAAAGGCCCAGTGTCCAGTGCATACGGAGGTAATTCTTGCTATATTAATGCAGTTATAAGCTGGAATAAGAAGTTTTGAACTGTTATATGAAGTCCAGATTGTCCTGCACGCAGTCAATGCTTTTCAATTAGTGTTCGCCTCAGATAAGTGGTATGAGAGGATCCGCTACTTGGCTGGACCTAGTGGGGCATGCACTCTCTCCATTCTAGTGACATTATGTGATATAATGTGATAATTGGCAGCGAAATTTTAAGTCAAGCATTGCTACTGTATGTGTTTGTAAATAGCTGCTTGATGGTTTAGAAACTTTTCGGAAAGCATTCTGCTTAGAAGAGTGACCATGGGACAGTAAAAAGAATGAAAGCGATACAGAGCTGTTGTTATCAGTGCGAGAAAGGGAGAGATCAACACAAATAAAATAAAATAATTTTTGGAAAACGTTGCTCTTCATTTTTTTTTAAGTCCAATGTTATTATTCAAAATGTTAAATGATTTTGATTACCTTTCAGTAGATAATCGAAAATTAACATTGAAAGCCACATATGTTAAATATCCCTTGCATATTATATAAACTCAAATGGCTAGTCAAAATGGAGCAAAACATTTTTGCATATGTATGCCTAGCGTATTCTATCAGTTCCTATATATTCACACTCTATTAAAGACACGGCTTTTGCTTCATCAATAGTTCAGTACCAGTTCTTAGTTTTGCGTTTTGGCTTAAAGAAAGCGTCTTCAGTATTCAAAGGTGCTGAAAAGGGAGATTTGTGTGAACTTGCATGTCATTTCGTTGTAGCCTCTCATACAAAGGAGAAAGCTTTTAAAAATATTTCGAATACTTCGACCATGTATTGCTTAAAAAAAAAAAAAAAAAAAAAAAGGCATTGAATAGATGTAGATCCTTATTTTAGAGGTTCATTTTTGGTAATTGAGGTCCTAAAGGTCAGTATCTAGTAAAATAACTTATAGATATTAACATGTTTTATGCAAATTTGTGATGCGAAAGAAATACTACTTCCTACAGAATTGGAATTGAAGCTTATGTGATAAAGATAAAAAGAGAAAAAGAAAGAGAGAGAGAAAAAAAAAGAAAGAGAGAGAAGATGGATGGTAAAGAACCATCGAAGAGAAAAAGAGAGAGAGAGAAGATGGATGGTAAGAAAACCATCGAAGGGGCTAAAAGCCGCACCACAGGTACCATCGGTAGCCACAAGTGCAAAGCAGTGTTTGATCATGGCGTGGTGGGCTGATGGTGCTGTGGCGGGGGCTTGGGTTCAGAAGAACCATGATGTACAGGAAGTACATGTTATCGTTGCAAGGTGCAGCAAGAGCCCAAGAGTTTGTGAAGAGAAAAGTTGGTCACATAAGTGGAGATGATTTGTGGAGTTGTTTGTTGTTTGGAAGTTGTTAATATAAATTGTGTCAATAAAAATGTTAATGGAAATTGTGAATGAAATTGTTTATGGAATTTGAAATGGAAATGTTAATGAAAGTTGTTAATTAATGTAAGTTATAAAACGCTGAATAAACTGACCAATTGAGACTTTTCAAGCAGAAATGTTTCCCTAAAAATTAGGATTATAATTTTAAATATTATAAAATCTTCTTTAAATACCCTACTCGATGTAGAAGCAGCTTTAATGGTTAAATTCTACTCTTTGAGCAATCTTTTAGACTTAGTCAACATAAGGATTCACTTTTTTTATTCATCATAAATTTTAAGTAAGTTTGGTGTTTGGTGTCCGTTCTAAACTTCAAGGTATAGTTTCACAAGGAAAGAGCTATAAGGTTGTGTGTTCACAAGCCTTTACTTGCTGGATAGTGTGTTCAACTTATCAATTAATTTTTGTGTAACCAATTGACAGGTGTTTTGAACCATGAAGATCAAGTCCAAACGTTGCTAATGTTTTTTGTAGAAACACCCGAGGACGTGTGTTAGTCAGGATGGCCGTGTCGTAGAGTTATATATTGGCACAACGAAAATAGTTTCGTATAGAACGTAATGTAGCGCAATATATAAATTGTATCTGAATAAACAAATAATGTTGTCAATGGCAACGCACAATAACAAATTCTACTTTCTATTACGTTCCGTTTGAATTTTGTAGCTTAGAAAACGAGGCGAGAGTTTGAAACTCTTTCCGAGTGTGGCCCAAAGCGATAGATATGTTTTGATATGAGAAAGATAGAAGTAGCTATATGTAGCTATTTGAAATGATTTTGTGAGAGAAATATTATGAGTGGAAATGAAATGCGTAGACATAGAACAAATAGAATGGATTGCGCATTAGGCAGTTAAATAAAAGGATAGCTGCTGAAAAGATTCATCGCTTTGGGACTCACTTTCGTTTTATTATGAAATTTCCGGAATTCTGACGTGGGCGAAGCTTTGAGAATCGACAGCTTTGTTCCGACATATATATATATGGATTAGAGCTAAAGAGTGTCCCAGAAGACAAGTAATACATTGAAGACAAAGAACTCAATGAAAACAATGAAGGCAGTGAAGACAATGAAGCCAAAGAAGCCAAATAATAAAAATGTTTACAATGAAGATAGTGAATACAATGAAGACAATGAAGACATAAAGGACAGTGAAGGCAATTATGTCAAATATAACACTGTAGACAAAGAAGGCAATGAAGACAAAGAAGTCAATAGAGACAATAAAGACAATGAAGATAATGAAGACAAAAAGACCATGAAAAAAGTGAAGACAGTGAAGACAATGAAAACAATAAAGACATTGAAAACAATGAAGACAATGAAGACAAAGAAGACAAAGGAGGCAATGAAGACAATGATGGCAAATGGGCCAATGGTGACAAAGAAAAAAATGAGTACGATGAAGACATAAAAAATAATGATGACAGTGAAAACAATGAAGACAAATAATACTTTTTAGACAAGGAATGCAATGAAGACAATGAAGAGTGTGAATAGAAATAATTCAAAGAAGGCCAGAATGACAGGATTAAGAGATAATTTAAAGAAGATAAATATGTCAAAAGACAACCATAAAAACAAAGAAGTCAAAAAAGATACAAAAGGCAAACACGGCATTATTCTTTTTCGGCCGTATTTGAAATTTAAATATTATATTTTATTGTTTAATACTTAAAAGTTTTTTAAGTGGCACATCAAGGCGTATGAGCAACATTTGCTTAGAACTTGAATTTAAGTTGTTTAATAGTTTTCTTTAAATATAAAGTTTTATGAAATTAGTAATGAATTATAAGATATTGAATAGTAAGATATTATTCTTCTATGGCCATATGTTAAATTTTATTATTTTTGTAAAGCATGTTCTACTATAGAAAACATAACAAGACATTTTGTTGTAACTGACATCGAAAGCGAGATAAAGCTATTTTAAATTGCACAGCATGTCATATGAATATTTTTTGCCTAGTTACACAAGACAAATAAGGGAATGGGGCATTATGTATGCTTTTCGGCCACATTTGTAATTTGAATATTTTTGTGAAACTTTTTATACTAAAGAATTCGTAATAGAATTCTTGATAATAACTGACATCAAAAGAAAGTTGAAGTTATTTGAAATGACACATCAGGACGTATGAGAAACATTTTCCCAATTGAAATAAATAGAAATTGAATTTGATTTGGATAGTGATTTTCGTCATATATGAAATGTTATGAAATAAATATTGATATGTACAGGGTCCAAAAATTAATTTGTCATTTTTAGATATCCGGAAGATATTATACTTTCACAGCCATATTTTAAATTTGAATATTTCTGTAAAGCATGTTAAACAAAAGAATACATAACAAGTCTTTTGATTTTAGCTGGCATCGAAAATGAGAAAAAGGTGTTTTTAATGGTATGCCATGACGTATGAGTAATATTCGGCTAAAAAAAGTAGAATTTGAATTGAAGAAAAGTTATTGGTTTTCTTCTTCGTAAACAAAACATTGTGCCGTCAATTTTGAAGCATACAGGCTCCGAAAATATATTTCTTTGACCACTAAAAAAAAATTGCTCAGAGGATTTTTATTGCTTTTGGCCCAAAAAATTTTACTTGTTTTCAGCAACATTTTAAATATTGATATTGTTCTATGTATTTTATAAAAACAAATATTTTTAAAGCTTACCGGCATCGAATTTAAAACTGATTTTAGTTCACCATGGCGTATGAGTAACACCTGATTTATGGTCTGCGCAGAAATAATACTTTTCCATTTGCTTTTCTATTCCTTTTAAAAATAAAATTTTCTCACTTTTTTATGTAGTATATACTAGAATATTCCTAAGTCATTTGACATTTATTTATTTAATTCCTGAGCGGCTTAAGTTTCTCGTTCAAGTTCTGCTTTTGAAAATGTAGCACAAAAACAAAAAAAGCAAAATAACAAAAATTGCTTCTATCAGCTTTGTTAATTAAAAAATGAAATGAAATTTCAAAAATTCTTTAAAAAAAATGTTAACAAAATAAATAAAAGATATAAAAAATTATTGCATAAAGCACAAACAACGTTATATGAACTGCAAAGAAGGCAACAACGGCGCAATAGAAATAAAGTAAAAAATAATTTCGTCAAAAAAATAGAAGAAAAAAGAAAAGGAAATAAAATGAAAATATCACCAGCAAACAATTTACAAACAATGACGAAGCAGCAGTTTCAACAACATGAAATTGTTGCAAGCAACTGCTGTGTGTGTTCACTTGGCAGATTTACAAAAAAAAAAAAAAAAAAAAATAGAAGGAAAAATTCGTCAACTCATAAAAATGGCAAAAATTCACATTTTCATTTTTTAGTAGACGCGTTTTGCTAGAGTTTAGAGTTGTCTGTTGCTGTCTGTATACGGATGTCACTGTATGTGTAATTGTGTCTGCGTACACCCCACTGTCTGAGTGACTTTTATTCCCTTTTGTGTCAACGTAATAACTTTGTCGCAAATATAACAGCAGTAGAGTACTAGCACCAGTTAGCAACAACAATGGCAACATTGGCCAACACCAGGGGTCGCTTTATTTTGTTGTTATTTTGTCGCGTTTGCTGTTGTCAGTTTTTCTGTGTTTGTTGTTGCGCCTCATCGCATTTGTATCTTTTTTTGACTCAATTTGTGCTCGGTTTTTTGTGCACATCATCATGTGAACATGGCCAAAATTGGTGTTTTTGGTGATTTTGGTTACAAAGAAGTTGTGGCTACAAAAGAGCTCAATATAAGCCATCCTAGAAGTCGGTGATTGAACGTGCAGCCATAGTTCAAATGTTACTTTTTTATAGTGCTTGCAATATTGATCAAAATAATATCAATATATGTGTAGTAGGTCCAATCGGAGCGAAGCAAAAATTCTCCAAGAATTTCAAAAATAATTTAATAAATAAAATTGGAGATTGAAGGAGTTATTCAAATTAAGAAAAATTTTTGAAAAAAGTTCAGTCGCGTAGGATCTTAATTTTATACAGGTACAAAATTTTTTCTCAAAAAATCTTTTCGGCCTGTAACTGGAACATCACTTAGCGGCCATGAGCCAAAACTTAATTTTTTGTAGGATAAATATATGGTTACAAATTCTATGAACAATGATACGCCTTAAGTCACATCCGATATGAGGTGTCAGTCTGTAAATTTGTGGTATAACCTGTCAAGTCGCCATTATTTGAACCGTAAAAAATTAGCATGACCCAAATTTTGGCCAGCGTATACTCTTTTTATGGGGCACTTACCTACCAAATAATATAATGTGTTAAGTTTTTATACTGATTCAGTGAGAAATATTGGGTATGGCACACGTTTGATACTTAAGTCGGTTCTAAATATCCCAAAAACTATCAAATGACGTTTGGCACGAGGTACAAATAGTACACCGAATGAATCGTATAAAATACGAATTGCATGAATTTTGAGCTACAAATAGTTTGAGCTATGAACAGAGCGAAGTAGGGGAACTGATGCTATTGTGGTATAGTTTTTCAATGTGGTATAGTCGCATATCTCCGAGATGGATAAGAACCTGTGGACGTCACATGTTTTATCTTGTCATAAACCATGAAAAACTATGAATGTGTAGCTGTCATACACCATACATTACTTTTCCGCTGTCAGTTGAACGAAATATACATCGCGTGTGGTCGATTTTTTTTTCCGCGTTTTTCGCAAAAAAATTTTGTTCAGAAAAAGTTGTTTTCTGTGGAAGTTTTATTTATATTCAATTAAACTAAGTGCTAAATATTGCGAAATAAGTGTTTAACTATGTAAATTCACAAAGTTTCCCATTTTATTTTTATAATTTTGTAATTTTTAAAAATTGGCCATAGTGGTATAGTCGGAGTTCGCTAATGTGGTATATGAATATTTCTTGTTATTTACAACATTATTTGATTGCTGTTTATTTTTCAATAAAAACTTTGAGTTTGAGAACCAATGTAAATGTTATTATGAACTTATTTCATACCTTTCAAATTTTATATTTGGTTGTATGGTATAAGTATACCACATTACCCTACTTATATGTACCACATTACCAGCCGACTTTACAAGTACTGGCCAGTATATATACCACATTGTGCCACCATATATACCACATTACCTCCCGACTTTTTGAAAATAGCTTTTTTGCTTTTTTCAGATTTTGCACAATAACTTTTTTTAATGAAATTGCACACATTGTAGTGAAACATATTCTGTAGCCAATACTTCAATGATCAGAATAAAAAAATTTTGCTGAAATTGATCTAACGGTTCTCTTTCAAATTCCACCTAAACCTTAGCTATACCACAATAGCATCAGTTCCCATACTAATAGTACGAGCTATGAATAGTATAAGGTACGAATGGTATTAAGTAAGATGTACGAATAGTATCAAGTATGAGAAACGAATATTTCGAAGTACAAGGTACGTGAAGTATGTACATATCGAGCAACGAATAGTTCGAGGCACGAATAGTACGAGATACGACCAGAACGAAGTACGAGCTATAAATAGTACGAGCTACAGACAGTGCGAGGTAATAATAGAAGGAGGTACGAATACTACGAGTTATGAATACATGAGAAATGAGATATAAATAGTACGAGGTATGAATAGTGCAAGATGCAAATAGTACGAGGTGCGAATAGTACGAGGTGCAAATTGTACGAAGTACAAAAAGTTTCAGGTACAAATACTACGTGATACGAACAGTACGAGGTACGAACAGCGAGAAGTACGAGGTACGAATGGTTTGAAGAACGAGGTAAGAATAGTACGAGGTACAAATAGTACAAAATATTACGTACGAATAGTAAGAAGTATGAGGTACGAATAGTACGAAGTACAAATAGTACAAGGTACGAAAAGTAAGGGGTACGAATAGTACGAAATATTAGGTACGAACAGTGTTACATTCGAGATACGAATGGTTTAAAGAACGAGGTAAAAATAGTACAAGGTACGAATGGTACAAAATATTAGGTACGAATAGTAAGCTGTAAGAGGTAAAAATAGTATGAAGTACGAGACAATAATGGTACGAATAGTATGAAGAACAAGAAACGAACAGTACGAGGTGCGAATAATACGAAGCACAAATAGTACGTGAAACGAATATTACGGGGTACGAATAGTACGACGTGCTAATATTTCGAAGTACAATTAGTACGAGGTACGAATAGTACGAGGTAAAAACAATGTAAAGTACGAGGCACGAATGGTTTGAAAAATGAGGTAAGAATAGCATGAGGCATGAATAGTGCAAAATACTAGGTACGAAATATTAGGTACGAACAGTGTTAAATTCGAGGTATGAATGGTTTAAAGAATGAGGTTAGAATAGTACAAGGTACGAATAGTACAAAATATTAGGTACGAATATTAAGTTGTAAGAGGTACAAATAGTATGAAGTACGAGTTACTAATGGTACGAGTAGTATGAAGAGCATGAAATTAATAGTACAAAGTGCGAATAGTACGAGGTACAAAAAGTTCGAAGTATGAGGAACGAACAGTTACAAGTACGACGCGCAAAAAGTATGGATCGAGGAACAAAATTCGTATCAAATGCACAAACTTTATCAAATTCTCGTGAATTTGCGAACATTAAATTTAAGTGTTTGGAAGCACTTGTTTTCTTACTCCTGTTTGTAATTTCAC
The DNA here is from genome assembly GCA_951812925.1 of Calliopum simillimum. Lineage (NCBI taxonomy): Eukaryota > Metazoa > Arthropoda > Insecta > Diptera > Lauxaniidae > Calliopum > Calliopum simillimum. The sequence continues at coordinate 118,873,272 of OX638369.1, read as the reverse complement.
GTACTCACGACAACTCTAATATGAGATGAAAAAAATGAATTTTTTTATAATGAAAGTTTTTGCTTATAGTATTTATTCAATGGTCTTTAAAATGTTATTTCGATATATGGGACCATAAAATTCCACGGCTCATGGCAAAACGCGTTTTTGGCCATAAACCAAAATTAACATTTCTACAGACCAATAATTACGTACTCAAATAAACCTTACATTAAGCGTCTAAGTTACATCACAGACAAAAAGTTTCAATATCGTAACTGTTAAATTTTTTTTTATTTTTTTCTTTGCGAAGAAAACATTTCTTAAATAAACTCAATTAAATCATTATTTTGCTCCATAGTACTTTGCTGCTGTTGCTGTCATTAATAGATACCAACTCTCATAACCCCATCACTAAGAGTAATTTTATTTTTTGGCGCAATTTATAACCCAAAGGCAACAGCGTCAAAAAAAAGCCACTACTATTTTTAGCTCGTTGACAATAGTCGCATGCATTTGGCTGCTATTTTGACTTTGGCTTTTTGTCAAAAATTATTCAAACAAATTTGTTTCATTCAGCAGCGCAGTTGTGAAATGAAAATGAAAGAAATAAAAAACAGCAAATTTTTAAATGCCTGCAAAGGATAACACGTTTAAATGGATTTGTAGAAATTGCAGTCGTTGCCGCTTTGCTATTTGTCTGTTTAGTTGTATTTCGGTAGCTTTATGACATGAGCTACTGTCAAAAAAAGCAAACGGCAACAGTACGAGAAGCTCAATGAGCACACAGATTGCAATGCTGTAGGGCTAAAAGTCAGCAATGTTTTTTGAGTTAACTTAAAATTATGCCAAAAATATTAAAATTGCCAATTTCTATATTTTTGGCATTTTTGTTTTTTCATTTTTTTACAAAAAAAAAGTGGCACAAAAAGTTTATTTGTCTGTGTTGTATTGTGCCAAAAGATGTTTAAGATTTTTATTTTTATAGTTGTGTGCTAATTTAAAGCCATTAAGCGAATTTTGCAATTTAAATTTTTGTGCCACTTTACATGACGTATGAGTAACATTTTTATATTTCACTTGGAAAAAATGTCACTCGTATGGTGTGTATTACAAAGTAAATTTTTCTCCTTGTTTGCTTAGTTATTGATGTCATCTTTAAGTGCTTTTTTTTTCTGGGTGACTTACATTAATATTATTAAGTGTAAGCGCCACTGCATGTAAGTTATGACATTGATTGTCCTTCGGGCAAAACATCAAAATTCTTGTGCTAGTTTTTAGGGTTTAATGTTATGCGGCCACAATTTAAACTTAACATTTTAGTAGTGCATGTCATATGTGACAAGACTTATCTCTTATTCTTTACTAAAATTGCATCGAAAGTGGGAGAATTTGCTATATACTTATGCTTTTAATACTTAGCGGCCACATATTAAGTACAATATAGTCGAAAAACAAGGAGGAATAAATAATTTCCTTATTTGCACCCAAAAATTTTATCCCTACAGCCCCATCAAAATATTGCCATAACAACAGCATCCAAGGCAATACATCTAGCGCTATCAGATGCCCCCATAGCAATCAGCTATACAAAAACATCAACAACAACTCAATTATACCGAGAGCAATAACGTAAAAAGCTTTTAACAACCAAAGTCCATACAGCAACAACAACTATAAAAGCAACAGCTCTATACCTAACAACACTAACAACAACTCCAACAAAAACAAAACACATAAAACATCAACTGTAACAGCATCATACGATCGTTCAAAGAAAACCGATCTGACACGATTAACGTTATTCCACAGCCGAGTGTGCAAACAAACAGCAGCAGCTGTAGCGGTCAGTCTCGCAGTGTTCATTGTCGTGTCAGCGCGATCAGTCTCGCAGTATTCATCGTCGCATCAACACAGTCAGTATCGCAGTGCGCGTCGTCAAAGTTACATCTCAGCAGCGCATCATAGCTTTGCAGAGTGAATATTATAGTAAAAAGCATCAAGGACTTACAAGTAGAGAAGATAAGGTTACCATACAAGCATTAAGATTTCAGGGAAGTGATTGTTTTGCTAAAGCAGTAGCGGAAGCAGTACAGCAGCAGCCGTTGGAGTATATTACTTACCTAAATAATTGAATCGCTGTTAGTTTCCCATTATTGATCACAATTTATAAGTGCTCTTTCTTGAACTGCATATATGTAGGTAGTGAGCCTTATCAGACATACTGACAGTACCGGAGATGAACAACTTGAAGTAGATAATATTACTTGCTGAACGACAATACTAACTTTAACGAAGACAGAAATAACAGAACGAATAGATTGAATGAAAAACGGACTAGATCAAAACGATAAAAAGAACAAAGAACATCAAATGTGATCGTTGGAATTTTATTTTAAACAAATTTTTTTTGATTGGTAGAATATTAAAATAAACTAAAGTGGAAAGTGTTTTAATTGTATGGAATAGAGTATCCTACAAATGAATATCTTTCATATATTTGTTGCACTAAGACGTAGTAAAATTAAAGCTTGTGGAGCTAGATTGGTTGAACAATTAAATCGCTTTGGGTACCCACCTTTGGTTGTATTTGCAAGCTGGTTTTAGCGACTAATCTAACAACGATTTTAGAAATTTTAGCGTCTCGCGCCTGATTTATAAAGATTGGAAGTGATTGGAGGAGTTACACGGAGAAGAGTTCTCTATTCTAAAGATACAACAAAAGCAGTTTTAAGCAGAAGGTTCCAAGAAACTAACTAAATGTGAAAAAGCCTCTAATAAACGACTAAGAGTATCAAAACAAACAAATATTTTTAAAACGTGTTAAGAAAACAAATAAAATCCAAGCTTCGAAAATTTAGTTTTAAGTTTTCTGATTTTTCTAAAACCATCTGGACAATCTGGTGAGCATCACCTTAGCATAAAAAAGCTCATTGCAAATCTTAACCTATTAAAAATAAGAACTGAATGTTGTTGCACAGATTTTTGTTGAAGTTGTAATATTTTGTATTGTTGTGAGCCTTAAACTTTAAGCGGCCACATATCAAAACAAAATATTTTTGATGTATAAACTTTACCTTAAAAATCTTACTGCCAGATGTAACCTCACAATTGCATCAAAGTTGGGACACATTGCTCTGTTCATAAAAAATAAGAAGTCTTTCTTAATGAACAAATGCAATAAAGAATCCACATTTTAAAGTTACCTAAGGCAACAACTTAAAATAGTCAAAATTATATTTCCCAATTTTCCACAAAAGTAAAGCTCTTTTATATGCAAATGCCAAAATATATTGTACCACAACAAATTTAACACATTCATCAAGTTTTAATTGCTTAAAAAATATATAAAAAAAATGTTTTTTGCACAATATATTGTGCTTTTGCATAAAAATTGTATAAAAGAAATCAGAATATGATATATGAGTTTGTAGAAATATATTTTGAAATCATACACACACACAAGCGCTTGCTCCGAATACATTTAACAAAAACTCATGCTATAGCTGGGGTAGTATTTGTTATGACATGTGACTTATATTGCCATCATCTGTCATTTTAACACACTCATATATGCTCGCATATATGCAAATTTTACATGAATTTGGCAAATTTTCTTTAGCAAACACATAGACATAGAGGTATAAGAAATTTACGACATACACATTCATTGATATAATATGTAGCGCAAAGTAGTACATGAGTATGTGCGTGTGTGCTCATAACATGTGGCATAAATAAACATTCAAATTATATAGAGAAAGAAGAGCTGCTTTATTGCACTCATATGATATAGAAGTATTATGGGTATATGAAATAACTCTGTTGAAAATGTATACTTTTTTCAAACTTAAGGTTACGCAGAACTTCAAAAGTAAAATTTTGTTCTTACTTGCCATACATTTTGTAGATCGTACACGTTGTCTTAATTTTCAGCAAAAACTTTCATGTATTGCGTACATCTAACATGACCTACATTTGCCCTAAGCAATTACATATAAAATATATATTTTCTAAATTTGAATTACACAAGATAAAACTTCTTCATGCAAAACGTGTAGCAAACTTATACTTCAGCAATAGCCAATTGACAACATGTGACTTAAAGTTACACTTATGTATGTGTTGATAAGTTGTTAAGGAAAACTTCAACACAAGCTTGTGTAATTTTCTCAAAAGCTTTAAGACAAATAACTTCTCGTCTGACAAAACTAAGTAATTTGTAAACAAGCATATTGTGGACTTTCATAATTCCAGTGTTATTGCAAAAAGAACGCTTTGGGTGAATAAATTTTCTTTGTGAAAGAGTATTGCGATTGCAAGATGGCAATACTTAACTTTGGAAGACGAGTTAATAACAAAATTTGCAGCAACCACTAATTAAATTTAAATTTTCCAGTAGTACATGTTAGGGCCAGTTTTGCTTAGAGTATACAAAAGTTTCAACATGCATCGCAGCTGATTAGCAATTGAAAATAGCAAAGATGAGAAAAATTCAAATTTTTAAATAAAGTACCTATTCTTGTAATAAACTTTAATAGTTTTAACTGACTTCGGGCCGTTTTTTCAATGTCTGGTTAAATACTTATAAGTACTTTCACTAAGAATCTTATGCTGAAACAGTACAGTAAAGTACACTATATAAGTAGTCTCATCAAAACATTGAAATAACTCCAAGATCAGCACAACGGAACTCCACAGCAACATCCCATACGACAACAGCATCAAAAACAACAAACTTAGTCGTGTCAGAAAGAGAAACAACAGCAGCAAACATCAACTGCAACAGTATCGTACGATCGTTTGAAGAAAACCGGTTTGACAAGTATATCGTTACTCCCCAGCTGCACGTGCAAGTAAAAGCAGTGCAACAGCAGCAACAGTAGCGTAGTGATCAGTCCCGCAGTATTCATTGACGAGTCAACACGGTCAGTCTCGCTGTTTTCGTCGTCACATCAACGCCGTCAGTCTTGCCGTGCGCGTCGTCGAGGTTAAGTCTTATCATATCTTAAAGCTCGCATCATGAGTGAATATGAGTATACTTACCTTCTGCAATACACAGAGTACATATTATAGTGAAAGCATCAAAGGTTCACTTATATAGTAGACGAGGTTGTCATTGAGAATTAAGTTTTCAGGTGAGGGATTGTTTTGCTAAATAAGTAAGAGAAACAGTATGGGGCAGTAGTTGTAGATTATGGTTTAACTGAACAACTACATAAATTGCTGTAGTTTTCTCACCATTGGTTGCTACTGATAGGAGTTTTTGGTCTTGGCGACCTGTCAAACTACGATTCTGAAAGCCTTAATATCTTGCGCCTCATTTTTGAAATTTGAAAGTGGTCGGAAGAGTGACACAAAGAAAAGTTTTCCATTCTAATGATTCAAAGATAGAAGTTTCGAGCATAAAATTATCATCTGCAGCAGACAACTAAGGATCTCAAACAAACAAATATTTTTTAGTGTGTTAACCCAAATCGCCTTTGTGTGTTCATATGGCAACATATTATAGACATGTATGTAGACGATCACAGAATGCAAACAAATGAAGATACCTACCATCACCGTTATGCTCTCAATGAAAGCACTGTTGTTCCTTCTTTTGGATGAAATCTTAAGTGCAATTTATTATTGTTTGTGAGTCCTAGTTAGTAACCAACATTGGCCAAAATTTGAGCACCTCAAAATAAGTGATATGGAAAATTAAATGGGTATAAAATGTTGCGGATTTTACTCATAGATGGCTTCAGCTGAATTTTTAGGTTTGCTGACGTAATCGAAATGTCAAACACATTTTGTTATTTCATAGTTGGTACTTCAACTGTCAATCAGTAAAAAAAATTTTTTGATCGGTTGTGTAGTTCTTGTTTGGCGTCTGTTGAAAAGTGGAAAAACAAAACGAACATTTTCGTTATATTTTGCTTATTTATTTCCGGAAAGGAAAAAACGCATCGCAAGCTCACAAAAATTTTTGTGCTGTTTATGGTGACAAAACTTTAAAAGAACGGCAGTGTCAAAATTGGTTTGCCAGATTTCGTTCTGGTGATTTTTCACTTAAAGATAAAAAACGCTCTGGTCATCCAGTTGAAGTTAATCACGACCAAATCAAAGCAATAATCGATTTGGATTGTCACAGTACAACACGTGAGATGGCAGAGAAGCTTCATGTATTACATATTTTAAATGGATTGAAAATCGCTTAAAACAACTTTGTTATGTCCAAAAATTCAATATATGGGTTCCTCATTAACTTTAAGATAATAATTTAACACAACGCATTAACATCTGCGATTTGTTAAAGAAAGGTAATGAAAATGATCCATTTTTAAAACAATTGATAACTGGTGAAGAAAAATTTGTTCTTTGCAACAATGTCAATTGGAAAAGATCGTAGAGAAAGCCAGGTGAACCAGCTCAAACAACATCAAAAGCTGATATTCATCAAAAGAAAGTTATGTTATCACTTTGGTGGGATTAAAAATGAATTGTCCACTTTGAACTTTTACCAACCAACCGAACGATCAATTCAGATGTCTACATTGAACAACTAACAAAATTGAATAATGCAGTTGAAGAAAAGCGGCCCAAATTGACAAATCGAAAAGGTGTTGTATTTCATCATGACAATGCAAGGTCACACACACATCTTTGGTCACTTGACAAAAATTATTGGAGCTTAGTTAGGATGTTCTGATCACTTTTTATTTTAATCTGTGCAAACCTCCTTGAATGGTAAAAATTTCAATAATGATGATGATGTCAAATCGTACCTGGTTCAGTTTCTTGCTGATAAAATTCAGAAGTTTTATGAACGTGGAACTATGATGCTCCTTAAATGATGGCAAAAGGTCATTGCTCAAAATGCAGAATAAAGTTATTTCGTTCCATGAAAAAATTGTCTTTGATTTTCAAAAAAAAATCCACAATTACTTAGCTGCCAACCAATATGCATCTACTACTTATTTTGAACGGGATATAAAGACTGTGCTTTAAATAGTGTTTGATAAAACGAATAATGTAACATAAGCAAATTTATAAGAAACAATTTTTTTTTTTGCAATTTTTTAAAATTTTTCGAGCGTGTGTCCAAATAGCAACGGTAAGCAAAATAGGGCAATGGTTTACGGTAGTTAGTTTTTGATAAAACCAGCCAACAAATGAAAGCAGCAATAGCCATTTTTGATGTATTTTTTGATACTAAATCGGAATTCAAAAAGATATTGTTACGATTCAGATTGGGTCTTGAAGGAAACATTTGTACTTTTATTTACCATATTACTTTAGTGCTTAAACTTTTGTTGTGTTATTATCTAACCTCAAATATAACAAGAAACACTATTTTTGAAAACTTAAGATTAAGATATCTCAAAATTCTGAAGCAATAGATCAATTCTAAGCCCTGATTCAAAATCAAAATTGAAAATTACATCGAAAAGATTTATTGAAGTTTTAGATTGTTGGCCATTTTTGATCAAACCTTACCAGTTCTCTATCGCACCTGGTGTGTACATATGGCAATAGAACATTCTGAAAATTTGGTGGGTAGGATCTAATAACTGATGATGCAGACTTGTCAATTATACTATACAGAGTAGGCCTCCAAAATTTTGTTTTGATATTCGAAAAGAAAATTTACGTTAGATGATCGGGCTAAGAAATCAAATCATATCTAAGCATTGGAAATTGAGTTTTAAATTTCTCATTTTTGACAAACTGTCTAGTTAATCCGACGAGCATCACCCTGGCCGAAGAAATTTCGCTAAAATGGACAAAATTTCCGAAACTACAGAGCTTACGTGGAAGTAAAATATAGATTCTGATCGAGTGGCACAATATTAATAAAATATAATGAAGATTCCGGGGAAATGTGGGCAACTTTCTGATACAAGAAACTTTGCGCATTGCATAATCCAGTTCGTATAATTTTTTGATTTCTCATCTTTTGCTTGCATTCAGTTTTGAGGTGGGAATGTGGTCAAAATTACAAACCTCTCTTTAGCATAAATTCTGTCATGGCTGCGAAAAAAAAAATAACACCAACACAAACAAAGGCTTATTTAACAATATGCAGATTTGACCAACGTTCGGAACAGCAAAACTAACAAAATATATTTATTTTATAAGCAAAAAAAAATATACAAAAAATGTTCAAAACTAAATATAACAAAAAAAAAATTGCAAACATCAACAGAAATAAATTGAAAAATACACAAAAAAAAAAAATTTCGAAAAAAAAGTGTAATAATGTTTGACCGCAGCATGAGCGACAATTAATTTTAAAATTAAATACAAATACGAATTATATGTGCAAACAAAGGTCAAAGATATGCAAAATGAAAAAAATAAAATAAGAGAAAAAATATCAGAATATAAAAAAACACACATTTGCATTTTAAATAATATTTGCAAATACAATACAAAACACTTTGCTAAAAAAAAACCAAAAATAATAAATATTTGCTTGCAACACCCTAAAAGCATGCAACAGTATTTTATTATTTGTGTTTATTTATGTTACTGCCACTGATAAGTCAAACAAATAAGCAACATTTTAGCAACAAATGACGCTATGCATATGGGGGTTACATGGGTTAAGGCAATAAAAATAAATAAAAAATGCATAAATTGCGCGGTTGGTATTTGCAAAAACATTAGAGATTTTTTTGATTATTTATTTGTTTTTGCGAAAAAATAGAAAATTGTAAATTTCATTTAAATTGCTTTGCCTAGAGCGGCAACTTGAAAATATTCGCTGTACAATTTTCTTACTACGCAATGCTACATTCTGCTTAACTTCTTAGAATTCTCCCCTTACAAATGCAACATTTCTTTGTTTTTTTTGTGTCAGCAAATAATGCGCATACTTACAAGCCACATAATTCCCTCAATGCTGGCAAATATTTCTGCACACGTTTCTGGTGAGGCAAACTAATGAGCAAAGTAAGTAACCCTTTCCTCTAACAAATTTTATGCACACAATTCGATGCACACCCCATTTTTTCATAATTTTTTCTATCACAATTTGCTATTAAAAGCATGTGCTGTATGCAAGTTACTATTTATCAAACCGGAGGGATGGTATTTTTTATATATCTGTGACATTTTATATGTTGTTAAGCATAGTCTTGTTATGTTCCTTTTTTCGAAAGTGCAAATTTTTTGCAATGCCTTCCCAAGCGTACAAAAAACTTTGAAATGATTTAATTACCTACTTTTGTGCACTGAGCAACGTTTTTCAATATGACAGTTGGAAAAATGTGACAGTTGGAAAACTATTTTTTTATCCCGTAAAGATAAATAGCAACCTTTGTTTAACTGCAGCTCTTTATGGGACTCGAAGTTAAAAAATAATGTATTCAATGTAGTTGAATTTGATTTTTTCTATTTTTTTTTTCCTTCGACATCTTCGTTAAGAAATGCTCGAGGTCAACCTTGAGAACGACACGTTTTATAGCAGCGTTGACATTTAAGTTGCTTGACACTAATGAAAAATGTCAAACAGGAGTAAGTTGCAACAACAAAAACAGCAGGTAGGGTCCTATCGCATGCATGCATTCCTATGCACTTTAAGTTGGGGTGTTTTTGTAGCACGTGTAGTCACTGCAAAATAACACAAATAATGATCTATGAACATAAAAACACTAAGCACTTTGTTCTTTTTAACTGAAGGTCATACTTTAATGAGTTTAGGTAGAAATACTTACAAAAGAAATACACACATACAAACACAGCCCATGCGTGTTACATTCATTAAAGGTTTTATTAGAGTGCCTTGAACTTTGATCAAAGGTCAAAGGTTAAAAATGCAAATATCTTATGGTGTTTGTGAGTGATATGTTTGCTTGCACTTTAAAGTTTAAAGCGTAATAAGCAGCTATAGAAAACTGAACAGTTTGCGGAAAAATTGAAATTTGTGTTTGTTGTGTTCTTTGCTCTTTAAAGGCCATGTTTTGCAGCTCTCCCTTTTATTTATTGTAAGTAAACTCAAAATGTTTTCTTCTTAAATTGAAATAATATTAACAGAAATATATTAAGGGGATTCCTTTAAACTCGAAAAGCACGCAAACCTCGAAAACTTTCGAGTCAAATGTATTGAACAAATAATATTTATTTTGAAAATTGAATTTGAATTGAATATAATTCAAATTATATGACAGCTGATACGTTGTTTACCCGTTTTAAGAAATGTGTGTTCCTGAAAACAGGCTCGTTAACTTTCGAGTTTTTCATGGCTTACGACATTAAAGGCATCCCCTTAATTATTTTTGTATCAAAAAATATATTGACTGCTTTGTATTAAAGTTACTCATACGTCAAAAAAAAAATAGAAGTTCAGTAATATGCTTAAATCAACCATTCGATTGTACATAGACCCTAAGTCTTCTTGAAATAAACGTTCATTGTTTAATTCTATATGAAAATTTAAAATTTGAGCAATGGCCGCTAAAAAATATTGACTTAATTTAAGTGAACGAGTATCGTTTCATTGAATATAGAAAAAATCCAGCATAAATTAACCAAGGGTCAAACCAAACTTTTCAATAACTTTTTTATAAATTCTACTTAAACCGGGACCTTAGAACAACTACATATAAAACGTGACGATATGCTTAGTTTTTACTATTACTTTAGACACCATAATCTTAACGTTTGAAGGTGCAAAGAACCATGTCTAACACTCTACAAATGTCATTTGTTAAAAACAAAAAAAAAACTCAATAACACCAATGAAATTGTCCCGTTTCTAATAAAATAAGTTATATTATAACTAAAATATTTTTCATTCTGCTTATAAATATTTATAATAACTGCCAAAAATCCAATATATTATTGAAACTTTACAAATGCTCATGCACAACCTTATTATTTTTCATACATACTTTTGCTAATGACAGTAAAGTAACATATTCTCAATTAATAATTTCCAACATATTGCGAACCTTCATCTTACTGCAACAGGAAAAGCCATATGTGAAACTCTGCAAATGTAATTACTTAAACTCTGTACAATTTATCTTTAATAACAGAAAAGTTGAACAGCTAGTTGAACTATGTTTTTTCTAAGTTTTTCTAGTTACCCCCTATCGCTTAAATCACACTAAAATAAAATTTACCAAGCTCATGAGGGTTTTTCTTAACTTTATCAAATGTAAAAATTATGTCACATATCCCCTTTTAAAAATGACTGATTTAATTATACGTGGGCTGATATATATATATTTCTGGCCTAGGCAACACTAAGTGTTGCCAGGTGCATTTCTATTGAAAAGTTTGACATTTTTTAGCATAAACGTACTCACAACATTTTGACGTACGACCATCATTTGAGTTGCTTACAGTGACTTGAAAAAATCAATTTGGCAAAAAAATGGAATTAACTCGTGAACATTTTCGTGCGATAATTTTTCACAACTTTCGACGTGAATTATCACGACAGAGTGCATCGATGAACTTTAATCTTTGTATGGCGGTGAAGCACCATCCTATAGTGTTGCCTAGGCTAGAAATATATATAGCAGCCTACGTATTCTATCAAAAGGTGACGATATGCTAAGTGGTTACTATTGTAGTTCCCCATTTTATTTCCATTACGCTTAAATTTAAGTTCTATTGATTGAATCTGAATAAAAAATTGGTTTTTAAGTATATTTTAAAAATGTACCGATTGTTTTATATTAAAGTTACTCATACGTCAAAATAAACAAAAGCTTCATAAAGTATATATATTATAGCTTCGATATTGTATAGACGCATGTCTTTTTGGAATATAAATGCGTTGTTTTATTCTATATTAAAATTTAAAAACTGAAGTGTAGCTGGTTATAACTATAATTATAAAATAAATTTTAGATAAGCGACTTTTTATTCCAACTTCATATTTTGCTTCAAAATTTTTCGATTTCAATTAATAATTAAGCATTGTGCCATACTATGTGAGATATTTCGTTCACGCTATAACAAGATATTCCTTTGTACAAATCGCAATAATGCCTTTGAAAATTATTGTCCTCATTTTTTTTTTTGTAATAACAAAAGAAAGACAAAACGAGTCATTGAATAAATAACAAGCGCAAAAGTATGCAGCAAATATTTTCATCCACTTAAATTGATTTACTTTGCAAAGCATTTATGAAATTTCTGTTATGTTGACAAAGTTTTTACACACACGCGCACATATATACATACGAACGCACTTCAGAACAACGAAATACACAGACACACACATAAATATGCATAGCTCTTACTGGAGCAGCATGTTGCGAAAAGCAACAAAATATGTATAGTAATAATAAAAATAGCAGCATTGACCATCGTTGTGTAAGCCAAAGTACATTTCATTGGCTTGGGAGAAGAATAAATAAATAAAACATTTCGATATATTTTTGTGAAAATTGTTATACGTCTTTATCTGGCTGCTTTTGACTATTGTCGTTTACTTCCGTTTTCTAATGTTATTATTTTTTTACAAAAATTTTAAGCGTATTTTTGCTATATTTTATTGATTTTTCTCGGTCAGTGTATTTATGAACTGTTTTTTTCTCTGTTACTTTTTAGCTCCTATTATTGCGCTTGTTATCCCGGATTCAGCGGAACAGACTGTGGTCGTGGTCCATTGTGCGAGGATCCGCATACGAATGTCTGTCAAAATGGTGGCACATGCAAGTAAGTACATATTTTGAAGTTTATACGAAAGTTGATTATTTTTGTACATATATAATATCAATCATACGACATGGTGTATTGCATTTTTAATGCTATAGCATTTTGTTGTAAAATTTGATTAAAAGTTTTTGATATTTGTTTGTTCTCTAGTAGAAATTTGCTTTAATGTAAATTATGTATATTTTTACTTTATGAAAAATTTTAGAGCGAACGCATCAGAAGCTTTTATATACTAAATATTACTTTAAAAATTATTTAAAATATTGCTCGAAAATCTTTCAACAAAATCGAAAAACATTCAGCTGCTGCAAAAATACGTCATTACTCAAACTGTCAAGTTAAGACAAGCTCACACCTCATACCCCATCAAAATATCAATGACTTGTTCCAAATACTCTAGACACAATTCCCCTACAATATCATTTACAATTTGTCGTTGCCCTACGACAATTTCCAACTTTACCTGCTCGACCTACATTGCCTCATATATATTGCATACCTATGGGAATTAAGTTATTGCCTGCTATTGATTTCGTTATTATGATTTCAAATTGACCAGGAGTTGGCCACTTGGCATTTGTACACATAGGCTTACATGACGAAAACTTGGCCTACACCTACACACGAGAAAACGTGTGCAACTGCTGTTGCACACACTTTTGGCAGCAATGTCAGCAACTTCTGTGCTTCATTGCTCTATTGGGGCAATTGTTTGGTAAATAGACGTAACAAAGCAATAATCCGACTTATTATGCTTTTGCAAATGGAATTATAAATTAATACATTCGCACATCATTGGCAATTTTTGGCACTGGTGCTGGGGAGAATATTATGAAAGGAAGTTTGATTGGCTTTGAGTGGCTTTAGTGTGTTTTGATTAATTTCGTTTTCTGAATTAAAATGAATCAAATTTTGTTTATTGAAGAATTTTTCCATGAAATTTACCTTTTCCATCCCTAATGTCTATTCAAACTAATTATGATGCGAAACGAAATGGACAAAAAAATACGCTCACTTATATAAATTAATGCAAATTAAGCATCAAATGCCCACATAGTATTAATTAAGTTGATTTATCATATGAAAGTCTAACTAAACCCACTTCATTGTACCACACACTAAACATCAATAAACCTGTCTACGTAGTTATTAAAAATAAGCTTACCTAAATATTTACAACAAAAACCATACATAGCGTTTGAAAAAGCAGAAAACCATACCCCAAACACCACAAATATCTTTTTTAAAACACAAAAAATGCTTAATAAAACCAAATGGTATCTCCCAAAAGTTTTATTATAAAATAAGTTATATTACTTAAGACTAAAAGCTTCTCAATCTATTTATAAATGTTCACTATAATTTGCTTTAAAATTTATATAATTTTAAAACTCTACAAATGTATATGCCAAACCTAATTAGCTGCTAGCTTACTATTCTTTAAACGACTAAATTAACGTGTTTGATCGCGCTTTCTTAATAATATGCAGCATATTGCGAACCTTTTTTTTTACTGAAATAAGAAAAACTATAAGTGAAACTCTACAAATGTCATTGTTTAAACGCTATGATTACTTTTTAAACGTAGAAAATTTTTCTTAACTAAATTCTCTACTAAATTGTATTGATAGTTTTAGAATAATGAAAAATGTCAAAAATTATACGTTATATTAAAAAAAGAATTTGCAAACACTACAAATGTTCATCCATGGTATTATTTCAAATTCAAGTAAGTAAAGGATGGAAAAATCTTAATTTTGAGCAATCAATTTTATATTTGATATTTAATGAGAGACCAATATCACAAGCGTATTAATTTGACATTTTTCGTGTTCGAAACTCTACAAGTGTCATCAATTATATTCAATTCAAACCGCTTATCCTATAGCAAAGCTACATTAACCTTTTTAATGTAGCTTAAAACTTTTAAGTTTTTGTTTGAGTATTGCCAATAAGCCAGTCGAAATCAAAAATTACAACTCTCTTAATAATTTATCAAAATTATACGTATCTTACTTATGTATTGAAACTGCAAAATCCATAGCTGAAACCATACAAATGTTTAAAGTTGAATTTTTGAAAATACATTCATTTACCGAATAACTTTTTTAATACGCAGTCAACAAATTAAAAAAAAATCAAAATAAATCAAACATGTGTTGTTGCAATTTCTCTTTTCTAAGAACTTTAAATAGACAGTTTTTGTTTTTGATCATTAAAGTTTTCAAATATTATTTTGAGTTTAAATTCTAATTTCTATGGCTTAAGTATTTTTTCCTATAAAACGATTTAAAGTTGATTTTTCATTAATGTTATCCAGCAAAGGAATTCGAAGAATTTGTAAGATAAAACTGGCACGTGTGTATTGTTTTTAGTTCAAAAAAACAAAATTTTGAATAAAATATTTGAGCAAAAAATATATTTTACAGTGAATGGCCTTGTTAGTATGAAACCTTTTGACTTCATATACTAGTAGGCTTATAATTTTATACAGAAATGCTCGTTTTTTTTTTAATTTATATTGCAAAATCTGTATTCATTTCAGAATAATTAATTTTTTATTCAACTTCCTGGAATGTAGTAGTGATGAGTATACCTAATATTAATACAAAATTTAAATCATTTCGTTTGAATTAAAGTAAATTTAAATACCATAAGTATATGCAACACATACATGCTTTAACTATAGGTACTTAAGAAAATATTAGTAAATTGCCATTACATCCCTTAAAGCAAGGACTCGTACAGCTTAAAATCTAAATATTAACAAAGTTAATGAAAAAAAAATTATTTGAGCAAACTATATGTAGATTTAAAAGAAAAAAAAAAATAAACAGACATACATTACATTTCTCAGAAAATGAATAAAGTTTTTATAAAAGTAGCACTTTTTAACATGCTACTTTTAACAACGATTCATATTGCTATTAATGATACTGAAAAATAATCTTTCATTTACTGCATATATAATATGCAAATTTTAAATATATAAAAGATATATGGGCAAATCCGAAAAAAGGTCAACCAAGATAAAAATTATCAGGTTGCCGTAACAGCGCATTTTGCCGTTAGATTAGCGGGATCGCCTTAAAATAACTAGGAGTTTTTAATATGCTTTCTAAGGATTCATTCCTTACTCCGAGTTTCTTAAAAATTGGTGCAACGGTTTAGTCGCGGCAATACATTTCACCTTTAGGGGCGTGGTACTGGTAGCTACATAACAAAACGCCTTTAATAAGGTTGCATTCAAAATTTCATAAAAATCGATGCAGTGGTTGAGCTGCATCAGCGTATTTTCACCGTGAGATGCGGTGCAAAGAAAAAAATTTACTTTTGTGTTCACTGTACTTCTTTCCAACCTTTTCCAGAGATTAATAAAGCAAATATAATGTGTTTAAGTTAGTTGAAAAGAGGCTGCATCAATTTTCGTTAGCCTATGTATATATGTAAAATAAAAATTGTAACGTTCGCAAAGTAACGTGCACAACACACAAAAGTTAAATTTTTGTACGAACAAAGGACTTTTCGATTCCCTCAAAAGCAGTTTCGATAAGGTCAAACATTCTTCTTTCCTTGGAAGATTTTGCTTTATTTGTTTATATTGGAAAATTTGTTAAAAATTTTGAAAATGTACATTGATCTCCACAACGACTTCTGTTTTTTGTAACGTGCAAACAGCACTTTATGCACGATTATATTGTTACTGATAAAAGCCAGGAAACGTTTTTAAATGCCTTTTGAAAGCTTTCTCAAATGGTATCATACCACTGCAGGTAAATTAAAAATTTAACATTCAGAGCGCATTCTGGATTGAAGAATATGCATACGAATGTAACGTTCGCAACGCAGGATTAGCCCATATGTGCTATTTTTAAAGTTTTTTTAAGGATTATTAAAATTTTTCAATTGTTTTTGATTGGTTCTCATACACGGCGCTCTTGAACAGTCGATAGGTTTTTTGAATATGTGGAGAAAATCTGTGAATGAGGTTTCATTTGTATTAGTTTAGTGGTCTGAAAAATGCTTTCCATTTCTACATCAGAATTTATGGACATACTTCCTGTTATATATCTTCAAAACACAGCAATAAAACATAGCGTCGGCTTTTTTTCCTTGTTTAGGCTAAGGTATCTCAAAAACCGTATCAGATACAGCAATTCTAAGGCCGGATTCGGATTTAACATTGCAAAATATATTAAAAATAACTATTTTTATGTTTGTTTGTTGCGTTTTTTTTTCTGATTTTTTTTTATTTTATATGGGATATGTATTTTTGCGATATTTTGCGGGGATGATCAGCTACGATTTCAGGGTTTACATTTTTCAGACCACTAAACTAATACAAACGAAACCCCATTCACAGATTTTCTCCACATATTCAAAAAACCTTTCGACGGTTCAAGAGCACCGTGCATATAAAACAAATTATGTAAATTTTTAAAGGATTAGGGTTGTTGGTCTAAAAAAAAAATATCATTTTGCTACCAATATGCATGTATCACATGACAGACTTAAGTTGTTTAGCAAAAGCCTGACAAATTTGGCAAAATAACACAAATCTTTAAGGAAGTGATTTTAAGTTCTTATGATTTCCTTAGTTTGGTTTGATATTCTATAAATCATATTGATAGATTTGATGCAAAAATAAAAACACATACTTAAATGAATCATTTTGATATCAGTTTCAAATCTTTTGAAGTACTATTTTACGTAAAGCACTCACACCCTTTAGTGTCCAGTCTTGCATTAGCATTTTATATAAAGTTGTTTGTCGGACATTTGCCACTTTTTTTATGTTTTAATATCAACACCATTTAAGAAAATATTTGAGATAGAAGCTTTAAAGCCAGTTAAAGTCCAAAAATCATCT
Organism: Calliopum simillimum; assembly: GCA_951812925.1. Lineage (NCBI taxonomy): Eukaryota > Metazoa > Arthropoda > Insecta > Diptera > Lauxaniidae > Calliopum > Calliopum simillimum. The sequence goes on along the minus strand of OX638369.1, from coordinate 118,855,760 downwards.
CAATACTTTGCTGGTATCGAAAATATCTTCACTTTGTTTTCTATTGATTTACATTTTGCATTTTTAATATTGGGTTACAATTTATATGACTTGATTGTAAATAAATTTTGACTACAATCGCTTTGATGGCTAAACTTTTTCAGACGTGAATCTTTGAGCAAGATTTTACAGGCCTTAAGTTAGCATCTCTGTTAATAACAGTGTTGCTGATAACAGCCCTGCTAAAAGCAGTTATGTAAATAACATCACTATTGAAAACAGCTCAGTAAGTAACAGTTTTGTTAACGACACCTCTGTTGGCAGCTCTGTTTACAGCAGCTTTAGTAATAACAACCCTGTTAGTGACAGCTCTGTTAATAGCAGCTCCATTAATAACAGCTTTACTAATAGCAGCTCTTTTCATAAAAATTCTGTGAATAACAACTCTGTTAGCAGCTCTGGTAATTAAAGTTCTGTTTATAACAGTTTTAGTTATAACAGATCTATCACTATGTGTTCTATAAATAGCAACTCTGTTAATAATAGTTCTGCTAAAAACAGCTCTGTTAATTGCAGCTCTGTTACACACAGCTCTATTAATGACAGCTCTGTTATAAGTAGTTCGTTGATAAGAGCTCAATTAATAAAAACTATGTTAGAAAAAACTGTCCAAAGAAACTATTTAAGCACTGTAATGTTAAATAATGTAGATAACAGCACAATATTGTATTTGTAACGCTACTATTACTATACGTAATAATGAAAATTTATTTTTGAAAATCAATTTTTAAAACATTTTTTTTTTTCTATATTATTTAACATACAAAAGCAACAAAAACAGGAGTATTGCCATGTTAACTCTTTACATAGTAAACTGTCTTCTTAACATAATTTGTGTGTCTTTCTTAATTTCATTACAGACACATTGGTGATGCTGCCATAACATGCCACTGTCCCACAGGTTATAAAGGTACCAAATGTGAGATTCCAGAAATAAGTGAAATTACCATGGGTGAGTAAAGTTCTTACTGCAGATATGTATATACAGGCATACATATGTATGCGCATAAATAAAGAAAACAAATAAACACAGAAAGAAGGATGACAGTAAAATAGCAACAACAGCAACAAAGAGCAAACAAAAACAAAAGAAAAAAAAAAAACAAATTATAAACCTACAGCCTTTAAGCCTACTCGCCTGCATATTTAATTATAGAAATAATTAAGCATTTAAAACCACAAACAAACACATGCCAAATTACACAATGACAGACACAAATACACACGCATACACTCATTCACATGTACACAATATGAAAAACACTAACAGTTACACTACTGACACACAAATAAGGCGCGCAAAAACATGTGACACGTGCACGCTTCTAGGCACACAATTACACTTATACTTACACATACAGACACAACATATTTGTATGTATTTGTATATAAATGGAAGAAAGCGCGCTTGCCAAGCATAACGACTGAAGCATGTAATGCGCTACATTTCAGCTTGAGCTTTTGTATTTTAATAAGGGCTTTAAACCCCAAAACGAACACGACAACAAAAAGTATGCAACATATTTTATTGAAAATGACTGAGTGAGTGAACGAACGAACGAACAGAAATTTTACGTGAGTGGGTATATGTGTACGTATGCAAAAAAACATTCGTTTTGTTGTTATTTCTGTTGAGTGTGTGTGACTGCAACTGAAGGAGACTGTGCAGCGTGTAATACAATGACAGCGCTTTAATTCAAATCTGCTTAAATGCACTGAAGTGCAAGCAGTATATTTACAGCACCACTTTGCTGCTGTAGTATTTAAAAGGATTTTTAAATAAATTTTATAAATTTCCAGCTTTTAAACAGCATTTCTTATTAAAATTCAAAATAAAAAAAAAAAAATAAAAAAATTTACCGCATAATCTATATCGCTCAATTTGACTCATTCTCATGACAGCAAAATAATTTTTCACTCTTGCAATCACAACGTTTTTGTCTTTGGTGTTTGATAAAAAATCATCAAAGCAGATTAAAGTTTATTTTGTTATTATTATTTATATTTAACATATTAAGTGCCATATCGTGCGTCTAGATACAGTACCTAATACATACATCATGGGATTCCACGTAATACGAAATTATACGTTATGACAAGTGTTCTATAATTCTCGCAAGAACTGAATTTGCCGCCATGTGAGCGGTGAAGCGTTGTCAGCCAGAATAAGAAAATTGTTTGATAGCTGATAGCTTAAGAATAGTTTAAATGGAACACTATAAGAAGCGTTTCTGTTGTGCAGGGACGTGTCGTCCAAAAATGTACGACACGTAAAAGCAGTTCTTGACTCAGAAACAAGAACAAAATGCATCGTGGATACGACAGAAATTATTACATAACCCGCTTGACACACATTGTTTTAAAGAGTTCGCCGTATTTGTCAGTACTTGGAATATATATTTTTTTGCAGTTTTTGCTTCCAATGTGCAAGAGTTTGATTTGATGAGGAAAAATACATGTTGATTCATCTTCAGAATCTACTTCTTTTGTCGCCTATTGACCTTTTCGTCAAAGAAGAGACCTACAAAACAATACTCAGGCTTATATAATGTGGTGGCTTCAAATTCAGACCTTATGGGCACAGAAACGTATACAGATGATATCCAGAGTACTGCTACTGGGTTATAAGGTTTTCAAGCTTTTGTGGAGAACAGATTCTTGGTCTCATTGCCGTCTAGAAAATTATAGAATTCACAAGATGACTATCCAACAGAAGTAATAAACATTTACACAGTTGACTCTAAATCAGAAAATGGGCTTGTAGCAGGTTTTTATGTGTCCAACTAGACAACATTTTCCCACTATCAATTTTCACTGTTAATAGCAGCTCTGTTAATAACAGCTCTGTTGGTAACAGCTCTGTAAATAACAGCTCTGTTAATAGCAGCTCTGTTAGTAGCAGCTCTATTAATGCCAACTCTCTTAATATCAAGTCTATTAATATCAACTCTGCTAATATCAGCTCTGTTAATAATAGCTCTGTTAGTAACAGTTTTGCTAATAACAGCTCTGTTAATAACAGCTCTGTTAACAACAGTTCTATTAATAACAGCTCATCCAATTCAAACCTTATGGGCACAATAACGTACATTATATTTTTAATAATTATACGGTTCCCAAGCTTTCTATGGTGAAAAGATTCTTGGTCACATTCCCACCTAGAGAACTCTGGAACTCAAGAGGTGATGATTCAACAAAAGTAACAAAAGTCAAGACAGATGGCTCTAAATCCAAAAATAGAGCAGATTTCTATGACTCCAAATTACGCGAAGAAATTTAAATCAATGCAGACAGCCCTCTAGGTGAAGGGTATAAAAACTACAAATAATAATTTAGCTAACATGACATATGATTAACATTTTCTTATCATATCTAGTCGGTTTTTGAATTCCAATATTTCGGATTCGATGCACTTTAGAAGTCATTTCATAAATTTGTATATCAGTCTGCTATTGATTTTAAAATTTTATAAGTTTTGAGAAAAGGCTGCTAACGAAAAGTTATGACACTTTGACGTAGACGCCGATACTTCTGCATTTGTTACAATTAATACTTTTAATCCTTTTATAAATATTTTATTTTCAAATGATATTGTCATTTTCCAAGTTATCTATTTTACAAGTTGATTGAATTTACTTCAGCATCCTTAAAATTTAGTTTTACCTTTTATCAAAAATCATTTCCAACAACACCACCATGTACTCTTATAGCAAATTATTTCTTAGAATTTATACTAATTAAAAAGACTTATTTATTAGGAAAATTGGTAGCAACTATTCTACTCAAAAAAAAAAAAAAAACTTTAAAAAATGTTTAAAATTAACTTAAGCAAACTCATGAGACTCCTCACAAAAAGCAAAAGCAAAAATTGACATCCTCATACAAATTGCTTTTGTTTTATTTTCCTGCTGTTGCAAGCAGCAACAATTTATCAGCTTAATTTTTCACTTCCGATACTTAATGCAGCTGATGAATTATAACACAATATTACTACATTTCAAGGAAGCGCATCCTTTATCACATTTAAGCGCAAGTACATACACAGCAAATAGCGAGCAGCAGAGCACAGCTTGTGCAGTGCAAAGGTTTTGCTGTTTAAGCACACAGTACGGGTATAACACTTGACTTCAGTGCATTACACTGCAAGTATGAAATTTTCTTTATTTTTTCCCTTTTTCATCTACTTCCTCTACTGCCTCTACTGCCACTACCTTAAATAGCGTGAAATTCTTAAAACTCTCTAGGTGACAACTCGTAGCGTGAAGTGATGCCTTGCATGCAATCAACTTTTGTCATGTGCAACCATTTTTTAGCACAGGTCTCAAATGTCCTTTTTTTGCTACTTTAAGTTTATTTCAACAGTTTTTCATTTTTTACTGTATTTTTCTTTTTTTCATTTTCGCTCTCAACTTTTCACCTCATAATGTGACAAAAAGGAAAAGCAGAAAAATGACACAACAACAACAATCAAAACAACAACATCAACAGCAACAACAACAACAACACCTGCTATTATATTGGCACCTTAACGCTGTGCGCTTTCTCATGTCACACACATACACACTCTTGAGTGACAGTCCTACTTGTATTCCGTCAGTTTGCCATTTAAATTGTATCTTCTTTTTGGAAGCTTTGTCTCTGTCTTTTGCACACTTCAGCACAAGTGTTTTGTTTCGCTCTAAAGTAATAGTGTGTGGTTTTTTGACTAAAATTGCTACTGCTGGCATATGTCTTTGTAAGCTTGTATGTGTGCTCTTGTATGTGTTAGCTAACATTTTGTATTGCAGTTAGTTAAAGTGTAAACGTTTAATCCTGTTGACTGTAGTTGAGTTGACTGCTCTGCTAATGTCTTTATACCCTACAAACAGTATGTACGGACTTTGTTCTTAATTTTGTAATGCAAAGAAATGGATGTAAAAGAAAAGTATATGAAAAGTATATATGGGACGCTCTTTGTCAAATGCAAAAAAGCTCTGCTCAAAATTCATGTTGATAGATTTTAATAATATTGGGCTAAAAATGTTTGTCATTCGCAATTCTTTATGGCCCAGTGTGGACCAAAGTTCAGATTAAATGTATTATACAAAAAAAAAATAAAATTTGTGTTCGAATCGATTGGTTTTGGGCTCAAATAGTTGGTTATTAGCTTCTACAAATTGCTGTATGATCGGTTAGAAAAATCCAACATGGCGGCTAAAAACTCAAAATCGTCCAGAAATAGAAAAAGCACACAAGATCATTACAATCCATTAACATGAGTTTTGGGCAGAGCTTTTTTGAGTTTGACAAAGACTGTCCCATGTATTTGTGATCAGGACTAAGAATAAAATTTTCAAATCTTGAACATGCCAACCTTTTCTTTTATACCCCGAAAGTACGTTACTTTATTTCTTCAGTTTTAAACAAAATCAGGTGTACGTTTGATAGCTAAAGCAAAGTGAAGTGATGGAAGATACAAAAACAATAAAGCATACTCTAAGGGGCTATGTTAAATGAGTGGCACGTTTTAAATTTTAAAATTATTACTCTTTCTGAGATCAATATTCTGAGTCAGCAGAAATTTTTTCGAAATTTTCTGCTGCAAAATTTCAACACTTTCGACCTTTCGACGTCATATTATTTGGGGATTTGTTTTTCTGGTTACGTAGCTAAAGAAAAATGTTTCCGTAAAAAAAATTGTTGCTTTTTGTCCTTTGAAAATTTAAGATAGCGTAGGTCTTACATTTTACAATGGAACATATTTGAATTGCTAGCAGAAAAACTTTTTTATGACTCACCTTAGTGTATTTAAATTAGAGTCTGCACAAGACATATTATAGGGCGACGCAAAAGAGATAAACACTTTTTTTAATCTCAAAAAATGTAAACCTTCTCTTTACATTTAATTAATTTTAACACTGAACTATACTGACTTGAGTTATCAGTGTCAAAAAAAGAAGCATAGCTCTAACAAATACTTCACAAATAAACAAACAAATGATTAAGTTCAGCTTAAAACATGGTAACAATTCCAAGTTGCATTGCATCGGTAACACAGAATTTTAGAATTTTTCATACATTTTCGCAACAGAGTGTATAGGGTAAGCTAGGGTACATTTGACACTGGGGCACATTTGACTTTGCCATTTTCGGTGTGAACACGCCTTTCGAATCAAAAACCTGAAATGCAGAAACATAACTAATTAGAGTGGAAGCAACGTAATGAACTTTGGCAGTTCTTTTTCAACTCTTCCCGCGCTTATATATAACATATATGTTTCTTTAACATTTTGTGATTTTTTTTGTAATTTTCGGCATCTTGTTCGTAAGGGTCTTGCAAATAAAGTTGCATTGTTTTTTAAAAGTAAGTATGCAAATTTTAGTAGCACTAACCTTTATAATTAATAGAATAAAAGTTTTTTTTATCAAGGTCAAATAGTTTGAATTTTAAAATTTTTTTAATTCTTCAAGAGATTTTGGGGCACATTTGACTTTTGCCGAAGGGGCACATTTGACGTTCTCCAGACTTATGTGTTTGTGTATTTTATAAGATTTTCTAGTTTTATCTTTTTAAAGATATGGTATGCCACTACAAAATGAAGACAAACAGACGCAAAAGCGATGAAAAAAAGTTAAACATGCTGTTTCTAATATCGAAAACAAACGAGAAACCCCGACTTTCGCCACAGAATCCATTTCATTTGATTTAATATAATTTGTTACTTTTGTTTTGTCTACAATACAAGATTTCCAGGACTTTAACCACTTATTTTAATTTGAAAATCTGGATGGATGAATTGCCGATGTAAACATATTGACATCAAAGTTCATCATGTTTCCGAAGTTTTTACTAATATTCAATTCGATTTGAAATACGTCCCATCATGTGAAAGCGCTGCAGATATCTTGATAATAGTGTTACGCAAAATCCAGACCAAAAAAATTTCCACCAAACTGGGTCTTATCTAATTTAACATTTTATGTTGATGTTTTCATTAATGGAAATTGGAAATTGTACTTTATATTGAAAACTTGCTTAATGTTTGATGTTTGCCTGACTTTGAGGAGTGCAATAGATTTAAACTACCAACTCGAACAAATCCAGCCTCAACTTCGCGCACTAAATACGTATCTGACATCGACTTATATATAAAATAAGTCTTCGTTAATACATACATACTTACTTATTATTTGCATTTATATGAATAAAATATATGTATTAATGTAATGTCAAATGTGCCCCTTGCAACATTTGACAAAATGACTTTTTTTGAAAAAATTTAAAAAAGGACTCTTAATGCAATGTTTTGAAAATTTTCTTTTTCTTGGTTTTCGTCCTAAATAACCAATGTTTCAGAAACAGTAAAGAGTATTATGATCGTGCAATCATTTTCAAAGATACAGAGCTTTGAAAATTTAGTGTCAAATGTGCCCTAGTCTCCCCTACAACGTATAGTATCTTGACACAAAATGTCTTGAAACTGCAACGTTTACTGCTCTGTGGGATTAATTTCCACCTTAAGACTTGCTAGTACGTTTTTGCATGTTTTGAAACGGTGTAGGGTATAAATGGTTTTGTCAAGATCAAATGTAACACCCATACCACTTCCTTTTTTGCTATTGTGTCTGTGTGTTAAGTTTTGTTTATGAGCGCGGTTTATGGCTTCGAAGTATGTACATTTGTTGGATGTATGTATAATTGATGTGTTGCTGCTGAAGTTTAACTAAATCTACTTAAACTGTGAAAAAATTATGAAAATAAAATCAACAAAGGGATAATTGAAAAAAAGTATCATAAACACGACAAAATAAATATCTTAAACTTATGTTCCATAGCTCAAACTTTCGCAGTAAAATTTTCTAAATATTTTTTATTAAAAGCCATGAAAATCAAATTTCTTTTAAATTAAATGTAAATCTGTTTAAAGTTTTAAAATTTCCGCCCCCGCTACGTTTTTGTGCAATGCTCCCCTTTACGAATGCTTATTTATCTTGCGAAAAGATAATGCAAAATTTTGATCAGTATTTTTGCTTATCTAGCCTTGCTCATGTAAAATCCTTAAAGTTTCGCCCGCATCAAAGTTTAACTCTAACACTTTAGCGCAAAAAGGAAATGCTTAAGGCAAAACATCTATTAAGCGTACGCCTGCCTGATCAACCTACTGTTGTGCGACGCGACGGCAAAGTTTTCTCATTTTCATACAAAATTATTTGCATACTTTTTGGCACCCCCAAGTAATTATTGCTTATATTTTCATTGCATACTTTAAGGCGTTTGCTAAAGCATCGATAAACTTTCAATTACAAAACAAAAACAACAACAACAACAGAAATTACACAACTTTTAATTTGCACAAATAAACAAAAATATTTTGAAAAATATTTATAGCAGACTTTGCGGTGTATATACTGATAAATTGCTAAAGTAAAACGTTTGTTTATCTCAATAACAATTTTTTTTTTTTTTTTGTGACATTTCTAGGCTGCACTTTAAATACCACTTCGAGTGATTGTCATCAGGAGTGTAATTTCGAACATCCATATAGTACAGATATCTACAATGCAGCACATGTCGGCCGTACTTTAGGTAAGTTTCGGAGATAAGGAAAAAATTAAACAAAGAAAATAATGTAGTTAACAACTGAGTTCAATTATAATTTTAAATTTTTTTGTTTCTCTTTAGCACGCAGTGGCAAAACACGCTACGAGGTAACCATTCGTTTGGGTGCCAATTTAACTGCGTTCTATCGTGCGACCGATACAACTGATCGCAGGCCGGGTGATCATTTGCCTAGCCTGCTGGAACGACATGTAAGTCAATGAATATTTTAAAGTATACTTTATGGTTCTTTGAATATTGATGATTATAGTAAGTTCTTTATATGTACACTGAGAAAGAGTAAAAATTTGAAATCGAGGTACATGCAGTAGAAAATTAAAAATTTTTTTTCTCAAAATTTTAGTTTTGATTATGAAAAAACAAATTTTGTTATAAATTAAATCACAGCTTTACAATTTCTCTGGAAATTTTTAAACTCTGACAAAAATGCTCTTCAATAAAAAACCTGATTTGATCTACAATACTTAAATTACCGTATCTTATGTGTGCCTTACTGATATTTTGATTTTATTTTAATTTATATCTTAATTTTATCCTGTTAAGCTGTATTTGATTTTGCTTAGATATTAAATTTTCTTATCGAAGGCATAAAATAAAAAACAAAAAAAGTGTTTCCTCGTATATTAATCCACGCATATTAATCTTCATAATTCAGCTGTCTAACTACGCCACAAAGACTTTTTATTACGCGCGCATATTAAGTGGCAAGTTACGGCTAAGGGCAATGAATGTGGCCTTTTTTCACATTAATTTTTATGCCTACTTTACGCTAGCCAAACGGTAGACGGGAACGCGTTATGGCCAATGCTTACGTACTAACTTTTGCTTAAGATATGCAGTTTGTTATTGTTTTCTTTCCAAAAACATTTTTCTTCCGCTTCTTATACACTGTGTTGCGCTTGTTATGGCTGATATGGTAAATTAATATAAATTACCATGGGCGTAAGGAAAAAGAAAAATAATAAAAAATACAGCAGCATTTTAGGCGCACACCTGTTTGCTTAAGCTGGATTTTTATTAGATTCTTACAATTTTAACAAGGTATGCAGCGCAAAATTAAAAGTGTAATTTTTTGCAAAAACAAATCCTACCTACATACAATTGGATTAATTGTCAAGCTGCTGTGCGGTTGGCTACTAAGCGTCGTCGTAGCCTTGACAATTAATTAATTTCATTTTGTTTTCTCCTCCTACAGTGTTATCCTCAAGGTGTTGCATAAATAAAATTAATTCATTTATTTATATTAAATGTATGTGCGTGCTTTTTTGAAAGTGTGAGTGTTAAATGTTATAATCGTACTGTTAATCTGCAAGGTTGGCAGTTATGAAAAAGCGCTTTGTTGCAACACTTTTGTTTTGTTGCTGGGTTTTATTTTGCGGCAAGGCATACAAAGTTGGAAAATTAAATTTCTTAATGCACTAAAACAAATTGCGTGGCTAGTGCATATTACAAAGTTAGTATTTGTTTGTTCTATTTTTTTATCTTTTTGCTAAAGAATATTGCAGAAGATTACTACTTTTTTTGCACTTTTTTGTAGTAATGTTACTAATTATCGTTTATAAACATTGCTTTAAGCATTGCTTCTAAGCATTGGTGCCAAAAGTCATTTCTTACTTTTTTGCTGGACAGTCTCTTAGTGATGTTGCTAAACATTGTTTCTAAAAATATTTTGTAAACATTGTTTCCAAACATTTCTTACTATTTCGCCGCACATTTTTCTAAAGTATCGTAATATTGCTTTTTTAGCTTTCCGTCAAATAAAGCTGTTATTATGAATATACCATAATCTCTGTTGTTAAAGAGCACTGCCAGGCGTTGTTTCTTACTTTTTTTGCACATTTTTTTTTTAAATATTGTTGCTAAACATTGTTTCTAAATATTCTTTCTAGATATCGTTTTTCACTTTTTTCCTGGACATTTTTTCGAGTGATGTTGCTAAACATTGTTTCTTCTTATATTTTTAAAAAATTGTTTCTAAATATTGTTAGAAGACGAAGTTCTTTCTATTTTGATGCACATCTCTTTAAGTAATATTGCTTTTTTAGCTTTTCGTCAAATGAATAAAAATTATAACCATAATCTTGGTTGGTTCTGAAACTTTTTACCGTTGAACCTTTTTTATGAAACGATGCTAAAGAATGTAGCCAAAAATTGCAGCCAGATGTTGTTTCTTACTTTTTGTTGAACAATTTTTATAGTAATGTTGCTAGCCATTGTTTCTAAAAATTTTTTCGATAAATTGTTTCCAAGCATTGTCTCTAAACATAGTTTCTAAAAATTGTTTCTAAACATTTTTTCGAAACATTGTTTGTAAACATTGTTTCGAAACATTGTTTGTAAACATTGTTTCTTAATATTGTAGCTTAACATTTTCATTTTCATATTCATTCATTTTTTTTGTTCATTGTTGCTGGATGTAATTTTATACTTTTTTGCTGGACAGTTTTTGAGTGATGTTTCTACCATTGTTTCCAGAAATTGCTTTTAAACATTGTTTCTAAACATTGTTTCTTAACATTGCTTCTTAACATTGTTCTTAACATTGCTGCTAAAAGTTGTTGCTAGATGTCATTTCTTACTTTTTAGCTTGACATTTTTTTCAGTGATGTTTGCTAAACATTGTTTCTTCACATTTTCATTTTCATATCATTTTTGTTTCTAACTAATGTTTCTAAGCACTGTTGCTAAGCATTATTGCTAAACATTGCTTCCAAACATTGTTGCTTGATGTCATTTCTTGCTTTTTTGCTGAAAATTTTTCGAGTGATGTTGCTAAACATTGTTTCTAAACATTTTCATTATTATTTCATTTTTGTTTCTAAACATTGTTGCTTAACATTGATTCTAAGCATTGGTGATAAACATTGTTGCTGGATGGCATTTCTTACTTTTTTGCTGGACACTTTTTTGAGTGATGTTGCTAAGCATTGTTTCTTAACATTTTCAGTCAAATTTATTTTTTTTTTTTTCTAAACATTGTTTCTAAACATTGTTGCTAAACACTGTTGCTAGATGTCATTTTTTACTTTTTTGGTGAAAATTTTTTGAGTGATGTTGCCAAACATTGTTTCCAAACATTTTCGTTTTTATTTCATTTTTGTTTCTAAACATTGTTGCTTAACATTGATTCTAAGCATTGGTGATAAACATTGTTGCTGGATGGCATTTCTTACTTTTTTGCTGGACACTATTTTGAGTGATATTGCTGAACATTGTACCTAAACATTATCGGTAGATGTTGTTTCTTTCTTCTAGCTGTACATTGTTTTTTATAGCATAAAATTATATTGGTTAATATCGCCGTTTCATCGCTGCTAAGAATAATTGCTAAGCGGTGTTGTGGAAGGTTATCCCAAACAATGTTGCTAAACATTATTCAGACCATAAATATAACACTTGCTCTAATTTTAAAAAATTTTATTGCATCTTCATTCAATAAACTGCTGATAAGCAAATAATATATAAATAAATATCAATATTATACAAATAAAATATGCAGTTTGTATGTAAGGTTCTCCAAAAAACCTAAAAATGTTGCACAAAGCATTTACTCCATAGCATTTTTGGTCAAATTAAGATTTTCTTCATCATTGCCACCACCAGCAATACTTTGACTGAAGCGCTGTGGTGCATTTGCAATTGAATGCAAAACATTACGCATATTACCAGGCGTACGCTCCAGTGATGCACTCCACGATGAAGGAGGTGGCGCTTGTGGCGACTGATTATTGGCCACACTATTACCACCAGAATTTGATTCCATTATGGTTGGCATCAATGGATTATGTTGCATATTAATGCCACCCAGCTCTGTGACTGGATCAGCGCCTGGTCCAGACACACCGAAACTATGTGCTGAACGTGATGTTGGACGAAAACGATTCAATTTAACTGTTTGCTGCTGCTCCGTGCCTGCATCAGCAGCATTTTGTTCTAATAGACTGGAAACAAGCTTATCCAGTGCCTTTAAATCGATAGCATTTGTATTGACCTTTGAATTGCGTATTGAGTTCATGCGACTGCCAGCGCGTGAGCCAAACTGACGCGATGGTGACCCAGTGCCAGTATCCTGATGATTGCTAAGACCAGCCATTTTGGCGAGACGTTGGGTAAGCTGTAAAAATCAATGGAAAAGTGAAAAAGAAATGTAGAGAAAAAAGTGTAGAAAAAGTCAAAGTGTATAAACCAATTGGTTTAATTTTCCTTGCCATTTCTCAAATTAATTCAATTCGAAATGAAAGAAAGCAGAGTGCAATTCAACTTCCTTTTGCACTCTGCCTCAAAGCAATTTTTTCTACTCTTTTTTTTTGTGTTTTTTTTATTGATGTTTCATTTCCTTTGCAAAATATTTCCATTTGAGTGGCAAAAAACCTGAAAGTTGGCAACAGGCTGTCAGCCATTGATTGTTGGTAGCAGTTGTGGCCACAAAAAAAAAGTTTTAGTGTCAGTGAGCTTTGAGTGAAAGCAAAATATGTGGAAAAAACGCAGTTTTGTTGAATTCACTTTAGCTTGAATTTATTTGAGCTTTCAGTAGCATTGCTGCGCTCTTAATCTGTCTGCTAATTTTGTTTTGTGCTCATAAGCAATATGGAAAAGTAAGGATTTTTAAGTGGAAAGAAGTCATATTTTGACAGCAGTAATCATAACAGTGCAGTGCATGAAATATTTTCAAGACATGTTTAGAGGTAATGATCCCTACATAAGAAAAATCTGAATCTTAAAATATATATAAACTAAAGTCAGTTATGCGCCAAAGATGATTAATTCAAAAAAAGAGATAACATTTTTTCTAGAAAATTTTAAAAATAAAATATTCCTCTATCTTTCTATATTCTTTTCATTTTCTATTCTCCACACTCTAAAGAAAAACGCCAACCATTTAAAGTTAATTACAAGCAATTACATGAATACCCAATGGAGTGCGGAAAACCGACCTCAATCATTATGCTGTGCAATTTTTACGCTCTGCGCTTTACTACTGTCTGCTGTTCCGAGTGTTCCACCAAAGTGCGCTGTATCCGATTTCACAACAAAGACTTGTGGCGAACTGCCGGACTTTGATATAAATCAAAAGGCAACAAAACAAAACAAAAACCTCTTATTTTCAAAGGTCAGTTGTGGCTTAAAAGAAAAGGATCAACAAAAAATAAATGCTTTAAAGTTCGACACAACAAAAGATATGAGACAAAGAAGAGAGAAAAAGGGTGAAAATTGCAGAATTTCAGGATGCAGCTGAGATTTATTAGAACGACGCGCAGAAAAAAACAGTAATAAAAAAATTGGAAAACAAAAGCTAAAGGAGGCGGATGCTTTTGGGGTTAAATGGCAAATATCCGAGTTCAGTTTACACCACCATGGTCATGCATTGTTTCTTGCATAAGAATGGCAATAAGAAAAACAATGATAATTTTGGAAAGCTACAAAGCCGGTATGAAGCCATAGCGGCATAAGAAAAATGTGGGAAAACTAAAAATCGACGAAAGTGAAAGAAGAACTGGGAAATGCAATTTTCATTAAGTGCCAACACATTATTTTTTGTTCTCACCATCTAACTGCCTGATTTGATTTGTGGGAAAATAAGGAAGTTACTTTCGATAGCAATCTTTGAAATGTCTCTCTAGTGCTCTTTATGGCGTGCGTATGTAGCATGTGAACAAAATAATCGATAAAAAAGTCAATATATATTTTGAAAAACTGTACATAGCGCGGGAATGAAATATATGATACAAAAATGCTACGAAATGTTTGAAAGTCATGTCCACAATATCAATAATATTTTAAAAATTTCGATGTGCATAAAAAAAATGGTTCGATAAAAACAAGTATCTCAAAAGGTTTGGAAAAAATAAATAAAGAAGAAGATAGGACTGCCAGAGCATGAAAATCTTTATTCCTTTAAGCGCATCCAAAATATGTGGAAAAGTCTTAAGTGGGCACAACAAAAATAATCTATCAGCCTAATAAAAAAAAAAAGTGAAATATATCTGCGGTATTTTAGGAAATAGTTTTACTTACGAATAGGTTTAATATAATAACATAACATTTTAGAAAATATTAAAAAAACAGTATATAATGTTCACGAAAAATTTAGTTTTTCCAAATTTTTAATATAACTTTTGCACGTAAACTCAGACTGGAACATAATTTCTAAGAAAAAATGTTCACTGTGCACAAAATAAATGAGCCGGTTTACTATGAATAAAAAATACTGTGAAAAGAATTTCATACAAAAAGCTTAAGAATTCATAAACTTTTTTCAAAGTGCACGAAAAAAATGAGTCAAAAAAATGCTTTTAATCAAAACTACCTTCAATTCTATAACACAATTCTTGATAAAATACTTCTCCAATTTAAGCAATTTTAATGTTTGGAAATCGATTCTAAGCATGCGAAAATTTGTGGATTAGAAAAAAAAAATCTTCAAAGTTTAGAAAAAAAATGTAGTTGACTCAAATTTTTTCCATCATATTCCGGAATATATGAAATAACGCTCAAGAATTATGGACACAATACAATTTAAAATAGAAAATTAATTAGTAAATCCAAAAAATTTCGATGTGCACAAAAAAATTGGTCGTTGGAAAAGGACCACAAAAAAGATTTGATAAAAAATAACAGAAGGAAATAAAACTACCAGAGCATGAGGAACTCTATTCCTTAAAAAGTATGCAAAACATATAGTAAAGTCTTAAGTGTATACAATAAGTGGTCAATCAAACGTATTGAAAATAAATTTGAAGTTTTGAAAATATTTATGCATAATATTTTAGGAAATCATTCTTAATAAGAATATGCTAAGTAATATAAGCAAAAAAAAAAAAACATTTTCAAAAAACTTTAAAAAATTAATTTAATGTACACAAAAAATTTATTTTTTAAAAATTTTGTGTATAGGCTTTGCACGTTAAATCACGATGGACATAATTTATACGAAAAATTTTCACTGTTCACGAAGTTAATAGACCACATTATGTACATAACACTGTAACTTTTAATATTTGAAAGATCTGGTATAAGCAAAAAATTTCATCAAGTTTACAAAAAAATGTAGACGACTAAAACTATATCCAACATATTCATCAATATGTGCATAAAAAGCACAATTATAAATTAATTCATGAAAAAATTATTCAATAATACTTAAAAACTTCCTTGTGCACAAAAAAACTTGGTCGTTGAAAAAAGATTTTTAGATTTGGTATAATAAAAAACCAAAATAAAACTATCAGATCATGAGGAGAATTATTGGTACGGTGTAATTTTTAAGAAAAATTTTCATTTACTCAAAAAATCAATTTGAAAAACTACTAAAATTGTGCACGAAAAAATTAAGCCGATCGAAAAACTTCTTAAATGATGAAAAAACTATGCATAAAGTTTTTCTGATAAAAACTATCATTATACTGTAACGAGATATATAAACTAAGTTGATCATTCATGTACACGAATCAAAATCCCACTTCTAAGTTGTTCCGTAAACATGCTTTTTATTTTCAAAACACAACTTTTTCCATCGTCAGCTATTCTTAATATTCTAAATTTTCAGCACCATTTTATGTGTGACTTTATAACTTTTGCAAAATTGTTTTATACAAAATGTACTAGAGCAATTCTTGCAATTTTGGAATTTTGAAAGCAATTTTTAATGTCTGAAATTTCGAGTATTAGTAAAAGCTTTTTCAAAACTTAAAAAAGTAGTAACCGGCTCAAATTTTTTCCATTTTATTCATCAATATATGCGAATATACCATGAAAATTATTGATACAACATAATTTTCAATAAAAATTTTTAGTGTGTACAAAAATTTAATAAAAAAAATTTTAAAATTTGTGCACAAAAAAATAAAATAAAATATTGCTATATGAACAAAACCAGTCAACACAAAAGTTTTTTGATCAAAATTGACAGTATAAAAAAATATAAACTATGTAAAAGGATCATTCATGTACACGAAAAAAATGTTCACTAGTTGTTCCGTAATCATTTGTTTCAGAGCTCAACTTTTTCAGTATTCTTAATTTTCTAAATTTGCAGCACAATTTTATGACAATAGTGCGAAGTAAACACCATGTGTTCTTTGCTTTTGTTCATTACAAAATTGAAATACTTAAACTTTCTTTAATCTCTTTGTGACTTTGCAACTTTCGCATATTTTTTTTCAAAAATGAAGTGAAAAAAAAGTTCTTCAACACAATTTTGCTTTCACTACAATTCCATTTACTTTTATTTAGGTTTTATGGGAGAAAATAACCTTAATCCTTTGCAAAAACTATAAATTGCTGTGAAACTGCCAAATGCTGCTGCCAACACATACAGAAATGGTTAAAGGAAAAAATGTCGCTTTCATTTCAGCGCTTTATTGCGTAGAACACTAACGCCCATTAAAAAAAAAAAAACAAATACAACATTTTGTTAAGTACCAACTTTCTTCCATTCCCAAGTCAATAAGTAACTACCCATACTTACTTCACCAGCAGCATTATTCGAATAACTCATTCGCTTGACCTTCTTAAAAGTAACATCGTCTTCAGCTTCTTTGAGTGCTTGTTCCAAAACTGTGTCCAGCTCACGGTTACGCGGCTCATCTAAGCCTTGATAGCTACTGCTGCAGTGGTGTATGTAAGGAAAAAAGCAAAATGAAAGTCTGTAGAATTTTTTAATAATTTCACTTAAAAGTATGAAGCTTTAGAAGGTGGGAAAAATTGGCGCAGTAAGGCAGTCGTGGGTGGCTGGTGGTTGCTAGAAGCAGGATTAACACTACGCAAGTATAGTATTGCGTTTGTACCTGAAAGTTGCTGTTGTCAGGAAAATTATTTAGTGCCGTAGAAAAACATAAATACACAAGTGGCAACAAAAGGAGAGTGCGGCGGAGCACAGCTCCAGAGTTATGTACGTTTTACTTAGAGTTATGAAAGTCTTAAGGTGTTTTTAATTTTTCGTAAGAGTCTTAGCAAAAAGCACAGATGAAATATTAAGAATAATTCCAAGGCAAAATAAGTATTTTTAAGTGTTTGAACAAAAAAACATAAAGGAACAGTGCGTAAATAGAAATATAAAGAAAAATGTGAAATTTATTAAAACGCGATTTTAAAAACTCATAAAACATGCATTTGAGATTAAAGTAGATTTAATGAAAAATGAAAATGTACAGAGTTTTGCAAGCTATGTTATATATATGAAGAAAAATTATTTGTTAGTGAGTGGTATCAGCTTTTTTTGCCATAGTTACTTATCTTACATATGTATATTTTTAACAAATTTTCAATTTTGTGCACACTTTCAACGTTGACTACATTTCTTCGTGCACAACTGAAGAACACTACAGAAGTGCCTTTACCCAATAAAAATATATCAAACCAATAATTTTTAAACAAATACTGCAGTAACGACCAAATTTTTTCATGCACACATAGTTAAATACGTATAATGAACAATTCGCTACATTTTTGCTTAGAGTTATATTTCTTATAGATTTTTTGAAATAACGTACGAAAAAGAAAATTGTAGAAAGTTATGCTATCATAAATTCCTGACACAATATTTGTACACGTTTTTATTTTTGTGCACAAATTTAACCCTGATAGCTCTGACGTCCTTCTGGAAAGATTAAAGACTTTGATCGGCATTTTGAAGTTTTCCTCTTACTAAAACTTGTCGGTGAACTTAAATTTCTGTTGTTTCGACAATCCTTCTGGAATGACGTCAGTATTATCCGCGTTATAAATTTTTTTTTTTACTCAGAAAACTGCTAACATTGGAAGAAATTTTGGAAGTTTTGGATTGAAAGGATGATGTCTTATAACACCGTTCGACACAAAAAAAAAAACATATGAGAAAATCCAAAAAATTCTTAAAGTAGACGTTAAAAAAAAAATACCCGTGTCTCGTGGTTTTTCTCCAGCACGTCACATTTTTTTTAATCGATTTTTGAAGTTTTTTTTCCACTGTATATGAAAAAACAAAAATACCGCATTCTTGTGTTAAATCGATGAATTTAACTATATGATCCTTACATTTGAGGTATATCATGTGTTCAACAAACTTATGCAGAATATTGCGGGGAATATTTTTGTAGAAAATCTTAACCCTGCACAACCTCCACATGTGGGTAATTCTTGCCCTTTTCTTAAAAAGGTACAAAAATGACACCTAAAACAGGGGAATATTGAGTCAGTATGTACTACAGAAATATTTGCTATTCAATTTCACTACTAGTTGCCGAACACTTAAAAAGCAAAATTTTATCCCGAAAGCAAAAAAATCGTTGAAATCAGTAAGTAGTTCTAACAATAAATATTTTCCAAATTTCACCCCACTGTAAAACTCTAAAACAACATTTTGGACAAAATTTGTTCTCACAAGATCATATCGAAATCATACAAGGATCATTTTCTTAGAATATATTAACCCATTATATCCTGTTTTTATGGGTCTTTGTGACCCCTTTTCCTAAAACTGAGCCACAATGGGTTAAAAAATTTTGCAAAAATATCCTACAAAAAATTTCATTAAGGGTTGCCAAAGACGAGAAATTCTTGAAACTTAAGGTAAGCGCATCAGGGATGTAATTAATATGCAATGTGAAAAGTCCTAATTGATTTTAACGATTTTTTTGGTTTAGGGCTCAAATTTTGACCTTTACGTGTTTAGAAACTATTAGTGAAATTTTATAGCAATTACTTCTGTAGTACATACTGACTCAATATTTCCCTATTTTGGGTGTAATTTTTGTACCTATTTTAGAAAAGGGCAAAAATGACCCACATGTGGGGGCCAAACAGGGTTAAATTTTCTAAAAAAATATTCCCCTTTAACACAAGAATGCGGTATTTTTTGTTTTTTCATATACAGTGGAAAAAAAACTTCAAAAATCGATTAAAAAAAAATGTGGCGTGCTGGAGAAAAACCACGAGACACGGGTATTTTTTTTTAACATCTACTTTAAGAATTTTTTCATGTGTTTTAAAAAAAGTTCGAAATTGTTCCACAGTGTAATCACTAAATATTGCCAATGAGAACTTACTTAGGGGATTGATATAAATTTGTTATAGGCAATACATGTACCTAGACATTATCAAAGCAACAACCTAAATACCAATGACCGTTATGTCGAGGTTAATCCTCTCCTGAACGAGAGATGTCATGCTTTAACCCTGACCTCTTAGAAACATTCAGTCATTAAAAGTATAGTCTTATCACTTGAAAGTCATGGGATCATACCGTTCACAAGAAAAAAGCCGATCAGTTATTTCAATAAATTTTTGTAGGTGGATCAACTTCATATTCAGATTGGAATCATACCAAAGTCATTGTTTCTTAACGGATAAGGACTCTTTTAGTTGATAAAGCTATAAGTTACTGACATTTGGCGAATTTGATATAACTTGCTCGCTTTAGAATACAAAAAAATTTAAGAAGACATACCAAGCATTCTGAAAGTAAATACCGAAAAGTTTGAAGCAAAACTTTAATTTTCAGCGTTCAAGGGTCAACTCCACTAGAGATTTTGTTTCTTTATTCTTATAGACTCGATAAAATGGGAAACTAAGATAGTAATACTGATGATTAAATTATTTGTGCTGCGATTTGCCGCATTGGAAATTTAAAACGTTCCAGTAGTGCAGATTTTATGGGGAGGTCCTTTTTTTGGTGTAAGCAAAGCTGATTTCCAATACGGAACATTGCAGCACAAGTGGAGCACACACCAGCACAACTTTTTTTTTTGAAAGTTCCACAAAAGCAGGACTAACTTTGCATACACCAAAAAATAATCCCCCCTTAAAATCTATACTATTGAACCAATTTTTTTTTCAACACGGCACAACACAACACAAGTGGAGCACACCCCGGCACAACTTTTTTTTCGGGAAATTCCACAAAAGCAGCGCTAACTTCACGCACATGTCTTATCTGGATTCAGTTCGACAAAATTTTTTCGTGCACATGTAGATTATACTGCATACTTACTATTAATAAATAGTCTTTGGACACACGTATTTATGTTTCGTACACATAAATATTTATGTTTAGTGGACAATTCGCAAAACTTTTATTTAGGTTAAAGCAAAAAGATAGAAATAATCTTCAAAAGTATTACCAAAAATTGTATTACAACACATTTTGTATTTTACACAGATCTAATTTTGACCAAATTTTTTCGTGCACAGCTTTAGCACACAACTACAGTGCTTTCAATCAATAAAATAAGGTCAAACAAATTTTTTTTTGGATAAATAAATCAGGCAACGACTCAAATTTTTCGCGCACATGAGAGTAATAGAGAAAATAATTAATCAAAAACCATTTGGAGGACTTCACTGCTTAAAGAAATTCAAGAATCCTGGGTAGCTTGGAAAGAAATCGCAAAGATCGCATGCGATGAAGGCGTTTGATTTTGAATTTGCCTCTGGTAGTTATAAGAATATTAAAATTAAGACCTGTTTTAGTGGTTCTTTTTTTCTATGGGTTGTTTGGATACATATAGCTTGAGGGTTTTTTTTTTGTCAGCATCGACTAAAATTTATCGTGCACATACGCAGATGAATATTTTTTTTCGTGCACACTTACAAAATTTTTTCATGCACAGGTACAAAATGCTACGGCATTACTTTCAATCAATGAAATCTTATTAAACCAATTAGTTTTCGTACAAATACTGCATGCGGCGACTAAAATTTTTCATGTACACATATATATTCGCTTGTTTAAACAATTCGCTTCATATTTATTTATGTAGGTGATTAAATTTGGATCTGCAACCAGAAGTTGCAAGGAAATTAAGGTAAAGACGTTAATGAGTGGGTTTTGTCTTTCTACGGCTTTGCATAGATACTTATTGCTTGGAGGTTTTATTTTTACACAAGCTAAACAAAGGCTTAGAAATGTTTTGTGTCTTAAACTTAATTAAAATATATTCTAGCTCTTATTTTTAAATATTTATTTTATTATTTGAACACAAGGAATTAATTGAGTTTTTGAGTAATTTTTCTAATAAATGGAATTGAAATGAATACAATGATTTGGATATAACCTTACACATAGTTATATCTACCATACAAATATTAATAAAAAGATGCTAACATTTAATATGTAAATATAAACTTATATGTTTATACATATACATATATAATAATAACAGACAATCAAAAATATAACAAATAATGCAAAAACAATGCGAGTTATTTAAGAAAATTACAATAAAATCATGATAGCAACAGCAAAAAGAAGAAAACGAATCTCCCATTGTGAATGAAAATAAAATGAAATTCAGTGCTGTGGAAAAGGAAACAAAGTCTTGTTATGGTATGCCATACAATTACAGAAACATAGACACAAATACAGGAAATGAAACACATATATATACTACACTCTAAGTAAGCAAAGTAATAACGGTAGCACACAACAAAACTACATAGACACATCTCTCTCACATAATAAAACACTTATTGCACAACACTTACGGCAACAGTTTTTCCCTTAAGGTGCCCTTACGTTGACGTATCGTTGAACGATTCGTTTTGCGCACAGTGCGTAGATCGGTTTCCCAGAATCTGCAACGAAAGAAATGAAATGAAAAATAACAAAACGTAAGAAAATAAATAGCAAAATAAACAACAGTGAAACTAGATAGAAAATAAATGAAAATATTTATACGATACGACGACGACGACGAAACAAATGAAAGGAAATTGCTAAGAAAAATAAGTGGAAATTTATGTAACGCTGTAAATGATATGAAAAATGAAAATAGTAGAAAACGAAGAAGAACAACGAAGTCAAAGAAAACAAAACGAAAATGTTGAAATGGCAATAAAAAAAAAAGAAATTTCATAACAATTCAGCGAAATTCAAGCATGTATCTGACGTATCTGTGTACCTATACAACTCAAAAAAAGTGTTGGGTGGGAGTGTTGCTACTTATATAGACGGAATAACAAAAATGGTATTAAAAATCAAAATAAAAATTCGAAAATCTTTGATGGTTAGTGTTGTTTTTATTGAGTTCAAATAACTGTAGGGGCAGAAATTATATATCTTTTTCAGTTTTGCTTTGATCCAGTACCTTTCGTTCTCGGGCCATTTTTTGAAATTTTTGCTTTGGATGAACATGTCTGACTGAAAATCTCTAAAATGCCAAACATTATGATGTATACTTATTTCAGACGTCATACAGTAGACTAAAATGCGATTCTAGCCGATCATAGGACTTTCCTGTTTATGTTTTTAGGGTCGCTGACTCCAAATCTGGAACATATTTATTTTAAAAACAAAATGGTGGATTTGAGTCCGATTTTCTCAAAAAATTATTATATCACAACGAAATTGTGGCTAAGGCGATTTTCAAGGTTAGTGATAACAAATTCAGAATCAAATTTTTCGGAAACAAAATATGTGGCTAGGAGGGTTTTTAAGCTCACTGATTCCAAATTCATTACCAAATTTTTCAAAAACAAAATGGTGTATCCAAAATTGTGTCTTGGGGGGGTTTTGAGCTCGCTGGTTTGAAAATAAGGAGAAAAATTTTTCCAAAACAAAGTGACGGTTTTAAAATGAATTCATGAAAAATGGGTTTCTTTTTCATCATATGAAGACTTTTTTCAACAAATGGTGCTACTGTAATAGTTCTGAGAATTTCTATTGGTCTCTCTGAATGAGTTCAGTATTGGTTTTACTTGCATTATACTATAGTTGTATAACATTAGTGCATATTGTTTTTGAAATGTTTTTATACAAGAATATTTTTTATTCTAAGCTCAGCGGGGAACGAAAATGTTTTCTCCACATAAGATGTCTATTCAAATGAATTCCGAGATAAATAACTTGATTTGCCTGAGGAATAAGATCATTATAATATGGAGATATGTACCCGCTCTGAGAATAAACGTAACATGTTTAGATTTTTGTTCGTTAACTTTTATTTGCCAGTCGGACAGTCATCGTGCTACAAGTTTAAAGTGTTCCTCTAAGATTTAAGATGCTCTATTTGGGCATTTTCTTCAACTGAGGATAGCAGTATCATCAGCGAACTTCGACGTCATCAGACTGGGGCTCGGTGGAATATCTAAAGTTTATATCTCATAATGTTGTACATTAAGTAAGCAAATTTGAAAAATGATAAAAACCAAAAATTTTTCGAATTGAAATAGGTACCTCGAAAAATCCAGTTTTTTACTCTCAAAATAAAAATATAATTCATGGTAAACGTAGGAAGTAACTTTGAGGCTTATGTTGAATTAGCGAACACTATTGTCTTCTATTTTGTAAATTGCTTCTTTTTATCCTCAAAAATTTAAAAAAATTTTCGTTGACTCCCATTACACCTCCAGGGAATTCCTATATGTCCTATTTGATGTATTGAAATTTAGAAAGAAAAAAAATTTTATTATTCGAAATTTTTAGTTTTTAAAATTTTTGAGTTTTCCCAAATTAAAATAAATGGGCTTATATCATTTCAACTTCTTAAGTCCGAAAACACAAATGACTAGTCAAATTAAGTAAAGCACTCGTTCTTAAATTTGGTTCGTTCTAATGCAGGATCAGTCATAAATGTATTCAATTTTTAACATATACATTTGGCGTTATCATGAAATTAACGACCTTTGTTAGGAAACTGGTAGCAAAACGTATCAAAACCATATATATGTCATTTGAAAGACGATTATAAAACAACTTTCAGCTACTAGGGGACATGACCTCCCTAAGGCACTAGAATAAATGTTGCGGATAATTCATTTAATGAAAATCATCAATAAGATCGTCTAAGGCGCAGTTCATCTTTGCATCAAGGGTTGCTTTAGATACGGAGAGTGGTTTTCAAAACTCTAAAAAATTCTGTAAACTTTTTCTTTTGCATCAAGCTGAAAATTACATAGCTCTGCAAAGCAACATTCTTTGCGTGGTTTCAATTACTTGCATTTTATATTGAAACCGCCATACCAACGCAGCTTTACTTCAACCAATACCAACATTAATACGAAAAAAAAAGAACGCAAAGTATGTTAGGGAACCACCACATAAAAACAACTAAAGCCTTAGAATACTTTAGAACAAAAAAAAAAAAAAAACAACTAATGGTTTTCCTTTTTAGAACACAACAAATCTACGGGATGGATTTTACATTCATTCTTTGAGCTGGGAAAGGGAGTAAAGTAGATTTGCATTCGAAGCGCGGCGTTGCAATAAAAATGCAGAAAATTGAAAACACTTTAGCAACTAAACAACAAATAAACACAAACAAAAACAAGAAAAATTGTTTTTGTTTCTTTTTTTTGTATTTTATAGTTGTAACTGCAATTGTTGTAGTTGCTCTCGGCGTGCATACTGTTGTAGTACGTCTGTTGGTTCTCAAAAATTGGAGCGAACTTTTACGTTTTTTGTGATGTAGTTTTTTTTTTTTTTTTTCTTTTTTTTTTTTTGGATGTCTACTTATGTATTTTAGGGATATTTTTTTATTAAATTTGTTTTTTTTTTTCCTTTTTTTTAGTTTTCAGCGAAAGTATGCAAATACTTTTTTTCTTTGATCACACATTTGGCATAGATGCACTTGAGTGGGTTTCACTTTCATATGGGAATCACATGAATATATAGATATGAGTTCGAGAAAGAAAACTTAGGATGTTGTAAAAGATTTAAATGGAATGCTTCAATGAGGCCAAACGAATTGGGTAGAGTTTTTGAAATTTTTTGAATCCAACTTTATGGGAAAAAAAATAAAGAAAGGTATTCAGATATATGGTGAATACACGTGCAACATAGTTAAATTTTTTTTACGATTTCCTTATAAACATCCAAACTACATACATAACATAATAATTTCCTTATCAAACTAATATTTTTTCGATTTAATTTAAACTTTTTCCAAATCAAAATTAACTTTTTCCAAATCAACTTTTTCCAAATTAAAATTAACTTTTTCAAATCAAAATTAACTTTTTCCAAATCAAAATAAACTTTTACAAATCAAAATTAATTTTTTTCAAATCAACTTTTTCAAAATTAAAATTAACTTTTCTAAATCAAAATAAACTTTTTCCAAATCAAAATGAACTTTTTCCAAATCAAAATGACATTTTTCCAAATCAAAATTAACTTTTTCCAAATCAAAATTAACTTTTTCCAAATTAAAATTAACTTTTCCAAATCAAAATTAACTTTTTCCAAATCAAAATAAACTTTTACAAATCAAAATTAATTTTTTCCAAATCAGCTTTTTCAAAATTAAAATTAACTTTTTTTCTAAATCAAAATAAACTTTTTCCAAATCAAAATGAACTTTTTCCAAATCAAAATGACATTTTTCCAAATCAAATTTAACTTTTTCCAAATCAAAATTAACTTTTTCCAAATCAAAATTAACTTTTTCCAAATCAAAATTAAATTTTTCCAAATCAAAATTATCTTTTTCCAAATCAACTTTTTCCAAATTCAAATTAAGTTTTCCAAATCAAAATTAACTTTTTCCAAATCAAAATAAACTTTTCCAAATCAACTTTTTCAAAATTAAAATTAACTTTTTTTCTAAATCAAAATAAACTTTTTCCAAATCAAAATTAACTTTTTCCAAATCAAAATTAACTTTTTCCAAATTAAAATTAACTTTTCCAAATCAAAGTTAACTTTTTCCAAATCAAAATTAACTTATTCCAAAACAAAATTAACATTTTCAAATCAAAATAAACTTTTTTCCAAATCAAAATTTACTTTTTCCAACTCAAAATAAACTTTCTCAAAATCACAATACTTAGATTTTTTTTCCAAACAAAAATTAACAAATCAAAATAAACTTTTCCAACTTAAAATAAACTTTTCCAAATCAAAATAAAATTTTTTAACTCAGCCGAATGGTACGAGTACTCTTGTCCGAAGGTTACCTAATCCCCATAATACCAATATAACCATATTCACCTCAAAAAGGAAAAAGTAAAAGAAGCGCTGAAGTTTGTAAAAATGCGTATGTTACTGAAAAAGGACAGTGCAGACTATCAAATATTCGACACTAGAAAAGAAGCTGAACATCAACAGAAACCTTATTATCACTATCATTGTTTACTGCAAAACTAATTATAACTTTCTGCACAACTTCCAAGTTGCATTCCATAACAGAAATACCTGGAAAAAGGAACTCAAGTCGTTAGTGATTACCATTTATGGTACATAGACATCTTTAAGCTCCTTCGAAATTACATTGATGTTAGGGATGTTAGGGAGTGCCCTTAATTTTTATTCAAATTCGACTCTGATATAATGGACACCACATTTGGATACCATGGCATAGTGGAATTGAGGGTTATAAAACTGTAGATGCGCCCGCTTGGAAACGGTCATCAATACAACTTGACCTACTGCTTTGTAATTCATAAAATTTAGCCTATACAATTGACTGAAAAAAAAAAAAAAATTCAAGAAGGCCGGAATCAACAATTAACAAAACAGTTACTCATGCGAAACGGAAAAGGTATACAGACTGTTACAGGATTTCTTACGAGACACTTCCAACCTGGCAAAAAATGCCTAAGAAGCAAGAAATTGAATAAATAAAGAACAAAAAAATTTGTTTATCACTTTGAACGTGCTTTGAACGTGTTTTCGACAATTACAAATCTACTGAAAGCACATTGCTGAGGTATAACATATATCCCATTTCATCAAATGAAGAAATATGTGAGAGTTTAATTTTGAATTTTGACCTTAAAAAACCTTTAATTTGACCTGAAGTAGCATAACGTCTCAATGCCGAATTTCGCTGTGACAGCGGTCAACTAAAAGCAGCCAACAAAATATAGTCGACACTAATAGAACATCCTTACTCCCACGATAACGCCTAAGCTTATGCAACAAAAAATGAAGAAAAAACAAAACAGTTTCACAAAACAAAAGAAAAAGTATGGCGCCAATACTTATTGAACTTGAAAAAACGATTTGGCAACAGCTTGTATGGCACTTAATCAACCTTCCTTTTTTTAATATTTTCAATTTCTATGCCTTGACCTTGTTTTATTTTGTTTTTTTTTTCCCTCTCGATAGCTACGATAACAGATTTAGCAATTTTGTGTTTCGAAATAGAGAAAAAAAAATCAATAATAATTTAACGTTAAGTAATTGACTTTAAATTAAGTTTTAGTTTTAGCAACGCACGCGCGCAAACAAACACAAATCAAATGAAATTGAAAAATATAAAATTTCCCAAGTGGCATGAGAAAAAAGGAAACTCGCTAAGAAGTGGACCACACTCACACATACCGAAAATTGCGAAAAGTTCAGTTAATAAAAAGGATAACAAAAAAATGCGATTATATGGTGCGTATAAATCATTTGCGGTTATTTTGGCAAAAACAAAGCCATAGAGTTGAGTATCACTGTGTTTGTGAAATCTGAACTGGGATTCGAATGAAAAATTTGAAAAGCACTTAACTATTAAAGGATATGAAAAATAAAAAAAATAAAAATGAAGAAATTAAGAATTTCTTATGTCATCATGCTATTGAATTTTTCGGGGAATATACATGGTAAGGACGGGCCGTTTGAAAAGAGTTCGAAGATTACGAAATAATGTGCTTAGATAGAAATTATGGTCAGTGCAAAAGATCTCAATTATTGTAGGTGATTCATTTTGGCACTACAATGAATACCAGTTTTGAGGGATATATTGTAATTTTATATGAAAAAAACATTCAGCCAAAAATGAAGATTTCAACCAAGAATGGTTCTGTGGATTTATTTTGATTTTTCGATTAAAATGAAAAGTATAAATATTTTGGATAAATGTCAAATGAATTTTCTTTAAAGCTCTTCGTGCGCAATTCAGAACCCCTCTACGTAAAATTTTTCATTTTTGGATACTAAAAAAAACCGAAATTTTTCTGATTCTTCGGTTAAAATGAAAAGTACGAATACTTTTGAAAAATGTAACAGAAATTTTTGTTTAGAACTCTTCGAGCACTAGTAAGAACTCTGATCACGACTCCTCTTCGATTATTCCTTTCGGATACTTATAAAAAACCGAAATTCTTGTAATTTTTCAACTAAAATTAAGAATACGAGTATGTTACAAGAATTCAGAACTCTTTGAGCGCTATCCAGAACTCCGATCATAAGCCCCCAATGGTTACTCCTTTCCATATTTTAGAAAAAAACCGAAACTTTTTCTGATTTTTCGATAAAAATTAAAAGTAAGAATATTTTGAAAAAAAGTTTCTAAGATTATCTTTAGAACCCTTATAGCGCTTTCAAGATCTTATATAAAAAAAGGAAACTTCAGTACTCTTTCTTGTTAGTTCAAAAATGTTATCAGAACTACTCTATGTGAAAAAAGTGGCACTGAGGAAAGCAAAAAACGGCACACCTCCAATTTTTGGTCCAACTTCACAAAACTATTTCGAATTTTGTGAAAGAAGTCTATAACTATCCCTTGCGGTCCTAGAACTCTTAAACAGTTATCGGTTTCCGAAAATTCCAGAGCCAACTTCACAACAGAAATCTTTTCCTACAGCTCTTTAGTCTTGTGGTCAGCCAAAAGTACGGAGTATAATCAAAAACGAAAAACATAAAACATAATATGTATAAACAAAATCACAGAGTGCAATGATCTTCATGTGTTGGTGAAACAAGAGCATAAAGATCATGCCCAACCACAGCTCTCTGTGTCCTTTTGGCTAAGTTCTATGCAACCTATTACAGTAAGGCCACTACCGAATGCAATATTTTCAGCCTCATAGAAGCCGGTTACTGGAAACTAAATAATTATGGTCACAGCTTCATCTTTGATAGCCTGCCTGTGTGATTTTCTGAAAAAACTTAATGGGAAGACAGTACGTCCACCCTAAGCTTCGCAATAACCAAATACACTTATGGCACGAAAATGGATTGTGGCGTGGGTACAGGTTTATTTTCAAAAAACCTCAATTTATCTCATTCTTTTTGCTTATCCAATTCAGCTAGTGTCTTTCAGGCAGCAATTTATGTCATTCTCACAGCCTTTAGGTTAGCAAAGACTAACCACAATTTTTCGCACTAAAAAATCTTACATAGTTTGCTTTTTTTACTTTTGATTCCCTTAAGTACTGATTTAAAACTTTTATGGTAATAAATTCTGATTTTTTTCTAAAAACGTTTGAAAGTTATTCCAAAAAAGTATGAAATTTATACCAAAATAGTTTAAAATTAATATGTTTTTTGGCGTTGTTCTACTTAAATACTTTTGGTTTTAAAATTAAACTAAAATTTTTTTGATATATCTATGGAATTTCCATATTTCACTTATTCCGAGAAAAGTTTTATATGTTTGTACGATTTGCAGGAACGTATAGAAGAATAAAATGGAATGACTTATAAATCTCAATGATTCCAATATTTTTGAGTAGAACAATATTTCGTAAACTATTTTCTTTATGTTGTTTATTACCATATTAAATAAAACAATCCATCATTATAGCAACCAAATCCGTAGAAACAAATTTTACTTAAGACAATGCTACTTTCAGCGTAAATTGAAAATAACAAAATACAAGACAAAATAAAGTCCATGTTATTTATAACTAAAAGAAATACGCAGCTCGAAAAAAAACACTGGATAAGCACCATGGCAACCAAATATCAATGAACTTGAAACCAAAAGATTTAAGTAACTTAAAAGGATGTGAGGATGTGTATAAACAGAAGGAAAGTGAAAGCAGAGAAAATACATAATGAAAAAGTTGTGAAAGACAAACTTCATTAAATTGTTATTGACCGTGAAATAGAAAAAACAAAGAAAAACAACAACAGACTGTCAAGCCAAACAAAGTTAATACCTTTCAATCAAACAACATAATGGCGACAACTTGAGAGTGTAGAAAACTCCGTGTGCCCACCTACATAAAGATAGTCGTACATACTATGTATATACAATTTCAATGAATGAGTAAACACTACGCTGACAAGTAACAAAAACAAAAAAAAAAAGCAAAAAAAAAAAAATATTGACAACTTTTGACGATCAAAAAGCTAAATTAAACGAGCACAACAACTCAAATGTCAGATACAGTATTTGAAGTAGTAGTAGTACTTAACAGTATTGTATGTGTGTCTTTGCTAGTAGCAGCCCAGCAAATATTTTTGATGTGAAACCTCTTTGCACAAGATGTGCGTTAAAACTTTTTTGCGCCACTCTTCATAACATCTCGCTTTTATTCGTAAAATTTTTAAGTAATTTTATTAAAATTTGGTGGATAGGTGCTAAGCATAAAACTCATACATCAGTCAAAAAGTGGGCGTAATCAGTTGAGCGCCACACCAACATTTTAAACATAAGTTTCACGTTTTTCGCGTGTTTCTGTTTCTCAAGTCATTGATGAAACATATGATTCATTTTGGTGTGGAAAGCAATTACGTTTTTAATATTCTAAAAATTAGGAAGTTTTCAAAATCTTCCAAATGTTTGCTGGGCATACAAATATAAAAATGATGTTCATACAACAGCTTTTCTATGCGTGTATGTGTTTATGAAAAAAAAAAACAGCTCAAAAACAAAACAACACTATTTAATAGCAATATAATGGAATTATGGAATTATCATGTAAATTGGACACAACAGCTTTAGATGTTGTTTTTCATGTTTCGAAAAGATTTTTAGACATAAAATCTCAAGCAAAATTCAAAAAAATTTGATTTATGTTGCAAAACATTGCAAAATAATGAATAATTCCAATATTTTCATAATTGCAGTACATATCAAAATGTTGAAAAATGTTGTGAAAATATTGTACATACTTAGAAATAAAATGTTACGAAAATCAAATAAAATTGTTAAATTTGAAGATTGTTTTAGGAAAAGGCATTTTCATAAAAACAAGTGCGACAGGTTCTTACCAATATTTCAATAAAAGTAAAATGCATATAAATACGCCAGAAATTTCAATGCTTTTATATACTAAACTGAGGGTACCGTGTATAACGTTACAAAAATGCTATTTTTTTTTTTAATGGGAATTGATCTCTAATATCTGTGAAATTATGCAAAAAGCTTTAAAAATAAATCTTTCAATTTAATTCGTTATGGTATAGTATTTTATTCAAGAATTTTCGTTGTTTATAGCACTAAGAGCTAAATAAATTAATAAAAATTTTCTTAAGAAAAACAAAGAGTATAAAAAAATGCGTAAATTTTCGTGGAAACACCCAAATTAAAACTTTGTCATAAATGTAAAAATTTCAGAAACTCGAACAATGTTGCTGATGTAAAAAAATTTTTTAAAAGGTCCGAAAAAGATTTATAAATTCAAAATTTTTAAGACATCAATTTTAGCGTGTCCATTATTGTTGAGAACAAACGACGAGCAACACGAAAAATGGTGATAAATTCAATAGATATTGACTAGTGAAATGATATTGAGGAACACGAAAAATTTTGATAAAGTAAAAAAATTGATACCAAATCCAATAAAGATGCAAAACGTGGAAAATCTTGATCAAATTTTGACAATGTTACGTAGTGTAGAAGCAGTGGGGTTTGCCCTGTGGCACACTGGTTCAAAATCCTTAAAAGCTGGCCAAAAGTCGAAAAACAAAGTTTTTTTAAATTAACTTTTTATGAACCTATTGTCTAACAGATATCCATAGACCTCAAAAAATTTGTAAGAAAGATCCAGGTATCCCTACTATGCTCTTGGGATCTCTCCAAAAGTACGCTTCTCAGGCGCAAAATTCTGTGAGTATAAAATAAATATTTAGTGTTCATTGTAAAAATTGTGTTTTTATTTTAAAACTGAATCGATTTTAATGTTTGAATATGGAATCTCTTTGTAAAAGAAAATACTATCCAACCTCTAAATTCAAAACTTGCAATAATTTATACTTTTTTGACAGTTGTGATTAACTTAAAATCAAATTATTTTACAAAATTAGTTTGCAATGGTTATGAAAAAAGGCCAGAACTAATTTATACCACGTCATACCACCTAGATTTTTTGGATTTAAGAAGATTGAAGCCTTTTCTAACAAATATAAAAAAATTGAAGTGCCCTTTTTTGCACCTTTTGTTTGACGCGATTTTTTCTGAAGCAACCAGAGGAAAATTTAACTCATATTGCTTGCCTAGTGTCAATATGTGATGTTCGCCCGAAATGATAAAATTTTTATATTATTATACAGCTTATACTCCACGACAAAGGAATCTTAAGCTCATTCTTATGTAGATCAATTTAACGTTGCACACAACTCTATCAAAGTTAAAGTTTTGAAATAAATTTTTAAACTAGATATAAAAATTGTGCAAGTGTTGTTTTTGACATTTCGAGTCCGCCATTTTGTTTTTTAAAAATCTAATATCAGATTCGTAATTAGTGACCCCAAAAACCCCCGAGTAAATTTTTTGGTTGGATTTGAATAAATATTTATGCAAATCGTCCGCCATTTTGAATCCGCCATTTTCTTTTTCAAAAATCTAACATCATACTCGTAATCAGCGACCTCAAAAACCCCCAGGTAAAAAACTTCTTCTCGAATCTTAAATGATTTTGACTTTTGGCCAGCTTTTAGGAATTTTGAATCAGTGTGTGTGGCCACAACTCGATCATTTTGATTTGACTAGAAAGCAAAAAGTTTTTATAATCCTCCTTGGTCGATGAAACACAAAAAGCTTTTAATATTCTTCCATATGGTTCTTGTTATCTGTATTCAAAACAATTAGTACTGCAGCTTAGTCGCAATAGCGTGCTTTCTTTTTGGAGACGTGGTACTCCTACTAAAGAGCAAAAAGTTTTTGATATCTTTCCGTCTATTAAGGTCATGCTATTGCTCCCTTGTCCCTATATCCACACCAAATTTCATAAAAATCGATTCGGTAGTTTTGCTGTGAAGAAATTGTTTCCATTAAGGGGCATGGCACCACCCACAGTAGCGATATCCCTATCTCTATACAAAATTTCGTAAAAATCGATGCAGTGGTTAAACCTTGAGAGCGTTTTTTCCATTCAAAGGCGTGGCACCGCCCACTTAAAAAAAACGAATGCACTGTTTCTTCTCACAACCTATTCAACAAATAAAAATCAAGCAAATTGGTTTAAATTAATGTATAGAAACAGAGACTGAATCGATTTTGCTTGATATGCAGCTGTGTGCGAAATAATAGCAGTGAATATAATGAGGACTTTGCATTGAAAAATACACGTTCCTAAACACCAAACTATTGAAATTTGCATTTCATTTTATAAGTTTATGCCTTATGAATGGAAATAAATGATAATATCCATAATATTAGGTTTTGTCCTCTTTAAACAACGACAAATTCTAAAATGACCAAAAATTTCAATGTGAAAAATAATAGCAATGCTTAAGATTTTACTAGAAAAAGTTAGTGAAAAATTCTCAATTTCAACGAAAAAACTAAAAAAACATTAAATGGTCAACATATTGTGGAATGATCCTTGTTGAATAATACCTTCAAGACATAGAATCAATCAGACATTGGAGTTTCTAGACAGGAATATCTTTCCATCTTGATCTTACCGTATCCCACAATCTCACTCATTTCTAGGATTTTGCTTTTCCATTGCTTCCTTGACATCGTTTCAAAAGTCTTCGATCGGGCTAAGGTCAGGAGACTAAGCTGACCAGCTAATGACGTCAACCTTCTTTGAAGTAAAACGATTTTTCATTAAAGTGCAGATGAATTTTGGGTCTTTGTCTTTCTGGATACACCAATTTCAGCAGCATTGCCCATTCAGCATAGGACAATATAGTTGACTCCATCATTTGCGTATATAAAGGAGCATTCATAGTATTTTGTACTCACTAAAACGGATCTATACTAATGAAAGAGAGTCTAAAGTCTTAGAGCATAATGTTTTTGTCATCTAGAGTCTGCCGGTACCATTTTTGTTTTATGGGAACGTAAAATCCTGTGCCATTTCAAAGCTGAAAAATTAATGTGATATTTTAGTAATTTTTATTTTATTCTCGTAATCCTTCATCTATGCAATGGGTAAATATGGCATACTCTTCTGGGACTTCTGGGAGAGACTCCAATGAGTTTTTTTCTAATTAAAGAAGAGTCCATAACCAGACTCAACTCTTTTTTAATATTTTTTGAAGACCAAAAATGATTTTCTCTCTTACACTCTATGGCTTAGAAAAAGCTTGTTTTTGGCCTCTTACTTCTGGTTTTTTTACTCAATTTTTGACGTTCGATATCATTTTTGCAGAGCCGCTTCAAAATGCAGAAAAAAATTTCCAGGATATGCCTTTATAAAAAGGCTTCTTTTTTATTTCGCGCTTCTCACAATGACAATACATTGTTCGGCCTATTTTTTTTTTTTTTTAAGTGAGAGTTTTTATGATTTTATTTTTAAACCTTGAGATGAAGTCAACTCGTCCTCAATATAAAATATTATGGTTGATCTCTTAGTTTTCACTTCAACTTATAAGCTGAACTTACTTTGATCGCAATGCTATTATTTTTTACAATGAAAAATCGGTGCATAGTGGAAAAATTCACGGGGAAGTTGTTGGTTCTTAACTATACACCGATCAAATATACTTTTAAAATGGCGTTGTAACGACACACATTTTGACTATGAAACATTTGAATTTTATTTGTTGGTTAAAGTAGATATTTATTTATGAGTATATCATATAGCACTGCTATTATTTTGCACACAGCTGTAAGTGTGTTAATACTTTCAAGAAACGTTAAGATCTTATGTAGTTATGTCGATAAAATGAAAATTGCAGTAGAACTTCCTGCAACACTGCTTAGTCTGTAAAAAGTGGCTGAGTCCAAAAACACCGAAAAGCACAAATATTCTCTGAAGCCCTAAGTACTTCGGTAGTTCTATTGTAGTACAAACTTTTTCATATTGCCGGTTATAATGTTGATGAGAAAATGATGTTGATGAAAATTCAACTCCAAAACAAAACTAAATTGCTAACATTCCACAATTCATTAATAATAAATATTCTTCCAATTAACTACAGCGCGCACTCGAAAAACAAACAAATAAATAATTAAATATGGCTGCTGCCATTGTCAGACTCAATAAGAGCAATAAGGGTATTTATATAACTTCCATTTTTTCTCTTTATTTATATGTATAAAGCTTGATTTTGTTGTTACAATTTTATAAGATTGATAGCAATTATGTGATATGTAGCACACTTGCCGCTAGTCAGATATCAAAGCATGTGTAAGTGAAACTCGTAAATATTGGAAACATTTTGTTCCCTCTCGCTCTAACTCACATTCTCGCTTCTCCAACTTATTACGGCAGATTGACTTTTATTGACATTAAATAAAGATTAACGTCGAAAAAAAAAATATCCTTATTTGTGTCAGGACAATAAATATAAGCTTCAGCTTTGGCATAAAGTTCGTCTGGGGGATAAATAAAATGATTTTACAAAAACAAAAAAAAAAAATCTCGTTACTTCAAGCGTTTCTATTGCAACGTTTGTGGGAAAATTTAAGGCCTTTGCTATAATATTTAAAAAAAAAATTTTTGTTATGTAAAAAATTTTTTAAAATTTAAACCATTATCTGAAGCGGCGTGTCCTTAGTGAAAAAATTACTTTTTGCCCCTTAATTGTGTCAAATTATTTATAGTGCAACACTGTGGAGTTTCCCTTTCAACAAAAATTTGAAGAGTTATAAAGTCTGTGCCGCTATTACTGTCATGTTTCTAAAAAAACAGCGCATTTTTGATATCCCTTATGTTACCACATAGCTCAAATAGTTATAAAAGTCCCACACTCATAAATTTTATCAAAATGAAGTCTTTTTGTTTCAAATAAAACAAAATTTATTAGACTGATGGTAAATGAAAACATAAAATATTAGCGAAACAAATTATTACGCCACCAAATGTTTAGCTTATTAATATTAATTTTATGTTTTTACATAACATACATCCTACGTACAGAGCGAACAAGATCCCATACAAGGTTCTCATATTTCGCATACATCCGGCCATAGACATCCTTCCGCAGATGCCGGCTGTCTCTATGTGTGTTCTGTCAGTGTCATTACTTATGCACGTCATTTAATTTAATTCAAACTCATTATTTAATTCACTTATTAACATAAATAATTTTGGATTCCCTTAAGGATAAGGCGTAACACATACATACAAACGA
Organism: Calliopum simillimum; assembly: GCA_951812925.1. Taxonomy (NCBI): domain Eukaryota; kingdom Metazoa; phylum Arthropoda; class Insecta; order Diptera; family Lauxaniidae; genus Calliopum; species Calliopum simillimum. The sequence goes on along the minus strand of OX638369.1, from coordinate 118,819,017 downwards.
AAGAAAAAACTTCATGTATGGGTACATGTGTTCGGCGACGCATGGCAACCCTAACAACTCGCACAAATGTCAGCAGTCATTCATCAACATTTTGCCTAAAGCTTTGCTTGCGCTTGTAATGTTGTCATATAAAAGTGTTGCCAGCAGGCAAGAAAGTAACTGTCAAGAAAATATAATAAAAATTCAGCAAAATAAGAGGGAGAGAGAAAAAAAAATTGCTGGAAAAGAAAAATCTTTTTAATTATGTTGAATGCAAGAAATTCTTCAAACCAGCAAAGTGTTACCAAGGCTTTAAGATATCTACTATAAAATGCTACAAAAATATATAGAGAAAAACTTAAATTGTAGGACAAGAATTTGTGACAGCTAAATAGAGAATTTTAAACGTTTAATATGTAGGGTGGTCTGAAAAGTAATTGGTTTGCTAGTGAATGTAAAAATTTATGTTTCATTTTTCAACATATATATTTAGAGAAACAAGTAAGGGTGCTATATTAAGCTAAACCTAGAACACCCTAATTAAAAACTTTGCTTGCAAGATATGCCCCACGCCCCCAATTCCGAATTCACTTATTTCTTGCTCTCTGAGCTTACTTTGACTATATAAGTGTACTTACGAAAATAGTGGCTTGAACTCAAATAACGTTTAAACTACGCCATTTTGAAAAATTTGCTCATATGGAAGAAGCCACGCACTTTTGTCTGAGATGATCGAGTTTTCGCTTAGAGCTCAAATTATGTTGCTTCCAAAAAATATCAAAATGATTTCAGCTGACACACCGACATCAAGACAGGCAGAAGACATGGCCATATTGACTCAAGAGGGGATGCTAATCAAAATATTATATATACTGTGAGAAGGATAGTGGATAGAGCCACGTTTTCCTCCTACAAATCATCGAACATAATATTATAATTTACATCTGATTCTTTTCCATCAATTTATAATTAATGTTTATTATTATTAAATAAAATAACATTATAAGTATTGATTAAATAATTATTTAAGAAGAGATAATCAAAAAATTAGCATAGGGTAAAATTCCCACCACATTAACAAAATAGACGTAAACGACAACACTGCGCGTCAGCAGTTTTTGACACACAGCTGCCAGTCGATTCGTTTGATGTTAAAGAAACAGTAAATAAATTAAGACACACCGCAGTGAATCGGGACAGTCTTTGCGTCGCCGGCGACCAGCGAACATCGCTAGTAGCAGCAGTAATAGATAAGGCGGTAAGCATCAACCTAGCAGGAAACAAGGTATTTCTTGAGTTGTAGTAGTGGGCCGTAGCAGCGTAGAGACTACTGCACTAAGCACACATATACCGATCACATATCAGTTATTTGTAAGTGCGGCCTAGTCTCAAATTTAGTGGTGTATGTAAATACCAGCGTAGCAAACAGAAGAGCAATGTAGTCAATAGCTTGAGCGTAGTATAGTGGGATAGTGCTCGGTGGCGGAAAGAGAACCACCACATTAAAAGTGGGTAGCCTTATGATCAAACCCAATAATAAATCAGTATTTCGCAAGAGCACCCTATTTCTCTGAAGTACAAAGGAGATGCAGAAAGATAGAGAATAGCGTAAGGTGAAAAAGGTAGCAATTGCAATAAGTGTGGGTAGCACGATAATATATCAGCTGCTCACGACTATAAAGTACGTCTGCAAGAAAACACACTCAAACTCGCACTTCACAATGTCACGGCTAGCGGCAGGAAGAATGACGCATAGAAACAGAGAGTGGTGCGGAGAACAAAGACGTGTTTTTTTGTCGTATTTTTTATAAGTTTGTTGAGAGAAACTGAATAAAGAAATAAAAATTCAGTAAATTATTAAAACTCCATCGCTTGAGTTTGAATTTAACTAAGAGGCATAACTTTTTTATAAATCATTGCAGCCAAGCCCCAGGCCACCGGCAAGCAAAACCGCTGGCAGAAAAGCTTGTTACAGTACTTTTCAATACCTGCCACATCTTCTTTTGTGCGTTGCACATGGAAGAACAAAGCAAACATACCACGGATGTAAGGTAAAAAAATGCCAAAATATTTGAATTTAAAATTTTTTCTGAACAAAAAAAAAAAAACGTTGAAACTGAATCCTTCACTTCGCCATCATATGAAAATTTCTATCCGTGAAGGTTGTTTTTGTGGTTTGGTAATATGTTGATAATAGTCGCTGGAAGCCAAATCGCGACTATTTGGTGATTGAACCAAACTTTTGAAACCCTCCCTCTGCAGAGCAGCCATCGCAACACGGCTCTTGTAAACAGACGCGTTCTTGTGTAGAATGAGAACACCTTTGGTAAATTCTTCAGAAGAACTCAAAGGGTCTAAGCTTAGACAACTCGTCAATATAAATCTAATCTTAACTTACACCGACTAGATTTAAAAACATTATCTGATTAGTATTCCTGCAGTACCACGAACTATTCCAAAACTTATTTGCAAACTGCTCCATTGAAGAAACCAACTAGTCCAAGCTCTGGTCCCGTCACATATAAAGTTCTATTTACATTTTACTTTGTTTGTCACTTGGCGTAACCAATTGTCTCCTTATGCACTACAATCGGACCAGAAAAAAGTCAATTCTCTCCTTATGCACCAAATTTTTATATTGTATTTATTTATAAATTTCAACAAATTTGATTTGGTATTCAAATTTTACACAGAAACTTCAAAAGGTTTTACAGCCAAATATGCTAAAGAGTTTGTTATATATTTCTGAGTAATGTGTTCCGGGTTCGAATCTCAGTGTGGATGAACATTTTTTTATTATTTTATACCTCGGCTATGTTGGTTATATGTTTCATTTTCTGCTCCGGAGGCTATTCAGACAAATTACGTACAAATTAAAAGAAGTTTTAAAACTGGAATTGAAAATTACCGAGTAGAGGATTTAAACCCAGGACTCTCCACTAGGTTGGAGCGCTGCTCTATGAAGATTTTTTATTTTTACATATTCTAAACGACTCAGTGCGGAAAAGGTGCTCCGTCAATCACCTTTTAGAGGTGTATAAATATTTTTTAAAAATTTTGACCTTAACACATCCTGGGAATATAGGGAAAAACTCAAAATTGAAACACTGAAGTTTTTTGATGAGGTTTCGTTCATCCACTTCTCCTGAGTTGGAAAATATGAAAATTATAATCCAGACTCTTCCTTCTTTTGAATAAACTGGGCCTAAGCCCCTTTTTTCGGGGCATGTTTAAATTGCCTATATTATAGTTACCTCGAAGTCTTAGGAATTAAAATGTTTAGATCAGGCCTGTTCGTTAATTTATCCAGAGTTGGAAAATAAGAAAATTTAATCGAAACAATTCATCATTGCGAATAAACTGAACTTAAGCGCCTTTTTTCGCGGTATTTTTTTAAATTATTAATATTAAATCGACCTCCAAATGTTGGCACATAAAATTTTTGATGAGGTTTTGTTTGTTAGCTTCTTATGAGTGGGATGAGGTGAAGAAATGAATCAAAACAACTCCTTCTTGCGAATAAACCGGCTTTAAGCCCATTTTTTGACTCTAAAAGTTTGAATAAAACATACAACTTTCAACTCGCAATAACTAAGCTCACAGTTGTTTATTTTCAGGTAAATGTATAGAAAAGTATTCACGGAACATACATTTTAGAAAACAATTGCTTTGTTGATTGATAAATCAGCGCAAATATTATTTTCAGTCAGAATAATTTTTATGTTTCTCAAATGAAATTCATAAATATACTTGCTATAGTACACAATGTGGAGGAGCGCGGCTATATGGAGACTTTTTATTTTAACATATTTCAAATGGGCCAGGGCGTAAAAGATTATTCTCAAATCTTAACTCATAAAGCTGGTGCTTCGGTATGTGGTTCAGAAAGAGGGAGATAATCTCATCAAAACAAGGCTGGAATCACGAAGGACAATGTCAATTTTTCAACTAAAAATGAGTCCAAATTTGTTTAAAATATATTAGTATTATAATAAAAATCACAATTTGGACATGTTTAAGCTCTTTTATTGACTTTATCCCATATAACCTCAAAGTAATATTTTTTTTTTTTTAAAAAACTTCAATGTCTTTGTGGCAGTACAAAACATTAAAATATTAAAAAGTGCCATATAGCATTTTTTTTAAGAATATTATGGAGCATCTTTTTGCATGTGAGCCATTTCGAAAATCGCAAAAAACAAATTTCGCTCCACCCTACTCTCCACGCAACGCAACTTACTAGACCGATATACTATCGATTGCTCTTTTTCACAATCGATGAACTGCCAAACAGTATGAAGTGAGTAATTTTATGAGTATAATCGATATATAATTGAACCGTTTTTGGTACTTATAACGGATTATGCATTAAATTTGGATCATTTTTGATACGTTTGCAATTGACAATTTAAGAGAATTTATTCTTGTTTTAGGTGTAGTCCATTATGAACTACTTACAAAAAAACTAGACCAAAGATTGGTATACTAAGGCAATTGAATCCATCGGTCTTACAGCAATAATGTCAACAAATTTTCAGACCACCTTCATATAACATAAATTTCAACAGCTGCACACACGCGCATACAAAATAATAGCCTTGTCAGCCCACAATTCTCAGATTTTTTAGCAGGCCAAATTTAGAAGGTGGCCATCGTCTGTACCGCCACAAGCGTATGAAAATTAATGCCAATTGCCATAGCGAAAAAAAAGACAATTTCTATTTTTTCATGCAGAAATTTTCATTTTTTTTTTTCTGTTATGACTTAGGGCTTCTCATACATATTGCTTTGCACTGGTTTTTCTTGTCGCTCCATACCCGGTCTACAATATTTTTTATATAACTCCATGCTAACAGTTGTCGCGCTGCTGTTCAGCCTGTCTCTTCTGCTCAATGACCAAAAGGCGAAATGGGACGTCAAATTTTTGTGATTGGTAGCTGCGACGGCAGGTTTGGGGTTCGGGAGAAATAACAATTTGACTTTATTACAAAGGCGTAGCAAATTGCCATATGGTAGCGAGCAGCTGTATTTATGCTTGCCTTCTTTCAGGCGTTCTGTTGTAAAGTGCTACCGATTTATAGTGGCAGTTTGTTTAGTGCCTTCAATTAGCGCTGTTAATAACAGTTTGTAAGGATTTCTTGTGTTTTCACTTTTGCTGAAATTTTTTAAAGAAAACTTTAAGTTCAACTACAGTTTTCCGCATAAGAATACCATATTTTAATTATCTTGAAAATCTTTAACTATTTATTGCAAATTCATAAGGGTTAAAGCATATTCGCTCACATAAACCGCTGTGACCTTAATGTTTAATTTCAATGCCAGGATTGTCAATGACATGTGGTCGATAAGCACTTTTGAAATGAAATATGCTCAAACCGTTGGCTGTTAATTGACAGCCCTTTGTTTTGTCACAAAAGGTTATCTGAACTGCGGCTATACAAGCGTTTTGCATTCAACAATTTAAATTTCACCAACTTTAGCGTAAGCAACTAGCAGGAGTACATGCTGGCAGATATCTGCTATCTACGCAACTCCGAATTAGGAGCGATTATTTTCTGCTGCTGGCGGAAATAAAATTGCAGGGAACAACAATAAGGGCAAGCAAATTGTCAAACCACTAAGATACACGATACAAACATATTGGATGTTTTTGAACATAAATCGCAAGTCAAGACAAATGAGTTGTTAAAGAAAAGTACTTTTTTCTAATCTCTAATTGGTATTATAAATGTAAAACCGAAATTAAAGGAAACTCAACGAGATTTTAAAAAAATATTACTAAAAAGCATGTTAGGTAATAAGACTTTTTTCCTTCTAAAATGGACGCCAAAGTCAAAAAAAAGGAACAAAATTAATATATCAAATTTAAAGGTCCATAACTTTGTGCAACCTTTTAAAACCCTATAAACCAAATACATTCTTCAAAAGCCCATGCAATTTGCTATAAAATGTTCGATAAAAAGTTTAAGTGCCCCAAAAAAATTTTGTAAAACAAATAAGAGAATAAGTCTTAACCCTATACCTCCTCAGGGGTATATTTTAGACCACTCCAGGTGCAATTTTTTAGTTAGTCTTGGCTTCCTCTATCACCCCCCAGAAGGTTCGTAGTGCAATACACCCTGTATTATGTCTAAATTGCACAAGAATATGTATTTTCAAAACAACCCAACAGAAAATTTCGATGCGCATCCCCAAGATGCAATAGCGATGCGCATCCATCTCGCATCTAAAGAGCTGATTTGTATGCGCATATTTTCTGCGCTATAGGTAGCGAGAGCGAAGCGCATCCAAAGAGCATTTCTAAATGCGAGAGCGATGCGCATCCAAAGAGCATTTCTGGTAGCGAGAACGAAGCGCTTTCGGTCACGTATTTACGCACAAAACAAAATAAGTCAATAAGTCAGCTTCGTAAGAGCGCGAGGATGGAGCAGTTGTCTAGCGACTGGCACTGCGATTGCGAGTTGTAGCAACCGTTAGGTCCTCGGTTCAACTCCGGCCCAGACCTAACACAAAAGTTTTTCAACTTGCAATTTTTCAATTATAATTAATTTAGTAAAATAAAAATATTTATAGTTACATAAAAAAAATAATAGTCTGATGAGTCTTTTTAATTCTGTCTCTTTCACTCGGCGCGAAAAGATTATTTCTTATCACCTTGTGTTTTGGTTTTTTTTTTTATTATTCAAGACACACACTTTCAAAGCTGTTTTACTGTTTTATTCAATACACAAACCTTATAACTGTATTATCACAGTGCTTTATGAACTGCAACAAATGTAAATTATTAGAGTGCTTCTCAAACTATGAAAAGGACAAATTACTCCAGTCCTCCTCAAACTGTATTGACACAGTGATTGACAAACTGTGTCAAAGCTTCTCTCTGCGTGAAAGACTTAGGAAGCAAACTTGATGTCACGCGCGACGACGACGACTGAAAATTATTTTATATGATAGATAGCAATCATTTAAAAGCTTTCTATATGACAGCGCTCATCATGTTAAGTCAAACCAAATCATTTACTTATATGATATTTAAATACTGATAACAATGAAAATGCAAAAAGAAAATTATGCCCCATTGTCATGAAACTCATATCAACAATCATTTCTCAATTCTAATTAATTATTGGCAAATTGATATTGCAACTTTTGCTTTGTTCCATTATAATTCAAACTCAAAGATCGCAAGAAAAAAAAAATCGTATTTCTATGCCTTCATGCAAATGATGATTTTTTTTCCAACTTTCTATTGATTCTTCCTATTCACAATCACACACACACTTGGAAAAAGCACAATCACGCACACACTTTCACTTACCGCTTCAAGTCCGGACTGGCTGTATATGGCGCCGAAACTTCCTTTATTTTCAATACAATGATGGCCGTAATAAAAATGCAAATCACATTCACCACCGTCAGCAGACATGAGACAATTCCATTGATCAGAAATTCCGTGGGCAAATAGTCGGTGTAAATAAAAGGATACGATGAATTGCTATTCATTGGCTCACCCTTTATGTGTGGTATGCGTATGCCAGGATATATCAGCCAAATGCAGGCTAAAGCCCAAAAGAGACCCTTTCGAAAAATATGAGAAAAAAAGAAAAATTAAAAAAACATGAAAAAATTGAAGACACACACAATAGCAGTGGCACAACACTGAAAGTGAAGAATCAGAAGTGCAACATTTTTTGTAATTTCGCTCTTCCTCTCTAGCGACATATTGATTTTTTTTCTATAACACTCTCTTCTATGCTGCTGTGTGTGTGTGTCATATATAACTTTTAGTTTCCGCTTGAGGAAGCCAGTTCGCGTGCATGGTTGAGGCACGCGAATTTAGTATCGATTCTAAGCAAAAGACCTCTCAACAAGACATCTTGATATATATTAAACTTTTTTATACTCGTGCATTTCACGCTGAACTGAAGTATTTGATTCAATATTCAAATTTTCATTTCACACAGTAGTTTTATTTTAACACTAAAGTACACTGTCTTGTTTCCCCAGCGTCAAAAAAAATCCTAGTTCCAAAATATACTTCAGTGTATTTTTTTTTGTACAAACAATTGCTTCAGGTCAGTGCAAAATGGGAGAGTAGAAATATTACTCTAAAACTTATGGCATAGTAACAATTGCATGTTGCAACACATTGTAGTAGCTTTCACACACTTTTGCGAGTGAGAGTGGGAGAGCGTTAAAAAAGAGGCGCAAGAAGAGAGCGTAAAACTCTTTTTTCACTAAAGTACCATTTTGTACTGTGCACTACAATTGAAGTATATGCACTGAACTGAATTGAACCAAATCCAACAAAATAAGTCTGTGTATTGTTTGCTTTTTTTTCTCCCTTATGCAAGTACTGGCAAGACATTTGCATTCGACACTGAACTGAAGTATTTAACATATCAGACATAAAATATCTTAAAACGAAATGTCTTAAAACTCTAACAAGACATTTTGATCCGATCCCGGTAATAAACCCATAACTATTTTATTGTTCGATTAAGATGTGTGGTGCTTAATTTTGAATAAAACGCAAACGGTTTGGAATTTTTCCAAATATTTCATTTAGCTCGAAAGGTCACACAATAGAATTTTCATGATCTGGCCGCACAGATCACCGCGACGAGAAATTACACGGTTTAGAAATTTGAGACGCAAAATGTCCAAATCGAGGCAAGTTATGTATAGTCATGAGCCGAATTTGTTCTCCTCTTTCTAATTGAATGGAATATCAAGCCAACCAAAATTTATTCACTATGTTGTGCACAGTTGTTTAACTAACGTAGTGACTGCGACCCCAATTTTTGTAAGTCGATCGTATCGTTTACACCGTCGACTGGGAATAAGATTAAAAATTCAAGGATTTCAATGCGGTATTCTTTCATGTAGCGATTTATAACTAAAATCGTATACTGTCACGATGAAAATGACATATCAGCAATGGATTATTTCCGTGAGATGCTTGCTAGAGTGCCATAAAAATGGGACTTTTTTTACCAGATGACTTCTACATTGAAGCTACAATTCACGCAAACAGTTATACAATGCTTCAGCATTGGTTTAAAGTTGCCTTTCATAGAAAAATATGTTTCCATGGAATACTAGATAATGCTGCTCGTGATGGTCTGTTGCATTTGGTTACAGTTTTTTACAATCCTGAAAAGAGGTATCCGCGTATACCTGCCTTTTTAGTGGCAAGTTAGAAATAACAGGTTCTTTCCAAAGAGATTATTGGTTTTTGGTTGGTTTTGGTACAAGAAATACAAACCCAAAATCCGTTTGTATATATATTTTTGCTTTATCGTTCAAAAGGTGAAAGGCAATCTGTAGACAGTCTTGCGGAATAATACAAATATGTCACGTAATACGAAAAAAACTATTATGAACTTCCAGCAGCTGTTCAAATTATAAATAAATAAAATTGAAACAATGTTATGAGCTTACACATCTAATAAGCAAATGGACTTAAAGGCATGTAAGAAAAATTCTGCATGCCCCACGTTGGGTGCCATTTTCTGATATTCAGAAAACATTTGCATGTTTGATCGGAAAAAAATTATAATTTACAAAATACTTTTGTTTTATTGAAGATAGACGGATTTTCGAGCCTAAGATTTATGGGTGCTCCTTGTAGTCTTTTTATGAATGTTAATATGTTTTTATATTTGTCACAGTTTGTATGTTCTTCAGCAGCTAGATTGAATTGCTTCCTGCAGTTCTTTTTGGCAGCTTGCTTGGGACAGAACAGAGCTAATAAGCTTTACAGTAGTATCTTGGAGCCTAGTTGTGCTCTTCACGGGTAGAAAACATAGTTAGGTAAAATCTATGGTCAGAGAAAGCATTCTCATCTTAAACCATCCAACTAGCAACTTCATCAAAAATATCATGAGATGTTGGTACTGGTATCATTTGCTTTGATATTCTACTATCAACTCCAAAATCAAATCTAATGAAAACAGTGACTGTGGGAAAAAAAAATCATTTCGCCAAATATCGCAAATCGTGTAGTCATTGTGTTGGCCTACATTCATGCACTTTCTTCATCATTTGTCGTCGTGGCTTCACATTCATATGCAAATGAAACTGAACACGAAAAAATGTGCAAAATGAAAACATGACCAAGAAGAAGCCATCTAGTCCAAGTCTAACTAAGCTCAATGCTGTGTGCGGTTTGCGTCCTTGAAAAACGATAAATTTTATGTTTGCTCAACAAACATATACTCGTACACGTAAGAAATGAAAAGAAAATCCCACAATATTGTCCTAAATTCAGAAAATTAAATTCCCCCTTATAGTGATTTTTCTTCATCATCCGTTCATCCTTTTTATGACGATGTCTATTGTGTGGTGGCAGGGTTTTTTTATGCCTCTTGTTCTTTTGATTGATTTCGGCCGCTGATGATGGTTTATGTTAACGTTCATGGTCTTTCGTTCTGACTTTTTTTTTTTATTTGATAGCCAAACCGCAGGTTTTATTTTGAGCTTACAAATTTTTATGGTTACGCACAGCATTTTTGCAGAGTTGTTGGAAATCTTAAAAAGTTTTACGTTCGAGTTCATGGCAACGGAAATTAATTTCCGCTTGATGAAATAGATTTACGATTTAGATGATTTGAATGATGCGTTATTGATGAGCATCATTATGATGATAATGATGATGTTGATAATAACTTTCATAAAGTATAAAACTATTTTTATTTTAATAAATATTTCTGAAAACCTAGAAGTAGAAATGTAATGGAAACGGAGGTTTGTGTAAAAGGAAATGGCATTGAATATATTTAACATTCAAATTCGACATCATATATTTTATCAATATATTTTATACAATATATTTCGGGGGTGATATGGCAAGTTTTAAGCCATAAAACGAAAGAAATATGATAATTATTCAACTCGAAACTCAACGAATTTCATCGAACATATACTGTTGTACAAAAGTCTAGTTTTTTATAACTTTTTTGTTTGGGAAACTTCTCTCATTTGCTCCATTCTTACTCTATAAAAAACAGCAAGCTTCATAAGTTAAAGTTGACTATCAGTAGACTATTATTACAGTTAGAGGACTAAGAGGCCATAACTCAAGTTTTATATTTTTTAAGCACGTTTTCCAGGCAAAACATGTGCATTTGATAAAACGCCGTCACTTGCATCGTAGCTGAATTATGTAAATTAGATTTTATGATCACAAAAACTAACATGACGTATGAGTGATTTTTAGCTAACACTGCATTATCTGCAGTATAAGCCACATTTGAAGCAAAAACTAATAATGAAGAAACTATGCAGCAATAAAACTTGATATCTGTGCAGATGCTGACGCCATCTTCCTAAAGGTTAAAAATATGCTGAATTGGATGAATTACATATCCATCACCCATATAACAAAAACTTGAGTTCATCATAAACGTGATGACTGAGGTTTTTTTTTGCAGCATCCTCCAATTTGTTTGTATTCAACGAACTTATCGGTTCAAGGACAAAATTACTCCAAAAAAGGAAACATAATTTTTGTATGAAAAAATCTTGGTCTTTTAAAAAAAGTTGAGAGAAAAAATTTTATCAAAATTTAACACTTGTCTGACACGGCTGCAGATTAAAACAGATCTAATGAAAGATATGGCCATAAATAGTATGACCTCTTATAGAAGGAATGCTTAGAATAAGGATTATCAATTGGTCACGAATAGTACGGCCTCTAATGGAAAGTTGGTGAATGATTTTCGTTTTAGATGGCCACGAAAAATACGACCTATAATGAAGTACAAGCTAAGGCTTGTGGGCTTAAGATGGCTATGGATAATACGACTTCTAATGGAAGGAATGCTTGAGATAATGACCATGGTTATAAATAGTTCGAGCTCTAATGAAACATAGGCTTTGGACTAGGCTATTCGATGGCCACAAATAGAATGATCTCTGATGAAAAGAGTGCTAAGGACTAAAAGTGTAAGATGTCCACGAATGTGCAACCTCTGATGGAAGGTATGCTTGGTGTAAGGACTATTAGGTAGCCGCAAATAGGACGAACTCCAACGAAATTTTTAGATGACATGGCCATATTGCGACCTCTAAAGAAAGATTTAGATAAAAATTAAAGGTATCAGATGGCCGTGAATAGTATGACCTATAGTATAAAGAATGGTTGTTGAGATAAGGGCCATTAGATGAATAGTATGTATGTACAACCTTTGATGAAAGCTTGTCTGAGAATGTTTTAAACTTCTTTAAGGCAATGAAAGAACAGATTGCTTTGCCAAAAAAGGCGCACTCAATACTTTCATAGGTACAAAACTTTTTCGCGGAGTGAACAACAGATTTAAAAATAACTTAATTTGGGAATGGAAAGAGAAAAGCCCAACCGACCACTGAAGAGTCCAAGAAGGCATACGGCAAGCGAAATGGTTAATCAACCCAAAACGCGTTAAGGTAGAAGCTGTTTAAAATCTCAACAGTAAAGATATTAAAACATACAGTGGAATAATGACAGGTCATTGTCAACTCAATTATCACCTGAAAAAGATGGGTTTGGTAAATGATGATTCTTGTAGACTTTGCTTCAAGGACTTGGAAACAGCGACGTGTATGATATGTACTTGCCCCGCTGCGATAAAAAATAGAGTTAAGTACCAAGGTGCCGAGATTATAGTTCCAAATGACAGAAGTAAAATTAATCGCATTGCAGTGACAAGATTAATAGATAGTCTAAAACTTTTCTGATAGGAAAATAGACTGTACAAAAGATCTTTCAGGTCGCAGTGCAATTCAAGCCTTCAGCTTTCCCGAGCTCCCTTAATCATTTGATTTTAATAAATTTTTCAAGAAATAGGCCTTTTACTGATTACCTTAAGCTTAAAAATATAATTAAATACTATTGAATGCATAAAACCAGCATGACATGCCGCTAACGAAAGCAATCCTCTGCTATGGTTTCAGTTTCTCGACAGAACTTTCACAATTTTTGAACATCCTACTCAAATGACAATACGCAACTGATTTCTAGTCTATTCATCATATTTTCTATAACATTTATTGATCTTTTCTGAGGACGTCTAAAAGATCTATAAATTTTTTGTGAGTTTTAATGTTTTGCTCTATCATATTTTGTCTGGTTTTCTCCTCATTTCAAGGTCAGTTCCATTGCCATGCTCAACAAAAAAGTATTTCTCGCCACCCAAAGGTCTTTTCAACAGAATTTTATGTTTCACAAAAATAACTTCCTTGTCATTCTAAGTAGTCTCAACTGTCCAACTTCTAAATAATGCTTACACAAAACTAAAAACCACATTTCTTTTTCCTACCTTGCCAACATTTTAGTTCATTTCCGTCGAAAAAAACTAAATTTCAGTCATTCACCATTATATTTTAAAATGCAAGCTATTACTATTTTGGGAGGGAAAAGCACTCGCCCTTAATTAAGTTTCAAAAAAAAGTATAAAAAGAAATCGCTTAACTTTCCTAAACATGAATTATTATCAAAAAAAAAAGTTACATGACAGAAATTTATCTTTCAATTCGCGTTATGACATTTCGCCAACAAAAATTATGTAACAACAAAAGGAATCACAGTGAAAAAACAACAACAGTGAATGCCCCAATGAATGGCAACGGAAATGGCTTCATATCCGCTTCTGCTTCGTTGATTCACGCTCTCATCTGGTGATTTTTTTGCTCGATTTTTTTCTTTACGCTGCTTTGTATGTGAAGTCATTTGCGCCTTTTTGCGGCTGTTTTTAGACAAAGGACCTTTGTTTGGGCATTTTTGTTTTTTTTTGTTCCTTTCTCATCCTGTTGTCTTTCTCCATTCCGAGACTTGTAACCACTGGTAAAATAATTCAGCGATTTATTTTCTGGCATGCAAAGCAAAAGCAAACAAATGTGCGATGCGATGTGAGCTAAGCTGCCCAAAGCGTTTAATTGTGCGTCAGTGTGGGTAGTAAGTAGTAGCATGCATGCAAGTGTGAATGTGTGTGTGAAGATTTATTTAACTCATATCCTTACACATACGCACGCAATTTAACCGAAATATTTTAAGCTGGATACTGTGAGATAGACCCCAACCAACCAACTACCAAACCAACCACCAACAGACAAACGGACAGACATTTTGACCATGATTAAATGATTTTAACGCCATTGTTTCAGTTCAACTTATTTCGTTTCCAACTTATTAAAGCAGACAGTAGGCGCAGTTAGAAAAACCGAATATTTTTTGGATATTCCAGCTAAGAGATTATTTTGGAAATAAATAGTAGTCCGTCTGAATTGAGGAGTCTCAAAAAGAAATTAATTTCCAATGAAATTGGATTTTTTCTATAGTTTCGGAGACCTTGCTCAATCGACTAAGTATATCCGTTTCTTTCTAGGGAAAAGATCCAATCAGTACAAAGGTATTTTCTAGGCTAGTAAGTCTTGGAATTAAATTATTAACACACATTATTGAATTCGATTTCAATCGGAACTAAATCAAATCGAAATTTTGCTGGCATATATTTAAATTTCTAGCCTTATCATCTTATTTGATTTTGATTGGAAAACTTTTCATTTTGATTCTGAAAATTCAAAACATATTATAGCAAAATCTTGACTCGAATTAGTTCCAACCGAACTCAAATTAGATGAAAAAGATGATTATCTCACATTGAAAACATAGGACTATGCTCCAAAGAATTTTGTTATCAGGTATCTAAGAGAACAAAAGACAACCATCAGTGATGAGAAAAATTAGTCTTGGTCTTGGGTCTTGTTCTTGTTCTTGGTCTTTGTAATTTTTTGAGACCATAACCAAGACGCTGATATTTTTGCAAGACCAAGACCAAGACAGCTATGACCTCTGTATTGATCCAAGAATGCTATGACCTTTGTCTTAATCCAAGACTGCTATAACCTTGGTCTTGGTCACGATAATCGACTGCTTTTCAGTCTTGGTAGTTTGATAGTTCAGTACAGGATCAAGACCAAGACCAAGACTACTATGATCTTGTTCTAGGTCTTGGTTTGTTCATCACTAACAACCATTATCTTAATTCGTGCGAGGGATGCTCCAAGTTTAACCAGAAGTAAATTATTTTCTTATATGAATAGTACCGACTAATGGCTTTTCTTCAAAGAAGTTTTCTGTAGTATATCTAAAAGTACCATGCGTCATTAATGTCTAGTCTATTTTCACACAAAACGATATACGGCGGAGCTCAGGTGAATTTTGTTGTTAAATTATTAAGAGTATCATTTTCAATTATAATAAATAACTTCTCAAATTTAATGAAGAAAGGGACTCATTACGAAAATATTTCCCTTGGCCGCAGTGCCTTAAGAGCACATTTTATTTTTTATTTATATCACGGACTTCCTTTCCTTGTGGAGTATATGTCTCAATAAAATATCTTGAGTGTAATCTTCAGCTCTAAAGTTTGCTTGCTGATTTCATTTAGATTTTACCCGAATCATGTGTTCTACCAACTTTCTCTGTGACGTTTAGTTTCTTCAACGACTGGCATTCGATGGCGTTGTACTCGAGTTGGTCAACGCTCAAACTTTCTAGAGACCATTTCAGTTCAAATTGCAACGGAAGCTGACGTTGGTAATAAAAAACCGGAGATCGTTGATCAGTATTATTGCTGAGCTCTAGATATTGCTTAGAAAGGTTGATAAGATATTTGATATAATTATTGTTTCGATAATATTTTTTTCCTGGATACGGAAACTGATGTTTAAGAACTGATTGACTTATCTACTTACTTAGCTGATCTGCATTATGTTACTGTTTCTTTACAGAGAAAAACACAATTGTAGTCAATATGTCACTGATGTACTCAAAATGATCTGTAAGTCCACGTAATTGAAAAAAAAATTAGCGC
The DNA here is from genome assembly GCA_951812925.1 of Calliopum simillimum. Lineage (NCBI taxonomy): Eukaryota > Metazoa > Arthropoda > Insecta > Diptera > Lauxaniidae > Calliopum > Calliopum simillimum. Next base: position 118,803,181 of record OX638369.1, on the reverse strand, counting down.
AAGGAAACAGTCTTTCCGAATACCAGTTTTGAAATCGAACGTCGTTGATAAGTAACTATTGTGGAGATTTCAATCACTTTATCTATTGTATTGTGCTCGGAATTAATTTATTCAGTGGAAATACTAACTTCCTCCATTGCACCCTAGATCTTTTCTCGAAAAAAGCGAGTAGTCTGCTTTATTTACAATCTCTGTTACTGTCTCCATAAAGCAGTTACGTTTATCATTATAGAGTATTAACGCTGTCGTTCTTATGCTCCTGTTCTTTATATCCTTTCAGAGCACGAAAGATCTACCAAACAACTCCAAAATGTATTATTCCACTTTATTTATCCTCGATTCCTTCATTTCATTTTACAGCAAATAATTCCATGATGTTTTTAAATTTCCGAGATTTCTGCTAACTTGAGAGTTCCACTACAAGTCTTAATGGCATGCTTCTGTTAATTGCTTCCACCGTGTGCGATCTATCCGTAAGCATTAACGTCAACTGATTTTCACGCAGATAAGATCCGTTTGGCAATTGATTAGCAACTTGATATTGGAGATGAGAAAAAGATATTCAGAAATCTCTAGACAAAGTATGCAATTATAGTAAAAACATGCTTCTCAATGATTTCAAATTTAGTAGTTCTAGACTGAAATGAAAAATCCCAGATAATTCGTAGCGTACTTCATTTAGTATTTTATTTATCTCATAGGTGGCTCATAAGTATTACCGTCAGGTAATTTGACGCTGCTGAAATAAAACTTTTGTTCCAAAAGACACCTCAAGCACTTCTTTTTATACTCCCAAATTCCCAAGAGCTAATTCGGTTTATGTTGTTGTTCTAATGCAAAATTTCTTTTCATTCAATTTTGCAAATATTTTAGATGTATTATCGCGATTTACCCAAAACACTTTCATTGGCTTTAAGCAATTTATGCACTTCCAAATTTAATGGAAAATTAGCTATCGTACAATGATTTTGGATGAATCAGCATTTTAAGCCTTCCTTGACAAATAACCGGTTTTCCAGAAATCCGTCTATTGCCTAGAGGCATTATATTTCCTCTAAAAAGCCTTCGCTTCCTACTTTGTCTTTTAGCCTTGGCACATGCTCTACGTACAACTAACCTAAATATATGCATGTGGTTGCTCCACTCATTTGTTTGCGGGTCATTTTGTCAGTGTTGTGGTCGTGTTTGCGTCTTTGTTGGTTTTAAAGATTCTCCAACACTTGCTCGGACAAGATGAGACATTATGCTAGACACACACACACACTTACATACTTACTTGCTTTGCAATGTGATAAATGCAACTTTGCAGTAGATAATTTTCACATTAAATTTGGGGGTCGAAAATATTTGAATTCTACGAGAATTTTAAATTTCATTGTTTAGTCTATAAGGCAGCAAGCAGAAACCCCACCAGCAGTAGACAAATTGAGGTCAAATATTCAGTTGAAGCTGTTGAATTGTGGTTATTTAGAGTAGTCAACCTAAGTGCATATAGAACTAGCTAAGCGCACTATGAACTTTTTGTAGGGGGTGACAACAAATTATGCTAGCCTCTGTGAGAGCATAAAACTATGATAGATTTATGTGACAACTATAATTCATTGGGGTCACAAGTTTTCAAATTTTAATTCACAATAATTTTTCATTTCAAGCATTTTTTGGATTTAATTACAATTTAAATATGTATACCACAGTTGGTCTGGAAGTTATGAGGACATGGGTTCTTTATTTTTATCAGCATATTGCTAGCTAAATAAATTAATTCTTTTGACAACCCACTCTTCCAGCCTGTTTGCGCAAAATATAAAAATCGTACATAAGGTTTATTGAAATCAATCATTTCATTATATTTGCTGCATTTATTAATTTCCTGTTTTCTTAAGTAAAGCCTTTATATAACAAGGAAAATTGGAAAAAATACTCCTGCTTAGCAAAATACTTTTTCCACATAAGACAATTCAGTTTTGAATTGTTAATATGTTTGTTCCTCCTCAATGTACACATAATTTCTTTGTTTTAAGCATCAATAAGAGAATGTTTGCGAAAAAAGTAAAAGATTTATTCAGCTCAAACATAATAAGGACTTAATGACGTAGTTTATTTAAGGAAGTTAATTTCACTCAACAAACCATAAATGTTTTTTCAAAAATATTGCAAAATGGTATACTATTTTTATACATTTCAGACATTATTGTGTCCTTAAGACACAAAAATTAACTTAACCAAATATAGAACACAAATAATTCCACATAATGTTGCATGCCCACAAACAGTACTGAATGGAAATGTCAAGTGATAACGCATGCATAGATTCAGCATCGTTACTTAAGTCTTACCTTACATTCACGTACGAAGCGTGGGACACTAAGGATCTTAACTCGTGCAGAGCAAATAATATATTATTGAATGGAATGATTTTTAAATCTTTATTGACTACTGCTAAGTACTCTATCACAACTATGACTAAAAGATACACTAAGACCATCACTCAAAACTAAAGAATCAAAGCTCAAGATTTCAGACACAAAACTCAGGAGTAAAGACTTAGGAATCAAGATAAAAAACTCAAAATAAAAGACTCAAACTCAAGACTCAAAACTAAAGACTCAAGATAAAATATCAAATAGGTAAGACTACCTCTAGTTTCATGATTCAAGACTCATGTTACAAAACTTAGGACTAAAAACTCTAGACTAAGGAATCAAAACTCTGGACTAAAAGTCAAAACTCAAAGTATAAGATTCAAGACTCAAAACTAAAGACTCAAAGTGAATTACCAATCAGGTTGAACTCCTTTGAGTTTCAAAATTCAAACTATTAGACTCAGGACTCCAAACTACAGACTAAAAACCAAAAAATCAAGACTCAGTATTCATGACTAAAAACCCAAGACTTAAAATTCAAAACTAAAAACTTAAAACTCAGTACACAGTACTCAAGACTAAAGTCTAAAAATTAAGAACTAAAGACTCTGGGCTCAAGCATTAAAACTCAAGACTCAACACTCAAGGCACAAGGCTCTGAAGTCAGGACTTAAGACTAAGTACTCAAGATAAAAGACTAAAAACTCTAGACTCAAAAACCAAGACTCAAGACTAAAGGCTAAAAACTCAAGGCTCAGAAGTAAAGACTCAAGACTAAAAACTCAAGCTTCAGGACTCAAGAATAAATGCTCCAAACTAAATAATCAAGATTAAATACCAATTAGCTTAGACTATTTCAAATAAGCCTCAAGATTCATGACTCAAGATACAAGACTTAGGACTTAAAACTCATGACTTAAAACTAAAGACTCAAAACTCAAGAATAAAGAGTCTAGACTCAGGACTCAACCTCAGGACTCAAGAACAAACACTCAAGTCTCAGAATTCAAGATTGAAAACTCAAGACAAAAATCTTAAATTTAAGAACTCAAGACTCAAAACTCATGACTCAAAATACAAAACTCAAATTAAAGACTAAAGACTCTTGACTTCAGACTAAAACCTCAAGACTCGAGGCTCAAAACTCAAGTTACAAGACTAAATGGTAAAAACTCAAGTCCCAAAACTCAAGACTCAAGTCTAAAAATGTAAGTTTCAATAATAAGGTCTTAATACGAATGACTTAAAACTCAAGACTCAAAACTCAAGATTCAAAACTCAAGATTTCAGACACAAAACTCAGGAGTAAAGACTTAGGAATCAAGACAAAAAACTCAAAATAAAAGACTCAGCACTCAGGACCCAAGACTAAAGACCTAAAACTAAGGACTCTAGATGAAATAACAAGTAGTTCAGAATGCTTTGAGTCTATCGTTTGACTTTTATTTCAATAAACCCAACTTTAGTGCAATTCAGATGAAAGTTATTAAAATTTTTTTAGCAATACCACAAAACGAACACATTTTTGTACTGCAAAGGACTTTCCCCAATTAATAGATGATTTTGGAGCAACATTTAACTCACATTTGCGTCGCTATGATTTTAATTAGAGAAAGGATATAGGAAGATGATGGAAATCAAATACGCAAAAACTTTTCGCTGCAAAAAATGTTTGCGCAGCTTTTCGTTATGTTGTTGTTATTTTAATGCCTACCTATTCACTTTCCTGTTTTGGCAGGTAAAGCGAAATTTTTTCTTTTGTTTTTTGGTTGCCAAATGATGCCCACTTCAACTCATTACGCTCCCACCCCACTCATTAAGCTCACCATCACCCATAGCATCCCTAATACTTACACAATTGACCACCGGCGGCAATAGCGAGGCCGAAATTGCTACACCAATCAGTGGTCCAGCTGAACCTTGTAGCAATGCCACAGCAACACCTGTTCCCGATGTTAGCGCCCACAAGACACCCATCCATAATGAACGTGCATTACCTCTAAAAAGAGAGACAAAAAAAAAACAGAAAAAAAGGAAAGTGAGACCGAACATTGTTAGAAAATGAGAAGAGTATTAAATTTACGAGTAGTTGAGTTAATGAGGGCGGAAAAAGGAACAGCACTGTTATAAAAGTATCAACGTTTTGTATGCGAAAGTAATAGAATTGCTTAGGGCTATTTTCGGTAGGCTCAATCAATTTAAGTGGCATGAAATAATTGAAGAGCAAACACTTTAATTAGAAAATTATTTTAAATTAAGTAACATGAAGTTGGAGAATAATAAAATATGTATTTTAAACAAAGTAATAAAGTTGTTGATTTTATGTGGGTTCTTAAGTCACCTTACGAAATTTTAAATATTTTATATGGAAAATTAAGTGGTTAAAACTTTCCGCTAATATTTCCTGGTGTGAGGAAAAGCTAAGCCGATTATATCCAAATTTTATGGATGTTGTCAGTACATCGTGAGCAACTTATTACTGCAGAGAACGAAGAAGTGTTGAACTTTCTGAACATTTTATGACATTTTTTCGAACTTCTAGCTATGTTTGACACTTTTAATTGTTTAGCCCTTTTAAGCCGAAAAAAACTGTGAAGAATACCATACTTGTGATAGGTTAACCTTAGAAACTTAATTGTAGTAAAATTTTTAACCGTCTCTAAATTTCAGTTTTCGTCGACAGAGGCGCTTCCGGTCAATACTCCCAACAGACGTTTTTGATTTGAATTTTTGGGAAAAAATATACTTTGGGTGGTTATAAGTAAAAACAGTGGTTACTTAAAGTATTATTAATTGTATTGAGTGAGTTATTCAATTTAAGTGACGTATATAACCGAATTATGTATTTATTCAAAAATTTTTGGGTTATATTGTCTCAACCGGTTCGAAAGGTTCAGCACATATCGATATTTTTAACATTTTCAAAAGTTTTTCGCCAATATAACATTCTGAATTTGTCAATGTTTTTGATCTATCAGTAGTTTTGATATCACGCAATATTTTCACATATTTTTATTTTTATTTTTCTAGAAATCTTTTAAACGATTTTCGGTTTTTTTTTATATTTTTGGCTTTATTCTAACACCTGCTTATCTATTCAAATAATTTTAATGTTACCCTATTTTTAAAATGCTTTCTAAAACTCTCTATGTATAGCGATCATTTTATTTGTTTCGAAATTTCAATTTTTTTCGAACATCTGTGAATTATTGCATACATCAAAACTTCCAAAACTTTTTGCTATATGGAAGTGTATCGAATTTTGTAAAATTTTTTTAATAATTCAACACTTTTTCATACTTTTTGAACATATGTACTAATTTTCCTTGAGTATTTCAAAATTTTTGAAATATTTAACAAGTTCTTATCGGATTTTTCTAAAATTTCATCCATAGTTCATTTTGAGACCGAAAACGAAAATTGAAAAATTTTTTGGGTAATTTTAAGGGCGGTAAAAATAACCATAATCAGATGATACTGCTTCACGAAATTAGCCATATATTGGAAATTCCTTAGCCGATTTTGTTGTTGGCGTTAGGAAATAACTCACAATGAAATAACGCCCAAGAACAAATTATTTTCATGTCATTTTATTTTTTGAGCTTTATTTGGTTTTTTTTTTTGGCGTTATTTTATTGGGCGTTATTTCCTAACTCTTTTCTTCTTCTGATCTATTTCAAAAAAACTACTTTTCATATAAATTCAAAGCCAAAATATCGTCTTCAATAGTATGGGAATTGTTTTGAATTCATTTCAAGTTTTGTTAACTTTCATTGAAAAATATTTTGAATGAAATAAAAAGTAGGCCATGAAGCAGTTTTCCGCACTTTATAGTAAAAAAAAAAATTTTAAAAACAGTACTTTTTGTCAAATACTCTATGATAGGTCAGATCTACAAAATCTGTTAAGTATTGTCATGAGTATGAACAATTTCTTGTAGCAGTATCGGTTGATTAAGTTATATAAATCACCACCGAAAAGTCTAAAATACATCCGTTTTTCTTTGAACATTCCATAGCTTTATCAAATATTTCAAAATTTTCGGTCTTTTCACTGTTTTTTTTTAGTCCTTCTTGAAATTTTTTCAAAATATTTCGAATACCCGATTTTTCCGATATCTGTAAATTTGGAAACTTCAACATTCGTTAACATTTTTTGAATATTTCATGTTTTTTTGCAAATTTTTCGAACATTAAAATCGAAGTACATATTACTTAGTAGCAAAAATATTATAGGCGTCTCATTTAAAACTCAATATGTCAAACCAATAAATGCAAGCAAGTAAATACTTCTTAAATAACTTTTAACGCATCCCATATCAACTGTCAGCTGTCAACTGTCAACTGTCAACTAAAAATTAAAATATCAAATAAATCTACAATTAATAAACAGCATACGGACTATAGTCACAACTTGACAGAAGCGTATGAATGTTATTGAAAAGATATTCCCTCAGGTAAAATATTAAATGCCATTTTTGATACAATAGTTGTCAATGTTTTAAACAATTCACTATAAATTCATTATGAGCATGTTCAATTGAAAAACTTAAAGTAACTTATGTGTATCATTTTTCTCTTGGCAACTGCCTATATGCCTATGTTTTTTATATTGTTACAAAATTGATCTTTCAATTATAGTTAAAGCTTTTTAAGGATTTGACATGTAGATTCTAATGAATTTGATCAAAATCATAACTAACTTCAATACCTTTGAAAACCTTCTTAACTACTCACTATTCTGTCAAATAGTCACTTAGAAATTTTTTATAGATCATTCTTTTAAATAGTCACGCATAATTTTAATAAACAATGCTGTAAATTTTTAACATAATTTCCACAACACTGCAGTCAAACCAACACTAAACTGATTGGAAACTTCTTGGTGGTTGTTGCAACATTTGCATAGCAAAACACTATAACTTTTTCTTTTCACCACATAAATTTCTGCAGTGGTGAATTCTACAATTATTTTTGTTTGTAAATATTATTATTCATTGCATACTTTCAGGCCTTGCTTTGCAGAGTGAAGACCATTTGAATATGTATACAAATCCTTCATTTTCTTAGTTTCATTGGCGCTTGTGCTGATATGGGCCTATTTTTTGTTAAAAATAGCAACTTTCTTATTATCATAACTGAAAGTTCCATAAACTTGTTATATTTTCACAGCACAATTTATAGAAAACTCAAACCGCAGAAAATGAAAATAAAAATTCTCAAAATAAGACATCAGTGACAGATAATTTCCATATCAAAAAAGAGTTTTTTGGTTTTTTTTTTTTTTTGCACACACAAGCTGACAGCTAACCCCAACATTCATATACGCATAACACGAAATGTCAGCTGTCAAGTGTCAGAAAAAGGGAAAAGCAAATACGCAGATATGACGTACGCTATATCCCGCAAACTTGCGTCATGCACTCTACATACTTCTCTACTAAACTCTGCTGGTTTCCTACATTCAGCAAAAGAAAAGCTGAAAGACAGCAAAAATATCACCAACCATTTATATCTCGCGCGCATGTATGCCGGTGTGTTGGCACTAAATACAAAGTGTCGCCAAAACGATAACAACTTGACGCCGACGACGCCTAAGCGACAAGTCAAAAATGGTGCCCTGCAGTTATGCCACAATCAACACCAGCAAAAGTCCGCTACAAAAAGGAAACAGGTGCTATCGCTGTGATAAGCAAAAACGTAGGCGCAGTAGTGCAAAAAAAAAAAAAACTTTGAAAACTTAGAGCAGCTTTCGCATGGCATTGTGGAGAGCATAGTGTTGGTGGTGATGGCGGCATCCTAAATATAAATTGCTTGAGCGCGAAAAAAGGCACTTTTTGTGCAAAAGTCAAAAACCACAGCGGTTTATCTAAATGTGATTCAATTTAAAATTATGTCCCAGGGACAGTTGTCAGATTCTGATGACAACAGCCAGCGGTGGTGCTGACAATGATGTTGCTGATGATGATTATTGCTGTTGGTTGGTGTTTGTTTGTTTGCAATGACACGGCTGTAATGATAACTCGGTTGGTTGGCCTAGATTAATGTGCTTCTATTGTGTGTTGATATCTTTAGATTTATTTTGGGAGAGAAAAAAAGTAAATTGCTGGAAAAAATAAAAAAATTTAACCTTCACCTTTAACCGCTGAATAAATTATATTGCAACGATAATTGAGTGGCTTTTTATATTTAATTCTTTTGCCACAATGCACAGTGGGAGGCTCGATACTTTTATGTTAAAATAACTAAAGATTTAAAGGTCAGCATAGACACTTTTTGTGAGCATTTTTACACTTATATGAAGCTAACAAAATGTTGCTCACACATTAAATTAAAAAAACACCACTTAAATTTAATAAAATGTTGCTGAAACAATTATGTTACCAAAAGTCAACAAAATGTTGCTGAAGTATTAATACAACAAAAAACGAGTTAAAGTCAACAAAATGTTGCTGAAACCTTTAAAAAACAACCAAATGTTGCTAAGACCATTAAAATAAAAAAATCACCTTAAAGATAACAAACGGTTTAACGTTTCTGAAACAACATTAAAATTACAAAAATGGCCAAAAAGTCAGCAAAATATTGCCGAAACATTGAAATTAAAAAAATTGGTTAAAGTCAACAAAATATTGCTGCAACATTAAAATAACGAAAATCAGTTGGAGTCAACAAAATGTTGCTGAAACCATTAAAAAAAAGTCGCCCTAGCATCAATAAAATGTTTCTGAGACCATTAAAAATCGCGTCAAAGATAATAAAATGTTGCAGAAACATTAAAATTACAAAAATAGTCAGCAACAAATTTCTAACATATTAAAATAACCAAAAATCGGTTAAAGTCAACAAAATCTTGCAGCAACATTAAAACAACACAAATCGGGTGGGGCCAGCAAAGTGTTGCTGAAACCATTAAAATAAAAAATTCAAGACAAAGCCAACAAAATGTTTCTGCAACATTAAAAAAAACAAAATGTTGCTGAAACAATTAAGCTACCAACAACTGCTTAAGCTGAACAAAATGCTGCTGAAACAATTAAATTACCAACACCTACTTAAACTCAACAAAATGTTGCTGAAACAACAACAAAATGATGCTGAAACAATTAAATTACCAACACCTGCTTAAACTCAACAAAATGTTGCTGGAACATTAAAATTACAAAAATCGCTTTAAAGTCAAGAAAGTGTTGCACAAGCATTACAAAGACTAAAATTTCCTTAAAGTTGCTGTGCTTATTTAAAAGACAAAAATAACCTTAAAGTCAGCAAAGTGTTGCTGCGACCTTCACATAATCCAAATCACTCTTAAGCCAACAAAATGTTGCTGAAACCTTTTATATAACAATAAATGCTTAAAGTCAACAAAATGTTGCTTTAAATTCAGAAAAAAATATTGTTGAATCCATTAAACTAAAAAAATTTTCTCAAAGCCGACAAAGCGTTTCTGAAAAATTAAAATTAACAAAATGTTGCTGAAATATAAAAATCAGTAAAATCGCTATAAAATTAACGAAACGTTGCTGACAAAAAACACTTTAAGCTTCACAAAATGTTGCGGAAACTTTAAAAAGACAAAAATCGCCTCACGTTCAACAAAATGTTGCTGAAACTATTTAAATTACCATAATCGCCTTAAATTCTAAGAAATGTTGCTAAGATATTGAAACTGCTTTCCTTCATAACAAGATCCACCTACTATTAGAAACCTTCTTCCCACGTTGAGCTAATCTTTAGAAGTTCATTTTATGTTGCAAAGGTCAACGTCAATTAATGTGCAAAAAAATTAATAGTGTTTAGTTCCAAGTAAGAGTTTGAAGCCTCTCTAAATGAAGTCCCCGCGCAACTTACTCTACAAAGGTTATTTATTTCATTGACATTCCTTTCATTCGCTGTCAATGCTACCATAAAAATTAAATTAAATTTATTATCCAAGCAGTTTTTCTTACAAATGAGTAGCTCCTCCAGCTAAAAGCTGATCGGAGAAGAGTGTACAAGAACTTTTAGTAGTAAGCATTAGGTAGCAGCAAAGGAAAAAAGATTTATGCAATTGCTACTGCTATGACAAAGATACTAATAAAGGCTTTAAATGTGTGCGTGTGAGCTATACGCACACACAGAGCGCTATATAAACCCATTAAGACGTATAGCTTATGAAAAGCTTAAGTACCATAAACTTGGCTGTTGTATTTTGCTTTACTATTGCTTGCTTGCTTTGCTTGTAAATTGCTTTATTATTGTATTTTTCGTATTTCCCCCGAAAAACAGCCACCGACGCTTTTGCACTGCAAGAATAATAAACTAATCCGGTAGGCTTAGCTGCGCTTAGAAGGCTTGTGGAGCAAAAACAAAAAAAAAAAAAACACGAAACCCAGTAAGCAATAACGAAAGCTTTAATAGCAAAAAGCATTAACGTACTGCCGGCTTATTTGAAATATTTGCAAGTAATTTGTTATTTTGCTACCACTTACTCACGACTTTCGAACAAAATGTGTGTGTGTGAGTTTTGTTCTTGTGAGTGTGTGTTTGTGTGTTACAGCACTTGAATATTTGGCAATGTGGCAAAGACATTGTCGCAGCCATTGTCTGAGTTCATATTGATTTATCTTTTGCTTTTGCGCTTAAAAACTGTATGTTTTCCTAAGAACTTTAAGCTTTTCAAGTGTAATTAAGTGCAGGATTTGAAGTCCTTATTGCTAAATTTGACATTGCACACATTAATTAAATTTTGAATTGAAAAGAAATGCGACAACGAATTGTATTAATGGCGACCTTGTAGATGATAGTTTTTTATGGCTTTTCCCGACTAAGCCGGTTATTAAAATTTTTGGCGCTTTTGTAGTTGAAATGCTTCAGCAACATTTTGTTGATTTTAAACTGTTTTTGTTATTTTAAGGTTTTAACAACATTTTGTGTTTTTTGTTATAATAATGTTTCAGCAACATTTTGTTGACTTCAAGACTATTTTTGTAATTTTAATGTTTCAGCAAAATTTTTTTGATTTTAAGGTGACTTTTGCTTTATTAATGTTTCAGCAAAATTTTGTTGACGTTACGGTAATTTTTGTTATTTAAGTGTTTCAGCAACATTTTGTTCACTTTAGGACGATTTTTGTTATTTTAATGTTGCAGCAACATTTTGTTGAATTTAGGATTTTTAAAACTTTTATGTTTTGTTTTTGTTTTTTATAAGTTGATTTTTTTGTAAATTTCATGTTCCAGCAAAATATTGTTGACCTAAAAATAATTTTTGTAATTTGAATGTTTCAGCAACATATTGTGGGCTTTGAGGTGATTTTTGTTTATTTAATGTTTAGGACGATTTTTTTTATTTTAACTTTTCAGCAACATTTTGTTGTTTTTAAATTGATTTTTTGTAATTTTAATATTTCAACAACACTTTGTTGACATTAACACGATTTTTGTTATATTAATTTTTTAGCAGCATTTAGTTGACTTAGTTAGCTTCTTTTTAATTTAAATGTTGCAGCAACATTTTATTCATTTTAGGGTTATTTTTGTTCGAGGCGATTTTTGTTATTAAAATGTTTCAGCAACATTTTGTTAACTTCAATGCGGTTTTTGTATTTTTAATGTTTCAGCAACATTTTGTTGACTTTTATGTGGTTATTATTATTTTTGTGTTTCAGTAGCATTTTGTTGACTTCAAGGCGATTTTTGTTATTTCAATAATTCAGCAACATTTTGATGACTTTAAGATTACTTTTGTTTTTTTAAGCAACATTTTGATGACTTCAAGGCGATTTTTGTTGACTTCAATGCGGTTTTTGTAATTTTGACTTTTTTTCATGTTGACTTTTATGTGGCTGTTTTTATTTTAGTGTTTCAGCAACATTTTTTTGACTTCAGGGCAATTTTTGTTATTTTAATGATTCAGCAACATTTTGTTGACTTTAAGTTGACTTTTGTTTTATTAATGATTCAGCAACATTATGTACATTTAAGGGCAATTTTTGTTATTTTAAGGTTTCAGCAACATTTTGTTGACAACATTTTGTTACTAAATTTTTGATATGTTGTAGAGACCCAATTATAGCCAAAGATACAAAACAATTTTTAGGCCAAAAGTACAAAAATCAAAAATTTAGCCAGAATTTTTCGCGCTATAAATCACACATTCTGCATGTCTTTTATTGCATCTTCATTCCACGAAAAAGCCAATAAATTTTCCAATTATTGTAAGCCTTGTCATCGAAACACCCGCCGAAATTGCATTCAAACTCAATATGTCCAACAAAACTTGAAAGGTTGACAACACAATTTTCATTGCTGTATATGAAAGTGCGGCTGTGATACAAAAGCATCATCACAACAACGACGACCAATTTAATTAATGCAATGCGATTCGCCTAAAAGTATGCAACATACACCGCCCAACACTTGTCGAGCAGCAAATACATGCATCATGCATACATGCAAAGGCTACAAGGAAATAATACTCTAAAAACATTAAGCTAAATCCATGTCACATGCAAATTCTACAAAATAATCAAACAAAGTAGTTGCCATTTAACCATAACCATGAACACCACAATTTTACTACTAAAAATACTGCTGAAATTGGTGCTCGCACATATTGTGCGCGAATGCGATGAGTACACATATTTTGAGCTTTACACTGTAGGACTCAGATCCTTAAAAACAAAAAGCGAAAAATCCAGAGTGAAAAAAAAAAAATATTATTTTGTGGAAAATTCCCACTAAACTTGGCTGAGCGTGCACTTGACCGCAAATTCCATTTTAAATTTAATTTGCCAGAGATTTGCATACGTTTTAGTTTTGATGACGCCTATGGCAAACAGTGCTTTGTATATTAGAAAAATATTGAAAATATAAGAGTGAGATTTTGCTCAAAATATCTACTTTTGAGAAAAAAAGCATAACTACTTCTTAAATATTTGCTTTTTTTTCTTCAAAATTTATTTTGCACAAAGTTTGTTGGCCGTTTCTGCCTGTGTTTAAATTAATAAAATCGCTTAAAACAAGAAATTTAGAGTTTATTATAATAGTTTCGTTTTGCTATTTTTGCAACTTTTTGTATTTATCCCATTATATCACAACACTGTGTAGTGTCATCATCCTTGGCAATGTAAATATGACGTTACACATTAATGCTTCAGTACCATTAGGATATATAGAATTAGAAATATGCTAATACTGTAAAAGCTTTGAGCACTATTTCTCTAACCAGACAGAGTGTTAAATATTGTGGTCAATGCTACCAGCGTGAAAAATACCGTAATATTTTTACCATCATATTTTGTGTGTACATTGTCATATATGTATTTGACTTTAGTTGTTACTTCAAAATGTCACAATCGACGACAATATGGTTAAAAAATATTAAACAAATATAAGAAAAACAAACAATGATGTCAATTAACTCACCTGCCTTGCATTTCTTCGGTTGGCCAGTTACCGGCGCCCCATGGCATTTCAGTGGTGCCCAGTATGAGTCCGAATACAAAACCAAATACACACGAAATAAACATTCCAGTAGCCAGTGTAATAAAACCAACGCGCTGTAGTTGTGATATTTTGTAAAAATAAAAATTAAAGAAGATAAGTGTACATATTATGGAAAGCTATACTTTAACTGAAAAATATCACTGTATAAACATAAGTTAATCTTAAATAACCTAACAAATTGAATAAATGTTGTTGGTGTTAATAATTTAAGGTGTAATTTTGATTTTAAAACCTTAAAGTATTTGCAGAGATCAATGCCAAAAAAAGCATTAATTTTAAACAATTTTGGAATAAATTTCATACTTTTCTGGTATAAATTTTAAACTTTTTTGGAAAAAAATCGGGATTAAATACCAAAAGAGCTTAAAATCAATACTAAAGGGTATCAAAAGTATAAAAAGTAAACTAGCAGCTACAATCGTTTAATTACACACTGGAAAAGTAAACTAGTGTGTAATTAAATGATTGGATGAATTAATGACTAAATGACTAAATGATTGAATGGTTGAATAATTTAGTGAATAAGTAATTGAATAATGGAATGATTGAGTGATTAAATCATTGAATGATTAAATGACTAATTAAATGATTAAACGATTAAATGATTAAATGATTAAATGATTAAATGATTAAATGATTAAATGATTAAATGATTAAATGAATAAATGACTAAATGATTAAATGATTAAATGATTAAATGATTAAATGATTAAAAGATAAAATGATTAAATGATTAAATAATAAAATGATTAAATGATTACAAGATTAAATGATTAAATGATTAAATGATTAAAATATTAAATGATTAAATGATAAAATGATAAAATGATAAAATGATAAAATGATAAAATGACTAAATGAGTAAATGATTAAATGCTTAAATGATTAAATGATTAAATGATTAAATGATTAAATGATTAAATGATAAAATAATTGAATTATTAAATTATTAAATCATTAAGTGATTAAATGATTAAATTATTAAATGATTAAATGATTAAATGGTTAAATGATTAAATGATTAAGTGATTAAATGGTTAAATGCTTAAATGATTAAATGATTAAATGATTAAGTGATAAAATGATTGAATGATTGAATGATTGAATCAATGAATAAAAAAATAAAAATGCATTATTGAATAATACCATTTTATTATAGATGGCATGCCAACTTCTTTGATATGGTAACTTTTTACTCACAATTTAGTAAGGGCAGTTTAAATAAAACTTTGTTGAACTCAAAAAATCATTTTATCTGGCGCTTCTTTAACTCAAAACTAACAACTTTTTCATATTTTTGGCCTAGGTTGTCCAGGCCTATTTTTGTCTGCCGACATATTTTCGGTTTTTTAATACATTTTCTATCGGAAAACGGATTTTACCAAGGCGTCTTACGAAAAAAGTGCTCGAGGCAAAAAAATACTTAGCATCGTCCAAGAGATACGTGTGAATTTTTTCAGAATTTTTTTGGGACATTTTATAATTTCTCAAAAAATGGTAAAAAAAAATCAATAAAGGGATTCCTTTAAACTCGTAAAAGCCTCGAAAAGCACGTAAACCTCGAAAACTTTCGAGCCTCGTAAACAAAATTTAAAAATTTGTATGAAAAAAAGTTTACCAGGCAAATTCGATTCGTAAATAGCCTCGAAAAAGTATGAGAGCGATTGTTGTCAAATAAATGTAACGGAAATATATTTTTTGTTTTGAAAATTGAATTTCAATTGAATATTTTTCAAATTATATGACAGCTGATACGTTGCTTACACGTTTTTAGAAATGTGTGTTCCTGAAAACAATCTCGTAAACTTTCGAGTTTTTCATGGTTTATGAGTTTACGAGATTAAAGGTGTCCCCTTAATTAAAAAGTTAAAAAAAAAAATCTGAAAAAATGCACACTTATTTCCTGGATGATGCTAAGTGATTTTTACCTTATACACTTTTTTCGCAAGATGCTTGGTTTTGATCGGTTTTCCGATCGAAATTGTATTAAGAAACCGATAAATTTCGGCCGAGAAAAATAAGCCGGGACAAATTTGAAAAAGTTGTTAGTTTTGAGTCAGAGAAGCGCCAGACAAAATTATATTTCGAATTCAACAAAGTTTTATTTAAACTGCTTATTTTAGCACCGTATATTACTAGCAAATGATTTTGTAAAAATATTTCTTTAAATTTCGAAAGTTTTTTTATAGGTAATATGTGTCCATTTTTAGTTATCTTTTTTATGTTTTTTATAATGCTTCTTATTATGAATCCTGAAATAACTTTGAAAGTATTCTTGCCAAGAATACGCTATCTTGCTGAACCTTTTACAAAATTTGAGAAAATTTCCATGAAAGTATATTAATTTTGTATGTTTTCGTTAGAATAAGAGTTTACCCAAACAAAGCGTGGAGTTGAAAAATACCAAATCATTTAAATCATAATACTGGAAAATAGCGCATTTTTTTTTTTTTTGAAATAACAAGGATAAAGACATTTAAATAAAAATATTTGACCGATGGCAAAGCTTCTTTAAAAAAATTTTACCTAACAGAACTTTCTTAATGAATAGCCGATTTTTTCTTTTTGCATTAACAATAAAAACAAAATTAAAAAGAAAAATACCAATGCAAATTCTTTCCTTAATTTATTTTCCCTCCAGCTGCACCTTGATTGTTTGTTCAACAACTTATTGGACAAACCAAGAGGCAAACACTTAAGGATTTCCTTAGAATAACATTATTTCATGATTATGGTAATCATGAATGCTTCAAGAAAGAACCGAACACATCATTTTTAATTAATTAACTCTTGCTTTGCCTCACGCTGATGAATAAATGCGTGTGGCTGCGTTTTGTTGCTGCTGCTGTTGCTGCTACTTGCTGAGCTGTTCGCTATTGCTTTGAGCAAATACTTAATTAAGTCTTAATGGAAATTAAAACCAAACTTATTTTAGCTCATTGCACTCGAGGAAACCACAGCAAAACACAAACGCGCGTTAGTAATTGTTGCTGTTGCTGATGCTCGCGGTGCTGCGCATATACTTAAAAGCAAATGCTGTTGCTTTTGCTCTCTTTGCTAAAGAATCTGACTCTGGTTCTGGCTTAATTAATTCAAAATAAACCATTTACTTTTCTAGCAAGTTATAAAAGCTTTATACGCTCGCACACCTTTGCATTAAAAGGGGATGAAGGATTTTTGAAAAAACCAAACTAAAAGAATGTACTTAGAAGCAGAAGAAGCAGCAAAAAGCAGCTGTTTAAGTATAATTCATCTTTGAAACAGTTGTGTCTGTCTGTCTGCCGTTTGTCCTACTTTAGACTTTTGAGAGACAAGCAGACAAATAGACAGTCGGACGAACAGACATTGCGTCAGTGTAGCTTTTTAATTAAATTTTAATTGAAACATTTCAGTTGAAAGTCGAAGTTGTATGCTGTTTGTTGGTGTTATCTTCATTTTTCGTTTTTAATTTTACACTTCTTCCATGGAGTAGTTGGTGGGTATCCTTTCTCTCTAGAACTTCAAAACGCTTTTGCTATTTTCCAGCAAATAATTACACTGTACGCTACTTTTATTTATGAAGTGCTGAGCTGCGTTCTATTTAGTCGCGAATTCTAAAGTCTCTTCTTTCTAAGTGAGTGATGACAAAATATATCGATATTGTTTTGGTTGCTTGCATTTTGATTGCATCGCTGTAGATTTTTGCCCGAAAAGTGGAGAAAAATAGTGAATGAGGAACTAAGAGGCAACTAATGAATGGTTCTATCTGCTTTAGTTGCTTAGATATTTTGATTTTTTTTTTTTAAAGCATGGCACTGCCTATTTGTCTCATTATATACTCTGATCAATAGTAGGGGTACTGATGCTATTGCGGTATACCTTATGTTTGGCTGGCTGTGTGTGGAAATTAATTTTTTGGGAAAACTGAGCAACATAATTCAATGAAATTTGGTAATCTTCGTAATAGTTAGCTCGGGGGATTGAAAATGAGCAAAATCGGTCAACGGACACGCCTATCGCCATATAAATACTAGGGATAGTAATTATAAGCTCTGAGCAAAAACTAGGTGAACTCGAACTAGAGGGCGTGGCACCTCCCATATAAACAAAATTTTCAAAATGCTATACTGAAAACGTTTTTTTGAGATAACCCAACCAAATTGCACTCAAACACTCGGATCTATAAATGCAAGCTACACGCAAAAACTAAGTAAACTCGAACAGGAGGGCGTGGCACCTCCCATACAAGCAAAAGTTTCAAAATTATATAATGAAAGTGTTTTTTGAGATAATCCAACCAAATTTAACTTAAACACTAAGAACATTAATTGCAAACTCTGAGCTTAAAGTAGGCAAAGTAGGATTAGAGGGCGTGGCATCTTCCATATAAGCGAAAGTTTCAAAATGCTATACTGAAAGATTTTTTTTACGAAAACCTAACTGCATTTTACTCAAACACTCAGAACAGTAAATGCAAGCTCTTTGCAAAATCAAGGTTAGCTCGGAGACGAGGGCGTGGCACTTCCCATATACGCAATTTGTTCTTATACTCTCCTAATAATATACTTGAAATGCAGTGTAGGGTATTTAGTTTTTGGCCAGGCCAAAGATACCACCCTTACTAGTTTTCTATTTCTTTTCGATTTTTTGTCGTATGTAGCAAAAGAGCATTCAGCCGACGGTATTCCCTTTCAAAAATATCGTTTTTTCTCTCTTAGGCTTTTCATTTATGTAAGCAATTTTTAAAGATTTAGCAGTATACATAATTTTTAGCTTCTCACAATCTTGAACCATTTAAGATTCTATCTTAGCTATGATTTTGCAGGTATAGGTGCCTTCTTTCTATTAAAAATATTTTAGAGGACTTTGAAATTTTTTCATTCACCTAAATATAAAAAAAAAAAATAATTTTTCTCGAACGGCAGAAATCTGCAGAAACGCTGTCAGGTCCAAAGAGAAGGCGTTTCAGAATTAGTGCTCTGACAGAAATGCCAATTCCAAAAGACAGCAACATTTATCATCTATTTTTTTTTTTTTCAAAAAACCCCATTCAAATTGAAATTATGAGATGAAAACTGAATGAAACTCATTTTGATTACATTAAAAAAAATATCCGAGTTTGATCTAGGGAATAGGCCATATTGAGGGTAAAACCCAATGTCGTCTCGCAAACAAACGTATTGCTCCTTCCTACCTATCAGTATGATCTGAGATAGACCAATCACATATTTAATGTGTCAAAAAAATCTCTTTGGAACTGTTGGACCGAATCTAACAACGTGTGATAAAACTGATAGGAGATGTACCCGTATTATCATCTATTAATTGACGAGATGTTCGCTGCGTAACAATTTTTTATCATTACTATCATTGACGTTGCTCAAGAGAGATACGAGACCTGGTGCCATCAGTCCGGAAGTTCTCTCGTCTTACAAGGGCCTCCCACTAAGCCCCACACTTTTGTATAAACTCGAACATCGTATTACAGAGATAATTTGTTTTTTAGATGCATTGTAATGCTATGGAACGATTTTCTAAAAAGCGTTTTTCTCGACAGCCTTGAGAGACAACCCGGTAGATTTAAGACAAGTGTTAGAAAATGTCTAGTCTATGGAAAATATTTTGAAGTAGCACCGTTCGATTTTATGTGTCAAAATGTTCAAAAAATCATAACTTCTAAAACGTGAAAGATACTATTATTATGAATTTGAATAAAAAATATTTAGGATAATATAAAAACTTGTTATTTTTGGTTCTAAGGTGTCGTATGCCACCTAAAAATTTAACCCATCTTTGCCCGCACAAGAATTCGTGAACGGATTTCGATGAAACTTAAAACGATGCCTTAAAATAGTCTAATTAAGATATATTTAAAGTTTCATTAAATAGTGTTCGTGGTTTTCGAGTTATGAAATGGTAATTTCACTTACCAGTGAGCTCATATGTATAGAAACTACGTCTTACTGATAAATTTAAAACTAAATATATTTTTATTGATAATGTGGACTTTTTTAGAATAACATGGCATAAACATGAAAACTATATACAAAAAGAAGATTTTGCACAGCGGCGTATATATGGGGTGGTTTCAAAGGGGTGCTCCCCCGAAATTGTCTTGCAAAAAGACGTATGATTAACGATCATTTCCTCATATGTACACAAGAATAACAAAGCTTGTTGACCCCCTCTGAATAAAAATACTGTGGTGTCTGTTTTTATTCTCCTGTAAATCCTACGAGGAGCATAGGACCGATTCTTATATTTCCTTATCTAGCTACATTTACCAGGTGGTTTTTGGTCTACCAAAATTTTGATGAACATTATTGATGCAATTTTAGGATAATCATTCCTAACTATGCACGTTTTCTGCACCTCTAAATCCGATGTGCATGCTGCCGGGGCAGTTGGACCAACCACAGTCTGGTTGGTACCACTTGGAGAGCTAGTTTCCATCGTTTTTTGATATATGCTTCATTAGTATAATTTTCTCAACAACGCCGCACGCAGTAAGCGCTGCAGATCTGATTTCCAGCTTCGGATAGAGAAGTTTTTTATTAACTAGACTATGTTGATCAATCGATTGTGGACGTTAATTTTTATAAGCTTTCCTTATTTACGACCATATCTTTAGCAATACCAAATGGCACCACTTCTAGTGAGTACTGTTACATTGTTTTTCCAGCGGAAGGGTAATAGGTGATTTGTGTGGTCGAACTGAGAATTTTGTTCATCTTTTTGCAATGTTTCTGGCAAGTTAGCACCAAAAACACATTTTGACAAAATGACAAAAATATCGACCTACTCGTGCATAAAATTAATTTGAGTTTTAAAATATGCAAGCAAAACCATTTTTATAGTAAATACTGAACAAATAACTAAGTTAATTGTCAAAACCGCATCAAATGGAGTCAAACGAAACTTACGAAAAGACGTAACATATTGGCCCACTAGTAAGTGAAATTACCACCCAAATTTTCACCTCTATAAATCATACAAGGTGACCTTTGGATGATCCTACTAACACACATATGAAAAATTGCACCAAGAGCTATCTGAATGACATACAAAATAATAAAAAATAGTTTTAAAAACATTTTTGTTTTTTTAATAAAAATTACATGGTTTTTAGTCCTTCAGGAAAACTCATCTGACAGGTGAGAGGGATGTGCAAGAAGTATTTCCTTCAAGTTGTTTTTAGTAAATAGTCGATTTATCATGATATAATTGTTATATGAAAAATATTTTCCATATATGAGCCCATGCACCAAATTGGAGAGCTGGTAAGTAAAATCACCGGTTGGGAAAAAATGGGTTAAGCGTAAAAATGTAAAAAAGACTTTCAAAAAAAATTTTTTCTTGGAGCAAATAGTAAAGATGTGGGATAATTTTTTTTTTAAATATTTAACATAGATTGCGGAATTAAAGAGTATTTTTTTTTTTTTTTTTTTTTTTTTGGACCAAAATTTTTTATTTATTATTAAAAATCTCTATTTCAAATAATTAAAAATGTAAGCAACTTTTCCGCCTCTGAAAAAGTTATTAAAAATATGTGGGCACCTTCCCAGCAAAAAATTGGAGTAATCGATATTGGTTGAAAAGTTATTTACAATATAGTGTGCCGTGCAAGACTTTTTTCAGTTGTAGAGAAAAATAAGGCCTCTTACGAAAAAAGTTGATATGGCATAAAATAGTTAAAATCATCTAAGAAATACATGTAAATTTTTGCAGAATTTTCCGGGACATTTTATAAATTTTCAAAATAGGAACCAAAAAAAATAAGTTTCAAAAAATTCCTATAAAATTCACACGTGTTTTTTAGACGATTCTAAGCAGAAGATTTTATGCACTTTTTCCGTAAGATGCCTTGTTTTTCTCTACTACTGAATAAAGAATTGCATGGAAAATTTTTTTGTTTATAACTTTGGAACAAATATCCGTTGCTTCTTGACATGTGAAGAGTACTCACATATTTTTTATAATTTTCTCAGAGGCGAGAAAGTTGCTTAAATTTTATATTTATTTGAAATAGGGATTTTTTCTAGTTGAAAATTTTTTGAACTTTCTGTAGTCGTGAACGTTTAGTTATTTAGATCAAATTGAAATATATTTCATGAAGAAGCAGAATTTGAATGGAATCATATTATTAATGAAATAGCCAGAGCCTATGTACTAATGTGGTTTTTGATCTTTGTATGTTAAAGTTTTCAAATCCAATGTTTTGAAAAAAAGAGATATGCCGCTAAAATGACTGCAATCATCAATTTCAGCGCAGTCAAATGGTGTTTACTATCCAGAATCCATCAGATCTTTTTTAGTCTTCAGTTAATTTTTTCATTTTCTGGTATTCAAATTCTTCGTGCAATTCGATGTTTTTTCTTTTTCGAATTCAACATTAATAAGCTCTTGCATGCACCAAAGTATATCGATATATTTGCTCTAATTCCATAACATCTTTGATCAAGAGTTTCAGTTCATACAAAAATTTCTAAAAACTATAGTCAGCAAATACTACTGTTGCTGCTCTAATTGAGAATCAAGTTGTTAATAATAAATTTTAAAATTTGCAAGAGCATTTTATTTATATAAAAATAGCGCATAATTGAAAATTTAACCAAAAAAATATAATGATTGCTTTTTGAAATAAAGAACACTACAAAGTACTTGACCAACATTAAAAAATTAAATAAAAAAATTAGATAAATGGAAAGAAAATATCACTAAAGTTTCATAAAAAAAAAAATGAAGAGCAAATTTAAATTCCGGCCACCCCAACATTTGCTCCTATTGGTAAAAAGTCAAAAGCCAATAAACTGCTGCGTTGTCAACTCAAGTCACGTGCATGCAAGTGACAAACGTTGTTTTACGTTTATTTGCACAATTTTTATTTGCAAAAACAAAATCTAAAAAAATGTGAAAAAAAACTTTTTTGTTTATTATTTCGTTGCACAAAAATTTTTCAACATTTTGAATGAAAATGTTGAAATGCTCTATGCTTGAAAATTATTTATTAACTAGTGTCATCATGGCAAAAAAAAGGCCTACCCAAACATGCATATATATGTTCACGTTGCATATGAGCAAGTGCTACACATGCATAAAAAAGGGTAACCCTAAAAAAATAAGTAGCACAACAAAAACGCAACGCTGAAAATTGCATGAACAATTCAACAAAAAGTGCATGCAAAATTTTTGCGAATACTTTACTTGACGTTTACAGAAATGACAGCTACTGCTGTTATGTGGCAAAATACGCTCTGTTTTTGCTTCTACGTAGCTGTTTTTTTCGCTTTTGTAAACATTTTAATTTATCATATTGATAAAAATGAGAAAAAATTCACAGAAGACAAAACAATTTTCCATTAAATGCATTTTCATCTGTGTTGACCAAAAATAGTAGCGGTTGCATGGTTGCATTTTAAATGTAATAAAATTTAAATAATGCACTTGCGTTTTATTTAAACCAAAAAAAAAAATTTTTTCAATTTGCTCCAACTGCCAGCAGGAAATCAATTATATTATTGCTGAAAAATATTGAAAAACAGCCACTGTGCTCGAAACGAAATCTTTTTTTAAGACATTGATGGGTTCTGGGTAGTAATCAGTCAATTGTATGGCTTAGCCATGATCTTGGGGATATTCGGGTTTGAAAATTTTACATTAAAACACAAAAAAAGCACGAGATAAGCACTATGTACGCAAAATTTGGTCTGTTTCAGAGAATATTTTATGCAGTGATGATTACTCAAGACCAAGACCATAGAACAATAAGTCTTGGTCTTGGTCTTGGTCTTGGTCTTGGTCTTGGTCTTGGTCTTGGTCTTGGTCTTGGTCTTGGTCTTGGTCTTGGTCTTGGTCTTGGTCTTGGTCTTGGTCTTGGTCTTGGTCTTGGTCTTGGTCTTGGTCTTGGTCTTGGTCTTGGTCTTGGTCTTGGTCTTGGTCTTGGTCTTGGTCTTGGTCTTGGTCTTGGTCTTGGTCTTGGTCTTGGTCTTGGTCTTGGTCTTGGTCTTGGTCTTGGTCTTGGTCTTGGTCTTGGTCTTGGTCTTGGTCTTGGTCTTGGTCTTGGTCTTGGTCTTGGTCTTGGTCTTGGTCTTGGTCTTGGTCTTGGTCTTGGTCTTGGTCTTGGTCTTGGTCTTGGTCTTGGTCTTGGTCTTGGTCTTGGTCTTGGTCTTGGTCTTGGTCTTGGTCTTGGTCTTGGTCTTGGTCTTGGTCTTGGTCTTGGTCTTGGTCTTGGTCTTGGTCTTGGTCTTGGTCTTGGTCTTGGTCTTGGTCTTGGTCTTGGTCTTGGTCTTGGTCTTGGTCTTGGTCTTGGTCTTGGTCTTGGTCTTGGTCTTGGTCTTGGTCTTGGTCTTGGTCTTGGTCTTGGTCTTGGTCTTGGTCTTGGTCTTGGTCTTGGTCTTGGTCTTGGTCTTGGTCTTGGTCTTGGTCTTGGTCTTGGTCTTGGTCTTGGTCTTGGTCTTGGTCTTGGTCTTGGTCTTGGTCTTGGTCTTGGTCTTGGTCTTGGTCTTGGTCTTGGTCTTGGTCTTGGTCTTGGTCTTGGTCTTGGTCTTGGTCTTGGTCTTGGTCTTGGTCTTGGTCTTGGTCTTGGTCTTGGTCTTGGTCTTGGTCTTGGTCTTGGTCTTGGTCTTGGTCTTGGTCTTGGTCTTGGTCTTGGTCTTGGTCTTGGTCTTGGTCTTGGTCTTGGTCTTGGTCTTGGTCTTGGTCTTGGTCTTGGTCTTGGTCTTGGTCTTGGTCTTGGTCTTGGTCTTGGTCTTGGTCTTGGTCTTGGTCTTGGTCTTGGTCTTGGTCTTGGTCTTGGTCTTGGTCTTGGTCTTGGTCTTGGTCTTGGTCTTGGTCTTGGTCTTGGTCTTGGTCTTGGTCTTGGTCTTGGTCTTGGTCTTGGTCTTGGTCTTGGTCTTGGTCTTGGTCTTGGTCTTGGTCTTGGTCTTGGTCTTGGTCTTGGTCTTGGTCTTGGTCTTGGTCTTGGTCTTGGTCTTGGTCTTGGTCTTGGTCTTGGTCTTGGTCTTGGTCTTGGTCTTGGTCTTGGTCTTGGTCTTGGTCTTGGTCTTGGTCTTGGTCTTGGTCTTGGTCTTGGTCTTGGTCTTGGTCTTGGTCTTGGTCTTGGTCTTGGTCTTGGTCTTGGTCTTGGTCTTGGTCTTGGTCTTGGTCTTGGTCTTGGTCTTGGTCTTGGTCTTGGTCTTGGTCTTGGTCTTGGTCTTGGTCTTGGTCTTGGTCTTGGTCTTGGTCTTGGTCTTGGTCTTGGTCTTGGTCTTGGTCTTGGTCTTGGTCTTGGTCTTGAAAATATTTCCAAAGATTGTTGAGCATTCAAACCTTATTTTTACTAACTAGTTGGGTTTTAAAGATTCCAGATTTTAAACTGAAAGAAGATTCTATAGTATTAACTATAAATTTTAAGGCTAAAAGCAGTTTTGGTCTTGATGATCATCGTGATCAAGACCAAGACCAAGACTATTGCAGTCTTACTTAGCTCTTTTTGAATGGAAAATTTTTTGATTATATCATTTCTGCATGAGAAAAATTACACTAAAGCGTCATCTGATCTTTCATATTGTTTTAGCTTAAGAATACCAACTATTTATTCAAAGTTATTTGAGAGCCCCTGTCCAATGCGTTCGAGTATAGATGGTTTCATAGTAAGAATTCTGTGTTTGCTACTTAATGAGCTGCAGTCTGACTTACATAAAATTATCTGCATTCCTCAGTTTCGAACCCATTTAACAAACACAAATACAGTTCAAATTATAGGGCCTATTTTAGTGTATAGGATCGCTTACTATCAGACCAGTCAAATTAGATGCTGGATATATATGTGAGTCTTGCACTAATTTCACAGTTCATAAAACTTATACCAATGGATGGATGAGTCTTCCTATTTTTTCCGGAAAATTATGTAAATTTCGGTTTTCCCCGTAAAGTAACAGGTAAAAAATTTTAATGTTTCCGATTTGAGTAATATTTGATTATGTTATTTCTATTTATATATGTCCCCGATCCAAATACAAAATATTTTTTCAATATAAAGTCTGGTTTACGTCTTTAAAAATTGACTAAACAGCAGGTTAGCTTTACTTCATGTTTAATTGATTATTCATGAGTGACAAACATAACTGTGGCATTTTGGCAAACCAACCTAACTCAAATTTGGCGACTATTCAGGAGAGCTTAAAATCTGTTTAACTGCTTTTCAAACACATTTTTACCAATCTTCAACTAACAACTGTCAAATTGTTTTCCTCTTTTGATTAGTAGCACATCATCGCACAAATGGCGCTAAGTTCAAATCTTGCGTTATATTTCTAGAACTGGAAACTGTAGGGATATGATGATTATACCAAAAGAAGCGCATTTAAATTATAACTGAAATCCTGGAGCATTATTTTATCTCGAGTTAGGTTGTTTTGTCAAAAGTCTACAGATATAATGACGCCGGAAAATGTATTAACTGTGCTGCAAAGAAAAGAACATAAAATCGGTATCGCTCACTTTAACTGCATTGAAAAATTTGGTACCTGAAAGGCAGAGTAACAATTTTCATATGTTGTTTATGGCAAAATTCTCCGTCGGTTGATAAAGGTTTTATGAAATTTGAAGTTAGTGGAAGACTCAAATCTAATTTGACTGGAGCTAGAGAAGCTTTATTGATACACCTTGGCGTTATATTCCAATAGATTGGGCCATAACCGAAATACCAAGAATTTACTGAATTTTACCATATATTGTGTGGAAAAGATAATTTTCCCTGAGACTGGGGCAAAAATTATATTCCCGGTTGGGATTTTGAAGCTCATTTCTAGCAATCAGAGTCTATTGAATACGAAAATAATACCTGATTCTCTGATTTTACTCTATTTTCAAGATGTTCTTGCTTAAAAGTTCGAAAATCACTGTTTAAAGGTATTTTAAAAATTATATAACACTCACAGTAAACATTTCATTTCATTTCTGCCGATGAGATTTGATAGTAATAGTCCGTCATAATAAACATTTTCTTTCAGCGTTTCAAATTGCATTATTACTTTCCGAATTATCATCTATCGAAATGAAGATATCTCAAATCCTTAAAAACTTAACTCAGTCTTATGTATAGAGACTCGATTCCTTTATTTGAATGCATGATAACTCAAAAAGTTCGGATCTAATTGAAAAGTTAGCCAGTCAACTTTAGTGACGAAGATTATGGAAATACGATGCCATTAGCAAAACTTAAAAAACTTTTTATTGTAAGTATGATATGCCTCCAGACAACATTTCTACATTTTTGAGCAAGGGTACCGTGAGAATATCATGAGTACTAAATACTTAATTTTGTTAATTTAAGATTATTTCAAAAAACTAAAGCTGCCGAAATAATGTTCCTTTTACCGCCCAGTATGATTGTGATTTTGATTCAATGAACACAATAAGTTACCTTAAGTAATTTATTTTGTTATTTTATTTAAATCATCATAAGTAAAAAATTTTGTGTTTAAAAATGTCCTTGATATTCAAAATATAAACCATGATGGTGTGCGCACATTTTCTTAAGATATTCACACACAAATATATTTCTAATTAAATTTTTATGTAGCGCAAATGCTTGTAATGGCAACCAGTATTTAGTGAACAAAATACAAAAACTAACAGCATTTTCTACTTAACCGCAACAATTGAACTTTTTTTTTTCATCTTATTCCACTAGAATAAAAAGATACAAAATAATGCAAAAACAAAAAAAAAATAATCTTATATTAAAATTTTTAACTACAGCAATACAAACCAACCCACTCAAACCCAAACTAACTCAATCAAACCAATTAACCTTTGCATGGGATGCTTACCAAATCTTCCCCCAATCCCTCCCCTTAGATAGAATACACAGCCACCATTGTCTACTGTATTGTACTCACTATTAATTCTCTATCTGCAATAATTGTGCCAAATGTAATCGACATCACGGGCCCCATCAGCGGTGAGACCAACATGGCGGCAACAATATTTGAAGCGTTATTTTCGACTAAACCCAATGCTGCTAGAGAGCTATAAGAGTTGATATAGAGAGAAATAGAAATAGAAGAAGAATAAAACTGTTAAAAAATAAACATAAAATGAACAAAGTGCACTAAAATAGTGAACAACAACAAGAACAAATTAACACCGTACAACAACAACAACAACAACAACAATGAAAACAATAACAAAAACAACAGACAACAATTAAAAGCAATTAAAATTGAAACTACAAAATGAAAACCACATTCATTCACAAGGATACCAGAGTGTAACCTTTAATTGTGCATGTGTGCGCGCGCCAAAGGATATCAGCATTTTGTACGTAGTTGTTGTTGTTGTTTTTCTATTGCTGTTTTTGTTATTTTCGTTTTTGTCCTTGCCATTGCTGAAATACTAGTAGGATGCCAGCAAATAAGTACACAAATAAGAGGAGTTTTATGGGTAAGAGTATGTTAGGGTGGTTCTGATTAAAAAAAAATAAGATAATTAGTCTTAAATTTATTCTAATACTTTAACATTTCAGACGGCAATAACTTCCACTATCACTCGGAAGCAATTTAAAAAAAAACGAAAATTGAAAATAATTGCCTTAATTGTTAAGTCAGTCCTCTGGCCTTAATTTGGAAGGCAGTGGCAATGAAAAAAGTCAAGCCCTTAACTGTGTTAAATTCTTTTATTGCTTTACACGTAGTTCATCTATTTTTTATGATCGTCAGTCCCCTAGCTAGTCGCTCAAATGTTTTTTACGGCCTTGTGAGTTGCTGTTAAAGTTTGCATTTACTTTCTATTAAGTAACTTACACATCTAATCAATAAACAATTTTAGCTCGATGAGATTATTGAAATTAAATTTTATTAAATTTTAACGTCAGTCCCCTGGTATACATTTTAAAAACAGTGCAATTGAAAAATGCAAGACCTTAACTGTCTGTGTAAACTTCATTTATTGGTATGCTTATAGTTAATGAAATTTTTTAGGTCGTCAGTCCCCTAGCTATTCGCTAAAATTTTTGTTATGTCCTTAGCAGCTACAATTGAAGTTTGTCTTTACATTCTATTTAGTCACTTAAACATCTAATCAATAAATTATTCCCGGTTGCGCTTTGGACTTCAAGCCAAAGTAAGAAAATTATTTTTGCTTCAGTTTTCTGGTGTAAGTTAAAATTTTAAAAAAATGTAATGCAAATAAAACACATAAATTGCTATTTCCTAATGGTAAAATTTTTTTTATGCTTCAGTCCTCAAAAAAGCGAAAAAAATTATTGTTTTTGCGTACGTGATTTCTTTGTTTTGAATTAAATAATGTGCATATTTGTGAATCGCTTACTGTCAGTACCCTGTACGACATTTTAAACGGTTACCCTCTAGATGTTGTAGTGTATCGAAGCTAAAGTCAATGTTCATTCTTATTCATTTAACTAAAATAGATTAAAAATTGTCACACTTTCTGACTTTTTTATAGCGTCAGTCCTCTGACATCAATTTTTAAGTTATTTTGCAATACTTCAAACAACTATAACTTGTTCAACATGGTGACATGAACTGATACCAGTTGCTTTTTACACTGTTACAATGAGCGACAATGTCAGTCCTCTGGCATTTGATTTTTATGAATATCGTGACAAAAATTGCTTATTTTTCAGTTTTATTTATTTACTTTATAATTTTGAAATATTTTAGTTGTTTTATGTAATTTGAACGTCAGTCCTCTGTCGTTAGTATGCAATTATTTTGATTCAGAATTCCAATGCCTTTTTTTTTTTTTTTTTTTTTGATTTACTATATAATCTCAAACATCAGAATCCTGAACTTTAAGCTATTTCACTTATAGAAAATAATTAACAGCTTTAGTCTTTATGCTCATGTCATTTTGATTGAAAATTTGACTCTCTGTGTAAGTCTCCTGCACAATTTGTATTTAGCAATTTTCTTGCTCATTTAATCTAACTGTCAGTCCTCTGGCGTGACAAAATCGTTCAAAACTATAGACATTTTGTGTTATATGCAGTTTCATTTAAATTTTTAGTATATTTTTCTCGTTTAGTTACTTTTTTATTTTTAAATGCTTTTGTTGTTTTATATAATTTGAACGTCAGTCTTCTGTCGCTAGTATGCAGTTGATCACGGATGCCAATGTAAGTTTTAGTTTAAATTAATAAATAAATACTGAAATTTGTATCCAGAACTTAAGTCAATATAGTACAACACTCAAAAGCTCAAGTCCTTATGTTCATGTCATTTTCATTGAAAAATTTGTTGCTTGTATTAGTATAAATATCAGTCTCCTGGAAATTAAATTGAACCCATAGGTGTATTTTGTTGTATATTTGTCTTATCATTTGTATTCAGCTATTTTATTGCTACTAAAATCCAATCGTCAGTCCTCTGGCGTCATTAAACCGAACAAAATATATCTAATTTATGTACTTCATGCAATTTGGCCTCAATTTTAGTTCATTATTTGCTATTTCGTAAAAAAAAAACGCCAAAATGTTGATTTTAACACTTAGTAAAGATATTTTTATATTTCTTTATCTGAGCTTAGGCTTTCGGTTAACTCATTTCCAATATTCAGAACCACCCTAACACATAGCAACAGCACCACTTCACTTACTCTGCAGTAACAATGAGCAGCAGATAATCAAAAGATAAAGATCCTCCAGCACGTACACCATCGACTACCTGCTTCACTGTTAGCTTCGATTTAATTGATTCCATAAAATTTCTCCATTTTGAATTGTCTTCAGACATTTCATCGCTGAAAAATAGGGAGAGATTTAATAAATTTAAATTTTTCCTTTTGTGAATAAATTAAGTAGTTAGAATGCAACAATTGAGAAAGTAGTTTATTGGAAGAAATTTTGAAATTTTATACCCAAAAGTATATGAAAAAGACCATTTTTTATGGCTCTTATCTTCTACTTTCGACCATAAAGTGCTAAATTAGAATTAAAAAGGAAACTGAACTAGTCGTAAGGTTACTGCGGCACCAAAAATCATGCCAGTTATTCACTTAAAACTGCATTCTCCAGTGGACCACCAAGACAATATTCATTATTCAATGCAACCAAAACTGTTGCAACTCTTTAATTGCACATGACTGAACAAATCAATTAAAGTTCAAATAAAAACTTCCTTTACCCCAGACATTCAATTTACTTTAATTATTTCTACTGCACATTTCAATTGCTTCCTGCCATTTGATTACAATGGCAATAGAAAACATAGAAAACCACAGGACTCTTCCTCTCTCTGTATGAACTTTAACTGCTGAACACATGTTACACACAAAAGCAAACATCAAGATTATCTTTATAAATGATACAGTAGCTGCTGGATAGAAACAATAATATTTAAGAAATACTGAGTTTAACCCAACAAAACCAAACTCAACAAATGAAGCAGCTTAAAGCAAACATTTTGTTAGCAATTGCAAGACACAGGATGGTGGAGAGAAATAAACCTGAAACAAAATCATTCCCGGAAATGCCTAGAGAGCAAAAATCAAATAGACAGACAACGCATTGCTGGCACTTTTTTTGCTTCACTTCCGGTGCAATGCGAAGTGCTTTGTGTCTGCAGCTTAAGTAGGAACTACTACCAATTAAAATATAACAAAAAGGAAAGAAAACTCTGTGCACTGCAGCCTAAAAACTGACTTTGTCTGTTTCACTGTCTGTCTGTCTGCCGTTGAATGCTTACCTGTAATCATCCTTGTTGGCTGGCTCGTTTATGGCATCATAGCTAACGCTGCATGGTAAAACACTGCAACGAAAGGAGGAATTAAAGGGAGAAATGTAGTAAGTTATAGAAATGAAATAGAACAAATCATATATACTACAGTCAAATAAGATAAAATGAAGGGTGAACTATTCAATTAGAGAAGAAAACTTCATTTTGTAAGCCCTTGCTTAGAGCTTCTTAACACTTGTTACATATCCTTTATTACGTCTCATGAATATCAGTACTTTGCAGCTACTTAGCTCACTAATGGTTAACTCTATAAAAAACTGTTTATCAAAATTTTATAGCTTAGACAATTTTCTATAAAAAATATCATCTTATTTTTTTCAGCACGACTCATCGTTTAGAAGATATCTTCTTCCGTGTAAATGTCCACATATGAGGACATACTTGTTTTTATTCATTTAGCTGTCAATTTTATGTTATTTCTTCCAAGTTTTGGCCTCGTGGAAATAGAAGATATTCTTTTAATGCATAATCAACTTAGATTTTTAAAAATTTTAAAAATTTTTTTATTTTCAGACATCCGTTATTGAGACTCAATCGAGTGAAAGTAGAACTCTAATAATTCATTCATATTTTAAAGTTCTAAAGTCTTGTAAAAAGTCTCAATTTTAAACTCGTGTCTTCGTATCAAAGGTATACGAGATAAAATTTTATGAATATCAATATTTTGCAACTACCACACTAACGGTTACCTCTACAAAAAACTGTTGATCAAGATTTTATAGCTTAAACAATTTCCTATAAAAAATATTATGGAACTTTTTTTCGTACGTCTAATCGTTGAGTGGATATCTGCTTTTGGGTAAATGTCCACATATGAGGACATACGTATTTTTGTTCGAACAATAGCTAATTTTTTCTTTTTTCTTTCAAGTTTTGGGTTAGTGGAGGCAAAAAATTTTCTCTTAATGCATAATCAACCTATATAATATGTATTATGTAAGTTTATAATTTTCAAATTTTAAAAACAGTCAAAATTGGTATTTAATTTCCTTTTTTTTACTTAAGGTTTTTTTTTTATTTTCAGAGATATTTTACTGTGACCCAATTTATTAAAATATTTTTTGCTTGTATTTTTGGTTCGCATTTGATTTGGTTTCTTATTTGACTGGACTATTAGTAGTAGACGGCTTGCAAAAAAAAAATCAAGGTATGAGTATACGCTGCAAACAAACATTGCCTTATACGACTGAAGAGCTTAAAGCAGTAATCTGGCATAGTTTTTATTTAGCAAAAAATAAAAAACCAACTTTTTTAAAAAAGTTTTGAAAGGTTTTATTGGATTTACTTAGAGATATAAAACAAAACAAAAAATTTAATCCTTCCAACCTGAGTGCCATTGAAAGCTATGAATGGGCGATGATGGCACACATGTACTGTCCAATTAAGATATTCTACTGAAAGATATTGTTTTTTTCTAAATGGATGGCCATGAATTTTTCAAGCCAATATAATACTAAACTAAAGAGTTTTTAATCCGCTTGAATTCTAATTGACATCAAGTTTTCGTTGAATATCGTATTAAGCCAAATATTTAATTGACAGCTATCGAAATGATTAAGTTGCATTGATAAGCCAAATAAATGTGGTTTACCTTAGTTTAGTAGAAGAAAAAGTTTTTTAAAACGAAATGACACAGAAAAACTCTTTAACGTTTTGACTTTATTCTTGTGCAGACTATTGAATTCTCCAATAGCCAAGTACTTACTAAATGGAAGTGAGGCTTCAAAGATTTTAATCTTAACTGATGCCATTAAAAGCTTATCACACCAACACAATAATTGCATTCTTTAACTTTTCTTTGTATGCAACATATAGTAAGTATGTAGTTTGCCACTGACACTACTACCAACTGGCACGACGATAAAATCGTGATTGTTGCAGTAGCATACTGTTGGAAGCACTGAAAATACCAAAGCAACAACAGCAACTAAAAAAGTAAAAACTTTAGAGTTTAAAGTAGAGATTGCAGATTATATGGTGTCACAAAAATTAAAAGGCTGTTGCTTTGAAGTAAAATTGGATGAATACATTTTTAGACCTCTGTTTTCTAGAGTTTAAGGAAAATGTTCTTTACTTTACGGTCTACAATATTTAATCTTAAACGTTTGTTTGTGTCATTAATCACTATCGGTTTTTTGTCTTTTTTGCCTTAATTGTCTTTATTATCTTTATTGTCTTTATTGTCTCTACTGTCTTTACTGTCTTTATTTTCTTTATTATCTTTAATGTGTTTATTGTCTTCATTGTCTTTATTTTCTTTATAGCCTTTATTGTCTTTATTGTCCTTACTGTCTCTATTATCCTTATTGGCTTTAATGTCTTTACTGTCTTTATTGTCTTTTTTGTTTTTTTTTTTTTTTGTCTTAATTGCCTTTGTTGTCTTTAGTGTCTTTATTGTCTTTACTGTCTTTACTGTCTTTACTGTCCTTATTGTCCTCATTGTTTTTATTGTCTTTATTGGCTTTACTGTCTTAACTGTCTTTACTGTCGTAATTTTCTTTATTGTCTTTTTTTTGTCTTAATTGCCTTTATTGTCATTATTTTCTTTATTGTCTTAATTGTCTTCACTGTCTCTATTGTTTTAACTATCTCAATTGTCTATACTGACTCCATTGTCTATCGTCCCTATTATCTTAATAGTTTTTTGTAATCACTATCTTTGCTGTGTTTTTGTCTTTAATGTTTTAAGTGACTTTATTGTCTAATGGGTCTATACTATATTTATTTTCTTTATTATTTTTATTCTTTATTGTTTTTATAATCTTTGTTGCCTTTATTGTCCTTACAGTCTTTATTATCTTTATTTTCTTTACAGTCTTTATTGATTATGGTCTTTATTGTCTTTACTCTCTTTACTGTCTTTGTTGTCTTTGTTGTCTTTATTGTCTTTGTTGTCTTTACTGTCTTTGTTGTCTTTATTGTCATTATTGTCTTTATTGTCTTTATTGTTTTTACTGTCTTTATTGTCTTTATTGTCTTTATTGTCTTTATTGTCTTTATTGTCTTTATTGTCTTTATTGTCTTTATTGTCTGTATTGTCTTCATTGTCTTTATCGTCTTTACTGTCTTTACTGTCTTTACTGTCTTTATTGTCTTTATTGTCTTTGTTGTTTTTATTGTCTTCAACATTCACCTTGTCTTTATGAACTAATATCTAGTTAGCAATTATTTTCCTATATTTGGTATAGGTCCTCCTTAAATTGGCATGACCTTTACAGCCAACAATCAATGCACACTCTGGTGCTGTCTTTGTTTGAAACATCTTTGTGTGTTTCATTCGAATTTTTTCACTATTTAACACACACACACACACACACATACACTGATTCGCACACACTCATTGTCAACTTACCTGACACTTGAATTTAATTTCGTTCCAATGCCTAACTCTGTCAAGCAGTGTAGCGTCGTCTCGCATGGTTCACCCGCTTGCAATGGAAAGACCACATGATGAAAATAACCTTTTTTACCTGTCGTCCAGGTTACATGCTCAATTTCAAGTTTAGCCAGTAGCTCCTCAAGGACCTGCGAACGAATGAATGAATGAATGCAACGAAGCGTACAAAAGAAGTAGATGAAGAATATATTATCATGAGTGTAACTACTACAATACTAAAGAATAATGTTTACTGTTGTTGTAAGGTTTTGTTCTTGTCGTCTGGGGACAAGTGCTTTACCAAAGTTTTTCCTCTTTATCAATTGAAATGCAATCGGTATCAATTTTCAGTTGACAATTGATTGCAAAAGGAGTTCATGTTACTTCGAAGGATTATCGAATTATCAGGGATATTTTTTTTCTTTGGGTGCAGGGATT
Organism: Calliopum simillimum; assembly: GCA_951812925.1. Taxonomy (NCBI): domain Eukaryota; kingdom Metazoa; phylum Arthropoda; class Insecta; order Diptera; family Lauxaniidae; genus Calliopum; species Calliopum simillimum. Next base: position 118,767,799 of record OX638369.1, on the reverse strand, counting down.
AAAAGTGTGAAAGGAGCATGATTTTAGTTGGGATGTTAGTTGTGTTGTTATAAAGGTTTATTCTATATTTTTTTATATTTCTAATCTATAAGACTTGGTTTAATAATCTGTTGATTAACTTCCTATTTAGATCTTTCATTTAAAGAAAATGTCACAATATGAGATTAGTAGATTGTCCATTTGAGCTCAGTTCAATTTTTTATATTTTTATTGTAAAAAAGGCATCATTTTCTTTTTTCTTATGACGTATTCAACTCTTTTTATTCAAAAAACAGGTTAAAGTGCTTGAAAAATTACAATTTGACAGGTTTAGCAGGTTTTCGTAATAGAAAAAACTGTTTTTTTGTTAGAAAAGATTTCTTCACATTTTGATTGTATAAAACACCCTCTCCTTTTTTTCTTATAGCAAGCTCAACTCATTTTGATCAAAAAATAGGTTAAATTGTTTGAAATATTACAATTTGACAGGCTTAACAAGGTTTTTGTATAAAAAAAAAAACTAAATTTTTGACAGGAATGTTTTCTTTACATTTCTATTGTAAAAAGCAGTATCTTTCAAATAACGTTGAATACGTCTTTTTCATCGAAAAGTAGGCAAAATTTATTTAAGAATTACAATTTAACAGGTTAAGCAGGTTTTCGTATTAGAAAAAGACATTGTTTTTGACAAAAAAGTTTTCTTACATTTTCATTGTGATAAGTATCATCTTAGTCTTTTTCTTATAACGTGTTCAACTCTTTTTGAACGAAAATTCATATAAATTTATTTAAAAATTACAAACTGGCTAAGCATGTTTTCGTATTAGAAAAAAACAGGTTTTCGACAGAATAGCTTTCTTTATATTTTTATTCTAAAAAGTACCATTCCAGTCTTTTTCTTATAACGTAATCAACTCCTTTTGATCGACAATTCATATAAATTTATTTAAAAATTACAATTTGATATGATTAACAGTTTATCGTACAAGAAAAATAAAAACTGGATTTTTGACAAGAAGTTTTTCTTCACAAAGAGAAAAAAATTAAAAATTCGAAAATTTTGCTCACTTAAAAACAGAGTTTTAAAAAAAAAAAATAGGTAGAAAAGTTTTTCATAAAAAAAATATCAAAAAACAGCATTATCCTGTCAAATTTTAAACAAAAGGAAAGCCTCTTATTTTCATACTCTGCAGATATTCTTCAAAAACACATTTTTAGGTAATTAACTCTGAAACAAAAATACTTTGGCAAAACTGTCTTAGAAAAATTATTAAAATTTTTGAATATGTGGCACATTTCTTGTCGTTTCTACTTTAAGAATGGTTTCAAAGTCACTTTTCAGAAAAAGTTACTGCAGATATTAATATTCAGATCGATTGTTTTAAGTTTGCAGAAAAAATTTCACACTTTATATTACTTTATAGTTCATTCCGATTCTAAAATAAACAAATTTTGTCTGGAAAATTAAACAAAAACTCCAAGGAAGACAGATTTCTAAGCATTAAGCAAGATATTTTCATGAACAACTTCACTTACACTGTTGCACTCGCAGTTTAAACAAAATGCTTAATGTTGCTAATTCAAAGCAGTTTTCACTCAATCTCAATTCATTAAAGCACCAATTCACTGTAATTACGTTTCAATCCCGCTAAGTACACATACAAGCAAGCACAAGTCAACAGAATGACAACAAAAACATCAGCGTACGCTGAACAGCAACCTGTACAACTTCAGCAAACAACAACAAGCAGCAACAAGGACAACACACGAAACATCGATTCATCAACATCATAAGCAACGAGTGCAATGTAATTTTGTTAAAAATCAAGCGGCATCCAACTAGCAACCACATTTGTTATATCATTTCCAAGAGAAGTGTGCAACACAAATGGTTTGACATGGCTGCACTGCACATACACATGAACAGGGTTGCCAATGCAAAATTTTACACAATAAGTTTTCTATATCCGAATAAAATGGTTCACAAAACAACGCAGGAGCATGATGGGGGTAGAGGGCTTTCGAAAATATGTGGATATCGGGCTCATTGCTCTCATTTATATTCAACTTCCGAAAGGGATGTACTGCTCAGTAACTATTGGACAACCGCTGTACACATCCATATAGTTTGTCAAACACACTTCCTTGAAGGAAAGATTGCTTTAAATCCATATCTTTTATCATCTTACATCTCATATAAGTCTAACAGCTCTGAGTCCAAAAGATATTCCAAATTTTTTTAACTTCCACAAACTTTTTGAATTTCTTTAGAACTTAACCCTTAGCTCAGTAAGACCGTTTACAGAAAGTCTCTGTTAACACCAAAATGTTTTCCCACTCAAATACGCGCCAAACAGTTGCTCTTTGAATGTTTCTATTTGATTGGTTTGTCTTCCGTAAGACCGCCTGCAGATGGTCTTTAATCTTTTGAATTTAGCAGCTTACCAAACAAAATATTGACAAATAAATTTTGAATTTGTATTTTGTATAACAAAATTAGCACGAATTTCCATCTTGACGCTCAAAAGCTTAATAATTTTGGAACAATAGGACTCTTATTATAATTTAATTCGACCTTATTGAATATTAGAATCAATAGATTTTATTCATGAGTTTTATAAGACAAGAGTCTTAATGATAATATGCAATCCACATTTCTGCAAATAGAGTATCAAAAAAAGCCACAAACTCCCTGAATTTATAACCCCATATAACAAAGCTACATGCTTCAGATTACATTCCTTACCAAGAACTAAAAACGGACTATTATTAAGTAATTGTTGAAATGGTTAAAAAAACATACCACATACCTAATTTTTAGTTGGAAGAACTATGCAAACAGCCTACAATATTTCTCCAAATCATTTCATACGACTAACTAGAATGCAGTGAAGTTTAAAAGGCCAAGAATTTGGAAACTAATTTCGATATTTCTGAACATAAGGCACAAATTATGGCAATTACTTACTTTTAACTATGTCTCTTGAAGACTAGCCTAGAGGAGTTTAAGCCACTTCAACATGATTAGTATTGTTCAAACCCTTAGAGCCTTTGTTTCCTGCCAAATATTAAAGCCTCTACAAAAATCTGTAATCATCCACAAGAAGCCAAGCAACCTTTAATTCTTTCTGATGTTGTCACAAATCAAGCGATCCAGCGATCTCTTTCATGATGCTATGGAACGATCAACTTTTTGCGTACTAAATGACTCCATTTCAATGGTTCATCATATATTTTATGATATCAACTAAAATTTATCCTTCATCATGTACAAATCAGAGATGAGCAAAACTTAAAAGCGATGAATTTCACTCTTTTTTAAACGAAAGTTTCCGACGAATCCATCTAATACTTTGTCATATCGTTCGTGTTCAGTTCAGGAAAGAGTTTAGGGAAGAGGAGGGGTAGTTGGAGTATTGCGATTTGTGACAAACAGCAACGCGTTGAAAAATGTCCAAAAATTAAACCAATAAGCAAAATCTATATATTTTAATATGCAGAACAAATAATTGTCACCCTTTTTTTACTTAGTATGAAATAGAGCAGGACTTTGAGTTATATACCATTAGAAAAGTATTTGTTTATACACTTGCACAAAGTTAAAATTATTTTATTGTGTTACCTTTAAGGTTGTTAAAATGTAATAAAACTTTTTAGTTTTAATAACAACAAAATACTCGGTTGCACTGGATGAACTACATAGAATGATACAAAACAGCAAAGCATGTTTTTTGTTTTGCTTACATATCGCTTTACATCGTGCCAGGGATGATAACTGAGTTTTTCTTATTTCTATCACATAACGAAAAATGTACTAAAAGTCCAAAAAATACCAAAATTGCTTAATTTATTTGTGATCAAATTTTGAACACTGGGTGCAACTAGTTAGAAGAAATTTTCCACAGCAAACATGTGAAATTTTTACGATTCTTAAATTCTAGTGAAAAAAAGAACCTCTGGCAACCCTGCAATTGACTTCATTTCGTAATGAAGCCATTTTTCTTCAGTTATTGTTGTTAAATGGAAAAGCACGCAAAAGCATCATTCAGTCATTCTTTCGCTCGTTCATTCGTTTCTTCGTTAGAATGAGCGATGAACAACATTTGCCCAACTCGTTAAGTTTGATATGTACTCACTCACTCACTCACTCGCTCACTTACTGACTCACCTTTTCCAGCGGTACAACAATATTACGACTGTCCGTCAGTGTTGGTGGTGGTGCAGCATTTATAATACCTGGTGTACGTTTGCCACCTCTAGTTGCTAAAACTCCACCACGTCCGACATTGCCACCACCACCACGCCCACCGCGCCGATATTTGGGCGCATTCTTGTCACGTAATTCAACCTCAAGTCGTAGTATTGCATTGTTGTTGTTGTTGTTGCTACTCTCAGGAAGATTGATGTTGTTCAAATTATTGTTGTTGCTTGTTGATGATGCAATCTGATGTGGTGGTATCGGTGGTGGAACTTCATAGTTGCTGCCTATAAATAAAAACATAAAATAAGGAAATTTAAAATGTCAATTTTAATGAGTTTGAGTAAGGTTCCGGCACAATTTTTCTTTAAAAATAAAACATAAATAATGCTGATTGGAGGAAAGGCTCTAATTTCATATTAAATTTATCATCATAAATGTCAACATCTCAATCAAATCAAGAGCAAATAAACGAAAAAACGATCAAAAAACCAAAAACAAAAAAAGTCAACTTTAACCTTCGAAGACAATCACGAAAAAATTAATGCGAATCCCACATATACGATGAAACATGCATACACTCACACAAAAACCACACGTACAAACAATAAAGAAGAAACCAAAACAAAGAAGGCTTAAATGCGGCTTTAAGTTGTAACCCGCCTTGTTTGAACGCTGCCTGAGTGCAATCACTTGCCGTCTACTGGTTGCTATGTTGCCCCATCACTTGCCATTTGAATTGATTGAAAAATTGTTTTTGTATTGAGCAACCAAAAAGCACGAACACATACGCTTATGTTGCTGCTATTGTCAAAGTATGCATGATTCCATTTGTGTGTGTATGTGTCAGCGTTTGATTGAACCCCTTGAGGAATGTGAAAGAAATATTCCCGAAGTAATTAAGACTCAAGTTATGAGTTCCATAAGAATTCAAGTCAGTTGTAGATAAAATTATTGTTTAAAACTTTGCTTAATCCATTGTAGAATGTGAACAGGTGACAGTAACAATTACTCTTCTTTTCTACTATGTAAATATTTAATATTTTTCAATTAGTTTTGTTCTAATATTAGGCACTTTGTTACTTGTTTTTTTTTTTTTTTCGATCATGCCGCTAAAACGTTTAAAAGCTGGAGCTAAAAGCAAGTGAAGTAAGTTGACTCAGCATCAAATTATCTGGGAAGTTTGATTGTAGATAAAATGGTTCAGGTACATTTATAATCTGCTAAGGGATAACAAAGTTTTAATCTCTAGACGAAATTTCATATACTTAGTTCAAAATTGTTCTCCCTTTTTTTTCGAAAAATTTTATCTTAAATTTGGAATCTGGAAAACCCTTCTGTAATCATTCTTTATGAAAATTGTTCGCCAATTTAGATCCAGTATCTTGTGTTCAAAAAAATGTATGTTGAATTTGGAATCAGCGGCCTAAGAAACCTCTCTAGTCACAACTTTATTGCGAGAAAATCGTTTTTTTTAGAAAACTGTTCGCCATTTTGAATATAACCATTTTGTTTTCAAAAAAGTTGACCTTAAATTCAGAATTAGCGGGCTCAAAAACCCCCGTAACCACAATTTTTTTCATAATAATTTTTTAAAAAAATTGTGTGCCAATTACGACCCGCCCTTTTTTTCAAAATAGTTGATCCCGAGATCGGAATCAGTGACCGTCAAAATCACCCTAGTCACAAATTTTTCGTGACATAATCATTATTTTTAAAAAATTTTCCGTCTTTTTGTACCGAGAAATTTGAAAAATATTGCATTATCGTGTTTGCTTTAGGACAGCCGAAATTGGCCCACTACACAGTTCGTCATTGAGGATTGTCCAGAACTTGAAAATTTTCAGAAATCAGCAATAGTACCTAGAAGGTCTTGAAAATCATTGGACTCAAAAGGTTTGAGTTTTATTGTCGTTATAGGGGTCAAATAAGCCTGAGATTCTGTTACTGAGTGAAAGCTTGGCATGGAAGTTCATTAACCACTACAGACAACCAGCAAGTTTGCTCGAAAGAAAATTAAACAACTGTTCACCTCCATTAATTAGCAAGTAGCATGTGCCATATTTTCAATCAAGACATCAAGGTTTGACTTTAGAAATGTTTACATTTGAATAATTTAAGGGAGCCGGCACTTATCAAATGCTTCCTGAATATTGAAAGTACTCACTGCCGAGTTATTGTAACCAATACCCACTAAAATCTCCCTGAGAAAATGCATACTCAGAGACTAGCTCAGAAGGTTATTTTTAAAATTTAACAAAAATGTGTCTTATTCCTCAACATAAAACATTATAGACATTGTCCCTCAACATTGTGTCTGAACATTCTATTTCACAACTATGTTTCTAAACATTCTTTCACAACATTGTTTCTAATAATAACTCTAACAAAAAAGATATGAAAACTGGTAAGGGTGTTACCTTTAGCCTGGCCAAACATTATATACCCTACACAGCAGTATTTTGAAAGATTTGCTTATATAGGAGGTGCCGCGCCCTCTTGTCCAAATTCACTCAGTTTTTTCTCAGAGTTTGAACTTATAGTCCTTAGCATTTAAGTGAAATTTGGTTGGATTATCGCAACAAATGTTTTCAGTAAAGCTTTTTGAATCTTTTGCTTATATGGGAGGTGCCACGCCCTCTTGTCCGAATTCAAATGGTACTTGTTCAGAGCTTGCGCTTACAATTCGTAGTATTTATGTGTATTTTGGTTGCATTATCGTGAAAAAACTCAAAAAGTTGCATTTTGAATATATTTATTGTATGGGCGGTAGTCGTGACCGTTGACCAATTTCGCTCATTTTCAATCCCCCGAGCTAACTTTGACGCTGAAGGCTGTGCACCAGATTTCATTGAATAATCTTAGTTTCCCAAAAAGTGTATTTCCACACACAGCCAGCCAGCCAGCCAGACAGACGGGCATGGCTACATCGACTCAGGAAGTGACGCTGATCAAGAATATATATACTTTTCTGTATCTGCCACGCCTCCTTCTCTGCGTTACAAACAGATGGACAAAGTGAATATACCCTGGGTGTAAGGTATCAAAATCTCTTTCAGATTCCAGATTAAGTATTTTGCAATGATTGTTTTTCAGCAGTATTGTTAAATATTGCTTATCAACATTGTTTATAGACATTGTTCCTCAACATTAAGTCTAATCATTTGCCTTCAATAATAATTATGTATACATCTTTTGTCCCAAAAATGTTTCTAATATTAATCAATTTCCTCACAGCTATATTTCTAAACCTTCTTTCACAACATTGTTTATCAATATTACAACTGCCACAAAAGTGCAAAAGAAATCTCTTTTAGAATCTAGATTTTTCGGCAATAATTATTTCTCAACATTATTACAAAGATTGTTTGTCAACAATGTTTATAGACATTGTCCCTCAACATTGAGTCTATACATTCATCCTCAAGAATAGTTATGAACACCTCTTTTTTCCCAAAAATATTTCCAAACATTCCTTCGCAACAATATTTCTAAACATTTCTTCGCTACAATGCTTCTCAATATTTTTTCGCGAGTATATTTTAAAATTTTTTGTGACTAATGTTTTCAAATAATGTTATCAAATTTTTCTAACTCTTTTAACCCAAAAATGTTTCTAAACATTGCATATCAACAATGTTGCTGTAAATTAATTTTGAAAACTTACGTACACATTGTTTCTCAACAAAATTATCCTGATGAAGATGTCAAAAGCAACGTTTAAAAATAATGTTTAGAAGTAATGTATAGAAACAATGTTTAGAAACTATTTTTAGAAACAATGTTTAGAAATAATGTTTAGAAGAATGTTTGGAAACAAATAACAAAAATATGTGTAGAAAACAATGTTCCTAAAGAATATTCCTCTCCAAAATAATTTATACTTCATCACGAAGTTGCTTTAACTTACCACAAAAGTTCTCATTGGGTCATTTGCATTTGTATACATGTATATGTGTTTATATTATAAAGACCAGCACATACACAGACACGTGCGCAAGGTACGTTGTAGCTGGGCTCTACAGACCTTAAGCAAACAATCATTATTAATGGTTGGTTTTGTGTAAAGTACATTGCAAATGACAGCAGGACAGATATAAGGCACATAAGGACATAATGGTTGTTGGCGTAAGCAAGGACAGTAAGGTATCATGATACTGTCACGACTGATTTCTTTCACAAGCAAAGCTTTTAACTTTGCCACATTTTTGGTGAAATTTGGTTGAATTTTGTGAATTTTTTTTTTTCACTTGCAACAGTAGGCAAGAATTTTGTGGGCGTCTCGTCCTTTTTGTCCTTGTGGCATTTGGTTGCTGTTGTTGTTGGTATTTTTTTTTGTCATTGCATGATGTTCACTGTCATGCCTGTCACATTTTGAGTGTTTATTATGCTGATAATGATAAGAATTAAGTTAAAGTTTTACGGCGAAGATTTATTTTCTTGTATGTCAGCGCAATTTTTCGATTTTTCATAATGCGGAGTTTTTTCTGGAATAAATTTGTCTGTCTCTTCTTGTTACGTGCAAGCATTTTTTTATTTAATAAAAATAATTTTATTATCATTGTATGTAAGTATTTTTCTTTTCATACTTTGGTTGCATGATTTATGATGAAATTGTTGCATTGACTGCTTGTGGCATATTCGGACTTAATATTTTTTAAGCCAATTCAACATATGAAGATAAATGGTTGCTCCACATTGAGGTTGAAAAGTGATTTTTAGTAATGATGGATGTAATGTGGTGTAAAATTAATGAAATAATTGTCAAACACATGCATGCACGTAAGTGTGTCTTGTGTGTATATGTGTAGTGATGTGCATAATTTCTTAAACGGAGTTTTGCTGAAAAAGATAAATTGTTGCATTACTTAACATATTTGCCAATGAGTCAATGATCACTGATGGATTATTTGGAGCAATAATGGCATGACCTAGATTTGTTTTTTCTTTTTAATTTGGAAAACTTTTTGTTTATAGAAAATGGTTACACTTAAGGTACATAGACCATTTTCTGTAAAAGATATACTTCACATTGAAAATTTTTTTTCGAACTGCACGCTACATAGTCAAGATAATTTGCAGTTAAATCAATACCTTAAGTTTCATCACAAATAGTGATAGTCGAAATTGATTCCTTTTTATGTAGAATCCATCAAGCAGGAAGCTTTAATATCGCTTGTTAAAGGCTATGATCATCTCAATTTTTTCGAAATTTGCAGTTGGGTTCTCAGGTTTTTATAAAAATTCACAGAGCCGATCTAAGTGCTAGGTATGGAGACCTCTCATTGATAGTTTTTTGAAAAAAATTTTTTTTGCAAACTATAGACATGGAACTTCAGATTGTGCAAGTAGTGTTTTAGCGAAAAATCGATGCAATTTTTTAAATTTTTTTAATTTTTGTTTTCGGATTCTTGTAGCATTTTAGCCATTGTGCCCTTTGGGTTCAAAAGTGGAGATTTCCTTTGTTGTTTATATTAACTGAAATAAATTGAGGTTATTTTTAAACGTTATTATAAAGTTCAGAAAGTTCGGTGCGGACAAGAAATGTCATATCGAATGGCCCTCTAGTTCGCTGATCCACAAGAATTTTATAAATTTTTTCCCGAACTTTTTTCTTACTTCAGAATTTATTAATACAGAAATTATTTCACTAAAATTGCAAATACTCTTATTGTACACACACATTTTAAGCCTACATTTTATTGTATGGATTTGCAACATTATGGCTTGCCAAAATAACGTTAAGGCCTAATTTAACAACGTGGTTTTACTATAAATCTGCTTAAAATGCGCTATATATATGCAAATGTTAGCAATTATTCTGCTGTAGCATACATTTTGGCGGCAACATTTATAATATAATAAAGTAATTAATTAACACAAACAAACAGCAACAAATATTAACACATAAAATGTAACATGCATAAACAGAGAGAGAGCGAACTAACGCATACAAGAAAATTATATATATTGTACTAACACATACAACGCTTAAAATCACAAATTGCCACTTGCTGCTATTTAATTAAGCTAATCCTAAAAGTATGCTACATAACCGCATACACACACAAACGCAACACTAACACATGCATATATTTATGTTTGTGTGTAGGTATATAAATAAAATAATTAAATTACACAAAATGGAAGTAACAACTACATACAACTGTAATATTTATATACTATACGTACACATATACGAGTACACTCACCGTAAACAAGTTCACGTTCAAAATTCGCTGTTGGCACAACAATTAGAAAAACAACGCCCGGCATTTAGGCGGATCTGTGACTATATGAAAATGACTCCTGTCGTTACGTTGCGTTGCGTTATGTTGCTTCTCACTTACAAGCTTGAATTGGCTTAATATAACTTGGCTTAAATTGGCTAAAATTGCTTCGTATGTTGTTAAGTACTTGTATTAATTTAATGGCAGCTTATCTGCATACACATACATGTGCATAAATGCGCTTGCTGTGTATTGTTTGTCGTTGCTTGTATTGGTGTTTACGTAGTATGCCTTGTAATCGTTTAATGGTAATTTTAGCTGAAAATTTGTTATAACATTAAAATTGATAGTGGATTCTAGTAAAAGCTTAAATTTATTATATAGCCAAAAAGCTGATTTACTGTTTTTGTTTTATATTAAATTTTTGAATAATGTGACCAAATTTGTGTTTAATTTAAATATCCATGGCAGTAGTTTAATATAATTCACAAAATAATAGCAAAATTGAAAGATAGCGAATGTTTAGTGGACAGACCAAATCAGAAGTCAAAACTGGCAATAAGTCGACCTTGTAACAGGGCAACGATGCTGCATTAGTGTAGCGACTGCCACTGCAATTGAGGGATTTACCATGGTACAGGTTTAAATCACGGCTCAACACAAATTTCGAACTTGCAATTTTTTCATTATAATTAATTAAAATAAAAATAAATAATTATGATTACAGCAAAAAAATAGTCTGATTAGTCTAAAGATGAAACAAATGTCACTGTAGGCGTGTTTTTAGAGGGAGGAAACTTAAACAAACGTAAGAAATAGAGAAAATTCTCAATTGTTAGATGAGATCGAAAATATAAGGTTGGCAACAAAGAAAGTTCAGTAAAGTGGCCCAAGGCTAACCAATTTTTTTTTTTTTCGTATATAAGTGAAAAAAAAAAAAATTTTCACTCAAATATTGCCATACCGTCCTTAGAAAATTCTGCTCGAAAAACTCGGACAAGACCTTTTTTTGCAATACTATAGGGAATTAAATTCTGCAACGAGTGGAGCAAGTGGTAATTCGAATTCGTGGATGACACCAAGCTCCCTCAGGTTTTGCCAGGTCATCAAATGAGTATGTGGTCTAGCGTTGTCGTGACTAATTCCGTACGTTTTTTCTTGAGCGCTTCAATCAGTCTTGTTAATTATTGTCATTATAGTTCCAGTTCTGTTCTTGCGACGGTTTGGGCAGGCTGTCTTCGTTTTATTACACCGTTCGACCCAAAAAAAAACACATGAGAAAATCCAAAAAATTCTTAAAGTAGACGTTAGTAAAAAATACCCGTGTCTCGTGGTTTTTCTCCAGCACCTCACATTTTTTTTTTAATCGATTTTTGAAGTTTTTTTTTCCACTGTATATGAAAAAACAAAAATACCGCATTCTTGTATTAAATCGATGCATTTAACTATATGATCCTTACACTTGAGGTGTATCATGAGTTCAGCAAATTTATGCAAGTTATTACGGGGAATATTTTTGTAGATAATTTTAACCCTGCAAAACTTCCACATCTGGGTCATTTTTTCCCTTTTCTTAAAAAGGTACAAAAATGACACCTAAACCAGGGGAAAATTAAGTCAGTTTGTACTACAGAAATATTTGCCATACAATTTCACTACTAGTTGGTGAACACAAAAAAATTTTATCCCGAAAGCAAAAAAATAGGTAAAATCAGTAAGCAATTCTTACAATAAATATTTTTCAAATTTCACCCCACTGTAAAACTCTAAAACTACAATTTGGACAAAACTCGTTCTCACAAGATCATAGCGAAATCACACAAGGATCATTTTCCTGGAATACATTAACATATTATATCCTGTTTTTATGGGTCTTTTTGACCCCTTTTTCTAAAACTGAGCCACAATGGGTTAAAAAAATTTGCAAAAATATCCTGCAAAAAATTTCACTAAGAGTTGCTAAAGACGAAAAATTCTTCAAACTTAAGGTAACCGCGTCAGGGATGTAATTAATATGCAATGTGAAAAGTCCTAATTAATTTTAACGATTTTTTTGGTTTCGGGCTAAAATTTCGACCTTTACGTGTTTAAGAACTAGTAGCGAAATTTTGTAGCAAATATTTCTGTGGTACATATTGACTCAATATTTCCCTGTTTTGGGTGTCATTTTTGTACCTTTTTAAGAAAAGGGCAAAAATGACCCACATGTGGGGGTCAAACAGGGTTAAATTTTCAACAAAAGTATTCTCCGCAATATCTTGCATAAGTTTGCTAAGCACATGATACACCTCAGATGTAACGATCATATAGTTAAATTCATCGATTTAACACAATAATGCGGTATTTTTGGTTTTTTATGTACAGTGGATAAAAAAAATTTAAAAATCGATTAAGAGAAAAACCACGAGAAATGGGTTCTTTTTTTTAACGTCTACTTTTTAAAAATTTTTTAGATTTTCTAATGTGTTATAAAAAAGTTCGAAATTGTTCCACAGTGTTATTGTACGTTTTCCAATTTTTGGCACCAGTAATTTATCTGTGCAATCTGTTAACCCTCATTCGGCTGACTGGTCACCTGGGTGACCATTTCAACTTTATCATTAAAAAAAATATATTTTCATTCAGTTTAGGGAACTCATCTTCTAGGAATGCTCAAACTAGTTAATTTCAAGATTAATAACTGAAAAAATAAAATTTTAATTTTTTTAATTGATCACTTTTTTTGTTGTTAAAATTTTGTATTCCTATTTCGGCTGACTGGTCACCCGGGTGACTATATAAGAATATATAAGGAACTTTTTTTTCTTATTCTATAATAAAATGACTAGAACTGACTACTATAAAATAAATAAAATAATTGTAAAAATTGGCACGGATATATAGTTTTTACAAGTCAAGAATTTAACAATGGACTATATGTGTTCCTGGCATACACTTTGATTGCAAATCATGCAAGATTTGCGCGAGTTTCGACTTGTTTTATTCAGACAAAGACAAATGTGGCATTTTCCTTTGATTGCCGTTCAGCCAGCGTTATCCCGGAGCTCTATTTGGTACCCAGGTTCAATGATAGTACCCAAACGAATACTAAAGACTGCCTCAATGGAAGTTTGGACATAGTAATACTTCAGAACGGCAGGATTTAACGATCGATGCTTATAGCCCGTTTAGATATGTGCGGCGGCTGATATTGGCTAGAATCTTAGGACTATCGTTTTCCTCATTGCTCTCACTGTCGCGCTCATCAACTTTGTCCACTATATCACCTACCTCGGCATCCGACGCAACTTCTTCACCCGCTATCTCCTCATCATCTTCATTTTCCAATCCATCGGCAATTTCAAGACTTTTGTCACCATTTTCATATAGCAGCGCCTCCACCTCTGCGTCCGTCAATGCTCTAAATATTCAGTATAAAGAATTAACATATTTATCTATATGCACATATTTATGTATATTTGATTCATTGTATATCAGCGAAAAATATGGCAGAGGATTACTTTCGAGTTTTAGAAGGCAGCATCTGGGTCCCACTAGGTACTGGTTCTCGATCCACGGGATCGGTTGCCGTTGTCTTAACATTACTTGGACTAACGACATGACCATTATTATTTGTTTTAGCTTTATTTGCATTATTTTCACACTTTAAACGATTCGCACTTTCCATTTTTGCTATTTTTTATCAATTGAAATAAAACAATCATTCACTTGTCAATAATGTCAGCTATTGGTATTGCCAGATTGTAAATAAAGACAGCTGTTGGTGTTGCCAGATAGCTATTCCGAAATGTCCAACATTTCCAAAAATATTTCTTTTTATCAAAAATTTATAAAAACTATATTTGTAGTCATTTTATTCATTTTTTACAATTTAGTCACCCGGGTGACTAGTCAGCCGAAATCAGTTGTAAAAATCTTCAGCCGAATGAGGGTTAATATGACTTTTTCACTCAGCGATGTCGTAACTGCTTACATGTTGGTCTTCTATCACCTTTTCAAGAATTTCGTCCACTTTTTTGATGCGTGGTCGACCAGATTTAGGTGCGTTTTTTGCTTCAAAATTTCTATAGTGGAATCGATCATACCATTTTCCAACTTTCCTTTCCGATAAAATACCTTTTCCAAAATTTGCAGAAATTTTTCTGTGAGCCTTCGTGGCCGTATAGTACTTGTCCAAGGAATAAAATAAAACTTTTCGATTTTATTCTGATTCTGCACTCATTTTAGTGATACTAAAACAGTTGAATAATGAATAAATGTAAATTTTTTATGATTTTCAGGGACATAAACTACCTTTAGCGGTAAAGTTTTGCCAGTTTAGACTAGTACTTAAAGAGTAATCGTACTCTAATTTATTTTGAAAATGTCATAGTTCCAAAAAAAAGGGTGACCTCTATGCTCGCATTTATTTCAAATATTAACTTGGAAGAATAATTAATTTTTACTTGATCAAAAACATAGTTCAGGCTCAATAATGGCATGCAGGAAACAATCTCGAAGCAACTTATATTATCTAAGTTTCCGTAAACAGCAGACTTACGATAGAATAGAGTTGTAAAAGGGCTTTGCACCCGCAACTGAGGAATTTCCGCACGCAATTGTATTTCCGCTTCTGCAAAGGTTTGCCTTGAGAAATTTCAAATTTTTCTTAACATTTTCTACATCTCTCACACGTTCAACAAGAGATTTTACCCAAAATTGTTTATGTGAAAATTTTCTGTAATTTCACAGATTTTACACTTTGCTCTCTTTCGACAAACGGAATACTCTGCATATTCCCAAACATTAGATTTTGTTTACATTTCCGCAGTTTGCACAATTTTCTTGTTTACTTTTTGAAGTTTTTTTTTTCGTAGATTTTTCTTTTTTCAACTTCTTACAAGGGTGACATTTTGTTGTATTTGTATTTTACTTGTTACTTTTTATTTGTTTTACTTTACCTACATTTAGTCTTGTTGCATTGGTTGCTTCTTAAATAAATTTTGCTTGTGTAAAGCAAAGAAATTAAAGCGCCATCAGCCAAAGTAGACAGACACACACAACGCAAGAAAAGACATTAAGGAAATCCTCTGAAGCAACAGTGGTGCATACACATACACATATAAACAAATATACATATGCAACTGTTTGTGTGCATTACGTGGTTTTACGTTAGTAGTTGAAGATTTTGTTTATATGTGTGCTCTTCATGCGGCGGAAGTAACATTGAGCATTTTATCTTGTATTTTTTTTTCTGCGGTGAAACTAAAATCCTTTACTTTTTCAAATGAATTTAAAAGTGTGTTTTTAAAAAACCAAACTGCATATATTTTATATTGCATTTTCCATAGAATACTTGGGTTTTAAAGATTTAAATTATTTACGAAGCGAAAAAGAACAAAAATGACTCTAAAACTAAATGTTTTTCAAAAAATATTCATAAATAAATTTACTTCAACGTCAGGATATCCTTCTGCACTGACCGAGTATAAGCGTTCGGTCTCAGATTGAAACCAACAAATACTTGTATTTTCCTCAAAGTGGATATCACGTGATGACTTAATAATGCTACTCGAATTCGAAAGCATGTGGGCAAGCTAATGTTAAGTTAGTCAAACATTACGGGGTACTCTGTGCCGTCACTTGAAATGAGCACCTTAGCTTTGAAGTTTCTCAACGAAAACGGCGTATACTTTCGTGTGGGTCGTTTAATGAACAAAATTGTTACAAAGGGTTTTTTGCCATTTTTTTGGTAAAATTTGAAACAAAAGTCTGAATTGAACTTTGTTGAAGATTTTAGTTCTTAATCTCTTTCTCCGATTTTCATCAGATATTGTCACCAAAGACAAATAGCGAAACTTTTTGTATTTGTAGGGACAATTAGTGCCAAAATATTCAATACGGATACAAAATAGCACTCTGGTCTACCAGTTTAGTTTATCAGATCAGAAAAGTGCATAAAATTCATTTTATTACAGCTAATGAGTTACATTTGGTACCGAATTGTCCAATACAGTGGGATGGACACAAGATAGCACTCTTCTCAATTAGTTTAGTTCATCAGATCAGATATAGTGGATTAAATCAATTTTAATGCAGCTAATAAGTTAAAACTGGTGCCAAGATGCGCGGTACAGTGAGATGAAAGACAGAATAGCACTCCTTGCACACTAAGAATTGGTACCAAAATGCCCAATACGATGGAATGTACACAGATCAGATGAAATAGATAGTATTTTTTTTAGTCCAGTTAATGAGTTACAATTGGTGAAGAAATGTCCGGTATGGTGGGATGGATACAGAATAACACTATGGGCACAATTACATTTGGCGCTGAAATGTTCGATAAGATGGAATGGACACAGAAAAGCAATCTGGGCATTTAATTTAGTTCATCGGCTTAGATGAAGTGACTACAAATCATTTTAATCCTACTAATAAGTTACAATTTATGAGTTATTGTACAATTGGTGCCAAAATGTCCAATATCGTAAGTTTGGACACAGAAAAGCACTTAAGTCTCAATGGCAATTGGAGCCAAAATGCGAATACAGTGGAATTGATATAGATCATATCAGTTAAAGTAGATAAAAGTCATTTTTATCCAGCCAATGACTTAAAATTGGTGCCAAAATGTCCAATATGGTAGGGTGGACAAAGAAAAGCACTATGGGCACAAATAAAGTGGATAAAATTCATTGCAATACAGCTAATGAGTTTAAATTAGTGCCGGGAAGTCTGATTCGGTGAGATGTACACAGAATAGCAACTTGGATGATTAATTAAGCTCATTAGATCCTATGAAGTGGTTAAAATTTATTTGAATCCACTAAATGTATTCCAATTGGTGTTGAAATGTCTGAGACGGTAAGATGGACACAGAATAGCACTCTGTGCACTTAATTTAGTTCACCAGAAGTGGCTAAAATTCTTTTTAATCCAGCTAATGAATTAAAATTGGTGCCAAAATGTCTTATACGGTAAAATGGACACAGAATAGCACTCTGGTGGCTAATTTAGTTCAGCAAGCCAGATAAAGTAGAAGTGAGGCATTTCAAATGATATATTATTCAATAAGTTTGATAAAAGTAGGCTGTTGGCAATTTTAATCTGAGATGACTCATTTTGGTCGAAATTCTAATAGGGACAACTACTTTGATGAAGTGTTAAGACATGTTGTAGTACAATTTTCATCCTTTTGTGACTGTTGATAATACCTGAATACTGCATCACACCACTTTGAAAGTCAAAAGGCAGCAAAAACAATGTGTTTCTGTTAGACGAATTTAAGCTGTTGCAAGGAATTATATTTTTTTACTTGTGAATCATTTTTTTACAGATTCTTCTCCCAGAGTGTATCAAAAAACATCAAACGTAACTACTCGTACTATACTCCCAGCCCTGCTTCAACATTTCTTCTCTTTGAAGAACTCGCAATTGCTAACAGTGGCAAACAGACGCTGGAAACAATCCCCTACTAGCGCTATAACTAAACATTTTTGGCCACTTTTTCACTAAGTAGAATTTTCCAAATATATGCTATCCTTGACGGGAAGTGAGTGCAGTTTACTGACCAGAATTTTGACTGGTCATTGTCTAATTGGGCATCATGCCTTTAGATTGGGCATAGTCCCGAACAACTGGTGCAGAAACTGTAACGAGCCTGAAGAAGAGGAAAAAATTGAACATATTTTATGTCTCTGTCCTGCATTGGCAAGAACCAGGCTAAAATACTTTGGACAGCCGTTCTTCAACTCCTTAAAGGAACTCACTAAAGTTCACCTAAGTGACATTAAAAGACTCGCTGTACTGACTAGATCCTTCAGTTTGGACAAACATCATACTGAAATGACCAGAGTTTATGAATAGATTTTAATAAGAGAGTTAGTGGTATCACTACGGACCCTGGTGGTCTATGTTGGCAGTATTGCCGCCACCCTAACCTAACCTAACCTAACCACTATTCATTTCGGAAAATTTGTTTGCATGAAATTTTTTTTTTTTTTTTTCTTGAGATTACTACTTAGAAAAATTTCTAGAGAAATATGAATTATAATTTTATGAGACATTTCGACAAGAGTTTAGTCTTCAATTTAAACCTGATATGCATTTTTGTCTTTTACATAAAATTGCATTAAAATTTTTGTGTGTTAGTCCTTGTCGTATTTATCTACTCTTATCAAAAATTATTACCCAAAAATTGGCAAAAGCACACCGTACAACGACGTCACTCAAGACAATTTCTCAACAACAAAAGTCCAAGAAAATCTCAACATAAAGTTCACTTTTTAAATTGCATTCCTTAAGTGGCAGCTCAAAAAACTTTTGTCTGTTCAACGTGCACCGACACCAACACAGACAGACAGACATACACGAAGCTATTGTAAATATACTAACTGCAACTAGTTAGAGTGTTAGTTTTGGCATTGCCAGCACTTTAATGCCCTACGCTATACTTGCAGTTTACACTACAAACGAAGTGCATAGAAGCCCAATGTAGAGTACATACAATAAAATGCTACGAAAATTGTACAACTAATTTTAGGCGCTTCAGTAGCATTATCATTTCCAGCACAAAAATACAAAACGGAGGCAAGCGCAACAGAAGAAGCAGCCAGCAACAGCATCAGCATCAACACATTCGCAAAGAACGTCAGAGGCAGCAACATTTTGCTGCTGTAAAACTTTTCTTTACTTCTAATGAGGTTTACCAGAAAGTTAGCACATTTGGTGTAAAAAAACATTTCTTGGCATAAAGCTAGAGAAAACTCTGAATGTGAGCGCCAGCCACACTCTTTAAAAAAGTAAAACTGGAAAATAAATAGACAAGTTGTTGGCCAAAAGCGGATGAAATGAGAAAAGTAGTGAAAAAAGCAAAAGCAAACAAAAAAAAAAATTCATTTGTTGTGAAGAAGATGAGCAAAAGTTATCTTGCCTAAAAGTAGGCAACAAAAATGTATACTTTTTTTGTTGCTTCTTTGCTTTTTAAGTTTTTTGGCTTCCCACTATTTTGCATTCAAGTGAGTAGTTGTGTGTTAGGAATGACATACACTAACGGACATATGTTGGACAGCTAAATAGACAATGGTAGAGACAACCAGATGGACAGTGAACGAAAAACAGGCAAATACTCAGTACAAATACTTGAACGAAAGTGCCTTTTCGTGAAATGTTCATTGTGCATAATAACTTTGAAGAAGTTTTCTTTTATAAGTAGTTAAAGTGATAATGGTGATAGCGAGAATTTAAAATATTCTTATCACTGTTCTAAAAATAAAATTAAAAATCTACCCATATAATTTAAATGGTTGTTCTGTTATCTCTAGCTGACGCTAGCACCTTTAAAAAACTATTAATTTGCAAAATTTGGCGCAACGCTAGCAGTGCACTCTGTGCCTCAAACCGATAAAATTCGGTAGCATTTCCACAAACCCAAAAGTAGGAGGTGCGTTTGGCTTACAGTTCAGTATTGTTTTACTTCGTTCGAAGAGATAAGTATATAACCAAGAGACGCAAAGAAGCACTGGAGCAATTTTTCTTCGGTTTATATTAGCCATAGGCGGTAGTTTTGACGAATTTAGAAGTTAAATGGCAGCGTAATTCAACCAAAAAATTTGTATACATCTCTTCATATCCGGAAGCTAAGAGATATAAATAGATTTTTTGGTTGAATTACGCTGCCGTTTAACTTCTAAATTCGTCAAAGCTACCGTCTATGGCTTATACGTGTACAAACCGAAGATACTCCAGTGCTTCTATGCGTCTCTTGGTTATATATCTCTTCGCTTCGTTGCAGTTTAGACAGTGTTCTTTCTAGGTGATATCCCACCAAAATATATTTCAGTCCACCCTGTGCTTCATGTCGAGTAAACTTTTAATCATCTGCACAAACAAAAAAAAAAAAGAGCTGAGCTTGGCATGTGGTGAAACAGCATTTTCTAGAATCATTATGCAAATTCTTCAGCCGCTAATTCAATGGTAAATGTATGCATTTAGTATTGTAATGCATTCAGTTGGCAAACATCTGAAAACATCAGTAAGAAGCTTAAAGAGCTTTCAAGAAAACTCCAATAATGCAAGCCCCACTAGTTTAAAAGAAGCTGTACATATATGTTCAGTACGGTTTTGATCTTTTGCTGTTAAAATTAAGTGTTTTGAGTGATATTCAAGCAATATTAACTTCAATACATCCTGTGCCACTAACCAAAGTAAAAACTAGCATATGCACAAACCCAAAAAATGAGTTGAGTTTGTAATGTTATAAAACAACATATACAGGGTGAGTCGAAATCAGTAGAACAACAAAAAATTTAAGATTCTTGGAATTATTCTGAACAAATTGTACAAATATCTTCAGCGTTGCCACCCGCTTTTTTTCATGAGTTTTGCTTGAGCCAAATTTCGTTTCAATGAATTTTTAACGATTTAAACTATTATTTTTTTAGTGTGAATGTAAAAAAAGTAAGATTTAAAATAAATTTCCGAAAGCAACTATCTGGCAACGATAAATACAATATTTTCCTATGCCATTTTTCAAAATTCGCAACATCATTTATTCGGAATATTTTAAGGGGAATGACATTCGGCGTCTACGAAATAACGCTACTGCTGCGGTTTAAAATCAAGTTGAAAAGAAAAAGTGGTTCAGAATAGTCCAAGGGATCTTACATTTTACGGTGTTTTACTGATTTGTACCCATCCTGTACTAGAATCATTGCTTTTCTTTTTCTTCTTTGTACCAAATAGCAAAAAAAAAGTACTAAAACCGTCCAAAAAGTACCAAAATTATTTAATACATTTGTGGTCGTTTTGTTAAAACGAGTTCAGTGGTTGAACTCTTCAATAGTTAAGTATATGGTTAAACAGTTGATCAAGAAGAAACCCATTTTACATACGAGAATCAATGGGAAAATTTGAAATTGTTCATGAGCCCATCAAAAAAAATATTTCTAAAAGAAAAAAACCAACACTAATCATACGTAGCCGGTGAAACTTCACATTTAAATAAAAATTAAAATGTAATTTGCCTTTGTTGTTCGTGACTCTTCTCTGTTGTGTGTGTGCGTATGCGTAACTGAAGAAGTTGACAGCTGTAACTTCTGCTTCAGTCACATTATGTCCTTCTTGCATATTTTATTTCAATTGCAAATGATTTTTGCAAATGAGAATGCAATTTTTCTTTTCCTTTGCTGCTGACCGACCAACTTTGTTTTGTTTTGTTGCACAGTACGGTTTGCTGAACTGGTGAAATTATGTCAAAATGTGTTACTTGAAAGTTGTTAATTTATTTTGGACAGTTTGTTGATAGCAAGTTTTTGAAAACATTTCGAAATTTGTTGCAGTTGAGATGCAAATTACGGATAACATTAGTTGTTATTTACAAGTTGTTGAGATTTTTAGAAATTGGGTCAAGTTAAATTGATAAGGGAATCCAAAATAGAAATTGAATGATGTTTAATGAAGTCTGGTTTTTGTTGTATGGGTAAATCTTCAAAAAATGTACCAAAACATGGCTTTTTTCTCCACACCTATTTCTTTATAAGTTGAGTGAATAAAATATACATCTTACTTTTTTTTACGTTCGCCATTATAATTACACACTAAAAAAAGAATAGTTTAAGTCACTAACAATTAATCGACGCTTATATCGTTAAAAATTCATTGAAACTAAATTTGGCTTAAGCAAAACTAACAAAAAAACCGGGTGGCAACGCTTAAAATATTTGTACTATTTTACAAAAGTTTATATAAGCGGTACTGAAAACTTAAATTAAGTAATTAATTGCAATTAATTAAAAATACATCAGAACTAAATACAAATTATGAAAATAAAATAACATACCAGGTGGCAACCCTAAAAATTGTGTTAGATTTTTATTTAATTTTAGTGATTTAAGACTAAATTTTCATTTTTTAAACAAATGATTTTAGCAAAACCTACAAAAAAAATCAGTTGGAGAATCATTAAACGGAGAATGACAAAATGCTTTAAAAAAAATGGGTGGAGAATGACTAAGCAGAGAAGGTCCAAATGTTGCGAAACAGTAACATCACAATAAAATCTATATATAAATAGGCAAACGAAATCGGTTTAGTCCCTGTTTCTATACCTAAATCTAAACCGATTTGCTAGATTTTTGTTTTTTTTTTTTTTGTTGGAAAAGTTGTGAGGAGGAGCAGTGCCACGCCCCAAAATGGAAAAACGCTCTCACAGCTAAACCGCTACATCGATTTTAACGAAATTTGGTATGGAGATAGGATTGGCACTAAGGAACGATAACATGACCATCATGTTTTCAGTGGGCAGTGCCAGCCCCTAAATGGAAAAAACGCTCTCACGGCGAAAATACTGCATACGATTTATATGAAATTTGGTATAGATATAGAGTTAGCACTATATAGCACGAAAGCATGATTGATTTTGATGAATTTTGGTATAGAAAGATATCAAAAACTGTTTGCTCTTTAGTAGGAGTTACACGCCTCTAAATGAAAAGTACGATATTGCAACTTAGCTGTTGCACCGATGCAGATAGCCCGAACCCTAAGGAAGAATATTAAAAGTTTTTTGTGTTTTATCGGCTAAGGAAGGATATAAAAACTTTTTCCTTTATTTTATGTCCAAATCGAAATGGTCGAATTTCGGCCACAAGGCGAACTCTAGTACTTTTAAACTTTCAAAAACAAAATCAAAAATCGTTAAAAATTCATTGAACCGAAATATGGCTTAAACTAAAAAAAAAAAAAAACCGAATGGCAACGCTGAAAATATTTGTACAATAAGTTTATCTGAGCGGTTATGAAACCAAAAGTTACAATTTAGTAAAAAAAACATAAGAATTTAATAAGATTTTTGAAAATAACCTGTTGGCAACCCTAAAACATTGTGTTGGATTTTGAAAACTTTATTTAAGTGTTTTAAGACTAAATTTTTATTTTTTTAATAAATAGTTTAAGCAAAACTCACAAAAAGACCAGGTGAAGGGTTATTAAATGGAAGATGACAAAATTTTGCAAAAAGTAGGAGAATGACTGAACGGAGAATGACAAAATATTGCAAAAAAATTAAAAGTTGGTAGATAGCCCTTCTTATTATTTATTGATTTAATAACATAAAGCTAAAATAATATGTTTTGTAATATAAAAAAAAAACTTACGCGGAAAATGATACATAATTGCGTTTTTTAGAAAACTTTTAAACTTTAAAAAAAGAACACAAACACTCACTATCGAAAAACCAAAACGGACTTAGCTGAAAATGCACTAAATTTCCTCTCCACTCCACTTGCCTTTATCTCTTTTTTGAGCAAAGCCTAATATCTTTCAATTGGCCTGAGTTCTGGACAGTTTGGCGGGTTTACTTCACGAGGCACCAAAAGCACATTTTTTTTGAGTAACACTGAAAGGCCATTTTACTGTAAAGACAAGACGCAAGGTCCAGCCAAAAGCAAGTGAAAACCTCATGCTCTCGCAGAAAAGGTTCAAGTCTTTATTCGAAGCATTCCTTAATATAGATTTTGGAAATTCAGTGGTTACAAAAGAATTGCTCTTTTTGCCACAACTGCAGATTGCTTGCCAAACCAAGAACTCACGAGGAAATTTTAAAAACTTTTTTGCCTTTTTGTCTACATTACCCCGCGAGTCTGCAGTGTTAAATTTTCGGCCCGAAAGCTGTGAAAATCGGCTAAAAGATACGTTTCTTCATCCATAATACATTTTTAATTTAATGGCGCGCTGTTTTGACTCTGTGTTCTTCACAACATTTCTGTAAAGAACATTTTTTACCTTGAATGTCTTCAAAACAGTATTTTTTTGGCTTTGTGAACTATGAACTAGGAACACTCCACCTTTTGTGCCAGTTTCTGCAAGAAATGTTGGGGTTATTCTTTAAAATTTTGACGATTCTCTTCTTTTTGTTTTGGTTACAGGCGCCTTTTTTTCCAGAACCTGGCTTTCGAAAGATATCCAAGTCTTCCTTAAATTAACATTCCGAGCAATTCTATTGATAGCCCACCGCAAAGGGTCTTGAAAAATTTTTATTATTGACTTTTGAATTTCTAGCTCGTTTGCCATTTTTAAGTATATATGACGCACTAGGGAAAAAATTTGAAAACAATAATTTTGGTACATTCATTTTAAAGCCTTCTTCGAAAAAATTTTTAAATTGGATAATTTGAAAATAATTTATTGAATAAAATGTATCGGACAATTTTATCGATCGCAGTCATTGAGCGCACTAAGAAGCGGTCAGGGTCAGGACGGAGAATGACTACTTAACAATTTTTGCTATAATTTCATGGTGAAATATTAAGAACTTTTTTTTTTTTTTTTTTTCTTTTTCAAAGCTATTCGAATAGAAGCTCTCGTTAAGTATTCGTATTTAATAGTAAAAATATCAAATGTTAAATTTAAACATAGTTTTGAGCCCTGGGGCATTGAATGGTACATTTTTTGGAAAATCACTCATATAGATATCTTTATTGGTTGGCATGGAAAAATTTTTATTGATATTGGTTAAAGTATTTTTGATTTTGGACACACTTGACCTTGTTGAATGCGATAGATAAATGCGTTAGATGGCTTTCTCAACGGTTACTCTATTTGATTTGCATTTTTTCACATTTTAAATGGTTTTTTTTTTGTCTAACTCTTTAGCAGTTCTTTAAGTTTTTTTCGGTAAACCAAAGCCGAATTTTTACCTAACATGGGATTACTTTTACCCTTAAAAATTACTCAACTATCTTAACATAAGTTAATCAAAACCAGTTTAAATCAAATTATTACGACACAAAAAGTTTTGAAAATGTTCTGACAGACCACATCACAATATCACTTATTATATTATTTCTTATAACTCAACTGTTTCAAATGTACAAAATGCCTTGCGCAAAATCGTACATTACTTCAGCAGATCACACAAAAAGAAACTAAAGTCTGAGCAGAAAATTGAAAAATTTCACTTTCAGAATACTTGCAAATACTAAAAGCGTGAAATAGGCTAAGAGCACTCTGAAGGTTGTTTGCAATATTTAATGACAAAATCATATTGCTGTTTTGCTCTAATAAAAATAATTAGAACGTTAATGTAAAAAAATTGTTGTAGAGGAACTTGCTTTGTAGGGCAGCCTAGAAAAATTATAAAGAAGAAGAAGAACATAAGAAAGTTGCGAACCTACAGTAAACTATTATACCAGTAGAAAAAAAAATTTAAGTTGTTTTATAAAACTCATATAGAATCATAGAATCATATCTACAAAATATAACTAAATTGTGATTTTTATCATATATCAAATTGTGGTCAATTTTTAGTTAACTATTGTCTACAAATATAGGATCTGTTCACAAAAATCTTAAATTTTTGCCATATTGCTTAAAATATTTCTTACCAAGTTTACCACTAAACTATGGTTGGCAATTCTACAACTTTTTTGTCACTTTCTTGTTTTTGATATTGCTGCGCATTAACCTCTTAACATTTTCTTTTTCTTCACCACCCTTCTAAAACTTTTGACTTAAATTTTATCGTCTTTGTTTAGTTGGCCTCGACGTAGTTCGCATGTCTTCTGAGTTTTTTTTTTTTTTTTGTATTTTGCTTATGAACTGATAATTAATATTCGCAGTACGAAGAAATACAGCAACTGCGCTAATTGGAACTGCTGCAATTTGAACGACCCAACAGCATCATCATCAACATTCATTGCATTGCACACACACAGTCTATTGTGAGGAAAATGTGGGGAAAATTTGAGAAAAACATCAACGACGTCTTGACACAACCAACGTTAACATTGAAAATAAAAAAAAAGAAGAAAAATGAACGTAAGACGTTAAAATCATTGTCATTGCGGAAAAAGTGCTTCAAATAGCTGCATTTCATCATTGAAGAAAATGAAATGGTACTAATTATAAATAGAACTACAGTTTGACTTCGATAGTTCGAATTAAAGGGTCAGATAATGCTCGAATGAAAATGTTTCAAAATTTGACGAATCGTTGTTCCTAGTTTCATTAAAATTGTACTCGTATTTTTAAAGAAAATTGTTTTCAGTTATATTAATTTTATTTTTTTTTTTTTGTGAAAAATTTTCTTTTAAAATTTGAAATTTTGTAAAAAATTTCTCACATATGATGGTTTTGAGCTTTAAAATTTTTTGGAATTTTGCTCCCACAACACCAAATTGTTTTCTTTGATGTAAATAATCAACATGTAAAATTTGGTCCATTTCAGAGAACAATTGAAGCATTCCAAACCATTATAAAAACCGAAAAATGGTCATGAAAATGGAAAATTTTGAAATTTAGACTGTTATACTTTTTATATGGATTTTGAGCCACTAAATTGGAAACATACGGCATCGTGGGAGCGCAATTCCAAGCAAAGTTCTGTTTTTCATACAGAACCATTAAACCATTTTAAGGGGACATTCGCCTTTGTAATTGAAAAAAAAAAAAAAAAAAACACTTTTTAAAAATTTTATTATGAAAAAACTATTATATCTATTGTCAAAATTTCTTTTGGACATTGTTAAATATTGTCTAAAAAAATATGAAAATTTTTTTTTTATTGTTATTTTTAGTTTCCCTTGGCTGCTGTATAGGGCGTCAACCAAAAGTTACTTTTCGAACTGGTAGGACATTTTTCTCCGAATCAACTCGACCGATTTTAAAAAACTAAAAAGCATTCAATTACTCATAAAAAATTTTAAACAATAAGCCTCTGAAAATTTTAAAAAAATACCCCCCCCCTTTTTTTACGGGGGTGACTTACCATCAAAAAATATAATTTTTTCACACTTTTCATAAATACTCATACAAAAACTTCAAAATATAAAAAAGTATGAATTTTAGAGGCTTATTGTATAGTTTTGAGTCTCGAAAATAAAATTCATTTTGAATTTTTCAAAAATCTATTACAGGAGGTCTACAACATGTCCTACCGTTTAAAAAGTAACTTTTGGATGACGCCCTCTACAGCAGCCAAGGAAAATTAAAAATAAAAATAAAAATAAAAAATTTTCATATTTTTTAGACAATATTTAAGAATGTCCAAAAGAAATTTTGTCAATAAATATATACGTAATAGTTTTTTCATAATAAAATTTTTAAAAAGTGTTTTTTTTTTTTTTGAATTACAAAGGCGAATGTCCCCTTAAGAAGACATTGAAAATGTAGTCCAAAAAATGAAGCCAACAAGTGTAATGAATTTAATAGTCTTAAGGTTGGGAATTTCGAGCGATTTTCCAACTTTTAAATAATTAGTTTGGAACTCTCCGGGAAAATTTTTCATTTTCCAGATTATCGAGAAAAAATTTTTGTAGGGCTCAAGTATTTTATGTTTTCAGCCTCACGTACGCATGTGAAAAAATTAAGCCAAAATTTTTTGTCATAAACATTTCGAGCAAGTGCTGAGCTGATTCCTATGCCAAAAGATATAGTCGTCAACTTTTCTAGAGGATTTTTTCGGCTGAGAGGTTTTATGAGAAAAATTTCAGTGTCTATCAGAAAACTTTTTGCGCTCAAAATCAGGTCGAAACTAGTTTGAAATTCTCAAGTCTAAGGATTTGGTCGCAAACTTTTCCCGTGGGTTCGTCTGGGTAAAAATAAAGTAAGCCATACACAAGTTTTATTAGAATTTTCCAAGAAATTGTTTTCCGAAAAGCTCTATTCCGAAAAACGCTTTTCGCTCAAAATCAGCTCGAAATTACTGTTTAACGATTTCATTATAAACTTTTTCTATGGATTCGCTTGTCTGAAAAAATATAGATTGCTTTAAAAAGTTGACAAAATTGACAAATAACGAGGTCAACATGACGTATGAGTAATATTTTACTATTAAAGAGTAAAATTAATCGTGCTTATAACAAATGATTACTTAATAAATAATTTTTTTTTTTTCTTGCAAATTTGAACCTTTATTCACTTCAAAAACTCAGAAATAACAAAAATGTAGTGTCTCATTTTCTTAAAAAAGTACAATTTTCTGCCACAACGTAGCAATTGCCAAAAATTTCTAAAACTCTTTTTCTCAATTATTTCTAAGTGAAAACTCTAGAGACACTGACAAAAAAAAAAACAATAATTTTCAATGTAACTGACATATAGTGCATCGTGCTCCTTAGAGTCAAGCATAATCTATAATCATTAAATAAAGGATTAAGGTTACAAGGGCTTAAGACAAAAAAGTGTAATAGAAAAAAATCAACAAAAGAAAAAAACGTAAAACTGCATGCGACAAGTAGGTGCGCACAAAAACTCGAAAACTTTTTAGCTTTAGAGTAAAATTGAAAACCACATTGTGTTGCCAACAAAACTCAATCACAAATAAAATAACTAAAAAAGAAGACGAAAATAAATGTAAAAAGAAAGCAAAATAAGCAAAACTCAAGGTGTTCTACCACAACTACCTACTTCTGCTTGTTTACAATATCTTTAAAGGTTAAACTCGTCCTCCCTAATTGACGTAGCATGGGCGTTGGTGGTGGCGGTGACTTAATTTTTCTTGTTGCTTTTCACTGTTGCTGCTGTTCACGGTACGATGCCAGAAAAAGGTTTGAACTGAAGAAAAATAAAGAAAATCGAAGTAGCAACACAAGTTGCTTATCCTTTAACGCCTTTTATAGAATTTTAAGGATGCTGCTAAGTTGCCTCAAGTGTATGCTTCAGTGGAAAGCAACGAGTTGCACAGTATGGCGTGATGGTATACAACCAAATGTTACAAAATTTTGCGGGTGGCTTTTTACCTGGTTGGTGAGGTGTTTTGTTTAAGCTGATATGGCCATTGTTTTTGCATTGCGCTAATCCTTGTTTTTTAAGAAATTTTCAAATAAGTATTTGGGTTTTTTACTGAAAAGTGATAAAATTGCTTGAACTTTTCATTATAATGTTTAAGCTTTAACTCATCAATAGGTTATTAACTTTTACTTATCATATTTTATTTGTAATTGAAAAACTCACCACTTATCGGTTATAACTTATCAACTCAATTTGATTCATATTTTAATTATCTTTTGCTTATTCGCAATATTACTGGCATTTTGTTTAGGCAATTTTGTTTAACTAAGCAGCCATTTGTTCATGTTAAATATACTCCAGTGCATTACATTTATTTTTGCTGAGTTCGACGCTCACTTATCAATTTATAGCTTTTTGATATGATATGGGAAATAAGTATTTTTTGGCAAACAATGTATCACATATTCTACTCGTAATTGTTAAACTTATTCAAACTAAAAATTGTTAAGTCACCACTTATCGGCTACAACTTATCGATTTTATTTGATTCATATTGAATTTTTCTTTTGCTAAGTCAAAGTTTTAACTATATATTTGCATATTGTTCATGCAATTTTACTTAACTAAGTATTAATTTCTTTATATTATATATTTTGCAGTGCATTCCACTAATTACTTAGCACTTTTCAATTATTTTATATTTTGCAAAGTTCAGCGATCTCTGATAACTAAATATTTTTAAAGCAAAAAATTTGTCACAAATTTTTATACTTTCAACTTATTGCTTGGATTGTTGAACACTTTTTTATTTTAAATTTTTGATGAGTAACGCAAAGTTGCATAATTTTTGCTTGAGCCTTAGGTAAGGTTAGTTGAAGAAGCAAAATAGGATGTCTCTTTGAAAGTATATGACTCGAAGAAACTCTAACGATAACTTTGACTGTTGGAGACTTTTTTAGAAAAAAATTTTGATAAGTAACTTATAGTTGCATCAGTTTTTCTCAGGCATTGAAATCGATTTAACATTAAATGAAATGCACTCAAGAGAGAAAGTGTGGAATTTAAAGAATGTTGTACATCCAATTCAAAGTCTGAAATTGCTGAAGATTTACAAATGCACGACCACTTAACAACGCTAACTTTAATTTTCTTACTTCAGATTTATATTTGTCAAGTGAAAATTTGATAAGTGTCATATACAAAAGCAAAAATTTAAAAAACTGTAAACTTAACATGCTAACCAACTGTCCCAAAACTTTTCAAATGCAAAATACGATAAGTCATTAAATAAGTTTTTTGATAAGTTCTAAAGTATAAGTCAGTTAAACTAGCTCAGGCATTTTTTTGATAAGTAAACATTGGTTTTTTCCCATGACTTTTTACTTTCTGGTTTGGAAGAAATATGGGCAAATGATAAAAAGCGGATAAATATACAAAGTTATAAATTTAATCAAATTAGTATGCTGTGGTGAAATTGATAAGTTAAATACGTTAAGAAGGAAAATTAATTTTGTGTGAAAAATTGTATGCTTATACTACTTCGATTACTCCTAACACTTTTTATGATAAGTATTGATTTTCTGTTGAGTTTCTTAACCAAGCTTAAGCAATTTAAGCACTTGATAAGTAGTGCTTTATCATTAACCATAGATTCTTAATGCATCTTCAATGAGTTTTCTGGTTGGATTAGATTGAATAAGTTACATATTTCTGATATGTTTGAGTGACTTACATATTATTTGATAAGTAACTTATTTTAAGCCACTTACTTGATACGTTGTGCCAAATCATTGTTCTTTAGTTAGAAATTCTTTCCGATTAGATTGGTTTCTTGTTGGGTAAGTTTTATTGAGTTTCATATTGTTTGATAAGTTAAGCTTTTTCGATGAATTTTGATACTTATTTCTAACAATTTACTAGACAACTAGTTTTAAATCATTATTCTTGGTTAAAAAATGCTTTTCTTATGAGTTTTTTCGTTTGATAAGTTTTAGTGTCTTACATTTGTTTTGATAAGTTAAGCATATTCGCTGAATTTTGCAACTTATTTTAAGCCACTTACTTGATAAGTTGTGCTCAATCATTGTTCTTTAATTAGAAATTCTTTTCCGATGAGATTTGTTTCCTGTTTGATAAGTTTGATTGAGTTTCATATTGTTTGATAAGTAAATTTTTTTCGATGAATTTTGATACTTATTTCAAGCAATTTATTTGATAAGTTGTCTTACATTTGATTTGATAAGTTAAGATTTTCCGGTGAATTTTTCAACTTATTGAAAGTTATTTACTTGATAAATTGTGCTTAATCATTATTCCTTGGATCTATGTTGAGATTTCTTGTTGGAAAAATTTGAGTGCCTCACATTTTGTTTGATAACTTAAGAGTCTTTTTTTTTTGATAAGAAATGCTTCCTTGATGAGTTTTCTTGTTAGATAAGTTCGAGCGACTTACTAATTGTTTGATAATTTAATCTTTTCCAATGAATTTTGCGTCTTATTTAAAATAAATTGTTTGATAAGTAGCGCTTAATCAATCTTCTTTGATGAGAAATGCTTTTCGTAGGAATTTTTTTGTTGGATAAGCTTGAGTAGCTTACATGTTGTTTGATAAATTAAGAATTTTTCATGAATTTTGCAGCTTCTTCTAAGCTATTTCTTGATAAATATTGCTTTTTTTAAGTTTTTTTGTTTTAATGACTTACATTTTATACGATAAGTTAAGATTTTTTGATGATTTTGGCAACCTTAAGCACTTCATTTGACATGTGATGCTATTCCGTTGAGTTTTCTTGTTTGATAAGTGTAAGTGAGTTAAATATTCTTTGATAAGTTACGCTCTTTGATAAGTTTTGCAACATATTTGAAGCAATTTTTTTTTTTTTTTTTTTGCTAAGTGCTTACTTTTTCTTTTCGTTTTTTTTTGATTATTTTATTTTTATTTTTGAGAAAACTGATTTCGTAAAAACTATTGCATTTATTCATCTCAAGAAAAAACTTAATTCTCTAAAACGAAAAGTGTCATAAGAGCTTAAGCCCCATTATCTGCTTTTGCTACTTTGCACCTTTTTTTTTCTTCGCTTGATTTCTCTTCTGCATATGTATGTATGCATGTTGCCTTATAAGAATATTCTTTCTTTGGAAAATCGTGTTTAATCCTCGATGGTGCTATTTGCCTGTATATATTATCATTAATTTCAAATGATGAAAGCTAACGTTAACGTTAAAGGTATGACCGAAAGAAAGCTGAAAACCAGCAGCGCCGTACAGGTAGAGATAGCAAAAAGAAAAAAAAAGAAAAAAACCGGGTCTTCCAAAGTATGAATAAACTCACATAAAATTTAAGCGTCCATTAAAGCTCTTGTTGTTGGTGCCACACCAAACTAAGTGTTAACCGAAGAAACCCTGCATGGTTGCGTGTATTCCTTACGAATACAGATGATGAGGGTTATCAGAGATATAATATATAGATGGGTTGAATCATTTCTCCAAAGAGCTTTTAAATTAAATCTCACATCAGAGTTGTGTGCCAGATTTTCCTTTCGCTACAAATGAAATTATTTAGTGTCATTGGGTCGTGTCGTATTTACAGGGTTTTTTTTTTTTGGGGATATGCTGAATTTTGTTACAATTTTGGTTAGAAAATTTTCGTATTTTCAACTTTACAACTGCTGTTTTTATAGCAAATTATTTAAATTTGAAAATTTGGTGGCGCATATTTTGACATAGATATCCTTGGTGTGTAGAAAAAGAAACTTTTTGTATTCATGTTTTATTGGTTGCATGTCGTCCCGATTTTTATGAGTTCTCATTTACGTGTTTGCTTTATATTCTCATATCCGATGACTGTGTGTGTTCTATTTTTATTACAAAATTTCATATTTTTATTGATTTATTCCAATTTGCATATCAAATTCGTTTTCACGATTTGTTGCTATGTCTACCGTATCAAAATCAACTATTTATCTTATGTCAATTTTTTATTATAAACAAACTTTATTTTTATATCTACTTATCTACTTATAAAAGTATATCTATATATAGGGTGTTTTTTTTTATAGGTTTGTTTTTCGAATAGAGATGAAACTAGCATTTTGTGGTCAAATATGGCAACTCTAATGTCATTTATGTTCAGTTTGGTTTGCCATTTCATCATGAGCAAGTTGACAAAAGAACAACGCTTGCAAATCGTGCAAATTTATTTCGAAAATAATGGTTCAGTTCGCGAAGTTTACCGCAAGCTCCGTCCATTTTATGGTCGACATAATCGTCCATCAGAGCAATTAATTCGGTTAACCATGGATCGTTTTCGCACTACGTTTACTTTATGTGATAATACGCATCCGCAGAGACGTCGAACAGAGCGCACCGAAGAAACAATTGCCGCTGTAGAGCAAAATGTTGAAGAGGACCCGAATGAATCGATTCGCCACCGTGCACAGCAATTGGAGCTTTGTCCATCAACTTTATGGAAGATTTTGCGCAAAGATCTTGGCTTGCGACCTTACAAGATCCAGTTTGTGCAAGAATTAAAGCCGCGAGACCATGCAATGCGTCGTGATTTTGGTGTATGGGCCGAAAATGAGATTGATCTCGATGCTGATTTTCATCGCAAAATTTTGTTCAGCGATGAGGCTCATTTTTGGTTGAATGGCTACGTCAACAAGCAAAATTGCCGCATTTGGAGTGAAGAGAATCCACATGAGACCCTTGAGACGCCATTACATCCACAAAAGCTGACTGTTTGGTGTGCTCTAAGGGCTGGTGGAGTCATTGGGCCATACTTCTTCCGAAATAATGCTGGAGAGTCAGTTACCGTTAATGGAGACCGGTATAGAGCCATGATAACCGACTACTTTGTTCCCGAATTGGATGGCATGAATGTGGATGAGTTGTGGTTCCAACAAGACGGCGCTACATGCCACACAGCGCACGTCACAATCGATTTATTGAAGGAAACATTCGATGAGCGCATAATTTCGCGGAATGGACCTGTCAATTGGCCACCAAGATCGTGTGATTTGACACCATTGGATTATTTTCTTTGGGGATATGTGAAGTCGCTC
Source organism: Calliopum simillimum (assembly GCA_951812925.1). Lineage (NCBI taxonomy): Eukaryota > Metazoa > Arthropoda > Insecta > Diptera > Lauxaniidae > Calliopum > Calliopum simillimum. Next base: position 118,733,618 of record OX638369.1, on the reverse strand, counting down.
GTCTACGCCAACAAACCAGAAACGTTAGGGGACTTGGAAGCCAACATTCGTGGCGTTATTGCCGACATACGGCCCCATATGCTCGAAAAAGTGGTTGAAAATTGGACCTGTAGAATTGGCTTTATTCGAGCCAGCCGCGGCGGCCACATGCCCAAAATCATATTTAAACATTAATGGCATAAAATTATCCTTCCAATAAAGCTAAATTGATGGACATTAAAGCGATTTTCTTGTGTTTTATTTCAATTTAAAATTCTATACCTCTAAAAAAAACACCCTTTATAAGCTTAGAGGAAAAATCAATATTTTGAGTATACACTATAGAATCCTTTGCCAAAAGCCCTTCAGCAGCGTTATTTTTACAACATTTTGAAATGAATTTTGTAAACTCATTTTTAAAAATTTATTATAATTCACACATCAATTCTTAAGCAAATAGTTCGAAGCCATTATAAATGCTAGACTTTGTAAATAAAAGCACATTAATAACGAAATCTAAAATTTTTGTGACTTATGCCTTAGAGGAGTTCGTGATTAAGCGCTCAAAAGTCGAGAAAAATGAGAAAAAAAAAAGCTCAAATGAATCTACAAGGAATAGCGCAACTGTCCAACTATGTATTTGTTTGTCCAGGGGAAGTTAAGAAATTATCATAAAATGAAATTTGCACTAACCTTATACTAGCCTCTGAAACTCGGGAAAGTCTAAAGAATGCCAAGCTACAAAAAAAAATTAAAATTTTTTATAAAAATTCTAGTCTATTGTTCAAGAAATGTCTATGATTGCCCAACGCAAAATCCTTCAAAAAAAATAGCTTTGTCCAAGCATTGTCCACGTTCGTGCACCGTATCACCTTTTTCAGTATCATTGTGCTATTGGTTGTCCAACTAAAGTGTATGCTTGTCCACTCTATTTGTTTGTTTGTTCACCCATAGAAAAATATATGAGTTCAAAACATAAGTTTCAGCGGGGAGGGGAATCCAATTAGCATCCAAAAGTCAGAAAATTTGTTTACCAACTTTTTGTTTCGTTTGTCCATCCTCATTTTAAAAGATTCTCAAAAATTTGATTTTGGTTTATCATGAAGATAGCGCACATAAATTGGGTTAAAGTTGGCAGATGTGTTCTGGCTGAACTTTTGAAAACAAAAAAAAAATCTTCGTTTTTGTGGACATTTCAAATAAAGAAATAAAGATTTTTCGTCAGCTGTACATTATTCGATATAAACTAAGAAATAATGTAAGCCATCGAATTGGTACGTGAGGACTAGGATTTTTATATTCTAAACATTTTTGTTTGAATTTCTAATTTTATTTTTTCCGTACAGATTTTATCTGGGCATAACTCTATTTATCTGGACAACAGACTAAAAATCTGAACAAACCGGACAAATTAAGACCATCTGCCAACCCTAAGTTGAGTAAATTTAAAGCTTTTGTTGCGATAATTAATTAAATGTCAATGTTTATCCACTCCTCACTTTTGTTTACTAAGTTTTTGAAGGATCTTGAACCTGTCAACTAAAAGTGGACAGAAACTAGAATTGTTATTGCATTTGATTGTTTATCTATTGAATGTCCATGTTTGTCAATCGTTTCTTTCTCTTTGTCCACCGTTAATTTAACATTAATGTATTGTATTATCTGAATTTTCTTAAAAATGTTCAATCCAACATATTTATAAATAAAAGATACAAAATTGAAAAATATTTTAAAATCGATTGTCCCTCGAATAACAATGCTTGTCCAATCTTTTTCTTTTGATTTATCCACCCTTGGTTCAGAAGTTTTTTTAAATCACGATAATCTAAGCAAAATAAGTCACACATTCAAAAATGTTTTTGGACTAACAATGTGCTATTGTTTGTCCAACGAATATATCAATGCTTGCCCAATCTTTTTCTATTAATTTATCTACCGCCCTTGGATAAAAGACACAGTTTTCCAAACCAGATAAATACCACTTATGAAAATGCTTTCGGTCTTAAAATAGAGCTATTGCTTGTCCACCGAACGTACTAATGCTTGTTCAATCTTTTTCTTTTGGTTTGTCCTTTCTTGGTTCAAAGATATTTCAAAATCACTATTTTCTAAACAAAATAAGTTCCACATACAAAAATGCATTCAGACTAAAAATGTGTTATTGATTGTCCAACAAATATGTTAATGCTTGTATAATCTATTTTTATTGATTTGTCTACTCTTTCTTCAAAGACATTTTAAAATCACTTGTATTCAGATTAAAAATGTGCTATTGATTATCCAACGAATATATCAACACCTGTTTAATCTATTTCTATTGATTTGTCTACCCTCTGTTCAAAGACATTTCAGAACAAGATTTAATAAACAAAATATGTCCCACATACTTACAAAAATACTTTAGGTCTAAAAATGTGCCATTGTTTGTCCAACAGATATCAATGTTTGTCCAACCATATATTTTCATTAAGTTTAATAAGCTTGAAAGGAATAATTCATGCAAATATTATAAGAAGTGATCTATAGGCACACTTAAGTATACAAAATCAAGTAATTTATGTACCGATTTTATATTATATATATTGTTATACTTTCCTGACTCATACAATTCTTTAAATATTTTTTCTCTTTGCAGCTTTCTCGAGTTCTGCGTAATTTCAACATTACGAAAATCAGTGATTTGGAACTTTTATCAAATAGGTGGGTCATACTTAAGATTTTGCTTATGTATATTTTGTATAAATCTAAATTTAAATTTTTTTCTATTACAGCACCGATCGACTGGATATAACATTTCATTTCTTTGGTGTGAAAGGTGACTCACTGCGCATACGTGAGGCAATTACACGTATGGTGGAGCGAGGACGCATTGGAAATATAACGCTTGTGTCAAATTTTCATCTCTTTGATGAGAATCCACCACTGAATTTATTGGTAAATAATACAAGTAGTACAATTATAAAGTAGACTTCTTAATTTTGAATTGATTTTTGGAGGTTATAGAGAAGGCCTGGACCAATGAGGGGGGGGAAAAAGCTAATTTTCTGACTTGTTTTACAAAAAAAATTTTCTTGGGTCACTCTAACGTTTTTTGTAAGAAAAACTTTAGTTAATTGTATAAGCTTTTTAAAGGTGTATTTGATTTTTAGGGTTTGAAAGAATTTTGTAAAGTTATGGACCTTTATATTAAATATTTTAAATATTATTTTTATAGTTTTTAGACTTTGGCGACCATTTTAGTATGAAAAAGGTTGTATTAACATAACTTATTATAACTTTTTTTAGAATTCACGTTGAGTTTTCTTTAATTCGGTAGTACATTTATCATACCAATTTTTGGATTTGAGGTTAGAAAAAATAAAGAACATTCTGTTTGAAGGGTTCGGTATGCAGCGCAGCTTATGCGAGTAACGCGTGTGTTGTAACGTAAAAGTATTTTTTTCTGAACTCAAATCAAAAATTTGGTTTAACAAATGTACCACCGAATTAAAGAAATTTTAACAAGAATTTCACTAAAAATTACAAAATAGTATGTTAATTGGATTCTTTTTATACTAAAATGACCGCCAAAGTCAAAAGATTTAAAATATCAACTTTAAAGGTTCAGAACTTTGCAAATTTTTTTAACCCTATAACCCAAATATAGCCTTAGTGAGCTCACGCGAAGGTAAAAATTTTCAAGAGAAAGTTTTCACTAAAACGTTAGGGTGACCCAAGAAAATTTTTGATATTTTTTTGTAAAACAATTCAGACAATCAGTTTTTTTCTATAACTTCTCAGGGGTACAGTTTAGACCCCCCCAAGTAAAAGTTTTTGTTTGTCCAGGCCTCCTCTATCACCTCAAAGATGCTTCTTAATCTTATCGCTTGCATGCTCACTCTTATCTTTTTTCCTAGTGGGTATATTATTTTTCCTTTATACATTATTTCCTTTATTTTCATATTCGATATGCTCTATAATTGAAATAATTATTGCGTGTAAATAATTATTTATTAATCAACCAACAATATATGGCATTTAAAAATATTTTAAACACCCACAAACAAACAAAAACATACGCGCACACAAATAACACTTCAGAAAAACCACAACAAAAACAAACTGTCATCATTGTAATGGTTGGGATCTTTTTTCTGTAGCATTAAAAATATATATGTTTTTAATTTAAAATTGCTTGAATAAAATTGTTTTCCACTTAAAATTTTTTTTTTTGTATGTCCTTGCAGGATATGACTGTTAATCAAAACTCAGCGACACGTGAGGATAGTGAATTTATTATATCCTGCACAGCGCAAGGATCATCGAAAATGCTTTTTCAATGGTTTAAGGATGGCGCGCTGGTGAATGCATCGAAGGCTACAAGGTAGGAAGGATAAAACAAATTAAATAAAAACAAATTGCAACAATGCAAAAATAATAAACTGCCGGAAAAGTAAAATAAAAAAAATTAATTTATTTATTACTACCTACTTATCGTTGTTTTTTGTTTTTATTCCGAAAAAAATAATGCGCAATTTAGCAAATTAATTTGTTGAAAAAATTATATTAAACGTAATAACAGTCATTGAGGATTTTGGTAACAAAAAAAATCCCTTTGAAAGTCTTGAAAATAATTTAATAAATATCCATCGTAAACATGTCCATGTAATGAATCCCTTTTACCCTTTCATCTGCGACCACGTGCTACACAATCAGCCATAACCAGTTGAACTTTGAACTGTTCAATTTGTTCAGAAACATCTTCTTCTTGGAAACACTTCAATAAACATAAAAATATTTCAAAGTAAACTCAATTTTCTCAACAACATAAAATGCAACATATCTTAGAGACAGCATCGTCGCTGCTATCGCACTGAAAAAAAGGATACAGGCCACAATACATACACACAGACACACTGACACTCGAACGGGCATTAGTCAAGCGTACAGCTACTAAAACGCATTCGTTCATATCACAAAATACATACTAACATACATGATGATGGATCATAAAAATAAAGCAACCGAAAATGTAACAGAAGGGTACACAAAAAGCCACGATGTTACCAAATCAACAAAAAAATCACAAGTCAAAGGATAACAAGGGAATAACAATAGAAAATAAAGAAGAAACCGAAATTGAGTCAAGTTGATGAAAAATCTCTTCCACAGCTGAAATCAAAGTCAAATTTATGTATAACGTAATGATGAAAGTCGTCACTCAAGAGTCGTTTCGACGAGTTGGGGAAAGTTATTGTTCCTAGTTTGCTGCATCAGCCTTAGATATCTTGCGTGGAAACGATACATTCGGAAGAAAAAATTTATACTTTTATTTCATAACTTTTTTACACACAAAATGTTGAACATTTGAAGAAAGCTGAAAATTCGAAAAATTTTCAATAGTTCAAAAATGTTGGATAAATAAAAAAATTTTGAAAGATTTCAAAAATTCCAAAAACCTCTAGAAAAATCAGAAAATTTTTAAAAAAGTCCAAATTTATTAAAAAAAAAAAAAAAAAATTTCAAAGAATTTAAAAAAAAAAAATCTAAAAATTATGATTCTTTCAAAAATTATTGAAAAACTCGATTTTTGTTCAAATAATCAAATAAATTTGACACGTTCGAAAAACGTTAATAGATTTGAAAACCTTTCAAAAATCCAGAAATACTGAAAAATACTCATTGTTGTCTTGAAAAGATAATAGATGTGATAAAAATGTAGACATAATCGACTTTCAGGCTTTCATTTGTACCAACTTGTTTTAACTTAGAACGATTACAAATGAAATCCCGATTTTGTTCACATTTTCATCACACTTGTTGCCTCTTCAAGGCAACTGTGTATTATTCAAATACATGCCTAGCGTAACAAAATCTGTCACACCCCTTCCAATTTTGCTATAATTTGGTACATGGTTTCATTTTATGCCTAAGTTTTTAGAAAAATTTTTTATGTGGCTTGAAGAGGGGTGCCAAGAATGGAAAAAACAGTAAATCGTGACAAACTCTTCCCAAACTATTGTCAATTACTTGGACATATTTTAACCGATTTTCATGTTTAGACTACTTTTGGAAATGTATTAAACTATGCTATAAGATCAAAATAAAATTCTTCGTTTTAGTAACGTTTTAGTAACTTTTTCGACCACCTAAATTATTTTTCTAGAATATAAGACAAAGCTACCTTCCGCATGAATTTAAAAGTAAGATTATTTCTTAAATGGTATACAAGTAATGGTTTTTTGGGCATTTCAGTACATGCAATAATATGGTTTTGACGCGAGCCATGCGATGGTATTGGTGGTTTCTTTAAGCGCAATGCTTCAAGAGCAAGTTTGCAGAGACCTTACCAATTCCAAATAACTGATGACGAAGCACTTTTTGAATGGGCAAAAAGTAAAAAGTCCGACATTTTTTATCATTATTGTACGATTGATGAATATGAAGCAACTGCAGCGAAACTCTCCAATGCTTTTCAAAATGTATAAGCCATAAGGACCCAGAAATTTCAAATGTTGATACACAAATTCAATAAGAGTAATTTGATTAACGCTGATGGATTTGAGAATTATGTAATAGGCAATCTATTTTTTTGTTGAGAAACATGCAAAAACTACGTCGGTTTAAAGTGTTATACATTCTATGTTTTTGTGTTCGATTTAAAAACACAAAATTAGTTGCCCATTTCTGAATATGCAATTCTGCTTTACATGGGCTGTTGATATGTATAAGTTGATCACTGCAATTGCGTACTCTACGTTCGCTCTTTTTGTAATTGCATTTGCCTGTTGCATATGTTCACTACTAGATATTTTGCTCATATAAAGCATATAGAGTATGCATAGGCCTGGCTTCGCCGAACATATTACATTTTTTATGTGTAAGAATTTTGATTCGGAACAATACCGTTCACTTGTTGGTTTGCCTTTCAAACCGCCTTGGTAAGAGGTAATTTCTCAATACTCAGTCTTTCTGATTTCAACAGCGAAGAAGTGATCATTAAAAAAATTAAAGTTGGGAAAAAAAAAATAAAAGTTTAATTTCAATACAAGTTTTCTTATTTTAAATTCAAGTGACTAGTAAATTAAGAAAAATTGGAGTAAAGCCCAGGAATTAACGTAGCATTTTCAGTGTAATCTGAAATTAATAAAGGTAAATTAAAAAGAATCTTTATGATTATGTGTAAAAGCTGTAAATTTTCCAGAAGCCCCTCAATATACTTGGAAGTTTCTGTAGGAGTCTTCAATTTTGTGGCGCATCTTCAGCTGCAGACTTGAAGATGCGCAATCTTTTTAAATCAACTTTCCATCATTTTGCACCGTGCTCCACGCAGTTGATATAAAAAGTACAGCTCTAATACATCTCTAAAACATCTCTAAAAAGTAGACAGCTCCAGAAGGTTAGGGGTCCTACATAAAGTGATATTGTGAATCGGAAAGGAAAATAATCTACGGCATACAATGGAATTCATCGTACATCAAATTTGAGGCATAAAAAAATTACGAAAGGAAGAAATATTTTAACAATAATTTGTCTCATAACTCATTGACATTGATGCAACCTTGTTGGATGCATACATATATATATTGTATATATGTAACATATAGTATATATATTTACATATATGATTATCAAAATGGCGGTAATCGCAGATTTTTTTTTTAATTTCATAAAAACTAAACCATAAATTTTGATTAACTTTCCTCAACCTTAACTCGAGATTTAAATTCAAAGATTATTTATGTTTTGTCTTTCCTCGTAAAATTTGCTTAGATTTAAAATAATTTCTTAAAATACAATAGATTTAATTAATTTTAAAATAACGATACTTTTCTAGTATAAGCAAAAATTTGTTTTCCAAATGCCTGAAACTATATCACGGTATAAAAATTCCAAGAAATTTCAAACGTTTCAATTTCATATGAATTCATAAGGAAACAGCATTGAAAATTAATACACATAGTAATTTTTTTTTGATATTTTTATCTCAAATTTATTCATTAGTAAAGTCATAAATAATGACGAAGAATTCAAGATTCAATTTAATTAAAAGTTAAGTCTAATAGAATTTGAAGAAAAAAAATTAAACTTAATAACTTTCGGAATTGTTAAACACGTAAATTTATATTTGCCTTAAAATTGCTTACTGGGTTAAAGGCTAAAACTCCGTCTTGTATCTCGAACATTTGAAATTTAACTTTAAATGACTAAATTCTAATTAGAAAAGTAAAATGGAATTTTATAGCCTAATGTAACGAATGAGAGAGATTTAAAATCTAAGTTCTAATTAGAAAAATTTTGAATCCATAAGCTAATGTAGAGAGTGAGAAATATTTAAAACCTAGCATAAAATCAACATAACTTAAAATACAAAGAGCGTAACTATTGCTAATCGAAGCTGAACATCACTACAATGGGCCCATCGTCGTTGATGCAGAAAAAAAATGTAAGTTCTCGATTACTCTTTCTTTATTCTCTCTATTACTTATTATTATTCTTATTGCTTTTAAGTTAAATTTAAACAAGTGCAGTTTTGTCTCTTGCTTTGAATAGAGATTGCAAGATAATAAATCAATGCGTTGTTTGTTTTTGTAATTAGTCTAATTTCATTTGGGAGATCTAATGATTCATTTCCATGCATTCCACTAAATGCAATGAAAGTATAGAGCGTAAAAATTTAGTCTGTTCTCTTTTTTGTTTATAAATTATGCTCTTAACCCAGAGTCTAATAACGAAATAAGATTTAAGATTTGGAATTTTGTATTGCTCACTTAAATATAAATTGAATTGTACTTAACTAAATATTAACTTTACTTGCTAATTCTTATGCATTGTGTTTTCGAAATTTTGTGCACATTAGCACAATGAATACGTTTTTTTTTTCACAATTTATTTTGTATTTTGAAATAGATAGTTTTAAGCAAACATGAATAAATAGATTATTATAAAAGTCTTGCGTGGATAAAACCTCACTAGTTTTACAATTATGGATGGGTTCGGGAGAGGATATAGGTCTCTCAATAACATGGTTGGGTAAGGGTGTAGACCGGAGGCAGTAATATCTTTGCCTCTCACTCTGAAATAGTATCTTTGTCTGTACTAAAAGACGAGTTTAGTTCTTATCATAGTCGATCTTGAACATTTTGTGTCGAGTATCTTTGATGGTTTTTTTTAGTTCGTCTCGGTAGGATACCCTGTATGACAGCTTATGCAGTTTGATTTAAATGATTTATTTATCCACTTTTGCTGTTTGGGTTTTTCACTTATTTTGTGCATGAATTGAATTTTTTATATTGATGATAATTGGAAGAGGAAGCATATAGCACGAACCCCGACTTAGCCGACGAGTTAAGACCCGGCACGACTAGCATGCACACTCGCTTTATGCAGACTCTTGTCCACTGTCCTTATGGGCTCTTTGATTTTCTTCTTTTTGAAGATTTTCAACTTCATCACCACGTATATCATTATAATTATTGAGCTATTGGAAAATGTTTCAAAAGTCAAAAATTGTTAAAGGTTTTGAAAAATGTTGATAAAGTCAAACATTATAAATAAATTCATAAAATATTGATAGGCTCGAAACAAGTACTGGCAAATACAGATAGAGTCCATAAATATAAACGAATTCGAATAATGCTAACAAAATCAAATATATTGACAAATCTAAAATATGTTGCTACAACCAAGAAACACTGAAAAAAAAAATTAAAAAGCAAAAATAAAGTTGAAAACATCGAAAAAATTTTGGCTAAGTAAAAAATCTGAAATATTTTGGAAAATATTAAAACTCAAAAAAACTCAGACTTCCACATAATTTGGAAACATTTTGGTTAGGTCAAAAAATGTATGGAAATATTTGGGAAAACTCAAAAATTTTCAAAAATATTTAGGAAATCAAAAATCTATAAAAATTTGAAATATATTATAAAGTCAAAATGAAGAATTCTGTTGAAAATGTCTTATATTGTCAAAACAATTTTTTTCATCGCGAACCAGTCAATTTAATCAGCTATTTAATAATTTTTTGTAAGACAGAGCTATATTCGAAACATTTAAAATTCCACAAGAAATAGATTAACTCATCTTAAGCTCCTAGTAACATCCATATCGTCCCTATACAAGTGAAAAGTACTAAGTCAGTTTTCCCGAGTTTTGAGTTATTTGGTATTTCTGGTCTAAAATATTATGGTTTTTTGTCTGAAAAGATACATTTAGCAATATCTCGGTTAAAAATTTTCATACAAAAAACAAGATTTAATTTTTATTTAAAAACTCAAAACTTGAAAAACTGACTTAGTACTTTTCATTTGTGTAGGGACAATATATGAGCCGTTTATTTTGAAAGTGGCCTAAGTCCATTTCAGAGCAAAAGTAATGTCATAATATTAATTAGCTGGCATTTTGTTCAGAACGAATAAAATTGAATTCTGTCTTCTCAAAAAGTTTACCACATTGTGTGAAATTAATATCGTTATGTTTAAAAAATAGTATCGAGCAAAAAAAAAACAATTATTACGGTACATAATGTGAATGACATTACTTTTGGCCCAAAATGGACCTAGGCCACTTTGAAAATAAACGGCTCATATACATAGTGTATGTTTATTTGTGTTGTCCTCTAACGCTTATAACAATCACAGGACCAAACTGAATGGTCTCCAATAAACGTGATGTTTGATTGATGTTTGCCTTAAAATTTCAAAACCTTTGCATCAATTTTTCATAATCTGTGCATCTTAATATCGTTTATTTTTGTTGTCGTTTGTGTAAAGAACTCCTGTTTATGATTACTACACAATAAAAGATTTTAATTTTGGTGGATTTTTTGAACTTCATAAGTTATCCTGTTTGAATTTTCACCGGTAAGAGAAGATTTTAGGCTTGTATTCCTTCTCCAGAAATTGTTTCGTCTGGAGCGTTAGTGCATTTCTTCATAATCATATTAATACTTGAGTAAAATTTACTATGTCTAACCATCGATATTAACAGGAAATGAGAAATAAAATATTATGTTGTGTTAATGATGGGATATCTATCATTCGTGCATCAATAACTTTAAACATTTTCGGAAATTCGTTGATAATCGATTTTTCAAACAACACCTTTCTGTTCTTTTCTCATACCCTGCATAGTATCGATACAATTTACTTACAACCAAAAGCTGTATGAAAATAAGTAGTTCAACAGTTTTAAGCAACAATAAAATAGGGTCTCGGAAAGAATAAAACTCACAAATTTATGCTAATAAAAAGCTGTTACACATAAAAGTCAAGTAGGAAAGACGAAAATCTGCTAACAGATGATGAAGTTGGTAAAGCAACAGTACCGAAATCAGCTGGAAAATACAATAAAAATTTCAAGTATTTGGAAAGAAAAGAGTAGAATCCGTCGATATGTGAATGTATGTAAGGAAGAATAAAAGTATTTTTATACATGAGTATTAAATAAAGAAAACGTATGTATGTATATTTGCTTGGACAAAACATCCTTTGTATTGAATATGTGCACAAACAGACAAAAATATTTGAACATACAACTCTCTAGGTGGCAAAATCGCCAAAAGCTATTGTTGGCTTTGTGTAGTTCGATTTCATCGACTGAAAGATTGAATTTAAAGGGACAGTTGTCATCATTTATAAACATAGAGAAAGTTATTGGAAATTTTTAAGCTGTAATTTGTAAAAAGCATTCTATTATTTGGAAAATTACCTCTAAATATACCAATGCTGTAAATAGCATAGAAGATTAAAATATACCATGATCAAATAGAGATTTTAGGATTGCATTGAGGATGAGTTGTAGGGTTTTTAAGGATAACTTTTAACAAAGATCTGACAAAGCTGATAAATGTTATAGGTCAAACAGTTAGCTATTATAATCTTATTAATGATTGAACAATAATTGACTATATAAAGTTATATCTCGTTAACTATACAAGTTTTTGATGAAATTTTGAGAGGAAAATGTAGTATATTACAAAGTCAATACTCTTGTGAATAACTTTGCTATTGACTTTAGATAAAATTGATAGAATTACAAATGAGGAACAAAAGAATAACTCTTATTAAGCATCAAATCAAAACACACATACATACATGAAGATTTCCGTGTAGGTGGTAGAAACAATACACGTATGCATATGCATAACTAATAATTGAATTAGAGTCTGTTAACAAACCAATATTTGGCTACCAGCTAGCTACAACAACAACATTTGCTACATACAATAATGCCACTGAATGTTGGCAACAACATTAACAACATTATAACGTTAAACGCAGATATGTTCTATATATGTACATATTTGCCTGTATTATGCACATCCAACATACCGAATGACATGCAACCATACACTAATGCAATGACATAAATGCATTGCATACCATAAGGCGTACCAAACTTGCATGGATTTAACATGAAATGAATGTCCTGGTTTGTGTGGATTTGAGGAAAACAGAAATGGCAGCCGCAACAGAAAATTAATTGTGTTATGTTATTGTAGCATTGATACACGTATTATCATTGTTGCTCCGAGGGGGTTGAGGGTGTGTGACGAAGGTGCTTGTCTCTCTAAATGTTTTATTGATAATGTTTCCGTTGTTATTTTGTTATTTTCAATTCATTTGTATTGACTGCGAATTGGCAATATTTTGTATAGTTTTTTTTTTTTTTTTCTGTATAGAAGGATTACGTATGTAAATTTTATGCCAAAATCCACATGCAATTGTACACGTGCTACTTTGTGGCGTTACGCTGTTTTAATGAAATTTCATAAAAAAAAAACTTTTTCTCCTAGCCTGGCAAGAGAGTTACCTAACCCTGCAAAAGATTAGTATCGTTAAGGTGCCCAAAAAATTGTGGTTGCTTCCAATTGAATCAATTTTTGCGATCTCTGCAATTACTCGTGATGAGACGCGTTTCAATATATGATTGCTCATATCGACGTATCAATCTTACACAGCAAATTGTTTTAGTGTAAAATTTCATCCAAATTGGAATAAATACAAATTCAGACCAAATTTGGTATAAAATCTATGCTACAACTTGGTATACAAACCGTTTATACTTGTTCTTATATATATATATACAAATACAATACAATTTAAACTATTTTGGCTTAAATTTAATAGTTTCACCATACAAAAATCTTTTATACTATTTTTGTATAAATTTTATATAGAAGTTCATATGAAAATATTTCAAGCCATTTTAAAATAAAATTCATATACCAATTTTGCATAATCTTCGAATAGATATTTCGGAATTCAAAAAATTATATTACACAGTATAGGGTTGGGCAAATTAAGTGTCCTACTTTAAAGTAACATACTCTTTAGTTACAAAATTAATTCACTAGCTCAAATTGCTGTCCTTTATACGTATATATAGAATGAATTGCACGCTGCACGCACTACTTTATCGTGTGTTTCATCCTATGCTGTGACTAACCAATGCTTGAATGAATTTAAAGTTTTACTTCGTGTGCTACCAATCTTGCTTAGCATATATTCCTATATCGAAAAGTCCAATTGATTGAAGTCTGGTGAAGATGCAGGCCTTTTTGTTTAAGACAGTGCCCCATTTCACAAAGCTAAAAGTTCTAAAGACTGATGTCGAACAAATTTGAATGATTTTATACCTTGCAAAGAATAGCCTGCATATTCACCAGATTTGAATTCATTAGACTTTTTGACTGTAAACTAAGTTTGAGGTGGGCTTTGTAAGGACACAATTCAATTTTCATTAAAAGCTTAAATGGATATATTCAAGAATTAATATTACATATATGTACTTAGATAAAAATTAATCTATAAAAAGCCAGATGACTATTTTCATTTCAAACTTTGCCATACCGTGCTATAGCTCCTAAATGAAGCTCACTCTTACAATTGCAATAATTAACAATTTCATTTGCGTTTGTTTAATTTATATGCAGATGAGTTGTATTTGGTTGTGTGTGTTCTTTTAAAACCATTTACAGATAAACAGGCAAAAACCTGATGAGTTGTCATTTTTAATATCATATTGAATTCATGCCAATTGATTGAAAATCTAATCAAATATCTGCAATGCAATGAAATTGGATAAACAACAAAACTAAGTAATATCATAATATCATCAAAATTACATGGGTTGCTATTAATATAGGCAAAATGTTGTTTGTTAGAGTTGCCAACTGAAATAAATTCACTGATATTACTAGGACTTTTGGGAAATTATTTACCTCGGTACCTCGAAATCTTAAAGATTTTCATGTCGTTAGTATTTCTAGCATTTAATTTTTGAAATTTAACAAAATCTTTTATTTCTTATTCAAGCTTGTAGTTTTTGAAAGTTTCCTGCACAAAGTCGAACATATATTTTTCTTCTAATATACTTATCCACAAGAAATGAATTTACGAAATTTTGCTCACATTATTGCTACTTAGTGTTACCCAGTCTCTGTATCAAATTACACAAAAATCGATCCAGCGGTTTCACCTTCAAAATGTTTCACCGTAAAAAAAAGTTGGGCCGGAGTGTGCTCTACTTGTGCTGCGTTGTTCCGTATTAGAAAAAAAATCTATCCAAGGATTCACTTTATATGTGGAGGTCCTATTGCTTGTGAGAAATTGACATTTTGTGAAATATCCCGAAAAAAAAAATTGTGACGGGGTGTGCTGCGATGTGCCGTATTGGAAATCAAAATTGGTCCAAGGATATAGATTTTGTGAGTAGGTCCTTTTTCTATGAAAGCGAGAATTTGGCCCTGCTTTTGTGGAATTTCCCAAAAAAAAAAAATTTTTGGCGATGTGTGTTCGACTTGTGCTGTGTTGTGCATTATTGGAAATCAAAATCGGTCCAAGGATATAGATTTTATGGGAAGATATTTTTTCTATGAAAGCGAGATTTTGGCCCTGCTTTTGTGAAATTTCCCTAAAAAAAATGTTGTGCCGGGGTGTGCTCGACTTGTGCTGTGTTGTGCATTATTGGAAATCAAAATTGGTCCGAGCACACCCCGGCACAACCTTTTTTTTTTTGGAAATTCCACAAAAGCAGGGCCAACTTCATGGACATGTTTTTTTTTAGAGATTTTATGATCCACCGAGCGATAAACAGCCTTAAAGCATAAAAGTCGATTGTATAAGATGGTGTTTTTCCCAGACACTACATTATTTTTTAACTAAAATGCAACTTTAAAAGCCGTTAAAAAAATCTATGGAACTAGTAGTCCGATTTTAAAAAATCAAATTCATTTTTGAACCACCTTTTATTAAAATTTTTATGACGTACCCAAAATTTTTAACATTATTTTTTAAACAAATTTTTTTTAACTTTTCTGGCACCCCTTCCATTAAGGATTTTATGGTATTATTTGATGCCTTTCTAGCTGCTGAACACCACTTTTTGCGAAAATCTTTAGTATTCCTTGTTTCTTTTTTGTTGCATTTATCTCTCTTTCGACCAAAGCTCAGTATCTTTCAACTGGCCTGAGTTCTGGACAGTTTGGCGGCTATGCTTCATGAGGCTTCAAAATCACATTATTTTTAGAGTACCACTCCAAGGCCATTTTATAATAATGATAAGATTCTAGATCTGGCCAAAAGAAAGTGGAAATCTCATGCTATCGTAGGAAAGGGATTAGTCTTTTTTCTAAGCTTTGCTTAATATAGAGTTCGGAGTTTATTGTTCCAGGGGTTACAAAAGAATTGCTTCTTTTGTCACAACTGCAGACTGCCTGCCAAATTTAGAACATGCGATGAAATTTTGACTGCTTTTTTGAGTTAAACTTTTCGTCCATATTCCCTTGCGAGTCTGCAATGTAAAATTCTTGGGCTGGAAGCTGCGAAAAATTTCCTAAAACGTACGTTTCTTCGTCTATGATGCGGCATTCGAATTTTTGAAATAAATTTATTTTTAATTTTATAGTGCGCAGTTTTGCCTCCATGTTCCTCACAACATTTCTATCGGGATACTTTTGTACGACTTCAAACATACCTCCTTTTTGGCTTTGCGAACTAAAAACTCGGAAAATTCCACCTTCTGTGCCAGTTTTCTGCAAGAAATGTTGGGGTTCTTCTTTAAAATTCTGACGATTTTCTTCTTTTTGTTTTGGTAACGAACGCATTTTTTTCCGCTACCTGGGTTTCAAAAGACATCCAAGTCTTCCTTAAATTTTTACAGTACTCTTGATACCAATTCTACATTGATTTTGCTATTCCGACCAATTCTATTGTTTGTCCACCGTTTTGAAAAATTTTTATTATTGACTTTCGACTTCTAGCTCGTTTGCCATTTTTTAGTAGATATGGTAGACTAGGGAAAACATTTTAAAGCCTACTGAGAAAAAAAAAATTTTAAATTGAGTAATTTGGAAACAAGTTATTGGATAAAATGTATCGGACAATTTTATAGATCGCAGTCCTTAGTACTGCATTTGATGCCTAATATCAAAGATAAATTTTTCACTTCTTAGAATTACATAATAGCTTTCACAAAAACAATGCACAACTATTTGCTAGATATAACTGATGCTTTTGGTAGGGGCAAACACTTTTCCATAATATTGAAAAATGACATGACTTCTGCTTTCTTAATGTGAAAAGTTGGTGTACCCCTGCTTAAGTCAATGACCCTTATGTCAACTTACAAGAACAAAAAGCTGAGTGTTTATGCGCTAAATAATGTAGGCATATATGCCTCACATTATCTATAAGTCCCACTAGCTTGAACTTTATTTCATTCCTTTGAATTTTCTCTTACAACTACTCAACTGTTACTTTTTGTCGGAAATTGCAATTTTTCCCCACACCCCACCCTCACCAAATAATGTGAATTTGTGTGGAAAACGTGCCGTCGAATACAAATTGCTTGCATTTTACCAAATTATCTACGTTCATGTGAAATAAGTTTTACATCCTAAATAATAGCATGAATCCTTGATTAACTTTTCAGCAGAAATTCAGAACAAATATTGCAATCATATCAGAAAAAAACGAAAACAAAAAAAAAAAACAAAAAACAGGAAGAGGAATGTATTATTTTTATGCTGCCATTTCAAAAGAGCAAAAAACAAACGGTTCCCACACACATTCGTACACAACTTTTCAAGGGTAAATACTATAATATATGTAGTAAAAGGACATGCATACACACAGACGCATAAAATTCAACTGCCCATAAGCAACGATAGTTGCCGACAACAGGCAACAGTGCACATACACACACACACAGCCAAAACTCAATTACATTAGATTTTTGTCCTTTCATCATAAAATTCATGCGCCTTCCTCCCTCTCAATAGAATTGCATGGATAAAAGGGAATTTTTTTCGCATGCTGACTTCCTTCCTACGTTTTTTTAACAGAAATGTAGCCACGTGATTTTTTTCACATAGAGTAGTTTTTTCTCCATTTTTTTCTTTTTTTTATTTCTTGAAGTCTTTTAACTTTTACTTCGTCGAGTGTAGGCTATAAATTGCAGCTAGTTTTGCTGACTAGAAATATTGGCTAAACTATTTAGGCCAACAAACAAAAAAAAATTTTTTCGTTCGGAAATACTCGTTTGAAAAAATCAAATTACCTAGTCGTTTATACAACAACAACAAAAATAACTTTATATATATGTATGTGAGAAAGTAAATAGGTTATAAGGAGATTGTATATCCATGGAAAAAACGTAACGAAAAAAGGACTCGCATGTTTTATGCAATAAACATAACTGACTGTGTTGCCTTGACTACATTTATTTATTGTAGCATAAGTTATCCTTGTTGTTGTTATGGTAAAATAATTGTATATTCTCCATGTGTTGTTGTTATTGTTGCTGTTGTTGTTGTTATTGTTGCTTTTTTTTGTATGACTTTTATAGGGTTTTACTAAAGGAATTCGCATGTGAAATTGAAGTTGCCAAATTGTGCCAAATTTATGTTTTGGGGCTCATTTACAAAATCAATTTGTTTGCAATTTGTATTATAATCTAATTGTGTATTGACGAAGAATCACAATTCAGCATAAATTACAGATTTATTTATTTACTTAATCGTTATTCAAATTATCGCTATATTTAGTAAATACACTTCAGAGAGTTATGTGTGCTACGCACTAACTATTGTGCTTTTACAAACAAAAGTAAATATCTTCTAGTTATAAGGATATGTTGGATATGCATATGTTCAAAATGTACAAGTTATATGCTGTGGTTGTTCCTGCTACATATGTAGCCGGAACTACTGGCGCAAATTTGTATGCTTTCTGAACTCATAGGAGATACAAGTCCCTATAAACTCTGGAGACACATTTAATATGAAATTATATATTATACATAATAATGTATAATAATGTTATTTAGGATTAAGATTTTTAAACTTATTGTTAGTCTCCTAAGAAGAGAAGATTCAATAAATAAATGAAGTATTTAAAAAAAAAGAAAAATATGCTGATGGTTTCGAAGCATTTGTTAACATTAGCATTTATTACAATTAAAACACTTAATTTTTACTGCACCGCCTTTTAGAGGCATACGGTAGAATTTTCACAATGGCTCTCAAATTCTCTTATAAGGCGTTTCAAAATATTAAACCTCTTCATGTTATCAAAATATTGTCATACTTGAAATATCTGCACTTGCAAATTTTCATTATTTCTCTTCTCTGGCTGATCATTCCATTAAGTTCAGTGTTATATCTTCAAGCCACATGACATCGAGTTCACTAAAAGAAAATGGCAAGTTTTCAAATTTTGCGGGAACATAACACTTACGATTGAAGAAGCAATCTTATTGAAGAAGCTTGAGCAAAAAAATACATTGGTTCCAATTAACCATTGCACGGTAGGAAAACTCAAAACCGCAGAATCTTCCAATTTATAGTTTTCAACTTTACGAGAAAAGTACTTCCTCGGGATTATGGCTTACTGAATGAAATAGTGCAAACGATTTCCTTTTGAACAGCTCATGGACTTCAAGCCAACAAAAATAAATATGTCTCGAAGTGTTGGTTAACACCACAGTGGTCCCACAATTTAGCTGAAGACTTAGCCGTCCGATAAAATTTTGAAAACTAGATAACTGAAATCAAAAATACTCGTATCGAGAAAATGTTGCAGAGAATTGTAAGCATTTGCAAAACAACGTGAAGAGAAGTACAGAAGAATCTGGCAATAAGTACAGTAATAGCAAAAGCTTAACTAAAGTCTAATATTGACAGTGTTTTGGTAAACTTAAACAATGAACAAAGAATGTAGTGAGAACTTGTGTTTTTTTGGAATGGATGGGAAAATAAATTAACAAAACGATGAAAAAGTGTACGCAAAAAAAAACCGATACTGCTATGGCTGAGTAAATATCTCTGGATGAGAAACAAAACTAGAATGAAAATAAACTGGCCTGGCCAAACACTTAATACACTACACTGCAGTACTTTGAAAATTATGTTTATATGGGGAGTGCCAGCCCTCCTGTCCAAATTCACCCAGCTTTTGCTCAGAGCTTACATTTATAGTTCTCAGCGCCTGAGCGAAACTTGGTTGGATTATCTCAAAAAACGTTTAAGTTAAAGCGTTTTGAAGCTATTTTTTATATAGGTGGTGCCACGCCCTTTGTCCGAGTTCGTCCAGTTTTAGCTCATTAGTTGAATTATCTCAAAAAACTTTTTCAGTGTATCATTTTAAAACTTTTGCTTATATGGGAGTTACCACGCTCTCTTTTCCGATATTACCTAGTTTTTTTTTTTTTTCTTCAGGGCTTGTATTTATATTTCTAAGTGTCGGAGTAAAATTAAGTGTGATTATCTCAAAAACGCTTTCAGTATAGCGTTTTGAAGCTTTTGCTTGTATGGGAGGTGCCACGATCTCTTGCCCGAACTTGCTCAGCTTTAGTTCAAAGCTTGCGCTTACAATTTGTAGTATTAATATGTATTTTGGTTGCATTGTCGTGAAAAATACTTCAATGTTGGATTTTGAATATATTTTTTATATAGACGGTAGGTGTGTCCCTTGACCGATTTTGATCATTTTCGATCCCACAAACTAACTTTGACGTCGAAGGCAGTGTACCAAATTTCATTGAATTATCTTGCTCAGTTTTCTCAAAAAATGAATATACAAGCACACCCAGCCGCGCAGCCAGCTATCCAGCTAGACAGACGGACATGGCTTTATCGACTCAGGAGGTGACGCTGATCAAGAATATATACATTTTCCTATATCTGCCACGCCTCCTTCTCTGCGTTACAAATGGAAGGACAAAGTGAAAAAAAATCCAATTGGTTGGAAAAAATTCCAACTTTCTAACATAATGAAAGGCTTAGACCACACAGGAAAATTTTGTCGGTTTATATGATTTTTCTAAATTTTTGATACAAAGTTATAGCATTTTATTTTATTATTATTTTGTGCGGATTAAGATATCTCAAATTTGAGTGTTGATTCATTGTTGTGAATGTGAAAATGTATTAAAATCTGACATTTTTTATTTTTTTCACTCACCAAAATCCACAGAATAATACCAAAAACTCTTTTTTTCCGGGGATCGCATTGTAGGCAGAAAATACTTTTAGCCGTTCAATTCCGTACAGAGCCACTGGCCAAAAATTTTAAATAATTAGATATAGTCAGATCTTTCACATTTTATACATTCACATCAACGAATCACCACTCAAATTTCAGATGATTTTCTAATTTATAATTTTCGCATACTCTGTACATCATACTGAGCCCGGAAAAAAATATAACCATGAATTTGTATCAAAAATTCAGAAAAATCATATAAATCAGCTTACTGACGATTCGGGTAAAATTTTGTCACGAGAAACTTATGTGCTCAAGGTATACTTATATTAAAGCCAGATCATCGAAGTTTTGACTACTTTCCATACGATTATAAACCACTCTAATAAATATTCGTAAATGAAAAAAATTTTTCAGGTTCATTTAAGTCCACGGTTGATGAGTTTGTTTTCTGTGTTAAGTAGAACTCTAGATTCTACTCAAGATGTCAATCAGTAGAACTTTGGCAAACACCTAGAAGATCTTATAAACGCAGCAGACATAAGCTCACTCACCACCAAAAACTCCGAAATGCAAACTTTACTTACCAACGACAGTTCTATCTCAGTAGAGATAGGTCTGCTAAAACAAAGAAAAGTCTGACTAAATATATACTAAACTAACTAATCTATTGTAGAATCATACAAGCAAAAGATACTTTCTCTTATATTATAAATGTCGCCTAATCATCACTACGATCTAGCTGCAAAAAACATTGCGTTTTTTTTTTCATGAAAAGTTAATCTAAGGGTGTGATATGAACGACTTTTAGTATCAGTCAAGTCACTATCTCCTGGGTTAATGCATATTAGTCCTCGTTTTATGGCATTATGGCTCCAATTGGCTAGCTTGCTGTGAATCTTTCTGTCCTCAAGCACGAAGCACAATATTTGGCATCATTTTAAAAAAATTATGACACAATCACACTATGACATTATTCTTCTCCATTTTGTGTTTATTGTAATGAAAATTTATGGCTGTTTCGTTTAATTTTGGCTCCCTAAACCTTCTTTGAGAGTGAATGTCTAGTAAATTTTTAAGTTTCCATTACTATTATTTCACAACACGACAAATTTAGGTTAAGTAACTCCTAAATGATTTCTGAAAAAATTGTCCTTTAAATAAAAACACATTTGATTCCTTTTTTAGCCCATAATACATAATTTTTATCCGATGTAATTCAATAAATAGTAGTTGTAACGTAACTCGTGCTAACTACTTTGATTAAATTGTAAATTGTAATAGATTATATATGTAGTAAGTATGTATTAAAGATTATTTTGATTATAATTTTCTTTGATAAATTGAATGGAACAATACTACTCCTTAAATTTTAGGATTTAATAAATTTATTCCACACCAACACGAGACAGAGCGACAACCAAAATGTGCGCACTACAAAAATTCTCCAAAAATTCATTCAACACTCTAATGACACAATGATGACCACAAACTGCTGCAACTGCGACGGAGCTCCCCCATGGGACGCCACTTAACCTTTTTCATCATCACCTTCGAAGGGGAGTGCTTTTGCTGATTACGTTTCTTCTGCCGGCTCCAACACTGGTCGTTGTTGTCCACAGTAGCAGCGCGTTGCGCATCTCATTTATCCTCTTTGTCTGGCAGTTGTTTTTTCTTTGCTTCTTCTGTGTCGTCCTCGCCCTCCTTCAATGCCTTAGTATCACCCTCACTACCAAAATAGACACCTGTCTGCTTTATTTCGATCACACGCTCTACATCATCCAATGGTGGTGGCGCCGGCACCACTACAGTCAATATACCATCCGTTGAGAGTGAAGCAGACGCCTGTGTAGCGTCATAATTACGTGGCAACTTGTAGCGACGCGTAAATTCACGCGTTATGCAAGCTAGTCCTTTCTTTGCTCGATCATCACTTTGTTTGCCCTGCAGCAGAATCGTATCCTGATTACGCACCTTCAGCACCAGTTCGTCCGGACGGAAATGATGCACATCGAGCACAACTCTGAAGGTGCCCTTACCCATTGTGTTCGGTTCATCGCCCGTTTCAATTGTAACTGTGTCCGTCAGACAAGAGCTATGACACCAAGCTGGCGGCGACGAGAGTAGCGCATCCGACTTCCAATGGTGCGTGTGCCAGTGATGCATATTACGTGTGCAAAAGTTTAAGTCGAAAGTGCTACTCAAAGGCCAACGCCATGGACGCGTCGTCGTATGATAAAAAGGGTAGTCCCAGTGGGGCCAGTCATCGAAATGATCCCACCACGCCCAGTGTGCATGAGAGGGCATTTCTCAGGAATTTTTGAAGTTATTTTTGATATTTTTGGTGTTGTTGTTGTTGCTATTGTTGCTATTGTTGCTTTTGTTGTTGCTTTGGGTGTTGTTGCTGTTGTCGTTATCTGCGTTGGTGCGTTTTGTTGTTTTCGTTCGAGATGACGAACGTGTTTTTTTGTAGCCACCCTACAAAAAAATGTTCTGCTCTCGTTGCGGCTCTTGCCAGTTCGTTACTGAGTCAGCTTCTTAGGTTGCGATTTGCAAGAAAGCTACAACTGGAATGTTGTTGCTGTTGCCACGGGATGCAATGTTGCTGCTGGTAAGGTGTGCCGCGTCAAGGCAAATTTTACTTAGAGTCGCAGGATTTGAACTAAATTTTTCAAAGCCGACGTCGTCGCAACGGCATACAATTGAAAGACATCGATGTGAATGGCAACGGGGCAGAGATGGGCAAATGCTTTTATGATAAATTGAATAGGATTTGTTGAAGGAAAAAACTGAATTGTATTTGCCATTGGGCACACTGAGTCAAATTGACCAAAAAGTAAAATCTCATATTTCTCAAAATACTTTACGCTGATGGATCGATACCCCTCATATATTTATTATAAAATTTATCATATTTTTAAACATAGCGTTTAAGCAACATTTTCGGCTTTTGCATCATATTTTAACTTTAGCAACATTTTCTTAGTTTTGCAACATCTTCCAATTTATGGAACATTTTTCCATCTTAGCAACATTTTTTTGAATCCAGCAAGATTTTTTCGACTATGAAACTTTTTTGGCTTTTGCAACATGCTTGTATGCATGCAACATATTTAAAATGTATCAACATTTGTCGACTTTAACAACATTTTACGACGTAAGTAACATTTTTCGGCAACATGCTGCGACTTCAGCAAAATTTTTTCGACTTTTGCTACATTTTCTGAATTTTGTAACAAATTTTTACTTAAGCAACATTTTTCGACTTATGCATCATGTATCGAATTTTGCAACTTATTTCGGCTTTTGCAACATATTCTGACTTTTGCAATATATTTCGAGCTTGCCAACATTTTTCGACTTATGCAGCATATTTGGTCTTTAGCAACATTTTCTGACTTACAACAAATAATGGCTTTTGCAAAATTTTTTCGACGTAAGCAATATTTTTCGGCTTTTTATCATATTTTGAACTAAGCAACATATTTAGACCTTAGCCTCATTTTTTCACCAAATTTTGGCTTTAGCAACATTTTTTGACTTTTGAACCATATATCGACATTAGCAACATATTTCGACTTAAAAAACATTTCTCCGACTTATGCAACATTTTTTGGCTTTTGCATCACATTTTAACTCACACAACATATGTCGGCTTCAACAATATTTTATCGACTTTGCAACAAATTTTGACTTTAGCAACACTGTCCGATTTATGCAGCATATTTTGCCTTTAGCAACATTTTCCAACTTAAAACAAATAATGGCGTACGCAAAATTTTTTAGTTAAAGCAAAATTTTTTTGACTCTTGCAACACATGCAATTTCGACTATAGCAACATATTTTCCACTTTTGCATCAAATTTCGACATAAGCAACCTTTTTCGACTCAAGCAACATTTTCTCGACGTAAGCAACATTTTCCGGCTTTTTTATCATACTTTGTCTTAAGCAATCAATATATGTGTTTCGACTTAAAAAACCTTTTTTTGACCTATGCAACATTTTTCGATTTTAGCAACATTTTTTCACCAAATTTTTACTTTAGCAACTTTTTTTGACTTTTGCATCAAATTGCGACATAACCGACATATTTCGTCTTACGAAACATTTTCGACG
Source organism: Calliopum simillimum (assembly GCA_951812925.1). Taxonomy (NCBI): domain Eukaryota; kingdom Metazoa; phylum Arthropoda; class Insecta; order Diptera; family Lauxaniidae; genus Calliopum; species Calliopum simillimum. Next base: position 118,709,052 of record OX638369.1, on the reverse strand, counting down.
AACATTTTTCCGCTTTTTTAACTTAACTTAGGCAACATATTTCGTCTTAAAAAAACCTTTTTTCGACCTAGCAACATTTTTCAATTTTAACGACATTTTTTTACCAAATTTTTACTTTGGCAAGATTTCGACATAAGCAACATATTTCGACTTAATAAAAATTTATTTAACATATGCAACATTTTTTCGACTTTGGCAACATTTTTTCATCATTTTTGACCTATGCAACATTTTTTGAGTTTTGCAACATTATTTGAATTCAGCATAGTTTTAGGACTTTTGCAACATTTTTCGACTTTTGCATCATATTTCAAACTAATTATACTTTCCACTGAATTTTTCTTTATTGCATTCCCGGGCGTCCAAGAAAAAATTCTCGAAAATGTAGTGATAAGGCCCTATATCTGACTTTTTGCTCATGTGTCCCCAGTGCGCGAAGTCTATAAGTCCATAGTTTAAAAGTGTTGGCACATAAGTTTTATTTGCCCATCTCTGACATTCGTATACCAATATAAAATGTTTGATCAATAATCGAAAAATGCCAGTGTGTACCAAGCGTACATGGCATGTTGACTTTTGAATACTGCTGATAGCTGCTGCTGCTGTTGAGCGTTAGCGCTAGCGTTATTTACAAACAAACATACAAATAAACTTTTTTTTATGTATCGAAATACAAACAGTAAAACGCTGCCATTACTAGCAACTAGGCTGTAAAGTTTTACAACAAATTACAAACAACAACAACAAAGTGAACTTCTTTTGCTGTACATAATACGGAAGTTGTTATAATGAAAATCGTGACCTCGCTCATACGCTGGCTCATTGAAAATTTCTATGTTAAAGAATTTTTCTGCGCAACGCTGACAAGCAGAAAATAAACAACAACAACAGTAAGTTTTTACAACAAAATATTACTTATAGACAGATACTTAAATAAGTGAAATGTGAAAGAGTGCTAAAAATAACATATGTAAGTAAGGGGCGACTTTTAAAGTGCACACAATACATACATACGAACAAAGTATGTACACATTTAACATAGTAAACTAGTGACCTTGGTTCGCTTTGGTGGCCTACTGTATGTAGTTGATTGCCACACATATTTAAGAAAGCATTTTTCGAGGTCCTCAACTTATAACAACGCGGACACAGGACAAGCAAGCAACCAAGCAACATTTATGCATGTATATGTAAAAGTAATGAAATTGTGTTGCCGCCTAAAAGTATGCTCGTAAATTTTTTTACTGTCAAAAGACAATGAATTTATTATCGTTGCCTTCCAGACATACCGCGTATACATAGATATGGTTATGTATGCTTGTGTGTGTGCCTGTTTATAATAAAAATTACGCGTTTACACATAATTTTATGTCCTGAAATGAAACTCTCTGTTGCAGGAAGCAGTCTGTAATTGAAAAAAACAGTGAGTGACCTTGGTGCGAAATGAGTGAGATAATTTTTAATGCCAAAGTGCATGCAAAAATTCAATTGATGAAACATTTTCATCATTTTTTTTTTGTCGTTAAATTTTCGCAATTTCTGTCACATTTTATAGCTGCACATAAAAATTGCATATAACGAGCGGTCGCCACACACTTTATGTGCTGATTATATTCAATTTTTTAGGAATTTGTAAGAATTTCAAGACTCACAATGTTTTTCATTAAATTTTCGAACAAATTTTACTTCTCACAGCACATTTTTTATAAGGATAATGTACTTTTAGTATAAATTCAGACGAAAATTTTGAAAAGAAATATAAGTACTTATATATGTATGTCATTCGAGCGCTATTATTCACCTTTATTTCTAATACCCAATAAAATGACTCTACCTCAAACTTTTAAACTTCCATATAAGTATGCACTACTAATGCACTCTTTTGAGTTAAAAAAAAATCTATTAGCTTAACGCGTATGCCATAATGAAGACAAAGAAGTTTTAAAATACTTATCAAAATTTTCAAAACTTATCACTTATCAAAAATTTTCAAAACTAATCACTTACCAAAAATTTTCAAAACTAATCACTTATCAAAAATTTTCAAAACTTATCACTTCTCAAAAAATATTTATTATTCATCACAAATAAATATTAAATACTAAAAATTTAAGCAAAAATTAGTACAATCACTTATCAAAACCAACTTATCACTTATCAAAAAATTATTCATAGCAAATTTAAAATACAAATGATAATCACCAAAAATTAAAAAAAAAGCAATAATAAGATTTAACACTTATCAAAAATATTTATATATATGTAATTTGGAGCTTTTTATATACTTTATATCATTGATGTCCAAAGCCTGTGCCCACGGGCACTTGAGCTTTTGTGCTTTAAGGCTTTCGTATACGCATTAACTCACAGATAAGCTTTCAACTGTTTCAGTAGTTTTGCAGAATTACGTCACTCATGCAAAATATAAGAGCTTTTTATTTACTTTATATCAGTGATGTCCAAAGCCTATGCCCACGGGCACTTGAGCTTTTGTGCTTTAAGGATTCTGTATACGCATTTACTCAAAGATAAGCGTTCAACTGTTTCAGTGGTTTTGCAGAACTGCGTCGCTCATGCAAAATATAAAAACTTTCACTAAGCTTTATATATTAAGGCCTATCTACATGATTTTTGGAAACTCGAAAACTTCTTTATACACTCCTAATGTGCTCTTTTGTGTTAACTAAGTAAAATCCATTAACCTTACGCATAGGCCATAATGAATCAAGTATAAAACCTGCAAAAATTTTACCTTGACCTAATTTTTAATATGAGAATATATTTGCGATAAGTACTACTAATGGCACAACGTACACACAAACGCAATATGTTAACCACATAGAAGGAAATTATAACTCACGTTTCACAAAACAAAAAAAAAGCGCTGCTTTTAGCGCCTAAAAGTATATCAACACAAAAACCACCTTGGTCGCTTTTACCAATGCAGCAGAAGCATTTTTAGAGCGTGTGTTGTTGCACTTTGAACTATACGCTCTAAGGTAGGTCCTGCTGCAGAAGGCAGGCAGCAGTCAAGTCATTTATGTTGGGCATACTTACTTGTACAATGATGCAGAAGCTAACGCATACGCACAACATCCGGTTATACTATATGTATCATAGTGCCTACACCATCAGCAGCAACCACATGCACACTAATGGATTTGCAGCGTTTCATTTGGCGTTATTACAGAAATGCACTTGCACTGTTGTTAGGTCGCCTTCTTTTTATGCGTGCCAGGGGTGTCTCTAAATTTGATAAATTGTTTCAAAAAAAAAAACAAGACCAACTATTTTCAATATCATTTAGGAACAGAGTTATCCAAAGTTTATAAAAAAAGTAGTAAATTTGACACTTAGCTATTATTATTTATCAAAAAACAGATTATAGTTATGTAAATACAAAAAAAAAAGAGAGATAATATTTAATAAATATACGTACTTTTCACTTACTTATTACAAGAAATCAATTGCGAAGTAATGCAATGTAAAGTAGATTCATTCGCAAAGTACTCTTTTTAACTGAATATCCGCTACCCCATAAAGGCTTTCATCACTTGAGTTTATTGTTTTAATTGGATCCATCCCGTATAGTTATTTTTGAAGAGCATTTGTTTGCAATAACCGCATATCCGGTACTCGCTTACTCATATACGCTCGCAGCATATATATAGCACAAAAAACGCTAATGGCACACTCACTACGCTTAGTGTGGTGAATAGATTTCGTTCGATATCGGCGTACAAATCATGTGCACACAGATTCAACATCAACAGCTGCTGGCAAGGATACCTCATGACATTATCAACATCATTAACTGGACAAGTGTGTTGCTATTACTGCAGATGCTGCCGCTATGCAATTGCTGATGGCATGAATTAACATTCAACCTACATACCGATAGTACACTATGTCAGATCCTTCATTATGACCATAAACGAGAACCGCAAATTGTTTTCAGATGAAATTGAAATCAAAACTGAAAGTACAAAGTTATTTTATCTGAAGCCGGAAACATGCTGAAAGATGATGAAGTGCTGCATTTACACCTAATTGAGTTTAACATGTCACGCGCCATTTGCTGTTGGTCGTTTTGCTTAGTTGTTGGCGTTGTTAGTAATGCTCATTTGACGCTAATTTATAGCATAGTGGTCATAAGAAAAAATTAGGTCAGATAAAGAGAATGTTATGGCTTTTATGAAGAAGGATAATATAAAGACTATAATAGGGAGAAATAGAATGTTTGTAGTAGATAATTGTCATTTTGAAATTTTAAGTGGAGATATCAAACCTCCAAAGATTTGTTTCCAACCAAATATTTCTTCTTTTGCTGTAACTTCTAGAGAGAACATAGGTTCAAAACTTACCACGTCCAACAAATGTGATGTATTGCAAGGTCTTTGATTTTTGCGATTCTTCTCAAAAGACTTTTTCTACTTAGTTGACTGTAATCATAAATTTTCTATGTTCAAGTACAAATTAGATTTTTTTCCACGATTTACAAAAATTTCAACATTGTATGACATTTATAAATTTTATTTAGTTTGTTTCAAGGTTTCTGAATATAGAGTATGAATAAATGCATGTGCACTGAAAAGAGTGCAGTACTCACATCGAATATTTTTGAACTGAAGTGAGTACTGCAGTGATCTTTGTGATCGTTTCATGGCAATTTTAAAAAAAAAAAAAATTTTTTAATGCATCAACCGATGAAAAAAAGTTCGAAAATTTATTTTGAACATAACCAGTGGTGTCTCCATTCCCTCTATGTTACCGTTTTGGGCCCATTTCTGTAAAAAAATAATTATTGCACCAATCGATGTGGATTAGTTGAATTATTAGCCGTAAGCAACTGATCTATCATGGCATACCCACGTCTAGTGCGGTGGTTCTCTTCCCCTCCTTAAGTTATTTTTTCTTTGTGCTATGTCTGTCTCCTTCGCTCTTAATAGAGAGAGAGAACATATACGTGTTTATACGTTAATCGTGAGCAACTGATACGCTTTTGGGTTACTCACGCTTTATGTGGAGGCTCTCCTTACCATCTTACGTTTATTTTCCTGTTCTACGCACATAAGTCTCTTTTGCAATAAAAAGAGAGAGAGAGTACACTTGCGGCAAACTGATTTAGTATCGCGTTTGAACGCAAATCTGATCTCACCACTTATATGTTAGCCGTGAGCAACTGATCCATCATCGGGCTACTCACGTCTAATGTGATGATCCTCTTTGCCACCCATCGCTATTTGTGTCCGATCTACGTATGTCTATTTATCTCGCACAACTAAATATTTTTCACCGCTCTACTTGCTATGCCGCTACCTCTGTGTACGGAAAAAATGTTCAAAACTAAGCAGTACCTACAAATAACTGATTCATTATTAGGCTATTCGTCTGTGTGGCCATTCAACTTTGCGCTAAACACAGGCAACTGATTCAGTATTAGGCTACAATATAGTAATTCCTACTCCGACAACTGCACTGCTCTACAAAACACAAGTACCTTGTTTCCTTCTTGGTTGCTGCTGCTACTGCTGCTGTTGTGTGCTGGTCGCCGGCCACGCAAAGACTGTCTCGATTCACTACGGTGTGTCTAAATATTATGTTATGTTTCTTTGACATCTCACAAATTGAACGACAGCTGCGTGTCAAAAACGGCTGTTGTGCAGTGTTGCCGTATATATCACTTTTAGTGATGTGGTGGGGATTTTACCCAAAACTAATTCTATGATTTTTCGTCATTGATAATAACCTAATTCCAGTAATTAATTATTCTTTAATTAATAATAAGTACATTTTAACAAATAAAAATATATATAACCAATAAATAAGTCTTAAAATAAGAATTTTATAAAAATTCACAATGGTCAGAGGTATCTTTGGGCTCTCTAGGTGACCGTTTTGGGTCCAGGCTCTTTCGGGTGCTATGTTCAAAATCTATAAATAACTCTTGTTTCTAAAATCAATATCCTGAGCCAACGAGTTGATTTCCGAAATTTTTAAAACCAGAATATAAACATTTTTGAAGACAAACACAAAAGTTTTTCATACAACATCACCAGACTCAAAATATTTTCTGAAAAATACCGAGGAACTTATGATTTTCAGCTTATACGGAAATTCCGAATATACATAGTTTTTGGTAGCTTTTGAATGATAACAGATGATTATATAGCTAACTAGATGTGTTTGGTAGTGTATCACGAAACTTAATATGCTTGGTCTCAAAGACAAGGTTTTGATTCTCGGAGTTATTCTTCACACACGAATAGCAGATAATCAGAAATTTGCTGAACTCCATAGTTGAAACAGAACCAAAAAGGATTCAACTACTTATCTCCAAAATATGATAGTCATTATTCGATTACATTTATTTCTTTTTGCTATTCAACTAATCTCCTATCGACTTTTATGGACTATTGTGACTGTTTTCAATACTATTGAAAAGTTTTTTGTTATTTATTTTATAGTTATAATTATTTTACTATGCAAACTTTTTCAAAGCATTCCATTCAAATAGACTTCTCGATATTTTTCAACATTTTTCTCATTGAGTATCACATTTTAGACAATGACAAAAGAAATAATGCGCGATTTTGGCAAAATTTCATGATAAAAATAAAGAAAAAAAGAAACTGCAGCCAAAAGCACTTGTAGCTATAAAAGAGCACTCATTAAAATCTTACGCCATTGCTTTATTACTTTGTAATTAACCTTGACATAATAGCATGATGTCAATAAAAAAAAAAAAAAATATTAAAAAAGTGCAAAAAAACGCAGCAATCTACGTCAGCAAAACACAAATTGCTAATTACTCTGCTACATTTTTAGCAGCCAAGGAATATGTTACTTGAACTTTTACATTTAACGCTGTGCTGAGGAGATGATCATTAATTTTTCACACCATGTTATTGACAAATTGATTGCCATGAATTTTTCTCTATTAACTGATGAATGCACACATGCAACTGCAACTGCAAATGTTGCCAATATGATGTTGATTTCCAGTGAAATGCGCTAATTCAGTAGCAACAGCATCAACATGCCAACAGCAGTTGCTGCTGCAAGTCAAATGCAGCGTTAATTCGCAGCAATTTACAATAACAAATATTGCATTAACGTAATAACTGGCAGCTAAGTAGCCAGTGTGTCTGGGTGTTAATGTGCAAACAATAGAAAACAATACATATGGCAACATGCGCTATAGTTACAGTTTACAGCTTTGCTTACTTGTGTGAGTAAGTGATTAATAAATGATGTGGGTTTTGTATAATGAACTGTCTGTAGGCTAGTTAAGGCCATAATTGAATAACAATTAAGAAATTTGTGTTGTTATAAACTTTTCCTTTACATTTTTTTCTTTGCAGAGAAATATGGACCACTGTTTTACCACCGGAAACAAAAGATGTATATACTGCCATTTTGGGTGTTACAAAAGCCAGTCGCATGGATGAGGGCATCTATACGTGCAAGGTAAAGTACTCAACTTTTTAAGAAAATACATTAAACGGCCTGGCCTGCTTGGTCAAATATTTTGCGATCAGGACCAACATTTTTTTCTTGATACTTACACTAATAGGAAACTTTATACTTTTAATTTTTGCGATAAGTCTAGTGTTCACTAGGCTGGGTCAGTCTCTACACAAAAAAAATGTTTCGAAAAACCACCCTTTATTTTAAAGCTTATCATGAGCGTAACTAGAAAACAAAAAAAAAATTTTTTTGAACCACTCTAAAAACAGCCAAAATGGTATTCTTTCCAATACTGATGTTTAAAAATTATATATCGCTTTAAAGGGCTTAATTTGGCCAACATTTTTGTCCCTTAACGCCACTTTTTCTTTATATTATAAAATTAAAGTCTTTAAAAGTAAATTTACATTTTGCCCAAAAAATTCTAATTAAAGCCCAACTAAGCTCTTTACAATGATACATAATTTTTGAACATCAGATATCACCTGCTGAAGCTTTCAAAAGGAGGCGCGATTTTTCCAATTAAAATTTCAATTTCATCGACACAGCCTAGTGTGCACTTGACTTTCACAAAAATAAATTCATCATATCGCTGATACAGATAGGTACTAAGTATTTAATACATACATTAAGGGCATTAGAACAAATACTACTCAATAGAAAATTGAGTGGTGCCACGCCCTCTTAAAAGCTGATTCATCATACCTCAGAAACTGCCTGACGCAGATAGATAAAATCTGATAAATATCCAAAAAGCATTTGGAGAAATAATATTCAATGGGAAAAATAAATATGCATTCTGCTGACACTACTTAATGCAAATTATGGTATGTCCAAGTTAAAAAGAGCAAACACCAAGAGAGATTAGAAGAAGCATGCAACCTTTGCATGCTGCCTTTTCTTTAAGAAGACTGTCTTTCAAATTTAAGCACCCTTAAAGCTTAAAATTTGCAGATTTGCACTTTGGATAAAGTATACTTCTACGCATATTATATAGAAAAGTTACAAAAATCTGAAGGTATATCGTCGGGTTAAAACTACAACTAGACATCTACATATACCGATGTTTTGAGTTAAGTATACAGAAACATAAAGAAAAAACGTCTCTATGGCCCAATCTAGTAGGTTTTTTGAAATGTAGTCCCCACCTAATTTTACATAAAGAATAAAAAGCAGAAAACAGCAAAATCCCATACAAAAAACGAATTTCAAAAAACTTAAAACCCTTTTTTCTCAAAACATGAAAAATGTAGATGTCTAGTTGTAGTTTTAACCCCACGATATATTCTCATACCCTATAGTACACCCAGGGTATATTCACTTTGTTCTTCCGTTTGTAACGCAGACTAGCAGGCGTGGCAGGTATGAAAAAGTGTATATATTCTTAATCAGCGTCACCTCCTGAGTCAATATAGCTATGTCACTTTGGCTGGCTGGGTGTGCGTAGAAATACATTTTTTGGGAAAACTGAACAAGATAATTCAACGAAATTTAGTATTACCTTCGTTGTCAACAGCGTATACAAAAAATACGTTCAAAATGCAATATCAAGAGCATTATTTGCGATAACGCAAGCAAAATACACATAATTACCAGGGATAGTAAATACGCAAAAGTTTCAAAATGCTATACTGAAAGCTTTATTTGAGATAGTTCAACCAAATTTTGCTAAAACACTGAAACCAGTAAATTTACGCTCTGACAATATACTAGGTGAATTTGGACAAGAGGGCGTGCCACCTCCTATACAATCAAAATTCTCAAAATGCTATACAGAAAGCGTTACTTGGGATAGTCCAACTAAATTTCACTAAAACACTAAAAGCAGTAAAAGAGGGCGTAGCACCTCCCATTCAATCAAATTTCTGTGCTTAAAACGTTTTTTGAGATTGTGCAATCAAATTCATACATATACTAGGGATAAAGAGTGCATACTGTCAGAATTAACTAAGTTTATCTAGAAAAGAAGACTGGGCACCTTCCGTAGGTATTGAAGAGTATTCCAGTAGAATATTTCAAGGCGAAAATCAACCATTTCTCAAAAAACAAAACTTCTTTTATCGCAGCCGATTTGTTCTTATACTCATCAAGGCTTTTCAGTTTTCTCAATTTGCTGGAAAACTGAAATATTTCAATTAGTTTCTTACAAAACGTTTCGCAGTTTACTCCAAAAACTAATATTTAAACACAGTCACTTTGTACACACGCATACAGCTTGATGGTCTGAAGTCTACTAATATCAGTCAGCGGTATGAGTGGAAAATTCCATAGAAGAACATTATCGTACGCGTGCAACTGTTGAGTGACAACCGACACTCAGACCGAGGGACACTCGGACCAAGGTACACACATCTCCCCTCAGGTATTTAATTTTTGGCTATGAAATTTTTCAAAAATCGATTAAAAAAAATTTCGATCTGATCCAGAAAATCAGAAAACAGGTATAACATATTTTTAGCCATATTTTCAGAAAAAAGTGGATTTTTCCAGTTGCGCAAAGTCGGTTTGGAAAAAATTTATTAAAAAGTTCTCAAAAGTCCAGACTTGCCCTTTGGATTTAAATTAAGCATGCTTTTTCAAATATTGTATTAAAAAATAACGAAAATCTGATGATAAATTTCTTTTCTTTTTAATGCCAAAATTTGCACTTTTTCACCAGTAAAATTTTTTGTTCAACCCTTTCTATCCGGAAAAAAACTGTGCGGTACACAATATTTGTGATAGATTAACCTTAGAAACTAAATTTAAATAAAATGTTTCACCGTCTCTAAATTCAAATTTTCAACGCCAGAGGCGCTTCCGGTCTATACTCCCAACAGATGTTTTTAATTTGAATTTTCGGGATACAATGTCCTTGGAGTGGTTATAAGAAAAAACAGTGGTTACTAAAAATTGCATTAATTTTATTGATTCATTCAATTTAAGTGATAATAATAAACGAGTTATATTATTCAAAAGTATTTTTTCAAAAATTTTTGGTATATATCGTCCCAACCGGATTGAAAGGGTTTAACATTTGAAAAGTCGGAGTAATTCACATAAAATCAATTGATAAAAAATATACTATTTTTTAGAAAGCGGAAACAACGTAATTTCCAACAATATGCTATATTATTACAATATATTTGGCCTTAAACAAATTAACTTAATTTGCTAATATTAAAAGTTCCAAACAGCACTTTTGCGTTCAAAGTTCAACTCTGAGCTCACTGCGTTACTAAACCAAAAGAAAATTTCAAACGTTTGTAGTTTTTTCTTTCCGGCCCAAAATATTATCTGACGATTGGCGCAAAAATTTTAAAATCTTTAATTTTTTGTCCACTTGTAACCACTAACTGCCACTGTGCGACGATTTGTTTCCACTGTCATTACCTTCATTGACTTTCAAATATGAACTTGCTTTGATATGAACTTGCATTGATATTTTCATCACCGTCAAAATCATCATAAATATCAACATTATTATGATGAACAACATCAAAAGTATTACTATCAACATCATCATTCGCACCATCATCTTCATCCTAAGCAATACAATCATTTCCCATTCAGCAACAGCGCATGATTTGTCTGAAAAAATTTAGCTGAACGGGAAGCAGCAGCAATAGCAAAACAGGAAAATTGCTTTCAATAAACGGTTTTGCTTTTTTCACGCACAATATCATCATCATCTTTTTTTGTTTTTCTTTTTTTTTTTTTTGATTCTTCTTCGCTTCCACGATGACGACGACAGCGCGAGAACATCTTTTGTGTGCTGCATTTTTATTTTTAAAATCTGTCCAGGAATTTCTTTTCTTTTCTCTAGTCCAGTGCTGCAGGATATTTTCTTTAGTGTTACATCTCCACATCCCTCCTCTCCCTCTTTTCTGTACTCTTAATACAACATTGTTATACGTGCTAACGTATCGTAAGTTTTCATCCATCGTATATCGCATTATGTGTTTTTCAATCACCCAACTTGATTTATTGGTTGCTTCCTTAAGGTATCCTTTATTTTGTGTAAGCGTCTAAGTTGTTGTTCGTTTTTTCTTTGTTGTTGAGAAATGAGTGTGAAGCAACTGCTTCAGTGTTGTCGTTCTTCACTTAATGTTTTCACGTATGTCAATATTTTACAAACCATTTGCGTAATTTGTAAGCTGACGTTAACATCTGTATCTATGCTTTGCGTTTTAGCTAAAATTAAGATTTTTTTGGCTTTAATGAGGGTCAATGAAAGGGTAAATAAGCTTGTGCGACATTTGGCCTGAGAAATAGAAAATCGTTGGGCGATAGATGATAATAACTGTTGGAAAGTATTATGGATTAAGCAGTTTCTGATTTTGTTGTAGTTATAAATACATGCAAAAGTATTGTCATAATGTGAACGTGGCATCAAATGCAACGATGTTCTTTTACATTTAAATTGTTGATAGATGGGGCCAACACATGGTAACATTACTTTTGTCCAACTTTGTATAACATTTCTTAAGTTTAATATTTGATTCTGCTTATAATGAGTATAAGTTAGGTTTGGTTAGCGCGGGAGATGGCAGTTGCCATCATAACTTAGGCCGCAATTAGGCCCATTGTATACCCGATATATAACTTCGTTGTTAACCTATATGAACCATTTAGAAATTTTTATAAACTCCAAAATGGATTTGGCACTCTTTTGAGCTATATCTTCAAGAGAGTCGAAGAAGTGACTTTCGTACACCTAGTAACGTCGGCTATTTACAAAGGAAATGAAAAATGGACTCTTCAACGTCAGGATCTTTACAACTTCTACAAAGATCTCCTACGTCAGTAAGGCCCAATTTTGGAGCGTGTCTGCCTATAAAATAGTGCCCTGTAATGACATCAATTAAAGTTCTGAGACTTTGCCTATCTAAAGAAATACGTGTTCTGGTAGCGTCATACAGTGGCCATATCGCCCTCGACGTAAAGCATGTACTTAGTTAAGTTTGACCATCTAAAATTAGCCCACAAAATACATTTTGAGTCAATGTTGGCTCTTATCAATGCAAGTGGTTTCATAATATAGGTTTCAGAAATTATGTCAGTTAAAGACCCTTTTCTAGCAAGTTCATCAGCATTTCCATTACCAACGAAATTACTGTGTCCAGGAACCCAACATATTGTAAGATTACATAGCTGCCCTACTTCACATAGGGATTTTCTGCAGCTCAGGACTAACCAAGATTTAGCAATATTGGATCCAATAGCCCTAATGGCTGCCTGACTATCAACATAAATAACAAATGTGTCACTACATTCATCAATTTTGGGTTAAATAATTTGGCATGCCTTCCACACAGCCAGAATTTCCGCTTGAAATATACTGCAGTAACGGGGTAAAGCAAAAGACTCGCTGCTATTCAAGTCCTTGGAAAATACTCCCGCACCTACACCAGATTCAATTTTAGAGCCGTCAGTATATATTTCTTTGGAATTCAGAATCGGAGTCCAACCTTTCTTTTCAGGTATTTTCACTTGAAAGTTGGTTGAGAACGTTAAAGTGGGATTAATGTAATCAGTTACATTGTCAATATCACAATCAGGGAATTGTGTAAAAATACTGCCATGGCCATAAGGTTTCGACTTCCAGAAGCCCGATTCCTTCAACTTGATAGCACTTTTTGCTGAAACTCCTTTGGCGTAAATATCAAGGGGCTCCAGATGAATCAAAGCGTCGAGAGCAGCTGAAGACACAGTGTTAACAGCTTCGCTAACTCTTATACCTGCCATTCTTTGAATTTTTGATAAAATTGCCAAAAAGGTTTGCTTGCTTAAGGCCTTCCACCAGACAAGAAATTCGTAGGTCAGAATTGCTCTGATGATGGCCTCATATATCCACAAAACTACTTTTGGCTTAAGGCCCCAAGATTTGTTAAACATTCTTTTGCATGTGTAAAAAGCAACCCATGCTTTTCGTGCCCTTTCTTCTATATTCATCTTCCACTATATTGAGTATAAGGAATAATCTTAATTTTGAAATAATGAGAATACTAATAATTTTTTGTGGTTGTGGTAAGTTTAAAAAAAAATTTGTTAATGCTTTTTGTAGAAATAAAAAAGATTTTCCTCAGATTTTAAATAATTAGCAAATTTTATTTTAATAAATGCACAATGCTTAGCAGAAAAAAAAAATTAAGGAAATTACAAAGCATTTCTCCATTTTGTCTTCTTTATCCTAGAGAACCATGAAAAAAGTATATAAAATCAACCTTTATCTTCAAAGACTTTAAACAGATTAAAGCCAATTAATTAAGACTTGGAAAAAAACAAAGAAAAACCTGAAGCATCAACTGAAAGGCAACAGAAAACCCCAGTTAATTTTTAATTGTAATGTAATTGAAATGGGTTGCTTTTCATGTGTTTTGTTTTAGACATTATTGTGGTTTTCTTAAAAAAATAAAATACAACAATTTTAACAGCAAAAGAAAACGTTCGTATTTCTTGCGTTTTCGATATTAAATTACGAATTTCCTTTGACTTTTTGCCTTGTCATTTCTTTGACGCAGGACTTACCCAAATGAATGCAGTGGTATACAGATTATATCATTAAATTTAACTTTCTTTAAAGAATCCTGTAAACCATTTTTCATTAACCATTTCGTAAATGAGTGACTTTGAGGTACAAAATTAAAGTATGCATAATAAAAGTTTTGGAAAAATTTATATATTAGGTGAAATTTAACACAAAACCCTATTTTGGTAAAGAGTCTTTCAATGTCCACGACGTAATTAAAGTCGAAATATTTGACTCTTTTCTAGAATTATGTATAATGATCTATGTCATTGTTATGTGTGAAGCAAACATCAGTTTATCACAATTAATCTTAGTTGACATAGTTATTTTGTCAAAATCTATTGGTGATCGTCGAACCTTGCTTCGCTTTAAACTGCCAAATAATTGTGCAAAAATGATGCTCAAAGAAAAGACCGTATTTTTTTGTGACAAAAGTATTTTGACATCACTATTTTACAGCAATAATTGTGATTCAAACAATCCAAACTTATTTCGATTTTGTGGAGAGTGCTGAGCTAAAAAATGTTAAACAAATTTATTCGTGCAGTGTTGCCGTATCAGAAAAAAAATGTTTATTTTTGTTTTGGATATGACTTGACTCCAACTGATCTGTAGAAAAAACGGCTAGTGCTGTTATTATTATACCAAATATTTTGTCGTTTACTGTTTCCATTCTTTTTTTTTTTTTTGCTTATAAAACTGCAAGCAAATAACGAATTTTATCGTCACATAAGTATTTTGACATGACTATTTTACAGCAATAATTGTGATTCAAACTATTAAAGCTTGTTTCGATTATTTGAAGTGTGCTGAGCTAAAAATAAAAAATTCACTCGAGCAGTGTTGCCGTATCCCCAAAAAATATTTTTTTTTTATATGACTTGACTCCAACTGATCTGTAGAAAAAGCGGCTAGTGCAATTTCAACTAAAAGCATTTAGTTTAAAAGACAATAAAATTATGTTTTTAACAGTGTATTAGTTGTGGGTTTTATTTAAAAAAAAAGTTGCGTTAAAGTCGCCGAAATTTCATATTCTATTGTATAATATTGCATCACACTCGCTAAGTTTTTCTGAACTAACCATTTGAAAAAATTCTAATTTAATAAATGTATCGAATGACTATTTTCTAACAAAAATTTTTAACACTTGCGACCCAAGATTGGATTAAAATTCACCGATTTTCGGGCATAAATGTAATTTTCTTTTGAAAGTGGAATAAGTTTATTTAAGGTGCAAAATTTTTCTTTTCATTTTTGAACTCAAAATACTACAAATAATCAAAATGAGTTTAAAGCGATCGAGTCACATTTTTTCAGTATAACAGTGATTATGAGTAAGGCGATGTCAAAATACTTATGACACTATAATCACAAATAAATTTTGTCAAAACAATTATGCCTATTAGTGTAGAATAATTTTGATCGTTTTTTTGCACTACTTGTACTTTTTTTGCTATTAAGTACAAAATAGAAAAACTCACTTATCATCTCTGGTATGATGTAAGGCGGAATGTAAACAAAGCAAAAACATGAAGTCACTGCTTTGGTTTTTTGTCTTTTTCTTTTATGCTTCATTCTAGTTGTCAGCGTTGTGTGACCGTACATATTGTTGTTGCTATTATGGGAAAAATTTGCATCAATATTTTACTGGCTTGAAGTCAACGTTTCAAAATAGTTTTAACTTTGTGCAAATCTACACACAAATACCTTTCTAATGGTATACAACCCATAGTCGTACGCCATTTCTTACACAGTAAAAAAAGGAAGACAAATTTTTGTTTCCGCATTAATATATAGATTCCATTCACTTTTGCAACAATTGAATTTCTTAACTGACTTCGCTTAAATTCAATATCATTTATGTATATTTCACATTCAAATTTTTATTTTTTTGTAACAGCAATATAAAAGTGAAATATAATCATCTTTATTGCAGCTTTCGGACAGTTGAATTGCGCGCAAAGTATTCAAAGCAATAACCCTTGAGAGGACGACAGCAAAATAACATGAAAACTGCATACAACTTGCACTCTTGTATTAAATTGTATAAAATATAAAGAGTAAACATATTTGCAAAAGTGTGCGCGAACAAGAAGTACGTGTCTATGTGCATGTACTGGTAGATATGTCAGTAGTGTAAATAGACGAACTTTTTTTCGTGTGCGCTTTTATTTATTTGTACACAAAGAAAAAAGTAAATCGAAACGAAATAAACGATTTCTCGATTCTTTCGAATCTGACTAAAATTCTCCTGACCAGTTTATTCGAAAAGACAAACAGGCTTTCATCCTAACAGATCTTGAATTGGAAGGGTTGTCAGTAGGAGCAATGCACAAGCATTTATTTTTTAGAAAAGCGGGAGGTTCCACGCCTAAAATGAAAAAAAAACGATCTAGTAGCTAAACCACTGCATAAAATCTATATATAAATATGTAGGCAAACGAAATCGGTTCAGTCCCTGTTTCTATACCTAAATGTCAACCGATTTGCTTAATTTTTTTTTTTTTTTTTGTTGGAAAGGTTGTGAGGAGGAGCGGTGCATAGGACTATATTTTTTTTTTTAAAAAGGTGGTGCCACGCCCCTAAATGAAAAAAACGCTGTTACAGCTAAACCACTGCATCGATTTCAACGAAATTCGGCATGAAGATAGGGTTAGCACTAAGGAACAATAATATGGACATAATGTTTTTCGGTGGGCGGTGCTACGCCCATAAATGGAAAAAACGCTCTCACGTCTAAGCCGCTGCATCGGTTTCAACGAAATTTGTTGTGGAGATAGGATTGGCACTAAGGAACGATAACATGACCATTATGTTTTGAGTGGGCAGTGCCACGCCCCTAAATGGAAAAAATACTGCATACGAATATTAAAAGCTTTTTGTGTTTTATCGACCAAGGAAGGGGATAAAAACTTTTTCCTTTATTTTATGGTCAAATCGAAATGGTCGAATTTCGGCCACAAGGCGAACTCTAGTTTGATAAAATTTATCAAAGAGATTAGCCTTATACAAAGGAATGATAATTTGACCATTATGTTTTTAAGTTAGCAGTGCCACGCTCATAAAGAGAAAATGTACAGATATGGTTACTAGTGAGATATTGTTTGCTTAACCCTTTCGAACCGGTTGGGACAATATATCCCAAAAATTTTTGAATAAATACTTTTGAATAATACAATATAACTCGGTTATTAACGTCACTTAAATTGAATGAATTAATAAAATTATTGAAATTTTTAGTAACCACTGTTTTTTCTCATAAGACTCCAATCAAAAACATCTGTTGGGAGTATAGACCGGAAGCGCCTCTGTCGGTGAAAATTTGAATTTAGAGACGGTCAAACATTTTACTTAAATTTAGTTTCTCAGATTAACCTATCACAAATATTGTGTGCCCCACAGTTTTTTTCCGGGTCTAAAGGGTTAAGATAACAGCTTGGTTTTTTAAAGTAAAATTGAAGTTGTCAAATTTTGGTCAGAAGTCAAACTCTAGTTCATAAAAAACATGATCTGAAGTTGTTTCTTGTATACATTAATTTGACGATGTGCTTTAATCAAAATGTTTAATTTCTTTCAGCTCAATAAAATGTTTTCAAATATAAAACGGGAACCTTTCTGATGCTTTTGAGTTCTATTTTGTCGTTTTACTTATAGTACTGTACAAAACTTTCAACTTAAAGTCTTTTAGCTTCAATATTTTTTTTTTAAGTGTATCTCAAACAGTTGAGCTTTGAAAATTGCCAACGTGCACGTTTTAAATTTTGTTTGCAATAACTTTTTTATATATGTACGAGTGTATTGTTATGGTTGTTTTCTAAAAAATATGTCAGCGTGAATATGCACAAAAAAACCATGTGCAACATGTTGCATCAACAAAGAAAAACCAAAACAAAAAACAAAAAGCGAACAAAAAAAACATATCAACTGGGTTGTTTAAGTCACCAACACTTGCATACGCATATAACAAAACAAATTTGAAAAAATGTTGCATTCATATGTATGTATGTGTACGTGCTTGAAAGTATGTACTTGGTTGAAACGGTCTTATTCCATATTTATGACACGTAATTTTTTCTGGTATGAAAAATTCTTCATAACTTGAAATTAACTCTTCTCTTGAAAAAAACTTTTTTAACTTTTTAATGTTAGCTCCAGACTTTGACAGATCACTTCTATTCTTTGAAGTTATTAACACCGAACTACTTAATTATGCGTGATGACAATATTCAGTTCTATCCAACATTTTGTCACGTTTTACTGTCAGAAATCTTTTTTCTGAGCTATAGTTCTTTTATACGAAAAAAAAATGGTGAGAATTCTATATACTACACCGCCAGTGGCTTCTGGAAATAGTCCTATAAACTACTTTGCTAAGCATAAAGATACCTAGCGGTAGCAATTATCATGTTAATGTTAAAAATTCTCGATTTTGGGTAGCTTGATAGTCCACAAGGTTTTAATTCTTCATTTTGGGTGCTCTTCTATATATCATCCTAACAAAATCCAATTTTCTATACATAACTGCGTGGTTGGTGACATTTGCGACTGGAAGTGGAGCAGTGCTTTGTTGCAATATTTGGGCGATTCTGCAAAAAAAAAAATAAATAAATCTGGTCAGAAAAAAAACACAAACAAAATCTTTTCTCGAGAACGCAAATAGTTGAAAAAGATCCAAGATATCAGATTAAATGTTATAAAAATTATAAATCACCTGAAAATAATATTTCCATTTTCCGTAGTTAAACTTAAAATTTTTCAAAATATCCACGGTAAAGGCGTGAAAAATGATTACTGCACTTAAATCATCGTAAAAGCTTCAAAAGAAAATTTCAAGCTTTTTCGCTCAAGGTGTTTTCTGTATGTTTGATATAAGCCCTTTCGGAAAGAAATTAATGGATTTAATACCACGGTAAAGGCATACTTGTTTGTACAAATCAAAATTATCGAAATTTCTTGTGCTGAAGAGACTTTCTAGTTTTTGAAATTGAAAGTATTAGTTACATTTGGTCTGAATTAAATTTTTGTCGCTGAGCACAAGCATTGGGAAGGCATTATAACCACTTTACACTGATTTTTTGTCGAATAAACTATACAAATTCTGAAGTCCCAGTACTTCCATCCTGCTTAGAAATTTCTGAAAACATACCCATAACTGACACATTTTTGTAATGTCAATATTTATTTTGCCAAAGCTTATATTTAACCAGCTCTACATTTTGCGTATAAGTAACAAAGTGTCCGAAGCTTCAATTTGCTATTCTTTCACCCCAGTTTGATA
The DNA here is from genome assembly GCA_951812925.1 of Calliopum simillimum. NCBI lineage: Eukaryota > Metazoa > Arthropoda > Insecta > Diptera > Lauxaniidae > Calliopum > Calliopum simillimum. The sequence goes on along the minus strand of OX638369.1, from coordinate 118,689,793 downwards.
GGGTAAGATCTCTAGCATTCTGCGTTCTTTCTGATTTTCAATTTGGTTTTTTCTTCATCCACAAGTCACGGTTTTTTAACTTAATGCTTCCAAGTACGCTCTTTCTAAATTTTGTATCCGAATTTTTCTAGTTCTGATACACTTAGTATTATTCACACAAGTTTTATACTTAAAAATGCGATTCTCCAAATTTGCTAACTTTTCTGCTAAAGTTAGCTATACAGGTAATATCAACTTCGAGTCCAATCAGGTATTTTAAACCTTCTTAGACTGAATAACAAAAACATTTGGCTTAAGAAAAATAATATTTTCATGTCAAATTCCAATTATCATTTTGAAATTCCGACTTAATCACCTAATGTTGTGCTCTGTACCCTACAAACCATCCAAGAGTCATTAAATCCCACGCAAAGCCCGAGCTAAATTGTTCTAGCCTTAATTGCAACTTCAATGTCCTTACTTATTCCTTTCCTTACGCATTAAACCAAATAAATAAAAATAAAAAGCAAATCAACGTGAAAAGCACAACAACAGCAATTGATTGCTATCCTTAGAAAAATAAAATAAAAAACCAAAGGAAAGAGAGAAGTAATAAAAAATCATTGAGAGCAAAAAAAAAAAGGAAATAAGAAATATTTGCAATTGTAATTTCAGGACTCTTATCAACATCCTTCACTGCCAACAAGACGACGACTGGGTTCCCCTTTGGTTGTAACGGCAGCTGCACTGGCGCTGGGGTGCCACATAATTCAAATGCAATGAATATCGCATGCACTAGCGCCGTTAAGTATGCAACGAAATATTGTAAAGAAATGTAAAGTTTTTTATTTTTTCATTTATTTATTTATTTTCTCAATATTCATTGAAAAATCATTGCAGTTGAATTTTTTCTTGTTTTTTTTTTTTCGATTCACCATTGTTGCTGCAATCACTTTGCGCACTTGACTTTTAACATTTTTTTAAACGATATCCTTGCGCGCACACACTCATACACATATGCTGCATATCGTTTTGCATATTTCTGCCGCTATATAGTTATTTTGTTTACATTGCATATGGGAGCTATTGGAAAAAACGTATTGTTGCTTTTTTCTGCCATTGTTGGTAGGTATTGTTGCTTCCTCCTTGACGAAATCCAAAAGGAGCTGTAGTCATCCAGCCGAATCAGCCAGGCGGAAATTTGACTTTTTTTCCTTTCGTGAAGTGTAGAGTAACGGAAACGTGCATTTTTATATAAATTGCTACGTTTCCTGCTGCATGCTGTTGCAATTTTACTATGCAATGCATTTTTTGCACTTCTGTGTTTTTGCTTATTTTGATTTATTTCACTTTTTTTTTTGTTCAACTTTCATTCAATTACGTTCAATTGTCGTTTAAACGAATGGCATTCGAACTGTTTTCGCTCCTACGGATACTCACTGTGTTACTTGTTAGCTGCTTTCTTACAGAGACAGATAAGGCAGATTTACTGCAGAGTTGTTTGATGATCCAAACACAATAGGTAATTTGAGTGAATTTCGAGGTTAAAATTAATAATAGCGAAAAGTTTCACTCAAAAAATATATTTAAAAAATTAAATAAAATTTTACTCTCAAAACGCTTAAATAAACCATTATTGTTTTTGCAACATTTTCTCATTCTCTTTTTAGTAATTCTCCATTCGCAACATTTTGTCATTCTCCGTCTAGTACTTCTCCAACCGGATTTTTTATTAGTTTTGCTAAATCCATTTGTTGAATAAATAAAAGTTAAAATTTAGTCTTCAAACACTTAAAAAGAAACTTTTCAAAAATCCAGTTTTAACTTCTAGGATTGCCACCTGCTTATTTTCGAAAACCTTATATAATTCTTAGTTTTCTGGCTGAATTGAAATTTTTGGTTTCAGAAACGCTCAGATTAACTTTTTTAAAATTTTAAAAGATTTTCGGTGTTGCCACCCGGTTTTTCTTAAATTATTTATTTCAAATAAAATTAAAACTTAGTCTTAAACAAACTATTGTAAAATCCAACATAAATTTTTAGGGTTGCCACATTTCAGTTTTGGAAAATTTATTTTAAATCATATTTTTTTGACCAAATAGAAATTTTTGGTTTCACAAACGCACAGATAAACTTTTTTAAAATTGCACGAAAATTTTGCAATACAAAACGAGTGGTAACATCGAAAGATTTGTACAGTTTTAAAAAAGTTTATCTGATCGTTTTTGAAATTAAAAATTTATTTCAATTTATTCCATATAAGTAAAAATTTAACAAGGTTTTCGAAAGTAACCAGGTGGCAACCTTCAAAATTTTTGTTAGATTTTCAAAAGTTTATTTAAGAGATTTAATTTTAACTTTTTTTAAAAAAAAAGGGTTAAGTAAATCATACAAAAAAACCGGGTGGATAAGTACTATACGGAGAATGACAAAATGTTGCGAGTGGAAAATTACCTAACGGAGAATGACAAAATGTTCAAAAAACACTTAATTTTAACTTTTTTTTTTTTTAAATAAATGGTTTAAACTTTACTCACAAAAAAAACCGGGTGGCAACACCGAAAGTCTTGTACAATTTTAAAAAAGTTTGTCTGAGCGTTTTTGTAACTAAAAATTTTATTGTACTCAAAAGATTAAGAACTATATAAGATTTTTGAAAATTACCAGGTAGCAAGCCTAGAAATTTAAGTTGGAATTTTGAAAAGTTTTTTTAAGTGTTTGAAGACTTAATATAAGTTTTTATTTTTTGAACATATTTTTTTAGCAAATCTAACAAAAAAAAAAAACGTGTAAAGAAGTACTATACGGAGAGTGACAAAATGTTGCGGGTGGAGAAATACTAAACGGAGAATGACAAAATGTGAAAAAAAGAGTAATATTACAATGAAACTAGCAATTATTTTTGAAAAAGTTGAAACTTATGGTTAGTCCCTCTTATTGTTGATTGATATAATTAAGTAAAATTTAAAAGAATATGTATAGTAACATAAAAAAACATACATGAAGAATTACACAGACTTGCGTTCTTTACAAATTTTTTAAACATTTTTAGAAAAAAAAAACGCACAAACACTCACTATAGAAAAATCAAAACTGACTGAGCTGATAATGCACTTTCTCTTCACCTTCAGTTCTCTTTTTACACAATTTCTAAAAAATTTACAGTATGAATAAGAAAAACTGAGCGGAGATAGTCTAAGATGATGAATCAACTTCTATGTATGTCAATTCTTTATAAAAAAAAATTTTTCGAAGAGTTAATACAAAGTTACAGTAACTGAAATATACATATCTTCAAACAATGTTACATAAGTTTTTTTTAAAAAAATAACGTGATATGAAAACGGGGAGATTTAGTGCACTAAAATGTGGCTAAGGACAGTATGGAGAAAGACTTTTAACACTTTATGTTATAATTTCATAGTAAAATATTTATAATCACACATACTGCCAAACAGCGTTAACTATTTACTATTTACAATACAAATTATTATAATTTGAAACTGAAAAAAAAAAATAACTTTGCCGCGAACTTCGGTCAAATTATCCATAGTGCAAAGTATGCAGGGAGCTCAGCTCGATACTTAGACTTTTTGGTAACTACATAGACAACACTAAAACAGCAGACAATAAGAAGATTGAAAACCAAAAAGTAAGATTTATTTGTTTCCTCCCAAATTTGCGTTTTTTTCCAAGATTCTTCACTCAAAGGGAGTTTTTTAATCAAAAAATGTTTGCTGGAAAAAATTAATAAAACAAATTTCAAGTATTTTCTTCGGCACCTTCTTATTTCATAGTGATTTTCAACACTTTGTTAATGGTTTGTGGAATAAGATAAAAAAAGTTTGAGAACTATGATTGAGTTTATATACTTTTATGATATAAATAGGTAGAATTTCCACTTAAAGCATCCCAAACAGCTCTTCAATTTATGCTGTCCGAAAGATGTTTCATAAACCTTGAAGGTCCTTCACTTTCTTTATTATGATTGTTACGCAGTACGTCCGCAATATATTTGGTCGGCACACAGAATGTTGACTCATATTTCTCATTTATCATTTTAAGTAGCAATTTGAAAAGCATTTTCAGTGATATTGACGACATAATAACTGAAAATTTTGATATCAACATCAAATTATATCTTTAAATTATGCAATGGATAAGATTCTAATAACTCTTTTGGCTTAAACTTATGCGCATATTTCTATAAAAACGTGCTTTCATCTACAAATTGCTGCTTTTTGTTACACTTTAAGTGAGAAGTTAAATTGCTTTACTTAAAGCAATTGATTTTAACTGAATATGCTGATGCCCTCTAAACTTTTATAGCAATAACAACTATTTTCTGTTGCATCATCGCAACCACTTGTGTGAACTCAAAAATGCAACCCTCACAAAATATTTTACGATGCAGTTTGCTATTTACCAACACTGATTTAATGTGATACTCTGCTGTTTAACATCATCAACAAGCATTTTGTGTGATTTCTTTATGACAGAATAAAGATAGATTTATTATCGCGCACACACACACAATGTTCAAGCTATTTAACGATATCTTGTAAGTTGACTAAAAGTATCACTTGAGAGTTTAAAAAAAAAAAAAATAAAATTGTGAAAAACAGAACTAATTGCTTCACTCAACGTTTTGAGCATTTTGTTAACGTTGGCATTTTCAAGTGAAATAAACGACGTCATAAAAAACAGAGTCTCAAAATGCGGTTAAAAAAAAGTTCACAAGCTGCTTACATTAAGATTTAATGATATCGCGCAAAGTATAAGCATGCAAGTATTGACCCCTTTTTCACCCTCTTTTTTCAGATTTATTACGCTAACAGAGATTAAATTAAAAAGTGGCACATCATTGTTTTACAAGCTATTAAGTATATAATTAAAAAGAAGAGAATGTTGCGCACAACATGACGTATGAGTGACCTCTAATTGAAATTTTTAGCTTTTCATTAACTGCATGAAGCTTATGGGTACAATCCATAAAAAATTTTCGCCCCCTCTAATTGTCTGATTTTGCATGAAGGCCAAACCCTCCATAAAAAGCTTAACCAAATAATATGCCACTTAATTTTTTTCAGCTTATTTTATGTTTTTTAAATATTTGAAATAATAGATGTCCGTAAAGGTCACAACCACAGTTCTTTTCCTCTTCTAATCAAAATTTCGTCTGATTCTGCGACCATCTGCAGTCTGCAACTCGATATATTGCGTTTTTTATATGAACATTTATAGAGTTTCAAATTATGTAGTTGCATTTGAAGTGTCATAAAAAAATATATAGGCATAGTTTTAAGCGCTTGTGGCTTTTTAATGAGTTTTTCGGCAGTTTTCTGTGGTTTTAGCCTTTTTTATGGAACTTTCAGTTTTGACATTTGTAGTGTTTCAGTGATTTTTTTTTTTTCTGTTTTAATATGTTTGCCATAGCCAAAAGGAAGCTCTTGTAACTGGGATTGATCAGCATTAAAGCTGTTTTTTTTTTTCAATGTGGGCGGGGCATCATGTGTACGCGTAGTATGAGAGAGTTTTCGTTAGTATCTTGTGTCCCATAATTCACGAAAGATTTGAATTTGCCGCTATTTATACGAACAAATGTTGCTTACCAAAAGAAGAAAAAATTTTTGCAGCAAACGGCTTCAAATTAATTAAATTGGAGCATTTTTTGAAAGAAAAAATGCGCTTTTATTGTTGATCAATATTTCAAAAATAATGAAAATTGGCTGCTTCTTGCATTTTGTAATTCTTATCCACGACGCCGAATCGATGTTCCTGGACTCTCAATTCAGTTGTATGAAATTCTCAAAATATGGCAACCAAGCTTTCAATATTTTTGAAACATTGCTTAACAATGAAAATGGGTAGGGTCTTGGTGATGTGCTCCTTTTTTAAAAACCATGACTCTTTGGCTATCAAACAATTTCCATTACTTTGCTGAGGTATGCCTAACTACACAAATTGCGGTACATTTAATTCTAGCATGAATTATGGGACACACTTCACTAATGAAAACCCTCAATACTAAACGTAGGTGTGGTGTCACGCCCCCATTGCCAAAAAACAATTTTGTTACTTATCAATACCAGTAAATCCATCATCAGCTATTATTTAGCTATCTCAAATATATTGAAGCAGAAAAAATCAAAACTGAAACACTACAAATGTCGAAAACTGAAAGTTGATAATATAGGTTGTAACTACAGAAAAACTACCTAAAAACTAATTTAAAACTTTAAATCTCTTTAATCTATGTGTTCATCGCAAGGGATCGTGACAAATGGAGAGATTTCATATTGGCCCTATGCTCCTCCTAGGAGTTAAAGGAGAATACATACATACATACAATCTATGCCTAAATGCTCTTAATGTACTAAGAAAAAACCTGTATTTATATGAATATTTACTTTTATTCTCTCTTCAGTCATCTTCTGTACTTATTCAAAGATAACAAAACGGTTCATTTCAATTTTTAACGATCTGCCCATGATAGTTAATGGACCCTTTAGAAACTCACCATTTTCTTAAAGTTTAAACTGCTATGAACTATTTTAGGAAAATTTCAAGTTCCATCTTATATATTTTAATATGCATTTTGTAAGCTAAATATTTTCTTCATTTTGTACATTTTATGCTGATATTGGACTTATTATTTCAATATCTATAGGCAAAATATCCATAAACTAAATTTTCGATGCAATTTAACGCTTACATGATAAGGCGAATTTAATAGCTATAGGATTGTGTTACAAGAAAGTAAACATTTAATAAGTGGCTGCTTGAAACTGATGTACAATTTTCATGCTACAATGACAACAAAATCTCATAATTTCAAAACTGACAGAGTACTTACACCAATAGCACTGATATTTGCAGAGCTATTCCAAATGCTTTTGCTACAAATCATAGCTCCATTTTGTGTAAATAGCACCCATATTTCTGCATATTTCTTTAGACAAACGCAAAATTTTCATTTGCTTTGAATTTATCTTATGACCTTATTTCTTTGCCTTTGTACGACTTTGTGTCTTTTAATTGAATTTTTGAAACAGAAATATCTGATTCAATTGAAATTTTGCAAAAATTTGCATAATGAAAATTAACTTCATATCAATGAAAGTTCAAGCAGAATTGAAATCATTCAATAATGCAAAGAAGTGTAACATTTGAAAAGGGTGGGTAAAATAGTTCCATACACCACATCACAAGTTACAAAACACTACGCACACATATAACCAACCTCAACTACAACCAACAAACAACCGAAACTGTCGCTGTTTCTCAGTTTTAACATTTGCAATTTTCAATTTGCATTGAAATGTGCAGCAATGCATTTTCGCAACAGCTGTGCAATTTTCAATGACTTTAATTCATTTTCATCGAAAACAAACAAATAAACCAACAGACAAACACACACTGCCGCAGAGGAAAACACAGCAATTGAAGTTATGCAGCAAAGCGATAAAGAGTTGCCAGTTTTTGTTAAAAAATGTTCTAAAAATTCTTTTGAGAAGCTATCTGCAAAAAATGACATATCTTAAAAATTCCAAAAAAGTGCAACATACAATTGTTGAAATGAACACAAAATTCTCCACTTTATATGAATTTGCAAATCTAAGCTCGGACAAATATGGCATCACTTCAAAAAATTCTTTGAAATTCAGTCTGAAACTGTTTTGTTACTAAAAAAAAGATAATTATTTCATAATATCTACTTAAAATGATATTTGATTACATGTTATTTAGGTCATCCAAATTGATATTTACAACAAAACAAAAACGAAAAGGGGCAACTCTACCTACTCAAAGAATTAGAGCACAACAAAAGTAGTAGTCGTAAAAAAGTAGTAAGTACATTAGTTGAATGATTGATAGATGTTAATGATTCATTCTAGCGAGAACATATAGCAAACAAATTAAAATTGTAATGAAAAACAGCGAACGATAATGGAAAAAAAAAACATTAAGAGTGAATAAAATCAAAAAATTTGCATAAAATTGAAAATTAAATTGAGTCCTTAAGGCAGTAAGTAATCAATGGAAATTTGAATTTTAGTTAAGATACATATTGATATTGAATCAATATATCAGAATACTGAAAAAAATTTCAATGTGTAATATCCCAGTGTGCCAGATGGTTCATATCTCCGCTTTTTTACCCGTTACGGATCCGTTACTGATTCGTTTGCGGGAGAAATTCCAAAAAAAAGGACGATTCGCTTTTTTTTTGGGAATCTCTCCCGCCAAAGGATCAGTAACGGATAAAAAAGCGAAGATTTGAACCGTCTGGCACACTGGGATAACATTTTTTTTCTAAATTAAAATATTCGTCTCCCATGTTGAGCACCAAAAAAATGAAGGATCAGAAGGGTTTTCTTAACCACACGAGATCTTATCGAATAACATAACATTTTTGTAAATACTAGGGTAAGCCCAGAAGGCACCATTTCTGTTGAACCAAAATTATTCTTTAATTAATTCAAAACAAAAAAAGGTCTCAACTGAAAGAGAAGTTATTGCAAATAAATATTTTTTTTTTTGCATTTTAAGAAATGCTATAAAGTGCCAAATCACTTAAGACTATAATCTGTGATTTGGCACTCTTGGTGGCTTTTAAGTTTTTGTTGTATGTTTTCTTATAAGATGTTTATGTTGCATATGACCATATAAGTCACAATACGCATTAGATTCAATCATCTAGCTTAGAATTTTGTGCATGGTCTTCTTAGAATAGAGAAATTTCTTCACCTTCATCTGTAGAATTATAACGAGTAACCACCTTATGCTTAAAGGGACTCTCTTTGGCACCACGATACGTTGCATTGCTTATGTCATCCGCTTAAAGTGGTTTGTTCCTACAGAACATTATTTTCAAAAGACTTCTGAATTCTTGCCGTCTATTTGCTTGCGTTTGGCTAAGAAATTTTTGAAATCGCTGGTCAAGGCGAGATCTTACTTAATACCTGTCTAGGCATGATGTCACTTGAATTCAAAGTTTCCACAGGGTTTTAAAAATATAAGCGAATAACCACCAATAAATCAGCTTAAAATTAAAAAAATATCATTAAAGGTCCTTCCTAACTAAATTTATGTAATTACGGAGCACGCAAAAGGAGAACAGGCACCCAAATCGTATCAATTTCAGTAATTGGGTGCCCTTTCTCCTTTTTGTTGAGTAATAAGTAAAAATGCCTCGAAACGAATAAACATTTTCATTTGATTTCATATTCATCCGAAAACAAAATCATATTCAATCAATTCTGATTATTACCAAGTAATTACTGCACCGCTGGAACTCGAAATATGAGCAAAAAAAGTTAACAATTTTGTCCATATTTGAGTGCTATGAAAGCTACAGATTTTGAAATTGAAAGGGGTGCCATATAATCTAGGGTGACATATTTCTTGGAGTGCCATATCATCTAGGGTGCCATATCACTTAAGTTGCTATATCATCTAGGGTGCCATATCACTTAAGTTGCTATATCATCTAGGGTGTCATATCACTTGGGGTGCTATATCATCTAAAGTGCTATATCACTTGGGGTGCCACATAACATAGGGTGCCATATTTTTTGGGGTGCCATAACACTCAAGGTTTTATATTACCTTGAGGTGCCATATATACCAAATTTACTCTATTAAGGTTAAGTTTTTTCCGATATAATTTGCTGTGTATATTTCAATGAGACGTATATTAAAAGGATTTTTAAAACTGATATATTATATTTTTATTGTTGGCTGCCGACTCCATCACATTTTATTCTAAAAGACAACTTGTAATACTTTGGCACTAAAGTAATGGCAAATTTAACTATAAAATTTAGAATCAATATGCAAAGTTGATTATTTACTCAGTAGATCTTATTTAAAGATTGAAATTCATGGACTTAGCAGTCCATAAAACCTTTTATCACTAAGGAAATACTTAACAAACTTCAGTTTGAAAAACTATTTAAAACCATCTTCAAAATAAGATCACTGGAACTTTAAATTTTGTTTGTTATTTGCATAAAAAAAAAATATTAATTCAAATGATTTTAAGCAGACCAATATTGGCAAAAATTACAGCGTTTTCTATTTTTTTCGTAATTATACAAAAAATCATTATCACTTATACGACGTGCTATACCATTTTATTATATTTTTAGTAAAATAAACATTTTTGCAATGAACTATTGAAAGATTAGAATATTGATGGGTACTACAATAAATTAAAATACTATGTATATTATTTTATCAAATAAAAACAAACAACTCTATGTTTCTTCCATGGTAAAGAATCAGACACAAAAGTAGCAAAATAACAAAAACCTACGTAACAAAAGTTTCAATTACTCAGCTGCGATGTAACTTACGATTCATATGTTCAGGCAAATATTTTAACCTTAAGTTTGCGCTAAAAAATATTCACTTTTAAAGAAGGGCTGCTTTAATTTCCAAGCATGAATTACATTTTAATGAAATACTAACAGGTCATTCAAAAGGTCCGTAGGATAAGTAAGAAAAAAACAAAATTTTGACAAAACTCGATTGTATTATTCAACATAGTTGCCTTCGGGGCGATAGAACGAGTATAGCGATTTTCCAACTTTTCGATACCACTTTTATATTGCGATTTCTCTTTTCGTCAAAATAGGCCTCAGCTGACTGTCTTTTGGATTCTGGTGTGTAAAAGTGAAGCCATGTTTCATCGATTGTCACATATCGACGATAGAATTCGATTTTATTGCGGTTTAACAGCGGTTTAACACTCCTCTGAAGCATCAATTCGTTTTTGTTTTGGTCGACTGTAAGCTCACGCGGCAGCCACTTTGCAAAGAGCTTATTCATACCCAAATGTTCGTGTAAAATGGTATAAAAACACTACCACTTGATATCTTTAAAATGTCAGCTAGCTCGAGCTTCTTCAATTTGCAATCGTTCATAACCAATTTTTGGATTTTTTTTATGTTTTCTGGAATAACAGCCTAATTTGGGAGTCCACAGCGCTCTGCATCATTTGTGCTGGTACGACCATTTTTAAATTTAGCAATTCATTTGTATCGATGAAATAGAGTTTGGATTATGTTTATCAAGACATTGTTTGGTTTCCAATGTATTTTTTTCATCAAAAAGCAATGCTTTATCAAAACTCGAAGTTCACTTTTTTTTTTTTACTAACAAAAGTTGCTTCACACAAAATGCTATAACTCACGAATCAATAGTCTGATTGCTGTCTAATTTATACACGTCTCGTTTGAAGGATAGTTCTAAATAAAAATCATATGGACAAAATTCTAGTAACGCCAGATATGTGTCATCCTACGGACTTATTGAATGACCTGTTACTCTCTTTAAAAATTACTATAATTTCAAGAGTTTGAAAACAAATTTTTAAGAACTTAAATATATTTGCAAAAGTTACAGCAATGAAGAAATCAGTTTATGTCACAATTTTATAGAAATAGTGATTACTCATACGACCTGTTATAGCATTTTATTATATGTTTAAGTAAAATAAGCATTTTTGCAATGAACTGTTTATGGGTTGGCATATTGGTGCACAAATCTAACTTTAGAATACTATATTATTCTAAAAAACTTAAACATTCTGCCTCATGTGACTTCTATAGTGGAGATTTGGACTTAAAAATAACAAAATAATACAAAAACCCATGTGACAGTAGTTTGAATAATTCAGCTGCGATGTAACTTACGGTTATAAGGTTCAAACAATTTTTGTTACATTGAATGTTGGCAACAAAAATATTCGCTTTAAAAACTGGCTGCTTTGACTTCCGAGCAGACCAGAGCTATTAATTAAAAGTCCAAAAAAAAAAATTTTAAGTTTGAAGTAATTTTAATTTTGCAACTTTCCTTACTTTCAGGTCATTGACTGGAGCATTGAACAGTGTCGTTCACTACATATACACATTAAAAGTCCACCACGTCTGCGCGTTGACCCTGCCAGCGTAACGCTGCATCGTGGTGAATCACTGCGCGTGCGTTGCCTATCGCCTGGCAATGATGATATCAAACGTTATGCACAACTCGGCTACAGTTGGACGCGTAATGGTCAGCTCTTTCAATCAGATCCAGCAACAGTAATGTGGGAAGATTTATATCCAGATGGTAGCATATTGAAAATAAATAATATACAAAAGTCGGCGGAATATGCTTGCATTGTTTCGAATACCGTAAGACCTGTTTCAAAAAGTGTCTATATTACAGTCATCGATCGTAATGCGGTACAATTGTGCCATGCTGAAAGCGCATATGCTGTACGTTGGCCTACAAGTGCGCCTGGTGCTGCAATCATTTCAGATTGCCCCAAGGGTTATGAAGGTTACTCTAAGCGCATTTGTGAGAAACGTGATGTGGGCAATTCAAGTTGGCTACAACCGGATTTTTCACTTTGTATTGCCGATCAGCTGTTGGAAATTTACAATAAGGTTGGTACTTAGTGTAACATGTTAAAGTGAAGTTATTAATGTCAAGCTTTCTATTTTCTACTCTTTACAGTTTCGCGCTTTAAAATCGGGCTTCCAAAAATCCAACTCATCTGCTATTTTAAAGTCCTGCTTTCAGTACACAATACGGAGACATAAACGATTTCTACCTGGTGAGGCGGGATTTCTCATAGACATGTTGCATGAGGTAAGCGCACATACATTACAATGATTTTCTGGTTAAGTACTTACTTAGTGTTTAAGATATTTAAAGGGTTCATGCGTCTAGACATTTAAGTCTTTGCTTAACTTTCTCTTTGTAAGTTAATGAAAATTTTCCGTAAATTTCAACAGCGGTGAAAGCTGCATTGCAAAAATTCTTAAATAATGTACTTCAATAACAAAATTCTTGGAAAAAGTGCTTAAAACGTAAAAAAGAAAATCCATTCACATTAAAATAAAAAATTACAGAATTTACTGCATCATCAAGCAAACCATCATCAAGCGGCAAGAACCAACCAAGCACAGATCCACAGGCAGAAAGACTGACTTTACCTGAGCAATCAAGTCGATTGAGCAACCAACAAAAAAAATGAAAAGAAGCAAAAAAAAAAACATCGACAACCACTAACCACCACTCAACCAGTGTTCTCAACGGTTATGACAGCAACAGACAGACATTAAAACCTTTTTTCCTTTTTTCCATCTGAACATTAAAAGCACTGCTATTTTTACATGCAACAAAATGTTAAAGATTGTGATTATCAACAGCATGACGATGACGATGATGTTGCGGGTTGTGTTGGCAATAATGATTATTTACATGCTGTTCTCTGACAATGAACTTCAAACGTTTTGAGTGGGCGAATGTATTTTTTATTATTATTAGTTTTTTAATTTCCTCAATTCGTAGAAAAAATTACTTCAAATATAATATCATAACAGATATTGGTAACTTTCAATTTAATATTAATCATACGACCAGTTGAACTTTTAATTAAAACGTCAAGACAGCTAGCAGTTTTGAGACGGCCATTTATAAAATTTATAATTTTTATTAAGAGTCTCAGGGTTAACAAGTATATGAAAATTTTTGAGCCTCAAATAGCATCGGCACTAAAATATCAAGACTAAGAGGTTTGCCAAAATATTGACAGCCATCCACAAAAATTAAAATGATATTGCATGAAGTACCTTGCCTATTCAATGCAACAAGATGCTGTTTTGGTAGATGATATAACGATAGTCCCTTCAAAAAGCTTAAGTATAAGAAAGCCTAATATCGATCTAAATCTTCCACGATAATGCAAAAAAATTAATATGGTCAATAAAGGATCTCTTAAGGCGAAAACCTGCCTGTTCTTTAGCGTTAGCTTAATAGGCTAATTGCAGTTATTATTTTAGTATAACACAGATAACTTCTGTGCATTTTGTGCTCGAATCATTAGTCTCCACTGCTGATCATTAATAAATTTCAAAATTTGTGTTGAGATTTCAAAGTCCAAAAAGTGTAGAAAAATACTTGAGTTCCAAGTAACATCGGAGCTTAGATGTCATGATCTAAATTTTTAAAATATTAGCAGCCAATAACTAAGAAGTTAATGATCTGGTGTGAAGCACTATGTCTGTTGTTGCAATCTTTGAATGATATCAAAAGCGATGAAAGTTAAGAGTAGCAAAGTCTGGCACATTTAAGTTCCACAATTATGCTTAAGATATCTATGTGATCAATATATGAACTATTAAGACGAAATCAGTTTTTTGCAAGTTCAGATGAAAAGAATTTCTGTCAGTGCCTTGCCAAAAATACTCGTATTATTCCTGAGTTTTTCCGCGTTTTGTAGAGTTCAAAACAAAATATTTTCTTGTCAAAATTGAGCAAGGAATGTAACCAAAACTTTCATAAGGAAATATGCACGGTTATTGTAAAGGATAAACTGATTTGAAAAACCAATAACTAAGCTCCGATACAACTAAGCATTTTAGTGTCTATGAAAACTTTGTTAAACAGAGTGTGCTCTACAAAAGTATCAACTTTGGTCATTGGCTGCTGACTATTACTAGCAGTTCTGTTAAATAATAAAATTACTCATACGTCAGGGTTTTTTTGCAATTAAAAGGCTCTAGCTTTTACGCTGGCTCGCATGAGAAGAATTTTTTTCAGCGCTTTATATGGGGCTGTCAGAGTTGTACTGTCTCTTTAGCTCTAGCAAAGAGATGTCACTTCTTGTGGAATTTTTTGACAAAGTTCATAAGAGTCAGTCCTTCAGCTAATGTTGAGCGAGTAAATCAACTAAAGTTTTAATCATCATAAACGCAAATATTTTTGGAAAACTTTGCTTAAAAATACTTTTATCTAAGCTCCGATATCACTAAGCATTAAAGTGTCAATGGATACTTTGTAATTAGATTATGTTTTACAAAAATATCAACTTTGTTTCTTGGCTGCTAACTATAACTACCAGTTATGATCAATAAAATTCGCAAGTCACTTTTTTCGTCTATTATAAAATTACTCATACGACTCGTTGAACTTTTTAAAGACTTAAGGATATAAATGCATTCAAAATTTTATTTTTGCGAACAATATGTTCTAATTTTATACAGACTCGTATGAAAAGGATTTTCGAAAATATATTGAATGGGGCTATCACAACGAGTACGCCTTGTTCAAGCAAAACCACGTCCTATGGAATTTTGTGCCTGAATTCAAGAATTAGTCGCTAATGTTAAGCGAGAAATGCAACCAAAATTTTCATCAACATAAATTCAAATTTTTTTCAAAAAACCAACTGCTGCAAGCACTAATATTTAAGCTCCGATACAACTCAGCACTAAAGTGTCTATGGAAGCTTTGTTAATTAGGTTGTGCTCTACAAAAGTATCAACTTTGATTGTTGGCCGCTAACTAGAACAACCATTATCGTCAATAAAATGCTCAAGTCACTTTTAGAATTACGTAAAATTACTCATACGACACGTTAAACTTTTTAAAGACTTAAGCATATAAATGCATTAAACATTTTATTCTTGCGAGTAGCAGGCTTTAGTTTTGTGCAGGGTCGTATGTGGAGGATTTTCGATAACAAACTAAGCCTAGTAAGCCTTGTTCAAGTAAAAAGATGTATTGTGGAATTTATTGACAGAATTCAAGAATCAGTCATCTAAGTATCTAATGTTGAGCGAGAAACGCAACCAAAATTTTCATTATCAAAAATTCAAATTTTTTTAACGAAACCAACTGCTGCAAGCACTTATATTTAAGCTCCGATACAACTCAGCAATTAAGTGTCTATGGAAACTTTGTTAATTAGGTTGTGCTCTACAAAAGTATCATTTTTGTTTGTTGGCCGCTAACTATAACAACCATTATCATCAATAAAATGCACAACTCACTTTTAGCCTAACCTAAAATTACTCATACGACACGTTGAACTTTTCGTTAAAGATTTATATTAACGCATTAAAAAGTTTCCTTTTTGCCCATTCTTTTATACTTTTGCAATTTTCCTTAGATTCATTCATTCATTCGCCTTTTCTTGTAACGATTCATCTTTTCCTCTAAAGACATTTGTCAAATTTAGCATGCACGCAGCATCGGGAAAAAAAATTGAACAAATTTCTACTCCTTCTGGCATTCATTCGCACATGCAAATAATGGCAATTGTGTGTGTGTGTTAAGAGAGCAAGCTAACAAATGTATGCGAGCGTTTGGCGCCAAAAGATGCTGGCGCATGAGAAAGAAAAAAATTTCCAATTTTTCATTTTAATGTGCCACAAATTTTACGCCTTCTTTCCTCATACTCTTGCAATTGCGGCACACATTTGCATTTTAGTCTGGTTTTTTTTTTTTTTAAAAAACTTTTTGGTTTTTTGCTTAATAATTTAAAGAGTGTGGAAAAGTGAACTGTTCTGATTTGTTTTAACTTTTTTACATCTGTTTCTCTCTCTGTCTTACAGGTCGATTCGTATTTGCAGCTTAAAGGTACACAGCTGGAACGTGAGATGGCTGCTGAAATTATTTTGCATATCCTTGATAAAGTTATGCAGAATGCGCTGTCATTGAATAGTCAACAGGTATGTAATCGAAAGGTCTGGGTTTCGAAAAAATTAGATCAAAGAAAAAGTTATGCAAATTAGAAAATACTGTTATGATGCAATTATGAAGTTTTTCAGTTGAAACTTTTTCTTTAATATGGATAAAATTGAGTCAAATCTACATATACTGCTGTTTTAATTATACAAAGATTACATGCATTTGACTAAAGAACATTTTATGATGGTCACTAAAGGTGTCAAGAAAAAATCAATACTACAGTGAACGCACTAAGTCATAAAGTGTCAAAGACATTTCTTTGAGTTACTACATATTCTTTGGTGATAAAGAAGTACTGACCGCGGTAGTATATACGTACTGCATTTGTCACTGAATGTATCCAGGAAAATTATATGGATTAAAAAAAGCTTTTAATGACTTAACATAATAACCTGGTAAATACCAAAAGAAGTATTCACTGCGGAACAATACCAACCTACGTTTCAAGAAAAACTTGTTTTTAACAAATCAAACAAAACTTTTGATTTTCTTTTGACGGAGACACTTTACAGTTCTTAAAGATTTCGATATCACTTAAATCAAAACACATTGACATATTTGCCTCTGAAACAAGACACTGACTTTCTTGCTTCTACTTTGAATGCCTTGGTATTGTAGTCCCGTGTACTGAGAAGGGAAAAAATGTTCACGGATTTCTATTACTTTTCCCTAATTGAAACAGTTTTCTCCATAACATTTCTTTCCATGCTTCTTGGAGGGGGGGACTCTCATACAAAATTTTTCCTTAATTTTTAATTTCGTATAAGTATTAGACATCAAAGGAAGGTATGTTCCAGAAAAATATTAAAGAAGAAAAACAGATGAGGATCGGTGAATGTTTTTATCTCTCTTCAACATTTCTCTCCGACAGGGTTGTATCGCATAAGGTTACGAAACTTCTAGGAGATGAGAAAGGAACCTTAGACTAAGAAAAAATTGCACTTGAGGTGGGGTCAAAAATTTACCCCTGAGGAGTTATAGGGTCAAAACTGATTTTCTGACTTGTTTTAGAAAAAAAAAATTCCTTGATTCGCCATAACGTTTTATAGAGAAACTTTTTTATAGGAAATTTTTAGCTTATTGTATGAGCTTTCTAAGACTTTATTTGGTTTAAAAAGTTTGGGCGGATTTTGCAAAGTTCTGGACCTTTAAAGATGATGTTAAACATTTTTTTCCTAATTTTTGATTTTGGTGGCCATTTTAGTTTGCAAAATGTCCTATTAGCATACTCTTTTACAATTTTTTTTCAAATTCCTTTTAAATTTCCTTTAATTCGGTAGTACACTTGTCATTCCAACTTTTTAATTTGAGGTCAGCAAAAAATACTTTTCTATGTAACACACGGGTTACTTGCGTTGCGCTGCATATGATTTTTAAACTTGTGCTGCTCTTTATCTACTGGATGCATCATCAAACTAAAGGAAATTCAATGAGAATTTCAAAAAAAAATTATAAAAGAAACTATTAATAGGACCTTTTTCATACTAAAATGGCCGCCAAATTCAAGAAATGGGAAAAAAAATAAAATATCAACTTGCAAAGTCTTTTTAAACCATATGAACCATATACATTTTCTGAAAGCTCTTACAATTATCTAAAACTTTGCCATAAAAATATTTTCTCTAACACGTAAGGCTGATCCAAGAAAAATTTTTTTCTGAAACATGTCACAAAATCAGTTTTACCCCTATAATTCCTCAGGGGTACATTTTAGACCCCCCTCCAAGCGTAATTTTTTGTTAGTCTAGGCCTCTCTATTACCACCCAGAAGCTTCGTAACCTTATGCAATACTCCTTGTATATTTCGTAGGTATGGTGAAGCAACGCGTTAAACGGTAAAAAGGTTTAATCTTGGTTTGAATAGGATAAGGGCGAATTATCTACTTTAAAATCCGCATATTCTAAAAAATTCAAGAATAATAATTTTGAGTCTTGAATTTCCTATTAAAAACAACTTAAACTCTAAACCATATAATAATATATATTTAAAAGAGCATTTTGCACAAAATTTACTGCCCAACAATGCAAAAAATGTGGCATACTATTCGCATTTACAGATTGTCCCATAAATTATGCAAAAACTGCTTGAAGAATATAATTTATGTTATGGTGCAAGTACAAACTCATACGCACGCATACATGCACACACACACATACAAATATATGCACTGCCATAATCTTAAGCTATGTATATTCGGTAGCATCTTACTCTTATGTATATGGAAATCTCCCCAAAGAGTTGAACAAAGTACAACATAAAGTGCTGAACCAAGAAATCGGACGTGAAAAACCAAATATTTTCCGCTTTAAATTTATGATGCATGGCATGCCAGGGAGCACGAGCATGCATTCGTAGTAAAAATAAAAGGAAATCATTCATTCGGTTGCTCTTGTTTTCTAACATTAAACTGAAATAACAAAATTTTGCATGTGATGCTCCAGAAAGAAAAAAATGCTTAAGCAAGCTAAGCACATAAAGGGCAAGGGAAAAAAAGGAAGAAAAAAATCAAAGCATATGCTTAGGCGTCTACTTCATGCACCGTTTGAGATGAAATGCATAAAATTTTATTACACCTGCAGGGTAATTTTCAGCTGTCAAATGCACACAGTCGTAAGTAAAAATTGTAAAAGTAAGAAAGAGAGCAGCGGACTCACATAAAATTGTGAATGATTATGTTAGGAAGGAGTAAATTTTCACAGAAGAAAGAGTTTTTGTGCAACAAGCGGTTTTCGTTACATAAGTATGTATTTGTGGTTTTCTATGTGATATTTTTGTTTTCTTGTAATACATAAAATATGGTGTGGTCTTTTAGCGTGCGTAATATGCTTTGTGGGTATTAAAGTGCTAACAATTCAAAGTATTTCTTAGATGTAGGCAAACCAATGTGGGTTCTATTTTACTTTTCGACTTGTGTTTCGTTAGTAAAACATCATACATGACACACGCTCTTATAATAAGAAGTTTTAATGAGCTGTCGTATGGCACTTTTCTTGCTTGAATTAAAAGTCCAAATTTCCGAAAAAACCATGCCATAAATGCATTTTTTTTTTTTTTTTTTTTTTTTGTTCTTAGTCGGAAGAATCTCGCCATTGTTATTTTCTCTTATTTGCACAATTACATATTATGTAGAAGAATTATTAGCAACAATACACATATTTCTAGAAATTAAGAATAACCACCTTATTAAAGATCTTCTCAAAATTTTGTTACTAACATTTTAAATAGAAATTTCACACAAAATCTTTCTTCTGTCGATAGCTCTGAAATATTAAGCATTTCAATTCCCTCACATGACAAACTAATAAATATGTTGCTACGATAATAAATTAATGAGCTCTCAAAGGACAAGCCGACTAACTGTATATGTATAATGCATTATCACTAAATCGATTCAATTTATTGAAATATCAATTCTAATGTCAATGCTTAATACTGGCTATTAAAACAAATATTAAAACAATATTAAGCAAACAGTAAAACCTCGTTCAAGTGAATGAAAATTAAATAATCGATAGCATTACTGCCCTATAGTGTACGAAATATTTCGAATAATAGCGATTCTCAACGAAAAGTATAACGAACCTTTTTCGCCGCTAGGCGGGGTGGAGCCGTCGATGCCCAAGGTTCGTATACAAAAGTTTATTCTCCCTCAAGGATAGAAACACTGTTCATAATTTTCACTGATTTAATTTCATAATTTAATTTTACTGATGTTATTCCTCAAATGGGCTATGTACGGATGATGACAAAATGGGTAAAACGTCCACGCGTCAGGACTTAAGAGAGTCGCGCAACCGCAGCCTTCCCGCTGTCCTCTGCTAAAACGTCCTTGTTTGTCTTGTTTGTTCACGGGAGCCTTCGCCACCGCTACAGGGAAATTCTTTACAAAACAAAGCCTACAATCTTAGTCAATGTACACTGATACGTGTGGATTGGTTCTAACTTGAAAATCTCAGTTACGTCCAACGATGGTTGAAATATTTGAAGACCACGTCTTACCTCGTTGCCGGTCAGGTTATTAAAGAACGATACCAACGCCGAAACTTGCATTCCACCATTCCATTTTCATCCACGATCAGCTGTTTCTTTTTATTGAAAATATTTGACAGTTGGCACTCACTGTTTTGGGACCAGGGCTGTTGCTGCACGCAATAATCTTGCAATACTCGTCCAACTGTTTATCAAGCGGTTGCACTATAGTTTCTCAAGCCCGTTGGATGCGATTGTCATAAAATTATTTAATTTCTAAGAAATCCGTAGTTTTAAAATAATTCTAGTCTTATTTAGCTAATAATTCAGGTTATATTTCTTAAACAGTAGGTAATTTTAAATATATTAATACTTATATACTTAATACTTATGTGGACGCAAATGAGGGGTCCGATTTGCGTCCTCACAAAAGTTTATTAAAAATTGACTTGTTTTAAAAAAAAAAAATTTTCTTGAGTCACCCTAGTCTTTAGCTAACTACTTGGCTTATAGAAATTAAAAAGATTTTGCAAAGTTCTTCAGCCTTAAAGTTGATATTTTTTTTTTTTTTTTTTTTTTTTTTGTACTTTTTGGCTTTGGCGACTATTTGAGTACGAAAAGTTTTGAAAAGTATTTTTTTTCTGACCTCAAATTAAAAAATTGGTATGACAAATGTACAACTAAATTAAAGGAAATTTAACAATAATTCTAAAAAAAAAATTATAAAAAAAGATATTAATGGGACATTTTTCATACTTAAATGCAATCCAAATTCAAAAAGTAGGAAACAAAATTTTAACTAGTAAGGGTGTAAAATTTGGCCTGGCCAAACATTAAATACCCTACACTGCAGTATTTTTAAAATTTTGCTCATATGGGAGGTGCTACGCCCTCTTATTCGAGCTCGTCTAGTTTAAGCTTAAAGCGTGCATTTATAGCCTTTAATATTTGAGTGAAGTTTGGATGGATTATCTCAAAAAACTCTTTCAGTATAGCATTTTGAAACTTTTGCTTATATGGGAGGTGCCACGCCCTCTTGTTCAAATTCGTTCAGTTTTTTTCAGAGCTTGCGCTTACAATTTTTAGTATTTATGCGTATTTTGGTTGCATTGTCGTGAAAAATACTCCTAAAATTGCATTTTGAATATGTTTTTTGTATGGGCGGTAGGCGTGTCCGTTGACCGATTTTGCTCATTTTCAATCCCCCAAGTTATCTTTGACGAAGAAGGCAGTGTACCAAATTTCATTGAATTATCTTGCTTAGTTTACCCAAAAAAGTGTATTTCAACACACAGCCAGCCAGACAGACGAATGTGGCTATATCGACTCAAGAGGTGATGCTGATCAAGAATATGTATACTTTTCTGTATCTGCCACGCCTCCTTCTCTGCGTTACAAACTGAAGGACAAAGTGAATATACCCTGGGTGTAGGGTATAAAAATATCAAATCTAAAGGTCCAGCGTTTTGCGAAATGCTTCGAAACTCTACAAACTAAATACATTTCTAAAAAGCTCATACAATTAACTCAAAGCTTTTATTAAAAACTTTTCTATAAAGCATAAGGAAAAAACTTTTTTTTGCAAAACTAGTCAGAAAATCACTTTTTTCCAATAACTCCTCATGGGTATATTGTAAACCACCTTGGTTTAGTTTTTATTAGTCTAAAGCTCTTTTATCACCTTTCAGAAGCTTTGTAACCTTATTATTAACACCCTGTATATAATCTGATGCCATACCTAAATAAATTCGCATAATCGGGGTTTGACTGTTTTTACCTACTTTACTACTTGGGTTATGCTAAATCAAGTTAATGCAAATGACTGTTATTTTATTGCTGCTTTTATTTATGTTATTATTGTTGTTTTTGTTGTACCTTATCATTTTGTGCACACTGTTGTATGTTGCATGTGTAGTAGAACATTAATATTAATAATAAACAAAAGCTTTTACTTCACAGCAACACAGCACTTTCAATGCTGCTGTCAACACACTCTCACTCTTATTTCACTACAAAGTACCAACATTTTTAAGCCAAAGTATTTGTGTGATTTTATATTGGCTGTATGTTTTTGATGTCCTCAAGGACATTATTTTCTTTGTTTTCTTAGTGTAGGTAACTAACCTACCGATGTCTTAATTTTATATCCTTTTTAACCTCATTTGTTAGTAGAACAGCAGCAACATAAGAGGAAGCATATAAAACATAAATAAAGTTTGGTCATAAATTTAACGGTCTACCTATGTAGCAGAAATAATAAACGACTACAACAAAAACAACAACTACACCAGCAATAACAACAATATCAGTAGTTGTGGTAGTAAACATAATGGCAATGGCTTTATTTAGGATATATAACGTTATTTAATTTAGCCCTCGAAAACTGTAAGATTTTTGTAAATAAAGCAAATGCTTTTAAGCCTTGGTAGTTATGAGACAAAATTCTTGGTCATACTCAACTTTTGTAAATGAAGAAGGACTCTATCGAGTAAATAAATACCTTCAAATTTACATAAACTCTCTTATAGCCTCGTTTATACCATTTAAGGCACAAGTTTGTATGAGGAGTAGTGATGAGCAAGCCAAGACCAGGACCAAAACCATAGCAGTCTTGGTCTTGGTCTCGTTCTTGAACATTCATTCTTGGTCTTGGTCTTTGTTTTAACATTGAGTCTAGGTAATGGTCTTGATCTTGCTTATTAAGTCTTGGTCTCCGTCTTGGTCCTGGCCTTGGTCATGAAAAAATATCTACAGATATTGCGTATTCAAAATTTCGAAACCACATTTTTGAAAAGCAGTTGGGTTCTTAAGTTGCCAAAATTCAAATTGAGAGATGATTTTATCTTCAAAACGGCCATGAAACACCTTTTAACTATTAATTACCAAAACTTTTAACTTTATTACGGAGTGGTCTTCCCCAAACGACCTAAATTTCCTGCGTTCGATATTATTGACTTTTTGTTTAAATAATTTTTCCAAATTTCATCGGTCTTAAAAAAAATGTTCTTACTTTCTCAGTACAATTTTAATATTGTCGGTACCTATTCTGCAATTTTGTAATACTTTCTTAGTTTTTTCCCCCAATTTTCTGCAAATTACACCATCTCTAAAATTATTTGACTCTTCCAAAATTTTTCAACTTTTTGCAACATTTTCATCTTCATCAAATTTCGACTTTAAAACAATATATATGTGTTTTTTAAAAATTTTTCAACCTTTTCAATATTTTCGAGATATTATGATATTTTGAATGGAGTCCATAATTCAATTGGGGATATGATACACCTAGAAAATGTTGTTCAAAAAAGAAATTCACGAAAAGAAAAAGTCGCGTATAGAGACAATTATCAACTTAAGAGATATATGGGGTCTTGTGTTTCTTCATGACTTTAACCGCTTTCATTAAAATATTAATTGATAACGTCTACGATTGGATTCGTCCATTTCAACTATCTTTCTACTATCATCAAAAAAATAACTAAATTTACAAAAGTAACAAAAAGCAACAAACTTATTCAACGAAATACAATGAAACACCATCTTCAGCCACAAAAAATATAAAACAAAGGTCTCAAAAGCACTCAGTCATTTTTTGGCTCTTGTATTTCAGCGTGAATCAGACAAATCTCAACAAACTTTTGCAATTTCCGGCATTTTGAGTGAAAACAAAATTCTTCACTAAAACACTTAATAATATCTAATGTTCTTAACACTTTGTTTACTCTCAATAAAAAGCACAGCGCAGCATCTTACCTACTTTTCCAAACTGAAACAAAAGCAGAGAAAAATCTGAACAACTTAAGAAAACCACCTCATAAAATCAACAATAAAGCAAAGTTTTCGCATTTGTGAAAATTTCGCACTTTTTGTGAAAGACTTCAATACAAAAAATCAAAAACAAAAACAACAACCACACTTTAAGAGCCATTCATTCACTTCAATATTGAAAAGACTGAGACACTCATAAAAGCCTAAGTACAAAGAATCCTTAGGAGTTTCTCTTCTACTTCGTGTTTTACGCTTTAAAGGAGAAGTCATAAAAAGCTGTGAAGAGTAACAACTATCAACTGAAGTGAAGTGCCATTTTTGCTTTTGCTTATTATGCACGCATTTGTAATGAAACACAATAAAATTTTGTTTCAATGCGCCAAAAGTTGAAGTTGAAAAGAAAAAAATACAAAATCTTATACTATGGAACAATATCAGCCGAAGTGTTGCAAAGGCCACTTTCGAAGTGTAACTTTTCGCTAGCCATTATAAAAACCTTCAATTAAGAGCAAACAAGAGCTGCGCAGCGCTGTGTTGTATAAATTCTATAGAAAATTGCCAGTGAAGTGGTTGATGTTGTCAATTTCGTGGTACGTCAAAAATTTCAACTCGAAGAATTTGTGAAAACTTACACAAAGAAATTTGTGCTTTGAAATGTTGTAAATTACTTTTCAGCCATTCTATGTTTAGCGCAACAATTCTCGAATTCCGCTGAAATTTAGCACATGGTTTCGATTCAGGGCAAAACACGTAAAATTTTTGCAAATTTTTTAATGGTATTCTCTTGAACACGTACTCTATAGTCGTGAGTAGTTTATCTAGTATCAGGCTGCTTACGCCTAAGTAAATAGTATTCTCTTGAACGCGTACTCTATAGTCGTGAATAGCTGATATAGTATCGGGTTGCTCACACCTAACGCTATGGCTACATTTCTTACCCCACGCTATTATCTACCCTTCTGCATCTTCTTTGTGCTTCGGAGAGAGAGTAAGCACACCTGCAACTGATTTATTATCGGGCTTGATTGAAAGGTTGTTCCCCCCCCCCTCCCACTTATACTTTAGCCGTGAGCAGCTGATTTATTATCGGGCCACCCACGTCTAATGTGGTGGCTCACGCTTTTGACTACAATGCTCTTCTGTGACTAAATTTCCCTAATTCCTTTTGCTACGATACTGTTTGGATACCCGACACCACTTGAGACTAGATTGCACACACGAATAACTGATATATTATCGGGCTGCGTATGGTTATTGCCGCGGTCTCTACGCTACTACGCCCCATTACTACTACTATAACTACTACTCATCAAATACCTTGTTTCATTCTCGGTCGCTGCAAACAGCCTTATCTGCTACTTCTGTTTACTGCTACTGTTGTTCACCCGTCGCCGGCCACACAAAGACTGTCTCGATCCACTGCTGTGTGTCTAAATTTATTTTCTGATTCTGTGACAGCAAACAGATCGAACGACAGGTGCGTGTCAAAAACAGCTGTTGCGCAGTGCTGCCGTTGCATGTGGTTTTATTCATGTGACAGGGATTTTACCTTTAACTTAAATTATGGTTATCTTTCTTAGCAAACTACTTAATTACGACAATAAATCAATATTTTAATTTATAATAATAAAAATAATTACATTTCATTTATTATTCAGAAATAATTAGTTACTTATATATAAATAAAAATATAATGTTGTATAATAATTTGCAGGTTATATGAAGTGATGATTTGTAGGAGGCAAACGGGGCTCCGCCAACTTTTCTATTCACAAGCTCGATTCACTACCTTTCCAAAATAGATTATAGTAGAACATGAGTATTTATTAAAAACAATTTTTTTGCTAACGTTCTAGGGGATAACCCTTTGACACATGATGTGTTAGTTTCAAAATTTCAAAAGGGGCGACAGAAAAGGAATAATATTGAATTGTAGAGCAGCGTTTTTCTTGAAAATTTTTTAATTATCTTGGCGTTAAATGACATTTATAATGAAACAAAGCAAGTGTTATGGCTTTGAACTTTATTGCACTTCTATACTCAAAGTTTAACACAAATAGAATATTTTCTTACCACAGCTGGAAAGCTTAACGTGGTACTAATTTGGATATAGTTTGTTAAGACCTTTAGATAATTAAGGTGAGGATAAAGAAATTATTAAGAACTAATGAAAGTGTATTACCATTCCCGAACCGGCAATTGAACCCAAGACCTCTTGATTGTAAGCACAGTACACTTCCACTACGCCAAAAGGCCTAGTCATGAGCAATTTTGAGAATCAGTATCGGGAAATTGTATGTATGTATATTCTGAAATGTTCAAAAAACTATTGCGTATAGAGATATTTTTCAGAGGCTTGTCTTACGGAACGTCAAAAATTAGAAGGACTCTTAAAAACGATATTTGCATAATTTTTCAACGTTGACAAATACATCGAAAATTACTTTTTTTAATTTTTTGGATTTTTAGTACATTACCTAAGAGAGGTAGACGTGTTTGTTGAGATATCAAGCCCATTTTTAAAATATTCTTAACAATCTATACCTTAGCACTTTCTATTTTTTTCCAAAAAATGTATGAAGTCATACCACAGTGTGGCGTACTCCTTTATTTTAGCTTATGCAATACAAAAGCATATGTACGCATATTCACCACTAACTCAGTGGTTGAAGAATTTTCTCCATGATTATGTGGTGTTTTACCGAACGCTAAACTTACCTTATACTTTTAGGTTTGTGAACATGCTACGAAACTACTTCCAACAGTAGCACAGGGTGCATTGAAAATTATTTTGCTATAATTTTTGCATAAGATAGTGTATTGCTTTTATTCGTTTATACAACAATGTTCAATTTGTATGCTTTTAGTGCAGTGGAAGTCATACAAGGCTGTGATCATCTCACTTTTGTCGAAATTTGCAGTTGGGTTCTCAGATTTTTATAAAAATTCACAGATATGTTCTAAGTGCTTAGCATGGAGACCTCTCATTATTAGTTTTTCGGGAAAAATTTTTTTTTGCAAGTTATGGGCATTTAACTTCAGAGTGTTCAAGTGGTGTTTTTGCGAAAAATCGATGCAATTTTTTTTTCAAAGTCCCGCCATTTTGTCAAAAATAAATTTTTTTAGTTTTTGTTTTCGGATTCTTGTAGCATTTTAAACGTTATTTTAATTTCAGTTTTTAGATTTGGAAAATTTTGAAAATTTACAAAATGTCGGCTATTTTTTGAAAAATCTTAAAAGTTGATTATCTCAAAATAATATCTTTTTAATCTTTTTATTTTTTTTTTTTTGTACAGAAAGGTGAATGAAATATAAACATTTTGTAGAAGACTTGTTTTGCGCTAAATGGCTGTGAGAGCCATAGGAATTTTTTTTCTAAAAAGTCTCGTGACAATTTTTTTCACTTTGCTTTGTGCTTTCATTTACACCCACTAGGTGGCCAAAAAAAAAAATTTCCAAATACAAAGATATAACTTCCATTGCTTAGAAAATAGAAGCTATACTAAAAAAACCAATATTTCCTATAGGAATCAAAAAAATAAGTATTGACGAAATGATGGTCATTTTTTGAAAATTCTTAAAAATCAATTTTTCAAAAAAAATTTTTTTTTTATTTTTTTTTGCTTAAGTCTTTTGAAAAACGAATGTTTATCAACACCTTTCAATAGATTTCCTTGAAAAAAATTTTTAGAAACAAAAAAACTTTTTATTTCGGAAAATTGATTTTTAAGATTTTTTAAAACATGGCCATCATTTTGTCAATACTTATTTTTATGCTTCATAT
This sequence comes from Calliopum simillimum, assembly GCA_951812925.1. Taxonomy (NCBI): domain Eukaryota; kingdom Metazoa; phylum Arthropoda; class Insecta; order Diptera; family Lauxaniidae; genus Calliopum; species Calliopum simillimum. The sequence goes on along the minus strand of OX638369.1, from coordinate 118,661,762 downwards.
AGGAAATATTGGTTGTTTTGGTATAGCTTCTATTTTCTAAGCAATGGAAGTTATATCTTTGTATTTGGAAATTTTTTTTTTTGGCCACCTAGTGGGTGTAAATGAAAGCACAAAGCAAAGTGAAAAAAATTGTCACGAGACTTTTTAGAAAAAAAATTCCTATGGCTCTCACAGCCATTTAGCGCAAAACAAGTCTTCTACAAAATGTTTGTATTTCATTCAGCTTTCTGTACAAAAAAAAATAAAAAGATTAAAAAGAAATTATTTTCAGATAATCAACTTTTAAGATTTTTCAAAAAATAGCCACCATTTTGTAAAGTTTCAAAATTTTCCAAATCTAAAAACCGAAATTAAAATAACGTTTAAAATGCTACAAGAATCCGAAAACAAAAACTAAAAAAATTTATTTTTGGCAAAATGGCGGGACTTTGAAAAAAAAATTGCATCGATTTTTCGCAAAAACACCACTTGGACACTCTTAAGCTAAATGCCCATAACTTGAAAAAAAATTTTTTTTTCGCAAAACTAATAATGAGAGGTCTCCATGCTCAGCACTTGGAATATCTCTGTGAATTTTTATAAAAATCTGAGAACCCAACTGCAAATTTCGACAAAAGTGGGATGATCACAGCCACAAATTAATTTTTCTCACTATTTTTACAAAAAGCCACTTTAATACGTTGTACAGCAAAAGAATTTTTCTTATTGTACTAATATATTGCAATAAATAAATACAAATACAAATACAAAAGAACTAAAACGCATCCGACACATTACTGTGCCATCTGACTCTACATCAACATTTTATCATATTAATTCTTAAAAAACAATTTTGTGCAATTTATTCTCACGAGTTTTGAATTCATATACCAAAACTTCCTTTGCAATGCATTTAAACGAATATCTATTAGCTATTGGTTTTCTAACATAATTCCTACAATTTCTGAACACAACTTTTGCTACAAAATACTTTGTAACATTTTTCGCATATTTTTCCTTTTTTTTATTTTTGTAAACTTTACCATACCGGAAATCAAATTTGCCGCACATCGACAAGTACTTTACATATTTTCAAATGGCTTTTACTCAATTTTCTCTATGTTGGATTAAAAAATATATATGTATCTATGTATATGAAGCGTTGTAAATACATCATGTGAGCATAGGGATTTCTATGACGAAAAAGTTGCTCCTGCTGGAACTGCTTGAAATTTAAAATCAAAGAAAAAAATAAAATGTTGAAAAAAAAGTTTTTCAATTGAAATTGTTTGTGATTAGTTACAAGTTTTTGAAGATTTTGTTACATTTGTTACATTTGGTGTTTTTTCACTCCCTCGTTTTACATTGATACTCAATGTGTAGAAAGTTTTTCACTTGAGGGAAATTGAATTTTTCTTTTTTTTTACAACCGAAATAAATAAAAGAAAAATTCTACAAAATAACAAGCAAAAGTCATGTTTACCAGATCGAGTCATCAAATCGTGCAGTCTGTCATCATTCAATCGTGCAACATGAAAAATTTAACTGACAAACGACTGTGGATTTAAGTGTAAAGCAAAAACTGAAAGCAAAGCTACTCACATTTTTGGGAATATGAAATACTGAAATCTCAAGTGACATAAATTGTTAGCGAAGTTGTTTTCGATGCGGTGATTAAGCTGAAGAAACAAAATGATCACTCAATTGACATTTTCGATTTTCATGTTTTCGATAACATTCAATTATTTCGATATATATCGAGTTTAGGTTTATCGATTTTCATGTATATATTTTGATAGCAATCGAAATTACCTATGTTTATCGATAATTTTTTTATATTAATTGAAAATTCCTTTTGTTCGATACTATTCTACGTTTTCGATTTATTTTATCACAACCGAAATTTCTTCCGTTTTATGATACTTATTGGTTTTTTAATCATTTTTAAAAATAATTGAGTTTTTTATGTTTTTCGATACTAATCGTCTTTTTGAATTGTTTTTGGTAGTAATCGATATGTCCAACGTTTTTCGATACCAATCGTCTTTTCGATAAATTTTGGTGATAATCGACATTTGCTAAGCTTTTCGATACTAATCATCTTTTTCGACAAATTTTGATACTAATCGACATTTCCTACGTTTTTCGATACTAAACGTCTTTTTCAACATTTTTGAAAATAATCGACATTTACTACGTTTTTCGCTACTAATCGAATTTTTCGACAATTTTTGATAATAATCGACATTCATTACGTTTTTCGCTACTAATCGAATTTTTCGACAATTTTTGATAGTAATCGGCATTTATTACGTTTTTCGCTACTTATCGAATTTTTCGACAATTTTTGATAACAATCGACATTTGCTACATTTTTCGATAAATTTTTGATAGTAATCGACATTCACTACTTTTTTTAATACTAATCGAATGTTTTGATAATAATCGATATTTACTACGGTTTTTGATACTAATCGTCATAGCTTTCTAGCTCCCATTGATATTTTAATAAAAATATTTTCAACCAATGTTCCTATCCTTCGAATATTGCCAAATGTATCAACGCTCTTTGATATTTTCTAAATTTTTTCATTCGATGTTGCAACAAAATTGTCAACATTTTGCAATTTATCATTTTAATATCATTGCAAAAGTTGTGGTAAAAAACTTTCACTGAGTGCTACTGCTGCTCAAAGTAATTATTTATTTATAATAATTTGTTATTATTTCTAAATTTTTAGTCATTTTTTTCTGCATTTTACTCTACTTGCAGCAAATTAAAAAGTTGCAACTTTTAACACAATCAGCAGCGCTGAACCGTGAAACGATTGCAGCATCGCAATTAGCAACATCCACTTCAACAGCATCAGCTTCAGCAGCGGCAGCAGCTGCAGCTGCCGCATCATCGTCATCATCTGCAGCAGCAGCAGTGGGAACATCCTCTAGCGCTGCAGTTAATATTTTAATTGCATCAGCTGCAGACACATCAACAGCATTAACTTCATCGTCATCATCGTCGTCAACATCAACTGCAACTATTGGCGGAAGTAAACATCAAAATGCTGCAACAGCTGTTGACAGCAGTAATGTCTCTACAGCAGCAGCAGCTGGTAGTGTTCTCACTGTCGATGAGGATTCATTGTCCTTGGATCGACTTAATTCGTTGCGCATCTACATGACTTCCGTGAAGACTTTGCCATTTAATTTGCGTATCTATGGGTAAGTTACAAAGTTGTTGTTAAAACGAAAGAGATGGCTGTAGCGTTGTCAGAAAGAGAAAGACACAATTAAATGCTAAGAGCTGAGAGCTTAAGTATGGGCGTGCCAAGTAGTTGGACGTTAAATTACTCGTATCTTGACAAAATGCATATAAATTACTGTTGGCTTTAAGTTTTTGTCCAAAGTTATTTGTCGTAAAGTAAGAAATGGTTATAAATTATGTAAAACTTTTATTTATCATTGTATTTGCGTTAGTTTATATACAAACAAAAAAGGAAATAAGATAAGCAAAGTCAAGTTTGAGATAGTTTATTGAACTATTCAAAAGTTTTTTTCGAAACAAATTTTGTTTTCCATTAACTTAAGAGCTTAAGTAAAGACATTATTCAGTGCTAAATCTGAATTTAAGGTCAGATTTGCTCAAAAAGCTGCTTTATTTTGATATAACCTTGCAGCAAATTGCAGAAAACGTTATTTTCAAACAAATGGCGCTGTTTCTGGAATTAATTAGTCCTGAGCTTCATCGTCAAACTATTCCTTTAAACTTTTCCAACTGAAGCCTTCCTTTCCGAGGTCTCAATTCCATACAAAGCTCTAATATATTTGTATGTAATCAATTTACCTCAAAATACATAGCTCAAAATCAGAATTTGAAGAAATTGTGGCCTGAGTATTGGGTGTATGCATTAATTTCCATCGTTTTTCAAAAAATGTCGCCATCAGTACATGGTGACTTAAATGTTAGATCAGAAACGTTATGTGTAAAGCTTAGGCTTATAGGGACTATGCTCCAGCTGAATCAAGTTGTCGTGAGTGGTTTTGACGGTTTAAAAGTGGTGATTTTGATGTCGAAGGCAAAGAACGTCCTGGTCAGGATCAGCTAGGTGTGATCCATTATGAGCTGTTGCCAGGTGGCCAAACCATTAATGCTCAACTCTATCGTCAACAATTGATCCGATTGAAGCAGAAAATCCAAGCAGAGCGGCCAACGTATGCGACCAGACACGAGTCAATCATTTTCCACCACGATAACGCTCGGTCTCATATTGCTGCCCCAGTCAAAAATTACCTGGAAAACAACGGAAAACAACGGATGGAAAATTTTGCCTCACCCGCCTTATATCACAGACCTTGCACCATCAGACTAACATTTGTTCCGATCGATGCAGAATGCCCTATAAGGAATATGCTTCACTTAAGTTCAAGATATCGAAAATTGGCTCGATTCGTTTTTGGCCGCCAAGCCAGCGCAGTTTTTCTGGGATAGAGTCCATAAATTGCCAGAAAGATGGGAAAAAGTAGTAACTAGCGATGGGCAATACTTTGAATAAAATACATTGTACCATTTTCTTTAAATAAAGTCTCAAATTAAAAAAAAAAAAAACGATGGAAATTAATGCATACACCCAATAATTTTCACCTTTTGAACTTATTTTAAGTCGTCTTTAAAAATTGCTCCCTTTATTATTATACTTTTATAAAATACCTTCTAATTATGCAATTAGGTAGCTTGAAAACTTTAATAACCTTTAAAATTTCTACATTGTGCATTTTATTTTAAAGCTTCATAAAATTATTTCGCTTTTAACATAATAAGCCATAAGCCACTTAATTAGCGCCATTAAAATAAATAAAAAAAAAATGTAATTTTATGATGGTCATAAATAAAGAAGATATTAAACATACCCACAGTCCCTTTAAAAACCCATTACAGCAAAAATTGCGGCGAAACTGAAATAAAAACAAATTAAATAGATGAACACATTGATTCGAAACTTTGTAAATTCTTTCAGAGAAGAAATTATATTTTTTAGAAAAAAACCAAAGAAGGAAAGTATGAAAGAAAATTGATTTAATCATAACTTTATTTACACTGAAAGTAAAAAAATCTCAAAGTTTCTGGAAAAAACGTTTTAAGGTAAATACTTAAGTATGCGGCAGTACAGTGGTGTTTTAAGAATTTCTATTCCCATTATGATACTTATATGAAATACAATTTCCGTTCCATGCGCCTGGTTGATTATGCGAGGCCCCATGGCCCATCGGTTTCAAAAGAAAATACAGCTTAATCTTACCGAAATAGTTTATGTTTATGTTTATTTCAATCTTTAGAATACAAATTCCTTACAGAATAGATAGAAAATAATACAATATTATAAATAATAGAATGATAACATTATTTAAAATAAAAACAAACTATTTAGCACAGTTTTAAAACAATTAAGTGATAAAGCAAAATCTAAGTTATTATTACCAGCAATTAAAGAATTATAAAGGTTTAAAGCTCTAGTTAAAGGCTCATTCAAAGCATAATTAGTCCTATGTAATTCAATAGCAAACAAGTTATAATGTCGCAACATTCTAGAGGGAATATTAAAATTAATAAATTCTAGTAAAGAAGAACAATCAATTGACCCAGATATAATACCATGAATAAAAGTAAGGGGCTGAACCTTTCTTCTAGTTTCAAGCGATTTTAACCCCAAAAGCAAGCAACGTGCATCACATGACGGCAAAGAAGATTCAAAATTTATGGATCTGAGTGCAAATCTGGTGAATGCCTTTTGAACTTTTTCTACTCTAAACGACGAAGATCTAATAAATGGACTCCAAACAAAAGAAGCATATTTCAATCTCGATCTCACAAACGAATTATACAATAACTTGAGAGTATGAGGATCTGAAAAATCAGAACTATTTCTACGAACAAAGGCAAGTAGAGAATAGGCTTTTGGAACAATATAGTTTATATGCTCAATAAAAGTGAACTTGGAATCAAAAATTACTCCAAGATCACAATTAGACTCCACAACCGATAAAGGCAAACCAGATAACAAATATACTGTATTTATGGAACTTCTCAACTTAGAATAAGTTATTGAAAAACATTTTGAGATATTAAACGGTAAAAAGTTTTGTACACTCCAATTAAAAACATTATTCAAATCATTCTGTAGTAAGATGGAATCATTTAAACTGGAAACTGTACAAAAGAGCTTTAAGTCATCCGCATAAAGAAAAAAATGGGCAAAATGAAAACATTTACAAATATCATTAATAAACAGAATAAAAAAAAGGGGACCAAGAATACTACCTTGAGGAACCCCTGAGGAAGCAATAAACCGATAAGATTTTGCATTACTTATTTGAACAAAGCACATTCTATTATTTAAGTATGATCGTATCCATTTCAAAAAAGTTGAATGAATACCCATTTTACCCAGTTTAGCAACAAGAGCATTATGACAGACCTTGTCAAAAGCTTTTGAAAAATCTGTATAAATAGCATCAACTTGATTCAAACTTTCAAAAGATGAAATACAATATTTCGAAAACACAGATAAATTTGTCAGCGTGGAGCGACCAGCAAAAAACCCATGCTGTTCCATACAAATATGGTATTTAACCAGAAAAAATATTTTAATTTTTATGATGCTTTCAAAAAGTTTTGAAACATTTGAAAGTTTCGAAATAGGCCTATAGTTTGAAATAACATTTTTTAAACCATTTTTAAAGACAGGAGTAATTGAGTCAACTTTCCAACTTTGTATGAATTCACCATCTGATAGAGATTTATTAAATATAAATAGTCAGCAAAGTTCTAAAAGTTTCGATATAAATCGAAAAAGACGAATAGTATCAAAAAACATAAAAAATATTAAAAAATTGCAAATTGGAGAAAAAATACTCATGGGGATTGTAGTGAATAAATATATAAATATTTTCTTAGACTGCAATGGGAAATGTACGGCACTCGAGGAAAATTTCCAGGAAATATTTATTGACGATAACCTCCATTAACTGATGAAAAGTTTTAAACGATACCAAAATCAGTCTATAAATGAATAAAATAGTATAAACAAAGCCTAAAAATAAAAATAAAGATGTAATAGATGTGTTCGAAAATATTGAATATCGCCGAAAGGCATCAAAAAAACAGTGCGAAATTCCCAAATCTATAGGCATAACCAAAAATTCAACAGGTATCGGTACAAAAAAAACGTAAAAAATATAAGTTTTTTGACGGAAATCGGAAAAAGTCAAAAAGACCTTGGTTTTAACTGAAATAGAATCGTTTCAAATAAAGCACAAAAATAGCGATCATGACTAAATAATTAATAATAACACTGTACAACAGAATAGCAAAAAAAAAAAAAACACGTCGGGTTTGACGACTGCTTATAATGGTCAAGAGATCGCTGAAACCGATTCTGAAATCAATTTTTTCGGATCACCCTAAGTTTTTGCACCACAAGGAGAGGCGGCTCCATGACCCCCTCTTGTCAGTTAAGTCAATATTCCTCCTTTTAGGGAGGACCGGAGAAGGTTAAGATGTATGACCGACCCACATTACTTTTTCAAGAGGAACAGTTTTTCTTGGGGGCCTATCCCCTTCGACTCCTCCTTGGAGGCTCCCATAAAAATTTTGTGATTTTTTTTTATCTTTCTAAATAAAATCGTTGGTGCGTATGTTTGTCTTCGCATCTCGGCTATTTTTAGAGAAAATAGGGGATCTATCAAGAGATGTTATTCCTCCCCAAACAAAACACTACAAAATAGTTAGAGTTTCCGTGTGTTCGTTTGTCTTCGCATTACACCTTAAACCAGGGGTTGAAATAAGAAAAAGTTATTACTGCAGAATTTTTTTTTTTTTTTGTTTTTATTTGCAATGTTTAGCAAAATTTTTTTAATGTCTTATTCAAGTGATTAATATTAAACATTAATATTAAATAGCAGATATTCTGGCAACGGTTCAATTTGAAATTAAAAATTTATAGCGAAATTTTCTTCGAATGCATTTATAAAAATATGTTTAAAGTAGAGTTGCCGAGTACTTATTGTGGTTGCTACATTTGAGCCCAAATTGGTGAGGTTAGACAACTAAAACAGTTATAAACGAAATAAAATGAGTATTCAGTTTCAGCGATTAACGCAAAACAAAGTAATATGAATTTGTGTGAAAATTATTATTACAATATTCTGAAGTTATTACTGCAAATTTGAAGTTATGACTGCAGAAATAGGGTATTACTGCAGCTTATTTCAATGCCTGCCTTAACCATTATAAACAATTTGAAGTGATGTTGTCATCATCTTCCCCCAGATTAATATCGTAAAAAAGGGGAGTTAAATAATAAAGGCGATCCTTCTCGCCTCCAAAAACGACACACAAAACCACTTAAAATTCTATATCTATAACTACGACGGGCATCATATCGAAACTTGATGCATGGATGTACATAATAAGTTTCTATCAAAAACTCGAAAAAAATGGAGGAGTGAGTGGGCCAGGAGGTTTTACACCACCTACACAAAGCACGTTTCGAATATAATCAAGTTTATTTCAGCCTTAAGTAAGTACATTTTGGATTTACTTTAAGATAACTTCTACTTATTCTAGACAAACTAGATTACTTAGATTTGATTTTACTATGTATGATAGCCTTAAGGAAGGGTCGGAAAGGTTAAGACCCCCGGGGATAATGTTCCTCTTGAAAAAGCAGTGGGAGTCGGTCATACATATTAACCCTCTTCAGTCATCCCTTTAAGAGAAAATATTGATTTAACTTAAAATAAGGTGCTCTGTTGCCGCCTTTTCCTCCGCAACATGTTTTCCCACGATACTTACCCTCTATTTCTAGCTCTTTAGGGGGCTACCATACAAAATTGACGTCATAGACATAAAAAATATGGAAAAGAAATCTTCAAATAGGCCCATAACTGCCCAGGAGTCTCTCCTAGAGGAGTCAAATATATGAACGACCCCCGTTATTCCCCCTCCAAAGTTTCACAGCTTACCTACCACCTATTTGCAATCCTTAAGGAGGCTCCCATACAAAGTTACGGTTTTTTTAAAAACTGCCCCCACTGCCCTAACTGACCCACACGTACTCCTAGAAGGGTCAAATGTATAACCGACCCCCATTATTTCTAGGAAAATTTATTAAAAAAAAAAAATTGTATGGCAGCCACTTTCAGGGTTGAAAATAGGGGGTAAGTATGTGGGAGAAAAATATAGGCCGCGAAAAAATAATGGTAGTCGGTCACACATTTAACCCTTCTAGGAGTACGTGTGGGCCAGTTAGGGCAATGGGGGCATTTTATATAAAAACAGTAACTTTGTATGGGAGCCCCCTTAAGGATTGGAAATAGGGGTATGGTGAGAAAAAAAACTTTGGAGGGGAGCTAATTGGGGTCGGTCATATATTTGACTCGTCTAGGAGTGATTTCTGAACAGTTATGGGCCTATTAGAGATTTCCTTTCCATATTTTTCATGTCTATGACATCTATTTTGTATGGGAGTCCCCTAAAGAGTCATAGATAGAGAATAAGTATGTTGGAAAAAAATGTTGAGGAGGAAAAAATAATGGGGAAAGTCATACATTTGACCCTTCTAGGGGCACCCAGGGAGTGGTGGAGATCGATATCCTAAAAATGTCAATTTTGTATGGGGGCACCCTTAGGGGTTATAGATAGGGGGTAAGTATGGTTGGTAAAAATTTTGGGGGAAAATATAATGTGGGACGGCCATACATTTGACCCCTCTAGATGTGATCCCTTAACATTTGTAGGGCTGTATGCAAATTTTTTCTCTCACCTTTGATCTCGATGCGCCAGCCTTTACCCTCACCCCACACCCAAAATTTTTTTTGCAAATTCATTTTTTTTTTCCAAGTATCAAGTGTCAAGTATCAAAATGTTGTTACTAAGGATCTCCATACATTCTTAAAACACCTCTAATGTACATTTATGCTTGAAATTTCATAGCTGCTAAAGATGCAAAATTATAGATTGCTCAGAATTGTTTTGTATGGAGGGTGCAATGCCCCACCTTTCAATTTCTTCTATTTTTAAGTAAATACCATGCAAATCCATGCATCAAGTTTCGAATCAATACCTGTCAAAAGTGCGGAGATATAGTGATTTAAGTGTTTTTTTTTTTTTTGTAAGTAGTTTTTGTATGCGGGGTACAATGCCCCATCATAAGCTACACAGTTTTTTACAATAAAAGCCTGGCGGAAAATTTTCCTAAGATATCGTGATCAATAAGTATGGGTTTTTTTTGCTGTTGTATAGTTTAATTAATTATATTTTAAATACCCAGAAAATTCGTTAAACGTTTCATTTCACGGGCAGCTGATAGTCATTTCTGCGGTAACTGTCTTCGTAGAAACTGAATCCAAGGTCGTAATTGGCCCATCACTTCAGAATTTCGAGATATTTCAGGTTAAGCTATCTACATACCTTTGACACAAAGATATGCAAAAAGTGATTTTTGAAATTTGATATTTTCATTAAACAAAATTTTAGACTCAAAAATTTAAAAAAAAAAATTTTTGGATTCAACCTTTTTTGCATTATTTTAACACAAAATAATGCGGGTCCCTTTTAAAAAATTATTTCATTGATAATTTTTTTTGGGACTCAGATTATTTTGGCTATTTTGGAGGTTATATGCAGACTGGAAAGAATTTGTGCTATGTTTTGCCTCATTTATCACGTAGTTCTGCTTTATTATCCAAAGCTTTGGATTTCATGATGTTATCTTAAATCGGGCAAAATTTTTGTAGGAAGTGCTCTATTCAATTTAAGCCCACCCACCACTGGCTTTCTTCATCAAGGAAGGAAAAAAGTGTTATTTAGAAAAAGTAGCAGAAAAAGCAGAGTACACTTCCTACTTTTTTTTCGAAAAATTTGAGCTATAAAAAGTAGCAAGAAAAAAAACACCAGTTTGTTTTCTTTTCAAAGCGAAAAATGTTACCTACATTTTTACAAATTAACTAAAAGTTTGCCGTTGAAAAATGCAAAAAAAAAGGAAGAAAATCGCGCATCATAAAATATAAGATGCATAACAGAAAAATAAGGAACCTTATTAAAAAAATAGTAAAGTAATGGGTATCTCGCATAAAGAGAATTTCGCGCTGAAAAGAAAATTCTTTCACTTAAGCAAAAACTACTACAGAAAAAAACAAATTATAAAAAAGATTAAGTGAGGAATAAAACAAAGTAAGAGTTTTTGCGCTTTTAAGAAAATACTTAACGAAAAATAAAGAAAAAATTCTTTTTCTATTTTGCTATATTTCATTTAACGATTTCGTTTTCCTACGCCCTCCTTTTCTCTTTCACCAAACAGCGATGATTTATTCTCGGATCAACTTTATATGGACATTGGACTATCCTCACGCTTACATAATATTATGGCCAATTCAACGATTTTTGCATCTGTGATATCGTATAAAAATTTGAAAAGTTTTTTACCCAAAACTTATTATACACGTGGCAGGTGAGTTCATCATTAAAGTTCGTTAAACTTGTGGTTCGATTTCTGTGCAAAATTTTTTTTTTTTTTTGTGGTTGGCTTTTTTTTTTACTTTCCTTTATTGTATGCCAGTTTTGGTTTTTAATTTGAAATTTTTTCTTCGAATTGCACGTAGTTGAAAAGTTTTTTTTTTCTGGATTTTCAACTAAGTTATATTAGTTTTCTAATTTAGTTTGACATTGACTTTTTTTTTTTTAATGCAAGTTGCTTTCAGATAACAAATTTCATTAAAATTTGTTTTTGGTAGATAATATTTCTATGGCAAGAAAAGTTTTTGTTATGAAATTATTTGCTTATAATGAGCATAATAGTCTGAAATGTGGCTATAAATTTTATATCATTACATCCACGTGGTGAGACAAAAGTAATGGCATAAAATATTCTCAAAACAATATTATATCGCGCCAAAATTGTGGCTAGGGGAGTTTTCGAGATGGGTGATTCTAAATTCAGGATAAAAATTTTTTGAAAACCAAATAGCGAAACCATAATGGTTGCTGATTTCACAAAAAATTTGTTATGAGGAGTGAGATCGAAAAAATCTTAACACACGTTTTACCTAATAATTTTTTTTTGGGTGTAAAATTTAAAAATTTCTTTGATCTAGTTTTCTTCGAAAAATATGTGACTTATTTTTAATGACCAACATGTTGATTTGTTGTGAGTTTGATCAAAATGAGTGAAGAAAAAGAAGTACGTCTTCAAATTATTAAAAATTTTCAAAAAAATCCAAATTAGTTCTACCAAAAATTGGCCAAAGAATTGAAGGTTTGCCATCGTCAAACTATTGTCAATGTTATAACACAGTTTCAGGAAAATCTGACCATTGATAGGAAACCTGGTTCGGGAAGAAAACAAGGACCACATGATATTGAGAAAGCCAAGAAAATTTAAAGCATATTGAAAAGATCTCCAAACACATCTGCTAGAAAAGCTGACCGGTTAGCCTAGTGCGCTGACTATTTAGTGCGAAAAGTTTAAGCTAATGCTGGTTTGAAAACATACAAAGTCAAAAAAGTTCCAGACAGGAATGCTGCAAAAAATTTAGACGCCAAAAATAGGGCTCGGAAATTAAAATCGAATTTCATACAAAAATATTCATGTTGTATAATGGACGACGAAACGTATGTACTGGCAGATTTTACGCAGCTTCCGGCTCAAAATTTTTATGTTGCTGATGCTTGAAGAAATATCGAACAACAATTTAGAATCCAAAAGCAGACAAAATTTCCTAAAAAAATTTCTTGTATGGCAAGCTATATGCAGTTGCGGTAAAAAAGCAAGTCATTTTTTGCATTATGCTCTATAAATGCCGAAATATACATCAAAGAAAGTTTGAAAAAAAGACTTCTTCCTTTCATAAGAGAGCACAATAAGTTTACATATTTCTGGCCTGATTTGGCAATGATGTGGCTAATCCTCTAAATTGTCCGGAGCTAAGACCAGTGGAGAAATATTGGTCTCTTGTGAAAGAAACTTAGAAAGCACAAAAAAGGTGTCCCAAAATATCGAAGATTTTGAAAGGAGATGGGCAAATTGTTCCTGAAGCAAATATCAAATCTCTAATGGAAGGCTTACGAAAAAAGGTCCACGAGTTCATAAATAGTGGCTATAACAATAAAAGTTATATTTTTCTGTAATTTGTAATGTATTATGAATTAAATAAAAAATCAAGACTCTAAGATCAACTGTTTTAAAATTTTGAATTTTATATATGTTAAGATTTTTTCGATCTCACTCCTTATTAACTGGAACCTTAAATCAACCGCATGTTGTTTTTTTAGCCAAAAAAAAGTAGTCGACAAAAAAAAATATCAAAGCTCTGAATTAACACCTACCATTAGCCTCTGCACATCACTTTGAGTGACCAGGGATGATACCTTGAACCATTTTTGTTTTAGTTTCTTTACATTTTTGACAATTCATTTTGTTTTTAGCAATTTTTTCTTCATTATAGCCCAGTATTTTCCAATCGGCCGAAGCTCAGGGCAATTTGGAGGATTTGCATTTTTCGGTACAACATTGACCCCGTTCTCTTCATACCAATTCATGGCCAATTTGCCATAGTGACAACACAGGGTTTTTGCGAAGGCGTATTATATTCAGCACTCGTTTCTATTGGCATATCTATCCATTCACATAAATTTGGTGGTCAATTGTACCAGTTGTGATAAAAACTGAGCTCTTTAAACCGCATTTAAAAATTTCTTGCCAAACCAAATATTTTTTTGCAAACTTGTCCATTATTTTTGCTTTAAATTTGGCGCAGCATTGCCTTCCTTCTTTGCGGTGTAAAAACGTTGACCCGGATGCTGTTAAAGTCAGTTTTGATGTAAATTGTGTCGCCCATTAAAATTAATTCAAAATTGTGTACAAAACGGTCGTAGAGCTTTCGTGAGCGAGTTTTAGCAGCTGTGTTTTGCTTACTGTTCCTATTTGGTGCCAAACTTTCTGTACGTTTCCGGGTGACATATGCACTTTTTTAGCCACATCTCTAATGGAGAGTTCAGTATTTTTTTCATAGGCACGTTAAACTTCTTTTGCTTTTTCCTCTCATGTTAAACCTTTCGAACACTTCCAACCTTCCGTTCCATATATAATCGTTCACTAAAGTTTTTAAGAACACAAGCTACCGTATATTTTGCAATATTTATACTTTATGCAATGTCTGCTTGTGTAAAATTCTACTAGTTTTGCTTCTCTATTCACTTATATCTAATACAAATTGTATTAATACATCATCCCGAAATCGCAATATTTCGGCAAAAACACAAGCCACACGTGTCAAAAATCAATTTTGTTAAAATATCGCATATGTATTTACGCCATATTTCCATTCGGCTTAAAAGTAAATCGCAAAAGCATTTTAAAGCGTTATTTAATAACTTTTATACAAAACATTGTGGCATGCTATAATCGCATTGCTTGCTGCATACAATACACTTAAGCACATAAATACAGATATCACCAGAATATACTAATTAAAACTAGCATGCGAAAAAAAAAATCTCTCCCTAGAAAATCAGCTTAAAATTGTGTACTGCAACTTTTAACTATCGCTGAATGCGCATTTTATTCGCTTAAGCGTACAATGCGCGTTTTATTTAATGCGCGAATGATTTAACATGCATATATACAATATAATCTATACGCACACACATGCATATGAAAATGCATACAATAGTGATTCATAAAAATACACATTTACATACATACATATGTATATCTTTAGAGTCGTGTATCACATGTTCGCACATTTATACAAAAATGTCCTGCCAAAGTTTGCCGCTTTTATGTCATTTTAATTAAAATACTTACGTTATCAAATTTGCTCCGGCGATAAGTAATATGTGTGCATTAGGGTGGATCTTATTTATCGCAGAATTGCAATAAAGCTTCTAAGCTAATACACGTTTTAAATCAGCTTAAAATTTAAATGCATTTTTTACGTAAATCTGAATCGATTTTTCTGTTATGTAATTTTTGGTTAAGGTTATTTATTACATGAAAATTTTACTTCAAAACTATTCTTATATTTTAAGTAATGATATTTTGTCGCATGCAAGTTTTCTTGTGAATTTTTATCTCATTTTTATTTCATGAGATTTTTTTATCTCTTGCGAATTTTATCCCATGAGATTTTTTATCTTATGATATTTTTTAAGGTAAAAAGTGTGAACTTTAAACTAGAGTATCTCGCTTTGAGTTTTGAAAATAAATCATAAAATTTTTGAGAAAATCTTATACAAATTTTAATTCATTTTGATATCATGCTATTTTCATTTTACATAGTTTTTATGCGATATCGATGTCACTATACTTATTTCTATTCACTCAAAATAAGATGTTTCTTTAATATTAATTTAATTTCGTTTTTAATTTTATCTAGTTAAACTTTTTTCTTCTGTAAGTTTTAGTTCTTAACCTTCAGCTTAAGAAATTTTTTCGTAACTAAAATAAAAATTGCTTGAGATAAGAACCTTGTAAAATTTCTTTCAAAACCATATTCGAAAATGTTCACATTCCATATATTTTTTCATATATCAATCATACATCTTTCATGTTATATTATCCTACGAAATTTTTCTTTCATAGGATTCTCTTTAAAATAGTTTACTCTGACACATCATTTTATTCCCTTTCAACATGACAAAAAAGGCGTGAAATAAAAATCTCGTAAAGTTTTGCGCAAAACCTTATCCTCCTATATGTTGACTTATAAAAACGAACTAACTATTTTTCATGTAATTTTATTTCATGAGTCTTTGTGCTCAAAACAAATATTGTTCAAATGATTCATTTAAATAATTTTTTTCTTGAGAACTATTCTATTTGGGTACTACTTAAAGAAAAAATGGCATTAGATAGAAATTCTCGTTAGATTTTTATCAACACATTATATGCCTTAATGTTCTTACGTCGTTTTAAACCAACCGAACTGAGACTATTTTCATTTAAATTTATCTCATGAAACTTTTCTGTCATTAGTATTTAATTTATAGAATTTTGTTTTGTCATATCCGTCAGAAATATTTTTATGAAACAAATATATTACCGCTACTATGATTTCTCCCGTACAACTTGAAATAAACATTGCATGAGATAAAAATATCATAAAATTTCTAGCAAAACCTTTTTCATGTTTTTTTCCCTCATAACATCATGGTTTTTTTTCATAATATTTTATATCATGAAAGTTTGCTCTTTTTCATATTTCAAAGCAATTTCCTCTAAAATATTATTCAGAAAATATTTCAGTACTACTTGAAATAAACATGGCATAAGATAAAAATCATAAGCGCTAAGTATATCAATTTGAAACAACTGAACAGCTATAATTTTCATGTAATTTTATCTCATGAGATATTAATTCATATAGTACTGCTTAAAGGATATTTCTCGAATAAACTATCTCATGAGATTTTTCTCTCATAAAAGTTTTGTTCATAGGGTTCTGCTCAAAAGATTTTTCTCAGATAAATTATCTCATGAAATTTTTCTCTCTTTACTCTTTTATCCATAGAGTTCTACTTTAAAGATTTTTCTGTAAAAAATTACGTCATGAGATTTTCTCCCATTAAAGTTTTATTCATAGGGTTCTGCTTAAAAGATTTTTTGCTCTGATAAATTATCTCATGAAATTTTCCTCTCATAAAAGTTTTATTCATAGGGTTCTGCATAAAAAATTTTTCTCTAATAAATTATCTCATGAGGTTTTTCTCTCAGAAAATTTTTATTCATAGGATTAAAGATTTTTCTATAAAAAAAATACCTCATGAGATTTTCACTCATTAAACTTTTATTCATAAGGTTCTGCTTGAAAGATTTTTCTGTAATAAATTATCTCATTAAATTTTTATTCATAGGGTTCTGCTTTAAAGATTTTTCTTTCATAGAGTACTAAGTACTTTAAAGATTTTTCTGTAAAAAAATTATTTCAGCGATTTTCTCTCATTAAATTTTTATTCATAGGGATCTGTTTAAGAGATTTTTCTCTAATAAATTACCTCATGAGAGTTTTCTCTTACTAAATTTTTATTCAAAGACTCCTGCTTAAAAGATTTTTCTGTAAAAACTTGCCCTGTTCTGGTTTAATTTGAAATGAAAATCTCATGAGATAACAAAAATTTCGTAGAAAATTATCTCATCAGATTTTTTCTCATAAAATTTTCGTAGAAAATTATCTCATCAGATTTTTTCTCATAAAATCTTTGTTCACTGGGTTCTGCTTAAAAGGTTTTTCTATAAAAACTTTTCCTCTAATGGTTAAATTTGTAATAAAAATCTTATGAGATAAAAACCTCGTGAAATTTTTATCAAAATGTTCACTAACATACATATTTATATAAAGTCATTGGAGTACAGCTACAAAAAATTGGGAATAATTGATTTAATAAGTCAGAAGGGAAATAATTATCTCATGCTATAAAAATTTAGCTATGACATTTACGCACGGTCAAAGATTACTCGAAATGATTTTTTCACTACGCATTTCTGTTGTTAGTGTAATGTAAACTATTTTCAGGGTCCACCCTAATTTATCCCTTATATCTACGTTTGCATGTTATTGTTTGTGTACATGCGTTTTTTTGTTTATTATAGTTTTCCCTTATTATATAAATAAATAAAATAAATCTATTTTCGCGCTTAATCTGAACATTTCATATGTATTTATACTTATATGTATGAGTATTTTCTCCCTTTTTTGTACCTTCACCACAAACAGTGATGCCAAGGATACTGATTACGTATTGGCATCACGAATAATACAAACCTGGCTATTTCAATCGAATCGCTCAAACGATAATTTCCGTGAGCCATTGGATTTACCATTTGAAGCCGGTCACGTGGAGATCATTTTTCAACATGAGAGCGCTTCAAAGGATAGTGATTGGCTGCCAGTGTGTGGGTGAGTTTCATAATGTTTTTACAAAATGTGATATTATTTTTAAGTTTTTTAATTATTTCTTACGCATTTGTATCATGCGATTTTTTTAATAACTTATTGAAATAATTATCTAAAATATTTCTAATTTTGTATGAACATTTTTTTATTCTTTTCTTACAGTCACGACTATAAAGCATCATTTGAGTCAACATGGCGTTCAGACTTGTGTATTACAAAAAATCTAATGGAGAATATTACACGCTGCATATGCCCGCTCTCTGGGACTTATGTTGTCATGTTAACGAAGCGCAATTTTAATGTAAGTGTACTTGTTAAATGCCAGTTAGTGGTGTGAAATTTATTTTTATTTAATTTTTTCCTTTTAATTCAAAACACACAATACAGAAAAATAAACAAGAAAAAATATGTTTACCAATTCACTACGCTCTCCCCCCATCTACAGTAAAACCACACGAAATACAAACAAACAAACAAATGCAACAAGCAAATCCTGTAAACATTGAAAATGTCGCAAAAGGATACTTTTTGAAGCTTTAGAAATTTAAAGTTTTGCTTTAATAAGCATTAACAATGACATAGAGTGAGCAAAAGAAGAAAGTAAAAAAGAAGAAAAGAAAGTGTAACAAAATAGTAAAATAAGTAGCAGTGTAAAATCCTTTGCAAACAAACTATGGGGGATTTTTGTGTGTTACAAGTACACTAGTTTGTTTTAACTTTTTTGTGCTTCTTCTAGGTCATGTTCAAAACCAACAGCATGGAAAAAATAAAGGACATTTAAAGCTGACAAAAAGTTTTGTTTTGGTTTGTTTGTTTGTTTGTTATTTACTGAGTTATACTTTAGTACTTTTCTTTGCAAAAAAGAAAGAAAAAAATGGCACAAAAATAGTAGTAGAAAAATAGGTACACAAATATACAAGTATTAAAAGTTTTCTAAAAAGTAAAAATAGCACAAAACTTCAACTCTTTTTTGTGTTAGTGCAACCGCTACATGCTTATGTGGGTGGTTTGAGGTATAACGCAGTATAAGACCAAAAATTCGAGGTCAGACAGTGATGTGCAATTAAAAATTTAGTTTTTTATTTGTATACCAAGTGAAGATGTTTCTTCAAAATCTTACACTAAAAAAAAAAATAAGATGAAATTAAATTTTTATGTCATGCGATTTTTATCTCATGCAACTTTTATGTCATGTGATATTAGATTTTTTTTTAATTTGCAAAAACATGTTTTCAAACATACTTTTTCTGTGACGTGATATTTTCCTCACTCAGTCTAATGCGATATTTGATAAAGTTTACTTTTCAAAAACATATAAAAATACTGTGCTTAAAAATTTGCTTTTTGGGTGAAATGACATTTTTCTCATTCAAATTTCATATCATGCCATTTTTTATAATATTTATTTTTCAAAAATTTGCAACAAAATATGTTTTTCAACATGCTTTATAAGTGACCTGGTATTTTTCTCATGCTATTTTTTATCTCTTGCTATATTTGATAATATTTATTTTAAAAAATTTGCAACAGTATATGATAATATTTATTTTTTCAAAAATTTTTCAAAATATTAGTTTTTCAAACATGCTCTTTCTGTGACATGCAATTTTTTATCTCATGCGATGTATGATAATATTTATTTTTCAAAAATTTGCCAAAATATTAGGTTTTTAAGCATGATTTTTCTGTGACATGATATTTCTCTCATTTTTATCTCACCCGATATTTGATATTATTTATTCTTTAAAAATTGGCCGAAATATTGGGTTTCAAAACATGCTTTTTTTGTGACATGGTATTACTCTAATACAGTAGGTTCTCATTCAATTTATATCCCATGCGATATTTTAAAATAGTTATTTTTCAAAAACTTGCAACAATAATATATTTTTAAGTACACCTGTTTTGTGACATGATATTTTTTTCATGCAATTTTTATCTCATGCTATATTCGATAGTATTTTTTTTTAAATTCCAATTTTATATTGTTGAATCAGCTTTTTGTCTGTTATGATATTTCTCTCATGCAATTTTTATACCATGCGGTATATGATAGTGCTTATTTTTCAAAAATTACCAATTAAATGTTTTTAACATGCTTTTTTTGTGTCCTGATATTTTAATTTGTATCTCATGAGATATTTGATAATATGTTTTCAAAAATTTGCAATAGTAATATGTTTTAAGAATGCTTTTTCTGTGACATGATATTTTGCTCATGCAATTTTTATTTTTCATAAACTAATATATTTTTAAATATGGTTTTTGTGTTTCATGATCATACAATTTGTATCATATGCTGTTCTTATCTCACGATATATTTATCTTATGATATTTTCATCTCATGATATTTTATGTAGTCGTATGTTCTTTCCAAAAGATTTTGTTTATATTCATTTATGTTTCAGAAGTGTCAGAAGTAGTGGTTTTTTTTTTTAAACAATGGCAAGATCCAAGCAAAATAATATATGCGGTTTTTATCTCATAGAATATTAATCTTATGGTATTTCAATCTCATTTTGTCTGGTGATAATTTATTTCCAAAGAAATCTATTCTAAATCTCATGATGCTATTTTCAAATGAGATTTTTTTAAAACGGAGCTACATCAAAGAAAAATATTGTGTGAAATTTTCATCTGAGGGTATATTTCTCTTATGATATTTGCATCTATAAATGTTTTATGTTGTGATAATTTCTTTTTAAAGACTTTTACTTATGTTTATTCATAATTTATCTCATGCAATTTTAGTCTCACTATATCAAATCAAAGGTATTTTCTTTTTCAAGAAGAGCTACAACAAAGAAAAGTACTATGAAATAAAAATTACTTACGATTTTTATTGCATGATATATTTTCTTATTAAAATTATAAAAATAAAATATCAAAAAAAAAATTCAAAAAAAAATTCTTAAAACTTCCCGTTTGACACTGACTTTATTATATCAGCTATTTATTTAAATCTAACACTTTTTTTTCTAAGTGCAAGACATAATTTTTTGCCTTTTTGTATAAAAGTTGCTGCTAGAAATTTTTCCGCATTTTTTTCATTTCTTTTCTTTTAATATGCCATAATCCTTTTTGATTTATTGCCTTTCGTTGTAGTTGTAGTTTGTTTCGTGGTAAGTCACAAGTTCAACTTTAAGAAGGTTAAGTTATTTTCTTCTCCTCGCATACAAGTACCAACGCACACAAATACACCTACCCAAAAAAAGAAAAAAATAAGAAAAAAGCGGCAAGCCCACATAAAAGTCCTTGCAAAAGGGCTCTTGCTGCATTTCTATAACGAAATAAATTTTCATTTAAACTTCCGCTTGAGTGACTTCCGCTTTTTCGGTAGTAAAGTGCATTTTGTTGTTTTCAGTTTTTTTTCCTTCACACAAATAAATACTCTTGCCATATTTCGAAGGAGAGGCGGAGGAGGTGCACCCATTTTTATTAATAGCTTTTTAAGCAACTAGTTAAAAAATTAACACAATTTTTGTGTCAAGGACATTGGGGGAAATTTATGTTTTTTATTCTTCGTGCTGATTGCTGAGGGCGAAAGTGTTGAGTGTTAAAACTTTTAATGCAATTATGTTTTAAGTGTTTTTTTACATGATTTTGAATTAAATTCCAAAAATATTATACTAATAATTTCATTTATCTTTGTTCTTACAGTCCACGCTAACACGCCCTGCACAACGCCCCATTTTTGTTATCATCAGCTGCGGTTGCTGCCTACTTCAGTCATGTACTGCCTTTGCTATTTTGCTGCCCATTTGGTATAATCGCAAGTGCGCCATTACATTTCTAAAAATGCAATTCTGCGTGTCAACATCAAGCGTGATGGTCATATTCCTGTTGGGGTTCTTGAAAATGCTACCGGTGGTAAGTGAAAAAATACATACATTTGATTCAGTAATGGTTAGTGAAATTTTTGGAAAAACTATTTATCACTAAAGTTGTTCAAATATCAGCGAATTTCGTAACGTATAAACCACATAAATGAAAAATAATAAAATTGACACATTTTGCCACATGTTAGCAATCTAAGCATATTATTGACGAAGCCAAAATTCAATAAATTCACAGAAATGTAGGTTTGATATTTGTGCACAAATATTTTGTGTCCAAATTTCAACATGAATCTAACAACATTAAATAAAACGCATTTATATCATGCGAAATATTTTATTTTTTTATTAATCTAACATTGACTCATTGATGTGCCATGATGGTTTTAGAAGGATGTTCAACATTAATTGGCTGTTTATCTTTGAAATTTATTCAAAGCTAAATTTAAGTAAAAATTAATTGCAAACATTTAATACAAAAAAAAGTTAACAACTAATAAAAAAACAAAGTCTTCATCGTACCAAACAAGAATTGAACCCATTTCTCAACAAGTATTAGGAAGTTGCCATACCAGTAGACTAGAGCAACACTTCCTTCCACCCCATATCGTTCATAACGAATTACTGAATTTCAGCACGATTCATCTGATAGATTTGTGTCAGAATTGAATTGAAATATTCTGCAACAGCACTGGGATAACAAAAAAAAAAATCAAATTTCATTTCAATTCTGATACAAATCTATTCGATCTTGCTCAAATTACACGGGCTTCTTATTGAAGTACTAAAGATACTTTATAGCCCTGTTGAAAATGCAGAGTATTTTTTCGACTTATTCTAGTGTATTATTAGCAACCAACAAAATCCCCGTGAAATTTTCTACTATTCAGTGATTTTTATTGTGAAAAATAATAGCAGAGCGATTAAAGTAAGTTTAGCTTAAAAGTTGAAGTGGAAGCCAAAAGATCAACCATAATATTTTATGAAGAGGACGAGTTAACATCATCTCAACATGTGAAAATAAAATCAAGAAAATTCTTACTGTAAAAAAATGGGCCGACTAATGCATTGTCCTTGTGAGAAGCACTAAATAACAAAGAAGCTGTTCTATGAAGGCATATCCTGGAAATCTATTCTGCATTTTTGGAGTGGCTCTGCAAAAGTGATATCGAACGTCAAAAATTGAGTAAAAAAACCAGAAGAGTGGCCAAAAACAAGATTTTTCTAAACTATAAAGTTTAAAACAAAATCATTTTGGGCTACAAAAATATTAAAGAAGAGTTGAATCTGGTTGTGGACTCTTCCATTATAAGAAAAAAAAACTCATTCGATCCAAGCTCTCTCGCAGAAGTCCCAGAAGAGTGTTCCTTCTTCACCCATGGCATGGATGAAGAATTACCAGAATAAAATTAAAATTAGCAGAATATCATATTAATTTGTCAGTTTCGAAATTGCACAAGATTTTACGATCCAACTAAACAAAAATGGTATTGGCAGGCTCTAGAGGACACAAGCATTATGTTCCAAGACTTGAAACTCCATTTGATCCTAAATATGTTTCCAGAATGGTGAAGCATGGCGGCACTAAAATAAATGTTTGAGAATGCTTCTCTTACTTCAGTGTAGGTCCGTTTCAGTGAGCAAAAAATACTATGGATGCTACTTTGTATGCGCAAATGATGGAGTCAACTATGCTGTGCTATGCTGAATGGGAAATTTTGCTGAAATTGGTGTATCCAGCAAAACAAAGACACAAAATATATCAGCAGGTTAACAAAAATCGGTTTACTTCAAAAAAAGTTGACGTCATTAGCTAGTCAGCTCAGTCTCCTGACCTCAGTTTTATCGAAAACCTTTGGGGCGTTATCAAGGAAGCAGTATGAAAGCAAAATCCTAGAAATGTGTGAGAGTTATGGGATACGGTAATATCAATTTGGAAATATATTCCTGTCGGGGAACTCCAACGTCTGAATGATTCCATGCCTCAAAGGTACTATTCAACAAATATCAATCCACAACATATTGACCATTTAATTTTTTTTTTTTTTTAAGTTTTTTCTTTGGAATTGAGACTTTCCCACCAACTTTTTCTCGTAAAATTTAAAGCACTGCTATTATTTTTCACACTGAAATTTTTGGTCATTTTAGAATTTAGCGTTCTTCAAACAGGACGAAACTTAATATTATCGTTATAAACATTAATTTCTATTCATTATTCATAAACTAAAAAAATGAAGTGGAAAAATTCAAAGTTTTCATTATATACCACTGCTATTATTTCGCACACAGCCGTAGCTTTTATCCAAACCCTCTCCTCTCCTCTCCTCTCCTCTCCTCTCCTCTCCTCTCCTCTCCTCTCCTCTCCTCTCCTCTCCTCTCCTCTCCTCTCCTCTCCTCTCCTCTCCTCTCCTCTCCTCTCCTCTCCTCTCCTCTCCTCTCCTCTCCTCTCCTCTCCTCTCCTCTCCTCTCCTCTCCTCTGATATCGATTCCAGCTATATTTTCATTGAAATCAAACAAAATAAATAAATCTGAAGCAAATACTGAATTTCTGTACACAACCCATTAGCTAAACATTTTTCCCCCTAATTTTCCCAGGGTATATTTTTCCCCACAGTTTTACTCATAAATTTTGTTTCCTCAAAACTTCTCCAAAAATTTTCTTTTCCCCAATATTACGAAAAAAATAATCTGAGAATCCTGGCTATCGCAATGGTAATACTGCTTAGGTATAATTATTCTTCAACTTATTTTTCCTGATGTTTGCTTCTCTATTTGTGAAAAAACCAGCAAATCTGAGAACCCCAAATATCACAGTGGTGGTACTACCAACGTTCATATATAAAGACATTGAGCGCCTACAGGAAAAGAAAAGCGCCTACAGGAAAAGATTATTTAGTGGGTTGCCATGGTATATCGCAGCGAGCTAACTTTTTCAATTTGTTCATTTAACAAAAATTTAGAAACATACAATCATTTAATATGAAGAAGGATAGTAAAATTATTTCGGACTTCGGTCAGGTTTTTGTGGAACACTTGCGCTTTTTACCATTATTTTCAGTACTTTTTCAAATCTAGGTTTTTCATATGCTTCTATATATATAAAATGGTCCGAAATAATTCCAAATGGTTAGGATTTTGTGCTTCCAATATGCATTTAGCAGATGAGAGTTCACCAATGTCTTGTGCTCAGGCAGATTTTTGAGCGAAGGCCCTTGCGGTATACTTTGCTGTGTAGTTTCTGTAGAGTATGGCCTTTCTATCATAATTTCCATTGTATGGACATTTGGATATATTGTAAGTGAAGTTCGGCTTTTGAAATGCTGCGAGTTCACCAAACTTTCAATATAAGTATGTCTTAAGCACTTGAAAGCACTATTTTGGGGCTTAATAACCAATTTAGTCATTTCATTTATTAAAACCACACAGTTTATTCGCTGTGATCTTCACTATACAATAAAGTTATAAGTTTGTGTTTCAATAAAAATGAAGTTGTATTCTCTTTTGTAATTCTTTCGTTTGCGCTTTTGTTTTACTGAATTTTCTTCATTTTATTTTTTCCCCTTTATTTCCTACTTTAAAATATACTGGTGCTTTTCTCCGGGGAGCTGAAAAGCTTTTAAGCTGCTTTTTCGTCTTTCATATTCTTTTGTTCGTAAAGGATTTTTTCCTTTATTTTTTTGTTTTTGTTCCATATAAGTTATGAAAATGAAATGAAAATTAAAAAGTTTATTTTTTCCGCTTTGTGTATTTGTAATAAAAATTTAAATTTGTAAACAACCGTAGCTAGAAAAAACAATTTGCAAAAATTAATAAAAAAAACAAAACCGAACCATATAGTCTTGGACGTGAAAAAACCGCGGGTTAAGCGTTATGCTCTGCAACGTATTTTTTTTTTTTCTGATTGTTTGTTTTACCCACTCGTTTATATTTTACCCAAGGAGATTTTTTTCCCCCATCATACACAATTTTGTTTATTTTATTGTAATTGAATTTTTTGTTTCATTCATGGAGAACGAAATTTTTGAATAAAAAAGTTCTCATCGTTTTTTTTTTTTTTTTTGCTGGTACTTGAGCCGCAACGATTTATTTTTGCCCTTAAAGTATGCAATGGCTTTATTTGTTTGCATTATTATTGTCAATTAAATCAAATAAAAGGGAGTATGCAACAATCATTTACTTTGAAATGCAAAAATTGAGTTAAATAAATAAAAAAAAATTATGGTATTTCCTGCGTTCAAGCTCAATTATTTTGTTATATTTTGGTTTTCAAAATATTTTAGGATTTTTCGTCAATTTTTCAACATCTTATGCCCTAGACAGTCGGCAGCTCTAATGCACATTACAGACGCAATAATGTGAAATTTTTTATTGCATGGTTTTAGGCATTTTCGAAATGCATATTTCGTAGACATTGACTAAAAGAAAAATTCCCTATCCAGGAGCAAAAAAATTCTAAAACATCAAAAATAAGATTAATAGTGAGTTAAGCATCAGAAAAGCTAATTAGAATTTTTCGGACCCTAAATTGGGAAATTTTCTTTTAGTCAATGTTTATGGCATATGTATTTAAAAAATGCCTAAGATCATGCAATAAGAAGTTTAACATTGTTGCGTCTGTAATGTGCATCTGAAGCATTAGAAACCATTTTGAGAGTTCACTTTTCAATATTTTGCAACTTTTTCAACATTTTTCAACAAGCACTTTGTTTGAATCAGTCAACGTTATAGTTTTCTAAAATTTCTCACTTCGACTTTCAATTTTCTATGAAATCATTATGCGACGACTCCACTGTGCTCTGAACTTTTTTTTTTTTGGAACTCCTGCTTCATTGTTGCGACTTTTCTCTACGTCGACTTTTTTCTGTTTTTTCTTTCTTAAACCCTCCAGTCTTAAGGGAATCCACCGCATACAAAGCAAATACTAATTTTGCTGATTATAATTACTTACTCGGTTTAACTACACTTCTATACGACGTTCTCAGCTCGTTCTTGTGCTGCATCCTTGAGTCCTTTTCTTTCAAAAATTATAAGCGCCTATTGTAGAAGACACAAACACAACAGCTGTCTTTCGGGAGATAATAATGTAATGAAAAATATTTTATTTGTACTTGGGTTTTCCTTTTTGGATTGTTTTTTTCTTTCAAGTTTCATCTTCTTGCTTCTACGTTTTCATGTTTTTTGTTCTTTAATTAAATCCCAAGATGCTAGGTAATCGTAATAAAGCGAAATTAAGCTGATGTCTTAACGAAATTTTAAGCACATTTCATATTTTCAACTGAAAGGTTCATAGTTTTGGAGGCAACAGTATGCTGTGTTTTTAAGTCATTTTGAGTCAAATGTGGTTAACTTTGTAAAACTGTTGTGTTTTGTTAGATGGCAATGAACGTTATAAAGTTATTCAGGAATATTTTATCTATTTACTGTAGTATGATTCTACCTACCTTGAAAGTAAAATATACCATTTTTATTTAGTGGAATTTCTAGAGAAAGTTGTTTTAAATTTAGAAAGTATCAAGTTAAGCATTTTGGTTTCTCAACTCAAACTCAAATATGTTAATTTTTAGGCAAATATATTTACATATGTATTTATTTTAAGACAGAATATACACAAGTTTTAAATACTTATCATAAATACGCATCATAAAACCTTTTGCGGCATATGTGCAGCACATTATAACAAAGTTGCTTGTTAAAGCGCATTTAATACCAATTTCAGCTTCGTTTTATCCTCAACTCACCTTTTGAGTAAATGTTATGAAAATATTAATAAGACTTCAAAAAAAATATGAGCAAAAGTTCTGTACACTCTATGGTTCTTGTGTTGAAAGTACACTCTGCGTAACTGTCGGTGGAGCCATTTAAATGGTGCATGTATTGCAGAATCTTAGAATCTGCGAGAAGTTTTGTGTATAGAAAGTTTGTTCTTTTAAGCTGTTGCTAGAACCATCGAGAAGGTTCGTTCATAGCAGGTGTTTCTACTGAACCATCTCTTTACATAGAAAGTTAATTTTACATGACTGTCGCTTGTACCAGAAATAACTTTCTAGGAAGCTTTGCAGAAAATCTTCAAAAAGACTCGTGTTTGGTAAAGTACATTATATTAAGCTGTAATGAACCTTTTTCGGCGCTAACCGGGATGTAGCCATCGGTTCGTATACAAAATTTATTTCCCTGATTTTTGATTTCACTGATTTTATTCCTCCTGTAAAGCACTCTTAAAATATATTAAACTATAAGCTTAGAAGTACGGGTGACAAATGGGCTTTATATGGATGATGAAAATGTAGGTAAAACGTGAATATCAAAGTTAACCAAACCAGAAGTCATGCCACCACTACCTCCCCATGAATTCAAGAGAGTCGCGTCACTGCTGCCTCCTCTTTGTCCTTTGCTAAATTGTTCTTGTTTGTTTTCGAGAGCCTGCGTCATCGCTACACTCGTGGGTCAGGCCAGGAAATTCTTCAGAAAACAAAGCCTACGGTTTTGTCAATGTCCACTGATACGTGCATTGGTTTTTTCTTGAAGATGATTGAAATATTCGAAGAACAAGTCTTACCTCGTTGCCAGTTTTCAATTTTCAATCATGATCAGATGTTTCCTTTTATCGATAGGATTTGACAGTTGGCACTCACTGTTTCGGAACCAGGGTTACTGCTGCACGTGATAATCATGCAACTCTTGTCCAACTGCTTGTCTTGCGGTTGACCGATAGTTTGCCAAGCCCGTTGGATGCGATTGTCCTAATACTATCTACTTACTAAAAAGTTTTTTGTTTTAAATTAATTAGAATTAGAAATTCATTACTTATTTCAACTTCCAATACATAAAAATCAATGTATTGATGCAAAATTTTATGTAGAATAATAGTTCGGTTCCTATAACTCAATGTTTAAAAATTATTTCGTTCAAATGTTTCCCACAACTAGCTCTTAAATGGGTCATTCTGCGAGTCCAATTTTCGACAAGTCTTTCAAGCATATCCGCTGGTATTCCTTGAACAACAGGAGCTATGTTGGTTTCCAAAGCGTCAATGGTTTCACGGCTGTCAATATATACAAGTGATTTAGCATATCCCCAAAGAAAGTAATCCAATGGCGTCAAATCAAATGATCTTGATGGCCAATTACAAGGAGCATTTCTTGAGATGATGTTTTCATCGAACGTTTTCCTCAATAAAGCGATTGTTTCTCCAGCTGTATGGTATGTTGCGCCATCCTGTTGAAACCAGAGGTCGGCTACACTAATGTTCTGAATTTTTGGCAACAAAAAATTATTGATCATTGCTCTGTAGCGAGCACCATTGACCTTAACACGGTCTCCATCCGCATTTTTGAAGAAATACGGTCCGATCCAAGCCACTGTACATTTATCAGAATACATTGGAAGCTTTTGGATTGCTTCTGGTTGTTCATCGGCCCAAATATGGCAATTTCACTTGTTAACGTAACCGTTCAACCAGAAATGAGCTTTGTCGCTAAACACAATTTTTTGATAAAATAATGGATCGATTTGAAGTTATTGTAAAGCCCATAAACCAAAATTAAAACTTACACCAAGATCAGCCGGCTTCAATTCTTGTACGAGCTGTATTTTATAGGCCTTCAGACTAAGATCTCGCCCCAAGACACGCGACAATGATCCATAAGAGATGCCCAAAGACTGAGATCGGCGACGAATGGATTGTTCACGGTTTTCACAAACACTCTCTGCTACTGCATCAATATTCTCTCAATTACGGGCTCTATGCACTCTGGTTGAATGATGAATGTCCAATAGTGTAAAATTGCTTCGAAATCTGGTGATGCTATTACGAACAATGTGCTCAGTTGGATGCTCATAACGATCGAAATGATGTTGAAGGACTCTGTAACATTCTCTAAGTGATGACTGATTTTTGTAGAAAGTTTCCACAATTAATAAACGTTGTTCAGGAGTAAGTCTATTCATGATCAAGTCGTATTGAATACTGAATACAAACGCCATTTGACTCATAACAGCTGTCGAAACAACCCAGTTAGAAAAGAGACCTCGCATTGGATCACCCTTTATCATTAATACTTTAAATACAAGTAGGTACTTAATATAAAGATGTGGACGCAAATGAGGGTTTCAATTTGTGACCTCACAAAGCTGTAGCTAGAACCATTAAGAAAGTACGTTAAACCCTGCTATTCCTAGGATCTGTTCGCCTATTATCTTTATATGTGTGTCTATTAAATTTTGCCAACAAGTAAGCATGTATGGAGCAAAATCTTTATATTCAAAATAATTCAGCGTGAAAGTAACACACTACCAGAAATGTTTCTTTTCCAAAAGAAAAAAAATATGAAATCAAGAAAGAATCGTTCTCAAAATTTTTGGCGCAAAAATAATGAAAAACAAACAGAACGGAAACCCATACCCCAATTTTGCATATTTCAACCATGCAAAAATACTTATACCCGGAAAAGGAAGTGTAGGGATTTACTTACGACGTTGTCAGAGTCTCTCATGTAAATAATCAAAAAGAAAGGGAGAAATGCAAAAATCCAAAGAATTTAAATTAATAACTTACAAAAAACAACAAAAAAACGAAATATTTATACTGAGCGCACAGCTCAAATAAACTCAAATAAAACTTTTTGGTTAAGAATTTCCGGTAGATACAGCAGGCAACACAGAAAAACCAACCAAAAAACAACAAAAAATAACAAATGAATGGTAGGTAAATCCGAAATGCGATGACAACAACAAAGAGAAATTACATTTCAAGCAAATTTCAAGGGAATTGAATTTAAAGTATACGGTGAAGTGAAGAAAGGTCCGGAAAAGTTATAGAGAAAATGAAGGAGCCATTGGTTTTTGTTTTTTTTTTTTTTTCATATTCAAAGATTTACAGCCTGGTGTAGTTTTCACATTAGCGCACAAATTATTCATATTCAGTTGAGTTTTGTTGATTTTGTTTTTGTTGCTGTTTCATGTTACAAAATATTTATGAAAACAAAATGTAAATATTATTTCATGTTTTGTGTTATTCTTTTAAATAAATATTAATTTCAATTTTTTTCGTGACACACGAAAAATTAACAAGTGACATAATGCATTATTCAGTATGAAGTTCACTTTAAAATTAAGATTAAACTCTATGGGACTTGAAAGAAATTTTATCGTCTGCCTGGGAGCTTATGCAAATGACAGCGAGTGAACTGTTTTATATATTTCTTGCCTTATAAGATTTCTATGTGACAAAGATATGATAGCAGAACGTGGTGCAAATGTAATGTCATAATGTGAGTGTGTTAATTTTTATGCAAAAAGCGTCAAATGTTATTGTGCTTTGGCATTTATGCTGTAGGCAGATAGAGAAAAAGTAGCATGTAAGTCAAACAATTGCATTCAGATGTGTTGCAAGCAACAGTTCAAAATGCCTTAACACTCAAATCCACATCATGGGTAAAATTTACCCATGCGAAGTTTGTTTTCGTAATAATTCGCTAAAAAACTAACAAAAAAACGAAGTAAGCGCATGTAAATTACCTCACTGTATTCTCCTTTTGTTGTGGGCTTTGTCGCCAGCGGTCGTCGTCGGTTGTCGGAGGTATTGCGTTTTAATTTTTTTTTTCGGGTAAATTTTACCCATGTTGTGGACTTATGTAAGTTTTTTTTTTTTTCGTTTTGATTAAAAATAGTGAAAAATGGCACGAAAAAGAGTAAAACATGACGACGAAATAATTAAAATTTTGAAAAAAAAATAACTCTCATTGTTTTAACCAAAGTTAAAAAGCAGATACCAAATCACACAACTTTGAAAAAGTTTGAAGGAGCTTATAATGAAAATTTTTCGTACTTTTAGTCCACTCTGAAAACAACCAATGTTGTACTAGAAAAACCTGTCAGATGTTTCTAATGTCCGGCAAAAAAAGACCGAAAAACTAAAAACCTTTGAATTTGGTGTAAAAAACCTTTTTGCTCTGAGCATAGGGCTATGATTTGCAGTACATGCTCATCCTTATTTGTTTTATTTTTTTGGTACTTTTTTATGAGCTTGTATAAAAAATTTTGAAATGTTATTTTATTGAATTGATAATAATATAAAAATACTTTATTTTATTTATATAAAAAATGTAATTTGTTACAAAAAACATTATATTTTTTTTTTTTGTGTTTCAAAAAATTGCCAATGAATTAATGTAAAAATTATTTATTTTCAAAGTTTCCTTAAAATATATATAAAAAACACCAGATATGACTTATTTTCCTTTCAATTCACCTTGATATTAGATTGTTAAGGTAGAAATAACTAAGTTTCGTTAAAAATTTGGGATATTGACCAAAACAGAATGTTTTTAAGTTATGGGTAAAATTTACCCATGATGTGGACTTGTGTTGCTAAAAATATGTTGGGGAGATGAAGGTTAATATTATAACTACTGTGCATTATTTCCGGAGGTAGTCATTAAACCAATATAATTTTTTGTCTTTTTCAAAAATTTTTTTGGATTTTTTGCAACACTTTTCGACTTTTGCAACATTTTTCATGTTTAAATTTTTATATTTTTGACAGAATTTTTGCTTTTTACAACATTTTTCACTAACATTTTCTGTTTTGTACATAATTTTTCGACTTAAAACATTTTTCGTTTTTTGCAAAAATTTTTGATTTTTAAAACAATTTTTCAATCTTGCAACATTTTTTGACTATTGACACATTTTTTTCAAATTTTTTGATTTGCGGTAAAACTTTAGATTTTTTCAACATTTTACAAAAACGCAACATTTTTCGGTTTTTGCAACAATTTTGGTTTTTAAAACATTTTTCCAATTTCGAAATTAGAAATTTTTTTTTCAACATTTTTTGGTTTGTACATATTTTTGACTTTAGCAACATTTTTCAAAGTTTGGGACTTTTTTCGACTTATGCAACATTTTTCGTCTTTTTCAAAATTTCTGGATTTTTACAACAATTTTCCACTTTTGCAACCTTTTTCTAGTTGTGCAACATTTTTCATCATTTGCAACATTTTTCCATTCTCTCAACATTTCTTGATTTGAAAATAATTTCTCGACTTTAGCAACATTTTTCGACCTTTTTAGATTTTGCAACATTTTTCGTCATTTTCAAAACTTCTGAAATTTTTAAACAATTCTCCTCTTTTGCAACCTTTTTCTACCTATGCAACATTTTTCGTCATTTGCAGCATTTTTCGATTCATACAACATTTTTTGATTTGTACATAATTTTTCGACTTTAGCAACATTTTTCGACTTGTGCAACTTTTTTCGACTTATGCAACATTTTCTTTTTTTTAAATATTATTCGACTTATGCAACATTTTTCTTCTTTTGCAACATTTTTCGACTTTTGCATTATTTGTCGTCTATTTCGTCATTTTAGGATTTTTGCAACAATTTTTGACTTTAGCAACATTTTTCTACTTTGCAAAATTTTTCGTGAAAACCGAACCAATTTTTTTCATTTCTAAGAAAATTGCATTAAGACATTTCTTTTGCCTCACCTTGTACATAGCAAACATTCGTCAACAAGTGCTTAAGGCGGGTACTAAAAGTTTGATGGCCTTACACTGTCTCGCACGCCGACCTTTACCAAAAATGCAACCAGAGGCCCATAGCAATCGAAATCAAGTGGGGATGGATTGATCGTAGTCTCCGAAAACTACACAGTGAAGCCTGCTGTCTGGCCCTTGAATGGCATCCACAAGGCAATAGAAGACGTGGTAGAACGAAAACCTTCGGGAAAAGGTCGATGGATAAGGAAATCTAAGAATCGGGAAAGTCGTGGCAAGAAATAAAAGTAATCGCAAAGGATCGTGACAAGTGGAGACTTTTCATTTGGGTCCCATGCTCCTGTTTCCTTTTTACCTGAAGGTCGTGATTTAGGAACGTCGACTTCAGTGCTTTAAATAAGAACTGTACATTAAATGTCATAGAAATCATACCTGAAAACAAAGCTAGTTGTTTTTATGATTGCACTTGTTGTTTTTACATCACATTTTGTTGTTTTAACAAAGAAAAACTTGTCATTTTAAAAACAAATTTTGTTATTTTAACTATAAAGATTTTCACATACTATAACATCGAAGTTTGTTATTTTAAAAAAAGATTTTGTTATTTTAACCACAGAGATTTTAGCATCATAGTTAGTTATTTTAACAAAAAATGTGGCTTATTATTTTTACTACTAAGAATGTTGCTTTGATAACCTTATCTTGTTTGTTATTTTAACAACCACGTTTGTTATTTTGACAAAACCGCTTGTCAATTTAACAAGCAGTTTTGTTATTTTAACAACGAAGCTTGTTATTTCAACCATTATCAAACTGATTTTTTATTTTTGTCATCAAATCAACAAACTTTTCTCTCTGCGTACAATTTAAATTCAAAGATTTATTCTGTAGAGAAGTTTTTCAAAGGATTAAATACATATAAAAATTGCAAAAGTTGCAAATTCGCAATAATTTAACTAGATATAATCAAATGAGTCAATTTTTCACTATAACTGAAATCTTCTGCGTAATATCTCAAAGTCAGTTTTTCAAAAAAAAAACAACAACAACTAATCATTATAAACTTTAAGCTTAATCTATATTTTTCTTTCTTTTTTTCTTTCTATTTTTCTATGTCTAGAACATGCAAGCCATTATTAGCTCTTCACTTGCATCGCTCCTACTCTTTGGCATCTCCACACTCATTGCTATTGCCTTGGTGATTCACTCAGAGTTGGTGCCGAAGAAATTTTGTCATGTGACAACAAATGCAACGACAGCGGCATTAGTTAATAGCAAACAACAACAGCAACTGCAACACCAACAACTACAGCAACTAACAGACTTGGAGAAAAGACATTCATCTCAGAACAGCAGCGCACATTTGAGTGTCAACAATGTGGTGACCACCAATCCACCATCCGGCGTACGCGGTGCCATTGGCATCAGTTGGTTATTGCCATTGTTGTTTGCAATTTCATCACCGCTTATTTGCAGCATCATTGGCAAATGGCCACAAAATTGGTGGCTGGAAGTTATGACCACAGCAACAACAACAACAACAGCGGCAAGAACATCAACAACAATGTACAATGAAGCAACGACAAAGGATCTCTTTAGTACTAGTCTGCGAAATGGTGGTATGAATCCAAGTGACAGTTTCTTTAATGGATATAATTTGTTGGATTCAAGTAATAATGATACAATAGCAACATTGACAAATGTCACCACAGCAACAGCAACAACAGCGGCGGCGAAAAGCGCAGTTATTGCTGTAAAAACTTCAGCAACAATTTCATTGTTTTCCCAACAGCCGCTGCCAACAGCAGTAACGCCTTTACCACCACTATCATCAATTCATGATCAAGAACATGCTGCTGATGGTGGTAGCATGTTATCATCTGCATTCGCATCCGCATACTCAGCAGCAACATCAACTTCATCATCAGTGGCGGCGGCAGCAGCAGCATCAACGTCACATGAAGTCACAGCAGCAACGCTATCTTTAAGTTTCATCATTTTCATTTTAATCGATATCCTTTTTATTTTGCTTTTCGCTGCACTTTTGTTGACTTTAATCAAGAAACTTTTATGGCTGTTGCGTAAGAATCAGAATCCACATCCGCATCCGTTGGGTAAATACAACATGGCCATTGGCAGAAGGTGAGTAGTGTTACATGCCGCTTAATTGTTTGGGGAGCAGCTTTAGTGTTAAGATGTTTAAAAGGTCAATGGGTATTGAGCGTTGTTCAAATGTGAAAAGCTACTTGTACTTAGTTGACTTTTAAAAGTTACAGAAAGGGAGTTATGGGTATTAAATTGATTTGAAGGATCTTTCACGAAAGAAATATAATGTTACTAAAATAGCCAAAATCTAAGAAACCCCCTTTTTTAACTAAAATCGTAGGCAAAAAACAGGGAAACAAAGCATTTCTTCAAAATTGTTTCAGCATTTGTTGGGGACAAAAAAATCCCTCAAATCAGGTTATTGGTTCGCGAGTTATTAAGATTTTTTAAAATCCCAGACATTGCAAAGCAAATTTTAAAAAAATGTATGCCACAAAAGCTCACCGGGTAACGTATCCAAAAAAAATC
Source organism: Calliopum simillimum (assembly GCA_951812925.1). Classification (NCBI taxonomy): domain Eukaryota; kingdom Metazoa; phylum Arthropoda; class Insecta; order Diptera; family Lauxaniidae; genus Calliopum; species Calliopum simillimum. Next base: position 118,625,923 of record OX638369.1, on the reverse strand, counting down.
ATTCAAATCAGACTAATGGTTCCCGAGTTATTAAATACTCTCGGACAAAGCTGTTGGAATTTTGTAAAAGCAAATTGCACAAAATCTCACCGGGCAACATATCTTACCATAATTTCAAATATATTCAAATCCGGTTAATAGTTCCTGAGTTCCTAAGATTTTTTAATATCCCAGAAAAAGCCGAAAAATTTTTAAAAAATAAACTCCACAAAAATAGGCTTTCTTGATCAATATTAATATTTTGTTAGCTACGCTGCCAAGTTCAAAATATGAAAGACCATCTGTAAACGGTCTTGCAGAAGCTAAAGAATTCATGAGAACGAAACATATGTTAGTTTGAACGGGAAAAAAATTCAATAAACAAAATGATTGTATTTTAACGAAGACCTTCTGGAGGCGGTCGTACTGATCTAAGCGTTTAGGTTTTTTCTGTGAAAGATTTTTAGATGTTTAATGTCTTTTGACTGCTAAATTTTACGGTACCATAATCTTAATAAAAGTTTCATAAAATTGAAGCACTTTCATTATCAAATCATTTTTTCAATTACTTTTCGTTGAAGGATTTCCGTAGAGATGGGGTTATTTAAGTAGAATAGAACATTCATTAGTATCTTATTATAATTATGCTACTACGTAGGTAACCATTTAAAAATAATGTTTCTTTTCATTTTACTTTTAGACTTGGCCTACTGTATCGGAGTGCTATTTTACTTTTCATTAAATTAACAACTGATGCATTATTCATTACATATGTAAATTCTACACAGGACTCATGGTGGAGTTATCCTTTTGGACTGTCATCCATACTCTTGGTAAATGTGAAATAAAGAAAAATATTAAAATTATGTGGAGCATATAATAAATATTTAATTGTAAAGACAAAAGCCTTATACAAATCCTAAAACATTATAAAGGGTGTTTACAATAAGGTAACAAAGCTTCTAAGAAATGATCGAAGAAGCCTAGACTGAAAAAATGCAGCCGGGCAGAGGTCTAAAATGTACCCCTGATTTGTTTTAGAGAAAAACAAAATTTATTTTCTGACTTGTTTTACAAAAAAAAAATTTCTTGGGTCAAACTAACGTTTTAGAGAAAACTTTTCTACAAAAACTTTAAGTTATTTGTATGAGCTTTTGAAAAATGTATTTGGTTTATAAAGTTTAGTAGGATTTTGTAAAGTTCAGGGCCTTTAAATTTGATGTTTTAAATATTTTTTTCTACTTTTTGATTTTGGCAGCCATTTTAGTATGGTAAAGATCATATTAACATACATTTTTATAATTTTTTTCGGAAATTTTCATTAAGTTTCCTTTAATTTGGTATGTTGTTGTACCAATTTTTCTATTTGAGGTCGGAAAAAATACTTTTCAAGAACAATCCGTTTTCGACTTTATCCACATTCTTTGATGCTGTTACCATTTTTCGACTTTATCAACATTTTTCCAACTTCGTCGTAATTTTTCCAATTAATCAACATTTTTCTACTTTATCAATATTTTTCGGCTCTATCAACATTTTGCTGACTTATTCGATTTTGTCAACATTTTTCCGACTTCTTCGTAATTTTTGAAATTAATCATTAATTTTCGACTTTATCCACATTCTTTGATGCTGTTAACATTTTTCGACTTTATAAAAAATTTTCGGTTCCATCAACATTTTTCTAACTTTTCAACATTATTCGATTTTGTCAACATTTTTCTGATTTCTTCGTAATTTTCCATATTCATCAACATTTTTCGACTTTATCAACATTTTTCGACTTTATCAACATTTTTTGATTCTACTGACATTTTTCGACTTAATCAACATTTTTCGACTTTATCAACATTTTTCGGCACTATCAACATTTTTTGATTCTGCTGACATTTTTCGACTTTATCAACATTTTTCCGACTTCTTCGTAATTTTTTAAATTAATCAACATTTTTCGACTTAATCAACATTTTTCGGCACTGTCAAAATTTTTCTGACTTCTACGTAATTTTTCATAATAATCAAAATTTTTCGACTTTATCAACATTTTTCGTCTTTATCAACATTTTTCTGACTCTTCGTAATTTTTCAAATTAATCAACATTTTTCGACTTTATCAACATTTTTCTGACTTCTTCGTAATTTTTCAAATTAATCAACAGTTTTAGACTTTATCAACATTTTTCGTCTTTATCAACATTTTTCTGACTTCTTCGTAATTTTTTAAATTAATTAACAATTTTAGACTTTATCAACATTTTTCGTCTTTATCAACATTTTTCTGACTTCTTCGTAATTTTTCAAATTAATCAACATTTTTCGACTTTATCAACATTTTTTTGACTTCTTCGTAATTTTTCAAATTAATCAACATTTTTCGACTTTATCAACATTTTTCTGACTTCTTCGTAATTTTTCAAATTAATCAACAGTTTTAGACTTTATCAACATTTTTCGTCTTTATCAACATTTTTCTGACTTCTTCGTAATTTTTTAAATTAATCAACAATTTTAGACTTTATCAACATTTTTAGACTTTATCAACATTTTTCGATTTTATCAACATTTTTCTGACTTCTTCGTAATTTTTTAAATTAATCAACAATTTTAGACTTTACCAACATTTTTCGTCTTTATCAACATTTTTCTGACTTCTTTTTCAAATTAATCAACATTTTTCGTCTCTATCAGCATTTTTTGACTTCTTCGTAATTCTTCAAATTAATCAACATTTTTCGACTTTACCAATTTCAGATATCAACGTTAAGGGTTCACAAAATTTCATACAATTAACTGAAAGTTTTCTATAAAAAAGTTTTCTCTAAATCGTAAGAGTGACTCAAGAAAAAATTTTTTGTAAAACAATTCGGAAATTCAGTTTTTTCCCTATAACTCTGCAGGAGTACATTTTAAGTCCCCCAAGGTGGAAATTTTTGTAAGTCTGGGCCTCTTATGTCACTTCTCAGAGACTTTTTAACCTTATCGTTTACACCCTCGGGCTGTTCTTTTACTCCAAGTTCTTGCAAGTTTTTACCCAGAAAGCTCTCTCTTATGTACGTTTTATGCGAAAACAAGTGCTTTTCGGTTAAAAACTTGCAAACACTTGAAGTAAACAAACAGACTGCCTGTGTTGTAATTATGATGTTGTCTGGTCACTCTTTCCCAGATTGCAGTATTCTTTTTTGCAGCTTCTAACACCAAATTTGAATCCGGGTAATTTCAAGCGACAAAATTTCAAATTTATGCCAAAGATTTTTCCTACTGGGTGTTACTACTCACAAAAAAAAAATAATACTTACACACACCTGCGAAAGCTAATAATAAACATACAGATATGCATATAAATATATATAAAAAAGCACCAACTCATATGTGTGGGCTGACAAAATCAACACCATGACAAATGAAACTTTGCTTGCTGTACAATTTTTTACAAACAATTGTGTGCGTGTGTGCAAATATGCAAGTGTGTGAAGGGGTTAATTTGCTTACAGACTGATTGTACGTGCTATGTACATGAATGTATGAGTGTGCTCCTTTTGTGTGGTTGCTCATCTTGTTGTGCATTTATGTTAAATTGTCTTGAAATTAATTACTTTATAATTTTTTTCATTTATTTTTTTACTTTTTATTTATTTTTTTCTGTTTTTTGTTACAACAAGTTCGCTTCATTTTATTAAACAAAAAAAAATTGTTCTTTTTATATTTAATGAGCGAAACATTTAATGGCACTGTGTTTTCATTTTATTTTTAATAGCATTTTTTTTAATTTTTATTTATTTGTGCGTACGCATACATATGTACATTTGTCTGTCTTCTGTTGTGTCACTTATTTGTTGTTATTGTTGTATGTGTATGTTGGGTTCTCGTCATAACAACCATTGTAAATATTATGGGCATTAAATTTATGTAACTTGACAATTTTTAACTTATTTTTTTATTTAAATGCCAAACGTGACTGTGTTAAAATTACGTATGCTCGCAGCGCTTAAAAGTATGTGAGGAATTTTTTTTCTGTTTAATTTAAATTTAAAGTACATACTTGTTTTTTAAAGCATCTAAAGAGATTTGTTGAGAGAGTTTTATAATGAAATTTTGAGTAAGATGATTCATGAACTACGACACTTTTAACAACTTTTTTCTGACTAGCGGGACGTATGAGTAACGTTTAATCACTAAAAAGTAAAGCAGAACTTTCAACTTCGATCTTCAATATCTCACTTCCGATGCAACTTAGCAAGTATTGCTCTATGTCATTTTTGTTTGTTGCTTATTTCTAAGCAATAATATATAAATTTTATACATGGCCACTTAAAGAAACAACACTTTTTTGTTTAACAAATAAACACAAAATTTTCTAGGTGTTCTGACTTGTCATTTTCGCACTTTTTTTCTAAGTTTTTTATTGTCTAACTAAATATAATTTCTTCAGCTTTTTTCTTAAAACAGTAAGCTTAACCTAAGGTACACCTCTGTTGTGTGCGAAGTTTTTAATTAAATCCACAAAATGCAATTTGTATTGCATGCACACATGCAACTGTTCGCACTTAATTAGTCAGGCATTACCGCACATAAACAGCTGAAAACCACAAATTGCATTTTGGGGTTTTCTTTTTTTGGAAAAATAAACAGTTTAAAAGTGGTTTTCTTAAAAAAAAAGTTCACAAGTCCCGCTTGTCTTTTAAAGAATGTAAACAGTTGCTGTAACAATACAAAAAATGGAATCCTCTTTATTTTAAGTTTCTGTTGAGTTTTAAATCAACTACTTAGTAAGGGTGTTACCTTTGGCCAGGCCAAACATTAAATACCCTTCATGCAGTATTTTGAAAATTTTGCTTATAAAGCAGGTGTCACGATCTCTTGTCCAATTTCGTCTAGTATTTGCTCAGAGCTTGCGCTTACCATTTTAAGTATTTATGTGCATTTCGGTAGCATTGACGTGAAAGCACTACTTAAAAAAAATTTTTTTTAAACTAAGTTTAACATTCTTAAGAAAAAAGCTCACAAGTTCCTTATAAGACTTGTTTTATTTGAAATTTTGCACTCGAGCATTCACACGAACGCACCTCTTTGATGTTTTAATTAATTTCTTTGTAGCCTTCCTTGCCTTTGAATATTATTTCATTAGAATGTATTGTTAATATGTATGTGCATAGCTTCAGCCTTGTAATTTACGCAATGTTGCACATTCGAATTTTTTCGCACCCAAGCAAACATCTTGTAACGCTATGCTAAAGTTTGGAAACATAATAATTTGGGTGTACCAAAATAAAAAACTTTCAAAGTTATCTCTGAAACGAAAATAAAAAATAGATAATTTCTACTTTCTGAACATGCCTTACTATCTGAACACACTCTACTTTCTGAACACATCAGATTTTTCATACTTTTTGAACGAGCGCCAATCTTTGAATAAACTCTACTTTCAGGACGTACCCTACTTTCTAAATACTTCAGATTGGTCATACTTTCTGAGCATACCCTACTATCTGAACATGCCCTACTTTTAGAACATAACGTTTTCTCAGCACATACACTACTTTTAGAACGTACCTTACTTTTAGAATATATCAGATTTACTATACTTTCCGAACTTACCCTAATTTTTGAACATGTCCCATTTTCTGAACATGCTCTACTTTCAAAACGTGCCCTACTTGTAGCTACATTCATAACGAATGGCAAGGATTAGAATAAAAAATTGCACACCTTTATACTATACGTATTATACATGAAAGCAACTTAAGGATTTTTTCATTTAAGGAAATGTTTGATTTAATATAAAAAAAATTTGATTTCAAATCCTTTTCGACTACTTAAAGTATGTGATACACTCTTGCATTTTACGCGTATGCTTGCTTGTTTTCAGTCATGTTTTTAAACTCCTGCTATCTCCCTACTAGCGTACAAAATAAGTTTTGCTTACCTGACTCAAAGTTATATCAAATGTCAATGAACTGTTTGCATGCTTTTAGAGAATTTGAATTACTGCTCACTCTCTCACCTTACGCATTAAATTAAATTACTTTATTCAAAGAAAGCGCAAGGTAGAAAAATAAACAGCACATTAAAATATATCAGGTAGTACATATTTTAAACACACACACTTTAAAAGAAAAGTCGGGGCGAAAAGTTTGAGAAGTATTTGCACATGAAGAATGTAGACAAAACCCCCGAAAGAATATTCTTCAAACACGAAAAAAAGTAGCAGACAGAGTTCTCCGGTATGTTCTTTAACTCCTTGAGACCGATGGGGTCACATACTTAGGACCCCAAGCATTTTTTGATACATCAATATTTTAATTAAAATTTGTATCAAGCAGTAATCGTATGCTATTGACATGCTCCAGAGAGTTGTTCGGTTAAATCTTTGCAAAAATTTTGTTTTAATTGTTTGGCAAAATACGGAACGGTTTTATAGCAATGACCAAAAATGGTAAAATTTTTCGGCATTTTTGTAATTTTATGGTCCAAACTCCAATTTTTTCGGGTCAGTTTTTGAACACTTCTTTCCTTTAGTCTATATCTATAACATCGTTGAAGATAGGAAAGCAAAATCTCAAACGGCTTACGAGTTATAGCCGTGGCAACTTTAAAAAAGCAGTTTTGAAGCAATTTTTATAATACTATAAAATTCGACCTTGAGCCAAACAAGCGAAACACAGATAGGGATTTACTAGTAAAATCATGTGCTTTCAGGAATAGTATTCAAAAAGTTTTTTGGATTTTTTTGCTGCGCTCTGTAATATGAGTGCACCATTTTCGGCTATAAGGGGCTTTTCCGGACCTACTTTTTTTTCTTAATTTAAACACTAGAAAACTTAGTCCGAAGTTAATTTTTCGATATCTACAATGGTCTAGGCTTCGGTTTCAAGGGGTTAAATACCCCGCAAAGGGTCTTAAGCAAAAGCTAATCCTAACAGAATTTATGCTTAATAGTCTCCACTCCATAAGATAGTATTCGCTTTATTTTTGTACTCGAATCCCTTTAAGGAATGGAGATAGGGGTAAATACGATCGGCGAAAATGTTAGCGACCGCCATGTCCGCCTGTCTGTCTGGCTGGGTGTCTGTGGACATTTTTTTTACGAGATAACTAACCAAGATACTTCAGTGAAATTTAGTACTGTGGCTTTGCCGCAAAAGTTTACTCGCGGGATAGAAAATGAATGAAATCTGTCAACGGACACGCCTATCGCCTATAAAAAAAATATATTCAAAATCGAACTTTAGGAGTATATTATAACGCAAATGCATCCTAAATGCACATAAATACTAAGAATTGTGAGCGCAAGCTCTGATAAAAATTGGGAAAATTTTGACAAGAGGGCGTGGCACCTCCCATACAACCAAAAGCTTCAAAACGCTATACCGCAAGAGTTTTTTGAGACAATCCAACTAATTTTCACGCAAATACTTAGGACTGTAATGCACAATTTTAGCCAAAGCTAGACAAACTCGAACAATAGGGCGTGGCACCTCTCATATAAGCAAACGCTTCACAACGCTATACTGAAAACGTTTTTTGAGATAATCCAACCAAATTTCACTCAGACACTAAGAACCATAAATGCAAGCTCTCAGCAAAAGCTGGGTGAATTCGGACAAAAGGGCGTGGCACCTCCATACATGCAATATTTTTATAATACTACTGTTTGGCCAGGCCAAAGGTTAAACCCTTACTAGTTAACTTTAACCTCAATGAGACGCCACTTAACGTCATGCCATCTAGACCACGCTTTTATAAATAAGCAAACGAAATTGGTTCATTCCCAATTTCTATAAATTTTTTTTTTAAGTGGGCAATGCCATGCCCTTAAATGAAAAAAACGCTCTCACGCCTAAACTTCTGCATCGATTTTTATGAAATTTGGTATGAAAATAGAGTTTACACTAGAAAACCAAAATGTACATATATGAATATCATGTTTTTAAGTAGGCGGTATCATAATCTTAAAATGAAAAAAATGCTCTCATGGCTAGACAGACCGCTACATCGATTTTTATGAAATTTGTTAAGGAGACATGGTTAACACTAAGAAATGATAATATTAAACCTTTAATTAAGCTAAACTGTGTATACACCACGTCCAACTGCGGCCTAAGTTGTGATAGCACCTGTCATTTCCCGTGCAAACCTAACCTTAACTAGGGGATAGATATGCTCCGAGGATATATGAAAGGGGAAAACATAATGGGTGTCGAAAAATGTGTCGCGACCTTGAAATTTTCGTTACTGCGTGAACATAGAAGTTTCACATCAAAATTAATAAACTTTATGTACTCGTATAAGCCTTTTAGCCAAACTCGGATATATGGGTGTGTCACGTTTGATATAACGTCTACCAGCCAAAGCATTGCATAGCGTAGCTTTTTCCACTGCTTCTTCTGTTTTTACCACTTACGCTTAAGGTGCTTTCTCCCCCTTTGATTTGGCTCCTATCGCTCCTTGACGCAAACATTTCACTTTGCTCTGTCTGTAAGCTGTCACATTGTCATGTTAAAACCTACGCTAACATCCTGCGCTGATGTCCCTATTTATCAAGCAGTGAATGATTTTAAATTATTCAGGGAACTTGTTCGCACCCTCTTTTTGCTGTAGTGCTTATCAGGACGAGATTTTTATTTTCCACTCAATGTCGACGTCGTTCGTTGCAGTTTTTAAGATTTGCGCCATTTTGTGCTTTGTTGCATGCATAATGAAAAGGTAAATAAATAAAAATGAAACAGGGGGGAGGATTGGAAAAACAAAAAGCATCTTAAAGGATTGAAAGCTTTTGAATCTGTTTAAATATTTAATGAAAGATTTTTAACCTTTAACGTATATAGTGTTGGATGGATGTGTGTGTAAAAATGCAATATCTGCGAGAGTGCGAGGTTTTATGGTAAAATTAACAACTACCAAGCTGATTTAAATATCTGATATAAAGCAGTGTCTTTATTTATTTATGATAACACCTACATGCGCACTTTATGATTTTTTTATAAGAGAGGGAGTGCTCACTTCGCTGTAATGCCACGATTCAGCGCGAAAAGCAACTTCACGAGCTTGACATCCGCAAAAGAATCCTTTTACTACCAAAAGGAAATAAAAACTTTTGATCGTTTGTCAAGAGAGTGAAGAATCAGTCTTCATCGTCTACTCCAACTCTCTCAATGAACGACCAAATCTTCACTGATCCCGTTGATAAAGCTAATCTCTTGGCAAGCATCTTTTCTAAGAATGCTACACTCCCAGATAGCAATCAACCACCGCCCAACATCGAGAAAAGGTCTTCGGCTATGCAAAGGATCCACTTTCAAACTAGGGCAGTGAAAAGGGTCCTTGCTAATCTCAATATTAACAAAGCGTCAGGGCCGGATGGCATATCAGCCCATGTGTTGAAAAAGTGTGCATCAACACTGGCTCGTCCATTACGAAATCTATTTAGCATTTCCTACACTTGTGGTGAATTTCCATCATGTTGGAAGATTGCTAATGTTCAACCAGTTCCAAAAAAAGGCGAGGCTACGAACCCTAATAATTATCGGCCCATTGAAATATGCTCATTGCTTTCCAAAGTTATGGAAAGTGTTATAAACTTTCACTTTATGAATTATCTAGAGCGCAATGAATTACTTAATGATCGCCAATATGGCTTCAGGAGAGCTCGCTCTACTGGTGACTTAATGGCGTTCGTCACTGAAAGGTGGAACCAATGTATCCACCTTCTTGGTGAAAGCATTGATCATGTGTGGCATAGCGCCCTCGTAACAAAACTTATTGCATATGGCGTCGGTGATTCCTTCACTCGTTGGATAACGAGCTTTTGCAGTGGCCATTCTATACGTGTTGTCGAAGGCGGTTTCACATCTAATGAATACTCCATTAACGCTGGAGTTCCTCAGGGTTCGGTCCTATCCCCGTCTCTTTTTCTTATTTTCATCGATGACCTTCTGTCATCGACCATTAATCCAATCCACTCCTTTGCAGATGACAGCAGTATTTGTCATTCATATTGCTTCAAAAAGCGTCCAAGCTCTGAGGAGATTGAGAGAAAAAGACGGTATATGAATGACACTCTCACAAATGACCTCAAAACAATCTCCGAGTGGGGTGGAGCTAATCGGGTCAAATTCAACGCTAGCAAAACCCAATGCTGTCTGTTGTCTCACAGACGAGTGGATTGTCCCCCTCCACCCCTCAATATGGCCGGCGTAGATATTCTGAGATCAGGAACTCTTGACGTTCTGGGCATATCGATTCAAGCTGATTTGAGGTGGACAGATCAACAAAAATGTGAGAAAAGAGAGAACGAGCGAACGTCGGCAGAGCAAAATCAACAAGTGCAAAACACAAACAAAGAACCGTTTCCATCTGCAATCACTTTAGAAACGATATACCAAGAAATATTATCACTAAAAAGTCTTCATGCAAGCGCTCTCAGTGTAATAAAGTCTCTTCAAGATGAGAACAAAACACTGGAAAAGAAAGTTAATTCTCTGCAAGATGAAGTAGAGTTTTTGCAGCAGAAAAAAAGAGAAAAAAGCGTTGAAATAACTGGAGTCCCAGATTTATGCAAAGATAATGCTCTTGATTGCGCTCTAAAAATTTTTTCTGACGGCCTAAGCATGAACATAACAGAAGCACAGATTGATGACTGTTATGTTAAAAAAGTGAAATCATCCAGGGGTTCTGCATCGGCTGGTTCTACACAGGAAATTTTATGTGTGAATTTTCTATCATGTCGCATAAAAAAAAATGTGATGAATAACAAAAAAAGATGTAAAAGGAATCTCAACACCAAGATATTTAACTCTAATCATACATCTGATATTTTTATTAATGATAGTCTTACGCTTAGAACTAGAACACTTTTTAATGAAGCGAAAAAGGTTAAGTTGGATAAAAAGTATGCTTATCTTTGGATTAGTAATGGTAGAATTTTTATGCGCAAAAAAGAGGGAGATAAAGGTTTTGTTATTAACTCGTTTGAGGATTTAAATAAAATAGTTTAATTTTAATTTTTGTTTTTATTATATTTATTTAAATTTTAATAATATGGATATTTCAAATCCTCAAGAAAATTTATTTAATATTCCTCTTGCGCACTGTAACAATTTTAATTTTCATGATATTTCATCTAAACCAAAGAACCCTAATAGTTTTTATGTCATTCAACAAAATATTAGAAGCTTAAGAAAAAATTTTGATAATTTTATATTGCATCTCGAGTCATTTACTTGTAAGCCAGATTTCATTTTTTTCACGGAAATATGGATCTATGATTTCGAATTGTCGCTATTTGCTATTCCTGGCTATAAATGTTATGCAAATTGCAATAACGATTATGCAGCTGGTGGAGTGGCAGTATTCGTGAATGAAGCTTTTAATTGTGATTTTTGTTGCTTTCAGTTTAAAAGTTCTGATGTGGTAAAAATTTGCTGTGAAATTGATAATCAAAAATATGATTTCTTTTGTTTATACCGTTTTCATAATAATTTGAGTATAGACGTGTTTTTTAGTGATATGGATTTACTTTTGTCGAATACTAAGGCTGATAACGTTATATTACTTGGGGATATTAACTTAAATATTTTACAAAACTCAACTCTGGTTGATAAATATTTATTTCTGTTATCAGCGTATGGTCTAAAATCCTGCATTAATGAACCAACTAGGATGACTGATAATTCTTCTACTTGTATAGATCATATTTTTGTGAGGTTAAGCCGGTTAAGTACAGTGTCCTTATTTAGTTGCGTTTCCAATTTTAATTTTTCTGATCACTGCATGACGTGTTTATATTTGGAAAACGCTAAAAGTCCGATTAATTCACTTAAACCTGGTCACCAAACTTACCATTTAAAAACTAATTTTTCACTTTTAAATAGAAATTTAACTTTTGAAGCTTGGGAAGCTGTTTACAATGAAACTAATCCATCAAACGCTTTTGATTTGTTTCAGAAGATTTTAACTAGTCATGTCAATGTTTGCAGTGTTCAAATTAATATTCGTAATAATGGGCCTAAAAAACTGAAACCTTGGATGACAGCACAACTATTAAGAAAAATTCAATACAAAAATAAGCTATCGAAAAAGTGTTCTTTACAACCTAGCAACGTTAGTGCTAAAACACGTTTTAAAGAGCTCTGCAAAGAAGTCTCTACTGAAGTTTCTACTGTGAAAACTAGTTATTACTTGAACGAGTTCAGTAAAATAAGGGGAAATGTTAAAAGAGAATGGCAAGTTGTTAATAGTATTTTAAATAAGCAATCAAATAATGAGCAAATTGCCGATCTCAACATTGATGGCTCACGTATATCTGATCCTGGCGTTAAAGCCAATTTATTTAACAAGTTCTTCGCACAAATAGGTAACGACGTTGTTTCTAAGAATGGAATCAATGATTATTCCTGCAACTGTTTAAATAGTGAGCCATTCAACCCAAATAGTGCTTTCTTTACGCCCTTTTCATCTCTGGAAATTTATAAAATAATTGTGAATCTAAAAGAAACAAACTCTAGTGCTGATGGAACGTTTTCAAATGCTTTTGTAAAAAGGATTGTGTACAATATTGTAGATGTTCTTAGTGATATTTTTAACAAAAGTATGATGGCTGGTTTTTTCCACAAGACCTCAAAAAATCAGTAGTTATTCCTTTATTTAAAAAAGGTGCTAAAACCGAGTTAAATAATTACAGACCTATCTCTTTGCTGTCCGTTTTTTCCAAAGTATTTGAAAAAGCTGTGAAAGTGAGAATGCTGAAATTTTTAAACAAAACTAACTTTTTTAGTAGTCATCAATTTGGCTTCAGAGAGGGATATTCTACAAAAGATGCGGTTTTAAATTTTTGCTCGAATATTTATAATGGCTTGAATCATAAAAAAGTTTCCGCAGCTCTTTTTGTAGATATAACAAAAGCCTTTGATACCGTAGATCACGAAATACTTCTTGATAAACTTTATAAATGTGGCTTCAGAGGTTCTATCTTTAATTGGTTTCAATCCTATCTATCCAACAGGATGCAATGCGTTAAAATAAATGATAATGTCAGTGATTTTTTGAATATAAATATAGGTGTCCCTCAAGGTTCAGTTCTGGGACCAATATTGTTTTTAATATATTTTAATTCGATTTTTTCACAGCCCTTCAAAAGCAAAACCATAGCTTTTGCAGATGATATGGCTTGCACATTCACAAATGAATCTCTTTTTAGTCTAACCTGTGAAATAAGTCATGACCTAGGTCTGCTGAGACATTGGTTTACGTCACACAAACTAGTTTTGAGTGACAAAACTAAAATAATGTACTTTAGTTTAACTGGCAATAACTTGAGCCTCATGAATTTTACGTATCATTGTACTGGGTGTAAAAAACACTTAATTGGTAATGGTCTTTGTAATACTGCTCGTCACACTAAAACATATAATGACTCTATGGTCTGCCCTTCGCAATGTTTAACAATTGAGTGCGTTCAATCATTTAAATACCTTGGTATATTGATTGACTCGAAAATGAATTGGTTTGATCATACAAATGCTCTTAAAAAGTACCTAATGGGGGCTACTAGGCAATTATACATTCTAAAATCTTTTTGCTCCCAGAAATTGATGTCATGCATATATCATGGTATTTTTCAGTCTAAATTGCAATATGGCATAGTTTGCTGGGGAGGTACTCATACGAACAAAATTAATCCGTTACTTATTGCTCAAAAACACGCAATTCGTATAATTTGTAATAAAAATCGGTGGTACAGCAGTTTTGCACTCTTCAAAAACTTAAATATCTTACCTGTTAAGCATTTATATTTTTATAGAGTGTTGAAGGTTTTCTTTAATAGATCTGGATATTTACTAAATCGCATTTACTCGAACTATAATTTAAGGATTAATAACCAAAACTTAGTCATAGTTCCACCACATAATTTGCATCACTTTTTCTATTTTTATTCATGTGCTGCCCCTAGACTTTTTAACAGCTTACCTTATGAAATTAGGTGTATTCGTAATAGCAATAGTTTCCTGAAAGAAGTGAAATCTTGGCTCTTAAATTTAGATTTTAATAGTATTAACTCTCTTATATCTGTTCAATTTTAAACATCTTCATATTTAAACAATTTATCTGCAGCATGGCATTAACTTTTTATTTTTTTTTTGATCCGTATTAAATTTGATAATAACACCAAGACCCCACTGTATACTTAATATAAGATAGGATTACTACTTTCGCCACTTGTTCACTTTGAACAACAGATTGTAGTTTTATTAATCAATTATGTTAATTTATATTTGATAAAAATATTTAGTTTTATTATACTTATAATGATGTATTGATTAATAAATAAAGAATTGAATTGAATTGAATTGAAAATGTATTCGATGTGTCGAAAGAAGCGGCCAAGTGCTTAGGTTATCTTAAACGGTGTAAGAAATACTTCACTCCTGTAGATCTACGGACTGTCTATTTCGCCTATATTAGACCTAAGCTAAAGTACAACTCGCACATCTGGGCCGGGGCTCCAAAAACTACTTTGGAGCTGCTAGACAGAGTTCAACGTCGTGCAATGAAGTTGATTGGGGATGCGGTTGTTGTATCTTCTATTGTCTCTCTTGAACACCGTAGTAACGTTGGGTGTCACGGTGTGCCTTAACCCGTTCTAAATCGGAGGTCGTAGCACATCAAATTTTTTTACAGATTATGTTTACTTATCGTTCAAATGATGTATAAAAAAATTTTCACTCGTGACTCCTCGACTAAATTTTGAGATAATCGCTTTTCCAATTGGGGCATTTTCCCATACAAAAAGAAAAAAAAAATTTTTTTAACTACATTATACAAAAATTAAAATAATCACAATCGATGTGTTTTGTGATGCTTAAAGCGAGTCCAACCTCAGAATTGCTATCTTGTGTAAAGTTTATGAGATGTTGCAACCTAAAGACCAAAAAAAGTCGTTTTTTGCCATTTTTTGGAGCTATATAACTATGTAACATATCATTTATTCGTCAAATGTGGCTTAAATACTTGAAAGCCCTAATCTTTTCCTTTAAAACCTAATTTAAATTATATTTATATCTTCATTTTTCTAAGAGATATCGGAGACCGAAATATTGCCATAACGGGTTTTTTGCACTTTTGTGTCTATTTAGGTTTGGATATCATTGAGGAAAAAAAAGATATGAGCATAATTTAAATTAGGTTTTAAAGACAAAGATTTGGACTTTGAAACTGCTTACCAGATTTAACGAAATAAAAATTTCTTTCACATTTTAAACAAGTTCAACTAACCGACTACATCTAAATTCAGCCGTTTGAACCCCGAGTGTTTTTGTTACGTGTATGGCATACGGCTGAATTTTGAAATGGTCGGTTCGTTGAACATGTTTAAAATGTGAAAAAAATTTTAACTTCGTTAAATCTGGTAAGCAACTTTAAAGTCCTAATCTTTACCTTAAAAACCTAACTTAAATTGTGTTGATATCTTTTTTTTCCTCAATGATATCCAAACCTAAAAAGACACAAAAGTGCAAAAAACCCGTTATGGCAATATTTCGGTCTCCGATATCTCTTAGAAAAATGAAGATATAAATATAATTTAAATTAGGTTTTAAAGGAAAAGATTGAGGCTTTCAAATATTTAAGCCATATTTGACAAATAAATGATATGTTATATAGTTATATGGCTTCAAAAAATGGCAAAAAATGACTTTTTTTGGTCTTTAGGTTACAATATCTCATAAACTATAAACAATATAGCAATTCTGAGGTTGGATTCACGTTTAGCATCGCAAAACACATCGATTGTGACTATTTTTATTTTTGTATAATGTAGTTAAAAAAATTTTTTTTTTCTTTTTGTATGGGAAAATGCCCCAATAGGAAAAGCGATTATCTCAAAATTTAGTCGAGGAGTCACGAGTGAAAATTTTTTTATACATCATTTGAACGATAAGTAAACAGAATCTGTAAAAAAATTTGATGTGCTACGACGTCCGATTTAGAACGGGTTAAGGCACACCGTGGTGTGTTACCCTTTTTTATAGATATTATCATGGGATGTGCTCAAGAGAAATTTATGGGCTGGTTCCGTCAGTTCGTATATTTTCTCGCAGCACTCGGGCGTCTCATCAGGCCCATTTCTATTGCGTTGCAACGGTGTTTAACAGAACATCACACTATCGTGATAATTCGTTCTTTGGTAGCACCATCAAGTTGTGGAATAATCTCCCTGCGAGCGTTTTTCCCGGCAGTTGTGACATCGGTAGATTCAAAAAAAATGTTCATCGACACTACTCCTCTTTTCCCTCATCCCTCTAACCCATTTCCTTTTCTGGTTAGGTTAGAAAGGCCGAGACCGTCGCTGGAAAGTAGAGCCCCGCGGGCCAAGGAAAAAACCCGAGCCCGTGCCTTTTACACGCTTAATAGCTTAATAGCTGGAAGGTACCGAATCCTGCCTTTTTTAAAATATTAAATTTAATTTTTAAATTGCAGTATTTAAGAAAAAAAAATATTAAAAAAGTTATCGTTAGTTCTCTCTTATTCCATCTAAAACTTAAAAAGGCCTTTTTCCAAATACAGATGTAAAATTGGCGTTAAAAAATTTCGAAAATTAAAAAATTTTTAATACATTTTTCAAGCTTTGATCGCAGACCGGCTCAAACCTTATTTTTTGACCTTTTATTTTATGAATATGGCCGGGAAGCAAACAAAATCAAAACTTTACACATTTCATATGTCTCGTGGGTATCCTTGCGTTTACGGAAAAACAATATTCGCTCGACGATGTGATAGTCTCAAATAAAAAAAAATCTAGTTGGAGGGGGCCCAGTATATAATTACCCCCGGGCCCGGATTTTCTCTCCACGCCCCTGCCTACTCTACATATTTAGGTAATTCAAATTTGATGATTTACACTACAATATAACGCTCACATGCACAATAAGTAAACACACATACATGCATACATACATATGTACATAAACATTCGAAGTTAAATTATGTTAAGCAATCGATTTTGGTAGCAACGGCTTAATTATTAAAATGAATTTCTTGCATACAAATGAATCCCTAAATTACAATAGGTTTACTCTACACATGTGTGTGTATATTACAGCATCGCATGTGTGTATATTTGTACTTCTGTAAATACTATAGTATTAAACACTTTTGCATGAACGTATGCAAACATACCCCCAAAAATAACAATAACAATAATTAACGCCAAAACACCAATAACAACAAGGCTAATTTAGCAATTATACAAAAGATGGCGCGCAACAGTAGTATTAAGGATAAGCTAACGCAATGTTGAAACAGATATACATAATGAAATCCCATTTGAAACATTTTCGTAGAAAACATGATTCCATTAGCTCCTGTTTTAATGGTCTTATTTTTTAAAAAAAACTGCGTTTTAATTCTTTAAAGGTTCTATTTACTAGCATACTTTTCCTGACTTATTCAATACTACTCACAGTGGGCTCCTACAAATTTTGAATCGAACTATGATGACGATGAAAGCGGGTTATGTAAACGATATTTTTGTAATGATTTCGGGATTAAAAAATTACTTAAAGTAAAATCGTAGCTGCTCGATTTCGCATGTTTTTTTTTACGGTGCAGTAACAAAAAAATTTTAATCATCATCATAGTTTGGCACAAAATTCGTAGAAGCCTACTGAGTGCTATTTCCTACTTGGTATGAAGTAAATTGCTGCAATGTGTGCGAAACATTTGTATTTTGGTTTCTATTTGCAAGCTGTTGACTATGCGCTATTTTAAATATACCTACATATGTGTGTGTGGGTTCGCAAATCTTAACGGTATAGTCAGAGTATTAAAGCCATTTTAAGCCTTTGGGAAATTTTTCTTTATTTCAATTGAGGGCTTTTTTCGCAAAAAAAAAAAAAAAAACTATATACCCTACACCCAGGTTGGGTATACAATGTCTTTGAATCCGAATTCGTAGTGAGGATTGCTCATATACTTACTCTTAAAATTTCGAGATATTCTTGCTTGAAGTTGCTGAAAGCGCTATTTTCAGGCTTATTTTGGAATGGCTTCGAACAGTCGAAATCTTCTTTATTAAACTATTCTTTTAAACTTTCCCGATTGGACTCTTACTTTACGAGATATCACCATTCGAAGTAGATGCATCTCAACAACCATAATATGGACTACATTATATCTTTGGCCTGGCCAAACGTCGATTGCCCTGCACCGCAGTATTTTGAAAATTTTGCTTATAAGGGAGGTGCTATACGCTCTTGTCCGAGTTCACCCAGTTTTTGCTCAGAGCTTGCATTTATAGTTCTTGATGTCTGAGTAAAATTTGGTTGGACTATCTCAGAAAACGTTTTCAGTATAGCATTTTGAAGCTTTTGATAAATGGAAGGTGCTACGCCCTCTTTTCCGAGTTTGTCTAGTTTTGGCTCAAAGCGTGCATTTATAGTCCTCAGTATTTGAGTGAAATTTAGTTGGATTATCTCAAAAAACTCTTTGAGCATAGCATTTTGAAACTTTTGCTTATATGGGAGGTGCCACGCCCTCTTGTTCGATTTCTTTCAGTTTTTGCTCAGAGCTTGCACTTACAATTCACAATAATTATGCGTGTTTTGGTTGCATTGTTGTGAAAAATACTCCTAAAGTTGCATTTTGAATAAATTTTTTGTATTGGCGGTAAGCGTGTCTATTAACCAATTTCTCTCATTTTCAATCCCTCGAGCTAGCTTTTACGACAAAGCTACTGTACCAATTTTCATCGAATTATCTTGGTTAGTTCTCCAGACAGACAGACACCCAGCCGGCTGGCCAGACAGACAGACAGCCATGGCTATATCAACTCAAGAGGTAACGCTGTTCAAGAATATATATACTTTATATATACTATATCTGCCACGCCTCCTTCTCTGCATTACAAACGGAAGGACAAAGTTAATATACCCTGAGTGTAGGGTAAAAAAATGTTATCCCTTTACTTCAAAGTTAGATAACTCGGAAAGTAAGAGTCCAATCAAAAAAGGTATAGTTTAATAAGGAATATTATTGCTATTGGATGTCATTGAAAAAATGAAACTAAATACATGTAAGTGTAGCTACACCTTTTCCTGAAAACAGCACTTTTTGCAACTTCAAGTACTTATATCTCAAAATTTTGAGGGTATATGAGCTATTCTATTCGAATCATGTTTGTTTCTACGAGAAGATTTGTAAATTTGTTTCGACAACCATCGACAAGATTCTAATTTGACTCAGCAGATGTCTATACAGCGTGTTATTTGACTTCATTGCGGCTGTTAAGAAGAATTGCTCGAAGTTATATACAAAGTGAAGTGAGTGTTAATAACAGTGTGTGAAAGGTTATGAGTGTACTATTGTCCAGATTTTAGCGAAAGTAAATTTGAATAAAGAAATAGAGATTGAAGTTATTTGGGACTTTGGAGCAATCTAAATTGATAATGATAATTTAAAGAACAATTTTTGTTATAATAAGAATGCTTAACTTTTACTGCAATTTTTTTCAATGTAACGAATTTTTACTGTAGAAATGATGTAGGGTTTTACATTTTTTGGCAAGACCGAAGTTAACACCCTAACTGCTTTCTTTCGTTGCCTTACATCCGTAAGATGCTCATATTTCATTTAACTTTTTTTATTAACTGCAAAGTTTTGGCTGAAATTTTGAATAATTTATTACCATAGCTCAAACACATATACATACACATGTGTATGTTTGTAAAAGTGTGTGTGTGTGTGTGTGTGTGTGTAAGTTTGCAGCATTAAGAAAATGTAACAGAAGAAAGAAATTATAAGGCTAATGTCTAATTAATTATTTCTCTGCTTTTGCTGCGTTTGGTTTCCTTTTCATTTTCTTACCAACTAAACAAACAAAAGAAACTTCAAAAATTGCGTATTCATTAAATTAAAATTCTGATGAAATTACGTGATATTTTTTTTTTTTTAATTTTTTTGTTTTTGGTATTTTTAAAAATTTATATCTACCAACTCACAAAAAAAATTTTACGCCTGTAGCTACCGAAAAATATGAGTTTCACATTCTAATTATAATCTGGTTTTCTCTTCTGCTCTTTTTTCTCTTCATATTTTTTCCGTTTTCCGTTATTTGTTTTGTGTTTTCTTTACAGGGTTTTACCATCCTCTGCTGCTTTGTTATAAAAGCAGAATCTAATCTACGTTCACCAGCTTCCGGCGGATGTGCCTCTACGGGCACGCTAAAAACTAAATTAAACTCGAGTAAAACGAGTCTGGATGAAAACTACTGTACGGGGTCCATTAATAGTCCATTAAGTTGTAAGTAACTAACAAAAAATTTTTAATCGCTAATTTGTTATTCATATGTTTGTATGTTTAGCTATGTACTAAGCGGATAGCGAATATTCCTTTGTAGTTTTATAAAATTTTTGCATGAATAATAATAAAATTTACGAAAAGAATCATGACCACGTAATATAATAGAATGATTAGTGAAATTAGTGATGCAAGAATATTAACTTATTAACAAAATTGACAGCTTAAACTTTTTTAGATTTTTTATCCAGGTGAAATGAAATAATTTCAATCTTTTCGAAATGTGTCCATTTGATGCACTTTCAGCACTGTTATACCCATCTGAACATGCCGAACATAATTGCAACCACTTCGCTGGTTCCCACAACAGCTAAGCAAACCTTCTCGATTGTTTTGTACAAACCATCCCGTCGTGTTTGCTTTTGTTTATTTTTGTACATGTTGCATTTGTTTTGTTCTATAGAAACCTTCTCGACGTATCTGTTAGTTGCTTTTGTTTGTTTCTCTTTAACCACATGCGAAGAGATATATAACCAAGAGACGCAAAGAAGCACTTTTGGAGTTTGTATTGGCCACAGACGGTAGCTTTGACGAATTTAGAAGTTGATCGGCAGCGTAATTCAACCAAAAAATCTATAAACATCTCTTCTCAACCGGAAACGAAGGGATATAAATAGATTTTTTGGTTAAATTACGCTGCCGCTCAACTTCTAAATTCATCAAAGCTACCATCTATGGCCAATACAAACTTCAAAAAATTGGTCCAGTACTTTTTTGCGTCTCTTGATTATATATCTCTTCGTATATCACTTCACCACATGCGAAGAGATATATTATCAAGAGACGCAAAGAAGCACTGGAGCAATTTTTTGAGGTTTTTATTGTTCACAGACGGTAGCTTTGACGAATTTAGAAGTTGAACGGCAGCGTCATTCAACCAAAAAATCTGTTTATATCCCTTCGTTTTCGGATGAGAAGAGATGTTTACAGATTTTTTGGTTGAATTACGCTGCCGTTTTACTTCTAAATTCGACAACGCTACCGTCTGTGAACAATAAAAACCTCAAAAAATTGCTCCAGTGCTTCTTTGCGTCTCTTGATAATATACCTCTTCGCCACATGCGTAATTTTTTGTGATATTATTTGCCAAGCTTTTTCCATTAGATGGCGCCCTCCATGACTAGTTACCGAGCTTAGTTCAATCCACATTAGATGGCGCTAATATTCATTTGCTATCAAGCTTAGTTCTGTTTAAACTAGATGGATATTAGTAAATTTACTCTTACATCACAACATCTAAGCTTTCTTGATATGAAAAATATACCATTAAATAGACGTTTCAAGAGTTTGAAATCACAATTTCTAAGTCATGCAATCTGACGTCAGCTAAACTGCTTCCTTTTAAGAGTTTAGAACTATCTAAAGCGTTTGTTATCCTTTGTGAAGCACCTCACATGGAGAGCCTATATTTAAAGCATTAACCAACCACAACCACCATGAAACTTAGTAAATATTGAAATCCAATTTCTTTGTCAGAATTTTTGGTAAATTAGTTCAGTTTAGAACTGATAGACTATTTTCTAAATACAACATAATTCAAATTGACCACGGCAAAATGTGCTTTTTCTAACATTTTCCTTAACTTTTTGGAGTATCTCGATAGGTATAACTATGATTTCGGCACAAATTTTTGCCTTGAGCTGGTTAATGGTCTGAGGATTGCTAACGTACACTTTGTTTTCAAATAACTCCATAAATGTTAACTTATCGACATAAAATATGGTTCGCCTTATAATTTGTCTGAAATGTCAAGTAAAACTTTCACTGACGGCTGTCCGAGTACCATTGCCCAGAAATGCCACTTGAAGGCTTTACAAAATGTCATATTTTGCAACTTTATCTCCTACTTTCCGTCTTTCCGCAGTAACATGTCAGAAATTGTTAAAGGCGTCATGGAACTTTTGTTTGTATATAAGGTACCACTGCTTCTAGTCTTAATTTGCCAAAAGCTCGTTTTTGTGTAAATTTTGGTTTCACAATCTGAAGTAGCACTCTTAACCCATTAATACCCAACGAGAACCGCAGTATATCGGATGCTGAAATTTTCAGGAGTTACCCGTCAGGACGCAAACCATGTTTATAAAAAAATTACCTCAGTCTTGATTAGGATCGTCTCAATCACTGGGTGCCATATGGCACCGCTGGTCCATACATTTATTTTTATTTTATGTTACAGGAAAATTTTACTTTTTGCTCATCTTTTTTTAAAGTCTAATATTGCTTTGATAGTTTAGTTAGTTTTGAATGCCGTATGGCACCATTGATTATTAATGGATTAAAGTAGAGTTTTAAAATTGTTTTTCTTCTTTTCCAAATCCGCGCGATTGTCCAGTGATTCCTTGCACCTGTATAAAACTTAATTGCATTACTCTTAATAGGGTAACGCTCTTAGGAAGGCAAGATGGCACCTTCTCTTTTCAAAAATCGTCCAGTTTTGGAAAAATATTATGAAACTTTTTTGCTTTCCTAAAATATTCCTAGCATCTGTATGGAATTTGGTATTAAGTAGTATTTTAAACGACTGAGTATGAATTTTTCAAATTTTCTCTCGAATGGATGGTGCTTCTCCCTCTTGACTAAAATTACCCAGTTTCTACCTAGGCCTCGTCCAAACTATTTCCAATATGTGTGTGAGTTTCGATTTCCTTGTTTTGATATCAACATATTTTGCCACGCTTTTGTGCGCAATACTGCCCACTTTTTCTTAATTTTTCTTTAATTTAAAGTTTATAACCGATCTCTCATATTAACATCCAACTTCCAAACTTTTTTACGCATTCTTTCGAAATCTGATACAATTTGTACTTTCTTTCTCTGCCCATCTCACAGTCTACACCAGTCATGAAAAGGAAAAAGACAACGAATGTGGCGTGCCAACGCAACTTACTTCTATACTGGCACATCAGAGTACAACGCAAACGCTGCCGCCACCCTCAAGCGTTCAACTGCCACTAACAATCATCTCCACAGCGCCGCGTTGCCAAATGATTGCCGCTGGCATTCATGACCAAGGCGGCATGGGAAGTGGCAGTGTAGAAACTTTTCTAGGTGGTAGCCTAGATCGAAAAAGTTGCATGCAGCAACAACAGCTCCAACAACAACATCAACATTACCAGCAACACCAACAAATAAAAGAGCACGAAAGAGGAGTTGCCGGATTATTATCTACGGTGACGACGACAGTTTCTTCACCGGCAGCCAGGTGCTGCAACATTTTAGGTGGTGGTGGTGGCAGCAGCAGTAACAATAGCAGCAGCAACAGCAGCACTACTTGTAGCAATTCTGTTGCTAACAGCATTAACATGAAGCGGTGTCTTGGCGTCGGCGGTGATGGCATTATAAGTGATAATTCATCATGGCAGACACAAGTTGGTGGTGGTGGTGGTGGCGTTGTTCCCATAAGTGGTATAGTTTTCTATGACGCCTATGCAGCTGGTATGACTGGAAGCTTGGGGCGAAGACAACAGCAACAACAACAACAGCAGCAGCAACATCTGTATCAACAACAGCAGCTACATGTCGAGGGTCAACATGAATTCGTAGGAGTGGAAACATTAGATATACTACAAGGCGTGGCACCAGGTGAGTGTAGTTGTGTATGTTCATTTACTTGAACATCGATTGTAGAATGTAACAAGACAAAGATTGGTCTTATGTTTCAATTTTTAAAACTTTGTTTTATCCTCATTTGGAAAATGCTTGATGCAGTTAGATATTTCCATCAGTGAGAATTTAAGGCAGAGTTTAATTAGCAAAAGATATTTTTAATTTACTTGAAAAACAAAATGTTGTCAGAGCTTTTGAGTATTTAACTTTTTAATAATGGTCCACATATGCTTGACAAAGTTAAATTAATAGGTAATTCTGAATATATTAAAAGTGTTGCAAAATATTGAAGTCGAAACATTGGAAAACTTAGAAGAAATTCGAAAATGCATATAGTCGAAAAAAGTTTAAAGTCGGATAGAGTTTCATGTGGTAGAAATAATGAAAAAAATTGAGAATCACCAATGCAAAAATTAAAGCTTTCTAGAGAGTATGACCTTACTATCTGCACTTGCGTAACGTGACCTCGTTTGCTATGGTCATCTGGTTGCATTTTTAGTGTAATTCGGCATTTGAGATAGTGCTAGGCCAGCAAACCTTTAGTAAGCGCCTTAAGCCGAATTAGTCGTTCAGTAATTAGCCACGTTGCACACCTACATAATAAAACCGATTTCATATTCACAAAATCGTTTTGGTAGAGATAATGGAAGATGACCATATTTTGTTCAGTTGAGCAAACGCGCCTTTAGCTTTTGATAATCTCCATCATCTTTGGAGATAATTCTGCAAAATTAGAGCTGTCATCGTTTTTAGTATCTATATTGTCATATATGGATGGATTCATCTTCATACTTTAGACTTGGATGCATTGATTTTTAGATCGGCATTTGCGATTCCAAGACAAGGTATGGCAATGTAATGGCGCGTTCGATCCAAATATGCGTGTTCAGCTTAATTTCTTATACAATCGATAGTTTTTTTTTTAAATACTGAAAAAAAAAAAAAATAGATAATCCGTCGGCCCGTTTTGAAAAATCTTATTTTGAAAATTGTACTAAAATTTACATACGAGGGGCACTACTTATATTTCGGGAACTGGCAACACTAATGTCAATAGCTGAAATCTGGCAACACCATAATTAAGTTTGACATTTTTTAGCATAGACGTACTCACAACGTTTTGATGTACAAGTGCTATTTGTTTTGTTTCCAGTGAGTTAAGAAAATCAATTTGGCCAAAAAATGGAAATATCAAGAGAAGGTTTTCGTTGGATTATTTTTCACAACTTTTGACGTGGATTATGTCAACAAGAATGTGTTGCTGAAATCAGTTCTTTGTTTAGCAATAAAACACCATCAAAAACCATAGTACTCGTATATGGTTGGTATAGTGAATTCAATTGTGGTCGGAGTTCGGTCACCGACGAATTCCGTGAAGGTCATCCAAAATCGGTTGTTGTGGCACAAAACATCAATGCAGTGCATGAACTGATAATGAGAGATCGTCATGTGACATATAGTGAGATAGAAGCATCTTTGCACATTAGTTCCACTTCAATACATTCGATTTTACATGAACACTTAATTGTAAAAAACGTTTGTTCTCGTTGGAAACCCCATAATTTATCTATCGCTCAAAAAAAGGCTCGCATCGTTTGGTGTAAGGAAATGATTAAAAAATTCGACCGTGGTGCTTCAAAAGACGTGTATAAGATCGTGACAGGTGACAAATTATGGATATATGCGTATGAGCCGGAAACAAAACAGCAATCGACCGTGTGGGTATTCCAAGACGAGCTAAATCCAGCAAAAGTTGTTCGTGGAAGAAGCACAGCGAGACAAATGGTCGCCTGTTTCTTCGGTCGAATGGGTCATATGGCCACTGTTCCGCTTAAGCAATGTAGAACGGTCAATTTTAAGTGGTACACGGCCATTTGTTTGCCGAAAGTCTTCGGAGAAATTCGTAAAACCAACCCCCGAAGACGAATCATTCTCCATCATGACAATGCGAGCTCTCACACATCTCGTGAAACAGGTGAATTGTTGAGCAGTCAAAACATCGAATTGATGACTCATCTTCCGTACAGTCCTGATTTGGCACCCAATGACTTCTTCTTGTTCCCGAACATCAAAGGTAAACTGCGTGGTCAACGATTTACGAGCGCCAAAGAAGCAGTTGAAGCATTCAAAAACCATGTTTTGGAGATGTTTCAAGAGGAATGGGAAAACTGCTATGACAAATGGTTTGAACGAATGCAAAAGTATAATGATCATCAAGGGGAATACTTTGAAAAACAATACAGCCATGTTCAATTAAAAATATTTGTTATTATTTGCTATTCCCGAAACATAAGTAGTGCCCTACGTAGAAATGGAAAAAAATTTTAAAAATAAAACTGACAAATAAAAGCAGATATAATAATTTTAATGTATTTTTTGATGCTGTATCCGAATGCAGCACCAAAATTGCGCTTACTTATCAAAATTTTGAGATATTCTAATTTAAAATCACCAAAAACACCGTTTTTAGCTATTTTTGAAGTTATATACATATATAGCAACTTAGTATTGTTTCTGGCCACAAATCTTGATATGATATTTGAGAGACATACCATTTTCATCAAAAAGTTCCGAAATGAAAAGTTTTTGAAACCACACGGAGTATGAAACAGGTCCGCATACATCAAAATTCAGTGGCCAAACTCTTAAAAAACGATATAGATAATTTAAGTCGTAAAAATCGGCTCCTGGAAATAACACCATGGAAAATAACACCAAAAATTTTTTTGGAAATAACGCCAAAAAAATCTCCATACGAAATTCTGTTATTATTTTCATTTTGTTTTGGAAATAAAACCAAAAATTAACAAGGAAATAACGCCAGAAATGTTTTTGGCCTTTTTTCCAAAAAAAAAAAAAAAAAACATTGAAATAACGCCAGAATTTTGTATGTAGATTTTTCTGGCGTTATTTTCAAAAAATTTTCTGGCGTTATTTCAGGGAGCTGTAAGAACCTGTTTAAAAAATCGAAAATATTTCATTATTTAAGACATGTTGACTATACGATAAACTATAAAAAATGTCGAGAAAAAAAGATAGATTTCCAGGAAATGTTGGAAAATTTTAAAATGCAGGAATAGACGAAAATATTTTAAATTTCAGAAAATGTTAAAAAACAGGAATTTTTAAAGTCAGAGGTGAATTTATAGGGGGTATTCTTCGGCTGCGACTGCCAAAATTTTCTAATTATCTTTTAAAAATGTGTATGAATAATGTATATTTCATGATTTTGATATGTGCAAGAGAACGACGGAGTTTCTCTCCCCACTTTCAAAATAAATACTATCTATGGCCCTGGTTCAAGTATGCAATAAAATTATGAAGTAAGGACTGCGTTCGATAAAATTGTCCGATACAAAATTCGAAAGATCTCTAGAACTAGTATAGTGCAGGCAAATTAGGTAAAAACAGGTATTCATTTCTAATTTTGTTGAACATGCACCGATTTTGATCCAACAGGGCTCATTTTGTTCGTAATAAAATTTAAAACAAAACCAACACATTAGTTTTTTCCGGCCTTTCCCCAAAATTTCTTTAGTCCCCCGTGAACCTTAAAAATCGGATAAATTCAATAACACTGTTCTAAAATGCTTAAAAATGGAAAGTTATGCTATTCACGGGATTGTCTAGATTGCTGAATCCAAATATGATGTTGGAAAATGAAAAAACTCAAAATGGCGCCAGGAAAACTGCGTACATACCCATTTTAAGCGCCAAAAATGGGAAAAAATCGTTACAGGGGGTTTTAGTCTAGAAGTCTTGTTACATTGAATGAATTTATTCGGTCGGTGTGGGATATTGTTTTTTATACTATAAAAAGTAAAGTTTACCAAAAATTTTTTTGTGTTTTTGATTTGTTAATTATTTAAGCAATAACTATAAAAAGTTAATACAACTCAAAATTAAAAATATTTGTAACATTTTGCAAACCATTTTTTCTAAACTAATTTGAGGTCGCTGAACACGAAAAACCTAATTATTTGTTTTTCCTTGCGGTCGTTCCCGAGTTATTCGTTAATTTATATTTTCGAGGCTATAGCTTCATATACATCAATATATTTCTATGACGCCAAGTCCGATCAATTTTATTTTTCCACGTTTACAAAGAGTAATTAATGGCGCTTCTAACAAGTATACCAATGATTATGCTTCGAACAAAATTGACTGAGTTATAGCAGAAAAAAGTTTGAAATTTCACAAATTTTTGAAATTTTTCACATCAACTTCAAATGAAACATTTGGTTTTTGGCATGTAATTTTTTTAAATACTTGTTTTTTAGCAATTTTATTAAATGGCGTATATAATTGCAAACATTTTAAGCCTACGTTGAGCAAAATCGAATGAAATTTTCAAAAGATATTTAGGTTTTAGTGCAATAAGGAAGATGTGAGAATTTTCGAAATGTTCGGCCTGAGTCAACAGATCCAATTTTTCAGCCCCCAGATACGACACCCTACACTTATTGAACACTTTAAAGATGTTTTAAGTAACTTCTAATCATTTTCTGTACAAGAACATTGCGGATTGCATCAAAAATATTCATATATGAAAGAAATCGAAATTTCTCTATTGCACTAAAACCTTAATATCTTTTGGAAATTTCATTCGATTTTACTCAACATAGGCTTAAAATGTTTGCAATTATATACGCCATTTAATAAAATTGCTAAAAAACGAGTATTTAAAAAAATTACATGCCAAAAACCAAATGTTTCATTTGAAGTTGATGTGAAAAATTTCAAAAATTTGTGAAATTTCAAACTTTTTTCTGCTATAACTCAGTCAATTTTGTTCGAAGCATAATCATTGGTATACTTGTTAGAAGCGCCATTAATTACTCTTTGTAAACGTGGAAAAATAAAATTGATCGGACTTGGCGTCATAGAAATATATTGATGTATATGAAGCTATAGCCTCGAAAATATAAATTAACGAATAACTCGGGAACGACCGCAAGGAAAAACAAATAATTAGGTTTTTCGTGTTCAGCGACCTCAAATTAGTTTAGAAAAAATGGTTTGCAAAATGTTACAAATATTTTTAATTTTGAGTTGTATTAACTTTTTATAGTTATTGCTTAAATAATTAACAAATCAAAAACACAAAAAAATTTTTGGTAAACTTTACTTTTTATAGTATAAAAAACAATATCCCACACCGACCGTATAAATTCATTCAATGTAACAAGACTTCTAGACTAAAACCCCCTGTAACGATTTTTTCCCATTTTTGGCGCTTAAAATGGGTATGTACGCAGTTTTCCTGGCGCCATTTTGAGTTTTTTCATTTTCCAACATCATATTTGGATTCAGCAATCTAGACAATCCCGTGAATAGCATAACTTTCCATTTTTAAGCATTTTAGAACAGTGTTATTGAATTTATCCGATTTTTAAGGTTCACGGGGGACTAAAGAAATTTTGGGGAAAGGCCGGAAAAAACTAATGTGTTGGTTTTGTTTTAAACTTTATTGCGAACAAAATGAGCTATGTCGGATCAAAATCGGTGCATGTTCAACAAAATTAGAAATGAATACCTAATTTGCCTGCACTAGTAGTCTGATTTTAAAAGTAAGACTCATTCTTGAACCGCCATTTTATTAAAATTTTTATAACGCATCTAGAATTTTATTAATATTTTTTTTACAAATTTTTTTGTAACTTTTCTGACACTCCTTCTATTAAGGATTTTATGGTATTATTTGATAACTTTCTAGCTGCTGAGCACAACTTTTCTTGAACATTTTTAGCATCCCTGGCAATTTTTTTTTTTTATTGTCTTTATCTCCTTTTTGTTCTGGACAGTTTTGAGGATTTGCTTCACGAGGCACCAAAATCACATTATTTCTTGAGTACCCCTCCAAGGCCAATTTACTATAATGACAAGATGCTAGGTCTGGCCAAAAGAAAGTGGAAACTTCATGCTTTCTTAGGAAAGGCTTAAGTTTTTTTTCAAGCATTCCTTAATATAAAATTCGGAGTTTACTGTTCCAGTGGCTACAAAAGAATTGCTCCTTTTGCAACAACTGCAGATTACTTGCCAAACCAAGAACTTACGAGGAAATTTTGACTGCTTTTTTGACTTAAGCTTTTCGTCCTTATTCCCCCACGGATCTGCAGTGTAAAATTTTTGGCCTGGAAACTGTGTAAAATTGGCTAAAACATATGTTTCGTCGTCCATGATGCAGCATTCGAATTTTTGGAAAAAAATTAATTTTTAATTTTATGGCGTGCTGTTTTGCTTTCGTGTTCTTCATAGCATTTCTGTCAAAAACTTTTTGTACCTTAAACGTCTTTAAACTAACCTCCTTTTTGGCCTTGCGAACTAAAAACTCGGAACACTTCACCTTCTGTGCCAGTTTTCTGCATGAAATGTTGGGGTTCTCTTTAAAATTGTGACGAAGTTCTTCTTTTTGTTTTGGTCACGAATGCCTTTTTCTTTCGCGGAACCTGGCTTTCGAAAGACATCCAAGTCTTCCTTAAAATTTTTCAGAACTTTTGATAGCAATTTCACATTAACTTTGCTATTCCGAGCAATTCTATTGGTAGTCTACCGCGACTGGTCTTGAAAAATTTTTATTATAGACTTTCGAACTTATAGCTCGTTTGCGATTTTTAAGTACTTATATATGACTTACTAGGGACAAACTTTTAAAACCATAGTTTTGGGACATTCAATTCAAAGCCTACTGCGAAAAAAAATTTTTAAATTGAGTAATTTGAAAACAAGTTATTGGATAAAATGTGTCGGACAATTTTATCGAACGCAGTCCTTATGTATGTAAAAGAATTCAAAATACTTGAAAAATGTTGATAAAATCAAAATGATTATTAAACCAAAAACGCCAAATAAGGTAAGTGATGATAAAAAAATTAAAATAAAAAAGAAATCGAAAAATTTTAAAGAAAAGTCGACAAATGTCAATAAATTTTAAACAATGTCTTTTTTCAAAAAGAAAAAACTATCAACTTTCAAACACCGTGCTTAATAAGTGTAGCCCACTATGACTTTTTTTTCGAATAGCCAGTTCTTCAACATTATTTTGAGTTCACAAAACAAAAGTATGTCGTATCGAATGAGGTTAATTCGGAAAGTGATAAGTTGATTTTGATAATTATGTAAATAAATATATGATTTTTATTTTGCTTTTGGCAAAATTTCATCTACTCAATAACTAGCAGCATACGAGTAAATTCTCGATATAATAGAATATGATTTTGTTACTATTTTATAGCCTACTTTTTGGCGCTCCCGCCAACATTTCAATTACACACACTAAATAGCATACTCTATGACAGCGCTTTTACTGCTACTTCTATGATTTTAATTTTTTTGTTGGTTTCATTTCATTAAATGTTTACAACTGTAATTACATAACTGTACTATGTGTATGTAGTTGTTGCTGTTGAATCTGTACAAGTATCTACTTATGTGTATAGATATGTAATATTCCTAACCATAAATACACTCATTAAGTATTTAGAACGCACAAAACATTTACAATGGCAATAGCAATAACAACAAAATAAACTGATTTTAAGCCATACAGTGTAGCAAAATACGTAGTAAAAGAGTAGGAGGAGGAAAAAAGTACACATACACATTAGTACTTAATCGGCTTAAGGAGACTACAGAGTGAAATAATTGTCGTGTATTGCAATTTATTTGAAACTTCAATTTAACACTTCCAGTAGGAAATCATAAATTGTAATGTTATGCCTTAGTTATCTAGATTGCTTTTTGAGTAATTCAAGTTTGATATTTCAAAAATTCTTTTTTTTTTAACTTAATATCCAGGCAATTTTTTTCCTCCACTTCCATGATGATAAAACTGACAAAATTTCCTTTCAACCATCTTTTTTTATGTGATACAAATAGCAAACATAACAATTTATTGCATCCATAGAATGAAAGTAGAGCATATATAGATAAATTTTATTATGCTGCTAGTCCGGAGCCGGAGAAGCATCTTTTCAAATATGTTGTTTTCTCATTTCCAAAATCGCCGCATAGTCCGTTAAATCTCTTAATTCCAATAGAATCTTGTAAATGCATTAAGCCTCCCAGTCAAATCTCTAAAATCCCTAAACTCATAAAACTCCTGTCCTATATCACCCCAAATGCTCAAACTGTGTATATAAAAATTTAAGGATAACAACATTTTTGCTTGTTGGCGGCAACCAACGAACGATGCTAGCGGATGTGCAAATATTTAAGGCGCGCTCCCAAAGTACTTGTTTACATCGACGACGACGCGACAGCAACAAAGACCAGGCACCAGTGCCGAGAGCTCAGCAATGCGACGTCAAACGACAATGACAGAAGCACAAACAGGACAAACCACCTCAGCTTGCGTTTGTTAGCGACATAATATGTAGGTGTATTGTAGCACCTTTGCAACATCCTGTAGGACAGCAGTAGCAGCAGCAGCAGTAGATGCTAACCGAATGTGCTAAGCGCACTGAAGTGCAAACTTTACTGTTTATGTTTTTTTATTTTATTAGACAGGATTTTTGAGCGTATAAAAGCATTTTTTCTTGTTTTAATGTCAACATCATGCTAAGGATATATTCCAGGAATATTTTTTTTTTTTTATATCGTTGTTTCAAAGTTTGATATTTCCACTGCTCTGTAAAAATCAAAAATCATCCCCTTACTTAATAGTCAGGAATATCTACAGAAATGTCACGATAGACTGCAACGTTTTGAAGCAAATTTTCTTCAAACAGTTGTTTTTTTTAGTCTTTTATACTTCGTTTTCACTGGAAATTTATGAGGTGATTAAAGGCTGTTTTGAGATTAAGCAATAAATCTCGTCGTAAATCATGTGACGAGATTTATTTCAAATCTGCATATAAATCTCAACAGGGCTACCAATTTTGATTTTTTTCGACCAAGTGGCATCCCTTGACTTTGACAATTGGCATTAAATGTCATTACAAACAAAGCAAATGGAAGATAAATATAAAGAAGAAAAGGAAAATCATTCGGCCAATGGAAATGGGTAGGATTTAACGACAAGATTTGCAAATCTCATCACAACTAATCTTCGGTGGAAACGTAGTAGTAAATTGAGTTGTTTCAACCAATTATATTTCGAAAAGTAATCATCCAATTGAAAAAATTAGATGGCAAAATTTAAGAAAAAGGTTAGGGTTAGAAAACAACGAAATACACTACAGCCTGGATGTGTACCACATGCCTGTAGAAAGTATTTTCTGCAATTGTACTATAGCCTTTACCAAAAATGTTTAGAAAGCATTAATGTTTAGATACGGTATCTAGCAACAATGTTTAGATACAATGTTTAGACACAAGGCTTGGATACATTTATAGTAACAATGTGTAAAACCCAATTATTCTATAACTTTTAGTAAAAATGTTTAGACACTATATATGTTTAAGTACATTGCTTAGATTCAATGTTTAGACACAAAGTTTAGACACCTTAACTTATAGTAACTATGCTCAGAGGCAAAAAATATCACAAATTTAACCAAAACAGTTTGGATACAGTATCTAGCAACAATGTTTAGATGAAAAGTTTAGACACAAAGCTTAGATACATTTATAGTAACAATGTTTAAAACCCAATTTTAGTCTTTAGCACTAATGTTTATATACAATATCTACTAAGGTATATTGCCTAGAAACAATGTTTAGACACAAAGTTTAGATGCATTTGTAATAACAATAATAAGAGACTTATAATATTAAAATTTTAAAAAATATTGCTTAGGCACAATATCTAGCAACAATGTGTCGATACATTTCTGTTAAAAATGCTCCAACTGGAGATTTGTACGCGTTGTTGGAAATATTGTTCTGAAATCTGAAGTCTTCAATCACAAAGTGCTCTAGACGACTTCTTGAGAATTTTCTTGAAAATTGGTTAATTTTTGGGTGAACATATTTTTGAATTTATGTAATATAAAAAATTTTTCGAATAATTGTATGATGTGCCCTTGGCACCTTAAGGTGGTAGAAACTGAGATAATGAGTACAACTGGTCGAAAAATACATTTGAGATAAATGAAATATAGCCCAGACATTTACATCAATATACTATACTTGTTGATCGAACGTCAAATGGCGGAGATATTTATAAAAAACAAAACTGCACCGAATTTAGAGGCCGAAAAAATTTTTTTTCCTTAAAAATCTTTCAATATTATCTTTCAAACTTTTTTTTGTGAAACTATCTAATGTACATCTGGCAACCCTGCTTTGGAATTTGCGTTTGCTTATTGTATACGTATCTTCAAGAAATATCACTTGCCAGTTTCTATCTACTTTACCTTTGTCTTAATTCGTTGTAAAGAGTCCCATTTATAGTCCTTTTTACCCCTGCTAATGACTGTTAGCTTGAGACTACTTAGAGGCAGAGTCTTTGTTGAGGAAACGACTTATGGATTTGCTAACGAATGGAAGTTGACAGTGGATGAATCATGTATAAACATCTGGTTTATACCTCTTCTTGGGCTTAAGCCGCAAAATCTTTGAACATTTGACGATTATCTTTCTTGCTAGAGGCTTTTGCCTCCTTTTTGAGGGCATTGTCTTTTGGTCGCTCAGTATTTCTTTTCATAAATAATTCGGGCTCTTTCGCTTTGGAATAAATCTAATTATGTTATTAAATCTTAGAAAGAAGATTTCAAGAACTAAGTCAGGTGCACTAATTTGACGCCAATGCATTAAAATTATACCAAGAAAATATTTATTCCGGAGCTAATTAATAAATTTCAAACCCAACATTGCTGTTTGAGAGCTGGAAGGCCCAAAAAATAGTTCCAAAAGACTTGGAGCAATAGATCCTTCGAAAACCAGAAATTTGTCAAATATCTAACTAAAGCCTACATGTTTCCTCTGAGTCATCCAGATTGTCGTCTCTTGGGATATTACAGAAAATCTTCTTTTAGAGTGCACCAACGATATTTTCAACTTGACATCACAGTATTAAATCCCAACTGAACAAATGACTTGCACAAACATATCGTTAACATTTACGTTGTACATACAGGTACTTGAAAGTAATACAACTCCCTCTTAACAACGAAAAAAAAACTACTTGTCCTCTTGTTTTTATATACAAATGCTTACATACACACAGACGCTTATGTGTGTATAAATGAATATATTCTCCCTTGTGTAAGCTTATTAAGGACTACTTTGCTCCTTCGCGCGTTGTTTTCTTACTGCATGCAACGTGGTTTGTATTTTTTTTTTGCTCCCATCCGTGTACACTTTGGCTGCTGTGTGTTGTACCACAGTAACCACGTGACAAGTAGAAAGGGCTTTTTTCACTTTACGACAGGATAAAAATAAATTTGCAACGCTACTGATGCTGCTGCGCCGGCTGCTGCTGCTTTTGTTGTTACTGTCACTGCCAGGAATGCCAGAAAAAAGCGCTTGCAAACACAAACTGGCTGGTAGGCAACAGTACCTTAGTGTATGAGGATCAGGTTGAGCGAAAAGTAAATTTATATTTAGTTGCTCGCAAGTTTAAAAATCGATTTAGAAGTTTTATTTTGGCTTTAAATGCTAAGGGAGAATCTTGTGAGGAAGATGACAATTTCAGGGATTTGGAAATAAAAGAAGGATGTGAGTAGGGAGAGGAATAAGATTTTATCAGCACTACAAACCAAAGAGTTTGAAGTTTAAAGTGTTTGAGCAATAAATAGCGCCTGAAGAGATGCAGAGTCAATTGTTGTACTTTTCACTTAAGGGTCGTTGAAATTTTAAACATTTAAGGTTGCATAGTTTTAGGCAAAACTTTTCTTTAATGCTTAATATTGAAAACTTATTGATTAATTTCCTTTTAATTTTTTTTTTTCTTTGCAGACAGCATCATAGGCATACGCACCAGCAGCATGTTAACTACACATCATCTGCAACAACAGCAATATCACCACCACCAGCAACAACAACAGCTGCCACAACATCACAAGCCATTTGTGGAATTACAATCGGCAGTGATGCTGCCACCAACAATTGTTAGCATTGGCAGTTCAATTGCAAATGCAACAACAACAGCAATAAATTACAACAACAGCAGCAGCACCGGCGGTGGTAACACCATTACGACCAACTCAGTGACCACACAAACACCAAAGGCACAAAAACGTGTTACAATCGTTGAACCCACAACGCATACTTTCGATCCTTTGCTACCAACTATGGCAGCAAATATCACCACTACTGCACATCATATAGTGTCAACGCCGACACCAATAATAACCATAACAACTTCATCATCAATTGATGAAACACCAACAACTGCAGCAGCAGCAGCAACAGTGAGTGACACAACAGCAGACAACGAAACGAACGCTATAACACCCGATGATGAGAATTCCATCACTGGCATGTTAGATCGTATCACACATGATCTTGATTATCTACTTAATCGTACAAATGACTTACCGCCACCACCATTGGAAGTTGATGATGATGATATACCGCCACCACCATTGCCACCAAGTGGCACCATTCCACAAGAGGCCTCGTCAACGACGCAAGTAAATGGATCATCGTCAATGTCGTCGAATCGCGGTCATGTACAGCACGATGTAATCGTGGAGGAATCAGAGGTGGAATAATAATAGCTAGTAGGAAAACTAAGTTACATTAGCTTAAACGTAAGCAGAATAATATATATAGATAATATAATATGAGCTGTATATTTTTAGAATGTGCTAACTGTAATGTTCAAAATTTTAAAAATGAATCACCCTGTTTGAGATTTACTTCCATGCAAACAAAATTTTTATTTAACTTATGCCCGAAAATATGCTACGCTTTTTTACAATATCAGCCGCAATCTTAGGGTAAAGAATACAATGGGAATTCAGTATGTTATGCTGATCATATTAATGGTGAGAGGGATAATCCATACGCATGTGAGACAACAGATAATGTTGGTTCTTGTGTAGCACTGTAATATGCATACCCAATCAACGCGACCCCACTCGTAGTTTGTTTTGAGGTCATTTGCGGATTTTGCTGAAATATGGTACATGGTTTTAAGACTGATTCAAAAAAAAAAAACATTTTTGGAAATAGCACGATTTCGCCCAAAAATCTGAAAGAGGGTATCAATAAGTGAGCTGAGATTTTTCTAAATTTTTTTGGGGGCCATTTGGAGGTTGCGTAACGTCGATTTATGTAAAATCTCGAGTTGATGGGGTTTTTATTTTATTACGGTTTCAAAAATGATCGGAATAAGTAATAAAATATATAAAATTTTTCGTCTTGAATCAAGGTATATGAAACAAATAAAAATTGTAACCTATAATATGGAACAGAAAAATTAGGAACAAGACTTGGCTACACCGAGACGATAGCCTCAGCTGAGTAAAGCTCTCGATGGGTTTTGCAAACTTAGCTGCATAACGGTTTTTATCGACCTCCAAAGTTTTTGTCAGAGGCTCTTCAGTTTCCGATCTATATCTCGTGTACTATTTCAGAAACAGGTTTTTTTATTTACTAAAAATATAGCTAAATGTCCAACAAGTAACTTTACTTAGCAAACTACTTATGTCAAAAAATTTCATACAGTGGGTGTTTTGATGTAAAATGTTCGGCCTTTTTTAGTTTTTCGACCATAACTCAAAAAATATCAATTTTTCAAAAAAACTTCCTTATGAAAAATTTAACTAAACTGTAAAATGCATAAAGTTTGTAAGCATCCAATATGGGACTTGGTCGATAAATGAGAATTTTCGGCTGTTGAACGCCCGCGGTCGGCAAAACTCTTTTTTTACTCAAAATTGATGGTACGAAAAAAGTGTATCTGGGATAAAATGCTTAGAATTGTTCGGAGAATACGTGTGAATTTTGTCAGAATTTTTTTGGACATTAATAAACATTTTTTTCATTTTTAAATTTTTGTATTTTTGAAAAAATTCTGAATAAACTCACACGTATTTATTTAACGATTCTAAGTATTTTATACCGTATACACTTTCCTCACTTTCGAGTAAAAAAAGAGTTTTGCTGACAGCGGGCGTTCAATAGCCAAAAATTCTCATTTAACAACCATGTCCCATATTGGGTGTTTACAAACTTTATCCGATTGTTGTGGATCTTTTTGACACACTTTTCAAAAGAAAGGACTATAATGTGTTAAAGTTTCTTCAAAAACATTCTACAGAATATTTCATTAGGGGTCACCAAAGATGAAAAATGCTAAAAACTTCAGAATAATGACTAAAAAAGCATTAAAAATGCAGAACACGTTAACCCATTATAACCGATTTTTTTGAAAATATAGTTATTAAAACCCACAAGACCAGGATATGATGGGTTAAGTTGTCCAAGCCGAAATTTTGTACAAATCGACTTTGCGCGACCACTAAATGACATTCAAAAAAATTTTTAAAATCTCAGCTCTTTTTTTTTTGACCCCTCTTTAAAATTTTTGGGCGTAGTCATGGAATTTCCAAAAATTAATTTTTTTTTTTTGGATCAGCTTTTCATATCCATAGAAATGGCAAAAACAATTTTTGCGATTTATTTTTTTGGATTTTGCAAGGGTGCTAAGAATGAAAAATCAGTAAATTGGAGCACGCATTACTTAACATAATTGTCCTGAACTTGAACACTTTTTAACCGATTTCCATGCTCAGAACATTTTTGGAAACGTTTTGAATTGGACAACGAGTATAAGCACAACGTAAGTTTGGCGAAAAGTAAAATTTTTACGACTTTTTAGTACAAAGATTACTAGAAACGCTCCATAGACTACTTTTTAGATCATCTAATATATGTATGAATGTAAAATTAAGATGCTTACAATATAGGAGGTATGATTTTTTGCATATTTCAAAACATGAAATTGACCGATACGTCCTCACACAACTCACAATACCTAATGGTCTATAACTAAATCATCTCTAAAACGATTTTCATGTTTTGACCAATTTTGGAAAGGTAGTGCATCAGGTTATTAGTATAAAGTTCTACAATTAATTGGCAAAAAGTATATGTTTTAGTACATTTTTAGTACAAAGATTTATAATTGAACCAATCCAAGTTTTGATTTCAAAATAAATTTTTTTTTTTTGGTCGTTTAATAGATCATTCTAAAACGGTTAAAATATATTTTGTGTAAAGAAGACAAAACTGAATCTAGATGCAAAATCGCTCTGTCAAATCATGATGTCCAGATATCCTAACCTAAAAGTGCAAAAAACGCCATTTTTATTTATTTCTAGAGTTATGTTAAAGGCATGCAAGCTTTTCTAATCTTTTCTTCTACTACAACTTTTTCCCTTTCGAAAAGGAGCTCAAAAGTCATCTAAGTACGATTATTCCATACAAAGTTATGATTGTTTTATAATAAGGCGATTCCTGAAAACGTGTAAAAGCCTCGAAAACCTCGTAAACTCGAAAAACTGTCAAATTTCGCATTAATTTTGACAACTTTTACGAGTTTACGAGGTTTTTGAAGCTTTTACACGTTTTCAGGAATCCCCTAAATGAATATTTTTTCACTTTTGAGTAAATTCTTTAGTTACAAGAACTCTATACAAAGGTTAGCACATTCTTCACATAAATTCGCATGGTTGTCATTATGTAAATATTTACAAATGCATATAAGAAATATACTTAGTTAGATTTTAGTTAAAATTTCATTAAATTTTATAAACTATTATATTACACACAATAAGTAAAATTCATTCTTTAAGGGTTAAAATTGAATAATTTTTAAGAGTTAAGGCAGCTAAATACGTAAACTAAAAAATTTACTAATAAAATTCTGTAAATAGCAGACTAATTGTAAAAAGTACAAAGAAAATTATAAATCAAAAAATTTAAAACTTTTCTTAAATATCGTGATAGTAAACATGATAAGGGATTTATGTGAAAAATAATGCCCAAAAATTGCATATAATTTTTTAGAATATTTTTAATATTTTTTATTATTTATTTTGAGCAATTTTTTTATTTATATTTAGAGCATTTTATATATTGTTCTTGAGCGATTTTACATTTTTGCTTTTGGCTATTTTTTCTGTGCTCTGTAGACGTCATAAAACTCAAAATTTTATATTGCATTGATATTTGCATATGTTGTGCTTCAGAATCTTTTTGTGGACATATATATATACGTATAAGAGCCTGAAGGAAAACATGCCCAAATATCAAAACAAAATAAGTTGAAGCGCCAAATGACAATTGAGTTTCTGAATAAACTGAATATACCATTAGTAGCTGTCACATTTTGTGTCAGAAAAAATCATCAAGATGAAATACATGGAATATGAAAGAAGGTAATAAATATGTAAATTTTATTTACTTGATACATCATAGATCAATTTCTTTGTAATAAAAACATAATAATATAAACACATACTTGTTTAAGGAAAACATATTATAACTAAAATGTACACAAATATGTACAAAATAACATGAAAGAATTTGAATATAAAATGTTAAATGAGAATTTATTTTGATTTTTTGTTTCAATTATTATTACCAGATTTATTGTAAATTCATACATAGAAGTTTAAATAGATGTCAATGACGTATTATATAAGTACATACATACATACATAAATGTAAGTGTATAAATACAAATGTCTGTGTTACTATTTGTAAATATGAAATTTTCAAAAATTTACCATAAATGAATGTAAATATGAAATATAAACCAAAAACCAAAAGTATTTAGATATGTGTATGTATGTGTTCAATCAGTAAATTTAATCTTTTACTCATTGTTCAGTGAAATTTTAATTGCAAATTTATTTTCAAATATATTTAATTCAATAATAAATAAAACTATAAAATTTAAGCTTTCTCCATTAGTACATATAAGTCAAATCATATGATACAGATATTTAAGGATTTACAATATAGAAAAAAAAAAATTCAAAAATTCAACTTAAGAAAAGTTTAACTTTAGCTAGCAATAAAACAACATTTGTATATTCTATCATTTTTAGTCATTTAAAAAAACATTAATTAAATATTCAATTTAAATTAAATAAAAGAAAATCAAAAAAAAAAAACAAAAAAAAACAATTGTAACATTTTTTAAAACAAAAAAATACTTAACAAATAAAAACTCTAAAGACTCTTTGTTATATGAAAAATTAAATTAAATGCATTTTTATTTATTTCTTTATCTAGTTATTATTAATATTTTAATAAAATTACAGATTTTTCAAAACGCCAGCAATTAAAACGAAACAAAATTTTTTAAATTATTACAATATCTTGGTATTAAAATGTTGTAACATGACCAGCAAAAAATATAATATCCCTACTTCTGACAGCAAAATAGAAGGGATGATCCGCACGGAAGAATTTTTGTCGTGAGTTACTGATTACAATGGGCTTATATGCCGCTGGAAAGAGAACGAGAAATATTACTTTAAAATAATATGTGAGATGGTTAGTTGAAGGAGCCACAAGTTGTTGCGTCTTTCAAAGAACTAAAAGATAAAGAAAACTCTTAATCAAAATTGCGTGAGAAAATTCATCAGTAAGAATATTTTTGAGGAACCGAGAGGAACCGTAGTTAAAAACCCAAAATAATGTCAAATAACAGGCAGTAGAATATACCAAACGTTTTTTCTTGAACATGACAGAATCCTCATGAATTGTAGTGAAACGTCTTCTTTACCCTATAGCTCTTGCGTCATTATGTAACTTGATATCATATCCATCGCTTCATACCGAATTATTTCGTTTAAGCCTAAAAATATGCTACACAATTTTATGTTAAAAAATAATGCAACTACTAGCATACTTTTAGGCCTTATAATTTAATATGGAATGAACGAGCATTTCGATTTTTAGTTACTTGTATCAGCAATCTCACCTGCTGCTGTAGTTCCATCTGAACCCGATTCATTCACTTCAATGCAAACTCGATGCAGTACATCACTGATAGGCAGCGCTTCGTTCGAATTTTCTTTGAGTAAATTTTTAAAGTTCGCGTCCTGTGTAAAGAGTGTTGAAATGCCGAGCTAGAGAAAATTCAAAGGAAATGAATACTTTATTATAGCTTTTTTTTAGAAAATATATTAGTTTTAGTTTAAATTTAAAATAGAAAATACATATAAGAATATTACTCAGCAAATGCTTGAGTACAAAAATAAAATTTAGCACACCCTGTTTCATTAAATAAATTTTATATGTAAAAAAAATATAGCAACTAGACAAACCAAACAGATAAGGTGAATTTAACATGCGGTGAAAAGAATTGACTAGAAATTTCAATGAAAAGGGGAACTTTCGTAGACACCAGAGACATTTTTGAAGATCAAAAGAGAATTATTATAAGTTGAGGTAAAGAAAAGATTGTGCACAAGGTAATAGTATACATAAACAGGGTGGGTAGAAATCAATAGAAAACCGAAAAATACAAGATGCCTGTGACTATTCTGAGCAACTTTTTCGTTTGTCAAAACCAATGGAGTTATTTGATTTTAAAGCGAACCAAAAGCTGTATTTCTCGTAGACGTTCAAAGTCCCTCCAGCCATTTACGCGGTAACGATACAGGTTTTTTTTCGTAATCAGCAACGTACAGTACCTTTAAGTACCGAGATCATTCTTGTCGAGCGATTGTACGATTATCGCCATCATGAAGTTTGGAATTGCGAATTTCGAAAAATCATATAGGAAAAAAAAGTTGTTCAAAATAATCCCAGGAATTTCAAATTTTTCGGTGTTCAGCTGATTTTTACCCAACTTGTTAGGTGGGATTTAATAAGCAAAGCCAAAGTCATTGCAAAGCATATCTAGTGCTATTTTGAAATAGCAATTTAAAGAATATTGACGAAATTATTATCGAAAAGTTCTTAAAGTGCTCAGATAAACTAAATTTAAAATTTTTCTGTTCGGAGTGATATTTGGGCAAAAAGAAAGCATAGCACAAGTTTCGGCACCGAGTATTTTTAATATCATTCGACTACTAACCAAAGCGCAGGAAAGGGCCCATTTACATTCAAAAGGTTGAGGCCAAAAAGGTTATCGCTAAGGAGAATAGATGAAATAGTGTCGATGTCATTTCGTTAAAATATAGCGATATCAAAGCTATCGGTAGATCATCTAAAGAACGAATTATCTCATCGAAGTAACAGTAATATAATAGGAATGTTCTTGTATGAATTGTATTCCATTGAACAATATGTCATCTAAGTAGTTAAAGTTATAGCAAAAATACTGTTTTGAGCTATTTTTTAAATCTATATAACTGGATGACATATCGTTCACCCGTAAAATTCGATAAGTACTTGAAAGCCATAATCTTTGTCTTTAAAACCTAACTTTAATTATGTCGATATTTTTTTTTTAAAAATCCTAACCTAAAAAGATAAAAAACAGGTTTTTTCAATATTTCGATCTACGATATCTCGTAGAAAGATGAAGATATCGACATATTTGAAGTTAGGTTTGAAAGAAAAAGAATAGGGCTTTCAAGTAGGTACCGTTAACAGATTTAACGAATAAACAATATGTCATATAGTTAGTAAGATATAGCTTCAAAAAATTGCAATTTTGGTTTTTAGGTTAGAATATCTCGAGAAATATTCACGATTGAATTCGAATTCAGCATCGCAGAGCACATCGAATGTTTATTTTTTTTTTTTTTTTTGGTTTTATATGGAAAACTAGAAAAGGGGCTTTCTCGAAGGGGGAACCGATCGGATTTTTTGGACAATGGGAAAATTATTACGAAAGCCTATAGAATCCCCCCCCATTTTCAGTTTTGGTTGTAATTTTTGTTTGATAATCCGGCCCTTTAAAAACACTGTAACGATACTACTTAGACAGTTTTTTAAGGTCATTAGTAGGATTTTTTTAATACGTATAAATAACAGATGTCGCTGTCGTCTTCAAAGGACTAAAAGTTAAAGATAGAGAATCATTGGTAGAAATAGCGAAGAGTTTAGAAGAGAACCTTATGGAACTCCAGCATTAATGTACAATAATTGCTTAACTGACCATCCTACCGATGTGATTGAACTTAATTTCAATATATTGTATATAACCAAAACACCATATCTACCCAACAGAAAATTTCGATGCGCATCCCCAAGATGCAATAGCGATGCGCATCCTTCTCGCATCCAAAGAGCTGATTTGCATGCGCATATTTTCTGCGCTATAAGTAGCGAGAGCGAAGCGCATCCAAAGAGCATTTCTGAATGCGAGAGCGATGCGCATCCAAAGAGCATTTCTGGTAGCGAGAGCGATGCGCATCCAAAGAGCATTTCTGAATGCGAGAGCGATGCGCATCCAAAGAGCATTTCTGGTAGCGAGAACGATGCGCTTTCGGTCACGTATTATCGTACAAAACAAAATAAATCAATAAGTCGTCTTCGTAAGAGCGCGATGATAGAGCAGTGGTCTAGCGACTGGCACTGCGATTGAGAGTTGTAGCAACCGTGAGGTCCTCGGTTCAACTCCGGCCCAGACCTAACACAAAAGTTTTCAACTTGCAATTTTTCAATTTGAATTAATTTAGTAAAATAAAAATAATTATAATTGCATCAAAAAAAAAAAAAATAATAGTCTGATGTGTCTTTGTTGAGACGAAGGACGTAAAATTTCAATTAAAAATTAATTTTTTAAATATTTTTATTGTCATCCAAAAAGTATCCAAAGAGCATTTCTGAATGCGAGAGCGATGCGCATCCAAAGAACATTTCTGGTAGCGAGAGCGATGCGCATCCAAAGAGCATTTCTGGATGCGAGAGCGATGCGCAACCCAAAGAGCATTTCTGGTAGCGAGAGCGAAGCGCTTCGTTCCAATGACATGCCAATGTTAATTTCAGCGCTTTTGGCAGCGAGAGAGATGCGCTTCACTGCTGCTTTAGAGCGCTTCAGAAGCGCTATTGATGCGCTCCATTCCCCATTGGGTATAAAGTTGTT
This sequence comes from Calliopum simillimum, assembly GCA_951812925.1. Classification (NCBI taxonomy): domain Eukaryota; kingdom Metazoa; phylum Arthropoda; class Insecta; order Diptera; family Lauxaniidae; genus Calliopum; species Calliopum simillimum. Next base: position 118,581,099 of record OX638369.1, on the reverse strand, counting down.
TACACTACAACACATACTTACATATTACATATTGTGGTCTACATATTGTGCGTAGTTTATATTACTTCGAAATGCTGTCATTCAAATTGGATCAATTTTATATTGAAAGTATGTGTAATAAATTTACAATTTGACATTTGAGGCCAAAGTTTTCTTCATTTTATTTTTGAATTTATGTTGCAAGAAACCATGCAGTAAGTATATCATATGGGTGAATAATATCAAAATATTACAAAAAACAAAACATTTTTAATTAAATCTCTCCCATGTATATAATCCAATGAACAAACAGTTCATAGCTATTTGCCCTGAAGGCAGAATACTCCAATGTTTACACTTCGCAATAAATAAAACAAAATCCATTTGATTTTTATTTTATTTACTTCGGTTTCAATGTCAGAACACCAACCACAACAATTCTTTTATTGGGCAACATACCTATGGTTTGTACTTTAGTTTTATAAGAAAAAAGAGCTATTCAAAAGATGCTAAGTAGTGAAGAACTAACATAAATGCTGAACGAAAATAAAGTTCAGAAGTTCATTTCTTCCGGGTAGCACTGAGTTACATGGAGGATTAAACATTATTCTCCTGCAGGATTCAATAAGGTTTTGGTATATTTATAATAGAAAACTTCAACTTTTAGCCCGCGATTCAAATATAGGCCCTTATTATGAATAAACATTCTCGAGAATTTTTTCTCAGACTCCCTGGTATGACAAATTAAAAACTTTTTTACTAAAAATTTATTTCGTTTGTTTCGTTTATTTTCAAGAGAAAAAAGAAACATCCCTTTTTTTATGAACGTTATTTCGTCAGATTTTTACAAAGTGTGAAGGTTTGGAGATTTATTTAGCGGAACTCGTAGACCATCACCAATTTTGTAATTTTACTTCGTTTTGATTGTTTTCAATGAAATTTTGAATTTTTTATTTTGTTTATCTTTTTTTAACCTTAGCTGTTAAAAGCTTATGGAAAATATCCACGGCTGCATAGTTTTTTGACGGAAATTGGAAGAAAATTCCAAAAAAATTTACATAAAAAAATATTCCTGACAGGTGAATTTATTTAGATTCTCGAATTATGGGAATCGATGGGAACGTGAGTTATCGTGAATAAATATTCCCGGGGAATTTTTCTCAGACTGCAATGGAGAATGTACCCGCAATATATGCTCGAGAAGCGAATATATTCTCGAGGGAATTTCTCGATAAATTCATAAGACCACTGGGCTTGGGTATGAGAAACGAAACTCTACTTATTGACATCTACAACAAAGCCGGACTCAAATCAACTGTTTTCCTTAACATTCTTCATGACATCTTAGATTAGACTGAAAGCGGAATCCGATTGAACTTTAATAAACACTTAAAGGTGATTTGTTACGGGTTTTAGTCACATGCTTCCACTAAGTATTTTAAGACAATAAATATCACGTTTTAAATCGTTTGTATCTCTAAAATTTTCAATAAATTTAAACAGTGTGGATTTTTGATTTGAGTAGAATACAGTTTATTTCTTCAAAGTATGTATTAGACGTGGTAATGACGAAGTCCGCCAAAAATTTACCCTGATCCCATGAAGTTAAAAACATAAAAAACTCCCCTTACCCTTGGGGGGTTATAAGCTTTATGGACCGCCCCTTTCCATATTGAATTAGGTGTTTTTTTAAAACAGTCAATTTTTAAAGCTTAAAAACTACTTACATTTTGTAGCGTCTCCCGCAAGTTTGTCTCAAAGTCTATGCGAAATTTAGGCAGCAACACTTGAACACTATCAATCTGCATACGTTCAGCCAAATCGCATAAATCAACAGTGGACAAACGTTGCTCCAGCTCAAACAAACCGTCACGTTTATTGGGCAAAACTAACAGCATGGCCAGCTCTTCCTCATGTTCGTAGGGTAACTCAATAGCGCGGGCATCTAACTCTTTCAACTCGGCATATTTAACAAACATATCATCATCGAAAAGCATCGGCACAGCACGTTGTACATCCGGACTCAAATGAAAATCATATGAACCAGTACGATATGCGCTAAACGGCAAGAACCATTTACTTTGAAAATAAGCGACATTCACCAGCAAAGCGAGAGCAGTTGGCATTGGCACTGACTCAGCAGCGATGGCAGTGGAAACTTTTGAGCCAATTGGTAATTGCTGTAATGTTTTACCAATATGTTGCATTATTGATGAGCTGTCACTTAATTTTGTATTTTCCGCTGTGTAATGAAAATATTTTTGTGCAATTTTTTGAAATTCCTCCAATATGGCAACACTGTCGGCAAGCATTAAACGTTGTAATAATAAGATTTTTGTATCCTCTGTCGCTTTAGTAAATGTTTCCAAAATGTCTGCATAATAATTGGCCATTTTCGCATTACTGTCACCAAAACGTTTCAATTGCAATGTACGCTTTAGTTCCTCTGCCGTGTTGCCATCGGAACCCAAATAAAGTAAGGCAAGTGTAGCTTCCAATAACAGCGGTGATATGATAATGTTTTCTTGTGCATGCTGCGCGGAGATGTGTTGAAAGAGTGTGGCGGCAAATTGTTGTGTTGTAGTTGTGGGCGTGGCAGCAACAGCGGCGGCGGTGGCAACACTATTGCCATTTGTTGAAGTTGACATTATGGCTATAATTTGAATAGTTGTGACGTGAAATTATGTAACTGTGGAACAATTTTATTTAAAAAAATATTTGCTTTTTTTTTATTAAAATTTTATATTTATTACTTTTTTTTTCGATTTCGTTAGATTGCAACACTTTGCCGCTTAATTAAAATTTATGCTATAAATTTCTAATATTGTTGCTTCATTATCTTCACTTTCCAAAAATATTCTTATTTTTTATATCTTTTTTTTTTATAAATTTCGAAATATTTTTTGATCTATTTGATTTCACTTTATTTAACAAATCAGAAGCAAAAAAATTCACCCAAATCCACTGCACGCGAAATCATACCAGCAGCTTTACGCCAACTAAACTAAATTACTCAACAAATATAAAAATATAAAAAAAATTTTGAGAATTTTCTTAGCGAACAAACAAATGGATTTTCGCATTTTGTCACGCTACCCACAAACATTTAGGTATATTAGTTCGCTTCAATCATTTGATTCAATAAGTTTATAGCAGAAATAGATCGGTTGCAAAATCTCTCCATTATTAATGTAGATTGAATAATAAGCAGCACATAATTCAGAATCTTTCCCTCCTCGCTCGCTCTCGTTTTCTCTTGGGCCTCGAGAAAACATCTTAATCTTGTGGCTCCAATTTTCTGCAATATTTCCCCGATTCTAGTATTTCTTGTTCCAACGATCGCTTCCACCATGTTTTCGGATGATCGCGTTTCTCATATTCTTAAGGCTTCCACTTCATGTTTGACGGAAAACTTCCATTGAATAGATAGTTTAAATGACATGTCTTTTTTATTTTGGCTGCTTGATTTCTGCAGAAAAGTATGTACACGGAGAGAAAAGTTTTAAAATTTTTGTAGCGAAAATCATTCAAAAATTACTGAACTTATAAATACATAAATAAAAATGGGGGTCATCGTGAATCAATATTCCCGGGGAATTTTACTCAGACTGCCGTGCATTCTCCATTGCAGTCTGAGAAAAATTCCACCGAGAATATTGATTCACGATAAACCCCAATATTTCAATATTAGCATAGTAAAAATTATCAAACAGGATAGTAAAAAATATTTTACAAGAATATTTTATTATTGATTAGGAATTTTAACCCTACTTTTTTTAACATTTTTATATCATTTCTTATAGATGTTGTAATGCTTCTGGTTAATGTTTCTTGACCTTACTCACAAAAACGCCTAGATCTGTCGTTTGCACGTATTTAATAGCCCTTTTCTGATAATTTTTATATATTTTTTCTTTCCATTGGAGATAATTCTGGGCCACCAAATTTCAAGTTTTATCTGTATTTCGGAGTAGTTAATGGTAAAGACGTACTATGAGTACCAAAAGTGAGTCCCTTTATTTATCCTTTACAAAATTATAACACAAATGAAACAAATGCTAAACACCCTGATTTTTTATTAATACAGTAGACGCTCATAAATTAAAACTACTTGGTTTTTGAGGTAAAACTAAATTCGGGGTTTCCAGTGTTTAAATAAAAAACTCTCCGAAATAAGAATTTTCAATTCAAATTTTCGATCGTTAAATGAATTACAAACTTTGATTCTAATTTCTGGATGATACGAATTTGTGAGAGTTCTAATTTGTGAGCGTCTACTGTAACAAAATCAAAAAAGTCCATATATTTCGTTCCAAAAGTGAGTCAAACTGAGTGAGAGACACTAAGTTTACTTAAAATCACGCAGCTAAAAGAATTAAAACTTACCTATCATAAAAAATGTATATTTTTTGTGTCCCTCATTGTCTTTAATTATACTATCTAGTCTTTTCGAGCATAGTCCTTACCTGTTTATTGGTGAATTCTGACAAATTTTGCGTCAAATCATCCAAAAAGGCTGTTTTAAGAGTTTCATTATTGTTAACCGTGATTATCCTTACTTTGTAGTCTGAATAAACTTATATAAATTCGTTTGAATTAAGGCCAGAAGATTGCAGGCGTGCTCAATCTGCTAAGGGGTTTGGTAGTGCAACCATGCGCTTGTTAGTCCGATTATTTGGTTCGGATCATTGTCTTGATGAAAGATTTATCGTCAAGCCTAATTTACCTGAGCTAGGCTGAATTTTTTGGTTTAAGATGATCATGTAGTCTTTTACTTTCGAATAAATTCAATTACATCTCTTTCTCCTACCATCATGGAACAACTGCATTGTTTACCGTACTTTTGATGTTTTTCTAATTTACGTCCTTAGTTTTTTATTTTTCGATGATTTTTCTTGCTGTACCAGAGTAAATTCGAGATTATTGATGTAGAAAATAGCTATTTGACTAAAGTGAAAGACTATTTTCTGAAAGTGCGCCATGTGCCTCAAAATAATGACTTTTGCACTTTGAAGTAAATGCATCTCAAAATTCTGACGATAGGATCAGAGCAAAACATGTATTGAAATCACATTGTTCGAGTATTTTTTTTTTTTTTTTTTTTTTTTGAACCTGTTTTACCTATCTAATATTCAAAACACAAACTATGGAATCTAACCAAGGTCGTTAGGCGTACTTTGCGTGATTAATCAAAGATGAAAATATGTCTTGTCTGGAATCTTTGAAACTTCTTTATCTTTCAACATTCGAATATTTCGATGTAGCTCAACAACTGATCTTTTAGAGTACCACCAGCATGTTATTGCTCTCCATTTTCTGTTTATAGAACGATGATGTACTCATCTCATTTTCTTTCGTTTTTGTCTTTATTATTTATTTTTTTCGGTTCAACTAACGCCTCTACTTGTTATCTATATATCTTTTTGCTAATACTTTCATTATTATTCTAGCTCTCGTCGCTAGCTACCGGCACACTTTACTGTGCACATTCATTTATCTAGTGACGTCATACACTCTTCATGTGCGACGACGATATTGTTTGTGGGTGCTGGCCTGGCATTGCTGTTGATGCTGCTGCTGTTGATTTCTAAACTAGAGCATGATGCCAAAATTGTTGTTTGAAATGGAAATCATTAAACTACTACAAATGGTTGTATAGGGTAAATAATATAGCGCATTAGTTGTAAATTAGATTCAAATTCATTCTTCGATTCAAAATGACCTGAAATAACATGAAAGTTTCGGGAAAATTTTTATAAAACATACCGCTTTGAGACTGTAGGATTATGCTTTAACCTTGAAATGTCCAGGATTCAGAAAGAGCAAGTAATAAAGATCTCAAAAAAATGCACCAACTCATCGAAACCATCGAGATGAACCGCATGTTTCGGTATTTTATGATTGGAAAATTGTAATTTTTAGTCATCATTTGATGTAGTAGGCTGCTTTCACCCTTGAAATAAACTTTTTTAGGGAAATATATTTTCGACTTTTTCTCTTGTAAATTTTGGTCTAAAACAGTCCTTAAGAGGCATCAGAGACTACTCTGGTCATTTCCAAAATATATTTTCGATCTTTCCTCATCGATTGCTGCAGTAAATTTTCTTTTCAAAAATGGACCCAAAACGGTCATATATTTTCGGACTTCTCTCATCGATAGACGCAATAAAATTCTTTTGGAAAAATTGGTGCAAAACGGTTACCAAGAGGCATCGGAGACTACTCTGGTCATATCCAAAATTTATTTTCGATCTTTCCTCAACGAAATTAAAAATTTAAACTGTTGATTGTTATGTGGATAAAAAAGCACGATACATCACGATTCCGTAATATTTGCAGTATTCGCCCTATACCGACAATTTATTTGACTTTCATTCAAAATTTCGCGTAAATTAAAATGTGCCTAAACAAATTAAATTCAATGTATTCTGTCTAATCCGGCATAAACGCATGTATCATTCGTTTAATGTTTTTAGTTTTATTTTTTTTATGAAAATTTTCTATTGTTTTTACGAGTTTTTAATACGATACGTGCTCTCTGTGAGACTCAATACAATTCACTCTCATTAATAAATATAAGATGCTCTCTCATACTTATTTTGACTTTATGAAAACTAAATATTTTTCCATTCAACTATAAATTGTCTTTACCATATGGCATTTACAAGGCAAAAAAACTCTAGTGCCCCGAGTAATTAATTCAATTTAATTTGAGCACTCAAATGGTTGTTGGCATCAATTCTAACGGATGTGGGGGGTGCGGTCAGTTCATAAAGTTTTTTTTTTCATACAACTATATTTAGGTTTATTTATACTGATTCTAAGCGATAATTCAATTTTTTTGATACGCAAGTTCTTATATTCTTTTTAATTTTGATAACACTTGTTTACAAATACTATGGAATTTATATGTTAAAGTTCTTATGAGAAAAGTTATCTAAATGCTCATCCTTACTAACTCATTAAATTTTTGGAATTTTCCGGTGATCCGAGATTTATTTTATTTAAAATAATAGGGGGATTCCTGAAAACGTGTAAAAGCCTCGAAAACTCGTAAAAGTTGTCAAAATCAATACGAAATTTGACAGTTTTACAAGTTTACGAGGTTTTCGAGGCTTTTACAGGTTTTCAGGAATCGCATAAATATATTCCAACATATATTGAGGGTTATCGTGAACCAATATTCCCGTTGAATTTTACTCAAACTGCTATAGAGAATGCACGGCAGTCTGAGAGAAATCCCTCGGGAATATTTATTCACGATAACCCCCCATTATATTTTTGGAAAATGCAAAAAAAATAGAATTTCCTGTTGATAACTGCGATAACTCATGATTTGCATGTTTTTCTTATGGCCTAGGAGATATTATTCGAAAATCATTTGTTTTGAAAAACCAGTTTTTTTTTATATGTATCTCCGAAACCATAAGTCGTACGATAAGATGTATTCGGATCTAGTTTGTGGAAAATCACATGATAACAAATGATATTTTATCTATTTTTCGCCATTTAAAGGTTTTTTAAAAATATGTCTTACTAGCATTTACCAAAAACTGTTAATTGTCTCATCTAAGTATGTGGGTTAAATAGTTTCAGAGATATGGCATTTTTTTAAGGGCGCGGTACCGCCCATTTTTCCCTTGGACATTATTTGTGCCGAAACTCTTACACATATACCAAATCTCATTCTTGTCCGTTAAATTTTTTCAGCGATATGATTCGATTTTTTTGGAAACACGAAAAAAAAACGAATTATCCAAGAGACCCCCGTTGGATGAAAAAAAAATGTTTCAACTAAAATGTCGTAAAAAGTCATGAAACGCATAGAAAAAACGAAAAAATTTTTTTTTTTTTTTAATTTTTGCTTCAGACCCTAGATGAAAAAATTTTTTAACACTAAAATGTTGAAAAAAGTCATGAAACGCGTAGAAAACACAAAAAAAAAATAAAAAAAACAATTTTGGTTCCGGCATCTTAGGTGAAAAAAAAAATCGAAAAAACTAATGATGCAGAAACACGCGGCGTACCCAAAACCCAATAAATATAAATTTTCACGGTGATCGGTACAGACACACAAACATTCATTTTTATATTTATAAATTCCTTGTCTTATGTCTTGTTTCTTGTCATATTTCTTATATCATATTTCCTATGTCTAATTTCTTATGTCATATTAAATATGTCTTGTCTTATTTCATGTCGTATTTCTTATGTCTTATTTCCTATGTCTTATTTTTTATGTCCTTTTTATTATGTCTTATGTCAAATTTCTTATGTGTTATTACTTGTGTCTTATTTCTCATGTCTTATTTCTTATGTCTTATTTCTTATGTCTTATTTATTATGTCTTATGTCATTTATGCCTTATTTCTTGTCATATTTTTTATGTCTTATTTGTCATATTTCTTATGTCTTATTCGTTTTGTCTTTGTTCGTACCAAATTGCATACATATAGCTTTATTCCTTTGGGCTTAATCGTAATTTCAACAAACAGATTTGCAAAGGCGCCAATCAGCGATCAACATGACCTTACATTTAATGGTCACCCTATTATACATATCGTCGCCTTATATAGAAAACGCCGTATCATCATTTTAAATTTTTTCAAAAGCGTTGCAAAAAACCTCTTAATACTCCAAATATTTTAGATTTTGAAGCTAGTTTTGTCTAGTATTTGCTTAATACTGATTTTATTTTAGGCAAGACTTGCCAAAACTGGCCTTAATATCTAAAATGTTTGGAGTTTTAAGACGTTTTTAGCAACACCTTTGAAAAAATTCAAAATGTTACGAATTTTTGTATTTTAGGTGACGATATTTCGAATTTTTATATAGATGATGCGATTCTCAATAAAATAGATTCTAATTCTTTTTATCGTACGACTCGGAGATATTCTTCAAAAATCAGTTTTGTGTAAATTTTAACGGTTCGTGAATTGGTTGGAAAATTTTTTAGCTCAAAATTGCGACATTTAACCTTGCATATAGCACACGATTTCGCACAAAAAAACTTTTTTTTCCTGGCCCAAATAGTAGCATGTGAAAATATGAAATATTTTTGTAACATACAAAACTTGTAAGCCAATGTTAGAAATAATTTGAGCGAATTCGTAAAAAAATTCGAATTTAAAATTTCTATCAGATATATTTTTAGTAGTCTCATCAAAACTGCCCACAGGTGGTACTTGTAGCTTGGCAGCTGTTTACTTTGTCAATTATAATAAATGATTTTATGATAATAAAAGAACCATGTGCCTTTAAATAGACGGAAAAAGCTTTTTCATAAAGATTTGCGGCTATCTGCATATGCACTATATACTATATGCCCATAGAAAGAGTAAAAATACGTCAGAGGAAAAATATATTTTGACAAAGAAAAATCTCTTCTAAAATGTTATTTTCATAAAAATATAAAAAAACTCAAACTTTTATCCGACATATTCGAGATATAGGGCCAAAATATCATTGCAACCAGTGGCGGATTCAGGATTTGTTTCTGGGGGATAATTGATAATTTTCTGAAAATGTGACAGGCTTTAGCTCCAAAGTCTAGTGCAAGGCTGTCAGTGTAGAACAAAAATATGATACATTTTGCTCGTCTATAACAATATATGAATATTTTGCAAATTTCTCGGTTTGTTGTTTTTTATTTTGTTAAAATATTCATGCCTGTTCATTTAGAAGGCTTTTTGATGGAAATGGTAAGTCACACGATAAAAAGTATATGAGTCTTTTTTTGCGGAGAATTGCAGGTTCAACAAATAATGATTTGTATTTATGAAAAAGTAACCGTTTATGAAATATTCAATAAAAACGAGTTTTTCAATTCTTTTAGAAATCGAACAATACAAATTTTTTTTATTAAAAAAGAGACAACCAATTAAGAATATACATAATTCAAAATAAAATAAAAAAAAAAAATGTATATTTTGTCACAACAAAGAATATAAGAAAAAACTAATTTCGTCACATTTTTTATTCAAATTTTAATCAATCTATGCATTTTTTAAAATTAGTAACTCAATATATATATTTTTATATTTTTTATTAAAGCGCCAAAGCGCTATTTTCAACTCTAATCAGTATTTTTGTCAATGGGCGGTGGATCAACTTCGAGAGAAGTAAGATGTCAAATTTTAACATTGAAAAATTTTCATTAGTTTCTTCAAACTTTTATTTTCTTTAAAAAAAAAAAAAAAATGTATCATAAAATATTAAATCGCAACTGAAAGAAAAAAACACCTCAGGATCAAAATAATTCACAAAATCAATCACCAACACAAGCAGAAGAACGTCAGGAACAAGTTAACACTCATGTTGAGGAAGCAATATCACGAGCAGTAGAAGGTCAAGATCAAAATAATACAGAAAATCAAACAACAATACAAGTAGAGGAGCATCAGGAGCAATTTAATACAAGAGCAAGCGAAGTTGAGGATCTTCGTACTGTTCGACAAATAATACAAGATCGACGTTCACTGGAGGCAGCACGACTCAATACATCATTTCCAACATTAAGACGGGACTCAGTCGAATTAGTACGATCTTCAACAGAAGCAAAAGAAGCGAAAGAAGCCAAAGAAGCAAAAGAAGCAAAGGAAGCAATAGAAGCAACAGAAGCAAAAAAAGCAAAAGAAGCAAAGGAAGCAAAAGAAGCAAAAGAAGCAAAGGAAGCAAAAGAAGCAAACGCATCAACACATAACGACATGGCCCAAAAAGCATCCAAAAAAGAGGATCGTAAAAAAGTGACCTTCTTTGATTTCAAAGGACTTATGGCTCCCGTTTTATCATGTTTCACTAATGATAGGTATGTTGTTGGTATATATTCGGAACTTTTTATGTTTATGAGGAAGACTCGCGCTTTATTCCGCAAACCTTGACACGTAATTGTCTATTGATATATGCATGATTTCGAACATAATGAAACATCTTTTATTAAAAAATGTTCATATGCTAAGCAATGATTGAGATGCAATCGGAGCTTTTTATGTAGCCCCTACTAAAATTAAAAGCTACAGTCTCACAAAGCTTCCAATTTTTCATGGTATAGAAAGAGAAAATTAGTTTGCCTTGCTTTCTTTGAACCTCACAGCTGTGAAACAAAAAGGCCTGTTGCGAAATCCGTGCGATTTCAATAACTTTTCGTTGCGAAAACTTTTTGATAAAAACGGTAAGTCGTATGATAAAAATTTTCAAGATCTTTTTTTTTTGAAAATAGTATGCTCTACAAATAATATTCTTATTTGTAATCTAAAATGTTACAAGTTTAGGAGATATAAAACAGTTGCAGCAATTTTTTCGTATACACAAATCCATATTATTTGTAGATCACAAGAAATCTTTATAGGGAAAGTTCAGACCGCTTTTTACTGTTAGAAAAAAAAATGTAAAAAACATCGACTAGAGGCCTGCACAATTTACACAAATAAATACTGCAGGCCATTGTAAAACGTGCGAGTATAAAAACTACAGTCAAATTTATGATATGGTAACACTTGCAAGTTGCAGCGCACAGGATTGTAGTAACTTTCATACATTTTTAACACTCAAATCCACATCATGGGTAAAATTTACCCATGCGAAGTTTGTTTTCGTAATAATTCGCTAAAAAACTAACAAAAAAACGAAGTAAGCGCATGTAAATTACCTCACTGTATTCTCCTTTTGTTGTGGGCTTTGTCGCAAGCGGTCGTCGTCGGTTGTCGGAGGTATAGCGTTTTAATTATACCCTACACCCAGGGTATATTCACTTTGTCCTTCCGTTTGTAACGCAGAGAAGGAGGCGTGGCAGGTATAGAAAAGTATATATATTCTTGATCAGCGTCACCTTCTGAGTCGATATAGCCATGTCCGTCTGTCTGGCTGGCTGGCTGGGTGGCTGGGTGGCTGGCTGGCTGGCTGGCTGGCTGGCTGGGTGGCTGGCTGTGTGTTGAAATACACTTTTTGGGAAAACTGAGCAAGATAATTCAATGAAATTTGGTACACTGCCTCCGTCGTCAAAGCTAGCTCGGGGGATTGAAAATGAGCAAAATCGGTCAACGGACACGCCTACCGCCCATACAAAAATTATATTCAAAATGCAATTTTAGGAGTATTTTTCACGACAATGCAACCACAATACATATAAGTACTACGAATTGTAAGCGCAAGCTCTGATAAAAATTTGAGCGAATTCGGACAAGAGGGCGTGGCACCTCCCATATAAGCAAAAGCTTCAAAACGCTATACTGAAAGCGTTTTTTGAGATATTCGAACCAAATTTGACTCAGACACTAAGAATTATAAATGAAAGCTCTCAGCAAAAATTGGGTGAAATCAGACAAGGGGGCGTGGCACCTCCCATATAAGCAAAAGATTCAAAATGCTATACTGAAAGAGTTTTTTGAGATAATCCAACTAAATTTCACTCTGACACTAAAAACTATAAATGCAAGCTCTGAACAAAAACTGGGTGTACTCGGACAAGAGGGCGTGGCACCTCCCATATAAGCAAACTTTTCAAAATACTGCAGTGTAGGGTATTTATTTTTTGGCCAGGCCAAAATTTACACCCTTACTAGTTTTTTTTTCGGGTAAATTTTACCCATGTTGTGGACTTATGTAAGTTTTTTTTTTCGTTTTGATTGAAAATAGTGAAAAATGGCACGAAAAAGAGTAAAACATGACTACGAAATAATTAAAATTTTGAAAAAAATTTAACTCTCATTGTTTTAGCCAAAGTTAAAAAGCAGATACCAAATCACACAACTTCGAAAAAGTTTGAAGGAGCTTATAATGAAAAATTTTCGTACTTTAGTCCACTCTGAAAACAACCAATGTTGTACTAGAAAAACCTGTCAGATGTTTCTAATGTCCGGCAAAAAAAGACCGAAAAACTAAAAACCTTTGAATTTGGTGTAAAAAATCTTTTTTCTCTGAGCATAGGGCTATGGTTTGCAGTACATGCACATCCTTATTTGTTTTATTTTTTTGGTACTTTTTTATGAGCTTGTAAAAAAAAATTTGAAATGTTATTTAATTGAATTGATAATAATATAAAAATACTTTATTTTATTTATATAAAAAATTTAATTTGTTACAAAAAACATTATATTTTTTTTTTTTTTTTTTTGTGTTTCAAAAAATTGCCAATGAATTAATGTAAAAATTATTTATTTTCAAAGTTTTCTTAAAACATATATAAAAAACACCAGATATGACTTATTTTCCTTTCAATTCACCTTGATATTAGATTGTTAAGGTAGAAATAACTAAGTTTCGTTTAAAATTTGGGATATTGACCAAAACAGAATGTTCTTAAGTTATGGGTAAAATTTACCCATGATGTGGACTTGTGTTGCTAAAAATATGTTGGGGAGATGAGGGTTAAGTGAAAGAGAGAGTGTAAATGAAAAAGAGGCACAAAAAGTCTTTGCGGTATTTGTTTTTTCTTCTTTCATAGCCAAGTACTGTCAAAACATTTGCACACGACACTGAAATGAAGTATTTGGTAATTATAAAAAACGGGTACAAGACATTACGCGTCTTGAAACGATATGTCTTAATTAAACTCTAACAAGACGTCTTGCGCAGAACCCTAATTGAGAATAACAAATACCAATAACAAATTTTTGGAGTATCCTCTGAAACACCCATTGAAACTGTAATTTAAAAAAAAAAAACAGCTTTATCTCGCTTTAGCAATTGAATAAAATAAAATTGTTTAATTTAAAGAGAAACAAAAATTTAAGAATTTTATTTAAAAACAAAACAAAATGTAATTTTGTCAAAACAAAGAACACAAATGAAAAATAATTTCGAAACGATTTTTGTTAAAATTTTAATAAATCGACAGATATGCAGTTTTTAAAATAAGTAACCCAATATATATATTTTTTATTAAAACACCAAACCATTCATGCGCTATTTTCAACTCTAAATAGTATTCAAGTCAATGGGTGGATCAACTTCGAGAGAAGTAAGATGTCAAATTTAAACTAAAAATTTTTCATCAGATTCTTCAATCTTTTATTCTACTAAAAACAAAAAATATCGCGATCCGAAAGAAAAAAGCCCCACGAGGTCGAAATAATTCACAAAATCAATCAACAATACAAGCAGAAGAACGTCAGGATCAAGTTACTTCACAAGATGAGCAAGCAAGGCCGCAAGCAGTAGAAGTTCAAGATCTCACTAGTACACAAACTCAATCAACAATACAAGCAGTAGAAGTTCAAGATCTCACTAGTACACAAACTCAACCAACAATACAAGTAGAGGAACATCAGGAGCAAGTTAATTCACAAGATTGGCAACCACAACCAGTGGAAGCTCAAAGTCTTTGGTCACGAACTCGACAATTTCTAAAACGAGCACGGCAATCATTACTGGAAGAACGAGTTTCACATTCATTACATGCGACCCGACATCGACGAACAGTTTCTCGGGACACACTCGATTCTTTAAAAGACAAAGACTCATTTAGAGAAATACAAAAGATGGCCCAAAAAGCAGCCAAAAAAGAACAACGTAATAGTAAAAAAGTGTCATTCTTTGATTTTAAGGGACTTATGGCTCCAGTTTTATCATGTTTCCATAATGATAAGTATGTTGATATTTGAAAATTATAAAAAGTTCTCAAACTCTTAAAGATGCTGAGCAATATAGCTCGAATTTTTTTTTACATTTTACTAAAAACTTATTTGCAAATAGTTTTATAAAAGCATATAATACTCACTTCAGAACGTAAAGTATCAGAGCCCATTTTTAATAGAACTTTTTTTTATCATTTAGCTTTTGCGAAGTTGATGTGCCGTTAGGGATATAAAGAAATTCCATGATATTTCCAAACTCTTTTTGTACTCTCTGCCGCAACAAAGTTTTTATGCGCAAACTATCGATTTTTTTAAAGTTAACTTATATGGAAAACTATAGTAATCCTTACATTTTCTTCTCATATTTACAGTAACTGTTCACTGGATCTGCAAAACATTGATAAATACGCTAAATGGTTAAAAAATGAGCACATAGGTGGAGTTTTAGGTAAAACAACGAATAAATATTTAAATGTACCTACTTCTTTCAATTTACAGAGTTCAAATTACAGTTAATAGCATTACCGGTGAAGGCCCCGCTTTAGGTCTACATGAGCGTAAAATTCAGCTGGCTGCTTGGTGGCGTGCAGCATGTGACCATGATCTAATACTGATGGCACAAATTGGCGGTGCACCGCTACCAGATGTTTATGAGCTTGCACAACAGGCAGAAGAATTGGGTGTGCATGCAGTATTGTGTCTGCCTGAATTGTTTTACAAACCAAGATCCATCGAAGAATTAGTGGGCTATTGCAAAATCGTATCGAAGAAATGCACAACCCGTCCGTTCTTCTATTATCACATTCCACGTTATACGAACATTGACTGTAAGTTTATAAAAAGCAGTTCCTTTGCTATTGTAACTACGGGTCCGCACAAGACGTCTTGTTGGAGTTTCAAGATACCCGCTATTCATTTAGCAATACTTCAGTTTAGTGTCACGTGCAAATGTCTTGACAGTACTTGGATATGAAAGTAGAAAAAACAAATACTGCACAGTACTGTCTTGTTTGCTTTGCTTCAGTCCAGTGTAATACAGTGGTTGTAGTGTACACTACAAAATGCTACTTTAATGACAAAAGTAGTTTTTCGCTCTCATCTTGTGCCTTTTTTCTTTTTACGCTCCTGTGTTACCATCTCATAAATTTTACTGTAGTTTTTCTGATCACGTTTTACATTGACCTGCAGTATTTCTTTATTTCTTTGTATAATATACTGTACACTGAAGTATTTGTTAGAATCAGGTATTTTTTTGGCACTGATAAAACACTTTAGTGTACTTTAGTTTCAAAATGAAATCAGTGCACAGTGAATCTTGAATTTTTTGGATCAAATGCTTCAGTTCAGTGTAAAATGTGCAAGTAGAGAAAAGTACACTACTTTTCAAAATGTCTTGTGTAGGCCTCTAATCGTAACCAATGAAGTTCTACTGAGGTGCGATTATTGTTAGTTGAATATAAATCACTATACCTTTTCTTCTTTTTTATAATTGATTCATTAACTAGTTGACATGGAACAATTTTGTCGATTAGCTGAACAAGAAATGCCAAATTTCTTTGGATTACAGTTTTCGTCGTCTGATCTTGAAATGGGCATCAAATGTTTGCGTGAGGGTCGTGTAATCCTATTGGGTTCAGATCGACTACTTGCCAGTGGATTGTTGTTGGGTTTTGAATCAGCTTTGATGTCCTTCTTAAACGTACGTCCTGATTTGGGTATTGCTATAATGAATGCCTTACAAACCAACAATCTGGCACAGCTGAGAGAGAAACAAAATGAACTGAATAGATTGATGAGTTTCGAATTGCATAACTCGGCAACAATGGGTTGGGTCAGCTGCATAAAACAGTGGTTTAATGATGAATTTGCCGCTGGTAGAGGACCACATTTTACAGCTGGTCCTATAAGAAAGTTCTTTTAAGGAAATCAAAAAAGAAAATCGCTGCCATTTGTTTAAATATGTATGTACTATGTAGATATAATAAAAATGTGTTTTGTTTTAACTAAATGTGATGTTATTATAATTAAGGCCTGTGACAATTAAAATTATAGGCGCAACAAAGAGTGTCGCAATGAGACAAGCAATAAATATTTAATATTTATTTGAATTTCAAGATACATTTAATCCAACTAGCAGTTTGAGAGAATTGCGCTATCAAACGAAAAAACAGCAGACTCAAAACCATTAGCGAAGTGCTTTTTTTTCTGCGTGGATGGTAACGCATTTTATCATGGATTTAAACAATTTTTAAATATATATAAATTAATTAAAAATACTTTTTTAAATACGTTTTCAAGTTGTTTTCTTTAATAAGTATACAATTTCGCTGTTTACACATAATTCAAAGCATAAAAGTTTCCATTACGTTTGGAACGCATACATATTTTTACATAAAAAAGTAACAGGAGTATAAAATTTTTGTAAATAAATGCAAAAATAATAAATGAATGAATGAATGAATTCGTGTGCAAGTAATGAATTAACTCAGCGAAAATATAAAGTAGAAATTACATTAAAACATATTCATGCAAAAAAATATATATGTATAAATATAAAAAAAAGGGAAAATAAATGGCAAATAACGGCTGGCGGCGGCTAAGCGCGCACACAATAAGCAGAACTAACGACAGTTAAATAAAAGAAAAACAAACGCTTTTTGAAAATTGACGAAATAAATTTAAAAAATAAAATGTAAAATGATAAGGTGAGCACTGCTCGTGTCCTTTTTAAATTTACAAAAATTGTATGTGGATGAAAGTGTGCATAGGTGGGGGTGTTCCTGATTGGTGGGCTTGTTACAATTTGCACAAATCGTTTGCTTTTACTTTTTT
Source organism: Calliopum simillimum (assembly GCA_951812925.1). Taxonomy (NCBI): domain Eukaryota; kingdom Metazoa; phylum Arthropoda; class Insecta; order Diptera; family Lauxaniidae; genus Calliopum; species Calliopum simillimum. The sequence goes on along the minus strand of OX638369.1, from coordinate 118,563,715 downwards.
CATTTTTCGTTTCCTCATTGTCAAAAACATGTTTACATCGCAGTCTGTGTGCCACCAAAATACTAATACTGCTGCTGCTGTTACTGCCACCATTTAAACTTAAAATTAAAATGTAAAACCACCCTCAGGTGCTTTCGGTTGTGTAGCATTAAATTCAAGCGCACCATTTACTTCTTGTGGCGCCAGCTCTGCTTCAGCCTCATCGCCATTGCTAAAGTAGGTGTCAACAATAGCATATGCCTTTTTGTAGACTTCCTCGTTTTCGTGATGTTGTAAATTTTCCAATTTATCCAATCCACCCATTTCCTCAATCATAAGGCAAAGATTTTCAGTGCCACCCAGTTTCTCCGCCAATGCAAACAAATTTGAGAGACCAGTTTGTACGACCTTTATGGTGCGTGGATCCTTTGCTTCGAGCAAATCACAGAAAGGTTTTAAAATTTGATATTTCTCAATTAGGTCGACTATTTGTTCGGGTGTACCACTGGTGGTTGTATTGGTTACAGCCCAGGCGGCCTCTTTTTGAGATTTAAAATCGCCTTTCTCAAGAACGTTGCGGATGTGTGTGAAAATGTCTGTAAAAGAATATAAAAAAAATTATTTTTTTTTAATTGTTTTTTGTTTAGGGGTTTTTAATTACAAAACACCGATGGAAATTATATTTATTATTAGCCGTATACTAATAATAAAACGGACAATACCGCGAAGTCTAATTCAATTTATGCAATTTTAGAAAATATTAAAACCGATGGAAATATTTCGGTTGTCGTCGGTTAATGGTGAGAATTGCGCAATGAATAATAAACAGGAATAATGATGAAATTAGCTTCGATGGATTTGCTTAACAGGCAGACATCAAAAAAAAAATATCTTGGTTTTTAGGTCAGACCTATCATTTCTCATAGATTTTGTTGGCGGTGGGGATTGACAAAGGGATTTTGTACCTCCATACAAAAAAAACACATACAAAGCTATGTCTCTGCGCGTAAAATAGCTATCGTTGTGAAAATCTATACATAAATGCACTGGTTTCGCAAAATGGTTTTTCGACTTTCCCCAAATTTTTCGACTTCCTCAAATATTTCCGAATTTTTTTAAGATTTTTCGCATAAAACAAAATTTTTCGAATTTTTCAAGATTTTTGGCATCAAACAAAATTTTTCAAAATTTTTCGAATTTTACAAAAATTTTCGACTTTCCCAAGACATTCGATTTTCCCAAAATTTTTGGACGTTCTTAAGATATTTCGCCTTTTTTAACATTTTTCGAGTTTTTCAAGATATTTGACTTTTTCAAAAATTTTCGACTTTTGGAAGATTTTTCGACTTCCTCAAAAATTTCCGAATTTCTTAAGATTTTCGATTATCTCAAAAATTTCTGAATTTTTGAAGATATTCGACTTTTTGAAGATTTTTCGACTTTCCCAAAAATTTTCAACTTTCTCAAGATTTTTAGACTTTTTGAAGATTTTTCGACTTTCTCAAGTTTTTCAAAAATTTTCGACTTTTGGAAGATTTTTCGACTTCCTCAAAAATTTCCGAATTTCTTAAGATTTTCGATTATCTCAAAAATTTCTGAATTTTTGAAGATTTTCGACTTTTTGAAGATTTTTCGACTTCCACAAAATTTTTCGACTTTCTGTTTTCTGCCTTTTTTTAGATTTTTGGCTGTCTCAACAATTTTCGACTTTCTCAACATTTTTCGAATCTAGCAAAAATCTTCGTATTTCTCAAAATTTTTGAATTTTTCAATATTTTTCTTGCCAGCTATGCTTCCAAACCTTTGCAAATAGTGGGGGAGGGGAATTGGACGAAGGATTTTGTACCCTTCTTATAAAATAAAAATTAAAAGAACGCTTTATCTCTGCGCGTTTTTTATCTATTGTTGTGAAATTTGAACAAAGGGACATTGAACCCTTATCTAAAAACCAACACATTTTTTGTCGTCCTGCATTAGTTTCAACAATTACACTTCGTGACGATTTGGTAACACTCTTTATTTAAATAAAATACTATATAAAATTGATGGTGTAAATCTTTAATTCCATCAACTGTAGATATTTATAGTTAAAACTTAACCTTAAAGAAAACGTATGTATCTGTTATCGACGTGCTTTTAGTTTTACATTTACATCAACATTACCCTACCTTACTATTGCCACAACTCTGACTGGTATATTTTTAACTTTTCTTACCTGCATCAATTACAGCCTGTATCTGCTTCTGATTGCCAGCCGTAATATTACTCACAGTCCAGGCCGCTTCCTTCACAATGTTATTCTTGGAGTGTTGCAATAGCATACCAAGTTTAGGCAAACCTCCAGCGGCAATCACAGAATCAGTCTGTGAAATATACAAAACAAAAAATGAGAAAGGAGAAAATAAAACAAAAAACAGAATTTCAAATGAAATGAAATGCAAAATAGGACAAAATGTAATTTGCTTTAAAAGATAACACTGAACGACAATGTAGATTTCTTGCGAAAAAAGAAAAATAAAGGGAAAGAACAAAGAATTTTAAGAATTTAAACTTCAAAGTTCTTAATCATACAATTTTTTTATGGCATTACTTTTTATTTTATTTTGTCACAGCGTTTTGTGTAAATTTTATTCAAGACATTAGAGGATACAACTACAATTCTTATTACGCTAGGCAATGACTTTGTGGCTTAAAACAATTCTTAGAAATCTGTTTCATACAAATTGCAAATAAGCATTGCGAAAATGTAATAGCCTTGAGTGATACTGCATGACAGTCGATTGGGTTTGTGGTAGTAAGGACATGTTACTTAAAACAAATGTTATTTTGTTAAGTTATCGTATCGTTGCACTACCGTTTTTAAGTCAGGAAGAAAACATTATATTAAGTGTTATTGTCAACGGTAATGGGAAGATTTTTAGAAATATCTGAAGTTCTATTTTTTTCGGTAAAAGTCCTTTAAAGTTAAGTACGCAAGTGTAACGATAAAATACGCTTAATCTTAACATATCAGTTGGTCGTCATTTGCATCATTCATTCGTCATGCTTATGACTCATTTATGATTAATTGACATGACTCTTTTATGATTAATAGTGAATACTCATAGTGATTACTCATATATGATTAATAGTGATGACACATATATGATCGATAGTGATGACTCATTTATGATTAATATGATTCAATTCTGATTAATTATGCTTATGACTCATTTATGATTAATTGATATGACTCTTTTATGATTAATAGTGAAAACTCATTTATGATTCATAGTGCTTACTCATATATGATTAATAGTGATGAGTCATTTATGATAAATAGTAATGACTCATTTATGATAAATAGTGATGACTCATTTATAATTAATAGTGATGACGAATTAAGTATTAATAATGATTAATAGTGATGACTCATTTATGATCGATAGTGATAACTCATTTTTGTTCAACCGTGAGTCATTTATGATAGTGATGACTTATTTAATGTTAATAATGAAGACCCACTTATGATTAATAGTGATGACTCATTTATGATTAAGAGTGATGACTGATTAATGATTAAGAGTCAACACTCATTTATGATTAATAGTAATGATTCATTTATGATTAATATGATTCAATTATGATTAATAGTGATGATTCATTTATAATTAATAGTGATGACTAAAGAAGTAAACTACTGATTTTTTTAGGTGACTCCTGATTGGTTACCTGATTCAACCTACTACTAAATTATCTTCTGATTTCCCGCCGAAGACCGAATTTCAGGAAAAATACGAATTTAAATAATTAATGTAGGTGCAATAAAATCCGGGAGTAATGTCGATTTATTTCCGTGTGTTCAGATATGTACATAATTAAAAATGTTTTGAATAGACTGAAATTCATAACCTGAAAATTTTCGTGTATTTTTTCTTGTATTGATTTTGATCTCAAACTCTATACATTTGTTTAAAAATCTCCTGATTTTCACTCAAAATTAGCTGGCTGCTTTAGTGGTGACTCATTTTAAATTAAAAATGATTCACTGCTCAAATTTATGACTCATCATGACTCAATTTCAATCAGTGACTCACTTTTATGACTACTTTATTAACCATCTTTGTGACACATATATTCATATTATAAATAACCAAAAACCGGCAAAAAAATCAGTCAAAAGAGTCTTATTCAGGCATGTTCTTAAAGCCGATTAACTTCGGAATCGGAATGAAAGCAATCTTCAAGAGCTTCGCGTTTTGATAATTAACATCAAATCGGATTTATGTTTCGGCAAATCGAAAAGGAACCATTACCAAATTTTATTTGTTGAAATACAAATCCGATTCCATCTTTTTTGTCGCAATGCAGAGCTCTTGAAGATTGCTTTCATTCCGATTCCGAAGTTAATCGGCTTTAAGAACATGCCTGAATAAGACTCTTTTGACTGATTTTTTTGCCGGTTTTTGGTTATTTATAATATGAAATCAACCATTCAATAGGTAGAAAATGAGCAAAGTTCGGTCTTTTTATTGTGTAAATTTCAGATAAATTTTTTAATAAAATACCCTTCTTAAGTAACAATAAAAAACAAGTTTAATGTATAAGAAAGTTGTTAAATCTACAAATAATTTTTCATCTCACCTGCTGATCAGTACCAGTGACAATATTCCCAACGCTACGCAATGCTGGCACAATTATACTTGGCTCATCCGTACCCAACAGTGTAACTAAACGTGGCACTGCATCTGTATCCACAACAGCTTGTATTTTCGTATTCTCATCATCAGTAACATAAGATAGCGCCCAGCAAGCATCTGCTAAAACTTGAATATCATTACCGCAAAGTAATTGCGATAACACTGGCAAAAGACGTTTTATATGCTCAAAAGGTGGTGAGGGATTTTTGTTACGACACAAATTTGACATTAACCAAACAATGTTGCGCAAAAATGAAATTGGTGTCTCGTCATTCAATAAACTTAGTATACCATCGACCACATTATGTTGTATGACAATATCACGCGCTGCTGCACCATCACCAGCAATGTTACCCAATGCCCAGACAGCTTGTTCAGCCAGAGATATTGTTTTAGCTTGAAGCAGTGCAATAAAGTAAGGCACCGCATTATGATCGATAACACAACGCGTTTGCTCAGAAGTACCAGATGCAATATTTGTTAAAGCCCATGCTGCTTCAAATTGTAGTAGAGGACTAGGAAAATGTAAAATTGAAAAAAAAAAAGTTATAAACCATTTTTTTTTTTTTGTTTTTCTCCTTAAGAATTGCGGCGGCTTACTTATCAAAATTTTGCAAGAATCTTATGCAAATTGGCACAATGCCATGTCCAATCATTAAATCAATTGGTGGATTACGCTCACGACTCAGCATTTTACGTGCTGCTTGCATGCCAGCAAATTGACGTTCAGCATCCGGGCTATTCATTGCTGATACAATTTCATCGACAGTCATCTGTACGGGTGATTGACCATTCGATTCTTTAAGTGGTGAAGTTATGTCATCGTCATTGATGTTACGTCTTTTAAAGAGTTGATCTTCTTTTTTCGATTTACGCAATTCGACAGTGACTTCATGACGACGCAAACGTGATTCCTAAGGAAATTTTGTGTTTTTTATTATTTACGAGTTTTAGAGATACACAACATTATAACTCAAAAATTGTAATTTTTTACAAAATCGATTTTTCAATTTTTGAATAATAAGAATACTAAGAAACTTTTTAAGGTACTTATTTTACATATCGAGCTTTGTGAAAATGCGAATTTACTTCATTGAATAAAAAAAAAAAAGATTTTTTGAATTATGACGTTGTTCAACGAAACTAGTCACATTTTTAAGTCGGTGTAAAGGGAGCGATGTAAGAGGAATGATGGACTGTGTAAAGTACTTGTATTTAAAATTTAAAACAAATGCCATTCTCCGAATCACAAAGTTTCTGATCAAGGCTTGCGTTTACTATCCTTAGAATCTGAGTACAATTTGGTTGTATTATCTCTAAAAGCGCACTCAGTACAGCATTTCGGAACTTTAGCTTATATGGCAGGTACCACGCTTTTTTCTCCGAGTTCACCAAAATTTGGGCGTTATTCTAAAATGATTATCGCCAAAATTTATACGAATATAAATCTGGTATATCAAGCTTAAACACAAGCGGCCGAGATTAGAAAACTGGTTGCTATAAGTCGGCCTCTCGTTTCTTGGCTACGTTAAAAAGAAGGCCCGACTACTAAAAACCTAAGAAATTGTGATATTTTGAAAAAAAAAAAAAATTTAAGATAAATAGTAGACCGATTTTAAGAAAATGATTTTTGACCACTCCTTGTGAAATTTTTCGTAGAACATTTTCGTCAAGCACTTCACAACCCATCGTTAAATCTAAAATTTTCAACCAATTTCGATCAATGATTAGTTTTATTTGAAATTGTACGCCCTTTATAAATAAATTAAAATTTGTATGGCTTAGTTTTCAAAGTGTTACTTAAAAAAACCATTAAACTGTAAAAAACAAAAATTTTCTCTAAAAAATATCTCAACATATTTTTATTGAACTTAAGCAAAAGTACACATTTTAAAAACGGCCATAAATTCTTAGTTCCAAATCAGTAACAAAATCTGAAATCGGTTAAGAAATAATGAGTTACAAATTTTAAAGTGCACAAAGTGACCCCAAAAAAAAAGGTTTTTAAAGGGTAACTTAAGATTTTGAGAACGAACTACAATTTTTAAGTATAGGAAAATTAAGTACATACTTAATAAGACCAAGAATATCTACTAGGTCTCTTAAAAAGTGTATTCATTTTTTGAGAGTGCTAACTGTGTAATAGTTCTTAAGATTATCGAATCTACAATGTATTCAGTGTCACGCCTGATGATAAAAATATGTGTACAAAAAATACATGTACTTAAAAATGTTAATATATATAAAGAGAAATTTGAACTTGTGTTTAAAGTAATTCAATCATTTCAATTCTCTAAATCTAATTTTTTTATAAAAGTAAATACATATGTGTACTTAAATATCAAAACTGCTTAAGTCCCTCTCTGATATGTGGGCAAAATAAAATAAATTAAAAACAATTCAATGAAATTTATTCTATTTTGCCTAAAAATCTGAGAGGGACTTAGGCAGTTTTGATATCGTCGGGTTAAAACTACAACTAGACATCTACATATATTGATGTTTTAGAGTTAAGTATACAGAAACATGAAGAAAGAACAGCTCTATGCAATAGTCTAGTCGGTTTTTTGAATTTTATATAAAGAATAAAAAGCAAAAAACTGCAAAATCCCATACAAAAAACGAATTTCAAAAAACTTAAAACGCTTATTTCTCAAAACATGAAAAATGTAGATGTCTAGTTGTAGTTTTAACCTGACGATATTTAACTACATATATATTAATATGAATACAAATAGAAACTTTAACTTATAATGAAATTTTATTCTTTTCGGCTATTTAGCATTGTACGTGAAGATCTGTAGACATATTTGTGCAGATCAGTTTGCACAAGTCTACTAAAACAACTTTTGCACTGATATATACATAAAACAAAATATGGATAGGGGGGGTTGGTTGCCATGACATGACGCTAGGGGGGGTTGGTTGCCATGACATGACGCTAGGGGGGGTTGGTTGCCATGACATGACGCTAGGGGGGTCCGGTCTAGCGTCACTTTTTGTGGGGGTCATTTTAGCGTCACGGAGTTTACGGACAGCGTAGCGTAGCGGATGCAAGTCGAATAAGGCGCCCCCGCTTGAAAATGTGACCATTTACAAAAACATCGAAGTTGTTTTCTAATATAAAAGTACAAATTAGGAAACTCTGGTACAAACGGTGCATCAGGTTTTTATGTAAACAAAACTATGGGTTAGTGATACAAATTTTGGATTAAATAATGTGTTTTTATATAAAAAAAAAGTATGGTCAGAATTTTAGAAAAATGATGTCTGCCTGCTTCAGATTTGGAACTTTTATGCACCATGCTTGATCAAATATTTTTTATCAAATACTTACATCCCAATCTATGCCAGTTTTAATAAAAGCTACCGAATTCTATACAAAAGCTGCAATCGCTTAGAGCACTGATCATGATGAAAGAACTCTTAGCACTCCGCGTCATTTATTTCCCACCAAAAATATCCAGCACCCAACCACTTACCAGACTGTTGATGGTGTTACTTTTGTAGTGACCCTGACGTGTATTCTCTGGCTGCTTGCTCATCTTGAATTTCAGTTTTTTCTTTTAATGCCAATTGATGTATACGTTGCAACTGCAATTGAAAAAAATTGAATTTTAAAGAAACGTGCATAACCTCACCCATGTGCTTTTGCTGTCATAGAAATTAAAGGACTCGAATAACTGTCCTAAATAGAAAAGAAAAAAAAAACTATCTACCTACCTGTGTATTGGTATTTGCGAATTTCACCTTGACTTTGCAGTCTCACTTCAATGCAGTTTACTTTTTTATTTATTACGTAAATGTGCACAAATTTTAACGTAAATTATTTTTTACTTAATTTTAAATAAAGAATTTCACACAAACTACTATAAAAAATTAAAATAACCCATAAAATGAAGTAAAAAACCGGAGCAGTTGGAAATCCGTTTAAATTTAAAATGAGAGGCTGCAGAAAGAAAGATCTTCAACTTCACAAAATGAAACTGACTTTTGACGTTTGGCTTTTCTTTGTTCTTTACATTGCAGGATTGCAGGGCTTCCGCTTGATTAATAATTAGGCCTTTTTACATTAACAATCTAGCCATCAATATGCCAATGATGCCAAGTTCACTTTTTTTTCATCAATCTCAGAAACTGTTAATGTAAACACTCATCAATCTGTATTGACAGTCTGATTGCCGAAAAACAAAATTTTTTGACTTTCTGCTGTATGACTTTATTGATGGGTAGGTTGACAGTGTAAACGCAATGAAAATTTTTCAGTACACTTTTTGTCAGTTAAGAAAAGATTTCAACAGGTACACATCGTGATTTGTTTTTAATCAAAAACGGATAGTTGAATGATTTTGGTTTTCGCTGAAGCTTAATGGGAGCATTAAGAGAACTTTTGAATTTTTTGACTGGGACAAAATCAATTTACTGAAACCTGATTGATATTATGTTTATCAAAGACTCTTAGTTTTAATTTAAAAAAAAAGGATTTCAATAAAAAAATTTTAATAAACGGCCAAAACCCATATTTTTGGTGATAAAGTGGGTTCGGAAATAACAAATTGTTGCTCTGGACCCATTTAAATAAATTTATGGTGTAAATTTTGATATTTCCACTATTTTTTACTAACTTATTTCTGTTATTTCCATCAGCATATCATTTTCTATCATGAAAATTGCATCCGCTGTTGCTTTGTTTCCTCTTTGGCGTACAAAGCAACACTAAATATTGACAGTTTATTGAACATGTAAACACAAACTCGATATGACATATTGATGGCCAGTTTGATGGCTACACTGATAATGTAAAAGGGGCTATTGGATTTAATAAAAAATTTACTCTTGTTTCTGGCAAGAAACTTAGTGATATAGAGGGCCTTAGGGCCTTCGCTACATTTTAAACCAATCAATTTCATGGGAATCTCCAAAGTCAAAACAAAAGGAGGTACAGTGTTACAGGTGTCAACAATGGGGGCACTGCAATCGAAAATTTGCTTGTGTAAAATGAGATAACTCACATGCAGTAAAGTGGGCGAAAATTGAGACAAACAGGTGTCCAAAACGCCAATAGAAACTTTACCATGGAAACGAGTTTTTCTTTTACAAGCGTAAACAAATGCCGCAATGTAAAGAAATTTTCTTGTGGCAAGAATCAAAATAAGTGAAATAGTGAAAGCCAAGATAAAATGTTTGTTTATTTAAGCAAAAAGGTACAAAATATTTAAATTTGACCACTTTTCAAAATTTCAATTCGTAAATATCTATTTTTTAAGATTGCGATACCCAATAATGTTAAATTAAATTGTATAGCTTGGAATAAGGAACATGGCTATATCGCCGTTGCTGGCACGGAGGGCCTACTAAAGGTGCTTAAATTGAAACAGGGTAAAATAAATTTCAGCACAATAATATTTACAAAAAAATTTGTGAATTCTTATGTATGTAGCTTCCAATGGTCAAAATAAAGGCGCTTTAGCCGCTGTCAGTAATTTGTCAATGAATCAAACACTGGAAGGTCATAAAGATGCCATCAAAGTAGTTACTTGGAATGATGTATAAGGGTTCGTGGTATGAGGAAATGACTAATGATCGTAAAAAATCAACAGTAAATGGAATGCACTGGACATCAGATGGTAGTAAAATTTGCATTGTATAAGGGTTCGTGGTATGAGGAAATGACTAATGATCGTAAAAAATCAACAGTAAATGGAATGCACTGGACATCAGATGGTAGTAAAATTTGCATTGTATATGAGGATGGTGCTATAATTGTGGGTAAATATAAGAAACAAAACAACATTTCGCAAACTTCAAAGTGTGCCATAATAAAGCTAACTATTTATACCAGTATTTCACGTCCACTGATTGTTTTTTAAAATCAAATAGTCTATTAATAGCAATATGGAACTAAGACATTCAAGAGTTTTCATTACAGAAATCGGACAATAGGTCATTTAAAAAGAAAAAACCGCAGAGTACTATTAATTTGGAGAATGAAAATCGGAGGTAGGGTTCACCCCTTTCAATTTTTTCAATATATCTAGCGAAAAAAGCAAAATTTCGAAGTACTTTACAAGAAAATTGTTGTAGAGAATTCAATTTTCTATCGAAAAATACGAAATTTTACAGTTTTACGAGCTTACTAGGCTTTTGCACGTTTTCAGGAATCCCCTTAATGTAAAATTGTGTGGACTATTTTTAGATCCGATTAATATCCAGTGTAAGCCGGCAATATTAAGAAATCTACTTCGTGCTTATTAAATTATTATATGACACCCATATTTTAGAAATCAATGTAGCCGTTTTCAACCTATATACTTAGATTTTTAGGAAAGCTATATCCCCAACTTCCGATGTCTATACCTCCGAAACCAGTTCCGAGCGACACTTTTTGATTACATTTTTATCCTTAGATTTTAAAAGCACGTAAGAAAATATTTGGTTTATAATCAATTTCGATTGGTAGTACAGTCATTTGGTAGTTTTACATGGAAAGTTTTGCGGGATTTTTGCAAATGAGTTATTTTATAGATTTCGATGTGCTCTTGTGCTCTTGTGCTCAAAGAATTTCAACTTTGATAGCTCGAATCGTGTTCTCGCGTCGTCATATTGGAAAAATGGCGTCCAAAATTAGTTTTTTACAAATATTTCTTTAACGGTTACATCTATAGAAAAATGGCGCAATATTGTAGCTTTTAAAATTTTCTATAAAAAAATTCTCAAAATTCAAAAATATTGTAAAACCATTATTAACTTTTAATAATAACGTATAATCAATGCAGTAAATAATTGATATTTGTAAGTTTTTTGACTGGTTTTACAATATTTTTGTTTTTAAATTTTGAGATTTTTTTGTATTTTGGTAATGTTTATAATATTTTGAATTTTTTTGTGTTTTAAAGAATATATACCCCTGAAGAAGTCGTCAAATAATTGACGAAACGTTGGGAAAAAATTGACTTATTGTTTTTTTAGTGCAATTGTATAACATACTGGTCAAAAACCTCTTACAAAATAACTCATTTGCAAAAATCCCGCAAAACTTTTCAGGTAACATCATTTTATTCTCCCAAATGATTGTACTATGGGAGCTAAGGAGCTAAACTGTATTTAAGCCTAAAGTTTTACTTATTTGACTTCTTATATTACAGTAAAATAAAAATTATAATTCGCTACTTTTTTCAGGCTTCATCTCTTCTTAACTTAAAGACTACAAGCCCGAAGGTCGTCCAAAAACAGCAGTTAGGGGCTATCCAAAAACTTTGTGACGTTAGGGGGAGGGGTTTCCAGTAAACGTCACGGGACGGTGTTTTCCATTTTGCAGAAGAAAAAAAAAAAAACTTAAGGGGACATTCGCGTTTGTAATTGAAAAAAAAAATAAAACACTTGTTAAAAATTTTATTATGAAAAAACTATTGGGGGTTATCGTGAATATAGATTGCCGGGAAATTTTCGCAGACTACTGCCTTGCATTTTCTATTGCAGTTTAAGAAAATTCCCCGGGAATCTTGATTCACGATAACCCCCATTATATTTATTTTGTTGGTTAAGTCTTTTTTATCTTTTTGTGTCAAAAATAATTTGCAAATAATGTAATAAAAAGGGAAAATTTATTTGAAAGTCTTGATGCGGGTTAATAGTATATGTGACCACAAATGTGTTTTGGTACAAAAACTGAAGATCAGATGGGGAATCTGGAAAAGAAAAAAAGACTTAACTGACAATTCAATAATAGTACTTCCGTAGTTCTTACGATTATCGAATCTACAGTGTATTCAGTGTTAGGCCCGATTATAAAAATATATGTGAAAAATATACAATAAAAATTAACTTTAATGATTGTTTACCACTGACTTTAAATTACAATTTTAATAATATTAGTTTTGTAATTTTTGCATATTTGCATACAAAAATAATGATTAACAATTGAACTGAGGAATATTTTAACAACATAAATTGTTATTCTTCAGAATCGTTAAACGTTCAGCGATATACTGAAAAATCGTCAGTTTAATAATTGTAGCTTTTAAGGGAAATTTTACCTGAAAAGCGGTCATTATCATAATAATATAAATCAAAGTTCAAAATTCAATATATATCGAGCCCTAGGACTCAACCGACAAAAAAAAAAAATTTTGCCAGATTCAAAATTGCTTTCGCTAACTTCGTATTGGTACTTTTTACAGTCATGAAATTTGAAGGAAAGATGCTATCGAAAGATGTTATCGATTTCTTTCAAAAGACGGAAATCTGAAATCGTGTCGGTAAAGCCTTTTTGGGCTCGATACATTAATAGAAATATAAATATATATATATCAGTGAAATTTAGTTGGGTTATCTCAAAAAAAGGGTTTTGAAGCTTTTGCTTATATGGTGCCACACCCCCTTGTCCGATTTCACCAATTTTTGTTGAGAGTTTTTATTTATAATTTTTAGTGTCTAGTCAAATTTGTTTCGAATATCTCAAGAAACGTTTTTAGTATAGCGTTTTGATGCATTTGCACTTTTGCACTTTTGATTCGTAGTATTTAAGTGCATTTTGGTTGCATTGTCGTTAAAACTACTCCTAAAATTGCATTTTGAATATATTTTTTGTATGGGCGGTAGGCGTGTCCGTTAAGCAATTTCACTCATTTTCAATCCCCCGAGCTAACTTTGATGACGAAGGCTGTGCACCAAATTTCATTGAATTATCTTGCTTAGTTTTCCCAAAAAATGTGTTTCCACGTACAGCCAAACAGCCACCCAGCCACCCATCAGGACGCGAGCTGTGATCAAACGGACGTTACAAACGGAAGGACCAAGTGAACCTCGGTTCAGGGTATAAAAAGTATAATTAATTTTTCAATATTCTTTATGGTTTTGGCTACAATCCAACCAGAGTTTTCTAAAGTGGCACCATTGCAAAGTTATAAGTAAAATAACAAAACTAACTGAATGTTAAAAACAAATTGCATTTTTATTCTTTTTGTAGAAGGAACTTACCTTCCTTTACAGCAGTGCGAATTAACACTAAAATTAAATTAAATTATTAGAAATTAGCAAAAAAAAAAATTTCCAAAAATTTTGCAAAAATTTTTAATGGTATTTTTCAGTTCTGTATTTAATATCAATTAAAATTATATCCACAATCAAATATGGGACAACGTTGAGTTGTTCAATCCAAGAAATATTTAAAATTTGTGCAAGACTTATTAGAAATTTAGCAAAAAACAAAATAATTGCAAAAATTTTGCGACTTGAAATAAACATAAAATGTGGTTTTTTGATCGCGAGAATTTTTGAATTAAAACTCAAAGCAAACTTGATTTGAAGTGTTTAATTTGTTAACATTACTGTTGTTTAATACAATTTTTGATTAAACACACTTCATAAATTAAAAAAAAATTTAAAAAAAGAAAAATTTTTATGATTCCAAAATAGAAAGATATATATATATATTTTTTTTTAAACAATCTCTAAATCTGAAAACGATTTTTTTAAAAATCCAAAATGGCGGAGAATTTTCTTAAAAATTTACTTAATTACGACAAAATTGCGGCTAAGAGGGTTTTTGAGGTTGCTGAAAAAAATGGCGGATCCAAAATGGCGGAGAATTTTCTTAAAAATTTACTTAATTACGACAAAATTGTGGCTAAGGGGGTTTTTGAGGTTGCTGAGTTTCGGATTCGGTATTATATTTTTTGTAAAAAAAAAATGGCGGATCCAAAATGGCGGAGAATTTTCTTAAAAATTTACTTAATTACGACAAAATTGTGGCTAAGGGGGTTTTTGAGGTTGCTGAATTTCGGATTCGGTATTATATTTTTTGTAAAAAAAAAAATGGCGGATCCAAAATGGCGGAGAATTTTCTTAAAAATTTACTTAATTACGACAAAATTGTGGCTAAGGGGGTTTTTGAGGTTGCTGAATTTCGGATTCGGTATTATATTTTTTGTAAAAAAAAAATGGCGGATCCAAAATGGCGGAGAATTTTCTTAAAAATTTACTTAATTACGACAAAATTGTGGCTAAGGGGGTTTTTGAGGTTGCTGAGTTTCGGATTCGGTATTATATTTTTTGTAAAAAAAAAATGGCGGATCCAAAATGGCGGAGAATTTTCTTAAAAATTTACTTAATTACGACAAAATTGTGGCTAAGGGGGTTTTTGAGGTTGCTGAATTTCGGATTCGGTATTATATTTTTTGTAAAAAAAAAAATGGCGGATCCAAAATGGCGGAGAATTTTCTTAAAAATTTACTTAATTACGACAAAATTGTGGCTAAGGGGGTTTTTGAGGTTGCTGAATTTCGGATTCGGTATTATATTTTTTGTAAAAAAAAAATGGCGGATCCAAAATGGCGGAGAATTTTCTTAAAAATTTACTTAATTACGACAAAATTGTGGCTAAGGGGGTTTTTGAGGTTGCTGAATTTCGGATTCGGTATCACCTTTTTTGTATGGGTGTGTCCTTGACCCGATCATGTTATCAATACTATCTCAGATATCTTCTCATCTTTTCTTATACGAGCTAAAATTGTATGTATGTTTATAAATATATTAATATATAAATACTTACCTTGCTGGCTTGCTGGCTCGGTAGCAACTTTGTTCGCCCGTTCCCGATGACCGTTACATATGTTCCAAGTCCCATCCATCTCTGTCGTCCTCTTCCAACCCCTCAGGTTTTTCAAGGTGAATAGGATATATATTTATGTACCAAGTTTTATAATGATATCTACTATAGGCGTAGAAATATAGCATTTTGAGTATAGATTTTGTTAACTTTTAATCGTTTAATCCTTTCATGCTGAATCCATGTACCAAGTTTCATAATGATAGCTGATATTGGAACACTGATATAGAATTTTGTGTTTTTTTTTTTTCATATGGGGGCCCAGGGGCCCAATGTCCTCTGGTTCAATCCCCCTTAAATTTTGCATGGTTGATGGCAAATAAATTATGCATATGTTCACTTACTTTCATAATCATAGCTTGTATGATATAGCAATTTTTGTATTTTTTTCGTATGGGGAGTGCAACTGTGCAACCCCCGTCCCCCGCAGCGGCATCTCACCCCCTTATGAACCTCCTACAGATCATAGCAAACAATTTAATAAATTAAATTACTTAAATCGGCCGTGTAGTTTTCTCGTCCATTAGCTACATACGGAGGAACACCATTTAACAAAATCATCATCAGTGCATCGCATCAAATGGAGAATTAACAGGAAAATTTTATTTTTGTTATTAGCTGAGATTTCCACGACATTTTTTCATTAATCTATTTTCGAAAACATACAAAAGAAAAAACAATTCAAATGAAAAAATCGTTAAACTGTAAGATGCTTAGTGCTTAATAAAGTGTCCACAAAAACACACAAAAGAAAAACCAATTTAAATGAAACAATCGTTAAACTGTAAGATGCTTAGTGCTTAAATAAAGTGTCCACAAAAACACACAAAAGAAAAACCAATTCAAATGAAACAATCGTTAAACTGTAAGATGCTTAGATGCTTAGTGCTTAATAAAGTGTCCACAAAAACACACAAAAGAAAAACCAATTCAAATGAAACAATTCTATAGAAAAATGTTGGGAGAATTTTGTAAATAAAGTTATTCAGGGTAAAATTTTTAAATTTTTTTAAAATTTCCAGTGGCATTAGAAATAAGAAAAAGGATTACCTCTTCTGGACATAGTATGTCAGCGTTTTTCAGCGTTATCATCTTAATCAAAATCCTTTAGTAATCCGGGAAGAGCTAAGTTATTGAAATCACCTTTTGCGTTTTCTGAGGATTTTTCTCCATGGACTTTATGAAAGACGACTTAAATCTTTATTGAGCTGTATTGAAAACTGTTCAGATTTTTCCATCATTAAAAAGTTTTGTTACTTTTAATATTGTTGATCTTTTAATAGTGGTATTTTACATGTATTTTTCAATTGGAAACCATTTTCTTCCTATCAATTAACCGGGGATTTAAGTGCATTTTTCAATGATAACGATAACTTTAATCTTTTGAATTGAAACTAAGACCCCATAGCGAAAACTTTAATCTTTTCCAATTGAAACTGAAATTGGTAATTTTTTTATAACGATTCGTTCAACGTAAAAGTTGGTAACTCGTAAATCGCAGTTTTTAGTAATGAACATTTTTGTATTTTACCTTTATTTTATAGAAACCTATATTAAATAAGTTTAGGTTGTGACTCAAATTTCAACCAAAAAACATTTTGGCCAGAAAAAAAAACTTTTTTGTGGCAACACTAATCGTGTAACAATTTTCGTTGTTGTGTATCATTTTTCGTTGTTTCGTCTCATTTTTCGTTAGTTTCAACGAAAAACGTTGTTTTTACGATTTTGGCGATTGAATTTCTGTCAATAAAAGAGACAAAAAACTTGATAAAATTTTATTAATGTAATTAATTGTTGTGTTAAATTGCTTAATTGCTTATTTATTTCGTTCGGAAACAAAAATGGCAAAAACTATTAAACTGTTTCCTACGTTGCAATGTGGACAACAGTTGTCCACATTGTTGTTGATCCATTGTCCAGAGTATAACAGTGGAACAATACAAAACAGGTAAAGCTTTAAACAACATTTAATATTCATGAGATATCGCGCTAATAATCAACATAATTTTAGGCAGTTCAAAGTACAATTTTTGTATGAAATATCTTTGGGACTGAGCTAATTTCCAGTGAAACGGAAGATCGCTTAATTGAGATGATTGTTCATGGAGGTGACTTATTTCACTCTATGTCACTTATTTTGGATGATATTCGTTACTTTATAAATGGATTGCTATATTGCTATGTTTCCTAGTTTCTAATTAATCAGTGGCATTGAAACATAAAGCTAGATTATCGATATATCATTGTCCAATGACTGATTTTGGAATGATGTTCAATTGACCTTTTATGTTTTAATAATGGGATGTCTTTCATCTACAATGACAAAATTTATTTATTCACAAAAATTGATTAACTCATTCCTTAGATTTAAGAGATTTTAAGGTTTAGACACCTCATTTTAAGAATAAAAAATCTTAATGATAATGATATTTCCTACATTAAAAAAAGTTTTTTTTTTTTTTTCATCTACAAAGGCGAATGTCCTCTTAAAAACAATAATACAATAAAAACAATAACTGTTAAATTTTATTGCAAATGTTTTATATTATTATTGCCTTATAATGTGACAAAAGCACTTGAGTTATCTGTATCCCGGTGGCGTTTTTGAGCGACATCGTCCATATGATATTGTCATCGATGAATCATCAAGAAATTAAATTTTCCGAAATGATTTTTTCATCGATGACTCATAGTGGGGATGTACGGAAGTTAGTATTCTCTGCCGGAAAATGTTATTTAAATGTCTCTGAACTTCTTAAATGTTCCGAATCGGTGAAATTGTCTGTTAAAAGTCGATAACAAGAGTATGGCTGCCATGACATTGTCTGTTACATGTCGCCATCAACGAGTAAAAGTCACGGATACAACAGTTTGTCAAGCGAATTGAAATAAATAAATAAAAAATTTCGTGTCTTCCTATAAAATGTGATTAATTTTAATTAAAAAGATATGTTTTGTAACTGTTAATTTAACAATGAATACGACCCAGACTAACCATTTTGAGGTGAGTTCATATGTCCTTAAGAAAAAGCTTTAAGTATTGTTATTATAATGTCTGAATTTTATCTTTTCAATAGATTTCTATCGCTGAATCATAATGAATATCACAGAGAATTTTGCTATTGGATGGATAAGTGTGAAAATTTATCACTTTGCAAACATAAAAAATGCATTATCAAATAGAATAATTGGCTGACCTACGCCAAGTATCAAATATGAATTTTTTTAAGTGAGACATGAAGTTTTGTTTAAGTCAAATCTTGAGGTGCTTTATATCGGGTGGTAAAAGTCGAGAAAATTAGATTTTTGCAAATATATTCGGGCATTTAAAAAAAAAATTCATAATTTTTTTATAGGAAATTTTCTGAGCAATATTTCACCAAGGCACAATTTTACTGGAACACAAGATTATACCTACTTTTGGAATAACAACCACCAAAAAGTTCAGCTTTGATACTATGACATATTTGATAGGACTTAATTATTTTCATTTATTTATAAGTATTCTTATTTAGGGCCAAAAGCCCGAGTTGCTAGTGTCATGTTTTAAAAGATTGTTTATTTAATTAATGTAAATTGAAATTATTAATTAATAAATTTAAATAAAACAAATGCAAAACCAAAAAAAAAAAAAAATTTCCAGGTCCTGACTTATTTGTGACAAAATCATTAGTGAAAACACGATGACATTTTCCTCTACAACTCACTGGGAAATATATGCATAAGTGACTTATTCATGAGGGAATCATACTGATATTGTCTGCTACTCTGCTACAAGTCGACTCAGTGATATTATTCAGCATAAGTCATCAGTGATTTTTTGGACATTTGTTCTAAAAGTTCATGCATGACAAACAAATGCGTTTGTCACCTATGATCTAATTTTGTCTCTATTCGTCATCGATAAATCAGTGCCGTTTCGCCACCGGGTAGTTTTATGTTGAATTTAAAATAATATCTCTTTGAACTTTTAGTGGCTCTTAAAAGAGCCGAGAGCCGTTGCTTAGTTGCTTAAATCAAAATTGTAAATAGTTTGTTTATTCTTTTGAAACTTCAAACGTCGATTCAAATTTTGAATTCTAATAGCTTATTGACCTCGTCGGCAATTTTCGATATGTTTTGCATTTTTTTTAATAAGATATCTTGCAGAGAAAGTGGGCAATTTCATTGCCATTTACATTAATGAAAATAATCATATTCTAAGCCGTCTTCATGAAGGAATTTGATCTATTTGACATGGAAAAATCTTCCAGTTCATCATTTTCTTCTTGTTGGTTTTCTTTTTCTTCTTCTTACATGGAAATGTTCAACCAACTTACTTCGTCGGGATTAACATTTCCCGTGGTATTTGTGCTATATAACGAAAAATAAACTCTAAATAAACTTTAATCGAAGAAGGGTGTGGCAATTTGATTATTACAAACCTAGCAATTTCCACTTGATTGAAACAAACACGACAATCTCCAAATTTCTTATTGAATTTGTCCATAAACCCCTTTGAGGATTTGGTTTAAACTTGATTTACATCCTCATCTAACTCTATTCTACAGAAATTGCAAAACATACAGTATACTAAATTCGGAACACGTTTTTGTTAGTTTTCACAAAATTGAAAAAGTGGAGATTGTTCGCCAGAAAAAAAAAAAAATTTTTTTGTGGCAACACTGTGTAACAATTTTCGTTGTTGTGTATCATTTTTCGTTGTTTCTCGTCTCATTTTTCGTTAGTTTCAATTGATTGATGGGGAAGGGGAAGATGAAGAAAAAACATATTAACAATTTTCATTCTTTCAAAATGATAAACAAACCGATGAGAATAATGATAAGAAAAAACTCGGAAAAATATCAAAAACTCAAATTTTTTTTTTGGTGAAATATAATTTTTGAAAAAATATAAGAGTCCTATTGGAAAATCCGTAATGATATTTTGAGAAATAAGTACAAAAAAACAAAACAAAGAAACAACATAAACATAAATTTTAACTCTAAAACAAAAAAACATAAAAGAATGAAACAAACATACAATTTTAAGAAGAGAAGAAGAGAAGAAAGATAACATTTTACTCAAAATGAATGAATGAATGAAACAAACATACAATTTTAAGAAGAGAAGAAAGATAACATTTTACTCAAAATACCGAAGTTTAATCGGTTATTGATCGGGTTTTTGAAACTAACGAAAAATGTGACATGTAACGAAAAAATGTAACGAAAAATGTGACAAGTAACGAAAAATGTGACATGTAACGAGTTAGAAAACACCGAAGTTTACCGAAGTTTAATCGGTTTTTTAATCGGTCTTTCGTTCTTGTATTTTGACGAAAGAACGTTGATCTTTTGTCTCTTTCGTGGTAGATTTCGATACGTCGATAAGGCAGTTTATGAAGATGAGAGTTCAGAAGCTACAAAATTTCTGCCAAGCCAATTTGAATTTCGGCAATCCGGCAATCTTTGCATTTCCGTTTCCAAGTGACTTTAAAATTGTAAAGTATTTATTTTCTATAATTCATTTCAATCCGAGTGCATTTAATTATTAAATATTAAAGATGAGTTTTTATGCATTTGCGGAGTTTTTAAAATCCCAGGCGTCTGGTAATGAGGAACTTAGCTTAGTTTTCATAAAAATTGAACGAGAACTCATAAAGATGAAGGAATTGGAAGCACAGGTATTGGGTAAGTTTTTGGACTTGTGTAAGTAAGCTTTAGTTCCCAAGAACCAATCTTGTTTTTATACTTAGTTATAACATAAAATATGTAATCAAAAAAGTTTAGACATCGGAAAATCCGTGAGCCCCTAGATGAAAGAAGAAGAAATTTCTTGAGTCCATTTTTTTCTAAAAAAAATAAAAAAATATTTCGAACAAAATTTGTTTAGTTTCTGGGCAAGCGGAAGGAAACATTCCTTTTCGTTTTCCATCGCTTGCCCCAAACCTCAACGAATTTATTCGAAAAGTTCCTAAGTGTAAGTTTCGAATGATGAAGTAAATTCAGATACAAACGGCTAATCAATAAAATGAAATAAATTAAGTTCGCTTACTATGGGCAAAGTTGCACCTTTATTAGGAACATTAACAGTTTTTTTGAGGTCAGTAAAAAAATACTTTTCCGTTTAAAGGCTCCACTAGATAAAGAGCAGTACGCACATCTTGGTCTTGAGTCTTGTTCTTGGTCTTGGTAATTTTGCGAGACCAAGACCAAGAGCAAGACGCTGATATTTTTGTAAGACCAAGACCAAGTTTGCTATGATCTTAGCCTTGGTCTTGCTCACGATAATCGTCACGACCAAGACTGCTTTTCAGTCTTAGTAATTTATAGTTAAAAGTTGTTTTACTCCCGTTTTGAAGATAAAATCATCTCTCAAATTGTATTTTGGCATCTTAAAAACCCAGCGGCTTTGGAAAAATATAGTTTCGAAATTTTGATTACTCAATATCTTGAAAATTTTTTCAAAACCAAAACCAAGACCGAAACCAAGACACAATGTGCAAGAACAATACAAAGACTGCTATGGTCTTGGTCTTGGTTCACTACGTCATATGCAGCGCAATGTTTGCGAATAACCCGTGTGTTTCATAGAAAAGTATTGTTTTCTAACCTCAATCAAAAAAATTGGTATGACAAATGTACTGTCGGATTAAAGGAAATTTAACGAAAATTTCAAAAACAATTACAAAAGGCTATAGGATAAGTTAGGTTAGGTTAGGGTGGTGGTAATTGTGTAAGCAAAAAAAACCTCACATAGACCAACTAGGTCCATAGCGTTACCACAAAACTCCCTTCAGTTAGGAGAATAGCAGTGTTCTAGCTTCATGATTTTCATCTATTACGAAGGTTCCAGTTTTTAAGGCGAAATTCAAAAGGCTATATTTATATAGCCTAAAAAGGCCGTCAAAGTCAAAAAATGGGGGAAAAAATTAAAATATCAATTTTAAAGGACCAAAACTTTGCAAAATCCTTTTAAACCATGTAAACCATATACACTATTTGAAATCTCTTACAATTAGCTAAAACTTTGCTATAGAAATAATTTCCCTAAAACGTTAGGGTGATCCAAGAAAATTTTTTTTCTGAAACAAGTTAGAAAATCAGTTTTAACCCTATAACTTCTTAGGGGCACATTTAAGACCCCCCCTCCAGGTGCAATTTTTTGTAAGCCTAGGCCTCTTCTATTATCTCCCAGAAGCTTCGTAATCTTATGCAATTGTATGTATGTAATAATATATTTTTAATTCAAGAATTCCTAAAATTCTTATTAAAAGGTATTTTTAGTATAACTTTTAAATAGGATTTAGTTAAAAACAGATTCTGAATCAGCAAAAAAAAAAAAAACAAATTTTTTCATCGGAACCGATTTTAGCGACACTTTTACACGTAAATAATTTTCTTCTGGATCACCGTGTGAGCTAAAATTAATAGCAGCTAGCTATCAGTTGAAAATGAGTGTGATCGGAATAAGAACACGCCCACCTTACACACAGCCCGAAATTTGAAATCACTGTAACTTCGGGAATATGTACGAGTATTTCAAGTACAACAATAATATCTGGTAACTGAGATATAATCGGCAACATCTAGCTCTTAGTTGAAAATGGGCAATGACATGCCCACTTTTTTTATGGTTCGAAATTTTCCGCAATTTTGTTTTCGAAAAATGTTTTCCAAAATTTGAAATCAGCGAACCACAATTTTATCGTAATATAATAATTTTTTAAGAAAATTTTTCGCTATATTGGATCCACCATTTTGTTTTCAAAAAAATTTATTCCGAATTCGGAAGCAGCGATTTCAAAAACCCTCATAGACACAATTTTATTGTGACATAATAATTTTTTGATAAAATAGTTCGTCGTTTTGGGTCGCTCATTTTGTTTTCAAAAAAAGTTGATCCCGAATTTGGAACACGTGAATCCAAAACCCAGATGTGGTAAAATCTTTTTTTGAGAAAAATTGGTTTCGAGATTTGTAATCAACGATCCTAAAAACATAAAAGCTGATATTTGTTTATTAAAAATAACTACGAAAGACTTATGACTGGCTAGAATAGCATTCTACGCCAGTCTTCTGGAGATTTAAAACAAACATTATGAATGCTCCAAATTTTTTGACCATTTTTAAGAAAAGCTGTATTCCGATGTCTATAATTTGTATTTACATATTTTTCATACATATGTTTAATCCGAGATCCGATCGACACTTTTTGTTCTTGTAATTTGCAGCTACTACCCTACCATCAGCAAAAAAATCGTGCTTTGGGAACTAAAAAAAAGTCTTCCACTTTTTATTGTTTCCTTTTTTAATTAAGAATTTAACTTTTTAAAAATTATACAGATCGTGATAATCTGGAATTTCATGCGCAAATAGAAGGCCGAATGTGGGAATCATTTACCGAGGATATGGAAGAACTTTGTGATGAATTAAATGCTATTGAAAAGGCTACAGCTGAATTGTATGAGAATCATAAGACACAACAATCTATGTCGACACAATTAAATTTCATCAAAGCTGTGGGTTATGATATTATGGTTAAACAAATGCAATGGCAACAAGAGAAAGAAGAAATGGAAGAAATGCATTCTAAGGAAAAGGAAATACACGAAAGAATGGAAAATCGAAATATTGGTATGTCGTTGAATACAGCTCAAATATAAACATACTATTCGTTCAAAAAACTACCTACAAACTGCAGGTACAGGAATATTTTTTAAAAGTTTCTAATTTAATGTTAAGGAACCTTTTTAAGCAACGCAGAGAAGGAAGCGTGACAGATATAGAATAGTATATATGAGGGGTATAGAAGCAAAGGCGACAATCTCCATTTTTTTTCTGAGCGTATCTCTTAGTGTTTGACCACAAAGCATCATCAAATGCAAGAAGATGGTACGATCAAAGAGGTACAGACTCAAAGACGAAAATCTCTTCTTTGATCATGGACATGTTTGATAGCGACATCTAGTTGCATTTGATGGTAGCTTGTGATCAAACACTATCAAACACGTTCATAAATAAAATGGTGATTGTCGCCTTTGCTTCTATACCCCTAATATATTCTTGATCAACATCACATCCTGAGTCGATATAACCATGGCCGTCTGTCTGGCTGGCTGGGCAAGTTGGCAAGATAATCCAATGAAATTAAATACACTTCCTTCGTCGTCAAAGTTATCTCGTGGGATTAAAAATGAGCGAAATCGGTCAGCGGACACGCCTACCGCGCAGACAAAAAATGTATTCAAAATGTAACTTAAGGAGTATTTTTCAGGACAATGCCATCGAAATGCAAACAAATATATGAATTGTAAACGCAACAGCGGTCAAGATGGCGAGGCACCTCCAATATAAGCAAAAGCTTCAAAACGCCATACTGAAAGCGTTTTTTGAGATAATCAAACTGAATTTTAGTCTGACACTAAAAATTATAAATGCAAGCTCTAAGAGGGCGTGGCACCTCCGACATAAGCAAAAGTTACAAAATGCTATACTGAAAGAGTTTTTCGAGATAGTCCAACTAAATTTCACTCAAATACGAAGGACTATAAGTGCACGCTCTGAGTTAAAACTAAACGAACTCATACAAGAGGGCGTTGCATCTCCAATATAATAAGAAGGTTCAAAACGCTATGCTGAAAGCGTTTTTTGAGATAATCCAACCAAATTTCACTCACACACTAAACACTATAAATGCAAGCTCTAATCTGGGTGAGCTCGGATAAGAGGGCGTGGCAACTCCGATATAAGCAACATTTTAAAAACAGTGTAGGGTGTTTAATGTTTGGCCAGGCCAGAGGTAACATTCTTACTAGTTCGAATTAGCATTGATTGTTTCCTTATATATTTTTCTTCACCTTAGTAATTTTGTAAAATTGGGTTTTTTGAGAATCTCAGTGGATTGTCGATTAATCTGCTTGCTAATTTCTTTTGATATTCGATATGTTTTCATCAAAAAATGGGTCTTAACTTTATGTAGTACACAAATGAATCGATGAGTGCTAAAAACACCAAATGTTACATTGCGTTCATATGTTATAACCCCTAATGTTCATATTAACATAATGCTACATGTAGGGTTTTAACACTAATCAATTCATTTGTACTACAGTTTGCTTTGTGGCAAGCGCCCACTTAAAAACAAGCAATTTTTAATATACTTACCTTCTTAAAGTTTATTTTATCTCAATACCGAATTTCATAGAAACCGATGCACTTTAGGCCAAAAGGCACACTTTTTTGGCCAAAATTCAAGTATAGCTATTGAAATTTTGTTGATGCAGTGTAACGGAGAATACTTCAATACGAACAAAAGTGTTTTTTGTTTTGGCGTAAAATAATTTTCCGTTCCTCAGCGATGTGTCAAAGTTGATGCATTTGCATTTTATTGAGATAACTCAAAAAAGTCGTGATTTTAGCTCTTTTCTTCAATCAATAAAAAGTAATTAAAATAATTTGTTTTTTTCTAAAATAAAAACGAATAAAATTGATGATGTTATTTATAACGCAATTTAGGTCAAAACATCAAAATATATTTTGGTTTTCTGTGGAAAACTCTTATATTCATATTATACCACTGACTTTTAATATTTTTTTTAAATTTTGAACTTCGCCTAAGCTTTTAAAATTTTGATGGAATTTGTTAGTCCTAAGAAACCCTAAACTAGTAAGACGTTGCTATTTTTAATGTTATTTAGAAATATAGACGCCCGAGTTTGCCCGTTTTTTTTTTAATGAATTTTTTTGTCAGGTAACTTTTCTTCCGTAATTTCAATTTATTCGAAATCTGGTTGCAAAAGACAGACATTAAAGAAAACAAAGATGCTGTTTTTCAATTTCTTATTAGAAAATACTGAAGATACTACTAATTCAAAATACTTGGGTGAAAGTGCGCATAATTTTTACATTAGGTTTTTCGAAAAATAGAGATATTTGGGATTAATATACGAAAAATAAGTACTTTTGTTACTTTTGGGGTTAGTTGTAGACTGCTCAAAATTTTATTTATTTATTTTTGCATAATTCATCACTGAGTACCAGTTTTTGCCTTCAAAATGAGCTCTTAAATAGTGCCAAACAATACTTACTTCAAAAGTTATTGCAGATTTAAGATGATATCATGAAATCCAAAGTTGTGTCGTTTTACCCGTTTTATGGGATTTCAAGATGTCATGACATGTCATCTTAAATCGGCCATAACTTTTAAAGGAAGTATTGTATGGCATTTTTTAAAAGCTCATTTTAAAGAAACATAATAGAACTACGTGATACATTTATTAAAAAACATAATGAAAATTTTGTGCAGTTTGCATCGAACCTCAAAAATAGCCAAAATAGCCATTTTTCATGAGTTTGACCTCAAATATCTCCAAATCATGAAGTGGTGGGTCAATTCTGACCTAGGATTCGGATTCAACACATGGAGTTACTTCGGAAATGCTTAAAAACAAAACCTTGTTGGCATGTGTTATTTATTCAGAGAATTTATTACGTGCCATTTTTGACCCGGTAGTCCAAGGGTTAAGATTTTTTTCAGAATTGTTCTTTTAGTCTAGAGGTAATATAAGAACTGCATTTGCAGTCGGTATCCATGATAATGTGGACGTTATGAATTTTGGCCAAAAAAGTGTGCCTTTTGACCTATAGTGCGATGCAGCGGTTTAGGCGTGAGGGCATTTTTTTCCCTTTAAGGGCGTGGCACCACCCACTTAAAACATGAATTTCATATTATCGTTCCTTAGTGTTGAAAAAGGAAATTCTTATGCACTGCTCCTCCTCACTCCTTTTTAAAAAAATCAAGCGAATATGTTGAGTTTAAGGCAAAGAAGCATGGACTGAACCGATTTCGTTTGCCTATTTATAGTAAATAATGATTCTATATAAAGTTAAGACTTTTCCATTTCAATGGAAAATATTATGAGTATGTTTTCAACAGACATTGGACGCAAAATTTTTGAATGATTATTTTCCAAAATAAAGCTTTTTTTAACATCACTTTTTATTTAAGTTAAAAAACTCCGTGAAACACAAAAAGAACACCAAGAAGCTGTTAAAAATGTTCAAAAAACTAAAGAATTCCAAGAAGCTAACCTTAAAAAATCACGACCAGAATTGGAGTCTAAGAAAGAGGAACGCAATAAAATAATTACAAGTATGGTTAGAGATGCTAAAAAATTGGAGACATTGCGTCGTGCGGTATTTATGAGTAAATCAAAATTTTTTTACTTACTAACTAAGGTTTGGCTTTACAGAAAACTTATGTCTCCGAACAACATCAAACGTTAAAAGAATTGGAAGACAAAAAATGTGAAATGATGACAAAGTTGCAGAACATGAAAAAAGTAAGTTGAAAAATCCTTTTTTTTTTTTTTGGTTTCAGAACTATATCTAAAATTTCCCATATAGCAACAACCGTATACATCTACATCTTCAAGTGCAAACTTTATTCAGAATAAACAGCTACAAGAATGTCATAATACACTTGGAACCTTGCCTATTTTCGATCCTTGTAATCCCATGGCATTTTTAAAGTCCTTAAATCTTAACATTTATACAGAAAAAATAATGCTAGAGTTTTCGGTGACATTGCAAAAAAAAGAGAAAGAAAAAACTTCAGAAAAATTTACTGAATTACGTCCAATTTTACATAATAAAAACGATGACGCAGAATCTACAGCTGTAAAAAATTCGACGCATCATGTGCACTTTTTGGAATCTGAATCTGATACCACAAGTACACTTTCTACGTCTCCTTCAAATTGTGTTAAAGACGTAAATACCAATTTGCTAACATCCTCGCTGCAAGATATATCAAGTGCAGTATCGGTAGATGCCATAGAAACAATTAACTTGCTAACTCCAGCTGATGAAGTGGCTGGTAATGATAATAGCACAATTGAAATTAGTGCTGAAGTAACCGCAAGTCCACCGCGAGTTGTGGAATGTAAAACTATCAAGCCAGCTGGAACACCACTTCCAAAGGTATGCATAGAAATAAGTAACTTTATGTTAAAGTTTTCTGATATGCTTATGTACATGTATTTTGTCTTATTTCCAGCGTATTCCGTTTACACTTTCGCAAATAGATGATGACACAGCAATGCTGGATAGTGATGCTGCCAAAAGCTCTGAGGCGTTTAAGATTCCAGAAGCACCGAAAGCAACTCAAATGCCGATTAAATATAGTAAATTAAAGGATGACACTAATAATGATTCGGACAGAACACAATCTCAACAAAAGAACAAGAAAAATTCAGGTCTCGATTTTGAAAGCTTTTTATTAGTTGATTCAAATAGCGATAACGATGATGACTTTGGAAAAGAATCTGAATTAAATTTTGATTTTGACATGAATGATAATAGAAATATCATTAATTCAGATAATGATGAGTTTAACTTCAGTGACTCCGATGAATTGAACCCAGCTGCTGGAAAAAATACTTTTGACTTTTAATGAAGCAAATTTTATAGATTTAGTAAGAAATTGGCAATTAGTTGAATACATTTTAGGTTTTTTTATGTTTCTATTCTCTTTTTTTATTTCACATCACTGTAAGTAAATAATACAAATAAATAATGAATTTGCAAAGTGTAATTTGGCTTTTAAGTACTTAATACACACAACCTACATTATAAGATTGCAACAAAATTTATGAAAATTATATGTAATTAACTTATTATTGCTTAAAATTTGATGTTACCTACTTGAGAAAGTATATTGATATGAAATCTAATTTTTGAATAATCCTTTACAAAAACCAGTTTTGTTCCACATCGAGTATATGTATTGACCCAAGAAGTAAAACTACCACCAGAAATAATGCCATAGGAAGTAACGCCAAAATTTTTAGAAAATAAAGCCAAAAATTGTCTGCAATTAAACCAAAGTTTTTTGAAATAGAGCCATAAAAATCGTCATACAAATTTCTGGCGGTAATTCCATTTTGTCAAAAGCAGAAAACTGTTTGACAACTGACAGCATTGAAGAATTAAGTAGATTTAAAGCTGCATACATAAAGTTCAGCCACATTATTGAGAAGCAGTTAAGCAAATTTTTAACTCTCCTAAAAATTTGCCAATTTTGAGTAAGGTTGTTTTGCCAAAATGCCATAAGCTAGATGCAGAAATAAAAGAATGATATAATGGGACACTTATTTTGTTTGTCATATAAACATTTCTATATTGTTTCATCAGCTATGAGATATTCTTAAATAGAGATTAATTTTAAATTATTACAAACTCCTTTGAATGTTTTTGATTATAGCGCTTAATCTCTAATTTATGTTCAAACTGAACTTAAGGCAAATGTAAACTTTAAGCAAATAATTGGATGAGCGGGAAAAAATTTTCTTTGCCACCTCTATCCTTGAATATACAAAGGTCTATGCGTCATATGACGAAAACTTAAATGTAAGTATATACATTTGAAAATTCTGTTTCAAGAAACCTCAAAGAAGCTTATCGCAAAGTGTGCTCTCAGAAATAAATTTGTGATTTTTCGAAGCTCCTCACTGTTGGTTTTTTTTTTTTTTAAGAGGCTTATATACATTTAATTCTACAGTAGTCTGAAAATTACTTAAAAACAAATTCCCTTAAGTCTACTCAAAGTTCTTGAAATATTAAATTTTTGCGTGCAAGCTTAACCTCTCAACTTTAGCCAAGGATAAACCCCAACTTTATCAGCAACATTTTCTTATCAATGAAGAATACTGCGGTTGAAGAAGCATAATATATAGGCGAAAATGTGCTGGAAGAGAGAGATAAAGTCCACAATTCATTTACGCTCATGTAAAAAAGTTCCAGATGCTGCGCACTGCTGTATCAAAGAGAAATTTTCAAATGGAGATAAAGCAGAGCAATGAATTGCTGAATGTCGTGCAACTTCTGGTGAAAAGAGTAAAATACAGTAAAGAGTACTGTAATGTACTTACTGGTGGGACCTAATTTAATGTTTTTCAGCATAGAAGAAAAAATGTATGATATGCTTATTTCTGCCAACATATTGAACTTTTTCTTTAGCATCATAATAGCTTTGGTAATATTTACTTAGCCCATAGCTAATTTCAAGCTGTATGCATAGTTTGTATCAACTACAACGTCTGTGGATAGTATTTAATAAACTTTAAACTTAATAACATATAGAGTTACTTGCTTGTACAATAGAAATAATTTTCATATACCCCAGTTTCAGTTAACATTTTAAATTGTAAAACTTTTGCCACAAAAGTTTTGTGTTTAACTTTTTATGGCTGAGAACTTCAATTTGCTACTTCCGACAGAATGATTTTGCCTATTGTATGGAATGTGTTTTTATATAGACATATGTAGGTACTTACAGGTTGTTAGAAATGTTTCTTAACGTCGAAATACATTTTTTTTTTAAGTTTTGGCTCTTTTGAGTCAACTAGCGTTTGCTTTGTGGCCGAAATTTGACTATTTCGATTTGACTTTTAAAAGACCATCCAGCTCTTAACTTAAGCAAACAAATTCTCATTATTATCCATACCTATTAGTTTTTTCTTGAGGGGCGTGGCACCGTCCACTAAAAACATTAAGGTCTTGGTATCGTTCCTTAGTGTTAACTCTATCACGGTGCTTGTGGAAGAATTTAAATAAAATTTTGATGTACCTCGGATTTTTTTGTAAATTCTTATTATAGATGTCAATAGAAGTTATTCTATGCAAAAAATAAAATTATAGAGGTGGCGCTTTTTTAAAGATAATCCCTTTTCCAATTGGGGCATTTTCCCATACAAAAAAATAATTTTTTTTTTTTTAACTACATTAAACAAAAATCAAAATAATCACATTCGATGTGTTTTGCGATGCTTCACGCGAATCTGACCTCAGAATCGCTCTATCGTGTATAGTTTTTGAGATATTCTAATCTAAAAGCCGAAAAAAGTCGTTTTTTGCCATGTTTTGAAGCTATATAACTATGTAACATATCATTTATTCGTTAAATGTGGCTAAAATACTTGAAAGTCATGATCTTTCCTTTAAACTCTTATTTAAATTATGTTTATATCTTCATGCTTCTAAGAGATATCGTAGACCGAAATATTGGCTAAACGGGTTTTTTGCACTTTTGTGTCTTTTTAGGTTAGAATATCTTTGAGGAAAAAAAAGATATCAACATAATTTAAATTAGGTTTTAAAGGCAAAGATTAGGACTTTAAAGTTGCTTACCAGACTTAACGAAACTAAAATTTCTTTCACATTTTAAGCATGTTTAACGAACGACTTTTTTCGGCTTTTAGATTAGAATATCTCATAAACTATACACGATAGAGCGATTCTGAGGTCAGATTCGCGTGAAACATGGCAAAACACATCGAATGTGATTATTTTGATTTTTGTTTAATGTAGTTAAAAAAAAAAATTTAATTTTTTTGTATGGGAAAATGCCCCAATTGGAAAAGTGATTATCTTTAAAAAAGCGCCACCTCTATAATTTTATTTTTTGCATAGAATAACTTCTATTGACATCTTTAATAAGAATTTACAAAAAAATCCGAGGTACATCAAAATTTTATTTAAATTCTCCCACAAGCACCGTGCTATCTCAATACCGAATTTTGATACAGCGGTTTAGCATTGAGCAGGTTTTTCCATTTAAGGGCGTGGCACTGCCCATTTAAAAACTTTTAGTTCATATTATCGTTCATAGAAATCTATGCAGCGTTTTAGCCATGATAATGATTTTTGCATAATGGGGCGTGCACCGCCGCACACTGGGGCTATAGAAGTGATTTGGTTCAAAACCACCCAGACATCGCAATTTTCATAGAAATATAAAAATTTTTGAAGTGGGATATTCGTTTTGTCATACTGAAGAATGGCACGAAGCTTAATTTCCAAAATGTGACTTTATCAATTTGCCGAGTGACCTTGAAAAATGTAATTCAATGTTCGAAAAATAGAGATACCATTAAAAATTTTTTTTTTTACTCAAGAGGAAAGCATCTGACGAAAAAAGTGTACTAGGCAAAAAATGCTCAGAATCGTCCAAGCATTTCGTGAGATTTTTTTGGATTTTTTTTTGAAACTTTTTTTTTGAACAATTTTTGAAATTTTTTTTTTGAAAGTTTTTCAAAAATTATTCAAAAAAAAAGTTTAAAAAAATTCCAAAAATATAACGCGTATTGCTTGGACGATTCTAAGCATTTTATGCCCAGTACACTTTTTTCGTAAGATGCTTTCCTCTTGAGTAAAAAAAGATTTTTGCCTTCCGCGGGGGTTCAAAAGCCAAAAACTCCCATTTAGCGTCCGAATCCCATCTTGAGTCATATTTAAGAAATTAAGCTTCTTAACATTCTTTAGTATGACAAAACAAATATCCCACTTTAAGAATTTTTATATTTCGATGAAAATTGCGATTTGTGGGTGGTTTTGAACATGGAGTCCCCAGTGTGCGCCGACTTAAAAACATAAAGGTATCGTTTCATATTTTTAATCCTATCTCCATACCAAATTTCATAAAAATCGATCCAGCTGTTTAGCCATGAGAAGGTTTGTTTCATTTAGGGGCGTGGCAGCGACCACTTTTAAAAAAATGAATATTTTGTGCGCTGCTTCTCATCATAACCTTTCCAACCAAAAAAAAAAAAATAAAAAATCAAGCGAATATTTTGATATTAAGTGATTGGAACAGGGGCTGAACGGATTTCGTTTGCCTTTTTATATAATGACTACAGTTTGCTGTGTGGCCGAATTTTGACCATTTCGATTTAGCTTTAAAAATATCTCCCATCTGTTAACCAGTGACCATGTCTATGCATTTTGTCTTTAGGGGCGTGCGAAAGCCGACTTAAAAACATAAAGGTCATATTATCGTTCCTTAGTGCTTATCCTATCTCCATACCAAATTCCAATAAAATCGATGCAGCTGTTTCGCCGTGAGAGCGTTTTTTCCATTAAGGGGTGTGGCACCGCCTATTCACTGCTTTTTCTCACAACCTTTTTAACCAAAAAGCGAATATGATGAGATTTAGGCATAAGAACAGGGACTGAAGCAATTTCGTTTGCTTATTTATATACATATACAGAGATATATAAGTTTTAAGCAATTTTCGTTTTTGGTGACTCCGAGTGAAGTTTTTCATAGAGTATTTTTGAAGAATTTCTTAACCCATTATAACCCAGTTTTTAGAAAAGGGGCAAAAAGACCCATAAAAACTGGATATAATGGGTTAATGGGTAAAAGGATTTTTTTTTTGGACATTTAAGCAAAAACTCAATATATGATGTTAAGTTTGAAATATTGATTGAAGAAGATATCGCACTCATTCCTCATTTTTAAAAGATGAGATTTTGCATGATACGGTTTCGGTTTTTGTATAAAAGGATCGTATGGATTGGTGTTCTAAAAAAAAATTTATTTCAAAACTTCTTTCCAACTAGCTTATTATCTTGGACAGCTTATTCGCAAATGTTGCTCACTCATTTTCATTTAAAGCGGTCAAAGTTGAAACATTATGTCCAATCCCATGCCTTTTAATGGCCCAAAGCTAATTCACACACAACGTATAACATTTGAAAAAGGGAAAAGTAAAATTTAATTTCATATTGATACAATTCTTGTGGAAGAAACATTTTTATTCAGCTTAAGCAAAAGCAAATGTTACCATTATGAAATTATCTATCTGAAAATGAAAAAATCAATGATTTCTCAATTGCAGCTGAGAGATTATCAATAGCCATACTATTCCAAAAGTGCACATTAGTGTAGTCAATATAATGAACATTAATATATGAATGAGTTCATTCACAAAAAAAAAGTTCTCATAGATGCACATATGCGGATTATTTGAATGAAACTCAATGTCATCAGTTTAACTAGAAATTGACATGATTTTGCTGCTCCCATAAGCTTAAAGTGTATGGAACCCTTAAATCGGCTTAACATAGTTCCATGACTTTATAATACTCACATTGGTTGCTGTGGTTTTCATCATTGGATAAATATAACTTTAGGAGTAGAATATGGTATTTTCTGTCTTCTTGTTAATTTCCTCTAATTACGCGTTTTCGTATTCACCAAGTATTTTTTTATCCTTTGAAGTATGTCGTATGTATGCCCCATTCATTCATAAGTTTCGTTCGACTGAATTATGTATGTGTTTCAACCATTTTTGCATAAGTATGAAAGAAATATGGTTAAAGCACATACAACGCACACCAAACATATAAAAGGTTAAGCATTAAAGATGCTGAACTACATTTTGAGTCTACATATTACACTGTTCGACAATTTCGAACTTTTTAAAAAACACATTAGAAAATCCAAAAAAATTCTTAAAGTAGACGTTAAAAAAAATACCCGTGTCTCGTGGTTTTTTCCCAGCACGTCACATTTTTTTTTAATCGAATTTTCAAATTTTTCATCCACTGTACATAAAACAAACAAAAATACTGCATTCTTGTGTTAAATCGATGAATTTAACTATATGATCCTTACATTTGAGGTGTATCATGAGTTCAGCAAACTTATGCAAGATATTGCGGTGAATATTTTTGTAAAAAATCTTAACCCTGTACAACCCCCACATGTGGGTCATTTTTGCTCTTTTCTTAAAAAGGTACAAAAATGACACCCAAAACAGGGACATATTGAGTCAGTATGTACTATAGAAATATTTGCTATAAAATTTCGCTACTAGTTTCTAAACACGTAAAGGTCGAAATTTGAGCCCGAAACCAAAAAAAATTGTTAAAATCAATTAGGACTTTTCACATTGCATATTGATTCCATCCTTGACGCGCTTACCTTAAGTTTTAAGAATTTTTCGTCTTTGGTAACTCTAAG
Organism: Calliopum simillimum; assembly: GCA_951812925.1. NCBI lineage: Eukaryota > Metazoa > Arthropoda > Insecta > Diptera > Lauxaniidae > Calliopum > Calliopum simillimum. The sequence goes on along the minus strand of OX638369.1, from coordinate 118,528,657 downwards.
TAAAATTTTTTGTAGGATATTTCTGCAAAATTTTTTACCCATTGTGTCTCAGTTTTAGAAAAATGTGTCAAAAAGACCCATAAAAACAGGATATAATGGGTTAATGTGTTCTAGGAAAATGATCCTTGTATGATTTCGTTATGATCTTGGGAGAACGAGTTTTGTCCAAATTGTAGTTTTAGAGTTTTACAGTGGGGTGAAATTTGGAAAATATTTATTGTAAGAATTGCTTACTGATTTTAACGATTTTTTTGCTTTCGGGATAAAATTTTTTAGTGTTCACCAACTAGTAGTGAAATTGTATAGCAAATATTTCTATAGTACATACTGACTCAATATTCCCCTGTTTTAGGTGTCATTTCTGTACCTTTTTAAGAAAAGGGCAAAAATGACCCACATGTGGGGGTTTTACATGGTTAAAATTTTCTATAAAAATATTCACCGCAATATCTTGCATAAGTTTGCTGAACACATGATTCACCTCAAATGTAAGGAACATATAGTTAAATTCATTGATTTAACACAAGAATGCGGTATTTTTGTTTTTTTCATGTACAGTGGATGAAAAAACTTCAAAATTCGTTTAAAAAAAATGTGACGTGCTGGGGAAAAACCACGAGACACGGGTATTTTTTTTTAACGTCTACTTTAAGAATTTTTTGGATTTTCTCATATGTTTTTTTTGTGTCGAACGGTGTTATCAAATGCTGAAAAAGTCTACTGACTTGATTATCCGCCTTTTTCCGATATATTGGATGTTTTTCGATATAGGTACATATTTCTACTTTTATCGATTTGTTCGATGTTTTCCAATGCTTTTGGACTTTTGCTGATATTTTGGATGTTTATCAACATTTTTAGGCTTTTACCGATGTTTTAGATGTTTTCCAATATTTTTCGATACTTTTGAAGTTTTTCCGATATATTAATTGTTTTTTCATACACTTGGACTTTTACCAATATCTTCGATGTATTTCAATAATTTTCAAAACTTTTCAACTTTTTTCGATATATTGGATGTCTTTCGATATATTTGCACTTTTACCGATTGCTTCAATATTTTCCAATACTTTTTGACTTATACCGATATTTGGATGCTTTTCGCTACACTTGGACTTTAACCGATTTCTTCAATGTATTTCAATATTTTTCAATACTCTTGGACTTTTACCGATACTTTTAATGTTTATCGATATTTTTGGATGCCTTGCTTTTGATTAAAAAATCGTTTATTTGACCACGTAATTACAACATGTAAAAATATCGATTATGGGATGCGAATATTATCTATATCCCCAAAAAAAATTTATAGCTTTTAAACGCCATATTTTTTCTAAGAACATAGCCTTCATTTCTAAAGCACCCTAGGGTATCTATTTTGTAATGAAAAAAAAGTTATGAAAAAAAGCATGTTTTTTAGCCAAAATGGGCCTTCAGTAAAATCAAAAGTGCTTCTCGGAATGAAAAAATAAAAAAAAAAAAAATTATGCAAATATCGTTTTTAAGAGTCTCTCTAACTTTTTGACTCGGTTTCGGGATGATTTTATTTTGCTTCACACAAAATCGAACCGGTCCAATGTAGATAATGCCCCAGCATAAAAGAGACATATAAAAACGCAAGGAGAATTTGATACGATTTTGTAAATGTTATAGTCTGATTAGGTATACATGGTCTAGAGAGTCGAAGTACTAACTTAGTTTTTGGCGGCATCAGGAAACACCTTTTTTTTCGTTCCAGCCAATACAAAAGGTTCAAATGAAAATATTCATATATTTCTTAACTTTAACGTTAATATTTACCAGAATTTCTTGTGAAAATTGCCTTTTTGTCATTAATTTGTTAATCATCAACTAGAAATTCTGAACTTGAAGCCCATAATATCATCCGAACTTCTGGAATTCACGTTAATAACTTTTTAAAGAAAGTTTTGCAATTTCAAGATAAACAGAAGTTCTAAATAAATTATAAGAAATTTAAATATTTTGTGATTTTGAATAATTTTGCGATTTTTAATTTTTGTGCATTTTAATTTTTCTTAACAAACTTTCATCTAAAATTTACATAAATAGCTTAACAAAGTGGCAATGTAAAGCGCTACTCCTATTGAACTTTACTTAAGCAGAGGAGCTCGATGCTGACGGCGCATTTTCTTTTTGATCTTCTGTCACTGGAGCAGGCGAAACAGTAGTTGAGCTTGGTCCTTGGGATGATTTTTCCCCGTTGCTAGCTGAAGCTGTACGCGCTTCGATAACCTCAGAATCATCATTTGACTGAGCATCATCATCTTCAGGTTGTTGTGGTAAGCTTTGGCTATTCTCAGGATTTTCATATTGTGGATAAGGTGGGAAACGTTGATCTTGTGGATAGATTTGTGAAACTTGCTCTGGTTGTTGTTCAACTTGTTGGGTGGGCTCTTCAGCAACAAATTCGTGTTGTGGCTGCTGTTGTTCGACGGGAACTGCTTGTACGGGTGCCTGTGGTAAATATTGGAATTGTTGTTGTTGTACAGGTACATGATGTACAGGAGCTTGAGGCAAATATTGGAAATGTTGTTGTTGTACGGGCACATGATGTACAGGAGCAACAACTTGTGCCGGTGTCACAAGTTTGGCAACAATTGGTTCACGTGTTACGACAGCATTAAAGCCATTAATATCATCGGCAGTATAAGTCACTGTACGTTTATAGCCATCAGAGTCAACAAGGCTGTATGAACCTTGTACATTACCACCATCACGTGTCTCGGCTTGACTCTTAATATCACCAGTTATGGAATCATGTACACCATAAGAGAAATCATAACGTGGTGATCCCTCATAGACGACATTCCTTAGTACAGGCGCAGCTGCATATGTCTTAGCCAAAAGTGGTGCAGCAACAACAGACTTGGTGACAACAGGTGCAACAACAGATTTGACAATTGGGTTTGGTGGAGCTGCAACAAAGGCGTGTGCGCGTGGAGCGGCAACATAGGTTTGTGCGGCTGGAGCGGCAACATAGTGAGCGGCGGCAACAGTTTTATGTAAAGCAAAAGGTGTTGCGACAGCTTGTTGATATACCAATGGTTGTTGATGGTGATATACAGGTGTATGACTGGCATAGGTGACAGCGGAAGCTGGTGCTTGCACCGCATGATAGGTGTTATAAGGATTGAAAGAGTATGTGGCAACGCTAGCCATGCAGCCACCGCTTAGCGCCAAGAGACCAAGTACTACGAGAAACTGTTGAAAGAAAAGAAAGAATATGAGAAATTATGAAACATTTTATTAGAGAAAAATATATAATATCATAATGTCCTTGAAAAACTCAAATGCAAAAACAGAACACAGCTTTTCAAATATTTGCATAAAAAAAATAGTTCATAACATTGTTGATGTACTTTGCTATTTAATTAACTTAAGTGTTAAAGATGGAATATTTCCAGAAGCTCTTAAAAGAGCAGAAGTTATTCCGCTTTTCAAAAAACTAAATTCACAGTTGCCAAATAATTACAGACCTATCTCTATTCTACCGGTTTTTTCGAAAGTGTATGAAAAACTGATGAAGTCGAGAGTTATTTGCTTTTTGAATAGAATACATTTTTTTAGCGCAAATCAATTTGGTTTCAGGGAAGGTCTATCGACGGAAGATGCGCTTATTAAATTTTGTAATAATATTTACGGTGCCTTAAATGATAAAAAACAGTGTGCTGCATTTTTTATAGACATTACCAAAGCATTTGATTCTGTCGACCATTCAATTCTTCTGTCTAAACTCTATAAATATGGAATTAGAGGTTCCGTTCATACATGGTTCTGTTCTTATTTGCAAAATAGGTTGCAACGAGTGAAAGTAGGTTGTGAATATAGCTCATTTCTTGAAATTAACTCGGGTGTGCCACAAGGATCAGTCTTAGGACCTGTCCTTTTTTTAATTTATATAAATTCAATTTTTTCCCAAAGCTTTGCAAGTAAAGTAGTAGCATTTGCAGATGATATGGATTGCACATATTCTAGTAACTCTGTTATTGATTTAACAGCAAACATTAACTACGATCTTAGTCTCTTGAGACACTGGTTCACTTGCCACAAACTAGTCTTAAGTGACAAAACTAAAATTATGTATTTCAACATTTCTGGTGCAGTAGTTCAGTTTGACAAACTTGTGTTTCATCACTCAGAGTGCGAAAGGTTCCTTATTGACAATAATATCTGCAGCACATCGAATCACATGGCTACTTATAATGACCATTCAAATTGTCATTCTCAATGTGTTAATATTGACTGCGTTTCATCATTCAAATACTTGGGTGTTCTACTCGATTCAAAAATGTGTTGGTCTGAACACACTAGTGCTCTTAAGAAATATGCGATGCTAGCTATTAGACAAATGTTTCTTCTGAAAAGCTTTTAATCAATTAAATTATTGAAGTGTATATATTATGGAATTTTTCATTCAAAAATTGTTGGGGTGGAACCCATCAAAATAAAATCACCCCACTACTCACTTCACAAAAACACATTATTCGAATTATGACCGGAAAAGGTAGATATGAACATAGTTTTGGTCTTTTTAAAAGCCTTAGAATTCTCCCAGTTAAACATTTATTTTTTAGAAAACCTTAAAATTGTTTTTTCGTAATAATGGCCATATTGTGAGCAAAAATAATCAAACCTATAATCTGAGAGGTAATAATCAGAATATAATCATAATTCCGGCACATAAAACACAACACTTCCTACAGTCACATTCTGCAATTGCCCCAAGGCTATACAATAGTTTGCAAGGCAATATTCGCTCCTTACGCCACGAACGATTTTTTTTAATTGAAATAAAACCTTGGCTGTTTAGTTTTGATATAAATGAAGGTGAATCACTTCTTCACATCCAAACGTAGAATCATAAGCAAAATTTTTGTACGCTTCTTATGTCCCGATTTCTTTTAAATGTCCTTGCAATACAAAAAAAAAAAAAAAATTTTTCCTTATATCATTTTTACATTTAAATTTTATTTTTATGTATTCGTTATGCAAAACCATGTCACTTTAATTTTAACCGTTATTTAAATTTTAAATTTAATCTTAAGTTTATGTAACCACCCTATATTCGACACTAGTTCTTTGAACTACAGAATATAGGTTTATGAAACATTATTGAATTTGTCAAATGTGTATAATAAGAAAAATCAATGTAAATTTCTGCATATGTTACGTTTCATAATAAACCTACAAATACTATAAAAAAAAGGTATACCGAGATGTTAAACTTAGAGCCTAAAGTACTACGTAAGTGGTTGGAAATGGTCGAACATTATAAATTTTTTCGAATGAATTTTTCCTTATAAGGCTATTGAAGTGACTTGACTTTAAAAATGACTCGTCTTTAGTTCAAGTTGATGAAAACATTTGAAAATAAAAGAATACCAGCCGATTACTTGGATCAGGAAAATATTGAAAGAGCATTCAGATTCTTAACTTGTACCGCATTTCTCGATTGGTAAAAGTCAAAAAAGATATCCTATTCTGTGCCATAACTTAGCCGGATCAAGTAAATGTGCCCGGAAGGGCGACTACTACCACCATTTGAATAAATTACGGAACTGTTTTAAGCTACTTCAAAAGTTTCTGAATAATAAAGAAAGAACGGAGCTTTTTGAAGGATTTCAATACTTGTTTTGTAAAATCAAGGAAGAACCTGTTTTTGTTGAAATTTTTTGCAAATTTTCCACCACTGAAAATCTGATGCAGAGACTTATGCCTAACTGCCCCGTCACTGACCACACTCAAAGTTCCTTGTGTTGTACATTTTTTGGTGCTTTGTCAAATCTGTCTTTATAATAATCTGTATGGATTGAAACACAGCATTAAGCCCTTATTGGATATAGACAAAAAACTTCTACCATCTTTTTATACCCTACACCCAGGGTATATTCACTTTGTCCTTCCGTTTGTAACGCAGAGAAGGAGGCGTGGCAGATATAGAAAAGTATATATAATCTTGATCAGCGTCACCTCCTGAGTTGATATAACCATGTCCGTCTGTCTGGCTGGCTGGGTGGCTAGCTGGCTGGCAGGCTGTGTGTTGAAATACACTTTTTCGGAAAACTGAGCAACATAATTCAATGAAATTCGGTACATTGCCTTCATCGTCAAAGGTAGCTCAGGGGATTAAAAATGAGCGAAATCGGTCAACGGACACGCCTACCGCCCATACAAAAAATATATTCAAAATGCAGTTTTAGCAGTATTTTTCACGACAATGCAACCAAAATATGCATAAATACTAAAAATTGTAAGCGCAAGCTCTGAAAAAAAACTGAACGAATTCGGACAAGAAGGCGTGGCACCTCCCATATAATTAAAAGCTTTAAAACGCTATACTGAAAGCGTTTTTTGAGATATTTAAACCAAATTCGATTCAGACACAAAGAATCAAAAATTAAAGCTCTCAACAAAAATTTGGTGAAATCGGACAAGGGGGCGTGGTACCCCCCATATAAGCAAAGTTTCAAAAGGTTATACTAAAATAGTTTTTTTGCACGCTCTAAGCTAAAACTAGACAAACTCGGACAAGAGGGCGTGGCACCTCCTATATAAGCAAAAGCTGAAAACGTTTTTCACTCAGACACTAAAAACTATAAATGCAAATTTTAAAAATACTCCAGTGTAGGGTATTTAATGTTTGGCCAGGCCAAATTTCACACCCTTACTAGTTAAGCATGAAAAGGTCCCTTTATACCTTAACTGTACTAATCCAATGCAATAACTTAGTGGACATCGATGCCTCAAAAAAGTTTTTAAATTTTAAAGCATGCGAAGGAATCTTCCTGAGTTTAAGACTCTTAAATAACGTGAAAAAAGGTTTTGGATAATCCCTTACAGTGAGGAACCTTGTACCAAATATGTACGAAGCAGTAACCAAATGGTCGTTACAAACAGTTACAATAAGAATGATCTCCATTTTATTGAGCATCACAGATGTTTATAGAATGAAAGTATTATGAAAGCAGACTTTGAATGATTTTAGACTCTGCCTCTGTATGGAAAACAGTTTACAGAGTGAAAGGAAGTAAGTTCAAGTGTTAAATAAGCACAGTTTCAATGATTTTAGACCCCATTCTTGCAGTGGAAATCGTTTACAGAATAAAAAGAGGGAACGCTAGAGTATCAAGTAAGCAGACTTTCAATGATTTAAAACCCCATCTCTGTTTTGGAAATCATTAACCGAGAAATTTAGAAAATGGAAAAAATAAAGTTGTTTGGAATTTCGCTCACATGGTACCAAAAGACGATCTTTGATGCGAAAAAACACCATGTAAAATTTGGTCCATTTCAGTGAATATTTTCAGCATTCCAAACCATTTTAAAAATCAAAAAGAGGACCTAAGTATGGAAAGAAATATTGTTTTAAAATTTAAACTGTTCATCTGCCTACATGGATTTTGAGACGCTAAATTCGAATCTGCAATTTATTTCTCCGAAAGGTGGTAAATTAAGATACGAACTGAAATGGCCAATATCTGCAAAAATACAGAACTTACGAAGAAATAAATTATAGCTTCGCATTGAGCCGCTAGCTCAAAACCCATATAAAAAGTTGAACAGTTTAAGTTTTGATATAAAATTTTTTTCCATTTTTAGTACCACTTTTGGTTTTTTTTATATGATTTACTATCCACTGAATGTTTTCTGAAATGGGCCAAATTTATATGGTGTTTATTAACATTAAAGAGAATCTTGTGATACCATGGAAGCGAAATTCCGAGCAACTTTAATTTCTTAAACCGTTCTACTACTTAGAAGTCCTTAAATTCATAAAAAACTTTAAGTAAAACACATAGTCGCCCAAAAACAAAAAAACACCAAAACTGATGTTTTAATTTTATAGCGTCGACTGGCGTTGTAATTAATATGTCCCACTTTGTCAAAAAGTTAATTCTTATTTTCTTTAACAAATCACGTATTACACTACATTCATTTTTCATGGATTAGCATGACAATGACCTTGTGCGTGTCTTGGTCCCTCCTTTCGAAATATTCACGGTCATATGCAAAATACGCATATTGAACAAAATAAAAACCAACAATGAAAATTTGGTGGCAACAATAAATCACAATAAAGTTGTAATAACACAACATAAATTTAACGGTAACACCAACCACCACACAACAACACTTACGCTTCTGCTTGCCATATTGTGAATGACGATGACGATGGCGACGACGACGACGATATGAAATTGAAACCGAAATTCCGTATGAACAGACGAACTGACAACTGACTTGTGATGCTGTCAACGGTGAGTGACAACAATTTTATAGCGTCCAGCCCCAAGCGGAGGCAGCAGCAATTTAAAATAGATCGACGCCGCAAAAGAAGTTTAATGGAATGTTTTGGTTAAAACAACAACAAATACACACCGAAAAAAAGTGTCATGTAGAAGGAGGATAAAGAAAAAGAAGAAAAAAAAAAAAAAAATCGGTGCAAGAACGGAATTAATGTGATATGACGACATAACGCCCACAATACAAAGTTGTTGCTGTAGCCGGATTAAAGTGATTTTTTTTTTTTTTTCATCAAAACTCTTCGTTGACGAAAACTTCAAAAGCCTTTTGATGCCAAGCCAATGATTGGCAATAAATTAATTGTATTTAGATTGCGTTGACACTAATGTACACTACTCTACTTAGCACTTAACCCTTTTAAGCATTGAATATTTGGAATATATTATTTGGTATTTTAAGTGACAAGTAATATAAGGCAATAAGAGATACGTACCTATATATTTTTCTACAACACATAGGGGAAACATTGGGCCATTTAGGGTCATGGACTAAAATTCAGAAATTTGCAACCTTTTCCTTGTTCACATAATTTGTCCAAATCCCAAACTCCCCAAATTAATGTCCAACAAGAAATATACCACATCCCCTTTTCGGTTTTTATACGTAAAAATGTTGGTCCCCACTTCTTGTACACTTTTGTCCAATTTTACGACCTACCTCCCTGGCTTTTATGAGTCATCTTTTGCGAAGATATTATACATACTAGAAAACTAGCGTTCTCAAGAAAAAATTCACGAATTTCAAAACAGTTCACATTTCAAAACTCCCTTTAAAAAATATTTTTACTACCCCCGTCTGTGAACATTTATTACGGACCGCTTAATAAAACTATAAATTTCTGGAACCTATCGAAAAGATCATCCAAAAAGTTGGAAAATTAAAATATTACAAAAAAATATACCAAAAACTTCAAAAAAGTCAAAAGTCCGTAAAAATCTTCTTTCCAGGTTGTCCGAATCCTGAGCTACCAACTTTAAAAGATGATTACCAAGAAATATATTGTCCACTCTATTTTTTATCTCTTTCTTTTTAAAATGCTAAAAACATTGATGCCCGAATCCCCAGACACTTATCTTGTCAACATCTGTCTAACTATGCGACCCCGCAGACCCACCTAAATATTCAAGGGTTAAATTTTTATAAAATCTTAAAAAAACAATTACTTGCTTTGCAATTGTTTGAAGCGGAATTGAACATAAAACATGATTTTAAGGCCTGAAATTAGATTTCATATTTTTAGATATAATAGTTCGCGTCTTATACTGAGGGTGGTCTATTATTACATTTATGTTTTTTTTTTTATAATTAACGTTTTTCTAATTAAACTGCTATTGACGTGTCTGTTAATTGATTTGATTATAAAATTGCATGCCCTTAGGATTTTTTACTTACAAACTTATCGAAAACTTGTGCCATTTCTTTTGAAGTGTCGTTATACTAACAAAAAAAATGCCAACTTTATATTTTCGTCATAATTTTTGCCAATTTAAAATATTTCAAGCATTTTGACCAAGTTAGCGTAGTAAATGAGAGCAACTACTGCACTTGAACTAAAAAAAGGAAAAAATTGTGCCTTGTAACGATGAAATTATTGACAAAAAAGATTTGTTGGAAATTTTCAATAGGGGAGTTATAGAAAGAAAAAGTGATGTTAAGCTATGATGATAGAATTTTATTGTTTTCCGTTTTTTGAGTTGGGAGAAATGCCTACACAACCTGAGAGCTTTTATGGAACTATCAAGTGAAGAATTCTTTAAGTAAAATACTATCATCTCGTCTGACAAAAGCTACAGCAGAAGATATATTTACAAGATCCCAAGATAGGAAAATCTCAAAAAAAAAAAAAATGAAATTGTCTCGAATAAAATGGTTCAAAGGTTCATGCATATTCAAACTTCACGTGTATTTTGTAAAGGAAAGTATACGAAGCTTTAACTTGAACCAGCAAGAGGATTCCAATTAAGATCGAAAAATGGTACTTAGGCGTTTTTGTGTTGGATTGCAACTCAGTGTTGGTTTGATGGCAGTGAGGCAGTTGTCTCAATAGTCCCATCTTTTGTTTAGTTGTTTTGTGAGTAGTCCAAAGCGCACTGCGCCTTGAACTAAAATAAATTCACTAAAGTTGTCAATTGTATCAAAACTGGTCCGAATGTAATGCATAATACGTCATTTGCATCAAAAGTGGTCGAATTGAGTATCGACTGTGAAAGTGACTACGTTGTGTTTGTCAGTTCGTCCACTGACGGGTTCAAAACCTCCGCTCGATAGTTTTCAATCCTTTGGAGCGGAATATGAAACATAGCCGAGGTAAAAAATAATAAGAAAATAAAAAAAAAATTGATTCGCTGTGGGATTCGAACCCGCATCGCAATGATCAGAAAGCATAAGAAACGCTTTAGCTCAACGGCTGTTTATTTGTGAAATTTATATAAATCAATTTTTTTGAAATTGATTTTTCATTGATTGGACTTTTCTGGTCTATATGTAATGCGTATGGAGACAATTGAGGAGTGGCCGTACCAAAGGGCCTAAGTACCATTTCGAAAGTAATGTCATACTTTTTATGTGCTTTATAGTCAGTTGTTTGACTGTTATAATTTTTTTAACAAATGACATAAATTTCACATAATCAGGTAAATTTTTAGTGAAAACAGAAAACAATTTTATTAACTTCTAACAAAATGTCACCCGTTTCATATAATGACACTACTTTTGCCTCGAAATGGTACTTAGGCCCTTTGGTACGGCCACTCCTCAATTGGTTACGTCCAATAAAAAGCAATGCAAAACGTAAATAGAACTTTATTTGTGAAGGGACCAGACTATAAGACTATTCGCCAGCCTCTATGGTGTAGCTTACAAACTAGTTTTCGAATAGTTTGTTCTCCTACAGGGTACATCAATATTAAAGATGCGGCAGTTAGAATATCTTATCTACACCAACTTGAAGAAGACAATCTGACAGAACATATCAAACTTCTGGAAGTGTACTATGATACTAAGAGATAAGTATAAAATTTAAACTGGCCATCTGTGAGCCGCGCTACATAGGGGAACTATGACAAAATCCTAAAACAGGGCGCACAGCTATGGTTTACTAATGTATTCAAAATAGAATTTGTAAACGCATTAGCTGATGTAGTAGAACGAAAGATCCCAAAAAACAATTGAAAAAAGGAGAATATGTTCCAATTTTCAGACGGAGACCCAATCTATAGAACTAGGCGTCAGAGAATGTCTATGAAGGGGCATTCCCGGTACCAATATATACATTTTCGCAGACAGTGAACAACTATTAAATCTTTAATGGTGTTTTTTGAAGCTAGTCTGGAAGTGATTTGAACATCGCCAACACTTATCGAGGAGAAATTATATGACTGTAATCCGAGCAGTAAGATTTAAGTGACAACAAAGCAATGAACGTGCAGATTAGTTTTATAGGACCAAAACTCTTCTATGGTATGAAAAATACCTTAAAAAGTAACTTATTTCAGGAATGAGAGCATAATGGTCTTAACAACTATTGTGGAGTCCAAGAAGGCAAGCGCAAGGCAAAAATGCTAATCAATTTTAAACGCGTTAAGATGTGTTCTCAGCAAAAGCGATTTAAAAATTTACACTGAATTAATTTCAGGACATTGTGAACTAAATAATCACTCAAAGAAGATTATTCTGATATGCGATGATTCCTGTAGACGCTTTTAAAAGCACTTGGAAACGGTACAGCATTTTTTTGTGCATTTATTCTGTCGCGCGATGAGACGCAGAATTAAGTACCCAGATACCGAGATTTCAGATCCAACTGACTAAGATAAAACAGGACTACTTTACCACATTATCAAGTTTTGTTGATTTAAGTTTTCTCAACATTTTGGTATACATATTTGTAAAAGAAATCGAAACTGAAAATTTTGCAAATTGAAAATTAAAATAAAAAATATCTTATTTAAAAAGCTGAAAAACCGGAAAACATACTAAGTAGTTAACTTTAAAAATACGTCTTTTGTTTAAGGGCTTCAGTGGCTTAGTTTTTTGCAAAATTTTGCTTAATGAATAATGGCAAATATCCTTTTTTAGGTAGCCATTTCCAATACAGACCTAAGCTGGTCATATAATCGACCTTTGCTCTTTTATTATCGATGTTGGTAAACATACCACGATGATTTTTTTGATTGTATCTGACCAAAATAAAGTCAGTTTGGCTCGAGTTTGGGTTTCTTTCGAGCTTTTGGAGTGATCGGACCAGTTCAAAAATCTTGCTTTCTAACATACTTCCATATAAAAATGCAATAAAAATTATTTTTTTCCTTTTGGGCCGTTATAAAGAAAATTAGTAAAAATTGTTTAACATTTTGAACAAAAAAAAAAAAAAAAAAATTTAGTCCTGTGTGTCCAGTAAAACATCTTGAAATTTAGAGGGACAAATACAAGATTTTTCGAATATTTTAATTTGAAATACGTATGTATTTTTACTTCTTCAGAATTCTCAAAATTGCTCTCTTGAAACATAAGATAATGAGATAGAATTTACGACATTTGAAATCTGATTAAATAAATATAATTGCCATAATTGGCCCACAGAAACCAAAGTACAATTCGAAGAAAAAAATGAGCGTTATTATGAACCCGTCTTTTTGAAATCGAAAACACGAAAATCTCAACACTTTTGTGACGGAGCCCACAGACCCACAGATCAACAGAACTGATTCGGGAAAATAAAAATATGTGTCTAGTCAAATCGAACAAAGTACCATACCAAAAAGATTCAGAACGATTGACGATGGTCGACCATAAAGTTGGTTCACTTCCACATGAAATCAGTATATAATACTATAATGGCTATAATGGCTTTAAAGTTAAAACGAAATATGCGCATAATGGTTAATATCGTCAACACCTTTTCCTTTTTTAATATATAGTGCAATGTAATGATTGTGATTGTCAACATTGTTGCTGTTGTCGTAATTGTTGTTTTTGTTTTTTTTTTATTTAAGTGCTATCAATTAATTTAATGAAATCAAACACATATTATGCGTTGACAATTTGGGCTGCAGTTCTTGTCACTGTTGTTGTTACTTAATTTTTTCCAATTGATTTTTTGACTTGATTTTTATCAAGTTCAATGATTTCAATTGTTATGTTGGGTGTTTGTTGCTTTGACATATTGTCACATTGTCACATTGTCACATTGTTAGTTGTTTTTGCTCTTGTATTGTTGCCGAGAATTTGCTGCTGCCTTACATTTTATGTGTGCCATTTCTGCATTTCAATTTAAAGCCGAAAAATTTAAAATTCCAAAAATTCGTCACGTTTTCAAAACTTTGTTTAAAAGGCTTAAATTTTAAGGTTTCTTTTTTCGATAAAATATGCAACAACAGCAAAAAATTTACGCACTTTCAATTTGAATATTTTGAACTTTTCAATGCTCATTGAAAGTACAATAGTTGAAAATTATTTCGTTTTAGATTTTGTTGGGCATACTATATCATTACCAGAAAAATTTGTTTTAATTCTTTTATATTAAACATCCTTTCATATAAAAAACATTGGTCTGACCTTTGTAAAATAAGCTACTTCGTCATACAAAAGCAATCATAGCTTCCCAAAATGTCATGCTGTTATAACGATTACATTCAATATTAAACAATTAGTTTTAATGTACCCAATTAAAACTTGAAATCCCTTTGTTAACCTACTAAATTGAACTGTTTCAAAGAACAACCTAAAGAAGTCCACCTTCGCACGTACCATAAAATCTCAACTTCAAGAGACATTTAACGGCCTACCGCCTTTGAAGGTTATGTTACCAATTAAATGATTATTGTTAACAAAAGACAACAAAGTTCTAGGCCTAAGCGACAGGTTATCGGGTTTCAATTGAACAAATAAATATTTAAAAAAATACTAAACAACTGGAAAATTGTTAAATCATTTAGTAAATCACACAAAAACTGTGGAAAAAATAAACAAATTGTAGCCGAATTGAAAAAATGTCACCTTCAATGTAATCAAGACAATGGACAAAAGTGACAATAGCAATTCAAGTGCCTATGGTGATAGAAATAAGTGCGTGGTAAAGTAACTTGTTTTTCAAGAGAACAAAATTTTCTCAGAGACAATCAATAAAAAATGCGTTCAAGAAGGAAAAGAAGAAGAGGAAGAAAAAAAAAATTCGAGTCGATATGGAAAAATTTTTGGTTGCAAGAAACTCTTAAAAAACATTTAAAAAAAAGTTGGTAAAACATAAAAGAGTAGGCGCCAAATGGACTTAAATATGCAAAATATGAGTACCAAAAACTGAGCTCAGATTATTACTGTACAACAGCAAAAGTAAGAACAAGACTTGGCTATACTGGGACGATACCCCTATCATAGCAGAGTAAAACCCCCGATGGGTTTTGCAAAGTTAGCTGCAAAACGGTTCTTATCGACGACCTCTAAAGTTTTTGTTAGAGATTTTTCAGTTTTCGATCAATAGCTCCTGTACTATTCCAGAAACCTTTATTTTATTTTACTAAAATTGTAGCCAAATGTCCAACAAGTAACTTTTCAAAACTTACTATGTCAAAAAATTTTATACAGGGGTATTTTGATGTAAACATTCGGTCTTATTTTTAGTTTTTCGATCCTTAGTCACAAAATATAAATTTTTCACAAAATCTTTCTTTGGCATATTTGTACTAAATTGTAAAATATATAAATTTTAGAAATACTCAAGATGGGATTTGGTCGTCAAATGAGAACTTTCTGCTGTCGGCAAAACAATTTTTTTGCTCAAAAGCAAGGCATCGTACGAAAAAAGTGTATAAGGCATAAAATGCTTAGAATCATCTAAGGAATGCGCGTGAATTTTTTTTAGAATTTTTTGAGACATTTTAAAATTTTTGGAAAAATACAAAATTTAAAAATAAAAAAATTTACTCCTGCCCAGTCCAACTATACCTTTAAGTAGACCTCAAAACATTGATTTTTGCATTTTTGAAAAGAGATAACTCAGAACTTGAATTGATAGAAAAAAAAAAACAAGCTTAGATTTGCAATAAGAAGGTCCCATTCCGCTATCAAGGGGCTGTCCATAAACTCCGTGACGCAAAAATTCGCTAAGATCACGGTAGCTTCATATAAAAAATTTAAAAAATACACCCCTTGCTTGCTCGAATCCCCCCCCCCCTCTAGGAGCGTCACGGAGTTTATGGACAGTCACTACTGATTACAAAAATAGAGGACTGCAAAACTTGGTCTGGGACTGGACTGGGTGGGGGTTAGGGGAAAAATTAAAAACGAGACACAGCAGCTCCTGGCAACATCCACTTTCTTGTTACTTGGTGTCTTATCTATAAGAATCTGTGCACAGTTTTTATACCCTACACCCAGGGTATATTCACTTTGTCCTTCCGTTTGTAACACAGAGAAGGAGGAGTGCCAGATATAGAAAAGTGTATATATTTTTGACCAGCGTCACCTC
This sequence comes from Calliopum simillimum, assembly GCA_951812925.1. Classification (NCBI taxonomy): domain Eukaryota; kingdom Metazoa; phylum Arthropoda; class Insecta; order Diptera; family Lauxaniidae; genus Calliopum; species Calliopum simillimum. Next base: position 118,512,867 of record OX638369.1, on the reverse strand, counting down.
CTGAGTCAATATAGCCATATCCGTCTGTCTGGCTGGCTGGGTGGCTGGCTGTGCGTGGAAATATTTTTTACCGGAAAACTGAGTAAGATAATTCAATAAAATTTGGTGCACTGCATCCGTCGTCAAAGTTAGCTCGTGGGATTGAAAATGAGCATAATCGGTTAACGGACACGCCTACTGCCCATACAAAAAATATGTTCAAAATGCAACTTTAGGAGTATTTTTCACGACAATTCAACAAAAATAAACATAAGTACTACAAATCATTAGCGCAAGCTCTAAGCAAAAACTGGGCGGACTCCGACAAGAGGGCGAGGCATCTCTAATGCACGCAAAAGCTACAAAACGCTATACTGAAAGCGTTATTTGAGATAATTGAACTAAATTTTACTCAAATACTAAGAACTATAAATGAAAGCTTTGAGCAAGAACTGGGTAAAATCAGTCAAGGGGGCGTGGCACCTCCCATATGAGAATTACATTTCAAAATGCTGCACTGATAAAGTTTTTTGAGATAGTCCAACTAACTTTCCCTCGATAACTAAGGACTATAAATGCATACTCTGAGCTTAGACTAGACGAATACGGACAAGAGGGCGTGGCATCACCCATATAAACAAAAGCTTCAAAACGCTATACTTAAAACATTTTTTGAGATAATCCAACCGAATTTCACTCCGACACTAAGAACTATAAATGCAAGCTCTGTTCAAAAACTGGGTGAACTCGGACAAAAGGCGTGGCACCTCCCATATAAGCGAAATTTTCAAAATACTGCAGTGTAGGGTATTTAATGTTTGGCCAGGCCAAAAGATACACCCTTACTAGTTAGTACTCATATCATGCATACTCAATTCCGTTTGGCGCCTACTCTTTAAGAAAAAGTTTTAAAAATAAAAGAAGAAGAAACTTAATGAATAATCATTAACATACGTGACCAAAAGAAAAGGGACCTTATCTTCACAAAACTAAAATCCAGTATTTTCTCAAAGTTCTAAAAATTGATTGAGTTATGGAGTTAAGAAATCGTTAAATGAAAAACTCAAGTTTGTAGATATCGAAGTTTAAAGTTTCATATTTGAATTACCCTAATAGACTCACCAAAGGTCTATCATCAGATGCATTTGCCGAAATAGAGAAGAACTAACATGCTTACTATATTTACCTTTAAGCATATATTTGTTGAGAATCACAGCAACGATATCAACGAGCCACAACTACAAGACGATGCACAATAAGAGAAAAACCAAAATAATTATAACTTTATTTATGCTTTATTTTCCCTTTGCTGTGATTCACAAGAAACCTATGCCAAAGGATAAATAAAGCATGCTTATAAGCTCTTCTCGATGTAGGAAAACGCATCTGACGATAGGCATGTGGTGGGCCTTTAAACATATAAGTAGATGTGATGCTTCCAATAATTCCAAGGTATAAAAAACCTAAATTTAATCGATAGAGAATCCACACCTGTACAATACGTCAAAATGGATTCTCGCAATTTTCCCGGACAATTATTTAAATTGGGGGTTTCCACTTTTATGCACCAGGTAAAAATTTATGATAAAATTTATTTCCGATTTTAGTAATATTCGATCATGTTATACTTATGTACATATATATTGTCTTGATCTAGATGCAAAATATGTTAATAGTATAAAGTCTAGTTAACGAGCTAGAGGAATTTAAAAATTTGACTAATCGGTAGGTATGCATTAATAAGAATCAAATTTTTTAATCTTTCAGAAATTTATATCTCCTAAACAAATCCAAAGTTTTTTAATGCATTTTTTTTGCAACCGGAAGAGAAAATATGGGTCTTTAATATGAGCCATCATAATAAATTTTGATATTTTTCCTTCATCACTTTTTTTTGGGTGAAAATTGGGTTTTTTGCATATCTTCATAAATACGTGTATTACGGAAAAAATTTAAATTAAACAAATTTAATTGTTATCACGAAAAGTTTATCTGAAGACATGAAACTGATGGCATTGCGCTAAAAAAGTGATTATTGGTCAAATAATCAACTGATGAGTTGATGCATATTTTTGCTTGTTTCATGGTATTTTGAATTCTTGTTCACAAAACATTTAGCTTTATATTGATAAGCTTATTGCTAAATAATTCTCTATTTTTTTAAAGCACAAGTATCAAAGAACAATGATTTTTAGTGCTATTTACAAAATTTATGGCATATTTACATTTTGACATTACTTTTGTCATACCTCAAATATATCAACACGAGGATTAAAAAAACCCCAACTGTGTTGTGGCACCACTTGAGATATTTTAACCCACATTACATATTTATAAATCATATCCTATTAGCTCACTCAAGCAACTTAAAAATTAAAATACAAAATAATCAGATTTTATGCAAACAATTTGGCGACACTTAAAATCAAAAGCATATCGAAAAGATTAAGCCACAACAGGCAAAAAACCAAAAAGAACATCAAACATACAGATTCTTATCAATCATATTTGAGAGCAGCAGATCATGTTTTTCCGCATTGCGAGTTGTTAATATACCACAGCAACAACAACACTACCAACAACAACAACATCAACAACAATCAATTTAGCGCTGAGAATTCATAAGTCATGCATGAAACAGCATCGACACCACCTCCGATACCACCAGATATGTGGTATAACTCAATGAACCAATTCAGTAAAACCGAGCACGTCGCTACGATGAACAGAGTTAATCCATCAATTATTGTAGTGCCAGGTTGAAACGCGTTAACAGCATCTACATATGCGCGCTAAATACAAACAAACTCATGTGTATGTGTGTGTGTAGCGCAAAATATGGCTTAACAATATCTGTGTAATAAGGTGAATATAATTGTTGGATATGGATATTCAATTGAAATTTAATCGTTTCAAATGAAAATCTAAATACATGTGGCATCATAAATTATGCTTTTCAAATTTGAAAGGATCTAAAAGGATCTAAAAGTAATTAATAATTTGAAATTGGAAATTAATTAAATGCTCAACAGGTGATGCAAAAGTAATATCATAATGTGAATGTGCGAGAGTTTTTGGAAATGAACTAGTTGATAATAACCACAAATCTCACAAGTCTTGAAAGCCAATATTACTGCAGTTAAAAATCCTGCTGAACGACCACTAATGTGCATCAAATCACGAGGTGGTCGTTCGAAACATTTTAAAGTAAGCTTCTCTTCAAAATATATATCAATTGTTTTCAGTTGAAATTCATATGAAATATACAAGCTCTTTGCAAACGCTTATGCCACTTCAACAACTTTGCAAAAATTTACGTTTTGCCGCAACTTGAGGGTTTTCCCACCTTGTAGTCAATGATAAATCTTTTAAGCTATCGTGTCATATAACACATAAAATTTTTGCCATGCAATAAAATTAATAATACCCCAAAATAATTTTGTTGATGCACCTTTTTGTTATTTAAAGATGTTTATGCTAAAAAATATAGTCAATGGTTTCACTTTTCTTTTTAGCAAATGATTGCGAACGATATTTTGTCTACATACTTACTTCACCGAATTGTTTAATGCCCCAGACAGACGACAGCTTAAATCTTGATTATAGACGTGATAATGCAAATATTTTTAAAGCACGATTTTAGGCATTTTTTAAATACATATTTCATAGACATTGACTAAAAGAATATATACCAATTCAGGGGCTAACAAATTCTAAAACATCAAAAACAAGATTAATAGTGAGTTTAGCATCAGGAAAGCTAATTAGAATTATTTGGACCCTGAATTGGGAAATTTTCTTTAAGTCAATGTCTATTAAAAAATGCCTCAAATCATGCAATAAAAAGTTTCACATTATTGCGTCTAAAATGTGCATTAGAGCTCCCTTCTGCAGATCTGTATGGGGCATAAGATCGCTGAATATTTCCTTAAATCTTTATTTTAACGTTAAAAAGAGTCACATCTTCTGTTCACGTATCAAGTTATTCGTGGTTGAAGCTTTTTCCTAGCAAATATTTCAATAAAGGTTGAAAAAGCTTTCGTATTCGAATGTGCTAAAGAGTTTGTTATATGTTTCTGAGCAATGTGTTCCGGGTTTGAATCTCAGTGTGGATGCAAATTTTTTATCAATTTTTTTCATTTTATGCCTTGGCTATGTTGGACATATGTATGTTTCATTTTCTGCTCCAAAGACTCATCAGACAAATTGTGTACAGATTAATAGAAATTTAAAAATTGGAACTAAAAATCACCGAGTGTAGGATTTGAACTCGGGCTTCTCCACGCAGCGCAAGTCACAAGACCGATATACTATCGTTTGCTCTTCTTCCGACGATCTGCCAAACAGGACGTAGTCAGTAACGATATAATTTCACTTATATAACCGATACACAATTGGACCACTTTTGGTACTAATGACAGATTACACAGGCTTACAAAAAAAAAAAAATGTCCTGAATCTGAATCCGGGGTCCGTTTTTTTCCAGAACGTCTGAGAAAAAAGATTTCAAGGTCATATGTAGGTCGAAATGCTCATTTGTCGTTAAGTGATAAATTCGCTAAAATTCTGAAACTAATTTTATATCATTGAATTTTTAGTCTTTAGAAAGAATATGTGAACAAAAAGGTTCTCTCGAACTTAGTTTTGGAGATATAGCCATTGGAAGATCCGGATATATCTTCTATGATAACCGCTGTAAGTTGGGTACCACTGGATGGATTTAAAAAATATTGGTGTCATATGATGATATGATGTCATATTGAACATGATGAACATTTCGACATCCATATGACCTTGAAATCTTTTTCTCAGACGTTCTACAAAAAAACAGACCCCGAATTCAGATTTAGGACGTCAAAGTCCCTAGGAAACACATAGTTTGGTCAAAACACTATGATATTTTTTTTTGTAAACCTGTGTTATCAGGCCTGTTCCGTAATCCGTATGGTTTCAATTACTTTTCATTTAAGAGGGTTTTTTGATGAAAATGGTGAGTCACACGATAAAAAGTATTAAATTCTTTTTTGTGGAGAATTACATACTCTACAAATAATAATGATTTGTATTTTTGAAAAAGAAGCCACTTTAGTACAGTCATTTGGTAGTTTTACCTGGAAATTTTTGCGGGATTTTTGCAAATGAGTTATTTTATAGATTTCGATGTGCTCTTTCAGAATTTCAACTTTGCTACCTCGAGTGGCGTCCAAAATCAGTTTTCTACAAATATCTCTTTAGAGAAAAATATTGTGGCGCAATATTGTAGCATATATTTAAAAATAAAAATGATCTCTTAATTGTTTTCGTACGACATATAACTCAGGAAACATCCTAATTCAAAATTTGCAAAAAATTAGTAAATAGGCTCAGTGATGTGTTGAGCTTAAAATTACAATAACTCATGAACGGTGAGTCACACGTTCAAAGTAAAAACATTTATTTATAGGAAATTACTACCACTATAAGCAATATTTTATTTTTTTTTTTTTACATGACCTATAGCTTACGAGATATTATTTCAACAAACCTAATATTTAGAAAAAACCGTTTTTTCAAAATAGCTCTAAAAATATTAGTTCTATAAAAATTTTTTTTTTCGCATTTTGTAGTCCGTTCAATTCCCTTTAAAAGTCTCTCCGGACTGTTTTTTCGTTCGACTTACCGTTCATGAGATATCGCGTCGTGAAAATTATTCAAAATTGAACATTGTACAGGGTGGCTGATTCGAAGTGTTACCAATTCAAAAGACTATATTTTTAGTTTCCATTGTACTATGCTCCATACTATGTTCAATTTTGAATGATTTTCAAGTAGCTATATCTCGTGAAGGGTTGGAAGGTTGGAAAGATTGGACTATTGTTGACTGCATTCTATAACATTTTGTTCCAGCAATCAATATCATTTTCATATAGTTGAGTTAAAACTAGTAAGGGTGGTATCTTTGGCCTGGCCAAAAACTAAATACCCTACACAGCATTTCAAGTATATTATTAGGAGAGTAAAAGAACAAATTGCTTATATGGAAAGTGCCGCGCCTTCACCTCCGAGCTTACCTTGATTTTGCGAAGAGCTTGCATTTACTGTTCTGAGTGTTTGAGTAAAATTCGGTTAGGTTTTCTTTGAAAATTGTTTCAGCATAGCATTTTGAAACTTTCGCTTATATGGGAGGTGCCACGCCCTCTAATCCTACTTCGCCTACTTTAAGCTCAGAGTTTACAATTAATGTTCTTCGTGTTTGAGTGAAATTTGGTTGGGTTATCTCAAAAAACGCTTTCCGTACAACATTTTGAATCTTTTGTTTATATGGGAGGTGCCACGCCCTCTAGTCCGAATTCGCCTAGTTTTTGCTCAGAGCTTATATTTACTTTGCCTTGTATTTATGTGTATTTTGCTTCTGTTATTGCGAATAATGCTGTTATTATTGCATTTTGAATATATTTTTTGTATGGGCGGTAGGCGTGTCCGTTGACCGATTTCGCTCATTTTCAACCCCCCTAGCTAACTTTTACAACGGAGGCAGAATACCAAATTTCATTGAATTATGTTGCTCAGTTTTCCCAAAAAATTTATTTCCACACACACCCAGCCAGCCAGACAGACGGACATGGCTATATCGACTCAAGAGGTGACGCTGATCACGAATATATATACTTTTCTATATCTGCCACGCCTCCCTCTCTGCGTTACAAACGGAAGGACAAAGTGAATATACCCTGGGTGTAGGGTATAATTATCGTGTTTTTACTGTAGCATTATACTGAAGCAATATCACAATTTCTGTCACACATGTGCGAACGTACAAGCAAGTTTTATAAAAAATATTATAAATATAAAATTTTGTAATTAAAAAATAAGTAATACATGTTGTTCCCAATTTTAGTGCTGAAATACGATGAATATACTGCAATATAGCATGAGGTGGCGGAAGTGGCACTACATTATGAATGGGTAATAAACCAAATATTGATTTGTTGAGGTCATTTGCACGACATAATTGGATTAATTGTTGTTGTCAATAATTTATTATGATATTTATCCACAACCAACGCATTGCTGTTGCCATTCGCTATGCGCTGCGGTCACATTATAATGTTTGGATGACAAATCTAAGACTTAATTTAATTGACAAAATAGGTACATTGTACATAGAAAAATTCTTGTGAAGTTTTGGTTATAATTTAATTAAAAAAACTGTCATTTAACAATATTTAATTAGACATAAAATCTTAATAGTACGCTTAGGTATTAATTACAGTCTTTGCTTTAAAAAGAAAAAAAAAAAAAAAAGAAAAAATGTGGCCTTTGTGTATTTGTCTTGGTGTATTTTCTTATTGACTTCCTGTTGTTTCTTTCGCATTTCCGTCAAAATACTTTTGTCACTTCCAGAAAGTTTGCAGTCACTTGGGAAAGTTGCAAGTAAATCAAATTAAAAGCTTCTCTATTTCAATCAACAGCAGCCAAAGCAAACAAGATACTCAGCCAAAAGCTATCAATCAAAATCAATTTATCAGTTTCGCGCGAGTTTTATACAAACATACATATACTTTTGTAATTTTTATCATGAATTTAAACTTTAATTTTGTTGTTTTAAATCCTTTTGAAATTTTTCTTTCAGCGCTTGAAAAGTATAACTCAAAAAAGGTCAATATTTCAGCAAATTAAATGCACTAGAAGTTTTTCTTCAAAGCACTGTTTTTTAAAGTGCTAATTGTTGACTGAAGCATAGTGCTTGGTTTGATATTGATGTTTACAAAATTATAAAGCTGATCGAAAATACAGTGCCTACAGTGCATTTTTTTTGTTAATAAAAAACTAAATAAAAGTTAAAAAAAAATAATTTACAAAAAGAATTTAATGGCCATTGAAAAGTATTTTTTCCAACCTACAATCAAAAATTGGTGTAATAAATGTGCTTTTGAGTTAAAAAAAATTTAACGAGAATTTCAAAAAAAAGTTAAAATATTATTATTCAAATCAATACTAAAATGCCCGCCAAAGTCAGAAAATACTGGAAAAAATGGAAAATTTCAACTTTAACCATCCAGAACTTTGCAAAATCATTTTTAACAAATCCAACAATGGAAAGCTCCTACAATTACCTAAAAGTTTTTTGTAAGAAAGTATTCTCTAAAATATTAGTCTGAAGCAAAGAAAATTTTTTTGTTAAAACAAGTCAGAAATATAAGTTTTATCCATATAAAATTGGAATGAACAAAAGGTTGTGAGTGGACACACAAAAATTAAATTTTTATTCAGATTTTTCCGCAAAACAAATCCAAGTAAAAATTTTTCACCAGAATGATCTTAACTTATGCATGAAAAATAAAATGTGAAAAGTTCATCAATCTTGTACGCATAAAAAGTTAGTACCTGGAGACCGATCCCTGCTCGGTCAACAATCTTATCTTATCATTTTAGTCGATGTTTTTATTCATAGCTATTTTTTTCAATGAAATTCGTACCTTTTCACCTCCAAAGCTTTCAAAATGATAAATTAACCGATGAGAAAAATAATAAGAAAAAACTCGGAAAATATCGAATGGTATAGAAAAATATCAAGAACTCCAAATTTTTTAAGAGAATTAGAATGACCTAAAATAAATAAATGGGATATGCCACGCACCCAAAATATTTCGCCTCTTGTATGGGGGCTGAAATATCTTACCATCATGCCTCGGAAAGTTCATTAAATTTTTTTTTGTGCATGAGTTATTAACTAAAATTTTTATTTTGGTAAAAAGTGGGCCTTACCATTATTGAACAAAGCCCACTTTTCGTTATGCTTTAGATACTTGTAATCCAGGTCCGCATACCAAATTTCATCAAAATATGTTGTACCATTTGCGAGAAATAGCATTTAATTTGTTTTACTTGTATGGGAGGTTCCACGCGCACCGGTGATATTTTGCCCACTTTCAGGTCGTAGGTGCCTAATAAAAAGTAGATTCCCTATAGTTAAATTCAGAAAGATTGCTTTAGTAGTTTTCTTTTTATAGCGTATTATATTTTTGTGTGCGGTGCCACGCCCTCCAACGAGTTTTCCTAATATAACAGCACATCACATATTGATACTTCTTTTCAGGGGTAAAATCTTTGAAATTTTCATTAAAATTGTTGAAGTCGTTTTCGAGTAATATTGAATCAAAATTTTCAATGGTTAAAAAAGGGGCGTGGCACTTCTTCGATCCCGCCCACTTTTCGGTTATTACAAGGCATTGATATGTAGTACCTACATACCAAATTTCATAAAAATATCTTGTAACATTTGCGAGAAATAGCATTTAACGTATTTTGCTTGTATGGGAGGTTCCACGCGCAATGGCGACATTTCGCCCACTTTCAAATCAGAGATGCCCTATTGCAATTAGGCTCCTCACAGTTAATTTCAGAATGTTTGCTTCATTAGTTTTCTTTTTATACCGTTTTATATTTTTGTGGGCGGTGCCACGCCCTTCACCGAGTTTTCCCAATATAACGGCATATAACATATTAATTCTTGTTTGCAGGGGTAACTTCTCCTAAATTTTCATTAAAATTGTTGGAGTCGTTTTCGAGTAATATTGGATCAAAATTTTCAAAGGCTAAAAAGTGGGCGTGGCACTTCTTCGATCCCGCCCATTTTTTGTCCGTTATGAGGTATTATTAACCCGTACGCGCTCACCAAATTTCATCCAAATACCTTGTATGGTTTACGAGTTATTACTTAATCAAATTTAAAATTTAAGGCTGTGCCACGCCCTCTGGTGAGCATTTACAAAGTTCAAACTTAGCTCATTCTTCATTGTATGCTAATATCTAACACTACTCCAAGTTTCATTAAAATCGCTGTAGCCGTTTTCGAGAAAAAATTTTGGCACAGAAATAAGTACAAAGAAACATACAATTTTATCTCGTATAAGAAGAGAAGATTCAAGGTCAAAGGTCAAAAAAAATCAGTTTTTTGCAAATACTAACGGTTACTTTTTCAGAAAAATAGTTTTAGACAATTTTGTAGCACTGAAAAATTTCTATAGAAAAGTCCTCAAGAGCTATTTTCGCATGAATAATAGTTTAGGAGATATTCCAAATAAAAAATTGCCAAAAAAAAAAACCTGCCCCGCAAATTTAACGTCAAGCTTCGCTTTTATTCTTAATTTTTTAAAGAAAAACTACAGCTGAAAAATCAAACAAAAAAAACCAAAAAATTCAGGGTTAAAAATTTTTATAATTTTTACACTGAAAAAAAAAAAAAAAAAAAAATAAATAAATAAATTTTCGAAACACCCTAAAATTTTCGAGCTGCAAAATTATTCTTTCCACAACAAAAATGATTAAAAGCTATTATCAACCAATAAGTGACATTTTTTCATAATATCTTATAATTTTTGATTAAAATTATAATTTTGATGTAAAATTAAAGTCCGCCATATTGGATTAACCATCTTATATTTTCGAAATTTGGAATTCCGCTATTGGAAATTGAAACCGTATCGATAACAAAGAGTTTAAAAAAAAAAATTGATCTAATTCAAAAACTACAGTCCCAGGAATTGCCGTTTGCTCAAAATAAGTATACCTATGCTTTTCACGCCACTGTGCCCCAGTTTAAATTTTGAAAAAATTTTCTTTATCAATTTTTGTTTTCCAGCAATTTTTTCTTAAAACCTGACTCAAATTGCACATATTTCGTTGAGTGGTTTCTATTGTGTATGTTATAACCACGCTTACAATTTTTCGAAATATGTACACCAATTAATTATTGTAAGCAAGAAGTTTTCTTCAGTGTAATATATTGATATGTTTAGAGTTAACTAACTTAACCTTAATTTCACTAAATTTTAATGTTAACAGACAGTTTCAATCAAAATTGCCTCCTCTCTTCCTTAAAAAAAAAAAAATTGAAAACGCTTCACTACATTTCAGCGCGCAAATCAAAAGTCAACCACCCATACAACTGATGATTTGCACAGACTTCAACGCATCGCATCATCGTCACTTCACTTCCATTCACTTCATTTCACCTGAAACGTCGTTTTCTTATTCTTCATTCTATTTGTTACTTACTATGTACATTATCATCGTCATCATCCTTGTTGCCGCCGCCACCACCGTCATTGCCATGATTGATTGCATATTAAGCTTCCGCCACTGCCAACAAAGACAGGAAATGCGGATCAAACTCTTAAGGATTTGCGCTTTAGGTTGGTTGTGTCAGTCAGTCAGTCATTCGACAAACAGTAACTGCTGCTGCAGCCTTTGCTTAGAAGTTTGTTGCTTTTATGCTTAAGTAACTCCAGCCTTTGTGATTCTTGTTCACACCTTAGATGTGCTCTGCGTTGCTTTTTCCGCGGCATTCAATCAAGAATGTGGATGCAAAATATATGAGAGTGTCGTCGTCAAGTCAAAGAAATAAAAAAGTGTTAAAGGTTAGTGTTTCAAATAAATTGTAGAAGAAAAAGCTGGCACCACCATATAATGCACGCTGAAACATTTGATGTAAATAAATCAATTGTCAGCGTAGCGCTTGTTTGATTTACTCCTTTCGTATATGATGTTCTTCAGTCTGTGCGGAATTTCAAGGATGCGTTAGCAGCAGATAAATTGCATTTTCTTCAAAAAAAAACTGAGAGTAGAAATTGCTCTCCTTGAGGTAATTTTATACCTACTCAAAATAAAGTGTAGAAAGGAGCAGACATTGCATGGAATATTCAGAAAAATATATAAGTGAAAGAATCCTTAGACCGAAAGCACATACACTTCTAAGCGGAGTCGAATACAACATCCAAATGAAATAAGTACTTATCTGTCAGAATCACAGACTTTTGTTTCTTATAGTACTATGCTCTAAAAATAATTGTTTGCCGCTAGTGATATAGATATAACTAGAACTAGATCTCTTAACATCCGCGGACGACCAACTAAGGAGATGGAAAGAGTATTTCTGTGACATACTAAATCCCCCATCCACCACATTCCCGCAACCAGAATCACCAACTACAACTGCCACAGTGACCCGCAGTAGTGGTCGAATACAAACGCAACCGCCTACAATTGATGAAATAGTGAAAACCATTCAAAACATTAAAAAAAACGTGGCCGCCGGTATAGATCAAATAACAGCTGAACTGCTAAAAGCATGCCCCATTACATCAGCTAAGATTCTTCATCCTCTGATTTCCAGAATCTGGAGCGAAGAACGTTTGCCAGAAGATTGGCTACATGGCATGCTAGTCAAATTGCCGAAAAAAAGGTGACTTTAGCAAGTGCCGAAATTATATAACTTTTTTCTCAGTACCATCGAGAGTATTGACGAAAGTGCTTCTGAACAGGGTAAGCGAAAAACTTGAATTGGTCATTCAAAAACAGCAAGCAGGATTCCGGCGAAACCGATCATGCGTGGATCAAATCAACACCCTCAAAATAATTGTCGAACAATCATGCGAGTGGCGTGCTGCACTTCAACTTGTCTTCGTAGACTATAGTACTGCCTTCAACAGTGTCTGCCGAGAAAAACTGGGTTTCACTGCAACGAAGAGGTATTGCCGCAAAGGCCGTAAACTTAAGTAGTAGTGTGTGTGTTACACAACGGGTTGTTGTCACCGATATTCACCACTAAATCAGGCTTACGGCAGGGGTGTTTACTTTCACCATCTCTCTTCCTTATCGTTCTAGACGATATCCTAGATAAAGCTCTTAATAAGACCAAAAGGGGTATTCAATGGAACTTTACCTAGCATCTAGAAGATCTCGACTAAGCTGACGACCTTGTCTTGGAATTACAAAAGGCCAGCCGAAAAATCAACGTATCCAAGACTAATTGCATGAAGCTAAGCGCAAGCAGGAATGACATCACGTTTAGAGCTGGCAGTGATGACATTGAAAACGTCGATAGCTTCACGTATTTAGGCCGCATTATCTCCGTGGATGGTGGAGCAAAAGAGATATCAACTCAAGAATAGCAAAAACAAAAGGCGCGTTTGCTCAACTTAACAAAATATGGCTTTCTTCCTTCTTCTACTCCACCAAAACGAGAGTGGGCATTTTTGATTCGAATGCGAAATTGGTTTTGTTATATGGGTGCGAAACATGGCTTGTTACTGAACAACTAACGAATAAGCCGCAAGTGCTTAAGGCGTATACTAATGGTTTAGTGGCCTCGCACTATATCAAATCCCGAGCTACATCAAAAATGCAGTCAGAGGGCTATAGCAATCGAGATCAAACTGCGCAAATGGATATGGATTGGTCACACTCTCCGGAAACCACACAGCGAAGTTTGTCGCCAGGCTCTTGAGTGGAATTCATAAGGTGGTAGAGGACGTGGTAGACCCAAAACTAACTGGAAAAGGACGCTGGAAAAGGAAATCCAAGAATCGGGAAATTTGTGGCAAGAGATCAAAGTCATCGCAAGCGATCGGAACAAATGGAGATGTTTCATATTGGCTCTTTACTCCTCCTAGGAGTTAAAGGCGAATACATACATAAGTACATAGTTGATTGTACCAATTCTTGGATTTCTATTCATCAATTAAATTTTCAAACAATAAAGTTATTATGAAATAAATATCCATTTGCTTTAGTTTTACAATCTTTATGTTCACCCCATTAAATTTTTCTTTTTGAGAAAAACTCAGCTATAGTTTTGTAGCAATCATAACATTAAAGTACTGTGCTTTAACAAAACAAAATGCCCCAGCCTCAGAGCGTTTCCGAACTATACTGCTCAACTATGTATGAATCTACTACAACTCCTACTTTAATATTTACGATTATTATCATGGTTATTACCAATTTAGCAGTCATTTCATTCCATTATTTAACCAATTTCAGTAAATAGCTGCCTACACTGCAGACTGCAGGAATCATGGCACACAAGAAAATTGATTTTAATTTCGAGTACGTGTGCTGAAGAAAATTCTTGCCTGACTTTTTCCGTATGGTATGTAAAAAGCACACAAATATTACTGCATAGTTTAAGGATGCCACAAATTTAAGTAAATCTTAATTTAAGCAAAAATCTCTGCAACTTACTGAGTAACAAATTAAATGGATTTAATATTGAAACTGATTTTCATTTTCTGCAATTTAAATTGCACAAAAATTACGCTGACTAAGAAAAGCGCAATTTTTTTTTTCAAGCAGCCTTGGGATATGCAAGCATATTTTTCTAAAAAAACTTAACATCACTCAAGCAGCAGCAACAAAGTCAAGTCGAAATGTTAATCAACAAAGGCAACGTAGACGCCAAATCACTTGAGTATCAAACTGGGGAAAAATACAAAAAAAAAGTATTCACGTGATGACACGCAGCATTAGAATGTACAACGATATGCACAATGAATGCATGAAGGATGCAAGGATAAAGTTAAATGAAAATGAAAAAAATTGAGAGAAAACAAAAATCCTTTGCAGTCTGACAACACACACATGACACATCCATCAACTGACATTCAGCAACATTCATAATGCAGTAGTGTTGTGAAAGCAACAGCAGCAACAACAACAACACCAATAATAACACCAACACATTGTCAGCAGCTTTCGTTGAGCCATTTGTAAGCTGTAGGTACATATATGGGTGCATTTCAAGAAATAAATTTGAGAAATTTAAAAAAAAATTATAAAAGAATCCTTTTTGCGCTTTTGCCGTGTAGCATTGAAGCAGTTAAGCTTCAGCTGAGCGCGTATTTCAACTCACACTCACTCGACAATAATGCCAACGCTGAAAAGTATGCTACACAAAAAACATAGTGTTACTACTTGATATTTAAAGTGAACGGGTAAAAATATGTGCATGTGTAACGGTAATCAAATGCATTTTGATTGTATGCTGTTTTTGTCACTACTACATATGCCATAACCGCTCTTGCTACTTTAACTACTCTAGCTACATACTACGACGACTCCTTTTTTTGTGCAGTAGCTCCTTTTGTTTGCATCTCACATAGACAATTGAATTGCATTTTTGATTCACTTCAAGTGCCACAGTGTCTGTCAATTTTGTTTGTCTCTTCATATGTGTGTGCATTTATAGATATTTTTTGTGCATTAACATACTTACATACGAATAGCATTTTTTGTGTACACATCATCAATGGGTTTGTATACACAGTTGCATAATAATGTAGTTGTGTCGTCTGATTGCCCGTCTCCAGTCATCTTCAACGACAAGGACATAAAAAAACTGTATCAATTCCCAAAGGGCAAAAGAAGTGCATTAGACGGTTGTGTCTTTTCTTTTGTTTTGAAAGTCTCAAGTGGTGAAATTATTATGAAGTGATTCATTGGTAATGCATGTCATTGAAAGCGATCACAACATAGACCACTTGAGACAAATGATTTGGAAGTGCAGTTGCGGAGTAAGTGTTCAAGAGATTATTGCTCGTTTACCTACATGCAACTCAAACAGAAGAAAAGTGCTATCCTTAGATGACAAGTCAGTGACAAGATTCCTCTGAAAACACTGCAAAATTTTAAGGCTTTCTAGTTGACAATTGCTTTGTCATTTTTTCAATAGAACTATCGGAGTATACTAATTTTATTGCTGAAATCTGATTAGGAATACTTGAAAACATATGAATGTGCATTTTGTATTGTCGAAAATATTAAAACCGTTTGACTGAGCTCACTCAAAGTCATTTTTTTGTAACGCAATTGATCAGTTTTGGTCGCACAGTTTCAAGTGGTGATTATGAAAAGTTTGTGAGGGCACAAATCGGTACCCACATTTGCGCCCACATCCGTCTCTTAATTGCATTAATAGCCTGTACTGAACTGAATAGTATTAAGCTTTATGTAATTATGATTAAATAAAACAATGAATTAACAAATGTGCTTAGAATTAATTCAAATCCTAAGGACTTAGTTAAGCAAATAGTTGTATGATGGTTACTTTCATAGGGGCTTGACAGCTGATCGTACAACCGCTTGACGGGCAGTTAGACAAGAGTTGAATGATTATTGCTTACAGCAGTAGCCCTGGTTTGAAAAAAGTGAGTACCAACTGTCAAATATTATCGTTCAAGAGAAACAGCTGAACATGGATGGCGATAGAATGTGATTACAAGATCCGGCAATGTTCTTAGGTTATCGCAAAAATCCTTGGACGGAACTTAAACTTTCAAGTGAAAATCACCCTTATCAGCGGACACTGACTAGTACCGTAGGCTTGTTTTCTAAGAATTTTCTGACCTGATCAGAGCGTGCAGCGGTCTGTCGTGAATGAACAAACCAAACGCGTACAGGTTAGCAGAGGACAATGATAAGGCAGTGGCGGCACGACTCCTGATTTCGTTGACATTTTAGCCACGTCTTTTTATTATTTATCCCATCTTTCACCAGAGATAGGGGAAGAGTGCCGGGTGTGGGCACCTTTTTGTTTTCGACTCATAACTTTTTACCAAATGTACATATATTATGCAAACATATAAGTATAAATAGGAAAGATAGAGACCTTAGCTAACTATTGGTGAAGAAAGTAAATTGATTTCGTTAGTTGGATAAATTATATCAAAATAACACTGTGAAACAAAATTTGGTCGAAAAAAGTTAACTCGGATCTGACGCTGCGGGTGAAAATATAGGTAAAAAAAAGACCATTTGACCCATTTTGTTCAAGTTGGCTCTAGTTTTCGAGAAAAGGCCGTTTGAATTTTGGACCTTGAACTATGTGGTTTTTTCGATATATCTCTTAAGCAAATTAAGTTTTATTGCATCTAATGATGAGGTTTTGTTTGCCTCGTCTATATCTACAACTTTTACCAACAAATTGGTCCTTTAAAATGCATTTCCGGCAAGTTAGAGCACAAAATTCCCAAAAAAGTGATATTTTTCGCCTTTTATGACATTCGGCTCAATAGTAATCACCCGAGTGGTAGATTTATGCCTTTTAACCTATAGGTGAGATCCATACAAACACTTTGATATAATATATGTGGCATATGGGCAAAAATTTCTCAAGTGAGCCACCTAAGAAATTAAATGTAAAAAACGCTTTAACAAAATGATGTTTTCTGACAACTAAGAAAGATTTTGCAAAAAATGTTTTTTTTTAGAGATATTTAGCGTAGGTCGGGGAATAAAATGGTACTTTTTTTTTGGACCAAAATTTTTAATTTATCATTGAAAATCATTATTTCAAATAGGTACATAAAACTAAAGCAACTTCTCCGCCTCTGAGAAAACTGAAAAAAATATGTGGGCACTCTCCACTTGTCAAGAAACTATATCATAGAAAAAAACTTGGGGTAATCGATATTGGTTCAAAAGTTATTAACAATATAGTGATGTCGTGCAAGTCTTTTTTCAGCATTAGAGAAAAACAACGCATCTTACGAAAAAAGTGTTTATGGCATAAAATGTTTAGAATTATTTAAGGAATATGTGTGAATTTTTTCAGAATTTTTTTTTTTTTATTTCTTTATTAAGTCTATGAACATAAATTCTTACAGACTAGAAAGTAATTACAATGCAATTTAAAATATACGATTTAAAGTCGATCTCATTTCATTCTTAGATAAAGAAAAATCTAAATTACAGTTACGACTTATATTATTAAACATTCTTAGTGATCTAACAATAGGAGCATTAGCAGCATAATTTATGCGAACAGTACTTAAATAAAAAGGTTCTGTATTCCTAAGAGCTCTTTGAGGAACATTAAAATGTATCAAGTTAAGCAATTCTGGGCAATCAACTCTACCAGACACAATGTCAAACAAAAAAAGTAACGACAGGACATTTCTCCTGTTTTCCAACGTTTTCAAACCAATCAAAAGGCAACGAGCCTTATATGACGGGATCTCAAGGAAATTAATAGTACGCAACGCAAATCTTGTAAATGATTTCTGTACTCTCTCAAGTCGAAACTTATGACACTCATAATATGGATTCCATATAACCGAAGCATATTCTAGCCTCGAACGAACAAGACTAGTGAATAGAACTTTAAGAGTGTATGGATCTCTGAAAGAGGACCCGTTACGCCTTATAAAGCCCAACATCGCATAAGCTTTAGGTATAATATAATCCAAATGGGCACGAAAAGTAAAATTCACATCAAATACAACACCCAAATCTTTAAACTGAGAAACAGGCAGTAAAGTAGTATTTGAAATGGAATAAGAAGAGGAAAATAGAGAGTTTGATCGTGAAAACGACATAAAATCACATTTATTCAGATTTAGAAAGAGACGGTTTTTAATACACCAATCATAGAGCTTATTAACTTCACCCTGAAGAAGATCTATATCATATCTATTCCTTATTTTAAGGAAGATCTTAAGGTCATCAGCATACAGAAGACACTTACAATGAACAAAAATGGACGTGATATCATTTATAAAAATAATAAACAACAAGGGGCCCAAAATACTGCCTTGTGGGACGCCAGATGTTGCATAAAAAGCTACTGATTTAACTTGATCAAATACAACAAAGCATTTACGGTTAAATAAGTACGATTCCAGCCACTTCAAAAAGGTCGAATGTAGACCCAATACTTGACATTTTTTCAACAATAAAGAGTGCGAAATTTTGTCGAAAGCTTTAGAAAAATCCGTATAAATGACATCTACTTGGTAACCTAATTGAAAAGCTGATAAACAATACTCCGAAAACAATAACAAGTTGGAAATAGTTGAGCGGCCAGAAACAAAGCCATGCTGATATGGAGAGATGGTATTTTTAACTGCAAAGAAAAGTTTTTCTTTAACAATACACTCCAGAAGCTTGGGGATAACATTTAACTTTGAAATGGGCCTATAGTTAGCTATATTATTTTTACAGCCAGATTTATGTATCGGTGTGATAAAAGCTACTTTCCAACAATCAAGAAAAATCCCGGAACTCAAAGAGCCGAAAAAAAAATTTGATATGTTCCAAAAAAACTCACACGTAATCCTTAGATAGATAATTCTAAGCATTTTGTGCCATATACACTTTTCTCGTAGGATGCCTTGTTTTTCTCTAATGCTGAAAAAAGACTTGCACGACATCACTACTTATATTGTTAATAACTTTTGAACCAATATATTACCCCAATTTTTTTTTCTGGAATAAAATTTCTTGACAAGTGGAGAGTGCTTACCTATTTTTTAAAGTTTTCTCAGAGACGGAGAAGTTGCTTTATTTTTATGTACCTATTGGAAATAGGGATTTTCAATAATAAATGAAACATTTTTTACAAATCAAAAACACCATTTTATTCCCCGACCTACGCTAAATATCTCTAAAAAAACATTTTACAAAATCTTTACTAGTTGTCAGAAAACATAATTTTGTTAAAGCCTTTTTTACGTTTAATTTCTTAGATGGCTCACTTGAGAAATTTTTGCCCATATGCCACATATATTATATCAAAGTGTTTGTATGGATCTCACCTATAGGTTAAAAGGCATAAATCCACCACTCGGGTGATTACTATTGAGCCGACTGTCATAAAAGGCGAAAATATCACTTTTTTGGGAATTTTGTGCTCTAACTTGCCGGAAATGCATTTTAAAGGACCAATTTGTTGGTAAAAGTTGTAGATATAGACGAGGCAAACAAAACCCCATCATCAGATGCAATAAAACTTAATTTGATTAAGAGATATATCGAAAAAACCACATAGTTCAAGGTCCAAAATTCAAACGGCCTTTTCTCGAAAACTAGAGCCAACTTGAACAAAATGGGCCAAATGGTCTTTTTTTTTTACCTATATTTTCACCCCGCAGCGTCAGATCCGAGTTAACTTTTTTCGACCAAATTTTGTTCCACAGTGTAATAGTGAAGTGATCATTTTTAAAAACAAAAAAAATTTTTGGTTCGGCTGTGGGCACCCTTAGAAAATCGGCAAAAAATTGGAAAATATGAAGTTAAATGCAAGAAATTGAAGAAAAAACCTAAATTAAATTATTGTGGAAACATTGACTCATGCAAATTCAACAAACTCTGCTCAACGGCTTCAACAAAATCAGCGTTACTGAAAACGTTTGAGTCTAATGGCATCATGCTTGTTGCCCAGAAACTAGACCTGATTGTCTGCGGCATCAATGCCAAAACAATTCTTTCACAGACTAAGTCTGCTAGGTGAAGTAATTTCTAGCACTTGTTGATATTGCTCTTTTGCCAAGCATGAATTTTTTATACCAATCCATTTCCGCCATCTGCTCCTCGGTCTACTTGTCTGGAAACTCAATACCAAGATTTTTTTCAAAGTGTTATGCCACCTTACCACCCACACTTAATGAAAACAATTTTTTTTTTCTGCGATATCTTTAAAGAACCTAAAAAACCATTTATATTTGTTATGTTGACATCCACGACGACATTTCAGCAAAACAGACGCTTTAAATAAAAAAAGAGGGGTGCCCACACCCGAACCAATTCGGGTCCCACACTTGACTTTGACAGCCACTTTGAAAAGCAATGAGCATATTGTGTTGTGTGAACCTTTTGGTTGTATTCGGTATTGAATCACAAAATATATTCAAATTCACTGCATAAATATGGATTTCATTCAGCTTTTCGATTGATTCACTTCGATTTATCAAACTTGGAAAATGATTAAGAAAATTTTTTGTGTTGACTTTCACTTCTTCAAAAAGTATTTTCTTCTCAGCACAAAGGAAATGCGTCTTTTTGCTCCGGTAAATGCAAAAAAACTTCGTGCTGTCATAACACGCGCTTAACATTTGTCAGAACAGCCGAATTTGTTTTCTGTCAAAAGTTACGGGGGTGCCCACACCCAAACCATGCCCTCTATCGGCACTCTTCCCCAATTAATGAAATCAAAAGAAATGTTTATTCTTACCAAGTAAGGTCATCTCGTATCTCTAGTTCGTATGTTAAAAATGTTCCTTTTAAAAGCACTTACTACATAAATCGTGGTAAAAAGTGCACATATGCTGTGTTGCCTTCAATGTAAATCCCTTACAATAAAAACTGCATAATGATCAAAACCGAAAAAAAAAAACAACTGCGCAAGAAAGAACAATGAATGACAAAAGCGTTTTAAATATGTTGCAAGTAGTTTATGTAGCTAATATTTAACAACATCAGAATAAACAACAGCAACAACAATAACAGTGACAACAGCGACAACAACATTGGCGAGAATAAAAGCACTTTGTTTTCTTTTTTATCCTTCCAAAAACGCATTAATTTTGTTCGCTTATTCACCAAATATTTTGCAAAAAAAAAAAAACACTTTTGTTGCATACAACACAGCGTTGGAAAATTATGATTATGAAGAATCTGCACTTGTGCTGCTGCTGTTGCTGCTGCATACGCTACTGCTGCGGTAGGCATCAGACAATAGCGAGTTGATGTAATAGTGTGAGAACAGTAACATCCAGTTTACACTTGAAGGAACTTCCCAAAAGAAAAAGAAGCGCTTCAAAAGGCTTTCCAGAGTGCATTTTTTTCGGCCATAATCTCTTCCGTTTCAAAATATGCGTTCTTTCTTTTTAAGATTGTAAGCCCTATGATGTAAGCGTTCTGAAGCAGTTACAGTTTTTTGAAAATAGGAGTTTCTACCAACTAAAGAAAAAACGAATTGACAGCACTTGGCTTTGAACCGGGGTCCGCCCGTGTGATAGAAATAAATTATAACTTTTCAATTAGAAACTTGTTAAACCTCTACATCACTGACCAATTTAATGAAGAGGTATATATATCTGAGTCAAATAGTTTGAGAAATATAACGTATTTAGTATTCGCCCACTTTTTCAGTGAAAAGTGGTTTTAGAGATATAATGAATTACATCTTTTGGAGGGCGTGGTACCACTCACTTTTTTGAGTGAATATCATTTCTTCGAGTACCATATACTTGTGTATTAAATTTCATTGAATTAAGAGCTTACAAAAAGAAAGATAGCAATAGCGACGGAGCAAGTGTCGTTGTTAACCTATATATAAGCCAGAGGCACTGCTGCTTCTAGGATGCATTCTCAGCCCAACTGGGTTCTTTCACTATTGCTGTGGTGATGCTCCAACACTAAAGAGAAAGCAAATTTATTTTGTAAATTATGAGAATCACTAGACTAAAGCTTATATCAAGCGTTGAAAGCTTTTTAAAGAAACCAAGTAGAAAGCAATTCATAAGGGACAGAAAAATCAGCTTTGCCAAAGTTCAGACGAAGAATTAATGCGCCAAGATGAACTAAGGAAGCAAAAAGAAATGAGCTGATTTTCAAAATTGATTCTATATTAAGACTCAGTCTTGAGACCATTACAATCTTGGTTTCGAAAAATTACAGAGACTTAGACCAAGACTCAAGGTCCAGGCTGATTTGCTCATCACTAGTTGCATAAGCCTTTGCAGAAAAGTACTTTCTGAATTATTAGTTGAGTATAACACTTAGCAAGAGAGATGTGTATCAAAATCATTCAGTCTGTTTGTTTACTTCTTGCAAGTTTTTTTGCAAGTTTTTACCCGAAAAACTCTCGTTTTAGTACGTTCTATATGAACAGACTGATTATTGCTAATTGGAAAAACGGCAGGTGGCACTCGGGGAGTGGCCGATGATATTGGAAGCTAATGCTTATTATAAGCTAATATATCCATATGTGAAATGTATATATCTATATATATGAGCGCCTCTCTTACGTTCGAAAAATAAGTGAGAGAGAGAGAGAGAGAGAGAGAGAGAGAGAGAGAGCATGAGCTGGTGCGCGCAATGTTTATAAACATATATATATGTATACATACATATATACTAGAGTGGTCCAAAATCCGAAAGTGTTAAAAAGTCAAGGTGCGCGCGACTTTTCTGAATCCTTGGATCCTGCTGATTACAGAAAGTGCTTTGGAACCAAAAAAAAATTGCGTTTAGATATTCCGCAACGAGCTTGAAGGTACTTTTTTAGGAATTTTTTAGTTTTTAAGTACTTATTTTAATTTAAACGCTATCTCTTTTTAACCAGATAAGGTATTTGCAAAAATTAAAATGCATTTTTGTAAAAATATTTTGAGCCAAATTCTGCATTAATAATAATAAACCTAGTCTTTCCCAATTTTTTTTAGCAGCACTTTAAACTTCAAAATTTGTTAATTTTTTCAGGTGCTTGCACATTCAAGAACCGATTTTTTTCTTATTTTGCTCTAGCAAATTTTTTTTAAAATTTTTATATTTTTAAGCATTAATTTATCTTTAAAATAATTTCAACAACTAAGCTTTTAGTAACACTTTTACTCACTAAAAACAATTAAGTATAATTAAATTGGGCTTAAAAAAAAAATTAATTTTCATGTTTTCAAGGCATTGAAATAAGATATCTTAATGGGATGACGTAAGGTACCACTTTTTTCTTATACGTTCTTTAGTTTCTAATCTTTTGAGTAAAACAACATTCTTCGCAATATCGAAACCTTGGCACTTCATGTTATTTTTGGGAAAATAGGTTAACAGATAGTTTTCATAGATTTTCTAAGGAAACTAAAAAAATAAAGAAATCAAAAAGAAACTACCCAGTTGGGCCAATAGTCGTCGAAGACATTTTCGTTAACGACTATGTCATCTACAATGTCTTCATTCAGAACTTTGGGGACATGATAGATGACAAAGTCTTGTAAGATGTCGGCAATGAATTCAAAAATACTTCAGAGTGCGGAGATTTTAATTTCTTAAACAAAAATTTTAAAACTCATCATTTGAATTTTTATTAAAAAATTATATGTTGCTAAAACCCTTATTCCCGTTGGCGTTTTAATTGTCGATTTATCGTCGCCTTTTTTCAATATTTGGATTTTGGAAGCATCAAGCTGTCATCGAATCAAATCAGTTTGAAGGTAAATCCTAATTTCGTGAATAAACGCATAAATACATTTTGACTCTGGAGGTAGTATATTAAAATGACGAAGAGGATTTATGGAGGCCTTAGGGAAACAAAGCAATCAATCTTCGTTAGTAGTAATTCACATCGTAAGCCCTCCTTCATCGTTTCAATGTACTATTTATTCACCATGAGGAAATTAGGATTTTAGTCAGCATCTTCAAATGGATTTGATTCGATGACATGAATACTTCCACAATTTTACACAAAATTGTCATTAATCAAAATAATTGGACAAAGTCACTGATGTTTTCGTTGATGAAAGTATGTAAAATTTGTCGCCCTTAATGTCATCAACGACAACGTAAGGGAAACTGTCGCTCTTAATGTCATCAACGAAAATATGTAAAAATTGTCGCCCTGAATGTCATCAACGACATAGTAAGGGAAACTGTCGCTCTTTTAGTCGTTGATGAAATATGGGACACTTGTATGGAAATTTCGTTAACGACTGACATACAAAAATACGCATTCGTCATCAATGATTTCATATGGTCGTGCACCCGTCATTGATGATTTCTTGTAGACTGGCCCAACTGGGTAAAATAGCCATTTTGGATGTATTTGTTGATGCTGATTCCGAATTCGGTCTCAAAATTGCTGTGTCTTGTACGGTTAAGGAGATATTTTACATAAAAGTATAAGAAACACCGTTTTTGCTCTTTTTAAAGTGATATTACAAGTCAAGGTTACTTTCAGCCACAAAAAGTGGTGTAGTGGTTAAAAGTGCCAGTCTGATTCTTTAAAATTCAATTTAAATTATACCGATATCTTTTTTATCCTCTGAGTTATCCTAACCTAAAAAGTTGAAAAAGTGCAAAAAACACGTTTTTTTGTTATTTCTGCTTACGATATTTCGGAGGAACAAAGAAATATCGATATAATTTAAATTGGGTTTTGAAGAAAAAGGCTGTCACTTTTAACTTCCATACCAGGCT
Organism: Calliopum simillimum; assembly: GCA_951812925.1. Lineage (NCBI taxonomy): Eukaryota > Metazoa > Arthropoda > Insecta > Diptera > Lauxaniidae > Calliopum > Calliopum simillimum. Next base: position 118,488,156 of record OX638369.1, on the reverse strand, counting down.
GAAAGTTACCATGTTGTGATATAACAGCTTCAAAAATAGCAAAAACGGTGTTTTTTGCATTTTTATGTTAGGATATCTCTAAAACCGTGTGCGATAGAGCAATTCTGAGACCGGATTTAGAATTTTCATGAACACATACATCGCAAATGACTATTGTTGTTCTATTTCACCACGAAAATTTTAAACTCAAACTTTTTTTTTTGGCCAAATTGGATTATTTTTTACGGTTTTTAGTAGGTAAAGTGAAGCTTATAGCTTAGTTGTTGAAGTCGTTTGATAGATAAATGAATGCATAAAAAAATAATAATATAAAAAAAAATTTGCTAGAGCAAAATAAAAAAAAATTCGGTTCTTGAATGTGCAAGCACCTGAAAAAATTAACAAATTTTAAAGTTTAAAGTGCCGATAAAAAAATTGGGAAAGACTAGATTAATTATTATTGATGCAAAATTTGGCCCAAAATATTCTTACAAAAGTGCAATTTAATTTTTGCAATTACCCTATCTGGTTAAAAAGATATAGCGTTTAAATTAAAAAAAGTACTCAAAAACTCAAAAATTCCTAAAAAAGTATCTTCAAGCTCGTTGCGGAATATCTAAACGCAATTTTTTTTTGGTTCCAAAGCACTTTTTGTAATCAGCAGGATCCAAGGATTCAGAAAAGTCGCGCGCACCTTGACTTTTTAACACTCTTGGTTTTTCCATACAAAATTTGGACCACTCTAATATATACTGTATACTGTACTTTGTATACAGTACGTCTCTATTTTTATATGTGTGACGCATTTTCGTTGCAAACATCCGTTACACTTTTTCGTTGCATGTTTTCGCTGTTCAGACTCTGCCTCTCAAAACGTCCGATAAGGAAGCATTAGCTTCCAAAAATCTGTGAGTTTCAAGATTGCTCAAGAATGTTGGGGGGTTTTGTAATAATATCAACTGATATTAAAGCCTTTAAGGGGGGCTTCTCATGGAAAATTTTCAAAAAATCGATTTTTTTTTTCATAGGTTGATAGAATAACGTCTTGGGAGTATATTCCCAAAGTTACATGACTCAACTCTAAATATTATGGAAAATATGATTGATTGAACCAGCGCGCTCGGGCGCGCTTTGTATGTGAAACTCAAACTTTAAATCGTTTTTTCTCAAAACTATGGTTTTAAAATCGCGGTACACGATTGCGAAAAAACTACTTAACCGATTTTTGATTTCTAAAAAGTGTTTTGCAGATTATAAATTGAACAAGTGCATGAATCTCTGAAATTGTGGAAAAAAGTTATTTTATACAATTTTAAGCCCCATTTAGCGACAAAAAATGACGAAAAAATGGCACTTTTTTTTCAAGACGTGATTTCAATATTGTAGAATCGAATTTTTTGGAGTTGCAGACATTCATGCACTCATGGGAACCCTGCTGAATAATAAAAAAATTTTGTTTTATGTTTCAGATAAAAACTTTGGGCTCCACAATGTACCGCGATAAATCCGACTTATTAAATGTCGCGTGTGGCCATTTTGTCATTTTAGTTTTTGAAAAAATGCTTTTTTATAGTTCAAACATGTTCTTAAATATATGCAAAAAATTATTTGTGTGTGTTTTTGTTTTCTAAGTGAAAAAAGATCCCGAAAAACAACTACTTTTTGACATGTTACATGAGAAGCCCCCCTTAAGAAAAATAAGCTTAAGAGATTTTCTTAATATTGTTAAATATAGATAATAGTGTATGCAATCGATACATATAGAGCAAGGTTTCTTACGAGTGTAACTGAACTTTTCATTTAGTGTTACTTTTCTTATACGTAAACTGCAGTTAATTAAATGTTAATTAATATTTCTTAGATTCATTACATGGTTGATGTTAAACGTAGATTTCTTTCCACATATAAATGTTAATACATGCACATCAAACAAATTCCTATACACAAACAACACCAATATCCTGATACACATATCCTGCGAATAGAGTTTTCCACATGCATACGATGTACACTACACATTTATGATGACGACGCAATGTTGAGGACATCAATGTAAAATAAGTTGTTGTGGTTGTTGCTGTCATGCGAACATTTTCATGCGTCTTGTAGTCGCTGTTGTTGAGGATGTTGGTAAGGATGTTGTTGCTGCTGTTGCTGCTTCAACTGCTGTGATACTGTTGAGTCAACACTGTGATGATTTAATTTGCTAGAGACGCAGACAAGTCGAGTTAAGAATGCATAACAAGTCACTGTCACAGTGTAGGATGAAGCAACTAGTATGAGTGTGTTTGTGTAATATGCATGAATTTGAAAATAAGGTGTACCTTTTTTTTGGTAGTTGCTGTTATGCATGCCAAGCATTGTCGGCTGAAGTCAGAAATTGTCGGTTCCTGATTGTTCGTAATGACGGACGTCAAATCAAGTGTCTCTGTTCAGTATAAGAAAAATTCTATCCCGAACTTTAAATTAACCTTATATTGTATTTTAGATAAAATATCCACAAAAATTGTATTATCAAAATTTACACGACTATACTAAATAAAATTTTGAATAAAACTTGTTGTCTCTAGGTCATAATAATATCACATTAGAAACATTATTTTGAACTCTATTATAAGGTCTTTTTGACCCATTTTTTAAAAACTGGTATATAATGGGTTATGGTGCTCTACAAAAATATTCTACGAAAAATTTCACTAATCACGAAAGACGAGAAATGCTTAAAACTTAATTTTCAAATAGAAGCTTGAGTTAGCCTTTTGAAAACTATTATGGCGACAGTCTTTTGGGACTCAGAAGGTATCGATTACAAATATAAAGTGGTTTCCGTTACCGAAGAATAATATGCTTCAATCTAAGTGCTGTTCAAGGAAGCAGTTAGAAAAAAAAAGAAGGCCAAAATTGACCAAAATTTTTTTTGTCTGCACGAGAGTGCGCCTATGCACAAGAGCAGTGTTGCGATGGCCGACCTTACTTACTTATACCCAATCTTGGAAAAAGAACTTCGTGGGAAGATATTTTCATTAATGAATAAGTAAAAGATTTAGTTTCAGCGTTCTTTTTCAGACAAAGATAAAACATAAGTTAATGAAAATGATCAAAAATACGCAGTAAAATTTTTTTAGAATATTTTTGGAAAATATTTTAACCCATTATAACCAAGTTTCAGAAAAAAAAGGGTCTAAAAGACCATTAAAAACGGGATATAATGAGTTAAGATATTCTAAAATATTGTTCCATCTTGATCTCACGTCAATTTACGTGAGCATCTTAAACCATTATATCGCGTTTTCAAGGGTCTTTTTGACCCTTTTTCCAAAAACTTGATCATAATGGGTTAAAATATTCTCCAAATATATTCTAAAAAAATTTTACTAAGAGCCACCGAAAAACAAATACCGTCCGGACGGTGGCAACCGTATATAGTTGCGCACGTGCACCAACGACTCATAATAAGCACAACATTAAACATCTTCAAAAATTCATAACTTGATAACCGTAAATGATACCATGATTTTAAAGCTTGATTAATTATAATCAGACATGTTCCGAAATCCGATTCACTTCGGAATCGGAATTAAAGCAATCTTTAAGAGCTCTTCATTGAGACAAATGAGATGGAATCGGATTTGAATTTCAACAACTAAAATTTGCTCACGGTTCCTATTCGATTTATTGAAACATAAATCCGATTTAGTGTTAATCATCGAAATGCGTAGCTCTTAAAGATCGCTATCAGTCCAATTCCGAAGTGAATCGGATTTCAGAACGTGCCAGATTATAAAAAAAATAAAGCCCCAAATTGGCTTTAAAAAAGAAAAAAATCTTTTTTTACCATTTAAACTAAATTTTTTTTCCAATGTAATTTTTTTTTTTCAAAAGCTACAAATAGTTCTACAAATAGTATTGATTTGCATTAACGAAAAAATAACCGTTTAGGAAATATTCGTAAAAAACCGCAAAAAATTAAAAAATTTGATTTTATCGAATATTTTCTAAACGGTATTTTTACGTGAATTGTAACGATTTGAGTAGATAAATAAACATTTTTGTTCCGTGACGTCGAAGCGGGCTCTGCACGCCTAGCTCTGCTTCAGCTTAGCTCAGGGAAAATGGGGGTGGGTGTTGCCTCTATTCACGAAATAAATGAAACATAATCAAGATAAGGTGCAGATAGGCAAAGTGTTGGGAAATCCAAAAATTCGATTCTAAACTTAGTGATTATGATGAAAAACTGACTAGAAACTGAACTAGAAACTGAAACTAAAACTGAACATTCGTATCTGCACAACTATCTTATACACGCGACCTTGGTATGAAAAGAGAAGAAGAACATTGGTGTTGTTGTCTTCTTCGTCTCAACCCGCCCATCCTGTTATCGAATAAAAATGGTTAATTTCAATAACCCTTGTGAGATCTTAAGATCCTCTCCCAACCTAACCTACATAGCCTCTAGATGGTAAAATAATGAAAAATTTAGCAATTCATATTCAAAAATTTAATAAACATTAGTACAAATTAGCCACATATTTTAAAGTTAATAGCTCGTGTGAATTTCAAAATGAAAGTTACCACAGTAAGTGTTTTATAACAATACATAAATCTTAATAAATACTGCACTACTTCAATCTTAAAATGGGTGTTCTAGATATATCCTATATTCGCATTTGAAGATTGAATAATGCTCTTATCTATTCCTTAATTCTATAAAAATAATGAATTCAAAAAAAATTGCGAGTAATTTGTAAGAAAAAGTATTTAACTTATATTTACGAATCGCGTTAACCAGCGTTTACTGTACTTGTTACTAAAATCAACAAAAAAAAAACTTTACTAGCATGGGCCCTAGACAACGAAAGGTGAATTTACACCTTTAGGAACTAGTGTAAAATGGAATAGCAAAAGCTACTGCAGTGAGAGTGGAAATCTTATATTCACCTCTCTCTTTACTTTTCTTACGCGAAACAAGCAAACACTGATTAACACTTAGGTGGTATGATTGAATTGAAACATTGCAAATAAAACATAAACTAATTTAGAATTTCACCATATAAAACCAATTCATACCTTTAATCTCTGCTCTCTGCTGATCTCTGAAGGCCTTCGTTGATCCGCACGATGAACTGACGATTGGCACAGATGAAAGTATCTTACAAATTATTAGATGCAATGCAATTACCACATTATGAAATGGAATACACCTTTTCTATTAATGTACGTTAACCTTTCTTAGAGTAATTTTAGATTTAGATTTTTCGATTTTAAATTCATTAGATTTAAGTAAGTTATTAATATTTTAAGTATTAATTCATTTTTTTATCTGAGTAATCTCTTTAGCCAAATTAAGTTTTAATTACAATAATATTAATTATGATTCTAAGATTAATTTATTTTTTTTTTTTTTTTTTTTTTTAGGGTATTCATATTTATCACCAATACGAAATATTCTATAAATCTAAACAACTTTATGAATGCATAATTTTTAAGTTTAAGTTAAGTTAAGTTAGATTCTAAATCGCGGTAACAATTAAGTTTAATAGGACTCTTTAGAACCAGTAAGTATTTACATTAAAATATTTTGACGAATTCTAATTTTAAGATATTTCTCTATTTTTTTACGAAGATTCAGAAGAATAGGCTAAGCGAGTCTTTATGCCCCACCGTATCAAGATGTTAATATATTCTTCTGACTTCCAATTTTTGTTTTTGAAACGAGTGATGGATAAAATTTAATTTTTAACTAATTTAATCTTTAGTTTCAAGATCATCTAAGACCATAAATTTGTGGTGATTCTTTTAACAATGAAAATCCGTGTGACTTTTGCAAATTTAAATTTGTAGACCGCCTTGACATGAAATTTAATTTGTGGACAGCTTTATCATGCATATATGTTCAGCATACAAAATGGTGACTGCTCTTGCCCAGCGTGAATTTTGCTGGACGCTAAGTGTCGAAATGGATCTTATTAACACTGGAGCGACTCCTGTGGCTACGCAAGACACACAGGGCGCTCCGCTGAAACGATCAAGAGGGGAAACGATAGTTTCTAGGTTGTTCACTGAAGTAAATTCATGATGACTTACCAATGTTGGTAGAAAAGCAATGCAAATTTTCTTAAATTCCACTGCTATGAATTTGAGGTCCTCAATAACCAGTAAAATTTAGTTGCAATAGTGATGAATTTTAATCAACTTTTTAGTATAACGCGTGTCACCTTTTGGTGAAGAAAACCACGTTTTTGAAATATATGTATTTTTTTTGAATTTTCTCACGTCCAAATTACACGTACTGCAAGCTTTTCGAGGTGATCGCCAAATGGCAGAGAAATAATTTTCTCTGAAGGTCTAAGGCTATGCATGTGCAACTTGCCAAATGACCAAATGACCGTACGGTACTCGGTTTGATCCGAATTTATAATCGGTCACACCGACTACTAAGTACTATGCCCATACCCATTTATGCGAAACTTTATTTTTACACCGATTATAATATATTTCCGAAACATTTTCAGTGTTCCCTACGGCGGTTTTCTTTTGCAAAATGTTTTCAATTAGTTATGTCAGAAGTATGAAAGCAATGTCTGAAGTTATTTATCTAGCAAATGCAAAGTTTATATGACAAAAGTGAATAATATGCATGAAATTTAATTTTGCATAAGAAATTTAAAATAGCTAAAGCTCAAATTCCATGATTTTCCATGTCGTAAATCCCACCCAAGAGTGACAATATCCTAACGAGATAAACGATAATATGCATATAATTTTATAAACCATCAGTAAAAATTTTCTTTTTCATTTGTAACTTTCAACAAAAACTCAAAGTGCCAGCTGTAGGGTATCCCAAATGCAACGGAGTTTATTTTACCAAAACGCATAGCAAAAAAATTGCATATATATATCTCAACTTGGTTGCTACATACTTTCAAGAGAAACGCAAAATACTAAACAGCGGACTGCAAACTCGAAAACGTGCGGGTCATTCGAGATGCTATAATTTAGCGAATGTCACAACCTTTTTGGGTTACGATATCCCCAACGATAAAGTTTATGTCTATGAAACAAAGGGTAGACTTTTATATCATAATTTTGACTACGAAAAATTAAATAACATCAGCAAAGACGCTATTGAACAATATAGGCCATAATTCATCCTTCCTCACAAAACAGGTGCTAACCACGGATTACCAAAGGATAGAAACTGGAAAAGGAAGTCGAAATTTGCAATTCTAGCAAATGTTTTATTGCCTTTGAATTTTAGTATAAAATTCACCTCAAAATTTCATCATTAAGGTCTTAGGTTGGTTTTTCTAAAAATTGATAAGCTGAAGTAGACCACTATTTTCACCAGATATCTTTTGCGTGATATGTTCCAATTTCTTTACCTTGCAGGTTTTCTAGTATGTAGTAGGAGTTTCCCAATTTCTTCTTAATTTTGGCTTTTATGCCTGTTGGTGCTAGTTTAGCATTAAAGTTTTTAATCATGCTGCTTTGTGCAAAATTTCTGTGAACAACTTCCTCGCCCACGACAAAATTTCTTGGTCTTGCTCGAAGATTATAAGTTTGAGCATTTTTCTCGTAAGATTTTTTTAATTTGGATAAAATTGAATTTCGCAATATTTTGAACTCGTCTTCGCGTGCTAGTTTTGTATCATTTTCAGACACGAAATTGAGGTTCTTGAGAAGCTTGAAGTCATCTCCATGCGTTACCATATGTTGGCCGAAAACAATATAATATGGAGATTGGCCTACTGATTGGTGTATGCTCTTTCTAAGAGCGCCATTGATGCTACTTAAATAGTAGTCCCAGTCACGTTGATCCTTGCGTAGGTAAGAACGTAACGCTTCATTTATCGAACGGTTGACTCTTTCAGACGCGTTTGACTGAGGGGAGTAAACCGCTGTACATACATGGCTAACACCAAATTTTTTTAGGAATGACTCGAATTCATGGCTTTTAAACTGACTGCCATTGTCGGATACAATCACTTCAGGCACACCGAAGCAATCAAAAATTTGTGATTTAAGAAATTCAATAATATTTTTAGAGGAAAATTTACGAAGAGGACTTAAAAATGTGAATTTTGAAAAGTGATCTAGTATGATAAAGACTCCTATGTTGCCCTTCTTTGACCTAGGGAAAGGTCCAATTAAGTCGAGGTACAGCTTTTGGAAAGGTCTTGCGCTTTCTGACATCTGACCCATAGGCGGACGAAGAGATCGTGTCGGGACTTTCGATGTTTTGCATAATTCGCATGCAAGAACGTAATTTCTCACTTGTAACACAAGTCCTGGCCAATAAAAATGACGCCGGATTCGGTCAAGAGTTTTCGCGATACCACCATGTGCTGCACTTGGCGTATCGTGAGCCGCATAAATCACTTTTTCACGTAGCTCTTCAGGGACCACAAGTTTCCAACTATCAGATCGATCTGAAGAAAAATCATCACGATGATATATAAATTTTTCGCTGATTTGAAAATCTGGCAAGTTTTCTGAGTTTAATTTTTTCCTAAGAAGCTTATATTCTTCTGATTCAAAAGCTGGTGAATCTAAGTCAATTTCAGGTAACACTTCAATTTCTATAGCTCCAACTTCATTTTCTTCGTCGTCAAATGCTCGCGACAGAGCGTCTGCCACCACATTTTCAGTTCCTTTTCGATGCTCTATACTAAAATCATATCCTTGTAGTTTTAAGGCCCATCGTGCTAATTTTCCATTTAAATCCTTCTGCCTCATCAACCACCTTAAACTAGCATGGTCCGTCACTACTCGGAATTTATGTCCTTCGATATAGGGACGAAATTTTTTTATCGCCAGTACCACTGCAAGGCACTCCAACTCCGTCACGGAATAGTTTCTCTGAGCTTTATTCAATTTTTGCGACATGAACGCGATTGGGCGTTCATCGCCATTATCGTCAATTTGAGCTAAGAGACCACCAATTCCATGACGGCTGGCATCACATTGGACAATAAATTCTTTTTCATAGTTGGGATGCACTAGAAAGGGTGCTGAAGAGAGCTTGTCTTTAATGGAGTCAAAAGCACTTTGAGCCGAAGAATTCCACTCAAATTTTTTATTTTTACAAAGCAGTTCTGTCAAGGGAAAAGTTATAGAAGAATAGTCGTTGATAAAACGACGATACCAACCAATCATTCCCAAGAATTGCCGCATTTGACGAATACTTTTCGGAACAGGGTAGTCAGTAATCGCCTTAACTTTATCTGGATCCACTTTAAGACAGCCGTAACCCACCACAAAACCAAGATATTTTACTTCTTTTAAGCCAAAACTGCTCTTCTTCACGTTAATCGTTAGACCTGCTTTACGCAACTGTGACGCAACCTCTAGCAAATGAACAAGATGTTCTTTAAAAGACGATGACACCACCAATAGATCGTCTAAATAAACGAAAACATGGGTTTTTAAATTATATGGAATCACCTTGTCCATGAGCCTGCACATGGTCTGAGGTGCGTTACACAGCCCGAATGGCATGCGTGTAAATTGGTAAAGCGGTCTATTTGGAATAGTAAATGCAGTTTTTTGGCGTGAAGAAGAATCGAGTTTGATCTGCCAAAAGGCATCCTTTAAGTCAATTTTTGAAATTATCTGCACAGGGGGTAATCGAGCAATCAGGCCGTCTAAGTTTGGAATAGGGTACGCGTCTTTTATCGTAACTTCATTAAGCTTACGTGTGTCTAGACAAAAGCGGACCTTATCTGGTTTAACAATTAACACTGCAGGCGAAGACCAGGGAGAACTTTCAGCCTCTTCAATAACTCCCATGTTGAGCATCCTATCGATTTCTTGGCAAAGCAACTTCTCTCTGGCGGGAGATATTGGATAATATCTTTGCTTTATAGGAGCCGCCCTTTCAGTATCGATAGTGTGCTCAATCATGGTTGTTAATCCAAGACCATCAGTCTCAAAAGATGGGAAAACCGCAATGGTTGCATCTAATTTTTTCTGCTGATCTGCAGTAAAATATAATTTATCAGAAGATTCTGCCTCGACGACTTCGCTAACATAATTATCAAAACTAATTTTTAACCCAAATACCTTCCAAAAATCGACACCACAGATAACATCTTGTTTTATGGAAGGAACAATAAGAAACTCAAAGTTTTTAGTAATTTGATCATATAACACTGAAATCTCAATCGAACCTACGACCTGCTGTTTTTGTCCATCGGCAGTTTTAACGTTATTTAAAAATTTACAATATTTGTGATCTGATATTATGGCCTGTGCCAAGCTTCCACCAACACAACTTTTGTTGGCTCCACTATCTAAAAGAGCAAAATAATTTTGATCGAAAATGTTGAGCTTAGCGTATGGTCGATTATCAGATTGTTGAAACGCAACACAAGAAAGAACACATTTCCGTAGAGACTTCTTACGTTGCCAAAATTTACGTAAACGAAGTGTCGAGCGTAAATGTGACTTTGATGGTTGTGAAAAAATTTTTGCACGAGCCTCTTGATATTCAAGAAGGCGTACATGAAATGGTTTAAATTGAAGAAAATGGTTATTGGGCTGCAAAGAATTTGCAAAATTTTGTTGATGATCAATATCATTTTTTAAAATCGTTATTCTATTTACATCCGAGGACGCATCGGCGGACGTCCGTTTTTCCGCTGTCGAACATCCGCTAAGAAGTTTTCCGCCTTAGGGGAACATTTGGGACAAGTAGGTTTATAAATATCTACTGCCCCACATCCATAACAAAATATGCGCCGCGGTTGAAGGCATTCCTGGTAACCGTGACCATCTTCTTCACAGTTCCAACATTTCAAAGGGGATTTGCTTATCGCATTGATTTCGACATCATCATTAGAAACATTTTCTGCATGAGTTGAACAATTTTCTAAAGAATCTGGTTCGTGGTAAATTTCTGAAACGTGTTTCCGTGAAGCAAATTGTCGTGGAAAAGAAGTGAACTGAATATCCTTCAGAAATTTTTCATGCTTATAAACTTCGCGCCTTAGATCCGAAATGCTATTAAAATTAAAATGCAGTAGCTCGTGGCGTAAGTCTGGCTTTAAATTTCGAATTATTGTTTCTACCAGTTCATTCTCGCTCATAGGAACCCTTAGACGATCACACATACCTACTACTTCGTCTAAATAGACATCGAAAGATTCTGAACTTTTTTGCTTTCGTTTACGAATGTCGTCTTTTATATCGAAATCGGTCGTAAAGTGTTTGTATTGCCTACGTAGTGCTTCGCATAACTCGAACCAGTCTATATTATCCTCTTGCCGATGATAGCGCCAAAACCATTGCTTGGCCTTACCCTCGAAAAGGGAATGCACATGTTGGCAAAGGACGTTAAAGTTACCGTTTAGGTGAACTGACGTTAACATATTTATTCTATAAATGAATTCGTCCACGCTAATATCATCTGACGAGCCATTAAATTGTATGTGCCAATTGTAAATTATTTTCGAAATGCGTTCGTTGGACATGGAAAGTCGATCAGAAGCAGCAAAAGAACGATTTGGCCGGTGTGATTCGTTTGGTTGGTCATTAGGTTGATAAATTCTGGGAGGAACATTTCGTTCAAATGAGAGGGGATCCTCTTGAGGAGTATTGGCTGGTACCGGACGTGAATTTGCGTTCAAATTTAAATTTCTGAATAAGGTTTGCAACTCGTTAGAAATAGTTGAAGCAACTTCATTGCGAAAACTATGCAAAGAGTTTGAAATAAGTTCGTGAACTCTATCTTCACTAATCTGGTTTTGATGTAAACGTCCAGGTGAATCATTGCGCCTCGGACGTGGACTTTGGTGTGGAAATCCTTGAGTTTGATGGCTTGCAGCACTCGAAGCTTGCATACGAGCATACATTCGAGTCTGAGGTCGGTCACGCGAAATTGCACCACCTCTACTCCGATTTGCACCGCTAGATTGAACTGGCATATTAAGGTCTGTAACCCGAATATCTGTCAATTCGGATGTATTACAAAATTGTCTACAAACGGGACAAGTGGAATTATTTTCCAACCATGTGCTAAGGCAAATGCTGTGGAACTTGTGTCTACATGGAGTTTCTACTTTATTACCATCGCTCCCTAGTATCTCACTGCAAATGGGACACAGAGTCTCATTAGCAGAAGCTTCTGCTACTTGACTGGGAATATCTTCTGAACTGCGAGTGACTGGCATTATCATTTAGACGTACCGAAGCGAACTATTGAGTAACCCCGATAAACTGAATTTCAACGATAAAATTTTTCGAGAAAACGTAAAATGTAAGAGTACAAAATTTTTGTACGTACTTAAAATTTCCGTCAAACGTAAATTTCAAGAACGATATATAAAAAGAAAAATGTTTAATATACAAGAGAAAATTTATTTTACCATCATTTGAGGACTTAATTGTAGGTTATCTAGGAGGACACAAAATTAACATACCAAGATCACTGTAAGTTGTGTGGACATAGAAGTTAAACCAAAAAAACTATAAAGGGAAAATTAAATTAGAAATTGGTCAAAATTTTTAACGAGTTTATAACCGTAAATCTACAGATACAATACAATCTCAAAGTAAAAAAACTTAAGAGCCAATTCCAAAAAAAAAAGTAGAAAAACATTAGAACGTTGCTGTATTTCGTACATGACCAAATAGGCACTAGTCATGCAGATTCAAAAAAAACAAGCAGTACTAAGTTTTAAACAAAATAAACCGGAAAATCATTTGTATACGATAATAAGTATTCTTTCGGTCAGAATCCGAGCTAGCCAGACCTCTGCATTTCCAAAAAGAAAAGCTAATCGAGATAAATTTACTAAATATTTTTAAAGGAGAACAAAGAGAAAAAAAAAAAAATATTATATTACTTAAAGGAATTTTGGACGAGGGAAAAGGAAAATATGATGGGATATTAAGCAATGGGGCGAGAATAGTAGTTTTCCAGGTGTTGGAAAAATTTTTTTAAAAGCGATATCCTATGCCCCACGTTGGGCGCCATTAATTATGTAACGATTTGAGTAGATAAATAAACATTTTTGTTCCGTGACGTCGAAGCGGGCTCTGCACGCCTAGCTCTGCTTCAGCTTAGCTCAGGGAAAATGGGGGTGGGTGTTGCCTCTATTCACGAAATAAATGAAACATAATCAAGATAAGGTGCAGATAGGCAAAGTGTTGGGAAATCCAAAAATTCGATTCTAAACTTAGTGATTATGATGAAAAACTGACTAGAAACTGAACTAGAAACTGAAACTAAAACTGAACATTCGTATCTGCACAACTATCTTATACACGCGACCTTGGTATGAAAAGAGAAGAAGAACATTGGTGTTGTTGTCTTCTTCGTCTCAACCCGCCCATCCTGTTATCGAATAAAAATGGTTAATTTCAATAACCCTTGTGAGATCTTAAGATCCTCTCCCAACCTAACCTACATAGCCTCTAGATGGTAAAATAATGAAAAATTTAGCAATTCATATTCAAAAATTTAATAAACATTAGTACAAATTAGCCACATATTTTAAAGTTAATAGCTCGTGTGAATTTCAAAATGAAAGTTACCACAGTAAGTGTTTTATAACAATACATAAATCTTAATAAATACTGCACTACTTCAATCTTAAAATGGGTGTTCTAGATATATCCTATATTCGCATTTGAAGATTGAATAATGCTCTTATCTATTCCTTAATTCTATAAAAATAATGAATTCAAAAAAAATTGCGAGTAATTTGTAAGAAAAAGTATTTAACTTATATTTACGAATCGCGTTAACCAGCGTTTACTGTACTTGTTACTAAAATCAACAAAAAAAAAACTTTACTAGCATGGGCCCTAGACAACGAAAGGTGAATTTACACCTTTAGGAACTAGTGTAAAATGGAATAGCAAAAGCTACTGCAGTGAGAGTGGAAATCTTATATTCACCTCTCTCTTTACTTTTCTTACGCGAAACAAGCAAACACTGATTAACACTTAGGTGGTATGATTGAATTGAAACATTGCAAATAAAACATAAACTAATTTAGAATTTCACCATATAAAACCAATTCATACCTTTAATCTCTGCTCTCTGCTGATCTCTGAAGGCCTTCGTTGATCCGCACGATGAACTGACGATTGGCACAGATGAAAGTATCTTACAAATTATTAGATGCAATGCAATTACCACATTATGAAATGGAATACACCTTTTCTATTAATGTACGTTAACCTTTCTTAGAGTAATTTTAGATTTAGATTTTTCGATTTTAAATTCATTAGATTTAAGTAAGTTATTAATATTTTAAGTATTAATTCATTTTTTTATCTGAGTAATCTCTTTAGCCAAATTAAGTTTTAATTACAATAATATTAATTATGATTCTAAGATTAATTTATTTTTTTTTTTTTTTTTTTTTTTAGGGTATTCATATTTATCACCAATACGAAATATTCTATAAATCTAAACAACTTTATGAATGCATAATTTTTAAGTTTAAGTTAAGTTAAGTTAGATTCTAAATCGCGGTAACAATTAAGTTTAATAGGACTCTTTAGAACCAGTAAGTATTTACATTAAAATATTTTGACGAATTCTAATTTTAAGATATTTCTCTATTTTTTTACGAAGATTCAGAAGAATAGGCTAAGCGAGTCTTTATGCCCCACCGTATCAAGATGTTAATATATTCTTCTGACTTCCAATTTTTGTTTTTGAAACGAGTGATGGATAAAATTTAATTTTTAACTAATTTAATCTTTAGTTTCAAGATCATCTAAGACCATAAATTTGTGGTGATTCTTTTAACAATGAAAATCCGTGTGACTTTTGCAAATTTAAATTTGTAGACCGCCTTGACATGAAATTTAATTTGTGGACAGCTTTATCATGCATATATGTTCAGCATACAAAATGGTGACTGCTCTTGCCCAGCGTGAATTTTGCTGGACGCTAAGTGTCGAAATGGATCTTATTAACACTGGAGCGACTCCTGTGGCTACGCAAGACACACAGGGCGCTCCGCTGAAACGATCAAGAGGGGAAACGATAGTTTCTAGGTTGTTCACTGAAGTAAATTCATGATGACTTACCAATGTTGGTAGAAAAGCAATGCAAATTTTCTTAAATTCCACTGCTATGAATTTGAGGTCCTCAATAACCAGTAAAATTTAGTTGCAATAGTGATGAATTTTAATCAACTTTTTAGTATAACGCGTGTCACCTTTTGGTGAAGAAAACCACGTTTTTGAAATATATGTATTTTTTTTGAATTTTCTCACGTCCAAATTACACGTACTGCAAGCTTTTCGAGGTGATCGCCAAATGGCAGAGAAATAATTTTCTCTGAAGGTCTAAGGCTATGCATGTGCAACTTGCCAAATGACCAAATGACCGTACGGTACTCGGTTTGATCCGAATTTATAATCGGTCACACCGACTACTAAGTACTATGCCCATACCCATTTATGCGAAACTTTATTTTTACACCGATTATAATATATTTCCGAAACATTTTCAGTGTTCCCTACGGCGGTTTTCTTTTGCAAAATGTTTTCAATTAGTTATGTCAGAAGTATGAAAGCAATGTCTGAAGTTATTTATCTAGCAAATGCAAAGTTTATATGACAAAAGTGAATAATATGCATGAAATTTAATTTTGCATAAGAAATTTAAAATAGCTAAAGCTCAAATTCCATGATTTTCCATGTCGTAAATCCCACCCAAGAGTGACAATATCCTAACGAGATAAACGATAATATGCATATAATTTTATAAACCATCAGTAAAAATTTTCTTTTTCATTTGTAACTTTCAACAAAAACTCAAAGTGCCAGCTGTAGGGTATCCCAAATGCAACGGAGTTTATTTTACCAAAACGCATAGCAAAAAAATTGCATATATATATCTCAACTTGGTTGCTACATACTTTCAAGAGAAACGCAAAATACTAAACAGCGGACTGCAAACTCGAAAACGTGCGGGTCATTCGAGATGCTATAATTTAGCGAATGTCACAACCTTTTTGGGTTACGATATCCCCAACGATAAAGTTTATGTCTATGAAACAAAGGGTAGACTTTTATATCATAATTTTGACTACGAAAAATTAAATAACATCAGCAAAGACGCTATTGAACAATATAGGCCATAATTCATCCTTCCTCACAGAATGTACATCAATATTTTTTATAGAACCTGTTTTTCTCCACAAAAGAGATTCTTATACTTTTTATCGTTCGACTCACCGTTTTCATCAAAAAGCCTCTCAAATGAAATCCGATTAAAATCACGACATGCCTGAGTATCTAAAAATTAGATCGGACTGCATATGGCTGGCATCTTGGATTTTTTTCGGAAATGCGAAAAATCATTTTACTATGTTTATACATATGTCAAATACTAACTCTTCACCAATTTTCGTACAAATCAGAGATGTCAACCAAAATCTTAATCAATTACTCAAAGAAACACTCTAGTAGGTACAGTTTGTTTCTTTCAAAAGGTCCTCTCTATTCTGAGGCGTACTTCATTGAATTCAGACTCGAGTCTGCTGTGTGCCTATAAATTATCACTCATTAGACTGAGCAACGTGGTGCTGATGCTAAATCTGCTGCTGCTGCTATTGCTTGTGATTGAAGAAGGTGACGATGTCACACACACACACAACTTTCCAAAAGGTGAACTACAGTGTTTCGCTTCTTTTTTTCACTCTGTTGTGATGCTTTTAAAAAGAAATGTGACGAGACGATGACAGCGTTGAGTACGCGTTTGTCACTAAATTATTTACACAAATAATACACAACACATACATACAAAAGCATAACAGACACAACCATGTTGGTTGTATTTAATTATGTTGACACTTCCGGTGTTAGCTACCGTCGTTTGTATATTTGTGTGTGTGATTTTTAATACCATTGAAGCGCAAAGGATTGAAACACAACGTGTAGCTATGTAATTACTTTTCAGCTTTGAGGTGAAAACTTAAAATGCCATTTTTTAACTTAAGTTTCTTAAGTTCTTAGATATTATGTAAAGGTTTCTTTTACGAGTAAATAATAATGTGAATCTTATATAATTTTTTGTTATAAAATTTAATCTTTTAATCCCAGAATTCTATTTTTCATTCCTTACCATCATTACACACTATTTGATGTTACTGTTTTAGTTTAATGTAATTTAATTCATAAAAAATGTGCAACTCCTTGAGTTGACATCTAATGAATGAGTTTTAATTAAAAAGTATGCTGTTTACGCGACACTTTTCACTTGGGCACCACCGTTTAGTACACTTTGTGTAACATCAACTTACTATAATAGGCTGATGGCGACGATGACGACAACGATGAGTTGCCACCTTTACAGTTTTGCTACAAACTCAGGTCACTAAACAAGTAAACAAGTTGTTTATTTATTAAATATAAAGTAAATTATGGTTCTCAAAGCGTTTAACTATTAAAGTAAAGAAGCGTTTTGTGCGTCAGTAAATAAATAACTTTGCACCACTAAAAGTTGCAGAAGAAAGTGTTATAATTAAAATAATTTAATATTATTGTACCTAAGTAGTTGTGCCATAAGTTCTGTTACACACTAAGGGCCGTTTTCACAATGTTCAGTTAAAATTTAACTTTCAGATAAATAAAAATTTTGTATGAAATTTTATGTCAAAGTGCCAGTTAAAGTTCCAGTTAATGCTTAACTGGACATCGTGAAATTGGCCCTAAGTATGCTGTAAAAGAAAAAAAAAGTGTTTTAAATTATTTTGCAATTTTATTTTTAACTTAAAGATAATCTTTCAAAAAATACAAAAAAATTACTTAAAATTATGGCCTTTTGCTGCGATACAAGCCCTTAAATGGTCTGGCCATTGGGTATAACTGCACGTATGGTTTTCATTGGTATTGCCATGGGCGTACGCAAGGGGGGGCAGGAGGGCAGCTGCCCCCCTAGCTCTAGCTTTAGAGTTACAAATATATCATATTCATTCATTTTACAGTAGTTTTTACAACTTTTCATATTAAAGCCAAATAAAACACGATTTTTTGGACAATAGTTTATACAAATACACTTTTTTTTATCTTCACTACACTATTTATTTATTTAATTGCAAACAATTTGGAAGTAAAATCGGATAATATTTTAGAAAGTTATTAAGTTTTCACTGAAGTAGGACTATTCGTTTTTTTATCGAAAAAATAAACAGGTACAATAAAATGTTTTTTGCGCATAACTTTTTTTTCTTCTCAGAAGGGATACCCAAAGCTGCTTAAAACTAAAGACTATGTTTATTTATGTTTTTCAATTATGTGGTCGGAAAAGCATTCGTTTACTCAAAAGGAAAACTCTTACGAATAAAATATATAAGGCTTAAAATGCTTAAAATCGTTCAAAGGATCAAAGTATTTGATAAATTTTTTCAGACCTTTTTTAACTTTTCAAAAATTGGTTTTGGAAAAAGAAAAAAAAATTTCCAAAAACTCTAAAAAAATTCACACGTGTACTTTGTACGATTCTAAGTATTTTAAACATTATACAGGGTCCGCCAAATAACTTTTTTTTTTTTTGAAAATTCTATAAAAAAAAACTACTGGATATTTTCTCAAATTTCTTTTTTTATTTGAAAGTACAATCTTTTCGGTTAGTAATGGAAAACAATTTCATTCAAATGGCTGCCTTGGCTGGCCATGCAGTAGCCTACACGATCGGTCCAATTTTTAAGCACATTATCGATTGTGTGCAGCTGTATTTCACCAATGGCTTCACGAATATTATCCTTTAAAGCGTCAATTGTCTCTGGCTTGTCGGCGTAACACTTATCTTTGAGGGCACCCCAAAAATAATAGTCTAACGGTGTCAAATCGCAGCTCCGAGGTGGCCAAATGACATCAGCTCTGCGGCTGATAATGCGATCTTCAAAAACAGGGCGCAAAACATCGAGTGTAGCTTCGGCTGTGTGGCACGTAGCGCCGTCTTGTTGAAACCAAATGTTGCCAATATCCTCCTCTTCAATTTTTGTGAACAAAAATTCTTTCAACATGGCCCGATAACGATCGCCATTGACTGTAACGGCCACTCCTTGCTCATTTTCGAAGAAAAATGGCCCCATTATGCCTCTGGACCAAAATCCGCACCAAACAGTGACTCGTTTTGGGTGCAGCGGCTTTTCAATGTATGCGTGCGGGTTTTTTGAGCCCCAAATGCGACAATTTTGCTTGTATACATACCCGCCAAGATCAAAATGCGCTTCATCTGAAAAAATTATTTTTTTGACAAAATCGGTATCTTCTGTAAGTCGATCGTTGGCCCACTTAGCCCTGCGTTGTTCAAGCGTATACACAACCATATTCGGTCAGCGGAAGGATAAAAACTAATTATCTGTCGAATCAGACATGAGCTAAGTGCTACCATTCACGAAATAAGCACTAGTTGAAAAAAAAAAACGTTAGATGGCGGACCCTGTACAATTTTTTGCTTCATAAAAATCGACCCAGTTTATTGTACCTGTTTATTTTTCCGATAAAAAATCAAAATAGTCTTACTGCACTGAAACCTTAATAACTTTTTAAAATATAATCTGATTGTAGTAAATTTGGGCTTAAAATATTTAAAATTAAATACAAATTTTAAATAGAAATATAAAAAATATTGCAAAATTGTAAAAAACTGCTATGAAAATGAAAAGAAACGTAAGAATTTTTCTTTAAAATAGTGTATAAAAAAATTCGATTAAAATTGGGTTTCCCGAAATATTTTTTTATAAAATTAGAGCTATAACCTCAAAAATCGAAAGAGTCGATTATATCTAGAACGGCTCCTGGGGAAAAAAAAAATTAATGCGTTTTTTTGAGTCAGCGACCACAAATTAGTTTAGAAATGTGATATGTATTTAAAAGATAACATACATGGGCACGGCCACCGTTGGGAACGTTACGTTCGCACGCACATTTTTGCCCATATCTCTTTGAAAAATAATCAAACATCATGATATCTTAAATGCATGTAATAAAGCTCCCTAAGGCCAATACTTTGTAGGAACAAAGTTTTTGTCTATCGCTCATGGCTTAGAAGTTATAAGAGTTTAAGTGCCGTTGGGAACGTTATTTTTTTTTTCAACAATTTTTGAGGTCAGTGCACATTTTCTAAAAAGTCTGCGAATCTAGTAATGTATTTTTCCGAACATCTTTTATAATATCAAGATAAAGGATCAAAGCTAAGATTGGAATGGTAATTTTGGTGAAAAAAATGTTATTGGTGGACTTACAGACATTAAAGCAACGTTGGTTTCGTCACGCAAAAGCGTTGGGAACGTTACGCATACGAATTTCTATAAATAAAGCGTAGGCAAATACAGCCAAACAGTCCAAACATCCATAAAGATGAAAATATGTGAATATTTCATTCCTTGGAAGGTTTCCATTTACACTACATTACAAATTTTTTGTTCCAAGACCTAGATACATATTTTTTTTGAAATTACGATTTCTCCCAAAAGGATACAGCTATCTACATGAAACTTGGTACAGATAATACTGAGAGCCATTTTATGAACAGGATTAAAATTGAGCGTGATCGGTTAATGTCCACGCCTACCTCCCATATATGCTAGTTAAAACGTTGTATGGGAAGTAGGCGTGGAGATTAACCGATCACGTCCAATTTTAGTCTCAGGCAGCTTAGTAATATTGTCGTTATCTGTACCAAATTTCATGCATCTAGCTAAATTCTTTTGGCCACCAGTCTGGGTTCAACAAAAAAAATGAAATCGAAAATACATTTTTTTCTGTTTTTTTCAGATTTTTATGTTGAGCCCTGACAGGTGGCCGAACGGATTAAGCTAGATGCATGAAATTTGGTACATGTAACAAGAATATTACTAGGTTGTTTCGGAAGCTTCAAAAAGCCTGTAAAGAACGAAATATTTGTGATATCCTATGCACTTGGATAGATCTCAAAATAGCAATTAACGTGATTTATGTCCATAACTTCATCTTCAATCCAACAGTTCTTATTAATTGATTAAAATTATTGTAACGAATTTCTATCCCTTTCAACACAGCGTGGATTCAGAAGAAATTTTAGTGCAAAAATATAACTTATGATTTTTGATTAAAAAATGTTGGGAACGTTACACATATTTAGTGGCTATGTTCACCATGGTAGACACTTTATTTAAGTAATTTTAAAATGGATTCAGAAATTAGACTGAAAATACTCGAAAAAGGTGATTGCATTTTAATATTTTACCCACTAACTTCCGCTACAAGAAACTTCTTAAAATATTTCGTTGGGAACGTCACGTTTTTTATTGCGGTAGAATTCATCGCCAACAAATATGCATAAGCAACTGGTTTTCCTTCAAAATATCAATGTTAATTTTTAATTTCAAATATTTTCTTTCTGCGGATATCAAAATTGCATTGATACAATAAAAATAAAGCAAATTTTTACCTTCTTTTCGGGACTTGTTTTTTTGGCATTTTTTTTTCTTTTCACAAGCAAGAGTAAGTTTTTATGAAAAAAGCACCCCTTAAATCAACTTATATACTTGAAAATAGTATTTTTGGACAGCATTAGATGTAAACTTATGAAATATGGGCAAATGAGTGGGAGATTTAAAGAAAAAAAAAAAGTTGTATAGCTTCGTCTTACGTGGCCGTGCCCACATAAGCAAATTTTTATTTAGAAAGTTATTTAAGAGTACCTTCATAAGTTATTATGAACTTTTATTTAATATTTTAGTGCACAAAAATATACATTGAAATTTCCCAAAAAAAAAAAAAAAAGGTTCGCAAAATTTGAGTTTTGCCCCCCCCCTAGATGAAATCCTGCGTACGCCCTTGAGTATTGCTGACGCTGCTGCAATAAGCGCTTACTTGAGACTTTGAGTCCTTCTAACTTTTAAGTTGGTTTGGGTATATTTTGCTTCATACAAAATCGATCCGGTCTAATGAGCATTCTTTACCATGATTTATGCAGTAAGTGATTTCGGAAGAAACATTTTTAAAGTTTTCATAGGAATACTTTTGCGAACAAATTATAAACCGTTGATTTTGAATACTTTTTCAAAAGATTATCAGATTTTTTTTAATAAAAATTAACATTTGAGATAAGCCCAACGAAATAAAGACAAACATTTCAAAATTCACTTCTTGTTTTTGCTCTTAATTTGTATGAAAATTCAAAAAGTGTTTCACTTGTTTATATTTTGTCAGCAATTTTGCATGCTGCATTTTTTAGTATGAAAACGACTTATGTTCAACGCCTAACAATATGCAACACAAATACCAAACATTGTTACTATTTTCTCTTGCAACATCACCAGCAGCAGCAGCATCAGTAACATCAGTAACAAAGGGAGTTACTGCAGCTGCATTTTGTCCGTATGTCCTTCCTTCCCTTGAGATAAATCACATGAATTTATTATGATGATGGCATAAATCACTAAAAAATTTCACTTTTTTTTTGTGTAACGTTGAAAAATATGCAATGATGCATTGGCAGCAGGAGCAGTGTAGCAGAGAGGAGTGCAACAGTTTATGCAGTAAAGTGCATTGCATACTTTTTGGGCATAAATATGTTGTTACTCTTTAAGTTTATAAGTTTATACATTATGACATTATACGTAACGCTGTGTTTAAAGTATTTGGGAATATTTTCAAAATTTTTAAAAAATGTTTCTTAAATAGGTACTTATTTTGAGCATTTTTTTATGTATGAAATGAAAGTGAAATTTTATCAAAAATTTTTAGTTTTTTATTTCAATTTTTTTGTGAAGGTGTCATATTGTTGAATGGTTGACATAAAATAAGTATATATTTTTTTTCTTCCCTTTCCTCGATTCTTCAGTATTTAAAACACTCGCTCCCAAATGAAACTACCATAAGTGGAAACTTGCCAAAAATATACGAAACGTCAAAAAATACTGTAAAAGTCAATAAAAAATGTATAAAAAGTTGAAAATGTTTATACACGAGAAAAATGTTGCAAATATAAAAAAAATGTTACACAATTTAAAAAACTTGTCCCTGCACGAAGAATGTTTCAAAACTTGAAAAATGTTACAAAATCCGAACACTATTAAAAAATCGGAACACGTTGAGGAAGGAACACAGAAAAAAAAAATATCGGTCAATCCAACCGATTTCAACGATAGAAATTACACCAACCCGCAGTAAAGGTTAAATTGACTGTACAGTCCAGTAAAATTACTGTAAAAATAGAAAAGTAGATCTGATTCTGAAAATTTTAATTGTTGTTTTTGTTTCCCATAGAAAATTTGAAAAACTATAGAATACAAAATTTATAGTTAATTTTACCGTCAGTTTTTTTTTTCTGTGAAAGAATGTTTGTAAATGTCAAAAAATGTTGCTTAGCTCGAAAAATATTGCTCAAGTCGAAAATATAAAAACGAACTGATTTCGAAAAAGTCAAATAAATTTAAAAAATAAAAGGAAAATTTCGAATAAAGCTAAAAATTTTTAAATAATGTGTAATGTTTAATATAATGAAAAACCGGAGTTACAAAATGTTAAAAATATCGACTAAAATGTTTATAATCTTGAAACGATAGATTCAAACGAGTGTATCCAAAAAATTTTCGTGAGGTTTCACATCAAAACTCATCTTGCAGAAGTCAAAAACTGTGGCACTGTTCGAAAAATATTGCAAAGCCAGCAAAATTTTGCATACTCGAAGAAAGATTAAAATGTTGAAATACATGCAAAACTCAAAAAGTGTTGCCAGAGAAGAAAAATGTTCAAAACTCGAAAAATTTCCATGCTCAAAAAGGTTTAGTTTTACGAAAAATGTTCCTAATATCGAAAAGTATTGCAAAACCATAAAATATGGACGAATAAAAAAAAAAACACAGATTTTGAAAAAGTCTATATAATTTTTTGAAAAACTTGATTTTGTTGATGCACCCGAAAAATGTTAATAAGATTGGAAAATGTTGCAGAAAACAGAAAATTTCTGACAAAGGTCACAAAATGTTGCAAATCTTGAAAATGTTGCATTAATCGCAAAATTCCAAAAAAATCAAAATATCTGTCAAAGGTCAAAAAATTTGCCAAGTTTAAAAAGAGTTTTATAGCTCGAAAAAAGTTAAATAAGTCGAAAAATATACCTATTTATATAAAAAATTGTTTTAAAAAACTCAACAAAAACTATGAAAAACTCGATATTGCATTGAAAAATGTTGCGTGGATCGAAAAAAGTTCTTTAAGTCGAAAAAAGGTTAAAAATTAGAAAAAGGTGGACAAAGTATTGGAAAGTTTGAAGATGGATGACCCGTTTGATAAATCTCGGAGTAATTGTTGCGAAAGTCGAAAAATATTGCAAAACTAGAAAAATGTTGCAAAAATCAAATCAAAAAACTACTATAGATTTTGAAAATGTCAAAAAAAAATGTTGAAAAACTTGGACTTATTGATACACCCAAAAATTGCTGATAAGATTGGAATATGTTGCAAAAATTTAAAAATGCTGAAGAAGGCAAAAAATGTGCCAAAAATCGAAAAATGTTACCAAGTTTGGAAAAAACTTATATAGTTTATAAAAAGTTACGAAAGTCGAAAAAAATAGATAAAAAATAGTTTTAGAAACTCAAAAAAAAAAAAAAAACGATACCAAACAACACCCGAAACAATTGATAAAATCAAAAACTTGTTGCGTAGATCGTTTGATAAAGTCTATAAAAGGTCGATAAAAGGTTAAAAATTAGAAAAAGTGGACACATCAATGGAAAGTTTGATGATGATCCGTTTGATGAATCTTGATAAAAATGTTGCAAAAATTGAAAAAAACATTAGAAAACTAGAAAAATTTTGAGAAAATCAAATCAAAAAAATAGATAAAAGATTTTGGAAATGTCAACAAAAATGTTGAAAAACTTAGATTTATTGATTCACCCGAAACATGTTCATAAGATTGAAATATGTTGCAAAAATCGCAAAATGTTGAAGAAGTCAAAAATGTTTCAAAGGTCGAAAAAATGTTGCTAAGCTTGAAAAAAGTTTTATAGATCGAAAAAAGTTACAAAAGTTAAAAAATAGATATAAAAAAATTGTTTTTAAAAAAAGTGAACGAAAAACTGATACACCTGAAACAATTGACATGTTGAAAAAATTTTGGAAAAATTGAAAAATGTTACAAAGCTTGAAAAATGTTTTATAGATAGAAAAAAGTTCCAAGAGTCGAAAAGTGTGCAAAAATTGGAAAAGTCATTTGAAGTAATTAAAATTTGAAAAATGTTTAAAAAGTTCTAAAATGTTAAACTTCAAAAATGTTGCAAAGTCGTAAAATATACATTGAAACAGATTTTTAAAAATGACAAAGGAAATGTTGAAACAATCGAAATAATATGGAATAAATCAAAAAAATGTTGAAACGGTCCGAAATGTCAGTCGAAACACTTGCATAGCTCGTAATTGTTGATAAACTCGAAAAATGCTGTAAACTTCAAAACATATTGCAGAAATAAAAAACTGCTGCAAAAGCTAAAAATGTTGCAACACTCGAAAAATGTTGCAAATAACAACGATAAGAAATGATTAGACATTCAAAAAAGTAAGGAAAACTTAGAATAAATTTTAAAAAAACTTTTCTGACAGTTGAAAATGTTGAATAAATTAAAACCGCGAGTCAAATTGTTGATAAATCTGAAAAAAGTTCTTAAGTTCGAAACATGTTGCAGAAAAAAAAAACTGTTCCGAAAATCAAAAATGTTGCAAAACTCCAAAAATGTTGCAAGTGACAACCATAGGTTGAACATGTTGAAAAATGTTGCCAAAGTCAGACTATGTTCATAAGAAGTAAACAGATTTTGAAAAAGGAAAAATAAAACCAAGAAACCAAAAAAATTAAAACATTTTTTGAGATATTTGTTTTATGTAATCCAACATCATTTTAAAAAATTGGGAGAATATGGAAAAGTTTAAGTTATTCTTAAAAGGCCGCAAAAGTTGAAAAATCGATAAAATTTTTTCAAATGGCCTATTAACGCCATAGAGCGAATGTTT
Source organism: Calliopum simillimum (assembly GCA_951812925.1). Taxonomy (NCBI): domain Eukaryota; kingdom Metazoa; phylum Arthropoda; class Insecta; order Diptera; family Lauxaniidae; genus Calliopum; species Calliopum simillimum. The sequence continues at coordinate 118,462,200 of OX638369.1, read as the reverse complement.
CTAATTAATATTTCATTAAACCCACTTGTTTACATTTTCCTCATAATTATCATAATGTTAATGCAATACTGGAGACTTCAGTGCTCAGAAATGAAATTAACTCACTGCATCATGCTGTTGTTCTTGTAGCTGCTGCTGCGGCTGCTCTTTTTAAAACAACAACTTTTTGTGGGTTTTCGTATTTTGTGGTCTGGAAAATGTTGTGTATTTAATTCAAAGCACATGTGTGTGTGTTGGGTAAATTCTGGTTGTTGTTATTCCGAGTGCAGCACATATACAACATTTGCGGTTATTCCCATTCACATTTAAACACTCTCGGTTTTATGTCCTGCTGATGCACTTCAACCAAGCAACGGGAATGATTCTAATGTGATTGTGTACTACATAGTGCAGGCCGGATGTGGCAATCGATTGATTTTAATGGATGCCTAAAAAGGCGGTTGAAGGTACATGCATACAAACATGCATACATACATGCATAGAACGCAACATGGAAGCACTTACGAGTGGCATACTTTAGAAAATTGTTGCCAGTTGGTTTGAAAGTGCATTTAGAAATTTGCAAAAAAATTTCATATAATGTCTGTGTATACAAATGCCAGTTAATTATATAAAATAGTCCAATTTCAATACTTTAAGATTGCAGTTATTTGGCACTGACCTTTTGATTTTCCAAAATCAGTCAGTAAATAATACCTAAAATCTCCAAACAAAACTCATTAGTATCCAAAGACAATATTTTTTCTACATTTGACCCTGAACTTTGGATTTTAACCTACGAAATGATAGGAAAAAATCTGAAAACCTTCTGTTTAACGAAGCATGCAGTTGCTTATGCTTATATAAGTATTTACTCGTATATACATGTGTGCAAAAACCTGTCTATGTGTAAGCCTAAAAAAAACATGAAATGTTGCGACCAATTAATCACCTTCCTCATGCAGTGGCACAACCGCACACTCATATGTTTGTATGTATAAAGCAACTTGGTCAATCTGTCGCATGTCTTGGTTTTCAACGCGCATTCTACACGCAACGTTGCGCCTCCATGGTACACGTGACAAATATCAACAAAGCAACACACATACAATATAATAATACGAATAAACTTATGCACATACGAGAACGTATGTATGTATATGTTGATATTATACGAGTATATCAACATTGAACTTGGCAGGGTCAGGCAAAAGGGATTAAATGACCTTAAATCAACCCAAAATGTCTATCATGTTTCATTGTATTGCTTGCCTAGAAGCAGTGTTACTCAAACTTTGGTGAGATACCTCCTGCATTCATTATGTAAAAGTGTGACTCTTGTGTTTCTTTCGGGATCCACCTATCTTGTTCCTTGAGTAAAAATGATTCTGGCTTTAAGAATCTAAGCCTTCTTTGGCTTCATGGTTATACCAAAGTTCCAAAAAAGTTTGCACTAGTTTGTATTTTTATAACATTTTAAAGCATTATTCTTAAGCTTTTATCATTTCGTGTCTTTGGTGACTCCTATTGAAATTTTCCGTAAAATATTTTTGTACACGACTTTAACACATTATAACCCAAGCCCATGAATTAAGTCATAATGAGCTAACATGTTTTAACAAACTGATTGTTGCGTAGTTTCACGGTGACCTTTGAGCCACAAGTTTTATTTAATATGAAGATTTAGAGATTTAAGGTAGGATGAAATTTCAAAAATCCTTTTTATATATTTTTAGTCCTTTGATTCAAGATGAAAAATTAATCACACTATTTATTCATTTAAATGCCGAGCTACATCAGAGGGCTATAGCAAACGAGATCAAGCTGCGCAAGTAGCGATGAATTGGTCAAACTCTCCGGAAACCACACAGCGAAGTTTGTCGCCAGGCTTTTGAGAGGAATTCACAAGGCAGCAGAGGACGTGATGGACCCAAAACCAACTGAAAATGGTCGCTGTAAAAGAAAATCCAAGAATCGGAAATGTCGTGGCAAGAGATCAATTTTATCGCAAGGAATCACAACAAATGGAGACGTTTCATGTTGGCCCCATGCTCCTCTAGGAGTTAAAGAAGAATACATCCAAGCATTCTGAGTATTTTTGAGATCGTAAAACTGCACCAAGCCGAGATTTATTCTCATATTGGTCTTTTATCTTTTTCAAAATTGGCTTTTAAGACTTGTAAAGTTTTCTCTTAGAACCATCACTGGTCACGGTCTTATTATTTATCATGCTCACAGAACTGTTATTTTCGCTCAAGGTAGAACAAGACTCAAAACTCTTAGACAAATATTTTCCAGCAATCTAGAAGAACTATTTGAGGTTGTTAGTCTTAGATCTTGAAAAGTTTTTCCAATAGTTTCTAAAGTCTTCTTTCTCAAGTTCCAAGACAGACGTGTGCTAAACACAGATACAAAAAATACACCTCAGAGTCCGAGAGATTGTGGTATGTATTAATATGAATTTTTACTTTGTCTTTGTGTGGTTATTTGTGTTCCAATTAATATCCAATCTGTGAATGTGTAAGCGTTTAACTATATGCAATAGTTTTATCTGTTAATACTTAACTTAAAATCATGGTTATGGTGAGAAAATTGATCCTTAATCCGGCATTGCAGATAGAGTAACATGAAGCTGTACCGACTACCAAGTAATTGGTGTCACACAATGTAGCCTCTTTTCAAAATAATTTGCAATTGTTCGAAGCAATTATCTTGGTGTACCTCGAAGTGTTCCTCAAAACTGTGGTCATTCTTGCTGAATTGAGAGAGTATCTCATAAGTTTTGCAACTTTTTTGATACAACTTTGATGTTTTCTCTGTTCTACATTTTTAAAAAGTTGGGAATTCATTACCACTAGATACTCATACCACTTCAACACAAATTATTTTTGTCAACCCTCCACTTTGCTTGATCCTTGCCAGCATATCAGATGTCAAAATTGACAAAAACAAGTGTTTGCACATTGACAGTTTGTTTTTCCTGATTTACACAGTCATTCATTCATTCAACGTTGCTGGCTGTTTGCCTGTTTGATTGCCAAGGGATTAACAGTGAGATTTACTGAATTAAGCAAAAAAAAAGAAAAATAAAAACGTCGAAAGGAAAAACAAAAGAAACCCTCAAAATCATGTGTTCTTAATTAGCCAGTTAGCAAAAATCCTTAAGCCGCACCAAACAAAAAAGCACAAAAAACTGAAATAAGAAAAATATCATAATAATGGTGGCGCCATCAACGCCGTCAATGAGTTTTAATGAGTTTGTCATGTAAATAGAATTTAATTTTCTGTACAATTTTTCTTGTAAGTTTTTCTGCTGATATTTTTTTTTGGCCCCCTATTCACTACTATGCCCAATGAACATGTCTTGATCCCCCCTGTCAATTCATTAAGCGCGCGCTTGTTTTGTTTACCCTCACGAGTATTCATGATGCGGCTGTGCTGTGTATGTGATTGTGACAGGACACGTTTATTGTGTCCTGTGCTGCTGCTGCTGTTATCTGTCTGTCTATTTGTTTGTCTGTTGAATAACTTAATTTAGCTTGATGAAATAATTAAGCATGTTTGTGGTGAAAATTGTTTATTTTATTTAGCCGGAGATGCCTGTTGCCTGTATATTTTGTTGTAGTTGCTGTTGTTGTTTTCACTTTAGTTATAAATACGTGCCAGTATTTTTGGTAATTAGTTCATTAACTTTTGTTGCGCATAAATGATTATTGTGTAAGATGTTGCATAGTTTTAGGATGTTGCTCATAAGTGGTTGGTTTAATGGTGAAACTTACAAAACATCTGCACAACATGGCGTATGAGTGATATTAAAGTTGAAAAGTGTATATATCAACGAAGGGGGGCTTATACGGTACAGGTTGTGCTCAAAAAAAAATATTATTTTGAAACAAAATGATGAAAAAAGTAATAATTAAATAAAAAAAAAAATCCTAAAACTATGCAACATTTTTTCAAGAGAATGCTGTAGTTTTTTCTTTCTACAAAGAAAGCTACTCTTGGCACACCCTGTTAGTTTATTAAAAATTTTTAAATTAAATTTTCCTCAAATGAAAAAATAATTTTAATCTGAAAAAACTTAAAAAAGAAAATATTTTTTTTATTGGTTTTAACACTTTCTTCTACAAACACCATAACACTTGCACTAATCGTATGCATATATGCAAATAACCTATACACACATTTATGTCATAAAATAAATTGTAATTTAAAATTCTGTGCAAACATGTGTCCAGCATAAAATAACATCAACAACAACAACAACAAAATCAACAACAATGAATAACAAACAGACACATACAAAATCCTAGCTGTGCAAACAAAGCGGCCAATTTGAATGAATTGATAAAAAAAGTCGATACGCATACATACATACTTATGAGGCAATATAATGAAAATGCACTCACAGAAACATACATACATATTACTATATATTGGCTTATATATATATGTGCCATATCGATTTCATGCACAAAAGAATATCACTAAAATATGCATACATATACAAAACACACTGCTCCACACATACAATTTTGTTTACACATCAGTGAGAATTTCTCATTTGTTAGCCACTGTCCATAGTTTATAGCCCATTGTATTATTTTATTCATATTTATAGGGAAATGTACATTTTTATTTTTGGTATAGCTGAAGAATGTAGTTGCTTGGTCTATAATATCGTGATACTAGTAATACGTACTGCAGTATAAGGTCCTTATGGAATATTTGCTTTAACAACATAAATGTTAAACAATTCGTTAGCAAGCTTTTAAGCTACGAAATAGTGATTGATCGTAGCTCAAAACATCGCATCATAGGGGAACTGATGCTATTGTGGTATAGTTTTTCAATGTGGTACGGTCGAATATCTCCGATTTGGGAAAGAACCTGCGAACGCCACTGCTTTTATCCTGTCAAAAAACATGAAAAACCAGGGATGTATTGCTGTCATGGACCAAACAAAATTTTTCTGATGTCAGTTGAACGAAACGTAAATCGCGTGTGGCTGATTTTTTTTTCCGGATTTTTTGCAAAAAAATGTTGTTAAGAAAAAGTTGCTTTTTAGTGAAGTTCAATTTATATTCAATTAAGATAAGTGAAAAATATTGCGATGCAAGTGTTTTACTATGTAAATTCACAAAGTTTCCAATTTAATTTTTACAATTTTGTAATTTCTAAAAATTGGCCAGTGTGGTATAGTCGGGACTCGCTAATGTGGTATATGAATATTTCTTGTTATTCTTAACATTATTTGATTGCTGTTTATTTTTTTATAAAAACTATGAGTTTGAGAACCAATGTAAATGTTATTATGAACTTATTTCATACCTTTCAAACTTTATATTTGGTTGTATGGTTAAGTATACCACATTACCCTACTTATATGTACCACATTACACGCCCACTTTACAATTACTGATCAGTATATATACCACATTATGCCACCATATATGGGGAAATCTCAGCAAGTGTGGCTTTTTTGAAAAAAAGAAGTTATTTTTCAAACATGTGGCACCCTTTTTTGGATCGCGAATTATTAATTTGAAATACACTAGAAGTATTTTACAGCCAGCGGTACTGACTTTTTTCGATCGCCTCCCCCAATATCATCAAAAATCTCGCGTCACGGTGTTTGTGTTTGAACTCCTCTGAAACGGCTCGCCCGATTTTTATGAAATTTTTTATATGTATTTGGTAGATATGGAAATCGGTTCTAAAGTATATTTCATTCCGCAAGAGTGTATATTTAGGGTGGCCCTCATACAAAAATATTTTTTAAATCGGATTATCTCACATATCGGTCAATCGATTCACATTAATTCTACACCACGTGGATTTTATATTAAGTTGCACTGCATTAACTATAAAACTTTTATTTAGGGTGGCCCTCACACAATTTTTTAAATCGTATTTTTTCAATTCACATGGAATTCGCCTTTTATATCAAGAGGCACAGCTTAGGTTATAAAACTTTTATTAAGGGTGCAAATTTAGAGTGGCCCTCATACAAAAAAATTTTTTTAAGGTTATGCTGCACCGATTTTCATGAAAGTAAGCACGGAAATTGAAGGGAATATTTCTGAAGAAAATAATTTTGCATTTATGTATATTTAGGGTGGCCCCTAATATAAAAATTTTTTTGAGGTCATATTGCTGCGCCGATTTAGCATCGCCAAATACATTAAAAATTACTATTTTAATTTTTGCTTGTTGTTTTTTTTATTTCCAACTTATTTTTATCTTTTCTTAAGTTTTTAATATATTAAACAATTATATAATTCCAATACAGCTTCAAAAGGTTTCTGAATTAAAAAAAAAAAAAAAAACAAAATTAAAAAAAAAAAAAAAAAACAAAATTAAAAAAAAATCATCAAAATCGGACCTTTCCTTGAGGACTTCCTCATTTTGCCAGTTTTAGGTCTTTATTGACTCCACTATAACATCACTTATTGATAACCTTGTTCGAGCTATTAAGTGTCGGCATGTCGGGTGACCTTCGGAAATCTTCGGGTGTTACAGAAAACTATTAGTTAAGGTTTTTTGATAGTTCGCTATGCATTTTTTCCTTCTCGTATTCTTAAAAAAAACTACCTGTTAAAGTTCTTTTACAGTTCGCCATCGATTTTTTCTTTCTCGCATACCTAGGTATTCTTTGTTTTGACTATCAAGCCTTCGGGTGACCTTCGGCAAACTTCGGGTGGCCCAGAAAATTATCAATTAAAACTTTATGAAAGTTTGCCATAAATATTTCCCCTCCAGTGTACCCAGATATTCTTCGTTTTGACTATGAAGCCTTCGGGTGATCTTCGGAAACCTTCGTGTATAGCATCAACACATTTCCGTACCTGAGATACACTCATTCCCAAAATTTTAGCTGAATTGGCTTAGTAGTTCCTGAGTGATAATGCTTCTCACACACACACAGTCATTGTATATATAGATGAACCTTAAACAATTTTACATACTAGCCATCGTTGAAGAATGTTCTGAGGGGCGATTTTTTTTACATATTCATTGGCCCTAGGTCCAATGATTTCGCAAGGTTTGAGACAATTTTGTGCCCTCAGATTTTTGTGCCCCTCAAAATACCATTTTTTTAGACGTAATTTCGCATGAAAAATCGACATTGGAGCTTCTTCTCAAGTGTGTTACCACCGAACCAGTGGTGGCACACCCTTTTATCTCGACATTACTTTTAGTCATAACATTAAGAAATCATATTTCATGAGGAATATTGCGAAAAAATAATCGCCCCCAGAGCAGCATGTTAGAAACCGAAAATTACCAGATTTTGGGTAAAAACCATTCACACAACTTTGGAGACCCATATCTAGCGTTCTACCTGAGGCACATCAACAAAATATAATTTTTCTTACGTTTTAACATTCATGTTAAAGATACTAAAAGCTCAAAACAATTTGCTGAACCGCCTCAAAAGTTATGGCTCAATAATGGAAGTGGCTTATTCAATTTACACTCAAAATTTGTGGATTTTGCTCGAATTTCGGCAAAAAAAATAAAAAATAAAGCTTCTAGGCGGTAACACACGCATGTTTTTGTATTTAACATCATCCAATAAGTGTCCCAGACATGTTGGAATGGATGGGAAATGCAACGGGTGCTGACTCGGCGAACCGAGACCTATTCACACCGAAGTCCACACTTGCTGAGATTTCCCCATATACCACATTACCTCCCAACTTTTTGAAAACAGCTTTTTTCAGATTTTGCTCAATAACTTTTTTTAATGAAATTGCACACATTTTATTGAAAGTAGTCAATACTTCAATGATAAGCATAACAAAATTTGGCTGGAATTGATCTAACGATTCACTTTCAAATTCCACCTAAACATTAGGTATACCACAATAGCATCAGTTCCCCTACTATATGAAAAAACAGTAGATTTTGTATACCTAGCAATCACTTAGTCAAAGACAGTAAGCCCATAGTAGTTATTTAATCGTGGTACTGGAAGATTGGAAGCAAAATGATTTTGGAAAAGACGTCTTATTACTTTGGTGACGTTAGAGTGATCTCATAAAGGAATTGTTATATACTGCATTATTGATCTGTTCTTCAAAGACTTACAGATCGGTTGGAGCAACAAAGCTTATCGAATAAAACAAACTCCTAAAATTATTTTGACATTTACTAAATCCCTCTTCATTCATAATCACATTTCACTGGCGCAAAATTTTATAGTGTAGGCCTACGCCTGAAAATTTGTAGGTTTTTTTGGAGTACTTGGTCACAGTTGTTGCGTTGCAATCTTCCATTTCAAAACCCATTTGTAAACCACACCTGCGACACTTGTTATCCCCTTCACCCAGAGTACATTCACTTTGTCCTTCGTTTGTAGCGCAGAGAAGGAGGCAAGGCAGGTATAAAATAGTATATATATTCTTGATCAACGTCACCTTTAAGTCAAAATAGCCATGTCCGCCTGTCTGGATGGCAGGCTGTCCGTCTGTGGAAATAGTTTTTACGGGAAAACTAAACAAGATAATTCGCTGATTTTTAGTACATTTTGTTGTAAAAGTTTGTGGAATTGAAAATTTGCGAAATCGGTGAACCAACACGCCTACCGCCCATATAAAAAATATATTCAAAGCGCAATTTTAAGAGCATTACTCACGATGACGCAAACAAAATTGACATAAATACTAACAATAGTGACTGCAAGCTCTAGTCAAAAACTAGGGGACTTTAGATAAGAGGGCGTGGCACCTCTCATGTAAGTAAAAGTTTCAAAATGCTGTACTGAAAGCATTTTTTAAGACAATCCAACCAAATTTCACTCAGACACTAAAGATAGTAAATGCAAGCTCTGAACAAAAACTTGGTTGATGCGGACAAGAAGGCGTGACACCTCCCATACGTTCAAGGTTTCCAAAATGCTGTAGAGAAAGCGTTACTTGAGATTATGCAACCAAATTTCGCACAAATACTTAAAATAGTTAGCGCACGGTCTGAGCGGAAACAACGTGAATTCAAAAAATAAGGCTAGCAACTACCCTACAAGCAAAATTTTAAAAATGCTGCAGTGCACTAGTGTACTACTAGTTTTAAAGTTATATTATTCCTACTCCAATCAGTGCGGTCATTGATAAACACTTTTAATTTTCTGGAAAAAAAAAACTTAGTAACACCCATCTGTGTATTGATGAAATTTTGAAGTCCAAATGACTAATGTCCTCTGTTAAAAAACGATAGCTGTTTGATATATAAGTTCGAAATTGTAGTATTTCTCAACATAGACTTTTTTGGCTCAATACAGCCCAGCGTTTTTAAAATTTTCGTAATCTTTCCAAATAATAGGTTTTCCAAAGGCCCTCAAAATAGGCGTTTGTTTCAGTAGTTCCCTCTTAATTCGACCATAAACCTCTTACCACACAACCATTTCTTCAGGTCTGAAAACCAAAAATAGTCGCAGGGGGCTTACCCTGCAGAATATGCGCGTTTATTCCAAAAAAATAGTAGACATGATCTTCTCCCAAAGAAACCCTCTATTTTTATTGTTTTTGGACATGTATCGTCCTCGATAACGAAATGACGCAAAACTCGTTCAAAATGTGCCAAGCTCTCGGTTGCGTTTACTGTCGGGTGTGAACAATAGCTTTTTCATGTCTGTGTTTCATGTAAAATTTGATGTACCAGCTCAGTTTGAGATGCCTACCTCACGCATTTTCATTTTTCAATCGTACTAATATCATTTCATGGATTTTAACGACGATTTCTGGCGTGACGACAACTTTTGGGCAACCTAAACGTTCGGCTTCACTTGTGCTGGTACAATCATATCTTAACCCTCAGCGTACAATGGGGTTAGGCTAACCCCATTTTTTCGAGGGAAAACATGTGAAAGTGTGTTCAGTTTTTGACCAAAAATAAACGAAAATTTTTAGAAGGCAGGTATAAAGCATAGCGCATTGTTTTTCTGATCAAATTCTCTACAGAATAAAAAAAAAAAAAATTATAAATCGACTCTGAAAAACAAAAGTTATACGCGATCGAAGTCCAACCTCACCCCAATTGTGCGCTACGGAAGTTTTTGGAGGATTGTACGCTGAGGGTTAATTCAGTAAACTACGTCTTAACTATTAAAATTGATAGTGCAGAGTCTCCATATTATTTTTCAATTTTTCGATTATGTTTTTTTTACAAAAGAAAATGAGCACGCGAAATTCCCTTTTTTTATTTTCTTTAAAATTCTCAAGGTTGCTTGCTTTTAATAGCTATCAGGGGCAAACTAAATGATCCAGAGTGCTCAAAATTTTACAGTGGTCTATTAATAGGTAGGATAAGGGAGTGAAATATGAACCACTAATCTTTCTTTTTAAAATAAAACTCAAAAAACATAAAACAAAACAATTAATTTTATGTCATTCATTAAAGGAAACAATTCACCATTATTCTGATTCACTTTTAGATAAATATCTCATCAGGATAAAGAAAAATATTTAAAAAACTGAAAATACTCAAAACGAAGATAGATGTAGTGTTATGTGGACTATATTGTCCATATTGCCCCACATGTTTATTTGGTACATAAATTGCATATAAAAATGTCACTTCCATAACCGGCACATTTTCCATGACTCCAAGAACGTTAGATTACACACTCAACCCAAAATTCGCCACGGCGATCTTCTGAGTAAAGGGTATTACATCATATGAATTTCATTTAGTTTACAAATTACAAATAATGACCATCAGACTCGTCATGAAAACTGCAACTAGATTCTCCATCTGAAGAAGATGATAAATACATTTGTTTTTTGAGACTTTTTCTTTGGTGGTCCATATTACCCGCACCACGTGTTGGTGAAATAAAGGGTTTTTTATCAAAAACTCTTATGGTCAATGAACTAATTTGTGCTGATAAATTATAAATGGTATTCACTGACTTTATATGACACAGACCATACTCAACGGCATTTAAAAGATTAAGGGTCATACTTTAAGATGATGTATATAGGTTTTGGAGTAAAAATCGATAGGCGATGATATATAAGCGTAAATATAGGCCAAAACAGTGTTTTTAGCACTTTTAGGTTAGAAAATCTCGGAATCCTGAGCCAATAGAGCAATTCTGACCCCGGACTTGGATTTAGCACGTCAAAATTCATCGGAAAAGTATAGTCTGGTTTCTGGTAAAACAACTTTGCCAAATTTTGTAGGCCTGTGTATTTAAAAACACATTGTCTTTAAAGTGAAATAATGAAATGTACTCACTGAAAAAACATTATCACTGCACTCTTTTTCCGAAAAAACAACTTTATAGAAACATGCGAGTTCACCAAACGCTGAAATCGCACTGACATAAGCTTAAAATATTGGCGTAGCGTTTAAATATGAAGAATGGTAAATCCTATGTACGCAGTGGAAAATATCCATGTGGTCCATATCTCCCTCCCTTACCCTAGCAATTGACGGAAAAAATATTGGATTTAAAGTTACTGTGCGGAAATTTCGAAAAGTTTCAATTTTATCAAACAGCTCTAGATGCATGTGTATTGTTTATAGACGAAAAACCTCTATTTCAATGAATGCAACTGAAAACTTTTTAGATAAAGCTAAGCGAAGAAAATTATAGTCTACCAACGCCGCTGATAAAAAAGAATTAAACTATTTACTGTAAGTGTGATGTAACTTTAAATAGAACTCAAAACAGTGATTATTGAACTTTGATATGTACAAGAATATCTTAGAATTCTGACGTGATAAAAAAAAAAAAAAATAGAAGCTAATTTTTGTAAACAAGAGAACCCAACCACATATAGTCGGCAATAAAATTTGAAATTGGAAAACCATCATAGAACTATGTTATTTTCACTAAAAAAGTTCGTTGACAAGTGAGATTAAAGATATTTCCTTTCCTTTCTTTATAAAGCTATTTTGTACTCGTACATGTACTTATGTAAGTATGTTAGTTTTGTCAGTGTATTTAGATTCGTTAGTGTTGGTCTAAGCTTTTGATATCAAAATATAAATATTTTTCCGTATAGATTTACATAAATTTACGCAGAAAACAGCTGTAAAAAGCATATTCCGTTGTCCCGTTTATATGTGTGTATATTGTGTGCGTGAGTGCTAGAAATTTTTGTTGCATGTGTTTGTTATAGCATTTCGTATGTTACGTACGCTTAGCGCTCACAAGGGATGCATCAATTTTGAATTTTGCATTTGTCTGCATTTTTGCTCGCTGTGTGATGTCATTGAGGAGGATGCAGTTTTCAACTCCTTTTCCCACTCTATAGTAAAACTGTCAATGCTTTTTGCTCTTTTGTGTGAATACATATTTATATATTTGTTTGTAAATTGTACTACAATTTGTTGTTGGCATTGTTTTCAAAATATTGGTTTCCTTTAAATTTATCTCTAAAAGAATTTTAAAGAAAGACAACATAAAATACAATAAAGGTCAGATATCTGATTTGTGGGTGAAACTTTCATTGCAATCAATGGGTAATTTAAGTAATGGAACCATTTTTATTTGCGTTTTTTTTTTCTGTAATGCAATTAACTTGGAAGCATTGAATATATTTTTTCGATTTTCTTATGTATTTTATATAAAATTTTCAGAGGTTTTCTTTACTGATGATAGATGATTTTAGTTGAAAGCCATAAGACCAGAGTACAGGGTTTTGCAAACACTGGAAATGTTGGCAATAGTTCGGTTAAGTCGAGGCAGAACTCAACATTTTCAAATTGTAACCCTCTTGAAATTTTCATATATATTTTTTGAAAATTAAATTAAACATTTTTTGTTACTTTAACACTAATTAAAAAGCTTTCCTTCTATTAATTTGCTATCATTTCAAACAAATCTAAACCAAATGAAAAATCAGTTCTTTTTCTTTTAAGAAAATTGTCACTTAAATATCAATGACAGAGTAAGTCCTAGCAAACAAAAAAAAAAAAAACAAAAAAAAAAAAACAATTTAAAGCAAATGTCATGTAGATATTCCACAGAAATCTATAAAGAAATGTTTAAGTAAACTGTCAAAAACTGCTTTATATTAAAATGCGCTCTACTACAAAGTAACTGAATTCGCATTTCATTCTAAAAGTTATGTGTTCCAAAAACATCCAAAGTTAAATTGATTTGGATAAAAGCCAATCTTGTTAAATATGCGGTAGTTTTTAGCAAGAAGATTACAAATTTAATAGAGTTCAAAAGCGCCAAAAATGCAAATGAAATTGTATAGTCAAGTAGATTTGTTTTCTAAGAAAATTTTATTTACAATATATGTTCATATCTACGAGTACATGCAATAGAAATAAAAAGCAAGAAAATATTGATATTTTTTTAAAAATAAAAGAAATTTTAAAAATCAAGCATGTCCCTAAACACTAGAGATGTCATTCGTGGTTTTCAAAATTGTGGAATATTTAATATTTGGGAATATTGGGAATTCGAATAGGCAAAATTACTGAGCCTTTAAAGAATATATGTGTGTAAAGTAAACTAGATAGTAGGGGAGATTGGGGAGTTTTGCAACAGAGGGAGTTGTGAAACACGTCGATGAATGTCAAATGACAGTAGTTGTCATGTGTCCAACTACTGTCAATTTTTTTTCTAGCTATGATCAAACTTTTTCCCCAGCACTCGTCACGGCAATACCTACGCATTCTTCGTGTCGCTCTTCACTGTGCGTTGAAAAATTTGTCGGAAAGTTTCATTGTCCTCTTGTGTTTGTTGTGTTTTCAGTCACTTGTTGAAGCTGATGATAAAGGTCAATATATACAAAACATTCCTTTGTGAATATCCTTTCAACTCATGATAGTAATGATGTATAAACATTTGATGTATCGATGCCACGGTGGCCACTGTGAATATGTAGAAAAGTGGGGAGTTACGCTACAAACGCCATATTTGACAGTTTTCAACACAAGCTTGCATTTTTCATGCGCATATCGCATTATTTGTGAATAATTCGTATGTTTCATGCAATTTGGTGGATTTTCTTTACAAAATTTAGTATTTTTCTTGATTTTATTCGTGACTTTTCGTGATTTTTGTAGAAAGTCACCATGCCACGTCGTACGTATCGTACGACCAGTAAACCAACGAGTGATATCAATGCCTTAGTGGCTGTAATCACAGAGTTAATTTAATAAAGAATAATTCATCAAAATATGTACTTTTCTTTTATTTAAAGCTGTTTTGCAAAACTTCCTCCGTGTTGCACAACTCCCCAAAAACGCGTCTTTTGCGCTTACAAGCATAAGTTTTAAATTTTTTTAAATTTCAACCGAACCTTTTAGCCAGAAATTGTGTTTTGAGGCATACTAGAAATTCTATATACTGAGATGCTAAAAAAAACTAGTAAGGGTGTTACCTTTGGCCTAGCCAATTATTAAATACCCTACACAGCAGTATTTTTAAAATTTTGCTCATATGGGAGGTGCCACGTCCTCTTGCCCGAATTCACCCAGTTTTTTCTTAGAGTTTGAATTTATAGTTTTTAGTATTTGAGTGAAATTTGGTTGGATTATCTCAAAAAATCTTTTCAGTATAATGTTTTGTAGCTTTTGCTTATATGAGAGGTGCCACGCCCTCTTGATCGAATTCGCCCAGTTTTTGTTTAAAGCTTGCACTTACAATTCGTAGTATTTATGTGTATTTTGGTTGCATTATCGTGAAAAATACTCCAAAAGTTGCACTTTGAATATATTTTCTGTATGGGCGGTAGGCGTGTCCGTTGACAGATTTTGCTCATTTTCAATCCCTTAAACTAACTTTGACGACGAAGGCTGTGCACCAAATTTCATTGAATTATCTTGCTTAGTTTTCTCAAAAAATGTATTTCCACACAGCCAGCCAGCCAGACAGACGGATATGGCAATATCGCCTCAGAAGGTGACGCTGATCATGAATATATATACTTTTCTATATCTGCCACGCCTCCTTCTCTGCGTTAAAAACGGAAGGACAAAGTGAATATTATATAGGGTATAATGAATTTCATAGTTTTTTTCCCCTGAAACCAAACCAGTCGCACAACTCCTCATTCTCCCCTATCGATCTCCATACAAAAAAAAAGGTTCGCTGTAAGCTTCTCGGTTTTAATTTTTAAGAAAAAAAATTTGTTTTGACCTCTAAATAACACGCTCCGCCATGTGGGCTATATTTCATTCATAGAAGTAATTTATCTCAATGTTTTTATCAACTAGTTGTACTTATTATCTCAGTTTCTACCATCCTAAGGTGCCAAGGGCACTTCATGGAATTAAAGTCCATAAAACATCATAAAATTCATCTCTGCAAAGTTTTCTCAAATCCTCAAATACAAAGCAACATTTCATCATTTGAAAAAAAGAGTCAATCTTTGTCTAATCGATTAAGATTTGGGTTGACGCCTCCGATTTTTTCAAAATTGGTGAAAAGTTAGTATTTGATATACATATGACTGTGGTAAAATGATTTTCTATGTTTTGAATTGAGAATTTTAAGCTGTTCAATAGTAGTTTCGAACTGTCTGGGGAAATTTTTCGTTTCCCGAAAAATTAAGCTGATCCTGAGTGAAAAGTGTTTTTCAGAAAATCTTAAACTTTCCCGCAAAAAACTTTTATATTTCAGTATTTTTTAGAAATTATTTAATTTATTTTTTTTTTTTTGACCAATTTTTGAAAAATTATAAATTGTCCCCAAAAATTATAAAAAAATCATATGTATTTTTCAAAGCATTATTAGCGTTTTTTGTCTGGTTCACTTTTTTCCTATGACGCCTTTGTTGTGAAAATCGTTTTTTCGATCGCATAAACAAAATTTCTATGTTCGAATGGCCATATTTCGGTCAATTTTTAACCTAAGAAATTTTTTAGTAAAGCATTTTAAGGAAAATTTTAACTATTTTTTTTATTTTTCATGTCTTTATCTATTTCTGACCCTAAAAAAGTTTTAGACAAAAGAGTAAAAAACACTAGAATTCGAAATTTTTGCTTATGTTTTTCTTGGTTTCAGCATCAGTATTTTTTTTAAAAACTTTTTAAATAAGCTATTTCGATGACAAATTTAATTTTCTACAAAAAATTTTCCATAAAGATTATCGAAATTTTGCTTTGTTTGCTGGATGTATTGAAAAGACTGTAAAGCGTGCATTTTTCCCCTCTCCAATTTCCACCCTCTACTTTAAAAGCACTCCACGTGTTTTTCTTCTTAAATGCTCCATTTACCGATTTCTGCAATAAAAACCCGTAAACGTCTTAGTTCCTTTTCGGCATTCGTTTTACGACCTAATCAATAGACTATTATGAAGTACCACACTTCCATAATTGCCTATGAAATACTAGAATAGAAACGCAAATATCTTTTGCTTTTGTAAATTGTATTGTATATTATATTATTTACTTTTGTTTTAATTTTCGTTTAGTATTTTTTTCAAAAATTTAATTTAAATTGAACAATAAAAATATATTAACAGTTTCTTAGACATTAAAGAAATAATGAAAGATCACGTATGGTAAGATATATGTTATTACCCTGGAAAACTATTACTTTGTGTAACGATATACAAGTGTTTTTTTTTTTTTGACGCGTATATACAATTGTGCTGATTTTCAAATTGCAATAACTCTGAACGGTGATCCGCACGAAGAAAAATATCTGTATCTATTTTATAGAGAATTACCTTTTCTAAAAATGATATTCATTAACATTTACGAAAAAGTAACTGTTTCGGAAATATTCGATAAAGTTGAATTTTTCTACTTTTTGCAGTTTTTTAAGCATATTTCCTAAACGTTTACTTTTTCGTTAATAAAAATCAACATTATTTGTAGAGCCTGTAATTCTCCGCAAAAAAGATTCTAGAACTTTTTATCGTGTGACTCACCATTTTCATCAAAAAGCCTCTTCAATGCAAAGTAATTGAAACCACACGTTTTACAGAACTGGCCTGTAAATGACTTAAAATTTTTACAATAAGTCTGACTTAACTTTAAAAAAACACTTTTAAAAAATTATCTGGTATTCATTTAACTCATATCATACACAAAACTTAAATTTTGAATTTAAAGAAATAGCCCCTAGGGGATTTTGGTAATTTTTTCCTGAGCAAGAAAAAAATTTTTGAAATGATGCAACTTGATGGTTGAAAGAATTTCTAGACAGCCGTGTACGGGGCTTAGCAGCGCAAAATAACTCAATTGTCTGAAGAGCTGCATAGATATTGCAGTTGCTAACTAAGGATATTCTCATCTTAGTAATTAAAGCTACATACAAAAGAATTGAGTTTAAGCTCAAACTATATATATAGTACATTTAAATATGCATCACCAATTAGTTTGAATTAAATTTCAGTAGAATCAACAACTCTTCAGCTAAGAAAAGTTATTTAAAAAAAAAAAACTTCAAGGAAGATGTGGAAATTTTTCATGCTCATTTTAGGCGCATTGGTATTAGTACAGGTAAATAAGGAAAAAATAAAAATATTTTATATTTTAAAACTTTTAAAAAAACTTTATTTCAAGAGTTCACTTGGATATGAAATGGGACATACAATCGTAAAAAAAACGTTGCCACCTTACGAGCATTGATTTAAAAAAAAATCAAATCTATGTACATATATATATTATATGTTTTATATGTATGCATCAGAATGTGCACTTAAATAAATGTGTGTAAATAAAGTCCTCTGGGGTCGAATCGACGCATCCGTGAACGTACAACTCGTAACGTAAAATCATGTGTTTCACAAGTATTTCGCATCAATATATAATTTACGTCACGAATTGAACGTTCACTGATGCGGCGATTCAACCCCTAATTTTGCATTGAAAAACATCATAAATATTTGTAAATTAAAGCTGTTTTTTCTTTAATATGCCTAGATATTCTTCGTTTTAACTATGAAGTCTTTGGAGGTCCCAGAAAATTATCAGTTAAGGCTTGTTGATAGTTATCATAGATGCTTTTCCTCTATTATACCTAGATATTCTTCATTTTGACTACAAAGCCTTTGGCTGACCTTCACGAACATTTGGGCTTACCAGAAAAATTTCAATAAAGGCAAGTTAATAGTTGATCATAGATTTATTTTCTCTAGTGGACGTTGATATTCTTTGTTTTGACCTTCGGCTGATATTCGGGCTTTCCAGAAAGCTATAAGTTAAGACTAGGTGATAGTGCGCTTTAGATATTTTTCGTCTGCTATATCTAGACATTCTTTGTTTTGACTACGAAGCCTTTGCTTGACCATCGGAAACCTTCGTGTATAGCACAAAAACCTTCCCATAACTGAGAAGCACTCAATGTCAAATTTTTAACTCAGTTGGCCAAAAAGTTTTTGAGTGATAATGCTTCAAGCACACACACACAATCATCATCCATACAAACTTCCCCCACTTTTCGTCCTCTTAAGGGAAGATTTTATAAATAAAGACTATCCTATGCCCTTTCTAGGCTCTGAAACTATCTTCATACCAAATTTCATCCAAATTCGTTCAGCGGTTTAGGCGTGAAATAGTAACAGACAGAGTTACTTTAGCATTTATAATATTAGTTTGGATATGAAATACTTTACAAAAGTCCATATGACCATCTTTGAGGCACCCCGTGGCAGCTAATTTCTACGGAAGAATAGATAAACTTTATACTCAAACGAGATGAATTTTTTATACACAGATGTTATTCTGACCTCTAAAACGAAAGAAGATTATCGTACTCTATCAGTTCCAAAAGTTAAAATTGCAAAAACAACTACTCTACTTTTATAACATCCATACGTCCATGGTATATTCACTTTATCCTTCCGTTTGTAACGCAGAGAAGGAGGGTTGGCAGGTACAGAAAAGTATGTATATTGAGTGAATATTGCCATGTCCGGCAAGCTGTCTATTTGTGGAAATATTTTTCATAGAAAAACTAAGCAACATAATTCAATGAAATTTAATGTAATGGCTAAGCCGTTAAAGTTAATTTGAGGGATTGAAAATGAGTGAAATCGGTCGCGGACCTGCCATTGATGAAAAAAAATAAATTCAAAATGCAATAATAAGTACATCATTTGCAATAACAGAAGCAAATACACATAAATGCGAGGAATAGTAAGTACAAGCTCTGAGCAAAAATTATTCGAATTCAGACTAGAGGGCGTGGCACATCCCATTGCACTCTTACTAGTTGGATATTGATTAGATAATTCGAATGTTCTTTTGAAGTTTAAGATAATTCCAATTTCTTTTAAAATTCATTGGTTTTCTCACATAACTGTCTTTTTGAAAAGCAAAAATTCGTAATGATATTTTGTCTTTGAACCACATCTTCAAAAACTTTTCTATTACAGGCAGCATTATTATAGGCCTATATTGCGCTGTAAACTTTGTTTTTGATTTTTTTAAGGTGATATTACCATCTTCTTATACGATCTGTAGTACTTATATCCCACACAAAAATTTCGCAATTTATTAAAAGATCATGTTGGTTTATCCATTTGCTCATGTTTTTAGGGTTGTTCAGCCAAAAACCAAGTAAACAGGTGTTTTAACTCGAATCAAAATTCATTTTAACTAAACAAAAAAGTAAATTAGCTTTGTGAAAATAACATAATCATATTTAAATACTCTTGATTGAGAAAACACTTTCAAACAATTTACAATATCTATTCAAAATCAAATCATGTCAATGCAGCAAGCAATTACGGTGGGGGTACACTGAACAGCAGTGCTATGCTGTAACCAGCCGTCAAGTAAATACTTTTGCCGACAGCACTCACACGATATATTGAAATCAATATAATAAATATTTGATATGAATACATCTGAAATCACAAAAAGCAAAAACACAATTTTTTCATGCATTCTTCCCCTATTCGCTTTAGTAGGTACATCGTATAGGATTTTTCATCTACTGCATTGAATATTGTCAATTTATTGATGAATTCATAAACAAATCTGTGCAAAGTTGGCAAATGCTCATACATTTTGATTTTGGTTACCGCACCGCAACATTTATGTATGTGTATATGTGTGTGAGTACGAGTATGTGTATGTTTGTGTTACCAAACAGCCAACAACAAGGAGTTAAAGCAGCAGATGCTACTGCAAGCAAGCAGCTTTCTTCACATAGTTGTACACATCGTCAGCAATGTCGTTTAGACATTCAATAAAATGTAATGCAATTGCTGCAGCTGCAAGCATATGTATGAGTTTACACTGGAAAAACATTTTGATTTTTATTAAATTTATTGGAACCACAAAAATTGCTACAAAACAAAGGTTTCTAATATATAATTAAAATTACATTTTTTATGATTCATAAATTCAAGATGAGACAGAAGTAATAGGATATTGTTACAAACATTGGGCTCTGTTTTCACGGTAAATTTACTTGAGGGTATCAAATTGATGACCTTTAGCTGAAAATGTGATATCGTCCAAATGACCACCTTCTGAGTTTATGCACGTTTGTGCTCCTTTACGACATTTTGAGTTGTTCGCAAAATATCTGGATCCAAATTGCTTGTCTTATTGTCAGCCAATTCAATATTTATGTCATTAAATATCAAAACTGCCTGATTTTAATTTATTTTATTTTGCATACATACCAACGACACATTTGTTTACAACATAAATAACAAATCACAATGCCATTTGATGTTATTTGGAAAAATTAAAAGCTACTTTATACTACGGTGACTATGGGTGATATGGCCCTATATAAAGGAATCATTGAAGTTCCTACCTGACTGAAATTCTGCTTACAAATATCTAATAACCTGCAAAGAAATAAACGGCACCGGAACCAGTTTATACCAATAAAGAGAAATGGCACCCAATTACAATGCCATGAAACGAATAAACCTGTTCACTTGCACTCGTATTAATCCGAAAAAAGTCACGTTTTATTCTGTTTATTTTGATATAAGTATGTACAACAAAACTGTATTAAATAATCACCGCTCTCCTGCCTGTCAAAATATATACAAAAAAAAAGTAAGCTGTTTCCTACAGCCCAATTTTTTTAAA
The DNA here is from genome assembly GCA_951812925.1 of Calliopum simillimum. Taxonomy (NCBI): domain Eukaryota; kingdom Metazoa; phylum Arthropoda; class Insecta; order Diptera; family Lauxaniidae; genus Calliopum; species Calliopum simillimum. The sequence continues at coordinate 118,441,242 of OX638369.1, read as the reverse complement.
TCCCGCACACCAGCTTATCAAACTATTCACTACCAATTCTTTCGCGCAACTAAATTAAATTTTGTCCATATTTGATAAATTGAAAGGGGTGCCATATCACTTAGGGGTGCCACATCACTTAAGGGTGCCATATTACTTAGGGTGTCATTATACTTAGGGTGCCATACTAATTAGGGTGCCATATTACTTAGGGTGCCATATAACTTAGGGTGCCATATCACATGGGGGTGCCACGTCTCCCAAGTATACTCTACACGAAATTAAAAAAGAGTACATGCAGTAATTAAATTATTTCTCAAGAATTATGCCATGTGGCACTGTTTTGTTGAAACTTCAAGGAGTTCACGTCTATACCTTACAATTTAGGCACTAAGCACTAGACCAGCCACATTTGCAAAGAAGAATCGTATGATGATGCCTCTACCCTAAGTGTGATTCCAGGTATGCATTTGTTTCTCAACAATTAAGTACTTGTGGATTTTCTGTACCCAAAAAGTTTTCGTATTAATAAAGCCACCAAAATGGGGCAAAAAGAATATTCTATCTAAAAGACAGCAACACCTATGAAAATGTGATTTTAGCTATATTTTGCAATACATGCACAGTGTCAAAGCTTTATAAATCAAAATAAGTTATATATAGTATGATTGTTTTCTAGACAACAATGAATATATGAACTTTTTCCTGATCGGGAACATAAAGTCAAAAACTTTAATATTGAAACTATAGTTTTTGACAAAATTTCGCTTAAAGCGATGAAAATTTGATTTGATTTATGCATATTTTCCTCCAAATTCATAGCAAAAGCTTTATTTATAACTCAAAAAAATTTTTAGGATTAAGCCGTGAAAATGTTATTTTACTTATCATTTTTTCTAAGAATTTATGGCAAAAAGTTCATAGCTCAAAAAAATTTTATTCTACGATAGTCTTTTGAATAACAATTAGGAAAAAATCAGCTCAAACTCTCAAAACAAATTTCAAAAATAAGACAAAACCTTCATAGCTCAAAAAATTTTGGTACCCATTTTTTTTTTTCAGTGTTTTGAAAATCTGCTACCATGCTGTCACTGCGTGTGTTTTCTTATTTCCCAACATTTTATATGCAACAGCAAATAACACAAACAACAACAGTTGCAAGAATATTAGGTAACAAAAAAAAGTTGCTAAGAAATTTTCTTCATCATTTTTTTTTCTTCGTTTTTTTTCTCGTTCATTTCAATATATCGCCATTTGTGTTACGATTGGCATATTGCTTATCATGTTATTTCTTCTATTGCATTGATTTCCAGCAACTCTTTCTTTTTCTTTTTATTTAAAAAATTTGTTGCCTCTGTTCCTTCCTTTTATGCTAAAATTCAATTTATGCTTCGAATTGAAAAAAAAGGAATATTTTCTGGAAATGCACTGATTTTTATGTCCTTGCAACATCAGCAGCAGCAGCAACAGCAGTAAAAACATTAAATGAAATTACTTGCTTTAGTAATTTCTTTGAAAAGACAGTAAATTATGCTACATGCATTCAATCATCGTTACTTACTATTTACATATATCGCATAAAAGTATGCAATGAAAATTTGTATTACGAAAAAATGCTGTGGGAGATAGCATGTGGAACTACTTATCATATTGATAACACTAGATAACAGCGAAAATGTTACAGTTCTGAAAACATATTTTTCAAATCAAAACTCACATTTACTTCGATTTTTGAAGCTATAGCTTTATGTACACGCCAAGTGTAGGGGAAGGGTACCGGGTGTGGGCACCGTTTTATTTTCGACTCATAACTTTTGACCAAATGTATATTATGCTGACATATAAGTGTCAATGGAAAGCTATAGACCTTAACTAACTATTGGTGAAGAAAATAAATTGATTTCATCAGTTGGAAAAATTATATCAAAAAAAACAGTGAAGCGATCATTTTTGACAAAAAAAAAATTTTGGGTCCCATTGTGGGCACCCTTAGAAAATCGGCTGAAAATGGGAAAATATGAAGTAAAACGCAATCAAATGGAGAAAAATGCAAAATTAATTTATTCTGGTCACATTGATTCAAACAAATTCATCATCTGAAGTGCAATGAATGCAAGTAAAATAACTGGCTTGCATGTTAGCGCACTTTTAATGAACGGGCCGATTGCATTCGTTACATTTTACAGAGTTGTTTGTGGTCGATTTGCGTGGCAACCATGACGCTGAGTTGTCTGCCGTGGCGTGTTCAGCCGTGGATTTCTTGGCGCGCTTTACCGCAGGTTTGGCTGTCGTTCCCTTGGTTGCCTTAGGCGCCTGCTTTACTGTCCTCACCGCTGCTTTCTCTTTCAAATTGAGCAGAGCTTCCAGAGAAGTCAACACCGCGCTTTGTATTGCTTTTCGGCCGCGATTCGATGGCTTCTTCGGAGTCGCACCATGCAACGGGCCGAACTCAACAACAACTTTCCGAAAACATCTGGAACAAATGGCATGATACCTGTTGCTCTGAAACCAGACTTGTTTGACTTCGGAGTCAATGCCAGATCAAGTGATTTGCATACTAAGCCAACTAGGTGACGCACTTGTTGGTTTTTTTTATTGCCAAGCTGCACACTGTGACTTGTAGAATGCCGTCACCGGTCCGAATACAGAAACATCCAAAGGCTGCAGCCAATGACTGCAGTGAGGCGGGAATGAAAAAATATGCACCCCATTCTGGACTGCAATGTCCAGCGCTTCTATCGACAAGTGGCTGGTGTGATTGTCTAGAAGCAGCAGAACAGGATAAGTTGGAGTTTGTTTGGCAAACTGAATGAAACTCCGCATATAACAACCGAATTCCGGTTGAGCCATCCACCCAGAATCATTTGCGAAACCGGCAAACCCTGAAGAGGCATTGTAACGGAAGCAGCTTTGCATATTTTTCCTTGGAAACAAAAAAAATGGTGGTAGACTGTTTCCATTTGCGTCGACGGTCAACGCCATTGTAATCATTGTGCCTCGCTCAGCGGCCTCAGCCTTGCCAACACGCTGCATGCCCTTCATGGCGATAACTCGGCCAATTTTTGTTGGAACGGTTGAAAAACCTGACTCATCCATATTATAGATATGCGTAGCAGGAAAATGGTACTGCCCCAACATAGCACTTTTTGGTTCTTTCCTTTTCACTAAAAAAGAGTAGAATGGCATAAGAATACCATTTAGATTAGTAACGTTGGCATCCACGACGATATTTCAGTAAAACACACGCTTTAAATAAAAAAAGAGGGGTGCTCACACCCGGACCAATTCGGGACCCATACTCGGCTTTGATAGCCACTTTGAAAAGCAATGAGCAAATTGTGTTGTGTGAACATTTTGGTTGCATTCGGTCTTGAATCACAAAATATAATAAATTTACTACATAAATATAGATTGCACTCAGCTTTTCGATTGATTCACTTCGATTTATCGCACTTGAAAAATTATTGAAAAAAACTTTTGTGTTGACTTTTACTCATTCAAAAATTATTTTCTTCTCTGCATCAAACAAATGCGTTTGTTTGCTCCGGTAAATGCACAAAAACTTCATGCTGTCATTATAAATACGTGCTTAACATTTGTCAGAACAGCCGCATTTGCTTTCCGTCAAAAGTTACGGGGGGTGCCCACACCCGGACCCTGCCCACTGGCGGTACCCTTCCCCTACTAGCTGAAAATTTTTTTGTCTCCGATTTCGCTCAAATTTGATAATATGGTAGATCCTTTGTGCAAAAACAATAATCCTGGAGGATTTGGTTCTGGTACCAGTTATTGTTAAAATACAGGGTGTTGAAGTTGGCGTTTTTAGTCATTTTCATGAAAAGGGTGTTTTTTCAAAAAATTTTAGCTTACACCAAGGTTTGTAAATTGATAGACTTATATGAGTAACTGGTCCAATTTATTTTTAGGTGTTATTTTTATAAAAAAAATATTACTTGGCTTACATTTTTTTTCACCAAAATTTTGTAAACTTAAAAATACTTTTGAATTTTTTTTAAAAAAACCCACCTTAAATTTTTTTCAAAAATACTTTATATAAAAGCATAATTTATAAGCTTTAAAATGATGTATGATTCAAGATGGAATTCGGTCGCTAGATGAGAGTTTTTGGCTTTTGAACACCCGCGGCAAGCAAAACTCTTTGTTTACTCTAAAGGAAGGCATCTTACGAAAAAAGCATACAAGGCATAAAATGCTTAGAATAGTTCAAGAAATACGTGTATAATTTTTTTTTTTTTGTTTTCTTTGAATAATTTTTGGAAAATTTACAAAAAAAAATTTTTTAAGTTTTCATAAAATTCTCTATTACGCAAATTTTAACCATTTATCCAAAGGTTGACTAAAAATGATAGAATTAAATTGTCATCGTAATTGGCTTAAACTATTGCCATTCAATAACTTAATCAATCTAAAAGTTCTTATAGCAAAATTGTTTTAATTACAGGCATTTGCCATATTAATAAAATTGAAAATATAAAACCATTGACATTTCATTAAGTTTTAAATAGAAAATAGAAGCATTCTGAATATTCATAAGCACATTTTTCTTTGACATTCATTACTAATTTAGTACATTTAATTGCGTATCCATTTAACACACAAATACAAAGAAGTATTTTTGGCACAAATTAATGCAATGCATTTATTTATATACTCACATACATATGTTTGTAAGGATATATCCTAATTTAATACCATCGTATCGTAATGAAAAACAACAAAATTCATTTAATTATACCCATGGCGAGTTTTGACTATTAATTTATGTAAATGTCTTACTTACTTTCATTTGTGCTACCCGAGAGCCACCACACATCAGTCATTTGATAGCTAATTCTCTAAATGAATATGGATATATCGGAATTGTGTATTTGTTGGCTTGATTTTATTTGTGTAAATTGAGTCGTTGTTAAGACCATAAATTAAAATCACAACTAAAGTAAATCAATAAAATTTATGGGAAAAGTCGTAAAGTTGCAGTTGATGGTTAAAGGCCGTAGCATACTTGTGTACTTGTATTTCTATCTATCAGGCCTTAGTACATACTTACTTCCATTGTCTAGACTTTGAAATATAAACTTTTAAATTTCATGCACAATTACACTCATGCATATAAGTAAATAATTTATTCGTTTGTAAACAAAAAATTTATAGAGAATATTAAAATAATCTTAATTGTCGTCATGAGCATAACATGATGTATGAGTAACCTTATTTTGCAAATCATTTGAATGTTTGCTGCCTTGTATGCGTTAATTTTAAGACAACATTATGCGATTCCAAGACAAGATTTTATATTCTGCACATCTAAATTGTACGAACTTAGTAAAAATATCATCAATGTAATTGAGATATTATAATTGTTGGTTAAAGATCCTTTGGCTTCAGAAACGATAATGCAGCAAAATTTGCAATATTCTACTGCCTTTTACCGTCTTTTTCGAAGAAAATATCCGTTGAAACATTTTTATTTTATCAGTTCTTCTTCTTTTTCTTTAATTTTAAGATTAATTTTCAGCTCTGATCGACTTTTTGAAGCAAAACTTCTCTGGCTGCGTATAGCTGTGACGAAATATATACGAGTAGTTGTTTCCACCGGCTGAAAGATATGTAGTTTTGACCGTAAATGCCATAAGCGGGAAAAGGAAGGTTGTTCGTTCTTTCCTTCTTAATATTTTTTTGCCATTTGCTTTTCTTTAAATGGCATATAATGCCAATTGTCAAAGTTAAAGGGTGTCAATTGGTCGAAAAAAGCCAAAATCGGTAGCTCTTTTGAGGTTTATACGAAGATTTAGAATAAACTAAGTCAGAAGTAGTTTGTATGGTATGTCACGTAATTTATAGCGAGATTAAGAGCAAAATCTATGGGTTAATCTAATAGGTAGAAAATGATCTGCCATCTTTTTTGATGAAACATTTTTTGACACTTTTTTGTTCGACACAGTTTTTGACACTTATTATGGCCACTCATTTTTCGACACTTTTGGCGAGACATTTTTCGACAAATTTTGGCGACATATTTTTCGACACGTTTTCCACGAAATATTTTTGGTAATACATTTTTCTGAAACATATTTTGGAAACCAATTTTTTGACACTGTTTTGGCGACAGATTTTTCAACTCTTTTCGACATATTATTGGTGGCACATTTTTGGCCATACATTTTTCGACATTTTTTGGTTACACATTTTTGGACACTTTTTTGCCGACACGTTTGACAATTTTTTAGAGCAAATTTTTCGACATGTTTTTGGAGACACTTTTTTGAACGACACGTTTCTCAACACATTTTCTGGCGACACATTATTCGAAACTTTTTGGCGACATATTTTTCGACACTTTTTTGCCAACACGTTTTTTGTAGGCGAATTTTATGACACGTTTTTGGCGACATATTTTTGGAACCCCTCTTATTGACACTGTTTTGGCGACCCATGTTTTCGACACTTTTTGGTAGCACATTTTTCGACACTCTTTTGGCGACACTTTTTCATGATAGATTTTCGACATATTTTTGGCGACACATTTCTCCGAAACATTTTTCTGCGACACATTTCTAACACATTTTTGGCGACACATTTTTTGGCATATTTTGGCGACACTTTTCTGAGCGACATATTTTTCTACACTTACTACTTTTGCCCAAAGCAAATAATTTTTTGGCACTTTTTTGGTGACAGATTTTTGACACAACTTTGGTACCACATTTTTCAACACTTTTTTGGTGACATATTTTTCGACACTTTTTTGTGACACAATTTTAACACTTCTTAAACGAAACATTTTTCGTCATATTTTTGACGTAACATTTTTCGACACTTTTTAGCCACGGATATTTTGACACTTTTGTGCGACACATTTTTTGAAACTTTTTTAGTGACACGTTTTTTAACACTTTTTGGGAGGCAAATTTTTCGACCTGCTTGGCGAACAAGTTTTCGACATATTTTTGGAGACACTTTTTTGAACGACACGTTTTCTGGCGACATATTTTCGACACGTTTTTTGGCGACATATTTTTCGACACTTTTTTATCGACACGTTTTTTGAGAATTTTTTGGAGAAAAAATTTTTCGACACGTTTTTGGCGACATATTTTTGGAGACACATTTTTGAATTTTTCGACAACTTTTGGCGACATTTTTTCTACAGTACTTATTTTTGAAGCCACAATATCGACACCATTTTTGAAGACGTTTTATGAGCAACACATTTTTTGACACCTTTTTGGAGACAGATTTTTCGACACTATTTTTGGATACACTTTTTGGAGAACAAATTTATTGACACTGTTTTGGTGACAGATTTTTGACTTTTTTTTGGCAACACATTTTTAAGCAAAACATTTTCCGACAGTTATTTAGCGACAGATATTTTGATACCATTTTGGCGATGCATTCTCCGACACATTTTGGCGAAACATATTTTGCACTTTTTTGGTGCCATATTTTTCGACACTTTTTTGGCATCATGTTTTTGACAATTTTTTTGCGACATATTTTGGAAACACATTTTTCAACATCTTTTTTGACGACACATTTTTCAAAACTTTTTAGGCGACACACTTCTCTTTTGAAAAGTATTTTTTGGCTAAACTATATTTTGTGGACAGGCCTGAATTCTAGTTACCTGTACGAACAATCTTTCCGGAAACTTTAAACTTTTTACAAATTATTTCATTCTTCAATTTTTATGCAATAAAACTGAAATCAATACAATTTAGCAAATTCTATAATTCATTTGCTTAAACACTTTCAATAAATTTTATCTGATTGTGTCCATGATTCGTACTTCAGTAGAGAAATTTTAACTCTGCCAACATTAACTTAATGCTAATGCTGCTTTTTGACTAATTTGAATGCATATCAATCTATCAATGACATTCGCTCTGCTCAACATGAGCAACGAATAAATCAAAGCGTCAAGGATACACGCTTCCTTGAAAAAAATACGCTTTACAACAGCGTTATAAAATTTTCTTAGCAATAAGAAATAAAGATAGGGAGTTGTAAAAATCAAAGGACATAAAAAAATAAAAATAAGGAAATACGAGTAGATTTTGTTGGAACGGGAGATAAGCAACATGGCGACGACAACTTTAATTTGACTTTTTTCATTTATGCTGTGCGCATTCTCTTTTACTTTTCTTCTTTTTCCTACTCTCGCTAAATGATGTTTGACAAAACAAATAAAAAAACAACAGTTATTGTCTGTCCTTTAGTGGTTTCCGTTCGTCTTCATTGCAATTTTCATATGCAATTTCTTAAGTTTATGCGCCCTTATTTATGCAATGTTTTTGTTTTTATATTGGCACCGTTGCGCTGCGCTCTATTGTAAAGGAAATTGACGAGAAATATGGAATTTCAAAAAATTAAGTGCTAGTGTAAGAGCGAATATGTCATAATATTAGTGGGTTTGTTTTACATTTGAAACATAGAAATATATAGTGTGAAAATATCGAAACGTCAAAATTTTAACAAAATCTTGACTCTGCACTGACAACGATAGTGACAATGACAATGACAATGACAATGACAATGACAATGACAATGACAATGACAATGACAATGACAATGACAATGACAATGACAATGACAATGACAGTGACAATGACAATGACAATGACAATGACAATGACAATGACAATGACAATGACAATGACAATGACAATGACAATGACAATGACAATGACAATGACAATGACAATGACAATGACAATGACAATGACAATGACAATGACAATGACAATGACAATGACAATGACAATGACAATGACAATGACAATGACAATGATAATGACAATGACAATGACAATGACAATGACAATGACAATGACAATGACAATGACAATGACAATGACAATGACAATGACAATGACAATGACAATGACAATGACAATGACAATTACAATTACAATTACAATGACAATGACAATGACAATGACAATGACAATGACAATGACAATGACAATGACAATGACAATGACAATGACAATGACAATGACAATGACAATGACAATGACAATGACAATGACAATGACAATGACAATGACAATTACAATTACAATGACAATGACAATGACAATGACAATGACAATGACAATGACAATGACAATGACAATGACAATGACAATGACAATGACAATGACAATGACAATGCCAATGCCAATGCCAATGCCAATGCCAATGCCAATGCCAATGCCAATGCCAATGCCAATGCCAATGCCAATGCCAATGCCAATGCCAATGCCAATGCCAATGCCAATGACAATGACAATGACAATGACAATGACAATGACAATGACAATGACAATGACAATGACAATGACAATGACAATGACAATGACAATGACAATGACAATGACAATGACAATGACAATGACAATGACAATGACAATGACAATGACAATGACAATGACAATGACAATGACAATGACAATGACAATGACAATGACAATGACAATGACAATGACAATGACAATGACAATGACAATGACAATGACAATGACAATGACAATGACAATGACAATGACAATGACAATGACAATGACAATGACAATGACAATGACAATGACAATGACAATGACAATGACAATGACAATGACAATGACAATGACAATGACAATGACAATGACAATGACAATGACAATGACAATGACAATGACAATGACAATGACAATGACAATGACAATGACAATGACAATGACAATGACAATGACAATGACAATGACAATGACAATGACAATGACAATGACAATGACAATGACAATGACAATGACAATGACAATGACAATGACAATGACAATGACAATGACAATGACAATGACAATGACAATGACAATGACAATGACAATGACAATGACAATGACAATGACAATGACAATGACAATGACAATGACAATGACAATGACAATGACAATGACAATGACAATGACAATGACAATGACAATGACAATGACAATGACAATGACAATGACAATGACAATGACAATGACAATGACAATGACAATGACAATGACAATGACAATGACAATGACAATGACAATGACAATGACAATGACAATGACAATGACAATGACAATGACAATGACAATGACAATGACAATGACAATGACAATGACAATGACAATGACAATGACAATGACAATGACAATGACAATGACAATGACAATGACAATGACAATGTGTTATGTACCGGATAAAAATGCCACGAAATAAATAAAATGATCGCTCGCGCTCGTATACATCCGAGACCATATTCAATTCTGTTCACTTTTATGTGTGCATAATACCAATGTATCAAATACTCACCACTTTGCTGCCTCTGGAAATATATGCAAAAAAAGGCAGTCACTTAAGTTCCGAATTTTTTTTTATTTTTTGAATACCCCGCACATTTGTTATCATAGCCATTTCTGCTAGGCGAAATATTTACAATGAAGTATTTCGCACAATTGGATTATATATTGTGCATATTTGAAAGCTACGACAGCTGCAAGTATTGAAATTTATAAGGGTGACATACCACCTAAAAGGTGCCACATATCCCGAATTTACTCTATGTCATAGTATTAAGGCTGAATTTTTTTTTTCATGTAGGTGTTCTGCCATTAGTGGATATGAAAATTATCCGAACTACGTTATTGTGCATCAAAATTTTTTTGTAAAAAGAACTGTTGCCGAGATATATGCACAAAACTGACTGTTTTGACCTGTAGTATCCAATATCTCACAAAGGCACCACCTTTCAAGGCTTAATTAGAAAAAAAGTTCATACCATCAACAGCCAAAAAAAAATATTCAGCCTTTTTCCTATGACGTAGGTCAGCCAGCCGCTGGATCTTAGTCTATTATTAAAAATCAAAAGAATATATTAGGATAACAAATTCCACTTCATTTTGATATGCACTAGCAACACAGAAAATAAATGAACAATATTAAAAAGTTCTGCTGTTAAAGTAATCAAATTTATTATACTCGTACCATATTTATAACTTTATTTTTTTTTTTCATATTTAAAAGGACGTCTGATCATTGTCATTGGTGCCCGTCAATTCAGGTTCCAATAAAGGGTAGTTAAGATTTGGCGCTTGACCAAATGCGGCCGATATTACAGCGAGGAACAGACAAAGTGCTAGAAAGAATTTCATTTCTGAGCTGATGATGCTAGTGGCTAAGGACAAGATTTTTAAAAAAATTTCTAATGTTTAACAATTTAAATAGAAAATACTTACAGTTCTTTAAACGACTTACAATTCTAGACTGCAATATGAAGCTCAATACACTTTCATTCAATTTTTACACAAATTTATAACTCCAAAATAGCAATTTTCTCATGCTAACTAATTTGCATGAAACATATCAAATTTCTCGAACTAACAAAATCAATTACGCTAGCTTAACGCTTCTGTTTAGTTGGTATCAATTAGTTATGTAGGAGCGCTAAAAATGTAGTTACCGTAGTTGATGTCATTGGTTCGAGAAATTTTAAATTACTTCAAAATTCGCATAGAAGTTATGGTGTTTTAAACATTATACGAGTATATATGATTTTCAATTACAAATGGCTAATTTAGTACAGTATAACTGTATATATTAGTATTAAGGGTGGCCAAATGTTGGCCATTCAACTATACGTCAAGATTGATGCACTCAGACGTTTTGTATAAAAGAAAGCCAGAGCATTGATTATTCACAGAATTCAATACTCGTAGTAACCTTTTTTGGATGCAGACGGCTTAAAGTATCTACATAATCCTTTTGGGAGCGAGGCTTTTTCTACTAAAAAACAAAACCAAAAAATTATTACTCCTTTTCGAATTTCAATCTATCTCCGTCGAAAATATCGGTAAAAGTCCAAAAGTATTGAAAAACATAGAAAAAATCGGTATAAACGCAAAAGTATCCAAAATCATCTAAAATATCGGTAAAAGTCGAAAAGTATCAAAAAAATCTAAAATATTGGTAAAAGTCAAAATTTTTCAAAAACATCTAAAACATCGGTGAAAGTCGAAAGCATCGTAAATCCTGCAAAATATTGCTAAAAGTCCAAAAACATCGAAAAACATCTTAAACATCGGTAAAATCCCAAAAGTATCGAAAAATATCTAAAATATTGGTAAATGTGTCAAAAACATCTAAAACATCTGAAAGAGTCAAAAGTATCGTAAATCTTCCAAAATATCGGTAAAAGTACAATAGGTAGTATCGAAAAACATCTAATGTATCGATAAAAGTTGAAAGTATTAAAAAACATCTAAAATATCGGTAAGTGTCAAAAGTTTTGCAAATCTTTCAAAATTTCAGTAAAAGTCCAAGAGTATTGAAAAATATCGAAAATATCGGATATGTCAAAAGTATCGAAAAACATCCAAAATATTGTTAAATTCCTAAGGTATTGGAAAAAAGTATCGAAAAACGTCTTAATATTGGTAAAAGTCGAAAAGTATTAAAAAACATCTAAAATAACGGTAAGAGTCAAAAGTATCGTAAATATTCCACAATATCGGTAAGTCCAAAAGTATTGAAAAATATCGAAAATATCGGAAAAGTCAAAAGTATCGAAAAACATCTAAAATATTGTCATATGTCTTAAGGTATTGGAAAAAAGTATCTAATATCCAAAATATCGAAAAAAGGCAAAAGTATTGAAAAACATCTAAAATGTTGGTAAAAGTCCTATAGTATTGAAAAACATCGAAGAAATCGGCAAAAATGCAAAAAAATCGAAAAGCACCTAAATGAAATGAAATATTGGTAAAAGTCGAAAAGTATTAATAACATCGAAAATATCGCTAAAAGTCCAAAAGTATTGAAAAATATCGAAAATATAGAAAAAGTCAAAAGTATCGAAAAACATCGAAAAGTATTGACCAACAACCAAAATATTCCTTTCTCTCCACTGTCTCATCCACTTTCTTAAAAGCACATGTTGTGCTTATATGGAAATCTTTGTTCCAGTTTTTAAATGCCTTGGTGGCAACATTTGAGGATATGTTTATGCTTTGTGCATTTAACACCAGAGTACATTTCAGACATTTCATATAAAAAAAAGACACCATAATGCAGTTAAATTGTTGCCCGGTAAATGGGGAGCAAAAAAACCATACGTTCACGTATTTAAACATTGTGTACTGCATAAAGTTACGAAGCTTCTTGCACTGAAGGGAGAGTTCAAAAATGTAGCATTGAGGAGCTATAGGGTTAAAACTTAATTTCTGACTTGTTTTCCAAGAAAGAAAATTTCTTGGGTAACCCTAGCGTTTTAGAGAAAATTTTACTAAAGAAAACTTTTAGCTAATTGTATCAGCTTTTTAAAAATGCATTTGGTTTATACGGTTTTAAAGGATTTAGCAAAGTTCTTTGATTTGATTTCATTAAGTTTGATATTCTAAAATTTTTTTGTTATTTTTTGACTGGCGACCATTTTAGTATGCAAGTGGTCCAATTAATATATCTTTTTATAGTTTTTTTTGGAAATTCTTGTTGAATTTTCTTTAACTCGGTGTTTGTGGTACCAATTTTTATACCCTACACCCAGGGTATATTAATTTTGTCCTTCCGTTTGTAACGCAGAGAAGGAGGCGTGGCAGATATAGAAAAGTATATATATTCTTGATCAGCGTCACCTCCTGAGTCGATATAACCATGTCCGTCTGTCTGGCTGGCTGGCTGTGTGTTGAAATACACTTTTTGGGAAAGCTGAGCAAGATAATTCAATGAAATTTAGTACACTACCTCCGTCGTTAAAAATAGCTTGGGGGATTGAAAATGAGCGAAATTGGTCAACGGACACGCCTACCGCCCATACAAAAAATATATTCAAAATGCAATTTTAGGAGTATTTTTCACGACAATGCAACTTAAATACGCATAAATACTAAGGATTGTAAGCGCAAACTCTCACAAAAAACTGAACGAATTCAGACAGGAGGGCGTGACACCTCCAATATAAGCAAAAGTTTCAAAATGCTATACTGAAAGAGTTTTTTGAGATAATCCAACCATACTTCACTCAAATACTAAAGACTATAAATGTACACTGTAAGCTAAAACTAGACGAACTCGGACAAGAGGGCGTGGCACCTCCTATAAGTATAAGCAAAAGCTTCAAAACGCTATACTGAAAACGTTTTTCACTCAGACACTAAAAACTATAAATTCAAGCTCTGGACAAAAATTGGGTGAACTCGGACAAGAGAGCGTAGCACCTCCCATATGAGCAAAATTTTAAAAATACTGCAGTGTAGGGTATTTAATGTTTGGCCAGGCCAAATTTTACACCCTTACTAGTTTAAATTGAGGTTGGAAAAATATACATTTCTATGTTACACACTGGTTACTCGCATGCAATGCTCTTTATCTACTGGACCCTTTAAACGGATTGTTTTTGAAAAGTATTTTTACCACCAAATTGAAGAAAATTTAACGAGAATTTAAAAAAAAAATTTAAAATAATTTATTGGTATGACTTTTTTCTTACTAAAATGGCCGTCAAAGCCAAAAAATTAGAAAAAAAATTGAAAATATCAACTTTAAAGGTCCAGACTTTTGCGAAATCCTTTTAAGCCTTATAATCCAAATACGCTCTTGGAAAGTGCATACAATAAGCTAAAACTTTATCGCAAAAATATTTTCTATAAAACGTTAGAGTGATTCAATAAACTTATTTTTTATTTTTTTTGCAAAACGAGTCAGAAAATCAGTTTTTAACCTATAATTTTTCTGGGTTACATTTTAGACCCCAGATACAATTTTTTGTTAGTCTAGGCCTCCTCTTTCACTTCCCAGAAGTTTCGTAACATTATGCTATACACCCCGTATATCTGAATAACTGATTTTTCGACACATGACCGTATTACAAAAAAAAAAGTCTAACAACTATCGAATCCGAAACATTTTTGCAAAGTTATTTTGAAAAAAAAACTTTTTTTTGACCGAATGTATTGGTTAACATTTTTCTTCGGCATTTCAAGTCCAATCTTAAACTGTGATAAATCAAAATTTATGCCTCAAAGAGAGCTCTTTTCTCACTTCAGTAGTCATTGACATTATGTGCCCTGTTCTAGTATCAACCCATCATATTTAGTTTCTACCGCTCTAATGTATAGTTATAATGTCAGAAAATTAAAGCTAGCAAAAAATCGTAAAAATTTTTCTAAGAAACTATTTCGATTATTCCATCAGAACTATTTTAAAAATATTTTTAACTCTTTTTACCGCACGTAAGTCTCTAGAGCTTACCAGAAATAAAAAGTCAACCGTACACTATCGAATGCAAAGCGTTTTTGCTAGACAATTTCGAAAATAAAAATTAACACATTCCAAGATACCTTCGGCATTTACAGTCTGATCTTAAAAAATGGTATATAAATACATATATCAACATTTATGTCTCAGGAAGACCTCTTATTTTGCTCTAGAGATCATTGGCATCAACTTGACCCACCGGATTTCAGTTCCTACTACTATAATATACCACCCTATTGTCAGAAAGTTAAGAAATTTATGAAAATATTTCGATTGCTCCATAATTAATAGTTTCAAACTATTATCAATTTTTTTTAAGAATACTTTCTGCCTACTCGATAAGAAGAAACTTCGATATTTTCAAAATATTGTCATACCTCTATCGCTCTTTCTACGTATACGTATGATCGAGTTTTTGCATACCTGCCCACTTTACTCACATACTTAGTATTTGACATATTAAGATATTGGTTAGTGCTTGCTTTTTGTGTGTGTGGGCAAAGAAAACTTTTATATTGCCACATACGTTTTTGTAAACCAAAACTCAAACAAAAAAATACAGAAAAATTCTAAAGAAAGTACTTTTTATTGGGTTCTAAAACGTAGCAGCATACGTAATTTTTAAGCTCTCTGTTGGGTATATAAAAATGTTTAATGCCAGCGTAGTCGTACTGTTTATGACGGGTTATAAATCCCACTGGCACATACAAAAATGTGTTTACAATGTTAACGTGATGTTGTCAAATGTCACGAAATTACGCGAATCGGTATGTCAAGGTTGTCATTTAAAATAAAAAAAAAATTATATTTTATTTTTTACACTTCTGTATATACTGGCAGATCTTTAACACAAAAAAAAAAGAAAGAATTCTAAGCAAGCGCCTTAAAGTATGCCGCAAGTATTATAATTATAATATGCTTATGTTAGTATATAAAATTGTCCAATTTTATGTGACCTACTTTTAGGCGCTTGTGTTTTTTGTTATAAGTACATACAGATATAGGTTTTTATTGAAAAATTTAAACTTAAAGCTTATTTCATGTAACTGCATGCCTATTGCAGTGCGTAACTACTCCTCTTCCTCCTCTTCTTCTTCTTCTACTTTTGGCTCAATAGCCTTTGCTGGTTTTCTTCTTGATGGACCACGCACGCGCACGCGTTGTGCTTTTGTAGTTTTCGGCTTTGGATTTTCCAATTCTTCTAATTGTGCATCGGTTAGACGATCCTTGTACCAATCGGCGCTGTAAAAATTCAAATCATTAAGTAACTATTTCTTGTTGGGTATTTCGAAAAAGTAAATATTTTTTTTTGACAAACAAAGTCTGATTATCTTTTACTAATTTTGTTTCTTCAACATTTGCGCAAAACTTACCACTCTGGCACATTGCGTGCCCAATCGCACAACAACTTATCGTCATCGAACACTTGACCCAACTTGCAACCGTTGCGCCTTGGGATATCACCATTTACGCACACATAGAAAAATTGACAATCATCCGGATCAGCATAACGTGGATGCGTTACCGCCACTGATTCATTGACTTTGGGGCATTGAAATTCAAAGATGTCCTTTGAGTTGCAACCCGTAATGCCGACCTCATCAGGCCAAGTGCAAATACCTGTTTTCGGATTGAATACAAGTCCCGCCGGGCAGGTAATCATGTTGAATGTACCATCGACACAATAGTAGAATTTATCGCATATACCAGGTTTCTCATGGCCAAAGTAACCATTCTTGCGTGGGCAATGCTGTGAAGGTTGTGGCGTTTCTATAGGGAGAAAGAAAAGAAAATTGTTAGCATGAATACAACAAATGTAATCCTTAATAGATTATACAACAGGGAATCGTATATGAAAAAGCTTATACAAAATTATTTTCAAATTTAAAACCTTTCTCTTGAAGTAGAACAAAACTTTAAAATTAAATTGAAAATTTGTATCCACAGCATTTGGCATGCCCTTTTTTGTTTTCATTGCTCCATATGTTTTCAAAAGAAAAGAGCAAAATTTCAAAAGTTGACTACCAGCACTTACAGTTGACAGGATATTTGAGATAAACATGTGTAATACAAACACACAAAAACATAATCATACATTCACACATATATTGAAAACACACTTAATGTTACATGTATAATAATGATGATGACAACATTGGTATGTAGACAAGTTGCTATACCTATTGGTGGTCATTACTTAGGTCATCTCCAAAAATTTTACAACATCAACAAGCAACCGAAGAACATCAAGAGCAACACCAATAAAAACAAAAACAACCTACCAGCTACAACAAATCAGTAGCAACAAAACCAACCAATTATGTGCTTTTAAAAGCAACAAAAATAATCAACCCATAATTTTAGTGAAAGTCAGTCAGACAATTTCCAAGAACTTCAGAATTTTTAGAAATTCTTGGCAGATACAATGTGACAAAACATCGATCTATTTGTATACCAAAATTGAGTGTGTAGTTATTCAGTTGCTAGGGTGTTCCATATATCCGAAATCAAATAGGGGCCATTTCGTTCTTTTATTTATAGACTAGTTTGACTGGAGCGACTTCGTTCGCCCGTTTCCGAGACCCTTTAAAAATATATGTACCTAATCTCATTCGTTCGCCCATTTCCGAGACCCTTTAGAAATATATGTACCTAATCTCATCCATATCTGTCACACAGTCTCAAAAGGTCTTTTTTTTCTATCGATGTATTGTATATTTTTCCGGCGGATGTTATTTGTCCCGGTGCCAGAATTTTTAAATATTCCGGGCGATGCCGAGGGTATTTCAAAATAGAGTTTTCCCTAGAATCTCACCTGATAGCATGTCTTCGAAAGCAAAAAATCATGCAAATCAGATGACTGATTTTTGAGTTATAGGATTTTCCAAGATACCGAACGAAGCCGACGATATTTCGAAATATAATGTATTTTAAGACTTTGCCATGCAAAATACTTACCTATAATGGAAAGAAAAAATCATGCAAATCGGGCGAATGGTTCTCGAGTTATGGAGACACAGACAGACAGATGTTGTATTTTATGTAGTAGTGAGATTGAGAATTTTTCTAAAATCTAGTTAGGATGTTAAATTAAATTTTATCTTAATGAAGGGTGATTTACCTTCATAAAAAAATATTTGATTTGATTTATTGAGTCTACTGGATCGCGAATCCTTGCAGACTAAATTTAAGACTAAACTCAAAATACTTCAGTTAACAGTTTCTTAAAAGAAAATTTTGATAAACTAGAATCTATATAATTACTAGTCAAAAACTCATCGTAAGAAGATAATGCTCGAAAAATCAGCTCATTAAGCGCTTAATGAGTTTTATGAGTTTAAATATGGAATAGGACTAAACATTAAAATCGACTAGTTCAAACAACTGAGAACAGTGAATTCCGTCAGATACTTATAAGATCACGACTACGCAAAAGAGATTGAATCTTTCTTCGGGACCCGAGAGATTTTAAACCTAATAGTAAGTATCGAGCATTATAGGAAGTCCAGGACATCTCAAAATTTAATGAGAGCAACGAAAACCTAGAAAATGATTTTTGGATTTTTTCCAGTCCAGTCTAGGAAAGAGTTATGTAATATAGACTCCAAATGAAGGAAGCTAAGGGAGCTTTGAGTACAAAACCATTTTTTCGATCTCGTTATTGAAAAACGTAAGAAAATCGATTTTTGGAACCGATTATTATCTACACCCCAACAAAAAATAAATAATTTTTGAACGCCAAAACTTTTGTAAGAACATAATCTTTACTTCTAAAGCACATTTTCTAACGAAAAAAAAAGTTATGATCACAAAAAATGTTTTTTTTAGCCAAAATGAACCTTCAGTAGAATCAAAAGTGCTCCATTGGAGTTTCTCAAAATGAAAAAAAAAAAAAAAATGATGCAGATATCGTTTTTAAGAGCCCCTCTAACTTTTGAGTCAGTTTCGGGATGAGTCTAAATTTTGATCCGATCTACTTTATATCAACTTCTTAAAATCTGAATAAAAAATGTTTACTTGCTGGGATTGTAATTATTTCTTTTAAACCCTAAAGTCAAATGTCATTTATAATAGTTGACAGTCACTTTAAAACATAAAAGCAAAAAAAACAGCAATGGTCTTTAGTTCTTTGACCATAAGAACTGAAGTGTTTTAACTGAAAAAGTAGCAACTTCAAAAAAAGTGCACAAAAATACGACACAAACGATAAAGATTTCAACTTGAAAATTTGTGCTTGAGTGCAAAATATAAACTTTTTTGATACTGTCAATGACTATATTAGAGTATTTTGTCTAGCAACATGTATACAATATAAGAACGTAGTAGATACATAGCGCTCATTGGCAGCAAGACTGTCATAACTCAAAAAATGATTTCATCAAATTAAGTAATTACCGACAAAATACTATCAATTTATGTTTTAACTGTGTAAAAGAAAGATTATAAATTAAAATGAAGAAATAGTAACAAATTTTGAGTTATGACATTATTGTTACAAGTTGTAGTCAATGATTCTTTCTTTCAAGGATATTGTGCTATCTATTTGATAAGATATACTTGTTGCTTTGCAAGTCAATAATGCCAGTCTCTCTCGTAAGCAAAATTGATATATTGTAATAAATTAGCTTTACGATAAGAACATCATAACTCATATAACGTATCATTTCTAGCCAGTCCGCAGCGTTTAAGCTCCATTCAAACTCAATTCACACTACAGTGCTTGTTTTATTAGTGTGAAGTACTGAAGTATTTTAAATTGAATTCTTAAAGCGCATCTTTGCCAAAATTTTGGCTTTTTTGAGTTAGGACAGTCTTGCGACAAGCGTGATATGTGTACACCAAAATAGCAATACTTATGTACAGTTATATATTTTTCCCATACTCAGACAATATATGACATTACCACATTGCCATAATTGAAAGCCTAAAGTTAGAGTTAAAGTTAAAGTTCGAGTACATATGTATGAATGTATGTAAAGTTAGTTCTTGTTGTGGCATTGCAGTATTATTGCATGTGATTTCTATGTAACTATCTATGAATGTCACTTGATATTAAAGTCAGTGCTTTCGCAAGTGTTGAAAATTGTTGTGTTTCAGGACATACTTAGCTTGAAATTTACAATTTTGTTATGTTGACAACATTTTTGAAATGAATATTATTACGTAAATGCAGTTAAATTGTTCGATTTTTTAAATTCTAACTTGGATTCAAACATGTTTACGCTTTTTCATACTTGAAGAAATTTCTTTAATTTAAAACACCCTTTCGGGTTGATTTTAGGGCATTAATTTATTTATCAAAAACGCAAAATGATACAGTTGAAATATTCAAATGCAATAATTTTTATAGACTTCACTTTGCTAAAAGCATGCAGACCTTAAGCAAGTGAACCTAAAGTATGCAATGAATATTTGCACAAGTTTTAGCAAATATTAGTCTTTAGTGTACCTTGTGCCAAATCCAAGCAACTACACAAACCAAACAGCATATGGTGAAAATAAATAGTAAAAAGTTGAAAGCAACGATAAGTATAAGTTTGCTTGCAGTGCAATAAAGTTCAGTGTTGTTCAGATTGCAGTGTTAAGGTAAAGAGTTTTAACTGTAGAAAAACAACTGCAAGCCCTGTAATGGCACATGTTATAATAGAGGATCCTTCAAATTAGCATATGTTCGCTTCCATTTCATTAAAAGGTGTTCACGAGTTGATTAAATAATACTTCACCACACACATATTTAATGACGTAAATATATTGGCTAAGAGCCAGCAGAAATTTTTTTGTCTCTTGGAAATATTTTCATCTAAATCAGCGTTTCCTAAACTTAATGATGAGGAATTTTTTTTGAATCACTAAATCTTTTGCGAAGCTCCAAAATAAACAAAATCAGATTTTATTTGTTTATTTATTTTTTTTTTTTTTTTTTCATTTATTAAAATAAAAATTTAATGGGAAGAATGAAATGTATGTAACTTTTTTTTTGGCCAACTGCTTAATTGTGGACTTGATAGATAAACCAGTCAAATTAGTGACTGGCTAAATGCATTAAATGCATCCTTGCATTAATTCCAAGATTCATAAATCGATAGAGAATTTTCCCCTGAACAACATATCAAAATAAATAACGGTTTTTCACGTAAGACATCAGTTAAAAAAATTTGATATTTCCGACTTTAGTAGTACCTAATATTTGATTATGTTATACCTAAGTACGTAGGCTGCTACATATATTTCTGGTCTAGGCAACACTAAGTATTGCCAGGTGCAATCTGACATTTCAATTGGAAAGTTTGGAATTTTTATTGTAGCATAAACGTACTCAGAACGTTTTGTCGTACGACCATCATTTGTGTTGTTTACAGTGACTTGAAAAAATAAAACCCAAAATACATAAAACAAAACAATTAATTTTATGTCATTCAGTAAAGGAAACAATTTACTTTTATTTTGATTCACTTTTAGATAAACATCTCATCAGGATAATGAAAAAAAATTAAAAAACTGAAAATACTCAAAATGAAGATAAAAAAAAGTGTAGTGTTATATGGACTATATAGTCCATATTGCCCCACATGTTTATTTGGTACAGAAGTTGCATATAAAAATGTCACTTCCACATTCGGCACATTTTTTATGACTCCAAGAACGTCATATTACACATTCAACCCAAAATTCGCCACGTCGATCTTCTGAGTAAAGGGTATTGCATTATATGCATTTTTCATATTTTTTTCCCTTTGTAGTTAACGAGTTGGTGAAATAAATGGTTTTTTTATCAAAAACTCTTTTGGTTAATGAACTTATTTATGCTAATAATATATAAATGGTATTTACTGACTTTATATAATTAACCATTTATTTAAAAACGCGATGTCTTTACAGAAACATGCGACTTCACCGAACGCTAAAATCACCGTGTTATAAGCTTTAGGTATTAGCGTTAAGTTTGAACATGAATAACGGTAAATCCTACGTATGCAGTGGGAAATCACCGTGTGGTCCATATTACCCACGTAGTCCATATTTCCTTACCCTACCATCTTAAAGCACTGTCAAAAACGGGTTTAATGAATTCAATCGTGGCCGACGCTCGCTCAAAGACGAATTCCGTAAAGGTCGTCCAAAAACGGCCGTTGTGCCAGAGAACATTGATGCCGTGCGTGAACTGATAATGCAAGATCGTCATGTGGCATACCGTGAGATAGAAGTATCCTTGGGCATTTTTCTTACTAGCATATATTTGATATTGCATGAACACCTGGCCGTAAAAAAGGTTTATTTTCGTTGGATCCCGCACAATTTGACAATCGCTCAAAAAAAGGCTCGTGTCGATTGGTGCAAAGAAATTTTGAAAAAATACGATCGCGGTGTTTCAAAAGACGTTTATAAGATTGCCACAGGTGATGAATCATGGATCTATGTGTAATTCGAAAAACGAACAAGAGAAGACGAATCATTGTTCACCATGAAAATGCGAGCTCTCACACATCGGCTCAAACCAGCGCCCTTTTGACTGGCCAAAACGTCGAATTGATGAGTCATCCGCCGCACAGATCTGACTTGACACCCAATGACTTTTTTTTATTCCTGCACATCAAGAAAAAATGCGTGGTCAACGATTTTCGTCGCCAGAAGGTGCTGTTGAAGCCTTCAAAAACCATGTTTTGGAAGTGTCTCAATCGGAGTGGAAAAAGTGCTTCGACAATTGGTTTGAGCGCATGCAAAAGTGTATAAATCATGCTGGGAATACTTTGAAAAACAATAAAACTATTTTTGAGATAAATATTCGCATTTTCATTACTATGCCCGAAATATATATAGCACCCCACGCACATATGTCCTCGATCTAGATACAAAATGTTAACCAGGCATCACACTATAAAAATATTTTGTATCTGGATTGAGGACATACATATATAGGTATAGGTTAGGTTGGGTTAGATCAGGGAGATGAACTTATTGTCATCATTAACTTAGGCCTCGAGAATGGGCTCATTGTATACCCAATACTAAGAGTTTTAGCAAGAAAGTCTAAGAGAACCACTTGGATGTACACATATACTTCCATATGGATTTAAGCCACACTCCAGATTGTGAGTCAAGCGATTCCAAATTGAAATGACCAAAATTCCTTCTACGTCTAAGCGCAAGCGCTGGACATTTGCAAAAGAAATGAAAGATTGTTTCTTCCATATCAGGGTCTTTAGAACTTCTACAAAGGTCGCCATGTTTGAAAAACTTAAACAATGTCCAGAAATAACACCGATGAAGATCCGTACATTCTGTTTCTCCATTGCTATTAAAAATTTAGTACGATTTATATAGATTTAACATACTTAATCAAATATTACTACTTTTCCGGAAAAATTGCGAAGACCCATATTGATATGTTGTTCAGGGGAAAATTCTCTATCATAGGTATAGGTTTTATGAACCTTGGATGTAATGCAAGCATCGCATCTAATTTGACTGTTCTCAGAAGAGAGTCGAAGACGCATATCAGGTTCAGCAACGGGTCTTTCACGGTATTTTGTCTTTATAGTTGCATATTCTGGGAATCTCGTTTTGCACAAATAGGTTGTTGGGAAAAATAGATTTTCTCTTTTTAAAAAATTTTTGACTTTTCCAATTTTTTTTTTAAATAATTCGACTTTGACTTTGAATTCAAAATTTGACTTTTCGACTTTACAAGAATAATTTTCGAATTCCATTAAAATCGAAGTTAGATTTAGACCCATTTCAATAGCTATTTTGCGACATTTTCAATATTTCCCTAATTCTTCGACATTTTTACACTTCTTTGAAATTTTAGGACTTTCCAATAATATCGAATTTTCATCACTTTTCGACTCTCCCAAGATTTTTCGGCATAGTTCGACGCTTTTATTCTTCATCGACTTTGTCAAAATATCGAAATTTTTAAAAGTTTTAGAATTCAATCAATTTTCAAATCTTCTTTCACTTAGCGAAATTAAGTATTCGACTTTTTCAGTATTCATCAACCTTTCCAAAAGTTTTCGAAACATATAAACTTTTTTCTTATTTCCAGGACTGAATAAATTCCGCCAGTTATGAAACCTTTTCGCATTTTTTCGACTATTCAAATTTATCAATAAGTATTTATGTTTTGGCATTTTTCGACTTTTTGAACAATTTTGAAATGTCATCAATTTTTGAATCTTTCAATTCTTATCGCCTCTTTCAAAATATTCACTTTTTTCATATTTTTGGAATTTTTAACATTTCCGCCACTTTTATTATTCGACATTTTCAAAACATTTCAATTCGACTATTACAACATTTTTAATTTTCCCCTACGCCTCTATCACCAGAGCTACACGGATTACACTTTGCGAAACGCTGATCCAAATAGTGCTCAGAATTCGAAACTGAGAGGGCACAGGGCAAACAATTATAACATTTTCAAATAAATTTATTTTACAAGGCACTGCACCCACTATTACCATGGAAAACTACAAACGTAAATGTTGTTAACTCTCCAGCCAGCTAAGCTCAAAAAGTCAATACGGTGTAAAAACTTTTTAATTACAGCAAATCAAAATGGGAGCAATAAAATTAACAATTCATTGCATTCCCAATTTGGTTAACATTTGGATTTGGACAATAAATTGTGGCATTTGGGATTTTTGGATTTGAGAGAAAAAAAATTACAAAAAACAAATCAAATAAAGAAATAAAATTGAATTAAGACATAAACGTAAAAAGGCCAAAACAACAGGAAAAGCAACAAAACATTGGTCAAAAAATAAAAATTCAACATAAGATAAAACTCGAAAAACCGTTAAAAATTCTAAGATACTTAAAATGAAAATTCAGTCTTACAAGATACATATACTCACGAATAGATAGTAAGTATGCTGCTGCGCGTAAGTAAGATAGAAAAGAAATAATCATAAAAATAAGCGCTAATGCGTCCGCCATGCAAATTACTTGGGTGGAGGTGATTTCATTTAATGGGTATCTTCTACCCAAAAGAAAATAAATGAAGAATATTGTACACAGGCAAGCCAGAGAAACACTACGTGACACTTTTTATTTTGTTGTTTTTTGGTTGACAAATATAAACAAACCTTTGGCATGTCTTGGAAAAAACAAAGAAAATCATCAAAAATATTTAAAATTATTCAAAAAGATTGAAAAGTACCCAAGAAAGCCCAAAACAAAATCCACGCACATTCCCAACGACGCCAATTTTGGAATAAAACGTTACACGAATATCAATGAAGTCATATAGCCCGATACTTGTAATTCCCGTTGTCAGTTTTTCTTCTCCTTCTTCTTTCTTCTTAGGGCTCTGTCAAGAATTAGAATAAAATTAATGACACATTTTCGAGTGCATAGTTACGAGTCGAATAATGTTGGGGATTTGTGGGTTGTGTGTTGAAATCAGTTTTATGACTTTCTACCAGGGATATCGCAAAAATTATTGGTAAACACTTTTGTGCAAATGTTTGTTTGTCGGAAATATTTTTTTAACAATAAGATATAACAATGTTACTCACTTTAAATGTGTCAATTTAATTTGTGTAACATGTTCCTTGGTGGTTGGTTGATATGACATGTCATTTTGCTTGCGGCAACATTTTGACTCATCACAAGTCTTGTGTCTTTGAGTTGTTTTGCATGATACTCATATCTTGCTTGGAAATCGTTTAATCGCAGGGACAAAAGTCAAAAAAGTATAAACTTTATGTCAATGTCTACTGTTAAGCACTGCAGGCATAGACAAATCCCACCTTTAAGAAATAAATATTTTCTTTCATTGAACCTCCTACACTCGAAAGAGTGTAGCATAGCAAATATTCTCAAAAGATGTTAAAATCCCACGTATTACTATATTCTTATTAGAAAGATATGTACAAAGGGGATTCTAATAATAAGAGCTCAGATTGAAAGCTGTCTTATTATGGTCAGTGCAATGCTGCTCAATTCATAGCCTGATTCAAAGCAACTTGAAAATAAGTCCCTCAATAACAAAAAACAAAACTGATTTTGCGACGTGGGATTTTGAAGTTGATTTCGGCTAATCTTCAATACGAAAATTATACCAAATTATTTTTAGTTATTTCAATATTCTTGCTTTAAAGTGCAAAAATCGTCGTTTTGAGGCAAAATTGTAGCTATATACCACTGACTGAAGCAAAAACTATTTTTTTATCGTTCTATGTAATTGATTTCTGTATGCACAGTTTGAAACTTAACAAAAAGTCTTACTATGATCTTTCTAACCTACCTGATTTGAATCAGCATTTCTTTTTCAAATAGAACGTCAGCTCAAATTTTTGCTAATGCTTCGAAGATGAGAGGTGAATAATGTAGCATTTTTCAAGCGAATGTCATTGCAATGCTTAAAGCGTTTGAATGACATTAAGTTTAATGGCTTACCCTTGAGAAATATCTGTTTTTTACAGACATTCAGATCAATATGAAATCATGTGACTTTGCCTCGTATCGTGGCTTAATGTCGCAAGTCTCCAACTTATATATATTGCTAATGCAATCATCTCATCCCATTTGATTTCATTTCATTTCATTTCATTTCATTTCATTTCATTTCATTTCATTTCATTTCATTTCATTTCATTCCATTTCATTTCATTTCATTTCATTTCATTTCATTTCATTTCATTTCATTTCATTTCATTTCATTTCAATTCATTTCATTTCATTTCATTTCATTTCATTTCATTCCATTTCATTTCATTTCATTTCATTTCATTTCATTTCATTTCATTTCATTTCATTTCATTTCATTTCATTTCATTTCATTTCATTTCATTTCATTTCATTTCATTTCATTTCATTTCATTTCATTTCATTTCATTTCATTTCATTTCATTTCATTTCATTTCATTTCATTTCATTTCATTTTATTTCATTTCATTTCATTTCATTTCATTTCATTTCATTTCATTTCATTTCACTTCATTTCATTTCATTTCATTTCATTTCATTTCATTTCATTTCATTTCATTTCATTTCATTTCATTTCATTTCATTTCATTTCATTTCATTTCATTCCATTTCATTTCATTTCATTTCATTTCATTCCATTTCATTTCATTTCATTTCATTTCATTTCATTTCATTTCATTTCATTTCATTTCATTTCATTTCATTTCATTTCATTTCATTTCATTTCATTTCATTTCATTTCATTTCATTTCATTTCATTTCATTTCATTTCATTTCATTTCAGCTTAACCAAATCAACTCAACTCAAGTCCAACTCCGACTCAACTCGACTCATCCCTTCTAATCTCGTCGTGTCTTTTCTTTCTCTTTTCTAACATTTTCTTGTCTTCCTTCCCTTTCCTCTTATGGTGAAAACTGAACTTATTTCACGTGTATGATATAATCCACAGTGTTGTTGGTTCAATTTCCAGGGGTTATATGTAGTAGCCAAGTTGTTATATTTATTCCATAGGTGGTCTTGGTCTTCCGGTGAGATTTCGAATCAAACACTTTATTTTCAATATTTCACTTTGACTTTTATTATTTCTAAAACAGCGGCTATTTCACCGCGCTCCAGCAATATTCTTACTCGCTAGTTAGTTAATTTACAAGACAAGACAAAACAAGACAAGACACCGTTCCTTAATCGAACGGTTTATTTATTAGATAATTTCCGATCGCTGGAAAAAGCTCTAAGTGTCGTGAAACGAGCTTTTCACCTCGTTTCGTACCTGAGCTTGTTTCAACCTTCGGGAGACGCTGTGAGTTTGCCTTGCTGAACACCAATTGGTTCGATCACGTACGCGACTTCCGATTCTCAGGCTTTTGCTAGACACATTCCGTTCAGGTGTCCATAGCAAAAGCGTGTTGTTTGTGTATTTAATAGTCTAAATTGCTTCGATTAAAATTGAAATCACACGATTTATCACGTACGCGTTTTCCGATTCCCATGCTTTTGCGGGACATATTTCATTCAGGTGTCCATAGCAAAAGCATGTTGTTTGTGTATTTAGTGTTCTAATTTGTTTTGGTTAAAATTGAAATCACACGATTGACGATGTTGGATACATTTCATTTTGGTATCCCACGATTTGGCTTTTAGCTGAAACTCGATCAATCGATGTGCAATCAAAAGAATGTTCTGATGCATTAGGTGCTTAGCAAACTCACAACATCCCTCCCCTCTTAGGAAAAGAAAAAGTTATCGTTAGGTAACTTTTTCGTGACCATATTTTCTATACTTTAAGTCTTATAGTTAGCTTAATATTATTATTGAATGATTAGTTATTGGAATGAATTTAAATATACGATTAAAATCCTTCATAATTGATTCTAAATTTAAATTAGGACTTTAATTAAATGTTAATTTTTTTTTTTTTTCAAATTTTTCCTAATTGATTCATAATTTTATCTTAATTAGGATTTTAATTAATTGTTAAGTTCTTAAATGTATTAAAAAAAAAAAATTCAAATTTTTCCTAATTGATTCATTATTTAATTTTAATTAGTACTTTAATTAATTGTTAATTCTTTAGATGTATTATTAAAAAAAAACTAAATTCAAATTTTTCCTAATTGATTCATTATTTAATTTTAATTAGTACTTTAATTAATTGTTAATTCTTTAGATGTATTATTTAAAAAAAAAAACTAAATTCAAATTTTTCCTAATTGATTCATTATTTAATTTTAATTAGTACTTTAATTAATTGTTAATTCTTTAGATGTATTATTAAAAAAAAACTAAATTCAAATTTTTCCTAATTGATTCATTATTTAATTTTAATTAGTACTTTAATTAATTGTTAATTCTTTAGATGTATTATTTAAAAAAAAAAAAAACTAAATTCAAATTTTTCCTAATTGATTCATGGCTTGACCTTGGTTACCCCGGTTGTTCGGCTCTGTATTGACGTTTTCTGGTAGGTTGTTGGTTCTGCTTCTTCTCTGGGAAATACATTGCTGTTGTAGTAACTCTGCTATGTGCTCGGCGTTGCACTAGACGTCAGTTGATTCACCTTGGATGCTCTGCTCATTTACTCTGATGGTTTACTTTTCTTACTTTCTTCATTTTATTTAATCGCCAAACTGTTATTTTCTCGTATTTACTTCAGTTTGTTGGTATTTTAATTATTTCAGCTTCCCTCTCTTCTTTTTTTTTCTGTTATAATTTGGTCCATTTTGTTTATGGTTACTTCGGACTATTATAATCAAGATGCTGGATTCTGTTGAGTATCACTGGGATTTCTTTTTGTTGACTTTGATGCTATATGTTTGGCTTTCTTGATGCGTTGTTCTACAAACTCTGCTTACTTGCTTCAAGTATTCCGGCTTAATTGGCTAAACCCATTACTGATATTGGAGATAATTGTAGTAGTTCACTGCTCGATTTGTTTGATTTATTAAGTTATTTATTGGTGATTTGCCCTGATGATAGTTCTCTTTTGCAGTTTGTCTGAAGAGTGTTTTCAGTATCGATTTATTCTTGATTTTCGTCGGTTTTCTTGATAATTTGGAAAATGAGCATTTCTGGATTTCCTGCTTTCTGCTGTTTGGTTGCCATATGAAATTTTTGACAACACGTTGAAGATTCGGCTTCTTCTGCATTCGATTGGTTCTTGTTGACCTCTCGTTTTGTGATTTTATTAATAGGTAGTGTTGTTTGCAATGTATTTTCCCCTTCGGATTTAATTATAGGCTCTTGATGTCTTCTTTTACGGATTTTGTCGTTAATGGTGTCTTCTGCTGGACTCGTTCCCTCTATTTTTCTTCTTGTTCTGATGTATAAACCATGAATCATATACCTCTAATTGATAGGTACTAATTTCTCTATATTATTCCTTTAAAACTTAAGTAATTTTTTCTTTAATTATGTTTAAATTTAGTTTAAATCATTTTAATTTAATTTTCAACTCTATATGTTTATCTTTATCTAAAATTTCATTTCCTAGTTACTTATTTCCATTGGTACTTAAATAAATAATTACCTCAAGTACGAAATTTATTAATAAATCGTTTTTTTTCAACTTTAAATTCAAGCCATTCTAATTATAATTTTTTACTTCGAGTCTAAATTATTTTTGTCTGGATTATCATACATTTGTTTCTTATAAAAATTGATATCTGCAACCTTTGTATATGTGTATGCGTTTTTGTTGTTTAACATACAAATATACTTGATCTACGGCATTGCATTCCGTTTTGTTCAAATTTTTAATTAAAATTTTCTTTTGTTTTTTAATCCCGTAATTATTTTATTGTTAAAATTGAGTTATTAATTTTTTGTTTAGTTTGAACTTTCTTTATTTAATTAATTGGTATTTCGGACCACTTAAAAACATATTTTTTTTTTTTTTTTTTTTTTTTCTTTAGTTTAAAATTCTATTAGTGAATATGTGTATATATATTTATCTCGTGTATTTTATATATGTACATATTTAGTTATTCAAAAAGTTACAGTTCATTCATAAATGCTGATATATGTATATGCATTTATATCTATGTATACGTGCATACAAATATATGTTGTTACAAATAATTTTTAAATTTTTGAAAATGTGCAACATCAGCAATTCACGTGACGTGAAATGCCTCAAACCCAAAATTGTGTCATGACAACATGGTATCACTTTTCATAACAAAATCTTGTTGTTTATATTACCATTCTGTTTTTAACTTTCCATAAAAAAAAACAAAACAATAACAAATTTTATTATGCCATTACATTTTTTTTTTTTTTTTTAAATAATGACTTGGCTTTTGAAACTGTGTTACACACTTTTTTACTTTTGTTAGTGTGTCGTCATTTAATTTAATTAATTGAAACCTGTGCGTAAAACCCGAATTTGTTTATATATTCAGTTATGTTTTACTCCTCTTTTCCATTTTTACGCAGTTTATCGACTTACATATGGAATTCCATCCTTGGGAATGGGGTTGTCTGTACTGCCTATTTACTTATTACAGGAAAATTTTCGTCTCTAACAAATGTTCCTTTCTGCGGAATTCATCGTTGAGGCATAATCTATATCTTTTAGTTTAAATTTTTGATTTTGTAAATTCATTCGCTTAACAATCCCAACAGATTGCTATTCACCTGTTTCTTTTGATCCTTAACAATTACTGTTATCAATAGCAGAATTATTATTATAAACATTAAAAATTATTGTATTCGTTAATTTTCACTGAAAATATCTTGTTCATGGACTAACATAATTTAGTCTTATACACTACGTGTGTGTGATCACAAGTTAAACAATTTAAGTAGATTGCCAAAGCACTCTACTATTTGAGTATTGATCGCCCTATACTATTTCTGGTGGTCTCCCCAACGAACACATATAAATATTCCCTATACTTAAACCCACTTGCGTATCCGATAGTTCAGACCCCTTGTTTGTCTGTTTATCCTTGCAACTTCTGCTGTAATTTTTTATATTCTTTTGCATACGTTGCCATCCGTACTGCTTCCTCATACGCAGTAGCCTTTTCATCGTCCATTGGTTACGTCCCAATGGCATCGAATGAAACATTTTCAAAATTCTATTTATTTTGTTTGGATCACTCACAAAAACTGTGGTGTCTCTCATTTCCATAACTCCTTTTTGTTCATTTAAGTTTTCATTATTGTCAACTTTATTCATACCGTCTTGTTTAGTGATCGCACCTAACCCTCTGTCAGATTGGTTTTCCGATCCTACGTTGGTTTCTTTCACATTTTCCATTTTGGAAATAACAACTGCGTCTGGAACATCGCAAACCATCAAACCTGAGCACGTATCCACAACTGTTTCCTGTGTAAGATTAACTGCACTCGTTTGCTCCGCAGGTATACTCGTATTTTCCTTATTTCCATCTCTACCACCTTTAGCAAACTGCGAAAGTATTTCCTTGCGAGGGAAATCACCTACCTTTGGCCTTGAGCACGTATCAATAACAGTTCCTTGCGTTTGATTTACTGTACTCAAATCCTTTAGATATAATATGGAGCGCGTATCCACAACAGATTTCTGCGTTAGATTAACTGTGCTCATATCCTTTTCCTTGATTACCAGTTTGCTAGAGTTCTTGGGTTCCATGGGCAAAGTTTCAACTATGAACACATCCTCCTGCGTTTCGCAGAGCCCACTTAGTAATTTTTTCATGCTTGAGTTTGCAGTGCATCTATCAAACGTAATTTCTGTAGAATGATTTCTTGATGCTACTGAACTTTTAGCAACCTTATTATTTTCATCGGCCATACCTTTCTTAGGCTGATTCATGCTCGAGTTTACAGTGCATCTATCAAACGTAATTTCTGTAGAATGATTTTTTGATGCTACTGAACTTTTAACAACTTTCCCACAGCACTTATTATTTTTATCGGCCATACCTTTCTTAGGCTGATTTATTTCTACCACTGGAATGTTGTGGTATTTATCCTTTCCGTATTCTATAGTAACCGTTCCAACCGTATTGCTTTTAGATTGGCTTGTGGTTTCCACCTCGGCATTGTTTGTTATCGTATTCAGTTTATTATTGTATGTATCATTTATTTGCTGATGATTTTTTGGTTTAATTTTATTTTTACCTGTTTCATTTTTATAGAACGTGTCAACTACATTTTTCTGTGTATGATTCACATTTCCGTTTTTAGGGACATTGTCTACTACATTATTTTGCGTATGAATGACCGTCCCCATTTTAATTTTATTGATTTTACTGCTTATTTTGGGTTCCCCGACCATTAATATTGGTTGGGCCCCGTTCGGTTTCCCGAATCATAATTTTCTCTATCAGAACAGTCATTCATTATCTGATTTTTAGTGTTTTCCGGTTTTTCCGTAACATTGATATACTTTTTATTCAAAAATTCATTTATTATTCCTTCCATATCCTTTATATCCGATTGAAGTGTATTATCTGGTGGATCTTTTTCTTTCCACTTATCTTTTGTGCACCTGTTATTGGTTTCATGGCCATATGTTTGGTAATTTTTACAGTAAACCAAGTTTTTCCGCGTAAGACATTCGTCTCTCAAATGTCCTCTCATGTTGCAAAATGAACACCTGATGGATGGTTTTTTAGTACTAGTTTTAGCATTTTCATCCCCAATAAGTTGTCTTTTTAAACTGTTCACTATTACTTTATTAAAGTGTAAATTTTTATTGTAAGGATCTGTATTATCCGACTGAATGCCGTTCACTGCCGGTTTCCATTCTAGGTCTTCTTGCATAAGATCATTTATTTTAATTGCCTCCTTTACAATTTCGTCAAAATTATCTGTCTTAAACATTATTGTACACAATTTCAGTGCTTTATTCTCCAATCCCCGTTTAAACGCAGTTATTACAGATCTAGTTAATTCTTTAACAAATATGTCCTTATATTCATTCCCATAAACTGATTTTACAGTATCTAAAGCTTCTGCATACAAAGCGTCTAGTCGCCTCGCGAATGCACGGATACCCTCTCCCGGAAACTGTTTTGAAATTCTAATTTCCTCCTGAATTTTACTCAGGGACCGCTGCTCTAAATATGCATCTTTTAATAACTCAATTAATTCTTTAACTGAATTCAACTTTTGTAAGTAAATTAATTCAAACGCGGCCCCCTTTAGCCTAAGCCGTACCCAACCTAGTAATTCTGTTTCCTCTGATGGGCCTACTACTCTATATACATATTCACAAGCTTCCATAAACCTGTACAGATCTGTTTTTGAAGATGGAAAATCTACTCCTGAAAACTCCGGAACCATCTCCCGTACCAATTTTGGGATGTCTATAAATACTTTTTTCGATTTTTGTCCCTCATGAAAACTACCTGTAACCGCCTGCTGCGGCTCATTCACCCTATTTTCCATTTCAATCATTCTCTCTTTTTTTTTTTTGTATAGCTTTAAGCTTAGAAATGCCAGCAGTAAATTGCTTCGTCAGTTTGACTGCAATAACCACATAAAATTGAAACAATAAAGTGAGTTTACCCTTTAAAAATGTTTGTTCACAAATTGTAAATATCTGCAGTTTACTGTCCCCACCATTACAGATGAAACAAACAAACGAAACAAATGCAAATGATCAAATTAAAGCTTTAAGTTATTTTAAGAATATTACCGCAAAACCAAATTTTGTTTAGTTTTTTATTGATCGTTGCCACTGTCGCAGCAAAAAAAATATTCTTATTGTTGCTTGTCAATTTATAAACAAAAGATTCAAGTTACCTTTGCACTGCGGCTGCTAAATGTATGCCACCGTTTCGTAAAATAAAATTGCTGATTTTACTTTTATGTGTGCAATGAACTCGCATTGAAGTTTATCTGCGTTATTCTTTGTTTTAATTGTTCCTGACCTATCGCAAAATTACATTAACCAATTTATTCTGCATGTAAAGCTTTTAGGTATATGAATGCAAACAAAAACAATGTTAAAGACCCAAAAATGAAATTTTTACTTTTTCGCTTTTTGTTATTCTTGCTTCAATTTGTTATGCATAAAAGCTTTTAGTTGCTGATCGGTAGCAATGAATTTTATTCTATTTCCTCCGTGAAGGCAGAAATAGTTTTATCAAATAATTTTATTTGCACTTAAAATTTTTCGTAATCTTGCTGATCGATACGGAACTCTTGAATCACTTGAAAATAATTCTTGAGAACCCAAAACTAAACCAGCAAGATTTCCCGGTTATGAGAACAAGACTTCAATGAAGACTTTACAAACTTCAGCCCCTTATGAAGTGGCTTTAAAATTTGTAAACTGTTCAAACAAAAGAATTGCTCTTCCTCGGCAAAGATAGCACCTTAGATTTGCCTTTAATAGCCCTTCACATAAGATTCCCAAATACTTAGTAATTAATTCTACCAAGAACTTCTGAAATCTTACACAGAGACCACTATTAAAACCAAATTTGAATTAGCTATTGCCGATTTAAAATTTTCCGTTATTTTTCCCTAGGGCAATGGACTTAATCCAATTCACAATTCAATTTCACAATTTTCCTTTACTTTATTTTTTCCCAGACCGATTTCACGCAACTGACTTCTTACCACTGGTGAGGGAAGCCAGTTTACCGGTAAATTAAAAAAATTTTTAAACTCCTATTGTAATTCTGTTTTTTCTATATAAAAAAAAAACCTAACTTTACATATCCCTGTCAGTGTAGTGTAGTGTAGTGTATTTTGTGTATTATATGCGCACCCGCTTATTCAGATTAGCCACAAGGCTTTTCTTTTTTAACACTCACCACTCTAACTGCTACCACCGTGTCCCACGTTGCCAAATGTTGTCACTGTTGCTGTTGTACGTGGCCCAATGTTGATTCTCCTGCCAAATGTTGTCACTATTGCTGTTGTACGTGGCCCAATGTTGATTCTCTTGCCTTAGGTTGCTGCTGTTGCTGTTTATGTTGGCCAAAAGTGTTGATAATCTCCTGTTGTTCGCGTATTCCTGGCTCGGAATACCGGCTGCGCCAAATGTTGTTGGTTCAATTTCCAGGGGTTATATGTAGTAGCCAAGTTGTTATATTTATTCCATAGGTGGTCTTGGTCTTCCGGTGAGATTTCGAATCAAACACTTTATTTTCAATATTTCACTTTGACTTTTATTATTTCTAAAACAGCGGCTATTTCACCGCGCTCCAGCAATATTCTTACTCGCTAGTTAGTTAATTTACAAGACAAGACAAAACAAGACAAGACACCGTTCCTTAATCGAACGGTTTATTTATTAGATAATTTCCGATCGCTGGAAAAAGCTCTAAGTGTCGTGAAACGAGCTTTTCACCTCGTTTCGTACCTGAGCTTGTTTCAACCTTCGGGAGACGCTGTGAGTTTGCCTTGCTGAACACCAATTGGTTCGATCACGTACGCGACTTCCGATTCTCAGGCTTTTGCTAGACACATTCCGTTCAGGTGTCCATAGCAAAAGCGTGTTGTTTGTGTATTTAATAGTCTAAATTGCTTCGATTAAAATTGAAATCACACGATTTATCACGTACGCGTTTTCCGATTCCCATGCTTTTGCGGGACATATTTCATTCAGGTGTCCATAGCAAAAGCATGTTGTTTGTGTATTTAGTGTTCTAATTTGTTTTGGTTAAAATTGAAATCACACGATTGACGATGTTGGATACATTTCATTTTGGTATCCCACGATTTGGCTTTTAGCTGAAACTCGATCAATCGATGTGCAATCAAAAGAATGTTCTGATGCATTAGGTGCTTAGCAAACTCACAACAACAGTACTATAAAAGAGACTATAAGGAATGGAGATTTGCGTTCCTTAACTTGTTTTTCATGTTTAAGAAATGCTCCGTAAAAACTGTCAAACTTTTAATTGCGATCCATACTGGTCTTAGTCTTTAAGTCTTAGTCTCAGTTTTGGTCTTGGTCTCAGTCTTGGTCTCATTCTTGCTCCTGACCTTAGTCTTGATATTGATCTTGGTCTTAATCTTGATCTTGACCATCAAAATTTACTGAAAAATTTCTAAAGTATTAAGTATGCAAAATTTTTGAACCTCATTTTTTCAAAACAGATAAGATGCAAAATGTATTGAGAGATGATTTATTGTACATAAACTGCGTGACACCTCTATTTACTATAAATGACCAAGAGCAAATAGCAATCTTTGTCTGGATTATCTCCTTAAGAAGGATCAAGACCATAACCGTCTTGGTCTTAAAACTATATCCGCGTCTTAGCCGTGATCTGGTCTCGAAAAGTTACCAAGAGTCTCAAGACCAATACTGATTTTATCCATCACTATTCAGTAAATTTTTGGAAAACCGGACTATATTGATATTCCAAAAGATATTTTGTGAAGAACTTTAGACCCCGTTTAAAATCCATTTATCACATTTCAAAACTGTTATGGAACTATAAACAAAATTTTCTCAAAAACTTCAAAATCTAATGATACACACAGGCGATTTTGAAACTAAGTAAGTCTATTCACTTTCCGATTGATTAGTGTGGAAATACGCTTTAACTAAATGCGACTTTTCTTTAAGTAATTGCTTTTTCAATATTTGAAGCAATAAAATTAGACTTTTTCGAGAGGTGAGGTAAAAATACATCCTAAGATAAAACTTATGGGGTGTTAAAGAAGTAAGTATGAAAGCTTTATATCAACGCATAACACATTTGCTTAATTCGACAGAGTTATTGAATAAAGCAGTAAAATGAGCAATCAACATTTGACTTAAGTACTTGGATGTATGCAAAGAAATAAAAAAATAAAAGAGCAATATAAGGGAAGTAAAAAAATAAAACATTTTATCTAAACATAACACTTAATGTGCTACAAAAAAAAAGAGCAATAAAATAATTGCAACAGAAAAGTTACAAACAAAACTTTTAAAAACTCAACCGACAACAGACACAAAAAGCCAAATTAATTAGCACATGCATGCATGAATGTGTCTTTCTGTGTGTGTGTATGTGTGTATTGTAAATGTGTAAGTACGTCACACACACATATAGACACACAGCCACAGTCAGACACTACCGCTATCAACGGATTCAACGATAACGCAATGAAAAGTAAATGCAAATAAATGTGAAAACTTTTTTAATTCAATTTGAGCCGGCACACAAACAAACAAATGAAATTCAAGTAATTTATGCAAAATGTGATAAATTAGAGAGCAGCAAAATAGAATAAAAATACAACTATATGAATACAAAGAAAATTTTGAAAACAGACAACACTGGCAAAATGAATTTAAAAATTCAAAAATGCAACATTAAAGCTGAAGAGATTTCCAGGAATATAAGTATGTAAATTCATCGAGAAATTGTATATTAAATGTATAACGTCCACTTTAAAGTCCTGCCTGATATGTTAAAGTGTTGCATTTTAATAACAACAACAGGGCTCATCAACTTTTCATTAAAGTTTCAATTTAAATTTAACCCATTATGAGCAAGTTTGACATTTAACATGAGCAACAGCAATAGTTTTGCCACATGTATCAAAGTAGTCTGAAAGTTTGTAGTCATAAGGGTGATTTGAAAAAGTTAACAATTAGCATTGAGCACAATAATGATGTGCAAAATCAGTCTTGGTGTTTGTTTAAGTAATTTCTCGGATCAAGACCAAAACAGAAATATAATATAAAGACCTTGATTTAGTGTCTAGGACCAAGGCTGTTATGGTCTTGTTCGTTCCTAGTTAATAGAGGTGTCAAGCCACGCATTTTACAAACATAAAAGGATCTCTCAATACGAAACTTGGCTTCTTAAAATCCCAACTTCTTTGAAAGGAAGTTCGGAAATTTGCATACACGATACCCTTGAACGATTTTTTCAGTATGTTTTATTTTAAAGGTTAAGATCAAGGCCAAGACATAAATCATGATCAAAACTCAATATCAAAATCATGACCAAGACTCATTACTTAGCACAAATGTAAAGATGTGTTAATTTTATTTCACTTTTGCAAGCCCTTTCTGTGTTTCAAGAATAAAATATTATATTATGATTTGCTGATTTTTTATCGGATACAATAGATTAGCGCCATCAAGTGTAAATTGAACTGGAACATATGTATGACGACCGTTAGCGTCCGACCGAAGGTCACCTTTTGGCCGTAGCCGATTAATCGGTTTTGTTATAACTTTCGGCCGTAGCCGAAGGTTTATCTATTTTATATTTTTATACCCTACTCTCAGGGTATATTTAATTTGAAGCATTATAGGCATTATCATGCCAAATATAACACACTTAGCGCCGATGGTGAAGATAAGCCATAACTGGAATGGATCTTGAGAAGTGGTGCCTTTGTGAGATATCAGGTGCAAAAGGTTTTTGCAAAATGTTTTCCCTAATTTGATCCACGATTTTTTAGCTCAGAAAACTTGCATAAGTTGTTTTCGTACAAATTATATTCTTATATTATATTGATCTTTAGCACCCGATTTCTCTGGAAAGCACAAATTCTCAAGGTTTGACTAGAACAAAGATCATACCAACTATCGGAAGACCAAAAAACTGATTTACTCGACCTTTTGTATCCGATATCTCACGACGGCACCACCTCTCTTAAATAAAGCGGCCATTTATCATCCGATTTTGTTCTGCAAGGGCTCGAAATTTTCATAATGAAATATGTTACTGACAAAAACTAATTAATAATGAACTCTTTAATTTTTCGGTCCAGAAAATTCTTTGTATGTTATTGAGAGATACCCTTATTTTAATGGCTTATAACTCGGAAAGTAGGAATAGAATTGAAAATATAGAGCGTTAAAGGTGATCTTACCTATCCAAATGAAATGATCAAAACAATGATTTTTGAGCTTTTCAGCAAGGATAACTCAGGATTCTGACATAATAGAAAAAACAAAGTTCAGATTCGTAGTTAAAAAGTCCCAATCCACTATAAACGGCCTTCATTTTGCTTAAAAGTTTTTTTTTAATCAACAAGTTGCTTTAGGCTTGAAGTTACAAACATTCGGCTTCGGCCAAACATTCGGCTTCTTTTTGGCCGAAGGCCGAATGTGAGGCCGAAGGTGTTTTTTTGGCCGAAAGTGGCCGAAGCCTTATCCGAAGCCGATTAGTCGGTCAGACTCTAATGACCGTTAAACGAGCACAGAAATAAACAAAAGCTATATAATGTAAGCAACAACGATTTTTCATAACTCCCAAAAAATTGCTGAAGTTGGTTTCTATAAGCAAGTTTCTGTAGCTGTTGCGAGAACCATCAAGAAATTTCCTATTATACTTTGCAGATTGTTATGGAGATGCTTAACAGAAGACTCTTGTGCTTAACGTGAGCACCTGGCATGATGGCTTAATCTCATGGTGTTCTTCACACAATAGAATCATGCGATCAGGCACAATTCCTTCCAATGGTGGGGAAATGAGGACTATCTAAACCTCTGCCATTCTTTGGGCTATGGCACCCGGTTGAGAATGTAACTCCACACGGAGCTTCCAAACTCTTCCAGCAATTTAGGTCCAAGCCACAGCCACCACGAAACTCCTCGAAGGGCCATCCCAATAGTCAATTGGAATATCCAGCAATCCGGAAACTCCAAAGGGCTACTGACTCCCGTCGTACCAGAAAAATCTCTGGTCAGATTTCGAAGCAATACGCTACTGTTAGTGTGACTATGATCCGCCTGTGACTTATAACCCATATCGATTTATCATGGATTATGGGAACACGTTTCTTAATGCATCTCTCCCTTCAAGAAAGCTCAGGACTTTCTTGGAAGAAGAAGTCCTACACAAGGTTGCTATGGTCACTTTACCATGTACGACTCGACTTACTGCGGATCATGGAAACACGTTACCAAGTGCGCGGATTTCTCAGAAAAACCCTCAAAATCCTGTCTTGGATTGCATTTTACCACTTTGCCATATGCGTAACGTGACAATTGGGATTAAACGGAAAAACCCTCATATCTCCAAAAGACACGCCCTGCCTTTGCTGGTGGCCGACATTGGCACTGCGGTCAACAGTGTCATTGCCATCCACCATTACCAGGGGTTGCCGCTGAGAGGCAGCAAGCAGCTTGAGGCCAGACATGGGACAATGTCCAGCCAACAGCCTCTCAAGTTCTGTTTCACCATCACTCCTCAGTTAACCTTCTGTTAACCAACGTTTCATCTATCAATCTTCATACCAGAAGTAAGGCTGCGCCTTCAAATCCTTCGATTAAACAACCAGTTCTGGCGATGGGAGGTCCTGATTGCTTGAT
Source organism: Calliopum simillimum (assembly GCA_951812925.1). Taxonomy (NCBI): domain Eukaryota; kingdom Metazoa; phylum Arthropoda; class Insecta; order Diptera; family Lauxaniidae; genus Calliopum; species Calliopum simillimum. Next base: position 118,400,344 of record OX638369.1, on the reverse strand, counting down.
CAGGCCCCCCTCCCATGCTTCACCATCTTTCGAAAACTTGGGTGGGTAAGGCTGGACTAGACCTATCCATTACCTCCCTTCTGAGTTGTAGAGAGGCAATCTTGTCCACAACTCTACTAACTACAAAACAAGAGAGACTGCTAGCTGATACTATCTAGTGCCGGGTTTCTCCAACCCCAGGAGATGTTAACAGTTTAAATGAGAATTAGTTTGTATTTGACTATATTATAATAATAAAGATAGCCAACAAAAGTAAATATTTTTTGCAGCATTCAGCGCCACCTGGAGAAAATTGTATTAAGCTAGGTAATGTCATCACATGTATAGCTTAAGAAAAACAAAGAATCAAACTTGATGCAAGTTCAGAAATAAACAATTGCAACTAACAAACGACACAATGGTTGGGTGAGCTCTAAGTAGCCCCGTAGTAGTTTTGTGTAGCTGTTGCGAGAATCATCAAGAAAGTTCCAATTACATATACTTGACTGATGTTACTTTTTATGAATAAAAATTCGAAATTGCTGTAACTTCGCCAACTTTTTCATGATGTTGATGTCATCAAAATTTTATCCAATTTCCAGAAATTCCAAAAATTCAATTTCGATAGAATGTACCTTTGACAGTTGAAGGCTTATTTTTACTAAAATTTTATGCATATTATCAAACCACCCTTATTAGCAGCAATTCAACGATATATACTATCTATAGTAAGCTTATGAAAAACTTTTTGAGTGTTTCATATTGGTCCAATATGCAACTCCAAAGAATGCAGAAACTCCGAAAACAAATGTTCAAAGGGGCAGCAGACTATTGGCTGACATGAGTACCTAACAGACAGTTAGACATTTAGGAAGACCACAAATTACTGTCAGTGTGCATTATATATGTATATTTATATGTATATGTGTAAAACGATGAGCATGCTTGGCAAAGTGCTACAAAACAAAGATGCAATGCTGTTCAGTGCATCATGCAGGCAGATATTTAATTCATACAACATGACGTATTAAATTTTGTATACATATTTGTACATATGTACGAGTATATGTAATTGACTTAAGGTATGCATGTAAGTAGTTGTGTATGAACTGAAAATTAAATTTTCTAAATATCACTTATGACAGCAAATATTTTACTAAGTGCTGAAGTCAATTATTATGTGGCTATTGTATGCAGTATTTATCATGTCTTACTTCAGAGATTCACTATAAATTGTTGAAATTTTTTAAAATAGCTGAAGTTTTGAAATGAACCTTAATTTTAGCTATGGAAAAAATCAGAATAATCGACAAATTCAGAATACTTTTAAAATGCAAGCAGATTTTTCACTATATCGCACTCACTGTATTCCAAAACTTTCATGCTTATTTCTTTTAAATATAGTAGTAAAACGACGAAAACAATTCAAAGTTCTTTACAGATTTGAAGAATTTGTAGAGATTTTAATTTCTTAACTCATTTCTTGCATTTCATTAAAACTCTATTTTTTGCACATCTATAAACTTAAGTTGATCTTCACGCCTACCTTCCATATAAACTTTGAAAAATTGTACATGGGAGCTAAGCGTGAACATTTACCGATCACAACACTTATTATGATCTGTACCAAATTTCATGTATTTAGCTTAAGCCGTTTTGTCGTAATCGTAATGGTATGATAAGCTCAACTTCAAAATTTAATAACTTTATAACAGTAAAAGATATAGCAGTTTCAAAAGTCGGAGAAAATTGCAATAAAAACTACTTTTAAACAAAAATATATAAAAAAAAGCCCCAAAAATGGGATTTAAAATATAATAATATTTTTCCTACTCAAACTTCAAAAATTTTTTCGTCATCATTTTTTGTTCAAAGGTCCATACTTTTCTACATTAACCTTGAAAACCTCATTAAAACCGAATACAAATCTGAGGAGCTATGCATTTTCAAAACAGTACATGTATAAGCATTCAAAAGTATGATCGAATTTCCTAAGGCCGCCAACTTGGAAATTTTCGGAATTTCCGAAAATCATTTAAGCACAGTTATATGTATGCCAAATACTAAAATTTCACCAAAAATCAAAAATGTCAAACCAAATCTTTTTAATTAGGAAAGATTGTCTCATATGGATTGTTCACAAAATTGAATAAAGTTTACCTTTATGACATTGCTACAAAGAATCATGTCATTATAAATCGCATATATACAAAAAAATCGATTGAAGTTAAAGTTAGATTATGTATATAAAAGACTCCAAGATTTGGTGCAGTTTGATTTTGATGAACCAAAAATTGTTGTACAGTGTTTTATACAAACATAAACACACATTTGCCGCATTATAATTGACCTAAATTATCCTTTTTAAAACTCTCTAATATTTTTTTTTCTGTTTTTCTTTTTGCTTCAAAATTGAACAAAACAAAAGTTAAAACAATAATACAATTATAAAAATAAACAATCCAGATAGAGCACATACACGCATAATATAACGACTAACATACTGACACAAATGAACAATCACAAAAAAGATCAACAAAAATGTCACAAAACAACAAACAAACCAACAAATCAGCACTTAACACTTAAAAATAAAAATGAAAATTTAGGTAAATTACAGTATTTCACCCGAAAATTAAATTATTAACTTAAGAAAAGTTAAAATTATTCGACCCATGTGCCCCATGACTTTTGTGTTCTTTATCGCGAAACATTAACTCTTCCATTACGTTTTTCTCTAGTTTCAGTCTCATATTGTTTGTACCAGTCCAGACTCATATTTTTCGAAAAAGAAAAGCTTTCAGAACTTTGGCGAATACATAGATCGATTAAACGTCTTTGTCGCACTTTTCTTGTGCTAATTTTCATAAGATCATATTGTACAAACTAACCCCAGCGAATTCAACTCTTTTAAAACGAGTTCTCTTACACCTAGGATCACCCCCACGTTTTAGAGAACATATTTGTGTTACTTAGGAAAGTATTTTTTTTCGACCTCAAATTAAAAAATTGGTATAAAAAATGCACTACCGAATTGAAGAAAATTTAACAAAAATTTGAAAAAAATTATAAAAAAATATATTATTGTAATAATACCTTTTTCTTACTAAAATCGCCGCCAAATCAAAAAATAGGAACAACAAGTATGGGTGGTATCTTTGGCCTGGCCAAACACTAAATACCCTACACTGCATTTCAAGTATATTATTAAACACTTTGTTGATAAAAACTATGCAATATTCTTGTACATATAAGTTCTTATTAAAATTAATTATTTTATTCCTCCGTAACTCCTTGAAGAGTATAAGAACAAATTGCTTATATGGGAAGTGCCACGCCCTCGTGTCCGAGCTTACCTCGATTTTGGGTAGAACTTGCATTTACTGTTTTGGGTGTTTGAGTAAAACTCGGTTAGGTTTTCTTAATAAAATCTTTCAATATAGCATTTTTAAACTTTTGCTTATATGAGAGGTGCCACGCCCTCTTGTCCGAGTTTGCTTAGTTATTTTTCAGAGCTTGCATTTATTGATTTCAGTATTTAAGTGCAATTAAGTTGCATTATCTCAAGGTGGGAGGTGCCACACCCTCTAGTCCGAATTCGCTTGATTTTTGCTCAGAGCTTGCACTTACTATCCCTAGTATTTATGTGTTTTTTTCTTCTGTTATTGCGAGCAAAACTCTTATAATTGCATTTTGAATATAATTTTTGTATGAGCGGAAGGCGTGTCCGTTGACCGATTTCATTAATTTTCAATCCCCCAAGTTACGACGAAGTCAGAACACCAAATTTCATTGGATTTTGTTGCCCAGTTTTCCACAAAAGTGTATTTCCACGCACACCCAGCCAGCCAGACAGACGGACATGTCTATATCGATTTTACCTGCCACGCCTCCTTCTCTGCGTTACAAACGTAAGGACAAAGTGAATATACCCTGGGTGTAGGGTATACAAATTATAATAATAACTGAAAAGGTCTAGAACTTTGTGAAATCCTCTTAAACCATATAAACCATATATACTATCTGAAAGCACATACAATTAGCTAAAATTATGTTGTTAGAATGTTTTCTCTAAAACGTTAGGGTATGTATGTATGTATTCTCCTTTAACTCCTAGGAGGAGCATAGGGCCAATAAAAATTTTGAGAAACCATATTGGTTCCAGTTATAGGAGAATCATTCCTAACTATGCATGTTTCTTGCACCTCCAAATCCGATGTGCATGCTGCCGAGGCAGGTGGATTAACCACACTCTGGTGGGTACCACTTGGAGAGTTATTTCCCATCGTTTTCCGATCCATGCTTCATTAGTATAATCTTCTCGGCAACGCCCCACGCAGTAAGTTATAAGCTTAAAGCTGGATCCGGCAAGCGCTGCAAATATAGTGGCCAAATTCACTTTTAATTTCAGCCGTCCAATCTGGAACAGACGCTGACCTGGGAGCCGCCCACTCTGGATCAGACGCTTCAGGATTTCGACAAGATGCTTATTTTAAGGCGGCATCGACTCGCCTTGTCAGTGCCAGTTACGGGCATTGTGGGTTTTTCTTTCGAGGCGCAACGCTGTCCAACGCTACACCCTTCCACACTCTGGCTGGTCACCCGCTTTTAGTCGCCTTTTACGACAGGCATGCTTACCTCGGGCATATTCTGACCCCTTACCCGCAGGGTTACAAAAAAACGTTAGGGTGATCCACGCAATTTTATTTATTTTTTTTTTTTCAAACAAGTCAGAAAATCAGTTTTAACCCTATAAATCCTCAAGGGTACATTTTAGACCCCCCAGGTGCAGTTTTCTGTTAGTCTAGGCCTCCTCTATCACCTCCCAGAAACTTCCTATCCTCCTGCGATACACCCTATATAGCAGAGTCTACCTATTGATTTCAAAATTCTTGAGAGTTTTAGTGCATTTCTCTTATAATTCCAGCTGCAAAATCAAAACCATGATTGCTGCATATCTTTTTTTTCTTAGGAACTATGGCATACTTTCAGGGTATGTGTTAAATGGGTGGTATGTTTGAAATTTAGAAATTAAAACTTTTTCAAAAATCAATATCCTGAGCCTGAGGAAAACTAACCGAAATAGTGTTTTTTGCCCCAAAAAAGACCTACGCAAAGTTTTCCGAAGCTTCAAAATATTTTATCAAAGATGTAACAATATACCTACCAACGAATATATTTCAATTGGAATCAGACATTTTTTTGGCGACTCACCGTAAGAATGATACTGCATCTAAGCTTTGACAGATGTGAGATGACAGCTCTTTAAATTCATTAGTTTGAGAAAGCTATACTTAATTTTTTAAATGATCTTTTCACCAATATGCCCAATCTGTAGAATCAGAATTTAGATATTTCTAATGATTGTTACCAAATTCAGTTGACGTTTGCTCAGCGAAAATAAAGGCTGACAGTTAAGGTTAGTCAAAATAGATTAAAATGATCAAGAAAAACTTCGACAAGAGAATGCGTGTATGGCACCTAAATCGTTTAGGTTATCTGTGTTTTAGTATTTCATACATAGCCATATCCTATTTGCTTTATGTTTTAGTAAATAATAGCTACAGTTAAAAAAAGAGAACTACTTTTCTGTATAATGCAAATCTTGCGTGAACTATGGGACACCTTTTACTTAGTACAATTCCTAATTTCATGACATTATACTGTAGATGCACATACAAACAAAGCAAAAGCAAATTTGCCATACACACAAGTAGCACAGACCGTTCATGCTTTATCAAAGCATCAAACTTTTGTTTGATTTTCCGGCGAAAAAACAGCAAAATATAATGATGAAGAACATAGGGTAAACAAACCTAATATGGGCATTTGTCAGAACTAATACTATCGTTTAAAGGCTACCGCCTTAAATGCCCTTTTCAGATTTAAAAAATCTTATTTTATATTGCTTAAAGTGTTATGACTTTAGCAGTAAAATCCAGATTTTTTTTTTTTTTTTTCAATAACATCTTCCGGCATCTGTAATATCTTCCCTATATTACAACAAAAAAAGGAGAACTTATGCCACGTGAGTACAATACAAATTAATAACGCAGAAACTGAATTTATTATAATAATATACATATACATGAAAGAAATACACAAACACACACGCATACATACATACATTTTTAATACAAATATAACCCAAAAAAACTCTTCATACCAGCAAAGCATTGGATAACGTATCCAAATATTGACGCGCGCTTTTCTTTTATTAGCTTCGTATATTTAATTTCCACACTATCGCTTGTACAGCTTTAATCATCACCCTACACCTACCGCCCCCTCACTCTTCTCGAATAACTGCCCCATTAATGGCGCCATTAATAGAATACTCACGTAATTTGTAACGTTTGGTGCAATCGAGATTGTACGGCAGATCACATTTCTCTTCGACGGGGCTGTAGTCATTAAACACCATACCGTCGGGACAAAGTTTTTCAGTAGCAACACCTTCACTGCGGCGGGGCGAAGACAAAAAAAGAGAAAGAAAAAAATCATAAGGTTAAATTGAGTGTTAATAGTGTGTTATGGCATGTTTTTGGCCAAAAGTTTTAGTTTTGGGCGACAAAATCAATGAATGGTTGGATGGTTGAGTTTTTGTAAAAAAAAAAAAAATGTAAGCAAACTAATTAGATCTAAGTGATAACACTGTGCAATATAAAAAAGAGAAAAGCTTGACCATTGAATTGAATCTGTCATTTTTAAAAGGTGATATGTTTCGCTCGCATAAAAATTGTTTCTTTGCTTTTTTGCTGTTGTAACGATGGCGCAGGTGGTTCTATTTTTTTTCTAAGTATGCAGATTATGGCTTAATATCAATGTTAGTTAGACCCCATCCTTAAAATTGCATCAAAATAAGAATTACCAAACTTATGAGGGTTTTTCCTCAATTTGACACAAGTAAAAATTTTGATAAGGCTGGGTTAAACGAATACTTTGATACTTATTTGAGGATCTTTAAATAGAAATACAGGTTCCCACACATAAAATGTATCAAAAAACAAAATTATACCCACTACGCTACTAAAATAGTAAAAAAAAATATGAATATTCTACAAAATTTTTCAAGGTTCAAAGTGGTCCCCAGAAGTTGGCCTTAATACATTATTTTCGAAAAAATATTCTTTATTTCAAAATTTCTTTGCAAGGAAATTAAAAAATTTCAGCTCCCATAAATACGCCTCTGTTAACAATCAGCAACTTTTGAAAATTTCTCAACCCAGTACCACTAATTTTAAGACAATTGTTTATTTATGCTTTACCATTTAAGCAATCTAAAGATAACTCTTCCCATGTACAATTACCTTTTCACTAATCTAGATGAAATTATCCCTCTCTAGATAACCCTTTCACTAGTCAATGGTAATTCTTTCTATATGCATTAACTTTTTATCAGTATGACTACCTGACTAGAAAATACTATCCTCTTATGCACTACTTTTATAACCAGTCGAGGGACAAAAGTCCCTCTTTTCATTAGTCCCTAAATCCGTAAAATTTTCATCAATCTAGGGATAATTGTCCCATTATGCAAAACCTGCTCATCAGTCTAGAGGCAATTGTCCTCATTTGCATTACCTTTTCACCAAGGTGCATAAAGTGAGCTATGCAGGTGTGACGAATTTCGACGTTTTTTGGTTGGGAATTTTGAGCTATTTTCGAGCTTTTCAACAGTAATTTCGAGCTGTCTGGGAAATTTTCCATTTTCCGGAAAAGCGGAAAAATTGTTCTGCACAGCTTTATAGTTTATTTTTTCAGCCAGACGAATCTGCGGGAAAAGTTAGCGATGAAATCTTTTAACGCAGGAATTTCGAGCTACTTTCGTGCTAATTTTAAGCTAAAAGCATTTACCGGAAAACTCCCAATTTTCCCGGAAAATCCCCAAAAAACTTTTTTTATGGCTAACTTTATTTTTTCAGCCAGACGAATCCACGGGAATAGTAAGCGATGAAATCTTTTAACGAAGGAATTTCGAGCTGACCTTGAATGAAGTCTTTTCCTTAAATTTTATCCGGAAAATCCCATAAATTTTAAGAAATTTTTTTTCCTCTATGTTATGTCCGCAAATTATTCGGATTATGTTCGAAAGTTTTTCGCGGATCAGCCTATAATATATCCAACACCTAGTTTGCTAGCCACAGTAATTTTACATAAGAGTAGGGGTAAGTGGGCGGCCTGCGGCCGCAACTCAGGATTTAAAACTACCAAAAATCCAACACCGGCTTCTCGGCGGCCTTCGGCCTCGGGTCAGTCGGTAATATATCCAACAACACCCATTTAGCAAATGGGGACTATGTCCGTGGGGATTATCTCATGGCACCGCCATAAAAAAAGGTTTTTTGGGATTTTCCGGGAAAGTTTGGAGTTTTCCGGAAAACACTTTTCGTTTTTGATGAGCTTGAAACTAGCTCCACATTCGTGTATCAAATGATAAGATCGCCAAATATTCTCATGCGTTCGTCTGAATGAAAAAATAAAGCAAGCCCTTAAAAAAATTTTTGGGATTTTCCAGGGAAATTTAAGGAAAACTTTTCATTCAAGGTTAGCTCGAAGTAGCTCGAAATTCCTCCGTTAAAAGATTTCATCGCTTACTATTCCCGCGGATCCGTCTGGCTGAAAAAAATAAAGTTAGCCATAAAAAAAGTTTTTTGGGGATTTTCCGGGAAAATTGGGAGTTTTCTGGAAAATGCTTTTAGCTCAAAATTTGCTCGAAATTCCTGCGTTAAAAGATTTCATCGCTAACTTTTCCTGCGGATTCGTCTGGCTGAAAAAATAAACTCAGCTATGCAGAACAATTTTTCCGCTTTTCCGGAAAATGGAAAATTTCCCAGACCACTCGAAATTACCGTTGAAAAACTCGAAAATAGCTTGAAATTCCCAACCAATAAACATCGAAATTCGTAACACCTGCACAGCTCACTTTATGGACCTTTTTCACCAGTCAAGGGACATTACCCCCCAATGCAATACTTTTTTATCAATTAAGTTACATTTTTCTCCATATTCATTAACTTTTTACAAGTCTAGGACCAATTATCCCCCATGCATTACTTTTTTATCAATCTAGAGGCAATTATCAACATATGCATTACTTTTTCACCAATCTAGGAGCAATTGTTCCAATATGCAATACTTTTTCATCAGTTTTGAGACAATTATCCCCATATGCATTACCTTTTCACTAGTCGATGGACAATTGTTCACTTACGCAATACCTGTTCATCAGTCTAGAGGCCATAGTCATCATATGCATTACCTTTTTAAAAGTCCAGAGACAATTGTCCTCATATTCAATACTTTTTCATCAATCTAGTTTCAATTGTTCTCATCTGCATTATCTTTTCACCAGTCTGGGGTCAATTTTCCACCATATGCAATTTTTTTTATCAATTTAGAGGCAATTTTTTCACATGCATTACCTTTTCACCAATTTGTACTCATTCATATTCACTACTTTTTTACCAATCTAAGAACAATTGTTCTATTATGCACTACCCTTTCATCAGTCTTGAGGCAATTTTCCCCATATTCATTACCTTTTTACCAGTCTAGCACCTCATATTGTTTTCATACAATTATTATGACAATTATCTACACAGTAAAAACACAAAAAAACTAAAAACTATTTATATAGAATAATGCCAAAAAAAGTATTATTTTTAAACTACTGTAGAATGAATTTCATACTTTTTTGGAAAAAAATCGGAATTTAATACCAAAAAAGTTAAAACCAATACTAAAGGAAATCAAAAGAAAGAAAAGTAAACTAAGTATAATTTTTTAGTGTGTAAGTATTCATTACGTTCATACAAGGGAAATTCTTTTGTAAAGGGGCAATTGTACCATGTTTAGTTTCTTAAAAACACTTATTCAGATTATTCTGAGCTTAGCTCTTAATCTAACTGTAAGAAGTCTCTGTCTTCAGATGAGTTTGACACAAAAGTTTCTCGTAAATCAACTACATATAGGTCAGTACATTTTGTACTTTCTGTGGAAAGTATCCATAATATCTAACAAGTTGACAGCTTAAGTTCACGAAACTTCTTTATTACCCTAAAACTTAAAATCAAATATTAATTTTAAGATAAAAACATAATCCATCAATATTTACTAAAACTGAACGAGGAAAAAAAAAAAACTTCATTGCATAATCTGCTTGTGTGCCCAGCCAAGCAGCCACCACATCCTTAAGTGTATCACTGAAGTTTGTCAATTTCTAAGCCAAATATTTATTTTTCATTGCTACTAATTTCAGTGCAGCAACAGCAGCAGCAGCAACAACAGTCATAGCAATTGTGCACAAGTGTTGCCAACATATTAAATGTATACATACAATGCTGTACCAACTACCATCCAAAATAACTTAACCCTTTTCGCAATGGGTTTTTTCGTATTTCATTGTATTCTATCACACACACATAGATAAACTTACTAGCAAGCATAATATTTATCACACTGATCCTCGCTGGGATAGAAACCATTTGGTTCGGGACATTCTGCTGAAGCAACATAATCAGCAGCTTTGGTAGGTGGCTCTGTTGGTCGCTTTGGTAGATGACGCATTGATGGTGGATGACCAGCACCCACACGAAAACCAGGACGTTCAACGCGTTGAGCCAGAGTGGTGCCTGTAAAGTTGAAACGAAGAAAAATTTATTAATAAATATTTAATTTTTTTATTTTCATTTCTCGGTTTTTTTTTTGTATTTTTCTAGTTCTCTTTATTTAATCCTGCCAATCCGGTAATAGAAGTATAAGTGGAAAGACATAAAAAGGTAAAAAAATTTATAATCTAAACAGAAAGAAATTTTAACTATCATGTTGTGACAGAGATGCCAACTTAAATATTTTATTTATTTTAATATGAATTTTTATTTGACCGATATCATTTTCTCATACAAATTTTATCAATTTTACACATTTATGTAAACTTTTCATGAAAAACGAAGCACAAATTTCTATTTTGACATAACTTTTGCTTACTTGTACCATTTTTTGTAAAATAAGGGCTATTTAGCAACTCTGTTCTTTTATTTTTTTGAGTTTAGTATACCACGGTTTCTTTTTGTATTCTTTTTTATCTATATTTAATTTATTCAGTACTTTATACAATTGTTTTGTGCTAAATGTTTCACAAAAGTAGCGTTAAATATCTCTCGATGTTTTCTCCATCCTCCATCCAGACAGTTGTATATCCTTTTAACAAAAAATGCAAACATTTGGCAACAAAGTTGCTGAGAATGTTTTATATAAACAATTCTTTTTTTTCTTGTCCTAAGAAATTTTTTGCACTTTGATTTCATTATTTTAAATATTCCTCTCATAATTTTGATGCTCTTATAAGAAGTATAACGCACTAAAAAAATAGAAGAAGTGCTCAGGTCCATAAAGTGGTCCATACAAGAGTGACGAATTTTGATGTTTTTGGGTTATAAATTTCGAGCAATTTTCGAGCTTTCCAACAGTAGTTTCGAGCTGTCTGGGAATTTTTCATTTTCCGGAAAAGCGGAAAAAAAATCTTTTGACATAAGAGTTTCGAGCTAATTTTGAGCATTTTCCGGAGAACTCCCAATTTTCCCGGAAAATCCCAAAAACTTCTTTTATGACTAACTTTATTTTTTCAGCCAGACGAATCCACGGGAAGAGTTAGCGTTGAAAACTTTTAACCCAGAAATTTCGAGCTAATTTCTAGCTGACCTTGAATGAAAAGTGTTTTCCAGAAAACCTAAAACTTTCCCGGAAAGTCTGAAAAAAATTTTATATGGCTTACTTTATTTTTTCAGCCAGACGGACCCTTGGGAATATTTGGAGACCATATCTTATGTCCCATGAATTTTGAGCTAGTTTCGAGCTGATTAAAAACGAAAAATGTTTTCTAGAAAACCCCAAACTTTCCCGGAAAGTCCTATAAAACATTTCTTTATGGCTAACTTTATGTTTTCAGCCAGACGAATCCACAGGAATAATTGGCGATGAATTATTCGATAGCGAAGTTTCGACCTAGTTTCGAGCTGAAAGCGTTTTTCAGAAAACTCAAAATTTTACCGTAAAAACCCAGAATGACCTTGAATGCAAAGTGTTTTCCGGAAAACCTTAAACTTTCCCGGAAAACTCAAAAAAAAATTATATGGCTTACTTTATTTTTGCAGCCAATTTTGGACCTAATTTCAAGCGGATTAAAAACGAAAATTAAGTTCCGGAAAACCCCAAACCTTCCCGAAAAATCCCAAAAAAATCATTTTTTTATTGCTAATTTTATTTTTTCAGCCAGACGGTAAAAATTGCTGACAAAACCTTTTGACACACGAATTTCGAGCTAGTTTCGAGCTGATCTAAATCGCAAAGTGTTTTCCGGAAAACCCTAAACTTTCCCGGAAAACTCCCACACAAAAAAAAATCTTTTTATAAAATCTCACATGAGTCTACAAAAAGTTGGCTCTGGAATTTTCGAAAACGGAAAATTTTTTAGACTTCTGGGTCCATTGGGAATAGTTCTAGACTTTTTTCACAAAATTCGAAATAGTGCTGTGAAATTGGGCCAAAAATCAGGTGTACCATTTTTTGCTCAGCACCGTGTTTTTCACATAAAGGAGATCTGATAACATTTTTGAGCTCACAAGAAAAAAAAATAAAAATAAAAAAATTTTTTTCAAAAAATTTCTTGCAAAAACTGAACAGAGATCTGAAAAGTGCTCGAAGAGTTCTAAAGAAAATCTTA